>CM067557.1:12750000-14115000 GCA_034509755.1 Anisodus tanguticus
AGATTATAGACAGGAATTTTATTACATGAATTATGACATTGGTATAAGAGGATTTTATAAGTCACCGGAATTTAAGTGAAATGAGATCGGGAATTTAATTGCGGGTATAATTAATTAATTATGGGATTAATTAATTATAAGTGGGGGCATTGTGTAATGGGACTTTACGTGTTGCCTTATAAATATCCGGTTGGGGTGACTCAGTCTAAAGCAAACCGACACTGCAACTTCTGAGCTCTATAAAATCTTCAGGCAATTCATCTCCTCTCCATTACTAAGAAAATCTTCATCTCTACAAATTCCTCCATCATTTCTATTCTAGCAGAAGAAGAAAGCTCGGTTGGTGGATTCTCTGGAAACTCTCGGTCGAAGTTGGGAAGCTTCCGTAAGCTTCTGCTCACCAAAGGGGGAAGCAGTCTGGATGTTCTGGGCCTTGGTCCAGTGAAATTAAACCCTTAAAATAAGCTTGGACGTGCAGAAATCAAGCTCATGCCTTGAGTTCGAGAAGCCCTAGCTCAAGTCAATTTTTGGGGGTTCTGTTTTTGTGTGTCGGAAGCTGGTTGGGGTGACAGATTTTCTGACGACACTCGTCACTAGGTCTAACAGAGGTAATCTCCCTTTTTCTTAAAGTTTATACAATTTCAGAATTCGATTCTTACCACTAGTTCTACGATGATTGTCGAAAATGCTAAACTTGGGTTGGGTGTTGTCGGGACTGTCGTAATTGTAAGTTACTGGGATTACATGTGAAATCGTTGTACTATTTTTGGAGATTGTATCAGTAAAAAGAGGGATTAAGAGGGTTGGGTGTTTCTCTATTTACATAGGTTTCGATATAGAGGGAATATAGGTTCTATGTGTTCAAGGTATTCGTTAGAATGTCCCTAAGAATCTGTTTCTAATATTTTGAGTCGATTATGATTTAAATCGTCCGTATGATGTAGACAATCATTCATAGAGCTTCCAAGGACCCGTGGAACTTAGATAATTTTGACAACAAGGTATGCAAGGCTCTTTCATTTTTTGGCATAATTCTATGCGTGAAACGTAACTATCATGTTGCTACATAAATTACTCTACTCTTAGTAGTTGAGAATGAGTATGTTATTGACTCTTGTGTTAAAAGCTTGTTTTAAAAATGTTTCTAAGTCCTTATTGAGGCATACGGGAAAGAGATTGATATTCACAATGTTAGCCAAAGATTCAAGGATATTGGGCCCGAATGTTTTATTATTATTCATGCATTTCATTTGCATTAATGCATTGCATTCATATGTTACCCTGGACCACTTGTGCTATGCACATTACTATATGGTAAATATTATATATATATATATATATATATATATATATATATATATATATATATGGGAATTGGGGAAAGGAAAAAGGCGTTATATACGCACACCACCTGCAGCTGGTACAGACTATCACAAAAGAGCCCGAATAGGCCAATATGATGTGATGCCTTGTGTGGCGATATAACTTGATGCCCATAGAGGCGGTTATGGGAGGATTCCTGTGTGGACATTAGTATACCGCATTTGTATCATACATACATTCATTAATCATTATATGGTATGATGCCCACAGAGGTTGTTATGGTAAGGAAAATGCCCGATGAGGCTGTTGCATATGGAAATTGCATTGTGCATAATATTTAGGCATGTGTATTAGGGTCTCGGAGGCATTTACTAATGCTCAGTTGTTTCTGTTTCAGACCATGATATGTATCTGTTATGTTATTTCTTATGCCTGACATACTCAGTACATCAGTCATACTGTCGTCCCTATTGTTGGGGGACGCTGAGTTTTATGCCCGCATGTTCATATTGAGAGGGTGACGGTTCACACTAATAGGTTGCTGGTTCAGCTGGTGTCCAGAGCACTCTATTTGTTTCGGAGTCGCGATTTGGTCATGGTATGTTCTTCTCTGTAGAGGCTTGTAGATAGGTGTCCTGTGGTTAGTTGTCATGTATGGCCTTGCCGGCCTTAGTATATAAATGGGTAAGCTGGGGCTTTTGGGTTAAAACCTTATTTAATCTATCACGACTCAGTCCGTGTTGAATATGTTTAAGGGTGGAGTGTTAATATGGTGCCCGGCGGGTAGGGTCCGGGTGCCCGTCACGGCCCTCCGGTTTGGGTCGTGACAGTGTGCTCATCTCAAGCACCTATTTCGCAAGATCGCTGAATCGAGCAAGAAGTTTCGCATCCCTTACTTTTGTATTCCTGTCAACATCACAGATAATATGAGAGTCATAATAGGGGTTCGGGGATGAGAAATAAGAATAAAGATAACCATTCCAATGTCCATCTTGGGGAGGTGCACACAACCCGTTCCCGGAAATATTATCACAATGTGCCCACAAGTTGAGTCCTACACAAATCAGACAAGGATCACCAAAAAAATAACAATCAACATTCGATCAATTTTCTCTCCAAGATGTCATGTCAAGAAGAATACTCAAAATATTAAATCAATAAAAAAAAACAATAAAAAAAACTTGGATAGATAAAAAGAACAGTACAATCTAAATAAACTGTAAATTTCTAAGTCTCCGACAACAACGCCAAAAACTTGTTGGTCCCAAAGGCACACGCAAGTATACACGATCATACAAGTAATATAGTGATTTTAGAAATTGGATGTCGAACCCACAGAGACTTGTGATTAACTATTTATTAAATTAAACGACCCTAATTATATATACCAGAGATGAAATCTGAAGGTTATAATTATAAACTAACTAGATAAAAAGAAAACAAATAATGAACTTCAACCAAGAAAGAGCAGGTTTTTATGTTATCAATGGTATAAATGTTCTAGGGTTGTGGTTGGTTCACCCATCCTATTGAGTTATCAAACTATGTCTCCTTAATCCAAATAATCGATGATTTCTAATTAACTGGATTATTAATCTCATAGTATTCTCCCAAACTACTACACGCTAATTCAAAACCGTTCACCGCCTATATTCCTATCGAATTGACCTGTTAAGAACTCAAATCGTCCACAATATTTAATTGAACGTGGTGTCTAGGATATATTTCTATCCTAGCCACAAATCCTAGCCAAACTGTAGGGATAATCAGATCACACCCTTTTTAACCCTTCTCTAATCTAACTTCATCTTTCCTAAGTATGTATATTAAATTGTCGATAGAACTTAACTGCTGGCCAAACAATTAAACAATTATGCACAGAATAAAAGAAACAATCAAAATCAACAACTTGAATTAAGATAAGAAATAATCATCACACATCAATAATCATGGTTTACCACAACCCTAGAATGAGAAGTTTAGCTCTATATATACATGGTGAATAAACAATGAATCATCCAAATAAAATACAAAAAACTAGTAGTAAGTAAAAGAAAAGGTAGAACCCAATAATCTCCGACCTCCACGGCGGCTCCTACCTCTCCCTCGGTCAAAAATTCTGTAAAAATCGTGCAAATGATCTTTTTATAGTGTTGGGAAATAACCCTCCAAGGCCCATCTGAAACGGGTCAAAACTTGCCAACATGCACGTTTGGTCACCCTACCTCGCTGAGTGAGATCCATGGCACGACTGTGCCTTGCTTTAGCTTGAGCTCAGTAAGGTGGGCTGTCCCTTTTTTACTTAGACTGATTTCTTGACTTCACTTTTGGTCCTCCTACCTCGCTGAGCGAGGGTCATAGCATGCATATGTCTTGATTTGGCTTGAGCTCAGCGAGGCACATGTTCCATTTCACAATTAATCAATTTCACGTGCAACTTCATTTTCGTCCGAATCACCACGTTTTTCTCGTAAAGTACCTACTTGCAACAAACACACACGTATTAGTTCATAATTCAAGACTAATAATTAGATAGGTATATTTAGCTTAATTCGTCTTCTAAATAAGGTAAAATATGAGCAAAATACGGCGGTTAAGCGTATAAATATGCCTAACATCAAAAGACTCTATAAGATGACAGACTCGCCTCTAACCTTACCCCCTAGTACAAGTCTTTAGAAAATATTGGTGGTACATAAATATCAATAAAGGCATAACAGATACATAGTATAATAAACAAGTATACAATTGAAATAGAAATCATGTATACAGATATACAAAGTGTACATGATTCTACTAATATTAATAAACTGGTTTTTACTCACTCCTACCGACTTCACTAATTTCATTCAAATTGTGTTCTGAAATATGTACATTGAGTCGTATGTATAGGCTCCTAACTAATTACACTAACTAACTAATTATGAAATTAATAAGTTGTGAACTAATTCCTAGCGACTAACAGACTGAAGTGACACTAACGCTTTTTAGTAGTAAATTGATCATTTAACCCTCTCCCTCAAGTTAGGTGATGGAAAGATGTTAAGAATTCTTAGCTTGTCCTTTAAGTACTCATATTGAACTCTAGTTAGGCCTATAGTGAGAATATCAACAGGTTGATCCATAGTGGTTATACTCGGTTATCACATATCCTGTTTAAGTGATAATCAATCTCAATATATTTGATTCATTCATGATATAATGAATTTGAAGCTATTTGAACAACTGTTTTATTGTCACTGAATATGTTGACTAACTAGGTAATTTTTATACCTACTTATCTCAGTACTCCTAGCTAGGAATGCTTATGGGGAAGATTGAGCGGATTATTACGTTTAACAGTTCGACTTATCGGTTATCAGCTTTTAAATGTATTAATCGCTAGACAACCGATAAGATATCAGTTGATTTGATATCGAATTAGCAATTATCGAGCGGTTAGCGAGTGGTGTATCGGTTAAATTATGTTACAACTATATTTATGACAATACCTACTATTTTAACTAAATTCACCAACATTACAAAATAAGGGACTTTTCATTGTGCTAAATGCAGTGACAACGCAAATGCTTGGGTTAATTTCACGAGAAGCATAATTTGAAAATGCATTCTAAATTCAACAGCCCTACTCAACATGAGGTAGGTGGAATTCTACCTAGCTGGAACATCAATTGATGAGGAGAATTTCTAGGGTTTGATACCCATTATTCTGAAATTGAAGAATTTAGTTTGGTGAATTTGAGTGAGTGTGTGTATTTCTGGGTCAAAGATTGAGAAGAGTACTGGTTATTGAAAAGAAAATCGCCTTTGTTGACTTGGCTTGCTGCGCTTTAGAGTTTAGGGAAAATAGGGTTAGTTTAAGAACTGAATGAGGTTGGGGCTTTAGTTTTAGACTTTCAGTAAAACCTCGATAAATGATGTTCGATAAATAAATAATCTTGATTAATGAATAAATTCTTCCGGTCCTGACTTGTGCCAGTGTACTAAATGAATAATTTCGCTAAATGCATAAGATAATTTATTTATTTTTGAAAATCCTTAAAGGCCCAACAATAATATAAATGAATAATTAATAAAATGTAAAATAAAATGTTAATTGAAAATAATACATAATATTCTTATTTTTATTGATATTACTATGACAACTTCTCAAATTCATCTCTTTTGAAAATATTCATCTAAATTTTTTTGTTTTTTCTTTGGTCCTATGTTTAACTCAATCTCATCCTTAATTTTCTGCAAAGCATGCACTGCATTTGATGCATCTTTTTCTTGTTATAAAAAATAGTTATTTAAGACTTCAACTGCTTGCATTGCTTCTTTTGTTGATATCATTAGCAATTTCTGGCTATCATCTGGATCTTTATCATTATCATCAAATATTTCCATTACTCCTTGAATAATTTCTTCATCAGTAGGAGACTCCATCGGTGCATCATTTTCACTAGGATAGTTTAAAAGGTCTTCTACATCCATTGCATTTCTATAACCTAAACCATTGATAACTTCATGTAATCTCTGGATGCCTTCATCTTCACCAAGTGGTTGTTCAGTATTAATATCTTTGTCTGACCAAATTTTGCAATGTCGAAAACAATTTGCAATAGTTGTTGTTTTCACATCAATATTTCAAGCCGCACTAATAAAAATGATAGCATTCAACACACTAATTTTGTTTGGACTTGTCTTTCCTGACTCGTAGAGTTGCAAGATGCTTGAATAAAGACGACGTCGATAATGAATTTTCAATGCCCGAATAATTTCAGCATCACATGGTTGAATCTTTGATGTTGTATTTGGAGGCAAGAAAAATTGTTCAACATTTCTCAAGCCTTCAATAACATTAGGATGGGAAGGGCAATTGTCCACTATCAAAAGAACTTTTCTGCCATCCATTCGTTTATCAAACCAGCAAACAAATTCTTAAAAAGTAATTCAGTCATCCATGTTTTTTTGTTAGCTCGATAGTGACAATTAAGGTTATTCAAATTCACATTTTTAAAACATCTAGGATATCATACTTACCAATTATCCAAAGTGGCACTTTTTCCAGAACCGTCGTCATTGCAACAAATAGTAACCTAATCCTTTCTTGTCTTTTCGTCCTTCCAATTGCTTTGTTGCAAGTGAATGATCTGCTTCCAAATGATAAAATAAACCAGTTTCATCCATATTGTAGATATTCTTCCATTGAAATTGATCCAATTTAGCTCGTATACTTGGTAAAGCATCCTCAACATTCTCCATAGCAACTGAACCACTTTCACCAAACCCTCGATAAGATTTAATTTCATGTCTCGCCTTAAACTGTTCTAACCAGCCACTTGAAAAATTAAATCCTTGATCACTGCTTCCATACATTTTTTGCCAAAACTTTTTGCTTAGGCTTGGATCATTTCTCCACTAATATTAAATTTCTCTTGATATTGGAGAACCCATTCATACAATACTTTTTCTAACTCTGGATGTTTTGATGACTTGTGCCTCTTGACGTTTTTATTCTTTATCTCCATTGATAAATACTCTGCTGATCTTTTAACAGTATTTAATATTGTTGATTGATTGATAGAGATGTTGAACTTTGCTCCATCCATAATTGCAAATCTCTTTGACTTAAAGTGAGTTGCTCATTTTTATGCTCACATAATGTTATTCTAATTTCATCAGTCAAGTTGGGTTTTCACTCTTTTCAAATTTGAAGCCATGAAGGAGAAATAAAAGAAAAATCTAGTGATTTGAGAATGAAAAGAAAACTAACGTATTTATAGAGTTTGTGTTCATGCATAACATTTAATAAATTTTTTGTTACAATGTACTTTGTTTTATCAATATACCATTCATGCGTTTCATTTTTTGAAATTGTTTCTTACAAAATACTTAGTTCAAATTTTAGTTTCTCAATTAATAATAAGTAAATATTAATATAAAGTTCATGCATGTATTACGTATTTACTAGCTTTTTGTTAGATAGTTTAACTTAATTTCATCTTTTAGTTTCTCAATAATTATAATTAATAATTATTCAAATAAAATCCATGCATACGTGATAGTTCATGTTCATCCTTTAGTAAATTTGTTACAATGTATTTAGTTTAATTTTTTTAAATTTTTCAATACATATATTTAAAATTACATGCATGAACCTTAATTAAAATAATAATGTAAATGTATAACAAAATGCATGTCAAACAAAAAATATAAAAATATTATGTAAATGAATAAATTATGCATTTATCGATAAATAAATAACCTCGTTAAATGAATATTTTTTGTCGGTCCCAATGATATTCATTTATGTAAGTGCTTTAGGTTTATAATATATATTTAATATTTTATATGTCTAGCGGTAAAAATATAAATATAATAAATTCTTAACGGGTAAACGGTTTGCCCAATAAGAAATTTGAGTAATCCGCCCCCGCACCGATAAACCGTTATTTTAAAAATTTAATATGTTCCCCAACCGCTTAATCAAATAACTCAATATCAATAAACCAATAAATCAATTTTGCGGTTGAGTTATTGATAACGGTTTAGTTTTCAACATCACTACTCATAGCAACTTTGCTACAATAGCTGCAAGGCTTCTATATACAGGTTCTATAGAACTTCTGCATACAGTTGTTTGGTAACTGAACTTTCAAAAAGCTGAAAAACCACCAACCTAATTAGAAAACCTATGATAAATTTTCTGATTCATGGACAAGTTGCCTAGTCTTAACTACAATATGCAATAATTATGTTCTTGTAGTTGCTTGACAAAATATTTTTGGACCTGAACGTTTTTTGACATACCTTACAATTCTCCATATGCAATAATTTAAGTTATTGAAAAAAAAGGATTATTTTTTAACATCAACATTGTCTAGTCATAGTTAGGTATAAGAGTTTTTCTATCAATCTCTAATAAGCAACTTGATAAGTTAATGAATCATTTTTAGGCTTAGTACACTTTTCAATATGTTCATCATGTTGTTTGGAGGTGAGCTTGATATTAGTGTCAATTGGTGTTGTTGTTTGTCTGCCATTAGATAATTCGACTTCTGAAATGAATTCAAAGCATATTTTATGCATTGTGATTCTTTATTTGGATCTAGCAAACTCAATACTTAGAAATACTTTAATTTTTCGGACCTTTTATTTTGAAAGGCCTGTTGTAATGAGGCGTTTGTCTCGTATTATTTCCTATTATTAACATATCATCAACAAAAAATAGAATAATAGTGATTCCATGCCTTGACTTTCTGATAACAGAGAGTGATTCATATTTGCTATACTTGAATTGTAATCTAAGTAGAACTTCAGATAGCTTGGCATTTCATTACCTTGGGGCTTATTTAAAGTCCACATAAGCGTTTATCATGTTTGCACACTAATTATTTTACCCCTCCCCTAATTATTAAATTCTTGTGGCAATTCTATATAAATTCCATCATATAAATCATCTTTAATGAATGTATTATTAAATATTCAGTTGATGTATGTGTCATTATTGTGCTACTGCTAAAGTCAAAAGACAATTATGACTGTGACCATTTTTATAATGGGTGAAAATATTTTTCGATAATCAATGTCTTTCTTTTGGTTATATCCCTTAGCTTCTAATTTAGCTTTAAATTTCTAAACTTACCTAGAAGCTTTGTATTTAATTTTGTATATGCACTTTCATCCTATTGATAATTTTCCTATTAGTAAAAAGATAATATTCCAAGTATGATTTTTTTTGGTTATACCAAGTATGATTTTTCACAAGTTCCCTTTATCTTCTTTTTTTCATGACTTCTACCCATCTTGAATTTTTAGTAGCCTCAAAATAACTGATAGATTTTACGATGGATGAGAATTCAGAAATATACACTTAAATTTTTTTATAACATCATTTAATAAGTTCTAATTTAGGCCATCTCAAGGTGCCACCACCTGCACTGCATCCATAATGTTCTAATCTTTTTATAATTTAACAAAGTGAAAATTTTAAATTACTTCTACAATTTTCTCAAAAATACACACTTGGATATTTTTATAACATGTGAACCAAAATGTGGCGAAAAGAAAAAGAATGTTGCTCACTGTCATGTAATTTATAACCAAGATGAAATGACTTCAAAGAGCTCTATCAATAACAAAGTTAAACATCGCCAGTAAAATAGCCACAACATTCGTAATGCAATTCAAATTACTTCACATATTATCCATAAATAAATGTTGGTTAATTTGATATTTTCATGGATAGGATAAAATGTGAATGATAGAGAGGCCCAAAGGCAAAGGGATAATGAAAGAGACAACTTCATACATAATGGAGAGAGATATAATAGAGGGGTTGAGACGCTTCATCGGAGTTTTTAGCCTTAAGTTTGAATATCTAATTTTCTTTGTTTAATTTAACTGGATTTTCCCCCTTTGTTGTTAAGTTTGTGGATTTAGGACCATAATTGTTCCATGTTTTAATACATAAAAGATTATTGTTGTTAACGGGCATACATTAAAGACCAAATTAATCTAGGCTTACTGGCTTAATACATAGACAACTCGTTAAACTTATCAGAAAATTTCATTTAAACACTCATATAAAGTGTTTATTCAGTTCAAACTTTGGAAAAACTTTTGTGTGTGTTCTTAAGTGCACATTACATAAATAAGTTAACCACTCAAAATATCACCTCATTTAACTATACACATTAACCTCAATCGTAAAACCTCAGACTTGTTTCAACTTTCAATTGATGCTTATGTGTATAATTAAATGAGATGAGATTTTTTAAGTGGTTAACTTAACTACCTAATAGACGATTGAGAATACATGCAATTTATTTTTTCAAAATTAAATTTAAAGTGTCTACAAAGAATACTTTATCATATGTTCATGTGATAAAGGGTACGGGGTCAGTGGGTAAGGGAGATGCTAGGCTGAGAATAGGGTCTTCGAATATTGAGACTTTAAGGGGGAAGGCCATAGAACTAGTTAAGATTCTTAAGAAGAGGAAGATTAATATAGCATGTGTCCAGGAGACCAAAAGGGTAGGACTTAAGGCTAAAAATGTAGACGGGTATAAGTTATGGTTCTCCGGTAGGTCGAAGTTTAGGAATGTGGTAGGCATTTTGGTAGACATCGAACTAAGAGATCAGGTGGTAGAGGTGAGGAGGGTCAACGAAAGGATGATGACGATTAAGTTGGTAGTTGGAGGGTTCACTATGAACATTATTAGTGCTTATGCGCCACAAGCGGACTTGGACGAGGAGGAGAAGAGACGCTTTTGGGAGGATTTAGATGAGGTGGTGGGAGGTATACCACCCACTGAGAAGTTATTTGTAGGAGGGGATTTCAATGGACATATCGGGTCACTTCCAGGGGTTATGACGACGTGCATGGAGGATTTGGACTCAGGTCAGGAATGGGAGAGGCATCTCACTTTTGGAGTTCGCTAGAGCTTGTGGGATGGTGATAGCCAGTTCTAGATTCCTGAAGAAGGAGGAACACTTGGTGACTTTCCGTAGTTCGGTGGCTAAGACTCAGATAGACTTTTTGCTCCTTAGAAAGGTTGACAAAGGTCTTTGTAAAAACTGTAAGGTTATTCCGAAGAAGGATCTTACAACCCAACATAAGCTTTTGGTAATGGATTTGGAGATCAAGTTGGAGAAGAAGAAGAGGGTTGTGGATTACATGTTAAGAATCAAATAGGGAGTTTGACCATGACTAGTGCAAAGAAGATGGGGGAGAGGTTGATGGCCAAGGTGGCTTAGGGGAGTAGTAGGGATGTGACTGGTATGTGGGACAGGACGGCCAGTTGCATTCGTGAGGTTGCCAGAGAAGTTCTAGGAGTTTCACGGTGTTATCGTGGTGGACATCGAGGGGACTGGTAGTGGAATGGTGAAGTTCAAGAGAAGGTGAAAGCGAAAAAAGCGATGTATGTGAAATTGGTAGAAAGCAGAGATGAGGTGGAGAAGTGGATGAATAGGGAACTATATGAGATGGCGAGGAAGGAGGCAAAACTAGCGGTTTATGGCGGCTTTTGAACGCTTGTATGTAGAATTATAGGAGAAATGCGGGGATAAGAAGTTGTACAGACTAGCCAAGATAAGGGAGAGGATGCCCATGACTTGGATCAAGTGAGGTGTATCAAGGACGAGGACGACAAATTACTGGTAGAGGAAGCGCATATTAGGCGGAGGTAGCAGTTTTACTTCCACAAACTCTTGAACGAAAAAAGAGATGGAGACATTGTGTTGGAAGATCTGGGAGCATTCTGGTAGGCACAGAGATTTTGGGTATTGTATAAGCATTAAGGTTGAGGAGGTTACGAGTGTTATTCGCAGGATGCGCAGGGACGAGCGACCGGGCCTGATGAGATCCCAGTTGAATTTTGGAAGAGTGCAGGCAAGACTAGTTTGGAATGGCTGACTGAGTTGTTTGACGTCATTTTAAATACGACAAGAATGCCAGAAGAATGGAGGTGGAGTGCAATGATTCCCTTGTACAAAAACAAAGGTGATATCCAGAGTTACAACAACTATAGGGGTATCAAGCTGCTGAGCCACTCTATGAAAGTTTAGGAAAGAGTCGTGGAGACGAGGGTGAGGAGAGTCGTGTCTATTTTCGAGAACCAGTTTGGATTCATGCCGGGGCGTTCGACTACCGAAGCCATTCATCTTTTTAGGAGGTTGGTGGAGCAGTATAGAGAGAGGAAGAAAGACTTACATATGATTTTCATCGACCTCGAGAAGGCATACGACAAAGTCCCTAGGGAGGTTCTATGGAGATGTTTGAAGGTTAGAGGCATACATGTGGCGTACACTAGGGCGATCAAGGATATGTATGATGGAGCCAAGATTAGGGTACAGACAGTAGTAGGAGACTCGGAGCACTTTCTAGTGATAATGGGTCTGCACCAGGGATCAACTCTTAGCCTATTTCTGTTTGCCTTGGTGATGGACGAACTGACGCGATATATCTAAGGGTAGGTACCATGGTGTATGTTATTCACAGATGACATAGTCCTGATTGATGAGACTCGCAGCAGAGTGAACACCAAGCTGGAGGTTTGTAGACAAACTCTAGAGTCTAAATGGTTCAGGTTGAGTAGGACCAAGACAGAATATTTTGAGTGCAAGTTCAACAACGGGAGCGACCCTGAGACAGGTGTGGAGGTAAGGCTTGGTACTCAGGTCATTCCAAAGAAAGAAAGCTTCAAGTACCTAGGGTCTATTATCCAAAGGAATTGAGAGATTGATGACGATGTCACACATCGTATTGGGGCAGGGTGGATGAAATGGAGGCTCGCATCTGGAGTCTTGTGCGACAAAAATGTGCCACCAAAAATAAAGGCAAGTTCTATAGGGTGGTGGTTAGACCGACTATGTTGTATGAAGCGGAGTGTTGGCCAGTCAAGAATTCGCACATACAAAAGATGAAAGTTACGGAGATGAGGATGCTAAGATGAATATGTGGGCATACAAAGAGAGAGATGATTAGAAATGATGATATCCGGGAGAAAGTGAGAGTGCCCTCGGTGGATGATAAGATGCGGGAAGCGAGGTTGAGATGGTTCGGGCATGTGCAGAGGAGAGACACAGATGCCCCGGTGCGGAGGTGTGAGAGGTTGGCTATGGACGGGTTCAGGAGGGGGTAGAGGTAGGCCTAAGAAGTATTGATGAGAGGTGATTAGACGGGATATAGCGCAGGTGCAACTTATTGAGGACATGACCTTAGATAGAGGGTTGTGGATGACACAAATTAGGATAGAAGAATAGTAGCTACTCGAGCGTAGTCCTACTTATGCTTACAAATTGATAGTTGTAATGTTATTAATGTAGACCCGATTAGCCTATCACACTTATAGACACATTATTGCTTTATAATCTACTGTAGTTTGGTTTCTGCTGCTATGTGTTCTTTGGTGTATTTTGTTTAGCTTATTTAGTTGTGTTAGCTATTGCTCCCTTTTGTTCGAATGCACTTTATACTGCTTTAATTCCTTATCTGAGTCTGACCGCTTCTTTTGCCTTACTCTTTACCATTGCTTTACTCTTGCTTTGTTTTGATTGTCTTGCTTGTGATTATGCTTTGTCTTGAGCCGAGAGTATCTTAGAAATAGCCGCTCTACCTACCAAGGTGGAGGTAAGGTCAGTGTACACTCTACCCTCTCCAGACCCACGGTGTGAGATTTCACTGGATTTGTTGTTGTTATGTTCATGTGCTTATTTGATCGTAATTCAAATGTTTAAATGACATTACCCGATAAATTTAAGGACCTATGTATGTATTAAGCCATTAATATAATATCTATACATTAAGGACCATTTTGATCATTTCTTTGTGAAGGGAAAAGTCCCGAAGGCGAACCCCCACCTGTACGAGAGGCCCCTTGGCCAGGCGGAATGTAAATCGAGGGATATGCGCGAGTGGCATCCCTGCAAGGGAGAGGACCAACGGGACACGAACCCAACAACAATCCTTACAATATTTCAGCAAAGACTGTCACCACACGTATTCGAACCCGCAACGTCGGAGTGATTGAACCGCCACTTACCAATTCGCCTGTGGCCCCGGGGCACCATTTTGATCATCTCTCTTAAGGATGAAATTAAGTGTTGGGAAAATATCTTCACATTGGGCCCTCTTAAAGCATAAGGTGTCTTGAAGACCACAATTTTGATTTTTGAAAGAGAAAATCAAAGTGAGTGATGATAAACTTGCCAACTCACCCTAGCCAATAGTAGGCCAACAATTGATTACCTTTTGAATAACCCACTATCCATCATATTTGCATGTGTTAAGATGCTATCTAACTTTCTATGGCTAGAAATTAAAGCAAAGCCGTAGGATCTGCTTATTTTGGAGATTAAATATCATCCACTACTTTACTGCTGTCTATTTTGTTCAACTAAACAATTAAATATTGCACATATTGTCTTTGTTATTCTTTCCACAAAGTCGTAGAGTCTACTTTGAGGCCGGTTTTGTGGGTCATCCATCTAGCGTGATTTAATGAAGTTTAACCATTAGGAGGGTACATTGAGGGAATATTCGAACTACGTCATGTTTTATTTATGTGATAAAATATTTTTATTAGATATTTTTTATTCAAGTTTTGAAATAAATATATCTATTTTTAAGCGAGCGTTCATTATATTAATACTTCAAATATGTTATTTTTTAATAATACGCATTAGTCTCAATAAGTCAAAAACATTCAAGCCCATTATAATTAAGGATAATGTGTTTAATTTAAAGTAGAAAATATATTTTAAATAATTAATTTATCTACGTAATGAACGTATAAGATAGATGAAATAATAATATAAAAATTAGTAATCATAAATAAAATAATTGAAATGACAAAGTTACCCTTTATCACTCCGCACTTAAATTTATAGTTAATAATAATAGTGCTTTCACATCCCAATTATATATCCTTGTCTTGTCTCATATTTAAAGAATCAAATATATTTATCATGTATTATAAAAATATTTTATTTTAAAATTATATAATGATATTATTACTTTCTAATACATCAAATCAAACACTCAAACAAATAATCATTCCATTATTAATTTTTATATAACTAATTTGTATATTAATAATAACTGTAACATAAAAATCAATAACAGATAAATGCTTACAATAATATAAGGTCAAATTAGAAAGTTAAAAATCTTTTAGCCCCATATTTCCAGCCAAGTGAAATTGTTAGTGTGGTACCCCACATAAACGTGGCAATGCCCAGCAAAATAAAGATTGGGTGGTAAATCAAATTTGTGGACCAAAATAAAGCAACTCATCCCAGAAACCTATAACGACCCGCCTTTAGATTTACCCAATTTCCACGGCCAGCAACCAAATTAAGATCTGTGTTTTTGATTGAACATTCAAATATATTCAGTCCGATTTGTAGAAAAAAGTGAAAATTTTGTTGACTCATTTTTCCGTGATGACGAGTGAAGGAGGAGGAGGAGGAGATTTACCGAAGATGGTGCTAAGGGTATTATTGGTAGAAGCGGATGATTGTACTCGTCAGATTATTGCTGCTCTGCTTCGTAAATGTAGTTACAGAGGTGACACATTTAACTATTTTGAATATTTTTGCTTTATTTTGAGATGTTGCTGGTTTTTGTTGATTTAATTCCCGATGCTTCAAGTTTTAAATAGATCTTAAGTATTTGAAATGAAATTTTCACCTTTGTGCGAAATATTTGGTGTTATGTTTGACTAAGTGCGGCGGATATTCGTTCTCACCGGTGTTTAGGATGGCGAGAGGCGAGGCGTGGCGACAAAGGCTTGCCTCACCCTCATGGCGACGGGGAGCGCCTTTTAGAAGCGAGGCAAGAATTAACACAAAAAATTTAAATATTAAATATGCATACATAAATACCCAAAAACTCAAATACTCAACAAAATACTAGCAAATATTTCAATTGAAAAACTAAAAGTAGATAGTTGATACTGAAGTCTAAAAGTCTCCAACTAGATAGTTAATAAGTCATAAGGCACACAAATTCAAAACCAAATCATAATGAAGCAACATCTATTGTTCTTCAAGATCTCCAAATTCTTCAACCACATGAGTGCTAGCATTATATTGGCTCTCATCTTCTTCATCCTTAGAGTCTTCATCTTTTGCTCTCTTTATTCTATTTTGTTTTAAGTTAGACACGTTTTTTTTAATTAAAAGGCGTTGCCATGCTCGCCATTCGCCACAACTCACCTTCTACAAAACGCCACGCCTTGGCTGTTAATGGCGATGAAGGCTCGCCACGCCTTGCCTCACACCAGAAGGCATAAGGAGTTGAGTTTAGTTGAGTTTGGTTAAGAGTTAGTTGTGTAGTTAAATGTGTATATATATAACGCTTGTAAATCATTGTAACACGCATATATGAAATATCTGATTTTCCAGATTGCAACCGACTCTCTCAGTTTCCTTCATTTTCTCTGTTTCATATCAATGGCTACTTAGCCATTTCTGTTCAATTCTTTCTCCAAAGCAATCGCAGTAAGCTAACATGGTATTAGACTGTGTCCGCAATTGAAGAAATCGAACTTCGAAAAATCGAATACAATCGCATTTGAAGATAAAATAGTTGATTGCTCTTACGATTGAAGCTTGACAAACACAAATTTGATAACAATGGGAGCTAACGGAGAAGATTTGATAGGTGTAGCTGAGGTAACAACAATGAACACCGACCATAACCATCATTTGTATCTTTTTCCATCTGATGCACCAGGTTCATTGTCGGTTGGAATAATACTAACTGGAATTGACAATTACACTTTGTGGAGTAGGGCAATGAAATTGGCCCTATTAGGGAAGAATAAAATTGGATTCATAGATGGTACAGTGAAGAGAGAAACATTCCATGGTGAATTAGTTAGGCTTTGGGACAGGTGTAATGCCATTGTGGTGTCCTGGTAATGGGAAATGTGAGTAAGAATTTACTCACGGGGATGTTGTGTAATTCTGATTCGCATATGATATGAGAGGACTTAAAGGATAGATTTGATAAGATAAATAGCTCAAGGGCATTTCAACTGCATAAAGAGATGGTCACATTGAGACAAGGAACACTATCAATTTCTATGTATTACTCCAAACTTTAGGACCTTTGAGATGAGTATCATTCCATTATACCACCACCTTTTTGCTGTCCTAAATCCAAAGAATTTGTAGACCATTTACAATATCAGAGAATGCTATAATTTATAATGGGACTTAATGACAACTATGGTTAAGCTAGAAGCCAAGTGATAATGATGCAGCAACTGCCAAACCTAAATCAGGTTTATGCAATGATCAACCAAGAGGAGAGTCAAAGGATGATGCTAGATACAATGGAATCATCAGCCATGTTTACAGCTAGACATGGAAGTGGAGGACCTAGGCAAAAGAAACCATACAATCCTAATGCAATATGTGACTTTTGCCATGACAGAGGACACTTGATAGTGGATTGCTTTAAACTAATGAAGTGTGACTTTTGTCACAAAACTGGACACATACAAAATGATTGTTACAAATTCAATGGGTATCCTGAGAATTTTAAAGGAAAAACTACTGCTATTAAGAAAGCAAATATAGTGACAAGGAAAGTATGCAGTTTGAAGATACTGGACAAGGAGGTGAAGCCCAACGTCACTAGCATATGCAGCAAAATCTGGAATTTGGGAAGAATACTCATGGGACAATATCAATGCCAAATTCACAAGTCTGTAGCTATCGGCAGGGATCATATGTTGTACCAGGATACAACCAATATCAGCATCATTAGGTCACATACATTACTGCTGGACAGTTTACCCCTAGCCAGCACCAACAACTTTTCAACATGCTCAACAACAAAGATACAATTGGAGAAACCAGTGCCAGGGCAAACATGGCAGGCATATCTAATCCTAATATAAAACAGTGTTAAAATAGGTTGTGGATACAAGTGCAACCAATCATATGATTGGTAATCAGAAATACTTACAGAACAAAAATATGGTAGAAGATGCAGGAAAGGTGCAATTGCCTACAGGTGATTCAGCTAGAATCACACATATTGGTGACTATAATATAGGAAGAGGTGATGTTCTTAAGAATGTCTTGTGTGTGCCAACATTCAAGTTCAATCTGATGTCTGTTTCTAAGGTGACAAGAGAACTGAATTGTAGTGTTACATTTTTTCCCAAATGCTGTGTATTTCAGGATCTTATCTGGAAGGTGAGGGCGATTAGTAACGAGGAAGAACAGTTGTACATACTGGTTTAGACACACTAAATAAAGCAGGAGAGATGAATAAGTGTTTGGCAGCTACTCAACATGTTGATGCAGTCATATGGCATCACAGGATGTGTCATGTGCCCATGCATGTTATGAAGAAGATTCCATGTTTCAAGAATGAATTTTTTTATTTGAATAATTGTGAAGGGTGTCTTTTAGCTAGACAAACTAGAATATCATTTCCTAACAATACTAGTTGGAAAACAGGACCATTTCAATTGTTATATATGGATGTATGAGGACCTTACAAAGTTGAAACATATAATGGAATGAGGTATTTTCTGACTTTAGTGGATGACTATTCTAGATGGACTTGGATTATTTTAATGAGACTGAAATCAGATGTAGTCACACCGCTTAAAAATTTCTTTATTGAAGTTCACTTAGTTTGATGTGAAGATTAAAAGAGTAAGGTCAGACAATGATACATAGTTCTTTAATCACAGTTGTAAGGAGTTGTTTTAGTTGCATGGTGTAGTGCATGAGAGTTCCTATCCATATACACCACAACAAAATGGTGTTGTGGAAAGGAAGCATAGACATATACTTGAAACAGTCAGAGCAATAAAAATTCAGGCTAACTTGCTAGACAGGTTTTGGGGCTTCTATGTGGAAGGTGTTGTCTATATAATGAATAGAATACTTTCTTCTGTTATAGGGAATAAGTCACCGTATAATAAAATGCCATCACTTTCTCATCTATGAGTGATAGGATGCTTGTGTTTTGCTACTACTCTGATCAGACAGGACAAGTTTGGTCCTAGAGCTGTGAGAACTATTCTTCTGCTTAGCCATTTCTGTTCAATTCTTTCTCCAAATCAATCGCAGTAAGCTAACAATAAGGAGCAACTTTGGACAACTTTTGTTTGTGAAATTAAAAATAACATAAGATTGAAGAACAAAACTTTGTGTAAGTTAAACTGTCCTTAATGTTTCTTCAAGAACAGTTTTTTTGAGAAAATATTTTCCCAAAAACTTATTTAAACAAGCTTTCTTTTTGTTTTAAAGTGTTTACTCATTGTTGGCATTTTTTCGTGTGGAGATTTTTTTCAAAATAGTTTCAAATAAACGCCACCTTCGGTATTAAGCGATTGCACTCACTACATTAAGATTTTGAGTTGATACTGAGATACATGTATAAGTTACGAGAGAATCTATGTTTATTTTATGCAGGGTAGAAGGTAGAATAATTAATACATGAAGTAGTAATACATGAATAACTAAACCCTTCATAACTAGTCTTGCATTACTAATACCTGCATAACTCTAATCAACAACCAAACGACCCCTTAAAGTTTTGGGTTGGATTATCTGATCTTGTCCCAAAAGTATTTGTTGGATGAACCAGCAAAGACGAGGGAAATAATGTTGCGTCTTTCAAATTAAGCAGAAAAAAACAGAACTGTTTCTTTATTTGAAAACAAATATATTTTTGTGTCCTTTTTTGATTTTTTCTCCTTGTTTTGGAAATGGATACCTAGGATTTGTTTAGGCTTTTACCCAGCCCGTGTCTTCTATAGAACCATTTCCAGCATGGCCGTTTCAGTTACTGAGAATACAATCCTTTTCTTTTACTTGTGTCCTCTTTTCTCCAGGTAATAATAGCATGCAGGATATAATATCACGCTCATCCCGCACCTGGAGATTTCTAGTGGTATTATAACTCCATGTGTTCCTCCTAGTCTATGCTTCAGCATTCGCTGATGCTCCTGTTTGATTCTTAGTTAATTGAAGAATTAATCTACCACATTTTACCAACTTGACATCCACCCCTTACCTTTTTGTTTCTTCAGGATCCTTTTTGTGATATGTATTTGGTTGCCTGAGAGGCATGTATTAACTTTAGTGCTTTTTTCATTTTTGGCCCATCGACCGAAATTAACTACGGGCGCTAGCCAAAATATACAAAACATATTCACTGATTATGTATATTACATGTATATTTGTGTATACAATTTGTACATTTGTACTTAATATACATTACATATACATTTGCCAGCTATTATTTCTCTCTAGTACAAAAAGGTAATTAAATGTCGGCACACGGACAATTCTTGTGGTGTGACTGTGGACATAGCATCTGTAAAATTTCTACCCTTTGTTTTATTGGAACAAAAGAAATAACAATTTGTTTGACAAAACAGTTGCTGCTGTTCCTGATGGTTTGAAGGCATGGGAGAAACTAAAGGAGAGGCCTAATAACATAGACCTTGTATTGACTGAGGTTGACCTGCCGTCAATATCTGGATATGCACTGCTTACTTTAATTGTGGAGCACGACATGTGCAAAAACATACCTGTTATAAGTATGTTTTCTTGATCTCAGCTATTATTTTAGTGTTCCATTTCACAGGGATTGTAATTCTCAATCTGCCTATTTATTAGGGCTTTTTTTTTCATTTTTGACCCATTGGCCGAAATTAATTATGTGCGCTAGCCAAAATGTACAAAACCTATACACTGATTATGTATACGATATGTATATTTTGTGTATACAATATGTATATTATATGTATAGTTATACTTAATATACAAAATCGATACATTTCCTGGCTATTATTAAGCGGTCCAGTAATGTAATTATCCCTATTTATTATGCAGTGATGTCCTCCAAAGATTCCATTAGCATGGTCTTGAAATGCATGGTTAAAGGAGCTTCCGACTTTCTTATTAAGCCTGTAAGGAAAAATGAGCTGAGGAACCTGTGGCAGCATGTTTGGAGAAGAAAAACCGTATGTTTGTTTAATTCATTCTAACTTCCACATATCCCAAAATCAAAATGGAAAAGAAAAAAGAACATTTATAAATGGTTATCAAATTTAACCAGTTGAACTAACACAAGTTATTTTATTTCACTTGAATCATCAGCAAAATGCTGGGAGCCGTCCTCAGAATAAAGTTGTTGAAAACCAGAAAACTGTAGCAACTTCTGAGAATGACACAGCAAGTAATTATTCCAGCGATGATGTGACTTGTATTCAAAGAGGAAATGACAAAGGGTGCGAGGCACAAGTAAGTGATATCTTCTGTGTTGATCTCATTCGACTGATTTATATTAGCTCCATCATCCTGTATGTCATAAATTTTGATGTAACATGATGATCTAGATGTAAATCTATATTCCAACTTTAAGCTATTTTTTGTTAAATGTCATCTTTTTCCAAGAAACGAAATCGACTAAGTGAGAAAAGGCTAATCATTTTTGCACTCCAAGTCGTCAAGTGCCATCAGCTTTTCTGCGGATACTTGATTTACAACATATAAGTTTGAAATTGAATATAATTTTCAAACTTTTGTGAAGTCAAAAGTGCTTATTTTTTAAAAAAGTTAGGGTGTTTGGCCAAGCTTTTTACATGAAGTGACTACTTTGAGTAGTAATAGAAGTTGTTTTTCATATGCTAAAAATAGTACTCCCTCCGTTCCAATTTATGTGATATAGTTTGGCTAGGCACATAGTTTAATAAAGAAGAGAAGACCTTTTAAACTTGTGGTCTAAAATAAGCCATAGATATTTGTGTGGCTGTAATCATTTCATTAAAGGTAAAAGGGAAAGTTTTAAGTTAAATTATTTCTACATATAGAAATTTATCATTCTTTTTGAGACGGATTAAAAAGGAAAGTGTATCACATAAATTGGGATAGACTAAAAAGGAAAGTGTATCACATAAATTGGGACAAAGGGAGTAGCTTTACCCTAGAAGCACTTTTGGAACAATAGCCAAGCGGAAAGTATTGCTCTAATAATATTGGCAACAATGCTTTTAAAATTGATTAGCCAAACAAAAAGTGCTACTTTTCAAAGGTACTTTTTCAAAAAGCACTTCTAACAAAAAAACATTTTTCAAAATAAGCAAATTCTGAAAGCTTGGCCAAATAGGCTAGAAGCCACTTATAGAGGAATGTATTTCCAGATTAGGTTGGCTTCATTAGGGTTTTACATAGAGACTGCATTTTTTGCCAACTTTTGTGTGGAGCTGTATTTTTTGCCTTTTTTCTTGGTAGATGATAGTGTGTTATTTCCAAATATGCAGGGAGTTACAGATATTATACATAGAGATGCTTCAATTATGCTAAATGATGAAAGGCATGAAGAATGTGTTGAAATGGTCGAACGATCATTTATGCCAAAAACTTCTTCCGGCACTGCACCTGACAGCTCAGTTGCTATTGCTTCAGAAGAAGGCACTCTTTGTGCTGAAAATACATGTACTGTTACTGAAGCCGTTGACTTGATGGGGAATTTTGAAAATTACTTGGCTGATAGTGATGGCCATTCTCATGATAGTAGAGAGAAATCAAATCTCGGTTCCAGGTTGGATCTTTCTTTGAGAACCTTTAATCCGAGTGGCTCAAAAGATGACGCATCCTGGGAGGAGCAGAACATGACAAGTAATTCAAAAGCATCCGCCTTTTCTAAGTGAGTTTTACATTTATGTTCTTTGATATTTGCGTGTTCAATTGTCCTCTTTGCTTAGCAGATTCCTCAAATATGAAGGAACTTCACTGCTTAAATTAGTTTCCAGATGTTATCTGAAAATTCACTAAAAGTGTTTTTTTATGTCAGATATGAAAATAACAAGACATTGCAACCTCTTTTCTCTGGATTGACTAGCAATTCAGCTCCATTGAAGGAAGGATCTAGTGCCTCTACTTGGGAGCTTGATGCTACATTGACCGAGAGTCAGGAGAACGAAACAGCTCTGGTTATGCGCCAACCAGGAAGTTGTAAATCTGCAATATCAGTGTCCAATACACAATCAGGTTCTCAACAAGTACAGAGCCCTCGATCACAGTCTCCCCTTGCAACAAGTTCTTTGACTTATTCGACTTCCGAAGTACAAAATTTGGAGCATGACAAGCAACCATTTGATGATAATGCGGAAGAAGCAGATAACGGGAAGTTGGTAACAGTTGAAAAGGCGAGATATGATTCTGCAACTTGTGGATCTAGTGATTTGGGAAGTGACGTGACAAATAAGCAACTCAGTAGCTCTCAGTGCAGAAGTATTTCTGATGAAGCTACAGAAAGTTCCTTCGCAGTTGCAAGTCCCGAGAGAGCTCCTGTTTCTGAGAGTGTGAATTACAATGATAGGACGAGATCAGAGAGTCATAGCACCAGCCAAAGGGAAGCAGCACTTGTGAAGTTTCGGTTAAAACGGAAAGAAAGGTGCTTTGACAAAAAGGTATATAACCTTAATGCTAGTGTCAATATTCAATTTAGATACATTGCATTAATTTTAAACAAGTGCAGCGGGAACTAATCTCTATATTCTGGTTAGTTTAGCTGAAATTCTTGCTATCTAAATGTTTGTCCTTAAGAGAGTTAGGAGCAGATTGAAAGTTTATTAGCTAAAGTTTAGACTCCGCATCATAAAAAAATATTCCCTCCGTCCCAATTTATGGACACATTTTGTTATTCGAGATTCAAACTATATTAACTTTGACCAACATTTTAAGATGTATTTTTTCATCGTAATAACATGGGACGAATTGCAACTTATAGTACTTATCGTATAGTTTTTGAATATATAAATATTAATTTTAAAGTATTGAGTTAATCTAATTCAATGAAGCTTCAAATATTAGTCAACTTGAATATCGGGAAGCGAAATGTTCCGCATAAATTGGGACGGAGGGGAGTTGAAGACAAGAAATGTATCTTGGAACTCACCTTACTATCTGTTACCTTCCATATACTTGAATGATCAAATTGTAGACATACATCAATATTATTCAAAAGTGGCCAACATTTAGTTAAGTATTTTTTTTTTGTCTTTCAGTCTACTGATATCATATTTGCACAGGTTCGTTATGAAAGCAGGAAAAGGCTTGCAGAACAGCGACCCCGAGTAAAAGGACAGTTTGTTCGTCAGCCACAAAAGTAAATTCAGCCTTTGAAGGACAAAGACGAAATGCAACTAGTCCATCAATGAGTTAGTTGTTCCCACTAAGATTAGTAGCCAAATGTAGCATAGCCATGAAAATAGATACAGGTTTGTAGTTTGTGTGTGTGTCTTTTAAGCTTGAGAATTAGGGGATTGATGATAGTTGAGACTCAAGATGTTACAATTTTTATTTATTTATGTTTATATACTTGGTAGGTGAAATTTGTCTTGCATTTGGGAGATAGTTTGAAACGTTTAATGGTGAAAGCTGGAAGTATTTGTTGTTTGTTATGCACCATTGATTGGGCACGGAACTTGTATTATGTAAGTAGTTGCAGAAGAATATTAAAGGAGAATTGTTCTTTGTGTTGTTTTTATATACAATCCTTACCATTTCAAAAGAAAAAGTTAAAGGAGAATTATTCATACCTCCTGTGATACTGACTTGGTTCATCTTTTATGTAATAAAACTGTATTGAAATCTACAAATTGATAAATGACCATTCAAAGTTTTAAACTTGAGAGAATTTGGATGCACGTGTTCTGTTAAAATTCTATCCCCTGCACAAGACAAATTGAGTCTTATATCTCGTTTATGTGTTTTTTTTTTTAGTGACGTTGGGGTTAGGACCTATAGCTTTGAAAATTGAATTAGTCTTACGACTCCGCTAGGCCTTAGTTAACTGCACATGAATGAACATACAAGACTCTCGCTCTGATTCTTTGACATCAACTCAGTTGCTAGGAAAAATGTTTTAAATTATTTATTTTATCATTATTTGATAAACTTTTAGACATTGATATACTTGTACTCGAAAAATGCAAGTTAGACTACAAAGTTTTGATTTTTGAAGTTCTAATTTCGAATTTCAAGTTAGACGATGACTGTTCAAAACTTCAAACACGATGATCTGAAGGAGGAGAAAGCCTTCGTCTGAAGTTTGTCAAATCTTACTAAACTTTAAATAGTTTTTAAAAACATAATTTTCTTAAATAATACCAAAATTGATGTCATTTCTATAATTTCATCTACTTCCAAGAAGCAAAACACAACTCCAAAACCCAAGTGTCATCAAACTAGGTAACAAAAATGGTGACAAAAGTAGCAACTCCATTTTCTAAGTGTCATCACATCATAAGGCTCCACCGTTACACATAACACAAAATTACTCTTTAGTCGGCAGCTAGCCAAGAACCTTCCTAGTTTCTCTTTCTCTTATCACATTACTAAGCAAAGAGAGAATCTAATTCTCCTCTTTTTACTTCTTTTTCTCCCATAGATTCTCTCTTTTAATTCCATCTTCTTCTTTTTCTCTATTTTGTTCTCTCACCACCATCACTCACTTAACAATTCAAGTTCAACACTACCTAACTCTCCTTTACTAAAGTTACTTTAGTTTTAATTTGACTGGTCATTTGCATTAATGGAGTCTTTCTTTTTCAGTATCTAATTTATATACAGGTCAACATCGACTTAAATAGCACGAAAAACTGAAGTTTGGATCAAAAGCAAAGGAAATTAAGCCAAGTAAACAAGATTATCTAGAAGCAATTTCATTCAAGAAATTTGCTTAGGTAAAGTTGAGGTTAGTCTCTTATAAAAGCCTCTTAATTTTCTTCTTTTCTTCTACTAGTTAGTGTTTGCACTAATGAGGTCTTTTTGTTTCCAATATCTTAACTTATATACAAGTCAATATCAACTTAAATAGTATGAGATACTAATGTTTGGAGCAAGAGCAAAGAAAATTAAGGCCAGTATACAAGATTAGGTAGAAGCTTATATATAGTTGAGGTGAGTCTCTTGTAAAATTTTCTTTAGTTCTTCTTTTTTCTTCTACTAGTTAGTGCTTACATTAATTGCGATTTTCTTTTTCGATATCTAAATTATATACAGGTCAACATCAACATTTAGCCAAGTATACAAGATTAGCTAGAAGATAAAGTTGAGGTGAGTCTTATATGATCATCTTACTTTTTTTCTTTTTTCTTCTACTAGTTAGTGCTTACATTAATTGGAACTTTTTTTTCGCAGGTCAACATTTACTTAAAAAGTAAGCTATCTCTAAAGCGAAATTTGAAGAGAAAAATAAGCCAAAATGAGTGATCATGACCGACAAAAGATTCCTCAAAATGATGGTGGTGGACCTTCTCCATTACCATCTTCTCATAATGATCCAAAGAAGTATTCATCACCACCTAGAAATCCGGTCAAAACTTTGTGCACTTTCTTGCTAATTTTACTTATCTTGGCTGGTCTTGTTGTGCTCATTGGATGGCTAATTTATAGGCCCCACAAGCCTAATTTCAGTCTAGTAGGTGCTGCCATTTATGAATTAAATGTCACATCCCCTCCTTATATGTCAAGCACCACGCAATTCACAGTGTTAGCAAGAAATCCAAACAGGAGAGTTCGTTTGGATTATGACCAATTTTCAGCTCTTGTTTATTACAAGGGTCAAGCAATTACACCTCCAGTGATGCTGCCACCTT
Organism: Anisodus tanguticus; assembly: GCA_034509755.1. Taxonomy (NCBI): domain Eukaryota; kingdom Viridiplantae; phylum Streptophyta; class Magnoliopsida; order Solanales; family Solanaceae; genus Anisodus; species Anisodus tanguticus. The sequence continues at coordinate 12,776,460 of CM067557.1, forward strand.
TATTACAGGTAAAATTTACAAATAATTAGTTTTCAGTCATTGTAATTGAAAAATAGTCTTTCACTTTCACGAAATTTCAAATTTTACATGTAAAAATTGAGGACATTATGAAATATAAAACTCCATGAAAATAATTGTTTTTAAGAAACTTGACCAAAAAGTGGCTAGTGGGTGCTATTTCTACTTGAATTAATAAACGAGTTGGATCATAATCTTTCCAAAATTTACTTTAATAAAAGCAAAACAATATATCATAACCTAATTCATCCAATTCAAAATCATTTTCCTTTTATTTATTTTTTCTTAAAGTTTCTTTTAATTACCAAATCAAATTAATAAAAAGTTTCATTTATATATCATGAGTGTATCTAATCATAAAAACCCAAAATAATCTGCATTTCTTATTATTATGATAGGAATTTTGTATGGTCAATTTGCGCAACATGACTTCTCAAATTGACCCAAGCTTTTAAACGAGTTAACTTGGTTTATGCCTAAGTTGATTTGCTCATGAATAAAGACATTTTAATTTTTTGGCTACACCACATGTGAACTTTATTTCAATGGGATTGAATTTGATTCAATCCAACAAAGCTCAAAATAAAACATAATCATAATCTTTATGTATCATAAATTTTAGCCAAAGTACTGTATAATTTGTATATAATAAGTGGTATGCATTAATTATAACCAAATTATATAGTAATTATATATCGAGTATACATCGTGACGGCTACAAATGATTACGACTAGGAAGGTGAAAATTTCTTTAACCGCCTGATTAAAAATGTTAAGATTCCGTGAATAAATGCACAGTCCAACTCATTAAAAATTGGACGGGATAGGTGAGTTATGTATCTTCATCCGCTAAATTTGACACTCTTAATTTCAGGAAATAAAAAGCACGGCCGTGTTATCGCCGGTGATAAGAGGTGCATCGGTACCTGTATCGATGGAAGTAGCAAATGGTTTGCTGATTGATGAAGTTTATGGGGTTGTGGCTTTGAGACTGGTGTTTATGGGGAAAATGAGATATAAAGCTGCAATGGTAAAGACTAGACACTATGGAGTTTATGTCAAGTGTGACATGTTGGTGGGCTTCAAAAAGGGGTTTGTTGGTCAAGTTCCTTTGCTTGGTTCTCCAGATTGTCAAGTTGATTTATGAAGTTCTTTTTTTCCTAATTTGATACATAAAAGATAAAGTGTGCTTAAATATTACTATGAATTGGAGACTTGTTTACTCTTAGATCAAAATTACCATGTTGGGTAAAGAATGTATTAATCTCATTTCGGGAGTCTTTCTCATTAATACAAATATATATAGTGTACAATGTGTAATTCTAATCCAATAAGATTCCTATAATTACCATAATTATACATCCTTAAATATTACACAATATATGAAGTATAATATATTTATACACGTTAATACACCCCTCAATCGGAGTGGAGGAGGCCGGACGCTAAGACTGGATCTGAAGTCGAGGAATAACTGTCTAAGAAGACCTTTCGTGAAGATATCTGCATATTGATATGAAGAAGGCACATGCAACACTTTAACATGACCGAGTGAAACCTTCTCACAAACAAAGTATATATCCATCTCAATATGTTTGGTTCACTGATGCTGAACTGAATTATGAGATAAATATATGGAAGATATGTTATCACAGTAAACCAAAGACGCCTTACACAAGGGACACTGAAGATCCAAGAGAAGGTTTCGGAGACAGCAGATCTCAGCCACAACATTTTCAACGCCTCTATACTCTGTTTCTGCACTGCAACGAGATAACGTGGCTTGCTTCTTAGCAGACCAAGAGATGAGATTATCCCCTAAGAATACACAGTAGCCGGAGGTAGAGCGACGCGTGTCCGGGCAGCCTGCCCAATCAACATCCGTATATGATAACAATCTGGTTGATGCTGAAGGGTATAAATGCAATCCATAATCAAGTGTGCCCTTAACATATCAAATGATACACTTAAGGGCAGTAAAATGAGGCTCCCTAGGGGCATGCATGAATAAGCAAGAGCATAAGCAATATTAGGCCTGGTGAAGGTAAGATACTGCAGTGCACCTGCAAGACTTTTGTAGAGTGTGGGATCGGACACTGGATTACCATCAACAACACTAAGCTTTGATTTAGAATCAACCGGTGTGGACATTGAAAGAAATAATCCCTTGATTATTTTCATTAATTGAAAGACTATATATACAAGTTACATATTTTCATAATAGGAGAATCCTATTCCTATTCTATTCCTAAAACCTTATTCTACTTGGATATTAACTATACATTTATGGTAATACAATTATTATGGTAAGTGTACAATACTAATTACATTACAATATTACCTTTACCTAGGAGACTAAATATTTCCTAAATATATAGAGTATATACGGTACAATGGAGACCAAATCCGAGAGCCAATATACACAATATACACATGTATATTGTGTGTATATTTAACACACACCCGCACTCATAGCGGGCGGTCTTCGAACGCTGAGACTGTCCTTAAAATCTTCAAAAAGGACCGAGGGAAGACCCTTTGTAAAGATGTCGGCAATTTGATATCTTGACGGGACATGGCATACGCGAACTTGACCACGAGGAACCTTTTCACGGACAAAGTGAATGTCCATCTCGATATGTTTAGTACGTTGGTGCTGAACAGGATTACCAGAAAGGTAGATGACACTAATATTATCGCAATATACCAAGGTTGCCTTCTGAATGGGACAATGAAGCTCCAAAAGTAAATTACGTAACTAACATGATTCTGAGACCACATTAGCTACCCCTCGATATTCAGACTCGGCACTTGAGCGGGATACAGTCGACTGATGCTTTGCAGACTAGGAGACCAAGTTGTTGCCAAGAAACATACAATATCCTGACGTAGACCGTCTGGTGTCGAGACAGCCACCCCAATCAGCATCTATATACGAGACCAGTGTGGACGTCGAGGAAGGATATAAATGCAATCCAAAATCAATTGTACCTTGAATATACCGAATGATACGTTTGAGCGCATTCATGTGCTCAATTATGGGATCATGCATGAACAAACACACTTGCTGGATAACATACGTAATATCCGGTCTCGTAAAGGTAAGTTACTGAAGGCCACCTGCAAGACTGTAATAGCGGGTCGGATCCTCGTAGGGTACGCCGGCCGCGGCACTAAGCTTGGGCTTCGTATCAACCGGAGTGGAAGTGAACTTACAGGATGACATCCCAACCCACTCGATGATCTCAGCTGCATACTTTCGTTGAGACAAGAACAATCCATCTGAATGGCGATTGACGGCAATCCCTAAAAAGTAACTCAAGGGCCCTAAGTCTTTCATAGCAAACTCAGAGCTGAGCATGGTCATGATAGATTGGCGTAAGGAATCGGAAGAGGCAGTCAAAATGATATCATCTACATACAACAGAATGTAGGCCAAGGACGAACCACGACGGTAGATGAACAAGGAATTATCTAACCTGCTGTGAGTGAACCCAATAGTCGAAACATAGTCAGCAAACCTTGTATACCAGGCCTGTGGAGACTGCTTAAGCCCATATAAGGACTTCTTCAACAAACAAACATGATGAGGATGGTTGGGATCCCTGAATTTCAATGGCTGATGCATATAGACTGTTTCCTTGAGATCACCATGTAGGAAAGCATTATTGACATCCAACTGATGAATATGCCATTCCTTCGAAAGAGCCAAGCTAAGCACAGTGCGAATGGTAGCCGGCTTGACCACCGAACTAAACGTCTCACCACTATCAATACCAACCTGCTGAGTCTTACCATCACCCACAAGCCGCGCCTTATGTCGGGCAAATAAACCATCTGAGTTCTCTTTATGAGCAAAAATCCACATAGACCTGATAATATTAATACCAGATGGATGGGGTACCAACTCCCACGTCTTATTATCAATAAGAGCATTATATTTATCAGTTATAGCAAGTTTCCAATTCGGGTCGTTTAAGGCAGACAGAGGGTTACGGGGCAAGGGGGATTTAGAGACATTAGAATGCAAATTAAAATGTCTTTTTGATGTAAAAACACCCCGTTGACTACGAGTGACCGGTCTATGACTCGAGGAAGAATTGTGTGGATTTTGGGAATTTGCTGGGCTCGGGTTGGACGGCTCGCGGCATTGGGCCGCTTGCCCAACTCGGGAAGCAAGAATAACGGTGGCCGCGAAACAGAACCGGACCGGTTCCGATTGGGATGGACTGGCCCAATTGCTGAAACTGGCCCAGTGACAAAACTGGGCAGAGAGGATGTGACGGGCCAGTGGGACCAGCAGACAGTGGGCCCGCTGGAGAAATTTTAGGTGCGGGAGATGTTCGAAAAAACTAGGCACGTGAGTATGACTTTTAGCAAATGGAAATTGGGATTCATCAAAAATGACATGGCGATTAATGATGATTTTATTTGTGGATAAATCAAAGCATTTGTAGCCACGATAATTAGATGGAAAACTCAAAAACACACACGGAGTCGACCGACCCTGAAGTTTGTTAATTGTGGTGGACGGGAATAACAGATAACACAAACACCCAAAAACCCGAAGATGTGAATATGAAGGAATTTTATTATATAAAATTTGAAGGGGGAAAGAATATGTCAAACCTTTGGAAGGAGTTATGTTAAGTAGATATGTAGCCATTTGAAGAGCATGATGCCAAAAATATGGGGTACGGAAGCATGTATTAATAGAGTGTGGATAATGTTATTTATGGAACGAATTTTACGTTCGGCTTTCCCATTTTTTGAAGATGTATGAGGACAAGAGAAAAGAAAATTTATTCCATTATTAGCACAGAATTCCCGAAACACCCCATTGTCATATTCTTTGCCATTATCACACTGAATATTTTTGATTTCACAGTCGAATTGGGTTCTGATGAATGCTCTAAATTTTAGGAAGATGGAAAAAACTTGAGATTTCTTCGCTATTGGAAACGTCCATAGAAATTTAGAATAATCATCCAGAAAGAGAACATAATACAGATGACCCATAAAACTAAGAACATGAGACGTCCATAAGTCGCTATGAATAATATCATATGGCATTAAAGTATGAGATTTGGAGTTTACAAATGGTAACTTAACAATTTTTCCTAAAGAACAAGATTGACAATTTTGAGTACGACTCGTACCCTTACATGAAATAAAAATATTTTTATCTAAAGATGACAAAATAGAGGACCCCGGATGACCAAGACGAACATGCCACAAGGAAGGAGAAATGGTTGCAAAAGCTGATGGCAGGGTTTGACTTGTTGGACCGGAACTGGATGTGATATGATAAAGATCTCCCCTACTATCACACCTCATGAGAGGACTCCTAGTCTTGAAATCCTTCACAGAGAAACCAAATGGATCAAATTCAATAGAAACAAAATTGTCAATAGTGAATTTACGGACATACACTAAATTTTTAATCAATTTGGGGGCATGAAGGGTATTTTTCAGGATAAGGGGTGGATGGGGGGGGGGGGGGGGGGGGAGACAACGTTTTATGACCATACCCACGAATTATAATAGAATTACCATTACCAATAATTATACCGCGGGGGTTGCTCAAATTGGAATAAGACGAGAGCGTACCTGAATCGGATGTCATGTGAGTGGCCCCGGTGTCCATATACCAATTTTGGTCTGGTGGATTTAAACCAAGCGTGTGTATTGCGGCTTCGATGTCGGTTTGTGTGGGTGCCGCTGCGTGATGGGCTTGCGGGGGTCGAGGTCCAAGCACCCCTGCTTGCGGTCTCGGCCCAGACTGCTGCTGGCTGTAACTGGACCAAGCCGAATTGGGCCTGGACTGCTGCTGGGCTGGCCACTGCCGCTGGGAGGTAAACTGGCTAGGCCCAAACTGCTGTTATGGGGCCTACTGCCACTGCATAGGGGCCCACTATGGGCCCCAGAACTGTTGTTGTTGCTGCTGCTGACCACCGTGAGGACCCCCACCGCCACCACCATTCTGCCGGCTGCCGCGATTTTTGCCATTATTTTTCTTATTGCCACCCTTTTTGCCGCCACCGTTGTTGTTGTTTTGGCCCGAGTTATTGGAAACGGTAGGATACACCGTGGACTCGATCATCATGACTACGGGACTAGTACCGGTAGCCGCTCATTTCACAATGCCTACTTCTTCTAGTGTAAGCATAGAACGCGCCTAATAAAATTGCGGAAGCGGATTGCTTTGCCGAAGAAGCGTCCCCATACTACTATAGGCCTCAGAGAGGTCGGAAACCATTTGGAGGACCAAACGATCATTCGAAACCGGCGCGCCAACGTTGCGAAGTTGGTCCGTCAATTCCTTTAATCTTTTGCAATAAGCCGAAACATTAGGGAAATCTTTCATATTGACGTGGGAGAAATCCTGCTCAAGGGTAACGACTCTAGAATTTTGATTATCTTGGAATATATCACGCAGTCTAACCCAAGTCGCCTGTGCCGTAGCTTCAAGCTCAATAATTGTTTGCAAAAGGTCAGTAGATATGGTGGAATATATCCACTGAAGGACGGTAGCATCAATAGTCGTCCACAACTTAGGATCATCCTCGAGTTTTGGCACCTCTGTATCCTCAGGAGCCGCAATGATTATTTGATGGATGACTTGATGCGATCGTGCGTGAATTTTGAACAGCTCGGCCCACATCGCATATTGGACGTTTTCTATTTCAAGAACGAGAGGGATGTTATTCTTGATGTTAGAAACTGTAAGGGCAGGATGAAACATGTTCCAGGATGTAGACATATTGATAGAACAATACGTGATTGAGGGATTAGGGAGAAAATTTTTAGTAGAAGGAGGTTCTCGTCGGCACGAAACCCGAGGGCAAGGTTTCGGATTTTGGCTAGGGATTTCGACGGAATTTGGGAGAGAAAATAAACCTAGACTCTTGATACCATGAAAGAAATAATCACTTGATTATTTTCATTAATTGAAAGGCTATATATACAAGTTACATATTTCCATAATAGGAGAATCCTATTCTATTCCTTAAACCTTATTCTACTTGGATACTAACTATACATTTATGGTAATACAATTATTATGGTAAGTGTACAATACTAATTACATTACAATATTACCTAAACTAGGAGACTAAATATTTCCTAAATATATAGAGTATATACGGTACAATGGAGACCAAATCCGAGAGCCAATATATATAATATACACATGTATATTGTAATTGTGTATATTTAACAGACATGATCTTGCAGTTCGCCATTTTGAGGTTGAGTTAGGCCCAAAATCCATTCTTTACATGATATCAGAGTCAGACTCATTTCAATTCTTTGTTCACCTATGTTAGGCCCCCAAATTATACTATCCATGCTCCAGTTAACAAGGTCTGGGCGTGCGAGAGAGTCTTAAGAGTCCCACATCAGATATGGAATGGGAATATGGAATCCTTATATGGACTTGAACAATCCTCACCCTACAAGCTAACTTTTGAGGTTGAGTTAGACTCATGATTCATTCTTTATAGTAATCATAATTGTATTTTCTCATTCCATCCTCCAATTTGTAAACAAAATTTTAGTTATAGTGCCTTTTTTCCTTTTAACATATTAAAGTAAGACATTAAGTATATTTCGTGATATATCACGTTTTTTATTTAAAATGTCAGAAAGTCTATTTCGTTTCCAACAATGATTTTATTTATTAGTGTTACGATTCAAATCGGGAACTCAGGTCATAACTGGCATCCAATGAACCACTACGTATTTGGCGAACCCTTTAGCTAAATTGCAAGGACTAGACACTATATATGAAGTATATGTCAAGTGTGATGTGTTGGTGGGCTACAAGAAGAGTTTGTTGGTCGAGTTCTTTTGCTTGGTTCTCCAGATTGTCAAGTTGATTTATGAAGTTTCTTCTACTTTGATAATAAAAAGACGAAAGACTACTTAAATTTTATGAACTGGAGACTTGTTTCTTCTTATATATAGGTCAACAGTTACAATATATGTTGTAATCAAAATTGTGCTTTTCTATTCCAGGTTTTCAAATTGTAAACAATATTACATTATTGCCTTTTTTCGTTTTACAAATTAAAGTTTAATAAGTTTTAACGTATACTTCTTTGATATATCGCGTTTTTTTAAATGCTGGAACGTTGTCATAGTCTATTTCTTTTTCCAACAATTATTATCTTCATTATTTTACTAGTAATCTATCGAACAAGAGCAATGGATAGACTGGCAGTACAAAAAGGCATTTTCTTTATTTCATCAGTCTTTATTATTTAGCACAAAAGAACTTGGAGCGTTATATTGGAGCCGGACATTGTCATATTGAGGCTATCAGGATCAACAGCATAAAATGAAATAAACCATATGTTCAAATTAGTTTCATAAAAAAATCAAAATAAGTTTCTTAAAAGCTGGTTTAGTTTTCTTGTGATAATTTTGCTTGTTGACTCTTTGCTAAGAGGAAACAACCTCTTGCAGAAATGCAGGGTAAGACTGCGTAAAATATGTCTTCGTGATCCGGCTCTTCTCCAAACCCGCAAATAGCGGAAGCTTAGTACACCATGCTACCTATTTTCTTTTTTATACTCTTTGCTCAGAGGGGCTTTTCTTTCCCATTCAATAAGTGAGGTGGGTCTTTTCTCCCAACACTAAAAAGTCAAGGAGGTAAGGTGAAATTTACTCTTCATAAACATATACCCAGCTTTAATTTACATCAATATCCAATTTTTGTGTACTTTAGCACTTTTGGTCCCTGACATTTCGGAAAAAAAATTGATTTTGGTCCTTTTAGTGTTTATTAAATACATTTAACCTTCAACTAATTGCAATGGTCCTTCTACTTGTGAACAACAACAACAACAACATATCCAGTGAAATCCCACAACGTGGGGTCTGGGGAGGGTAGAGTGTACACAGACCTTACCTCCACCTTGATAGGTAGAGCGGTTGTTTCCGAAAGACGTCCTTCTACTTGTGAATGTTTTCAAATTTAATGAATTATTAATTGTTAAATTGTTTTATTACGTTAAATTTGTTATATTACTCTATATTTAAGATTGATATATTTCTATAAATAATCTAAATACAACATCTTTCATATGTAAAGGGATCAAAGACATATATTTTAATTAATTTAAAGTTGAATATGCTTAATAAAATATGATCAAATTAAAATTTACCAATAATTAAGAGATTAAAAGGGCAATTGTCCTTCTTTTCTGTTGGAAATCTTACGAAAAATACTTGAACACGAACACTTGTAGGAATTTCTTCAAAGCTTGAGGTGTGTCAAAAACATTGTCCTTAAAGATATTTCATCTGGTATGGGTGTATCCCTTAGTGTTCAACAATCTCTTATAGTATAAACTAGGAGCCAGAATCTAACAAAGATTTATCGTATATACAATCCAGCAATAATAGAATGTGGAAGAAGGAATTTCTCGTAATCTTCTCTACTCACCACCAACGAATTGGGTAAATCTCACTTGATAAAGAGAACTCAAATCAGAATATATATTATCTCAAGTAGAGGTTCACCACTAAGGTAATTAAGATGATTAATAGCAAAGAATTGGCCTGTTACAATGTCCATGAGAACGTTGGAGCTATTCAAAGAATAATGGCCACTAAATACTATTCAAGGCAATTCAATGATATTATTATTAAGAGAATGGAAATCAACATTACTTTGATATTCAAAAGTCAATGATGAAGATTAATGGATACTTAAAAGCAAGGAGCAATAAAAGTGATTAATGACTATTATGTTACGAATACATTACGTTATGGTGAAGAATATATTACGTTATGTGGCTGTCAATTTAGTTTTCCAAATTTTTAAATATGGATATCATTCTCATTATGTGAACCAATCTAATTCATGTATCTATTAAAGTATGTACTTAAGTCTTGTAACTCTTAGGATGATCACAACATCCTATAAATAGAAGTGTTCCCACATTATGTAAGATACATTTGAAGACACTTGAACATACTTGAAATAAGAAGAAAATCTTTTCCTTATCTCATCTATTTCTTATTTTATATTGTCTTATTTTCTCTCAATTTACAATACGTTATCAACACGAATTGCTCAAATCTTAGTCGTTTTGCATCCTTCACGAGGCCCTAATTTCACTCCTATTTTTTGGAGTTGATCCTACTTCTTCATCCGGTATGTGTTTACAGTTTTATTCTTATTAATATTATAATATTAATAACCTATATGACACAAGGATTTTTATTTTTATTTTACACTAGTCCAAATATATGCTTAATATAATTTCATTTCTACTAGCTTCTGTCTGACCCTTATTTAGTCTTTGATAAAGATAGCGTTTGCAATCATCTGTTACATGTTTAATATCAAATGTTAGCATTTTAGTTTAGAAGAAAAATAATAATAATTTATTTTCATGTAATCATGATTATATATGCTAGCAAATTAATACTCCGTTCCTTTATTCAATTTTGAAATTTGTGTTAACTTACCTTAAATTGATTTATAATTATTAAATTTTCTGAACGACTATAAAAGGTAATAGTAGACTAAGTAATTGACATAAATGATGTTTTATTAATTAAACTTATTGAGGTTACCAAATTACACAGTTGCATTTAGCATATATGGTGTAATTGAATATTAAGCATTAATCTATTATGATACAAGTAACAATAGATGTACACTTTTCTTTTCATGAGTTAGTATACAACCATATGATTTTGAAAGATTTTCACTGATAAAAATTCTTATCATTTCGAATTTATTTATTTTTATGATAGTTTTCACTATATCAAATTTATCAAAGTTTGAATTTGTAGAACCTGATATCTCTGGAAAGAACTATTTGTCATGGGTACTTGATGTTGAAATACACATTGCCGCTAGGGGGCTTAGTGATACTATAGTCGAAGAAAATGAAGCATCAAGTTAGGATAAAGCAAAAGTTTTGATTTTCTTTCGTCATCATCTTGATGAAGGGTTAAAATGTAAATATTTAACCTTGAAAAATTCATTTGAACTATGAATTAGTTTGAAGGTACGGTATGACCATCTAAAGGCCACTGTATTTCCAAGAGCTCATTATGAGTGGATGCACTTATGGTTTCAAGATTTTAAGATCGTAAGTGAGTATAATTCTGTTGTACACAAAATCACTTCCCGATTAATATTATGTGCGGAAACTATAAATGATGGGGACATGATGGAAAAACACTTACTATTTATCATGCCTCAAATATTGTGTTACAACAGCAATACCGTGAGAAAGGTTTTCAGAAGTATTCTGATTTTATCTCATGCTTTCTGGTGGCTGATGAACATAATGTCATTTTGATGAAAAATCATAAAGCCCATCCCACTGGATCTGCTTCATTCCCTGAATCGAATGTGGTACACGGGCGTGGAAAAGGTAAGGGCAAAGGCAAAAGACGATATATTAATCGTCATGATGATGGTCATAATAAAAGGGAGAACAATATGAGTTTTCAAGGAAATCCTTCCAATAACAATTGTCATCATTGTGGTATGAAAGGTCACTAGAAAAGTGAATGTCGGGCGCCTAAGCATTTTGGTAGGCTTTATCAAAATTCTTTCAAAAGAAAGAGAAATAGAGGTGACATCTCCTCTACTAATGTTCGGGGGGAGTCACACTTCTCTTAAAAATGATGCTGAGGCAGGGCCATCACAAAAATATGATGGGAATGCTGAAGCAAATTTGGCTTTGAAGATGATGTTTTTATGGCCTCAGTGATATTACTCATTTGAAAGTTGAAAACGTCTTTGGAGATCAAAATTAAAATTGAATAATTTATTGAGAAAAATCAATTATGTTGTTCTTATTTATGTGTTTTTAATTATCATGTTCTTTTTCAAAAAGTACTTCAATTTTCTATTGTTAGTTTCAATATCTCTTATCTATTTTTTATTTTTATGAAGATAAATAAAATTCCTCAATCTTCAGTTGGATCCAAGATGAGTAGTGGAGAGATGTGTCTTCTGGATAGTGCTACAACGCACACAATACTAAGAGAAAATAAATATTTCTCTCATTTGGTTATGAAAAAGGTCTATGTTAATACAACATTCGGTAGTACAAAATTAATCAAAAGCTCTGAAAGAGCGGCCTTGTTACTACCTGAAGGAACAATATTGGCCACTAATAATGCACAGTATTGTAGTAAGTCTCAAAGAAACTTATTAAGTTTTAAGGTTATTCGCCAAAATGGCTATCATGTTGAGACTGCAAATGAAGGAAAGGTTGAATACCTTATATTACTATAATAAGAGCAAGAGAAAAGTTTGTGCACAAAAAATTATCCACACTTTCTTCTGGGTTGTATCATACAAGCATTGGTATCGTTGAAACGCATGCTATGGTAAACAAAGGTTTGATGGTTCAAATGATTTTATCATTTGGCATGACCAGTTGGGCCATCTCAATTCTAATATGATGCGCAAAATAATTGAGAATTCATGTGGGCATACTTTGAAAAACAAAAAGATTCTTCAATCAAAGGGATTCTCTTGTGCTGCTTGATCTCAAGGAAAATTAGTTATTAAACCATCTGCAACTAAGGTTGGGATTTAATCCCCTGCATTTCTGAAATGTATACATGGTGATATATGTGGGCCAATTCACCCTCTATGTGGACCGTTTAAATATTATATGGTCTTGATAGATGCATCTACAAGATGGTCACATATGTTCTTATTATCAACTCGCAATATGGCCTTTGCGAGATTTTTGGCCCAAATAATAAGGTTAAGAGCACAATTTTCAGATTATGCAATAAAGAAAATTCCTCTTGATAATGCTGGTGAGTTTACATATCATGCATTTAATGATTATTGTATGTCCACTGGAATAATAGTTGAACATCTGGTTGCTCATGTTCATACTCAAAATGGTCTAGCAAAATCATTTATTAAACAACTCCAATTGATAGCTAGACCATTACTGATGAGGACAAAACTGCCTTTTTCGGTATAGGGCATGCTATTTTGCATGCAACAGCACTTGTGCGCATATGGCCAACCAGTTATAATAAATTCTCTCCATTACAATTGACTTTTGGCTAAAATTAAATATTTCCTATCTTAGGATATTTGGGTGTGTTGTATATGTTCCCATTGCTCCATCACAACGCACAAAGATAGATCCCCAAAGAAGGTTGGGGTATATGTTGGGTATAAATCTCCTTCTATTATTAAATATTTGAAACCTAATACTGGAGATTTATTTACGACAAAGTTTGCTGATTGTCATTAATGAATCAGTATACCCAACATTAGGAGAAAAAATAAGCAGTTAAAAAATGAGATAGATTGAAATGCATTATCATTATCTCATTTATATCCTCGAACAAATCAATGTGAGAGAGAGGTTCAAAAGATAATTTATTTGCAAAATGTTGTAAATCAACCGCCAGATGCGTTTACTAATCTTTCAAGGATTCCTAAATTTCATATTCCAGCTGTAAATACTTCAGTCCGAGTTGATGTCCCGGCAAGACAAACAATTAATGCAAATGAGTCTAGATCATGTTTGAAATGTGGTAGACCAATTGATTTCAAGGATAAAAATTCTCGAAAAAGAAAAGGAGTAAATGATTATAATATGGAGGTAATTTTTCAAGAATAACCCCGAGACATAACGAATGATAATATCACAAAGGAGGTCCGCGTACCTGAAAATATTGAGAATAAAGAGGTGAAACTGAAATGATATTGTGGTAGTAATATTTTTTCTTATAATGTTGTTGAAATAATGCAACAAGATGAGAATCTTGAACCAAAATCAGTTGAGGAATGTAGACAGAGAAGAGATTGACCAAAATTGAAGGATGCAATTCAAGCACAATTGACTTCACTTAAAAAACACGAGGTTTTCAGATCAATAGTCCGAACACAAGAAGATGTCAAGCCAGTAGGGTACATATGGGTGTTTGTACGAAAATGAAATGAAAAAGGTGAAGTCGTCAAATATAAAGCACGACTTGTGGCACAAGAATTTTCACAAAGACCTGGTATTGATTATGTGGAGACATACTCTCCTATTGTGGATGCAATCACTCTCAGATATCTAATAAGTCTTGCAGTGCATGAAAAACTTGATATGCGCCTAATGAATATTGTCACACTTATTTGTATGGCTCACTAGACAACGAAATTTTTATGAAGATTCCTGAAGGATTCAAATTCCCCGAAGCATACAAAGCCTCTCGAGAAACTTGTTCAATAAAGCTTTAGAAATCCATATACGGATTGAAACAATCAAGACGAATGTGGTACAATCGTCTTAGCAAGTATTTACTTAAAGAATGATACAAAAATGATCATATTTGTCCTTGTATTTTTGTGAGAAGGTCTAAATATGAATTCGTTTTAATAAACGTCTATGTTGATGATTTAAATATCATTGGAACTCCTGGAGAACTTTCAAAGGAAGTAGAATACTTGAAGAAATAGTTTGAAATGAAAGATCTTGGGAAGACAAAATTCTGTCTTGGCCTGCAGATAGAGCATTTAAAGAATGAAATATTTATCCATCAATCTACATATACTAAAAAGATACTAAAGCTATTTTACATGGATATAGTACATCCATTGAGCACCCTGATGGTTATAAGGACACTTGATACAAATAAAGATCCATTCCGACCTCAAGAAGATGGTGAAGAGCTCCTTGGGGATGAAACTCCATATTTTAGTGCGATTGTGGCACTAATGTATCTTTCTAATAATACTCGATAAGATATAACTTTTGCAATAAGCCTATTGGCAAAACTCAGTTCCTCGCCAACAAAAAGACACTGAAATGGTGTTAAGCATATTTTCTGATACCTCCGAGGAACTATTGATATTGGATTATTCTATTCTAATTAATCCAAATCAGAGATGATTGGTTATGCAGATGCAGGTTATTTGTCTGATCCACATAAAGTCCGATCTCAAACTGTCTACCTATTTATTTTTGGAGATATATCTATATCATGGCGTTCAACGAAATAATCCCTATCAGCTACATCTTCAAATCATGTTGAGATAATAGCCATTCATGAAGCCAGTCGAGAGTGTATTGGTTGAGATCAATGACTCAACAACAACAACAAATAACAACATACTCAGTGAAATCCCACAACGTGGGATCTGGGTAAATTGTACGCAGACCTTACCTCTACCTTAGTAGGTAGAGCGACTATTTTTGAAAGACCCTCGGTTCAAGACACAGCATAAACACAATAAATTTTATAATTATGTGGTCTTTCAATGCAAACGAAGATTTCAACTATATTGTATGAAGATAATGCTATATGCATAACTCAATTGAAGGAAGGATACATCAAATGAGACAGAACAAAGCACATTTCACTAAAATTCTTTTTCACATATGATCTTAAAAAAAATAGTGAGATAAATGTTCAACAAATTCGTTCAAGTGATAATCTGACAGATTTTTTTCAGTAAGACATTACCAACATCAACCTTTGAGATGTTGAGATATAAAATTGGAATGCGACGTCTACGAGATATCAAGTGAACTTTCCATCAGGGGAAGCAAAATCGCGTTGTACTCTTTTTCCATTAACTATGATTTTGTCTCAATTGGATTTTCCAGGTAAGGTTTTCAATGATGCGATACTCAATGTGTATTACAAGATGTGTGTACTCTTTTTCCTTGACTACAGATTTTTTCCACTAGATTTTTCTTAGTAAGATTTTAATGAGGCATGATATCTCTCAAATGTACATCCAAGGGGGAGTGTTACGAATACATTACGTTTTGTGGCTGTCCATTTAATTTCTCAAGTTTTCAAATATGGATGTCTTTCTCAGTCTATGAACCAACCTAATTCATGAATCTATTAAAGTGTGTACTTAAGTCTTGTAACCCTTAGGATAATCACAACATCCTATAAATAGAAGTGTTTCCACATTATATAAGATACACTTGAAAACACTTGTATACACTTGAACATACTTGAAATAAGAAGAAAATCTTCTCCTTGTCTCATCTATTTCTTATTTTACATTGTCTTATTTTCTCTCAATTTACAACATATCAATCATAAAGAACAGAAAATATAGTATAACTTATTTTTGAGATATAAGAATATTTTTTTCAACAATCCCCACATATCTCAAAAATAGTATGAAGGAATAAAATGAAACTAGAAGTTTTGGAATAGAATGAAATGGGAAGTTTTGCTGGATTTTTCATATATGAGTATAATGTATCAAATTTGGTGTCACGTAGACTATGAACCAGACCTAGATAAAATAAAATAAAACTTACAGAACAATTAGTGAAGTTTAGAACTTCTATGAATCAAAAATTATTTTGTAAGTTCAGGTTCTTATTCTATCACATTATACTCGCACGATATTTATCGTTATCGCGGTTTTGTGTTAAGAGGCCATGCGCGTGTCCTGGTATTCATGAGTGCTCTAGAAATCCGTCACAATTTCATAGAAGCGGCACCACCTCATAGGTCCACTTATCAAGTATATTCTGCAGAACAATACACCACCTATAAAGGATATGGTAATGGATCAAGAGTTTATAACTTAGCCTCACTTTGCCTTGCAGAACTGCACTATATTCATGCACCATAGGAAGGGACATAATTTTTATAGTGCACACTTGATCAACTAATGACTTGTTATTACCCATATGTACCTAATTCATGAGATCCCCAATCACATTGGTTGGGTTACCATCATTGTTGATCTTCTCAAATTGACAAAATAAAAGTCTCATTCCCCTCGATGTTTCTTTTATTATGTGAATTGATCAAGTTCACCTCTGGCTTCACATACTTTATTTACGTAAATAATTTCATTTCACAACAGTTGTTTTATCACGTTATGTCTCACATAAATGTGTTTATTTTTTTCAATGAAAACCTTTGTTTTCCCTTACAACTCTTGTTGCTTGACAACCACCATATATAAACACAAAAAATGTTGGTTTTAGTTCAATTGAAATACTCGCTAAGAGGTCTTTTAATCACTCAGCCTCATGCCAGCCAGCTCCAAAACAATAAAATTTTATTTAGCTGACTTTCATATTATGGCACCCCACCAAAGATAAATGTATAACCACTGGTGGATTTTAAGATTCACTTTGCATCATTGTACCTCTCTAGAATAATAAAAAAATTCACTATATTTAGTATCATAATTGTGGAAACTCTCAAATATTTTTTAAAAAAAATAAAAAATCAGCTTCATCATCAGTGACTTGCTTTCAAAATAATGCATCAAGAGAAGACACAACATCAAAATATATTTAGGAACATTTCAACAAAATAAGTATAAAAACTCATTACGATTTATTTTTTCTTTCCAAAAATTAAGTAAGACACCTCCCCACTTTCAAATATTCTAAAAAAAATTCCAAATTTCTTGTAGGATATTCTACTTGATAAGTTATACTCAAACTTAAATATACCGTATAATATATAAAAAAACTGTTGGAAATTTGCCTTTGGCGGGAGTTGCGACCGACCAACTTTAACGGCTTAAACACTAGTGTAACGTATGTTGGAGAATCCGGTTCTTCACACATGCATGATCTACTAAGTACGTAGATAACCGTAGGGCCAAGAATCGTCAAATTTCATTGAGAAATGAAAGAGATATTGGTTCACGAAGTAAGGTGTTTGAAGCATGGAAAGTGTGGTATTGTGTGTAATTCTCCCACATCGGTAGAGGAAGAAAGAATTGTTGTGTATATAAGACTCGAAATTGGTTTGGGGTTTGGGACCCCAAGGGGTATCCCATGTGTTTAAAGGAGGAGGACCTAGATGTGCTTCGGTTCGAGGAAAGACCACACGCGCGCCGCCGCCGCCCGCCCGTCCCGTCCGGTTCCGGGTTCCGGTTCCGGGTTCCGGTTCTCGGGTCACGGGTCGTGGGTCGTGGGTCACGGGGTCGTGGGGCGTGTGGCGTGGGCCTTCGATATTATCTTTTTGGGCCGAGAAAACTTTGCCGTGAAGTACGGTTTGATCCCGAAGTTTCGATGTGCGATTTGGACCGAATTCTTTCGGATGTACGGTTTGGTCCCCGAAGTTTCAAGATGTACGAGTTTGGTCCCCGAAGTTTCAAGACGTACGCTTTTGGTCCCCGAAGTTTTCGAAAGTTGGAATTTCGACGAGTCAAAGCGAGAAACGTCCAAGCTCTCAATTCGACCATTTATTTTGGCTGAATTACTCCTCCTATAATGGCCAAAACAGTTGGTCTTTCACCATTTATGTTGGTGACTTTACTACCTCCATAATGGCCATTATTTGGCTATTATGGAGGCGAGTTTTCAGCCCCTCCCTCACCTATATAAACACACCCTTACACCATTGTTGAGCACCACAAAGAGCGAGAAAAATAACAGTTCATAAAGCTCACGAAAATACACAACAAAAACAGTTTTCTTCCTACAACTTCCAAGCATCATTTCGTTACTCAATATTCTTCACGGTAGCTCTTGAGTTTCCTTTGCTCAAGGGTTCCATTGCTGTTTTATCTTGGGAGACAAATTGTCCGGGACGTATAAAGGATACATACGGGGCAATATTGTCTTAAGGACAGAGTGCTACACTCGACTCAAAGATAAACCGGTTTCCATTTTTCGCCTCTTCAACAAAATCGTAATTTCGAGTTTTGTTGTTATATTGTAATTTTCAGATTTCTAGTTGAATTATTGAAATCTTTATTTATCCTTTCGAATACTTGTAATAGTTAAATACTTCCCGTCTTCGCTTTATAAAGTACCATAGAGCAATATCTCCCAACAACTTAAGACAATATTTGTATTGTATTACTATTAGTATTCGAAAGATGTCGGTCAAAAATTGTGTGACCAAATCTGGATATGGAAATGGTTTTCTCGGTAGAAGAGAGTGATGATGATGAACGTGTTCATGGTGTCACCGCCACCAAGACTGGGTGGAACCAAACGCTCTCGGGAGCCGAGGATGTCAACTGGGACAAGAGGAGAAGAGTGAAGATGTTATTCTATCTTGTAGCAGAAGGCCTATATCTGTCCCAGACAAAGGATCCGAATAATGGTGAGAAGGAAATGGACACTCAGTCTGATGAAGTGACCGAAGTGAGCCCAGAATCCGAAATTGGGATAAGTAGTTTTTCTTACTTGTCAAGAATAAAGATTAAATGATGTCTGATTAAAATTGGATTAAAGTAAGGAGGAATATGAAAATAATTTATATTCCTTACGCTTTAAAATCAGAAGTTTAATCTTATCTTCTTTCCCGTTTAAAGATTGGATTGTAAATGACTTAAAAAGATCCGTTCTTTTAAGTGTAATTGTTAAAGTGTGTAAAGTATGTTCGCACATACGATGGAGAAAGATCCACTAATCGTGCGAAAACTCGTTACCACTCTTAAGTAAGCGCCAAGAATTATCCGGGCGCCAATCATAACGGAAGAAGTCTAAAAATTGATGACGTTGAGCCCGTCATATTATTTGGCGAAGATCCTTCATAGGATGATATTGGACACTCGGTCATACAAAGCCTCCGGCGACCGAAGTGGGCCAAAATTCCTTTGATATGATGATATTGGACACTCGGTCATATAAAGCCTCCGGCGACCGGAGTGGTGCCGTAATTCATTTCATAGGAAAAGTAATGGACACCTAGTAAGGTGGGCCGAGTTTCCGGTCTTAATGATCCGAAGGCCTAAAGAAAGGCAAGAAGAAATTGGACACTCGGTGCGCCAAAGCAACTAGAGTGGACCCGAGTATCGAGATCACATATGATCCGGTTACGCCCTAACCACGGCAAAAGGTTGTTCATGTGAAGCAACGCCACCTCTAAAATCAAAGGGGTTGGAGAGGTTGTCCTCAATAGGACTTCATGGATTGTGATCACTCTAAGATGAGGTGATACATCTTCCTAACTTGGTTTAAGGGACGCTGTTGGTCAAGCTAGTTTGAAATTAGTCCAACAGGTCTGTAATAACTAAGAATGGTACAGTATGTCTGTAGCCAAATGAATGATATATTTGTAATCCGTGCATCTATGCCATCATAGATTAAGACACGTTAAATAGCAAGTCATTCAAAAGCTAACAATGTTGAGATTGTTGCCTACCGTCGAAATAAACCCTCAAAATAAATGTGAGGTAGATGAAGAGGCAAAATCACCTTTCCAAATTCCGTCAAGGGAATAGCGAAAGAAGCACCGCTCCTCTAGAACTTAGTCACACCTAATTGGGTGATTTGAAGTTTATACAAAATAGAGGGGGGAGACAAGTACGTTGTGATTTTCATTGATGATGGTACAACGTATGGAATCCTTTGTTTATTGAAAAGCAAAGATGAAGTTGTTGAAGCGGATAAGCGCTACAAAGCTGAAGTTGAAAATCAACTATGCCTATGGATTGCAAAATTCGTAGCAATAGAGGGGGAGAATTTGAAGCATCATTTATTAAACGAATGTTCATTTCTCACCTCAGTCTAACGGTGTTAGCCAAGCACGAAGTCGTACGTCCAAATTATGAGGGGTAGCTTGGTAAAAGATGGGCTACCGAAACAGTCAAGTTCGACCTAAGATCGTAGATTGCATATCCACCGGATCCGCAAATAACGATAGTGTTGATCGCCTCTTGGCATCAAAGAATGCTGAATTCATTGAAGATAACTTTCCTTGGAAAAGGAAAAAGGAGTAATTGCTCAAGGTTAACAAGAACCCGCGAGGGCTCGACTGTTCGTCCGAACTAGACGTTCCGTATCTTCATGACTCGAAAGTTGCTTCTCTATCCGGAACTTAATATTCCGGATCTGCAGAACTCGGGGATTCTAGATGTTGAACCAAGACGGAGCAAAGAGGGGACAAAGACTTGTTCCAATCCTTCTAGCTTGTATGGTTGAGAACGAACCATGGACAATTAACAAATAATTGTTATCTCCAAAAGCGCTGCTTTGGAAAGAAGCTAAAGGGAGAAATAGATTCCATATATAGAACCATAAGTGTGTAATAGTTAATCTTCCTCCGGAAAAGAACCTTTGGGTTGTAAAAAGTGCTCCCCTGTGAGTAGCTTCACATCCAGGGCCATTGTAATCTTACATGGCATGGGTGTTGAAAAAGCCTTCCCAACCGTAGAGTTGGAAGAAGAGAATCAGACTTGGTTTGCCGGACTGTTGGGCTTCTTCCTGAACTTTCATTTTGGTCCCTGAAATGTGTACATTTTGGTCCGGAAAGTTTCGGATAAAACAGAACAATGAATCGACCACGAAACATTGGCTCAAAGTTAGAAAGCCAACAGTTGGAAAACCAACGGTCGAGAGTGAAAATCATATTGAAACAAAATCTCGATATGAAAGATATGTGTATCACGAGATGACTTCTTAGGAATTGAATTTCTAAGACATCCGACGATCGGTCAATAGTTGACGGTCTCGTTGAAGCTACCAATGGATATGAATCATAGAACCGATTGGAATCATGGTGCACCCATAGACAAGGAGCGATATGCTCGGGTCACGTGTAGTTCAATGTATTGTACACACTACAACCGACCCGGTATCGTCCAACAAACAGATCGCCTGAACTAAGGTTCACCGATGATCTTAATACATGATCAATAGAAGGCGTTAAGTCGGATATGACGATATCCGAATTATTCGCTTATCTACGGATTATAGTATTCGGATGTCCAGCGGTTACGAGAGAACACAAGATGCAAACTGGACATCGGATCGAAGAACACCAAAGTCACAAGTAAATGTGTATGGTGGGTCTTGGAAAATCCTCTAAGCAAACTTGCATCGACCGATTCATGATGGTATCGGAGTTTATCGCTTTATACAAAGCATGAAAGAAGTTGAGTAACTTCACGACTCATTAGAGGACGTCCCTTATTGGGAGAAACCCGTGCCTTCAGCGGTTCTACACCGTGGCTAGCCGGTCGGCTTTAGGAAGGACACGGATGACGGCGTCTGGACATATCTGTCGGGGATCCGTCGGAGACATAAGACCGTATGGCGGTTGATCATCACGGGTGTCACTTCCTTGTTTACAAACTAAGGGACTACCCGAAAATCAAGTGTTCTCGCCTGTCTAGGGGAATGGGCTTAAAACCCAAAATATACGAACCAATACGGTGGAAACCCAACCTTACGAACCGGAGATCCCGGTAATTTGGTTCAATGGGAAAACTAAGTTGTAAAGGTTCGCCTTGATCGCTTCGGTCGAAGCATGAGCACTTCGGATAGTGATTTCGAAAAGAAACACCAAATCCAAAGCCGTTCCCGCGATAGACGTTAAGTGCTATCTCAGTAAGGTATGGGTAAAGGTTAAGTTTTCAAAACTCGTAATGATCCTCAACGGTTGAGGTTAGGTCTTTGGGAAACTTTTAATGGTTCCTAACACTTGTGAAGTGGGGTATAGCAGGATACCTTGTAGGAGACCACCTATTTAAGTGCGAGGACGGGCCGCCTCAAATTGAACGCACTTAAGAATCCAAGACGTTGTCCATGGCCAAAACGGACAAAACATTACGAAGAAGAGAGTAAGGGAATTTGTTGTGTTGGTACCGTTGTCTTGGCTTACACTAAACACCGACGGTTCAAGACATCACGTTCACCGCGCGTGTAAGTAAGTCCGATGGTATTCAACTATGGAAGGTTCAAAGCCGAGGCTACCTCTCCTTATGCAACATCGGTCCGCTGAAATATTGCTTTGGAAATGAAAAGACACCATGTGAGTGCGCCAAAATCTCTTTCAAGAGGGGATTGTTGGAAATTTGCCTTTGGCGGGAGTTGCGACCGACCAACTTTAACGGCTTAAACACTAGTGTAACGTATGTTGGAGAATCCGGTTCTTCACACATGCATGATCTACTAAGTACGTAGATAACCGTAGGGCCAAGAATCGTCAAATTTCATTGAGAAATGAAAGAGATATTGGTTCACGAAGTAAGGTGTTTGAAGCATGGAAAGTGTGGTATTGTGTGTAATTCTCCCACATCGGTAGAGGAAGAAAGAATTGTTGTGTATATAAGACTCGAAATTGGTTTGGGGTTTGGGACCCCAAGGGGTATCCCATGTGTTTAAAGGAGGGAGGACCTAGATGTGCTTCGGTTCGAGGAAAGACCACACGCGCGCCGCCGCCGCCCGCCCGTCCGTCCGGTCTCCGGTTCCGGTTCCGGGTTCCGGGTTCCGGGTTCTCGGGTCACGGGTCACGGGTCACGGGTTCTCGGGTCACGGGTCACGGGTCACGGGTCACGGGTCGTGGGTCGTGGGTCGTGGGTCGTGGCCTGTGGGCCTTCTGATATTATCTTTTTGGGCCAGAAAACTTTGCCGTAAGTACGCTTTGATCCCGAAGTTTCGTATGTGCGCTTTGGACCGAATTCTTTCGGATGTACGAGTTTGGTCCCCGAAGTTTCAAGATGTACGCTTTGGTCCCCGAAGTTTCAAGACGTACGCTTTGGTCCCCGAAGTTTTCGAAAGTTGGAATTTCGACGATCAAAGCGAAACGTCCAAGCTCTCAATTCACCATTTATTTTGGCTGAATTACTCCTCCTATAATGGCCAAAACAGTTGGTCTTTCACCATTTATGTTGGTGACTTTACTACCTCCATAATGGCCATTATTTGGCTATTATGGAGGCGATTTTCAGCCCCTCCCTCACCTATATAAACACACCCTTACACCATTGTTGAGCACCACAAAGAGCAGAAAAATAACGAGTTCATAAAGCTCACGAAAATACACAACAAAAACAGCTTTTCTTCCTACAACTTCCAAGCATCATTTCGTTACTCAATATTCTTCACGGTAGCTCTTGAGTTTCCTTTGCTCAAGGGTTCCATTGCTTTGTTTTATCTTGGGAGACAAATTGTCCAGGACGTATAAAGGATACATACGGGGCAATATTGTCTTAAGGACAGAGTGCTACACTCGACTCGGATAAACCGGTTTCCATTTTTCGACTTCAACAAAATCGTAATTTCGGTTTGTTGTTATATTGTAATTTTCAGATTTCTAGTTGAATTATTGAAATCTTTATTTATCCTTTCGAATACTTGTAATAGTTAAATACTTCCCGTACTGCTTTATAAAGTACCATAGAGCAATATCTCCCAACAAAAACTTCACCATTATTTTGAATATAATAAAGAACATTAAAAGACCATTTAAATAGTCAGACACGAAATTAAATAATTCAAAGCAATATTTTAGAGTGTATATTATCAATATCAAATAACCTGCTAAACATTTGAAATTTACATTTAAGGAAAATATTGATATTAGAAATAAGACCTTGCAGTTTTTAACAAGTAGATTATAAGTCTAACATGCCATAAACTGTATGAATCAATCAAGTAAATTTAAGTACTAACATTTTCATCTTGAAAGATATTAAGCACAAATAAATCATGGTCACAATATTTATTGCCCACGAAAACGTTATTTTTTTAACACCTCATCAAACACAAAATAAGACCTTCACTCAACTTTTCCTAATGATTCCATAGTAATCAAGTTGGTTCAATATTAAAAACATATATCACTCCAGTTAATGCCAATATTTTTCAGATGTAAGTTTAAGAAAAAAAAATCATTTCAAAAACTTTAATAGTTTTAGAATCACCAATATAAATAAATTATTATTCTTCAAGTTCTTCAAATTGGGGGTAGGATACAAAAATAATTTTGGTAGCACAAACATGCTTAGTAGCATCTCAGTTTAACACCCATTTCTCAAATAGTCATAAGATTTATTTGACAAATGACCATAATAATTATATCATCTACTTAGTCAAATTTATCTTTTCTTAGTGTGATTATCATTTCTCTGAATCTTCTCTACATTTAGGAGTATCACGACTACACACCGGCACAAAACTTTCATAAAGAATAGAAATAATTCTAAGGAATTATATAGTCTTCTCAACTGATTTTAATCACATATATTTTTGTCCACAAAGCAATCCACCATCATCCCCTTTACTCTTATAACATGAAACAAATACTTATAAGCATTACATCCCGTGATAACAACTTATCCAAAATAAACTGTCACCACAAAATCTCAAATTTGTAAAACATCATTGTTATAATAAATCCACTTTTAATTTTTACTACCCAAGAACTACTTAAAAGTCTCGAATAAAGCATAAATATAAATTAATCATATTAAGAATCAGATTATCAGAATCACTACTACTTTTCTTTTAGATAATTATAACTTTCCATCATAACATAATTCAACTATCATCAAAACAATCTAACAAGGCAGAACATAGGAAAAATACTTGAACACGAACACTAGTAGGAATTTCTTCAAAGTTTGAGGCGGGTCAAAAACATTGTCCTTAAGAATATTTCACCCGGTATGAATGTATCATTCAGAATTCAATAAGCTCTTATAGTATAAATTAGGAGCTAGAATCTAACAAATATTTATCTTATATAAAACCCTGCAATAATAGAATGTGGAAGAATGAATTTCTCTTAATCTTCTCTACTCACCACAAACGAATTGGGTAAATCTCACTTGATAAAGAGAACTCAAATCAGAATATATATTATCTCAAGTAGAGGTTCACCACTAAGGTAATTAAGATGATTAACAGCAAAGAATTGGTCTGTTACAATGACCATGAGAACGTTGGAGCTATTCAAAGAATAATGGCCACTAAATACTATTCAAGGCAATTCAATGATATTCAGAGAATAGAAATCAACATTACTATGATATTCAAAAGTCAATGATGAAGATTAATGGATACTTAAAAGCAAGGAGCATAAAGAATAGAAAATATATTATAACTTATTTTTGAGATATAAGAATAATTTTTTCAACACTTTCTACATGCTCAAAGTAGGACTAACACTCGTCCAAAATTTTGTTGCCATAAGTCATTTAGTCTATGCTTTAATTTGTGTGGATTCCAGTCTCTTTAGAATCATATTCCTTCAAAATAAGAAATTAATTTTCTAATATATAACTCTATTTCATTTTTACATTAAAGATTTGATATCACTTTACTTGAAACTGGTTCGGGTTCTCATACACGTTTCCCACATCTTTTATATTGTTAATCATTTGTTTCATCCCTTTTCTTTTTCACCTTTAAGTTTTCAATTTGTCTTATCTCTCTTTTTGCGAATTTTCCTTTTCCTTTGGTATATTTCTTATTACGCGTTCATAGTATTCTTATTCTTTATTCTGTTTTCTTTTGCATTGATTCCTTTCTTTATATCCTAACATTTTCATATCATATTTATCTCATCTAGAGTTGTTTCCATTTTTAGTATGTTGTCTGCGGTTTAGGTATGTTTCCATCCACATTTTACGTCGAATGTTGATTTTCTATAAAATTTAAAAGTATCTTTATAAAGTAAAGGATGAGGATGAGTGAAGAGGAAGTTTGAGATTTTGTTTTGGAAAAAGCATTTCAGATAAAATTATATTAAGAATAAAATAGTAAAAAATTAATCAAATAAAAAAGTATTTATAAACTGAAAAGTCATAAATTGGGGATGAATAACTAATGACTTCTGGCTAATTTTTATGTATAAGCACTTTGAGTACTTATAAAACGCAAAAATAGGCCAAAAAATATGTATAAATCAGTTTAATCAACTTATATACTTAGGCAAACACCATAGTAGAAAAGTAATACTACTAAATAACGTAGAAACTAATGAACAAACTCGCACTTGGTGGACTCACTTAGGGAAAAAAATTACTTCATTTGTTCCAATTTATGTGGCATAATTAGAATTTTGAGATTCAAATTTTTAAACTTTGATTGTAAATTTGGACATAGTAACTTTAAGTTCTTTGAATAAAATTTATATATTTGAGAATTACATAAAAAATATTATATATTATATTAATTAACAACTAAAAATATGTTTGAAATTTTTAATAAAAAAACTTAACTAATTCTTAAAATTTTAATTATACCACATAAAATTGAGGAAAATATGCGAGAAGAGATAAAAGGTCCCTTGCAAAGTAGAAGACAGTGTTAGCGATCAGCATTACTAGTATATAATATATAAGAGGCTAGGAAAGCACCTCTTCATCGACATGTGTGCTTGGCATTAGGGGTAGTTTTGAAATTTCAGTTGCTTTAGGTTGATGTGAGTTGTGCTTTAATGTATTAGCACGTGTACTATTTCTGTGTTGGACAATAATACCAGACCACTTTTCTTTAGTTCCTTTACGTATCCCCAGAGTGTGTAATAATTTTTCTGAATATGTGGGCCCATCTTGATTATGCTTTCAGATTTCTTGCCAACTGGCAATGTAATAATTATATAAGTACTCTTAGTCTTCAGTAAATTCCTTTCAACAGATATGCCCATTGATTTCCATTTTGACACAGTAGGAGGTCATTGTAGTTTTTAATAATTAATGTATATATAATTTAGGATTAAACATAGAGATTTATAAATTAATTAGAAGTTTATGTTTCTTTAATCGACAATTATGAAAGAACTATTTGATTGGACAATTACATGAGCTTAAGATAAAAAAAAAAGGTTCAAATATCTACTTTAATTCAAGCAACTTTTTCAACAAACAATTACAAAAGAAACTTTGTTTATTCTCCTACTCTATCTTGATGTTTTTAAGATTAGACAATATAGAATATTGGAAATACATACATGCTTCTATGAGTATTTTAATTCTGGTAGGATTAAAAGATACAAAATGAATTTATGATAATATTATGTATTTATATTATTTTTTAAATAAAGAAGATCAAATATACAATTTTAATCTTACTTTTTCAACTTACTAAAAGAAAGAATAAAAAATATTACGTCAATAATCCAAATATTGGACCGGTGCACCTCTAGTTTAAGGAAAAGAGTACAAAAATAGAATGGAAAAACAAAAAAGGAGTAAACGTGGCAGGTTCAGGGGTTACATGAGGCAACATAAAAGATAAGAAGGTTATTTAACGAAATGGCCATTTCTGCCTTCTTTTTTCGAAAAATACTGATAAAACTATCGATTCAGACATTTTAAAGGAATATGTTTATCAATAATATAAAATATATATAGTAATACAAAAATATTTAACCTATGTAACTAATCAACCTAATTATAATAGAAAATATAATTCTACATAAAATAGGAGACCTAATTACAATAGAAAAACAATTCTATCTAAAATAAGATATATACAATAATGAAAGAATATTCGAGAAATATTCTATTACACCCCCGCAGTCAAAGCGTGAGGTTCACGAACACTGAGTCTGGCTCGAAATCATCAAATAGTATGTGCGGAAGTCCTTTGGTGAAGATGTCGGCAATCTGATAACTGGAGGAACATGAAGGACACGAACTTCACCACGAGCCACTTTTTCGTGAATGAAATGAATGTCCATCTCAATGTGTCTAGTGCGCTGATGTTGGACGGGATTGCCAGAAAGATATATTGCACTAATATTATCGCAGTAAACCAGTGTTGCCTTTTGAATCGGCCAGTGAAGCTCAAGTAGAAGGTTACGGATCCAACAAGACTCAGAGACTACATTGGCGACACCTCTATACTCTGCTTCGGCACTGGATCGGGATAGTGTAGGTTGCCTTTTGGAAGACCAAGATAATAGGTTATCTCCGAGGAAAACACAGTAACCAGACGTGGAGCGTCGGGTGTCAGGACATCCATCCCAGTCGGCATCAGAATAAGCGGTAAGACCAGTGAGCGAGACCTGTATAGATGTAATCCGAAGTGAAGTGTACCTTGAACGTATCGTAAAATAAGTTTGAGGGCATGCATGTGTGCTTTCGTCAAATTATGCATGTGTAGGCAGATTTTTTGAGCGGCATAAGATATGTTAGGTCTCGTGAATGTGAGGTACTGCAGGGCTCGATCCAGGCTACGATAGTGAGTCGGGTCTGATATGGGAGGGGGGCGGAATCAGCGCTGAGCTTGGAATTGGTGTCTACTAGCGTATGAGATGGTTTGCAAGATGTCATGCCTACACGGTCAATGATCTCTTCGGCGTACTTCTTCTGACACAAAAATAGGCCGCCAGAATGTCGAGTGACAGAAAAGCCCAAGAAATAACTCACGGGGCCCAGATCCTTCATAGCAAACTCAGAGGAAAGGAGAGACATAATGGACCGACGGAGAGCATTAGATGATGTGGTGAGGATGATGTCATCAACATATAATAATAGGTAAGCCATGTATGTACCCTTGTTGTAGATGAACAGGGAATGATCGGACCTGCTATGTGAAAAACCGATAGAGAAGACATAACCAGCGAACCGCTGGTACCATGCTCGAGGAGTCTATTTCAGTCCATAGAGCGATTTCCTCAACAGACACACATAATTCGGATGAATATGATCCCTAAAACCCATAGGTTGATGCATATATACCGTTTCATGAAGATCCTCATGTACGAAGGCATTCTTGACATCAAGCTGATGAATGGGCCAAGACTTGGATAAAGCAATGTTGAGGACGGTCCGAATGGTTACGAGCTTTACGACCAGGCTGAACATTTCATCACACTCCACTCCCACCTGTTGAGACCTGCCATCACCTATAAGATGAGCCTTCTACCTCTCAAAAGAACCATCAAATTTCTTTATATGTCTAAAAATCCGCACAGAACGAATAATGTTAGCATCAAGTGGACGGGGTACTAGGTCCCACATATTGTTATCAATAAGAGCATTATATTCGTCAATCATTGTGGCTTTTCAATTAAGGTCGGACAAGGCATCTTTCGGATTTCGAGGGACGGTGGAAGGGACAACTGAAATAGATAGGTTAAACAACCATTTAGGTTTATGTATTCTGTGCATGGCACGAGTTTCCATGGTCCGAGAGCGTGTCGGGAAGAGGAGAAAGGGCAGGGGTGGAGGTACCGGCTGATCGATACTCAGTTTTCCGAGAGGTGGCTGCGAAATCACCGTGAGGCGGGCTATTCCGGGCAACTGTCGGCAGAATCGGGTGGGCAGTGTATCCCGGACTGTTCGAGGTGAGGGGGGTGCCCGGGGTCTGGAACGACGGACTATGTAAATGATGAATTAGAAGAGAGTTCAAGACATCATCTAGGAAGTCGTAGGAATACCGAGGTGACGAGTTTAGTGAGGCAAAGGGGAATTAGTTTAGTGAGCCAAAAAAAAAAAATAAATTACGGGGCACTCGAACTCGGGGACGAGGTCTCGTCCCAAGACTATTGTTTGCTAAATATTCAATTTTATTTATTCATTTGGGAATTGGTAGTGAAGTTGGCAACTAGCTTGAGGATCTTCCATCGAGCAAAGTTTCAATTTTCAACCTCTCGATTACACGTCGACGTTACGTCGGCGTTTGGTACATTCGTTTCTTCATTAAATTATTATTGTCTGTTTATTTAGTTTAGATCACTTAATTTTATTGTCTTTAATTATTTATTTATTATCATAATTAAAATGGAAGGATTAAAAGGTATGTTTAAGGCAGCTATTAAAAACCAGCTTATAAGGCAGCTATTAAAAAAATGTTTGTCAAAATAAAAAAATATTTTATTCCTATTCCCTCTATTTATATTATTGGTTCTGTATTAAATCCTACTATTAAAATAGACGGTACTAAATCACTAATTGAAACTATTTACGATTGTATAGAAGTACTACCACCTCCAAGTCCCAAAAATCTAAATCACCCACCACCTATTGAACAAACTAAAGAAGAAGTATTGTCTAGCGTAGAACACCAATGCAAAAATATATATAGATTTTATCAACAAGAAAATGCTAGTAACTTACCAAACTTTCTATACCATCTTCTTCATCTTCAATACAACCTCACAAAAGACATCTTGTTTTCTGCGCTAGTATTGAAAGCCTCGTAAATAGAATGTGCGGTCGTACCTCTACTACTAACCAAATTAGCGAGTTGGATATTTTTGTTTTGCAGTGGTTCTGTACCGTATCAAGAAGTTATCAATGAAGATGGACATGAAGACTTGTCGAAATACCGGAGGGGGAATGAGAAGACCTTTCCGACACTTTCAATTATGGCTTGAGATGTTTTGAACATTCAAGCGTCGTCAATCCGCGTCGAAAGCGCTTTTTCTCGCAGCAGATATCAAATAGGAGACCACGTACACTCATTAGCGGAGACGACTTGGAAATTGCGTATTATTCGAGAGATTGGATACGAGCGGAGCGGAGAAGGTGCGGTCAACCGGAGATAATTAAGACTCATCAAATAGGACATGGCGTGAAATAATAATTTTATGACTTGACAAGTCATAGCACGAGTAACCACGATGATTGGCGGGGTAACCCAGAAACACACATGAGAAAGACGGGGGTTGGAATTTGTAAGTGGTCAAATGGAGAGGATAACAGAGACATCCAAAGATATACAAGTATTGGTAAGAGAGGTTCATATGAAACAAAACTTAAGTGGGCGACCATTGAGCTAGAGACTTGTTTGAGATTATGTTTAGGAGATAGGTGGTCATGGAGAGTGTGTAATGCCAGAATTGAGGCGTGAGCAAGTATGGAATGAATTAGGTTGTTTATGGTTCATATTTTCTGTTCGGCCTTACCATTTTGGAAGGACGTGTGAGGGCAAAAAAAACAAAAGGTAAGACCGTTATTGGAGCAAAATTGTTTGAATTGATTATTATTAAATTTCCGGCTATTGTCACATTGAAAATATTTAATGCTCTTTTCAAATTGTGTTTTTTACGATAGCACTAAATGAGGACAAAATATGGTAGACCTGGGATTTATTTCCAATTGGAAAAGTTCATAAAAAGTTGGAATAATCATCCAAAAATAACACATAATATCGATGGTCAGCCGTACTTATAATAAGGGACGTCCACAAATTACTATGTATGATATCGAAAGGTAGTAAAGTACAATTTGTGGATGCAGAAAATGATATTTTAACATATTTTCCAAAAATGCAGGATTCACATATAAGAGTACTAGAAATACGGTTGTAATTAATAAAATTATTTTTCCTAAGGGAGCGTAAAACAGAATCTCTCAGATGTCCTAATCTAGAGTGTCATAAGGAAGACGAAAGAGCAACAAAGGTTGATGGAACTGAGGCTGGATTGTTGACGACATTTGAAATAGGGTAGAGATCTCCGGTGCTGTCACATATCATTATTCGTCTCCCTGTCATAAAATCCTTCACAGAAAAACCAAAAGGAACAAAGTCAAAGAAAATATTATTATCAGTTGTGAAACATCGCACATAGATTAGATTCTTAATAAGTTTAAGGGCATGTAGGACATTTTTTAAGATTAGCAGTGGATGTGGTGGAATAAGGATGAATGACCAAAATTGCGAATGAGAATGCCTTGTCCACTACCAACAATAATATTCCGATTTAAATTACTCAAATTGGAATAAGACGAGAGAGTACCTTGTGATGCCGTCATGTGAGATATGGCGCATGTGTCCATATACCATTTTTTGTCTGGAGAGTTGAGTGACATTGTGTTCATAGCTGCCTCAATGTCAGTCGGTGCATAAGTTGAGGACGGGGGGCTATGTTGTGTAGGCCTGTTGGGGACGTGGGCCGAGTATGTCAGGGTGGATCTATCGGTTATGAGGTAGAGTCCACGAGGATGTCGGATACGGTCTAGGAGGAGAGGCCCATGATATGTGGACTACGGCGGGTAGGTATCTCACGACAGAGGTTGCTGCCACTGCCGCGATCGCTGTTGGCTGTTTCCTGCCGGCAGGATTGCCCTTTCCCGCCGCCGTTATTGGCGGAATTCCGTCTGTCGCGGCCTTTGTCGGATTGCCTACTCCGGCCGTTGTTGCGGGTAGATGTGGGTTGTTGCGGGTCCGCAGGCCGACGGTTCTAGTTGCCGGAGTTGGAGGCCCTGCCATCGGCGGAGGGCCCTACGGTGGTGAGGCCGACGTCGGCAATGCTGGCCTTAGTGGTGTTGCGCTTGATTTTATGAGTTTCCTCAAGAATAACCTTCGAACGGGCCTCATAAAACGGAGGTAACGACGTGTATTGCTGAAGGATGGTGGCAATGCCGTCATAGGATTCGTTCAAGCCTGCAATTAGTTGCATGACTAATTACTGATTAGTGACTGGTGCGCCGACGTTGGAGAGTTGGTTGGCAAGCATTTTGAGTTCTTGACAATATGCAGACATGTTTGGGAATTTTTATAATGAACGTCCTTGAACTGATTTTCAATGTATAACGCTCGTTGAGTTTTGTTGTCGTGGAAAATACTTTCCAAACGTTCCCACATTTGGCGGGCAGTGGCATCGGTCTCAATGATGGCGTGCAACAGATCATTAGAGATTATACCGTATATCTACTAGAGGACGGCTGCGTCCAAACGAGATCAGAGTGGATCATCAGAAGTCGAAGTAGAGGGTAGGTCTATGGACTTCGATGTAGGAGGATGTTGTGGTGGATAACTTCGTAAACACTATAATGGATCATAAAAAGTCTGCCACGAGGATTATTGACCCTTTTCCATCTCAAGTGTGATAGAGATGAGTTTTTGATATTGTTTACTGCAAGTGCGAGATGAAATTTGGTTTTGTCAGCTATGGAAGATGAAATTTAGGAGGAGAAGAGAGAGAGAGAATGGCTGAAAAAATAACACTAGGGTTCCGTGGGGTGGCGGCCGAGAGCTATAGTCAGCGGCGGTGGAGGTATTTTTAGGCTATTGATACCATAAAGGAATATGTTTCTTGATTGTATTCATCAATAATGTACAATATATATAGTAGTACAAGAATATTTAAACTAGGTAGTTAATCAACCTAATTATAATAGAAAATATAATTCTACCTAAAATAAAAGACATAATTACAATAGAAATACAATTCTACATAAAATAAGATATATACAATTAGAACAACAACAACAACAACATATTTAGTGAAATTCCACACCGTGGGGTTTGGGGAGGGTAGAGCGTACACAGACCTTACTTCCACCTTGTTTGGTAGAGCGGCTGCTTCCAGGAGACCCCCGGCT
This sequence comes from Anisodus tanguticus, assembly GCA_034509755.1. NCBI lineage: Eukaryota > Viridiplantae > Streptophyta > Magnoliopsida > Solanales > Solanaceae > Anisodus > Anisodus tanguticus. The sequence goes on from CM067557.1 coordinate 12,810,442, forward strand.
CAAGACAAAGCATAATCACAAGCAAGACACTCAAAACAAAGCAAGAGTAAAGCAAAAGTAAAGAGTAAAGAGTAAAACAAGAGAAACGGTCAGAATCCGATAAGAAATTGAAGTAGTATAAAATTAATGAAAGAATATTCTAGACATATTCTATTACATTTTCTTTCATCCAGGAATAAAAATTGACTTTGATAAGAGGTGTGCTTCTCAGTTGTCACAATAGCATATTAGCATAGGATCTCAGCATAAGCATTTTTTTAAAAAGAATATTATACGAGGGGCAGCAGTGAGTGGACAATAAATATTGAACCAACTACATAAAAGGTTGATATTGATATTACCAAATTATAATTTTGTTCGCGCTATGAACATAAATATTTGGTTCAAGTGCATAAGAGTTGCTCCCTCCGTTTAAATTGTGAAGTTTCTTTGTCGATACATTTAAAAATATTTTTTAAAAAAATAATAATATATAATTTTACCTTTTATTTCTATCCTATTAGGCCTAAAATCTCTATTTCTTCTAATATGTCATGTGTTTTTATTTATATTCTTATGGACCTACATTGCAACAAATCTTTTTTTTTTTGGAATTCTTCATAGTCATTAACTCCATATTTAAGAACGATAAAACTCATTTTTTGACTTTCCTTACTTTTGAAAGTCGGTCACGAATCGTTTTAAAGGAAGAAAATAAAGACCAAAATCAAGATGAATGTCGACTCGATAAATCACCTAACTTTGTATAGCTAAAAGTTGCCAAATCGCTTGAAAGAATTGAAAGGAATGAGAAGTTTTTATCTAATGTTATGACATTTGAAATTACATGTTTTAAAAGTCTCATGGCAATATAAATATTATCACATATTTAATATTACAAGCTACAAAAGTCTTTTAAATTCGTAAAAGGATAAAAAAAATGGCCATGACATATTGAAAATGACTTAAATTTGCAGGGTTCTACCTATTGGACTTCAATTGCTTTTAACGTTATTTTTCAGGGTAAAAATGCACCACCAAATTGTATATTTTGACTAGATTTGTATATAGTTTTTAAAAAAGATTTTGCTACTTTTTGAAATACCAAAAATTCACTAAACGGGGTAAATATTATCCGATTTTTATATCCATAAGAAAAAATTCATTAATAAAATACCACATATAGCATCTCATAATTTCGTTATAAGGTCCAAAATTTAACGATAATTGAGATCCAATAGAAGGAAGGTACTTTAAACTAAAAAATGAATGTTAAGACTTAAGAACAATTTAATCCAATATGGGAAAGAAAAACAAATTTAATCTATTTATTATACGTTAGGAGCATCTTTTATCCTTTTCTAGTTTTAAATTTTGTGTCTGATAAAAAAATATTATCTAAATTAGATAATTAAAAAAACTGTATTAAAATAATAAATATTTTTTTATTCTTAATCAGATGTCTCGATCTTTAGAGTACTCAATCAATGTTGTTAGGTAAATAAAAAGTTGGATAACAGAGTATTTAACAAACCCAAATGTCCAATGAAATAGCACCATAAATTCCCTTATCCCAAAGAGCCATGTCAGAACATAATGTCCAGATGGATGATAAGCAAGGCCGATGATGATAGGGTTCATCCCAAAAATGGGTGGTTCAAAAGCTTCTTAAAACTTTTGGGAGGTCCAAGAAATCTTACACTTCACTATTGAAAAAATATTCCAAATTTTAATTTTGCAGGGAAAAAAACCATTAACCCAATAATTCTAAAAAAATATTTTCTTCTTATAATTCTAAAAAATTGTAATTTTGGCCATTTATTTGGTGAACCCTTCACCAGGAAAAGAATCTAGCTTAATTTTTTTTTTCACAAGAACTTTGAAAGGGGAGTTATCATCAATGGCTTCGACCACTTCCCCTTCACTTTCTCTTTCATCTTCATCGACCTTCGTCGACGGCAAGACAACTCGTCAGTCCGCCGCCGCTGCATCGTCCCAATGTGTTACCTTACCTACCCTTCCGCCACCGCCAGCCGTCCAAAGCCGTGCTGCCAAAACCACTGCCTACTGTCAGTGACTACAACTCTGTCCACTAATTGCGTTCCATTTATGATTGTATTCGACTCTTTCAATGCATTGTATAAGAGGCGGAGCCAAGAATTTTAGTTTGTCGGTCATTAAACTAACTAATGTTTAGCGTAAATTCAGACATAGAATTTTTAACTTTTTTTTAAAATAAAATTTATATATTTAAGAACTACATAGAAACTAGTATGAATCACAATAGTTAACAATTCAAAATATTTAAAAAGTATTTTCAACAAAGATATCTTTGGTTGTCTGAATAGTAATTAAGACAAACAAATTGAAACGAAGGGAATATAATTTATTTTGCTTATTGGGTTTTGAATAAATTATTATGAATTTGTTTACACAAATACAGTGTTTGAGTCAAAAGTTACTATGTTCTGCTGAATCTATAACTTACAATGTGGCTCCGCCCCCGAGTGTATTCTCGTTTGGACATTTGGTTGAAGTATTAAAAAACAAGTATTTGAAGTTAAAATATAGTATTCGAAAGTTAGAATTGTGTTTCGACATGAAAATTCACTTGGTAACAAAGGTTACAGTTTTGTGAGCAAAATCCATTATTTCATTTGAAATTTTGGGGTCAATTGATTTTGTGGCCCATTACAATTTAATTTTAGTTTTATGTCAAATCTTCTCAGAGATGTTTATTTTTACACGGAAGAGATCTGAAGTAAAAATAGGAGTGGTCTTTGCCGAGTCATGTTTTTCTATTCAAATTGTAAATGGTTATGTTGAACTATTTCCTCTTAAGTTGAAATTATGGACAAAATTGTAGTAATACAAACATTGATTTGCAAATGGTATTTAATATTTACTCATCAGGGCATGACAGTGTAGATAGTAGACAGTCAACTATCTTACAACTAGTTAATATGATTGATCGGGAAGAGAGTGTTAGTCTAATTACCGATACAGTTATGCAATTGATAGAGGATCTTTCAATCCTATAATAAGAAAGTAGCTTCTCTGTTGTATGAGCCGCTCATTGAAAACATAGTTTAAAATGTTAGTTTATGTTATATTACTATAACACAGTAACAAAAGGATAGTTAAAATATAGTTTGAACTTGTAAAGAAACATACTGGATCAAACATTCAGGAAAAGTATATAACTTAGAATGGAGGAAGTAATTCATACTTTATACTAAAAAGTTTCTAGTGCCTTTTGTTAGAGAATGTTGGCAACTTCATTCACTCATTGCCTTAAGGTTTTGCATTGGATGTTCAAATTCTTTCATACCTTTGTAATTTCTTTAACGTATATGTGCTGTGATGCAGGTAGGAAGATTGCAAGGAATGTGGCCGCATTGGCAACATCAACTGGAGAGGTTGCCACAGCAGAGGCCACAACAGCTGAAACGTCAACCACTGAGATATCATCAGAGCTTGTCCAAAAAATTCAAGAAGCTGTAAGGACATAATACGTACTATAGTCAAACCTCTCTATGACAGTGTCATTTTGGATATTTTGGCTGCTATAGATGCTGTTATAGAGAACATATAATGGAGTAACATAATATGAAAGTCGGCTCCAAATAAAATTTGGCTGTTATATTGAAATAATGTGGTAGAGAGATCTGACTGTACTAGCTTTTTTCAACTTCACTTGTCTCTTGGTTTGCTCCTCCTGAATCTTGATACCTATTCTAAATTCTTCTTTCAGTGGGACAAAGTTGATGATAAGTACGCAGTTAGTTCATTGGGTGTTGCTGCAGTTGTTCTACTATGGAGCTCCACTGGAGTGATCTCGGTGCTGCTACTTACTAGCTACTACTACTTGCTAATTTAGGACCTTCTTTTGTTCCCATTTTAGTTCAACTATTTGAAACCATTACAAACTTGATAAGCGACTTGCTTAATTGTGGCAGGCAATTGAAAGGCTTCCTCTCATTCCTGGTGTTCTTGAGCTTGTAGGAATTGGTTACACCGGTGTAAGTTGAAATGTTTGTCACTTTTAGTCACTACGCTGTCTGTGTTTTCTCAAAAGTTGAAAGACATGTCGAACTTATAGCCTGTTTCAGAAAGTGCCTATTTTAGAAAATTACAATAGACCCTTGTGGTCCAGCCCTTTCCGCACCCCGCGAATAGCGGGATCTTAGTGCACCGGGCTGCCCTTTTTACACTGGCAACATAGTTTTTTCACACTATCAAGTACTCCTATTTTAAAAGTCAGTATAATTTTCTGTTGTGTTTTGTAACCTTAATAAATAGTGTAAGTAACCTGCTGTAACTGAACCAAATTGCATACGGATTAGTACTAGCTTTCATCAATACTTTTCTGTACATAAACAACCTAAGTTTTCTTGAACTCATTTACACTTTTCTTTTGGCTCTATCCGTCTTCTGCAGTGGTTTGCCTACAAGAACTTGATCTTCAAACCCGACAGGTAATTCCCTGTTAGTATTTTTGAACTAGTGGAAGTTATGTTTATTATTCATACCTTTATGTTCATCCTAACTTACCTTTATTCTTGATTACATTTTGCTGCTAACAGAGAAGCTTTGATAACAAAGATCAAGGACTTGTACAAGGATGTTATTGGAAGCAGCTAAAAGGAAACAGAAACCGATGCTGCTGCAGAGACATGATCAAAATAGATATCAGTTGAGCAAATTTGCAGCTTTGCTCTTCAAAATGTAAACTCTGCTTTGTTCTTTTGCTGTCTTTTTATTCTTAACACAATAAAACCCAACTGAACTATGTCTATATATGTGCTTATTTGTATATTGTCTTCTCATTTTCTCACCTTCACATGTTTTCTTTAGCAGTTGGAAGTTAATGTATATCAATGCTTTCAAGTAGATCCATGTCATTGGTAATTAACGGCTTAAAAACAAATTGTATAATAAAACTTGTTACTATGGTTATTCACTTGTGGGATCTCACTGGGTATGTAGTTGTTGTTCGGACTCTAAAAATGTTGTCGCAGCCGTGTTGGGCTCTTAGAAAATGCACTATTTTTGGAGGATCCGACACACTTATCGATATTTTGAAGAGTATGAGCAACATAGATTTTAGTCCAGTCACTAGTCACACATCCAAATCATTAAGAGGCTGTTAAGTTGGCAATCGTCTACTCTGCCCTTTGAAAGAGGGCCAGTATACATAATCATAAATCTGTCTATCAGTGAGTGAACCAAACAGAAAAAAACGAACTTGTAAAATCCAAATGGTGTTTCTGTTTGTTCTCTCTTAAATTGGCAGCAAAGCAGTACTAGCCCAATGCAAAATTCTACAGCAACCATGTAATCTTGTTTCCATACATAAGTCAATTGTTTGGATCTTTACTCTTGAGCCAAAAAAACAGTTACATTGTGAACGCATAAGTATATTCGAACTAGTTGGAGTGTCCGCCACAAAACTATGAATAGAAAACGTCATTAGTTCGTAGATATGTGCATTTAACTTCTCCTTCCCAATGAGTGTGAAACAAGTTATTGTTGAGACGTAATATAATATAATTAAGTAATTAAAAGTGTGCTTAATTTATCAGTTTAAAAAAAGTAATTAAAATTGTGCACTTTATAACAACTTAAGCTTTTAGATGAAGTAGTTATATAGCAACATGATATAATAGCAAGTAACTGAAGCTTTTGGATGAGATGGTCGCCTAGTTCGGACCCTTATTAAAAAAAATGGCATTCTAAGGGTCTATTTGTTATATTTCAGCTTCTATTTCTAATGCCATGAGACCCCTCTTAGTTCTTTTTTCAATTTTCAACTTAAGTTTCTAAAAGGGATTGAAATTAACATTATCCCACAAGTACACGAACAATACAAAATCTATTAAACTTAGTTTCAGATGGATCTTCATTAATGAGGCTCCCAGAGACACCATATATATTTGTCCAATCCAGTATTCATGATGTCATATTCTCAGGAGATCAGTGAAACAAAGAAGTTCTCTTAAACCACTGATTATATGACAGTTTTGAACTTATGATCATAACATTTCAGGAAATGAGTAACAATAAATAGTTCTCTTCAATTCAGAAATTATACTATTGTTCTTCCTGGACACGTGGAGGCAGGGGGCGGATCCAAAGCTTTACCTACGGGTTCACAGGAGCCAATATATGTATTTAAAAATTCAGCAAATATTTATAAATATTTGATTGTGAACCTAGTAAATATTGTAAACTAACTTGAGATTACTGTAGGAATCCATAAACTTCAAATCCTGACTCCGCATCTGCGTGGAAGCGTCTCCTTATTACGTTTTAGAAGATGAAAAAACCATCAAGTTATAAGCCTTGCCCCGGTTTCCGTCTACAATTATGCTAGAAATGAACACTACTTTGCAAAGCTTCAATTTGGCATAATCAACCATAGTTGGTTACATGCTACCTTATCTCTGCCATAAATAGATCTTAGCTATCTTTGTCAATCTCGTTGAATTATGTGACCGTCTCATCTAAAAGCTTAAAAGTTAGCGAGAAAACACTTTTATTTACTAAAGTATGTCTTCTATACCCCTCTCTCTGTCTGCTCTGATACTATCTAAACCTTAAATGTTAGATATCGCACACTTTTGTTTACTGAATTATGTCTTTGACAAATCTGTGTAATGGTTGGCAGATATTGGAAAAACTTTTCTTTGATCATGCTCCCTCTCAGTATAAGTATAAACTAGTCCTTTACTAATTAGAGAAAACTATCCGGTTTGGACGCGGTAAGTAATGAAATAGTCATTATAGTCTAGAGTAAGTTGCCATTTTAGTCCCTATGTGGAGTAAGTTGACATTTTAGTCCCAACTGCTTGTATGTGGATGTGGAAACTCTTTTTATTCCATTACTTCAGCTGTTTTATTTTAAGTGAAGGTATGTATTTTGGGCACAAAGTTTAAGGAAAAAAAGACTTAAATTCGTGATCTTAACCATGTCATAACATTTCTGTTTCCAAATACAAAAGGTGGTTGTTCTTTTCTTAAACGGACTAAAAAGTAAAGAGTCCCGTCAAATGGAACAGGAAGAGTATAAATCTTATTAGGGATACTGGAATATCAATGTAATTTGGACAAAAGTTACAATGACATCATCTCATACAAGAGAAACAAACAAGTACTAACATAAATATTATCAGGAATCAATATCAAACGTTCAATCTGAGACTAGAAGTTGCAATTCCAGTCTCAGACAGCCATAAATGGATACTCATTCAGAGGTCGTGGAAATCTACTTGTAGAATTCCATGACCCAAAAATTACAGACACAACATATTAAGTTAACACCTTTGAATCCGGCTTCACTTGCCAAAGCTCGAAACTGCTGTTCAGAACGCTCTTTGCCTCCCGGATTTTGAGCCATCATGATCAGATCACATTGTGAAACACCAGCAACTGCAGTATCAGTATCAGGTTTCACCGGTAGATTGGCCTCAACAATGATCACTTTTCCGTTGTCTGGTAGAGCCTTGTAGCAGTTCTTCAGCAATTTGAGGCAGTGAGTGTCACTCCAATCATGAAGAATCCACTTTAATTAAGAAAAACAGAATGTCTTTGTTAATCACAGTTTATGGATACCATTGTTGAAGGAGAGGGAGATGCAAACTTATGGAATTGCAAAGTGCAAGCAGTTAATTACTATTCGTCTCATTTTATATCAAGGTGTTAAAAAATTTACTTTGTGCCTCACGCAACTCGTGTAATGCACACAGTTAATTACTATTCGTTGTGTCACATTTCATTTGAAGGTGTTGAAAACTTTTACTTTGTGCCTACACAACTCGTGTCAGTTGTGTGAGGTATAAAATAAAGTTTCTTGAAGGTGTTTGGTTGAACATGATATTTAAAAAATTAAAGAAGACTTTTGATATATAAGCCAAATATATATACAATACATAAATTATCCTTTTAAAAGGGTGGTGGTAAGAGTTCAACCTAAATTTTCATTTTCTATTTCTTTGTTGAATAATGAAATTTGATATCAAGTGAGTTCCAACAAGCCATGCCATTAAGGGCTCGTTTGGTTGGGGAAAAAGCTATTCCGGGATTGTTATTCCATTCTCAATGTGGGATAAAAATAATATTACAATTTCGAGATTAGTTATCCCGTGATTTTATTCTAATCAAACATGGGATAAACTCATCCCAAATTTAATTCCGGGATTAAATATCCTTTATCTCTTGTATCAAACGAGCCATAATAGTAATATAGAGCTGTAAAGAATGGATTTTGTGCCTAATTCAACCCCAAAAGTTGCTTGTAGGCTGAGGATTGTCCAAGTCCATATAAAGAGTCCATGTTCCCATTCCAACTCCGATGTGAGACTCTTTAACACTTTTCCGCACGCACAGACCTTGTTAACTGGAGTGTGGATAATATAATTTGGAAGCCCAACATCGACGAACAAATAATTGAAATGAGTCTGACTCTGATACCATGTAAAAATGGATCTTGGAACTAACTCAACCCCAAAAGCTAATTTGTAGAGTGAAGATTGTCCAAGTCCATATAAGGAGTCCATGTTTCCATTCCATATCCGATGTGTAACTCTTAACAAGGGATGTTGAATTTTTGATGAAGACTAAAAGGATAAGTGTCACGTAAAATGGGATAGATTGAATAATGCAACTTCTATTTATTACTACATCTTCTTTCAAGTATTAATTGTCTTTAACAAACTTAATTTGTTTCAAATATTTGACATTTGAAATAAAAATAAGATGTCATTTATTACTTTTTCTGCTAAACTTATGCAACTCGTTCCAAGATTTGGACGTACCTTCATAAAAATAGCATCTCCTTCTGGAACACTTTCAAACATATCTCCTCCGACGTGTTCCACCCCTGCAATATTTAATTATGATTACAAATTTAGTTCATATTAGGAATATTGTGCATGTATAAGCAAACCTTGTATCACAATTGACAGAGCTCTACCATTTTAGAAAAAGTATATCGATTAAATAATCTCGTTATTACTTAGACCTCATATTATAATCTCAGTTTAACTTGTTTGCAAGCCAAAGGACTCCTCAACATATAATGTAAATCTCTAACATTAGTAAGTGATGTAAATTAAGCAAATTTAAGGAGTGTTAGACCAAACTATCAAACTAATTAACAACAAAACAAGAATGAGAGAAGGTACCAGGGTAGGTAGGTGCATCTTGAACAACATGGGGCAAATCAAAATTAATGCCCTTAATTGTTGGGTTTTTAGATGTAATCATCTTGAGGTTAACTCCAAGTCCACCTCCAACATCAACCAAACTTTTAAGGTTCTCAAAACCCTTGTAATTTTCAAGTATTTTTTTCATGACTACAGTTGTGTGGTTGAGCATTGCCTTATTGAAAACATCATTGAATTTTGGGTCTGATTTTGGATATTCAAATGCATGTACACCATGCACCCTGTCAAATGGAACTCCTCCTTCAAGTACTGCATCTTTTAGTTCAAACCTATAATTTAAAATTAGATAGAGATTCATATTTGATCCAATATTTTTGCCTCCCTCTTTAATTTGCATTAAAATAAAAAGCAAATTTAATGGTGTCTGTTTCAAGAATATTTGGAAAATTGTTTTGGAGAAAAACTGTAGAGCTTATGTTGATCTTAGGCAACCTTAAATTGGGTAAGTCACTCATAGTGCAAGACATGATATAATTTGTGTTAAATCGTAAGTATTATAAGAACCATAGATGAATTGCTTGCAATTTACACTAACCATCTAGCAATGTCTTGAAATTACATTTTATCCTTGAGCTTTATGGCAATTGAATGAACATAGGTTCAAAAAGTGCATAGGAAAGAAAATTAACTTGAGCCAGTTAACGTACAATGAATATCTTAACATGATCCAGTTATAATCAACTCACAAATTCCATGAGCATCACTTCTCTATGAGTTAATTTTATATCATAAACTAATTATATATGATGAGAAAACGAACGGTAGGATGAATAAGAGCTATCAATCCATAATTAGAGGTGTTCGATTCAATCCAAGAAATAGAGAAACTCATAATACAGAGCGTTTCCCCTTTATTAAGTCATGCAAAATACTAATCCGAGTTAGTTAAATTAATGGGTTAAAATACCGGATCAAATTAGACCAAAAGAAAGAAAAATCAAATATAATTTTTCTGTTAAATGAGAAACCACTTTCTAGTTTGATAAATAAACACCTAAAAACCTTGAAGTATAAAAAGCATGAATATTCCAAGACTTCTTTCTTGAAGTAAGCATGCTCAATTTGTTAGGTTATTCTAGAATAGGATCACAAACAATTGACTTAATCAAAAAGTGGTATTCACTCCGTTCAATTTATGTTATACACTTTCATTTTAAATTTTTAGCTAAAAAGAAATAATATCATGTTTCTGCCTGTTGTTATTACTTTTTTTTATCTTTCTTGAGCCGAGGTCCATCAGAAACAACTTTTCTACTTTCACAAGATAGAATAAGTTTTACGTACATACTACCCATCCCAAACTTTACTTATAAATTACACTGAATTTGTTGTTATTGATACCCTTAATGAGATGATTTATTGCCATAAAAATATACATATATAGCTTGTTTTAGAATATAAAAATTGAAATACTCTTTTTCTAAAATTTGTGTCCAGTTAAAATGCAGAAAGAATAAAATCTGAGAATGTTTGAAAAAGAATATTACTGCAAGACAAAACTCACCAGCTGTTAATGAATACTTTATCTTGAACCAAAGACAACAATGGCCCCATAGACGCACCATCTTCATCACGAACAAAAAATTTGCCCACTCCTGACAAACCATAGACCCTTTTCGTTGCTCCATTTTTCTCCTCAACAATGGAGCAATCGAACAACGAATAGCTAGCCAACACGTAGAGCATCCGGTCTAGCATAACCGCAGCGTCAGGGTTCTTACAGTTAGGCATGTGAGAAACAATTTCAAAAGCAGATAGTTTAGTGGCCTTAGCTTCTTTTGCGAGTATCTCAAAAACGTCTAATTGGATCGTCGAGTGCAACACGAAGGAGAGCACTGAGGATGACAGTAACTGCATCGCATACGTGCAATCACGCTCTTCTGATGATTGGGCTGAGGATCCCATATTAGGTAAAAAAGATTTAGAGATCAACAAGAATTAGCCAAGTGTTATGTGATATTTTTTTGTTAGGCCTCACGATCATGTATAGTAGGGGTTGGTGGCTTTTATATATTAAGTGTCAATGGTCTCTTGTCAAGAATAGTTATTTAGAATTCATTTTAAATGTCTAATATTTATTTTAAATCATAAATTTCAAAAACTTTCATTTGTTTATTAAATTTTATATCTAGTCAAACAGTATCATATAAATTGAGATGAGTGTAATATCTAATTTTTCTATCAATATGGAATGCTTAACACATACACCTTCTCGCATGCCTATTGCTAGACATCTGGAGCTGCCTCCTATTGCACGTCTAAATATCTGATGCGTGAACAATATAAAATATAATATGTTAATATATAGTGGTTCTCTCCTTTTCCCTTTTCAATTGCATGGTTGCTCCTGTGTGAGTTGTTGGTGGGTTGAAGTCTGTATAGTTATCTTTTTCTTCTTTTTTCTTTTTGAGTTGAAAATTATTTGCGCCAATTTTTGGTAAAAGTTAGTGAACCAGAAGGTCCACTAGAAAGTGGAGTTAGCCACTTAACATGTGGGAATTAGCTGGTTTGCTGGCTGCTTTACTGAACACGACAATTGTCAAGCATTTTCTCCATACTTCCCTTGTATTATAATATCATAGACCTTCTTCACATAACTAGCATATTAACATATACTTAATTAGTTGATTGACTGTAAGAATTAATAAATACATAAAGCTTGTTTAATCTCTTGACTTTTAATGTGGAAAAAAGGTAATGACGGACTAAAGCATTGGACCCACTCAATATTATTGGGTAAAACTTTATCCACAATAACATACCCAATGTAATCTCATAAGTGGGTTCTGGGGTGGGTGGGTGTATTAAGACCTTATCCCTATGTTGGGAGATAGAGAGTCTGTTTTCGACAGACCCTCGATTAAAAAATAAGCAAATAAAAGCAATACGGAAAAAGAAATAACAGATAGTAACATAAATTTCTCTAAAGAAATGAACAATAACATAACTGCCACAAAAATCATACGCTAATCGAAATACAAGAACACTTATTAATAATAGAAATCAAAGGACAAAAAACTACGATTTATCCATACATATGATATAGGCACATCAAATAATTTTAATTAACTATAGTTAAGCAATAAGTTAATATGGAAATATTTACTAATTAATTTTTACTTATAAGTAATATCAGCTTATATGGACACATATTATGTATTTATTGAATTGGTGTTAGACATTGAGTGTGAGTAGCTCTTTTTCCCTTGATACTACAGGTACACTAGAAAAATTATAGCTCAAATCGCAAGAAAGAGTACATTTAGACATTTCCCCCCTTTTAAATCTCTGTTTGGCATTACAAATTTAAAAAGGTATATATTCTCTTCTCAATCAAATCTTGAGATCTCCTTTTGGTTTTTCTTTTTAGTCTGCTTTTTTCTTTGTGATGATTTAGAGTTGTTGCACCTAACATAATATATTTGTTTTTCAATCACTTTCTAGATGGAACGAAATTCTACTCAGAGTAACCTTTAATAAAATGTTAATCTCTTCTTTATTCTGAACGAAATGCTACAAGAAAATTTGTGACACTACTGATTATTGTCCCATAACTAAATGCCGTGCGAGCTTATATATATATAATAATTAAGATCTCAGGCCTTTCACGGACCTATGTCACTATTAAAAATATAAAAATTAGTGACCGACAAATTCTACAGTTAAACAATAAAATTTATTGCTAATTCTCTTTAGCTATGAAATTCGTAGATAATTTTATTTTTGTAGTATATTTAAATTTCCAAGTATTGTTAAAGTTTTGATGTACACCTTGAATAATTCATCAAGTTCGTATCGCCTCCGATCAACATTGATATTTGGTAATTAACTTTACATGTTAATGCTTAAATATATGAGAATAAATCATCTAATATTTTTTGTTTCACTGAAATTTATCCTGAGTGCAAATGCCGCAATAACCTTATAGAATAATATACAACTTATAGTATTATTAGTTCTCGATCCATGTCTTCAATTAATATGTCTCATTCTTACTTTTCTTTTAGTTTGTTTTATAAAAAAATTACTGTTATTATTAGTAACTCTTTAATTCTAACATCACATGACATGTTTAATACTACAAGATTCAAAAAATATTTTGATATATCATATACAATATTAATTTAAGACCACAAAATTTATCAAAATATTTTCTAGAAAATTGTGAATTTGTACTTCTAATCATGAATAGTAATATTGTCAACGGAATGAAGATACAAGCCTCCATGGTCCCATGCCTATAGGTTCTCGAAGGACTTGTAGCCTACTCCAATTTCATTTTGAACACTTCTTTCTTTCTTTCTTTGCAACTCTGACCACCATACTAGTCCAACCCCATGGTGTATAACAGTGTTAAAGTTTTCCATATCTGAGCACATTCGATGGTTGTGACAAAAATCAAACTTCATGTATGTAAAAAGTTGAGAAGGGAAATTGGTTTATATGAAAGTAAGAATAGTTCGTATTATAAATTTTATAACTCATCTAAATACTACACTCTTTGGTCCCGAATAAGGTGTATATCTTTAGGTTTATATTGTTGTTGAAACAGAGTAGGGGGAAAAGTGTTTTAATTTATCAAGAAAGCATTTGAGTCATGGTTTTTATAGTACTCCCCCTCCCCATAACACAATTTCTTTTTTACTCGATTCCAAAAAGAATGACAAATTTCTTATTAGGTAATAATTTAAATTTAAATTTAAATTTTTACGCTTAACAAGATAATTTATAACCACACAAATATCTTTGATTTATTTTAAATCACAAAATTTAAAAATCTTTATATTTTAAATTTAGTACCTCATCAAACTACTAAACTGTAACGGAGGGAGTAATCAATAAAGTAGACAACAAGTAGTGCATTAAGAGGATTTGAAATTAGTCCATGTAACTTTTGGACTGTTATGTGTTTGTGAAGTTTCCTTTCTTTATAATGTAGATATTATTATTGGATTATAATATATTTTCTTCATACTTTCCTCATATAATATGCATTCTTCACCTAACCAGCATATTAACATTTAATTAGTTGCAAGAGTGTAAAAATAAATAGTTTAATTAACTTCTGTATACGGTATATAAACTTTGCTTACACCATCAGGTTAAGATAATCTATACCAATAGGACGTAATTGTGTGTTAATCTTAATTTGTTAGCTGAAAATGCAGTCAACAATTTGCTATAACCGGTTAAAATATTTTTATAGTGTAAACGTATTCACAAATATAAGTTGAATTCAAAAATAAATACAAAAACTGTGCTATCGGCTGACCACTAATGTGTAAAGAAGAAATAAAGTAGGAGAACTAGTTGTATGTTAAGAAGATTTGAAGAGAATCCAAGTAACTTTTTTGGATTGTAATATGTTTTGGAAGATTCCTTTCTTCATAATATGTAGAAAATGTTTTTTGGACTAGTTAAGAAGGAAAATTGACACTTTACATGCATCATAGCTAACGTATACGCCACTCATTAGCTAAGGTGATTCATCTACCATTTAATAATTTTAATTCTCCAAAATAGCAAGTGATTGTGACCCATATTAACTTAAGCCGGGACAATCGTGACTTGGAGATTATCTTTTTTTTTAAAACCATTTTAAAGGAACTATAGTGTTTTCATATTTTTTCTACTACATAACTCGAATTTTGAATTTACCACTCATTAATGAAGATGCTTTACCAACTGAGCAACACTACTTATCGACTTGGAGATTATCGTTCCCTTGTAACATGAACAAATTTAAACATACGTCCAAATGACATTTGTTTGATTTTATTCTACTATCTTTGTACTTATATTTATATATATCGCTTTCCCACTAAAGAACTTTCTACCAAAGAAATCGAAATTATCTTCTAAATTCATCGTTAATTTGCTTCTAAATAGCACATACTTAATAAGATTTTTTATACTCGCCTTAAAATAAAATCACCGATAAATTTTATTATTTAGCAACAACAATTTTCTGCCGAGATAACTCTCATATTCTTCCTTTCCTTAATTACTCCACACTACTCATGGAGCCAGAGGTGAAGCTAGATCATTAACTACGAATTCGAATGAATTCAGTAATTTTTATTTAGATTTATTTGTATAATTAGAAAGTTCATATATATATATATATATATATATATTATAGTTGCAAGTGCAATAACTAAGAAGAATTATGAGTTCATGACAAATTCAGAGTCCATAAATTGGCTCCGCCTTTGCATGGAGCCACTCTCAGTGGCAGATGAAAACCTCACGTACATGAATCATGTATATAAATTTCTATGTAAAAATTCATTATAATTACAATAATTAGTAGGTCTGAATCTATAATTTTAAAAGTATAATTGTTTCAATATTAAAAATTTAAAAGATTGAACTCATACCATTTAAATTCTGAAACCACATTTGGTCATCTTACCTTAAAAAAAACATTTTTTTAAAAAAGAGTGAGGTTAAAAAGAGAGAGATAAGATGTCAAATTAGTTTTTCCACCATTCTATTAAGTTCATTGATTTTGATTAATGAAACCAAAATCAATGAATCCTTCTACAAGAATCATATAGTGAAAGAGAGCATCCTTCTCCTTCTCGTGTCCCCCCCCCCCCCCCCCCCCCCCCCCCCCCCCAAAAAAAAAAGAAGTTGGAGTCATGTTATGCATGATATAGTGGGTAAAATATTAAGGATGTATTCTACCATTTTGACTGCATATACCCAAAAAGAGGAGGGAGAGAGGCATGAAACAGGAAAGTGCGGACCATGTTATTAATTGTACGGATGATACGCTCGACTTTACCATTTTGAGGGGACGTGTGAGGACACGAAAAATGAAAGATCATGCCATTATTTTTGCAAAAATTTTGAAACGCGGAAGTGTTAAATTCACGACCATTGTCACATTGAAAAGATTTTATGGCTCGTTCAATTTGCGTTATGATAAGGGTGCAAAATTCTAAAAATTTGGCAAAGACTTCGGACTTGAATTTTAATGGGTAAATCCAAATAAAGTGGGAGTAGTCATCCAATAGTACGAGATAATATTTATGACCCAGGGAGCTGGTAATGGGGGACGTCCACAAATCAGCATGAACAATATCAAACGGAGCAAATATAACGCTAACGGATGAATTAAAATGAAGACGAACATGTTTGCCTAATTGAAAAGAATTGTAGTTTTGGGCAAGTTTTCCATTACAATGAATAAAATTATTGCTTCTAAGGAAATTAAAATAGGGGCTCCTGGGTGTCCAAGCCTATTGTGCCAGATTGACGGAGACAAAGCATCTAGGACGGAGTGTGATTGAGAAATGGCAGCCGATGATGGTGTGAACGGATATAGGTCCCCTGTGCTATTGCATCTCGTAAGAGGGGTCCCCGTACGTAGATCCTTCACAGTAAAACCAAATGGGTCAAAATCAACAGACACAGAATTATGACGAGTAAATTTCCTAATGGAGATTAAATTTTTTATGATGTTTGGTGCATAGAGGATGTTATTTAGGGAGAAGGGTAGGTAAGGTGTCGGAGTGTGGGTGTGACCATAACCCTGAATTGTAATGCGGTGACCATTTCCAACTGTAATAAATTGAGGAGACTTTAAACGAAACAATTTGGAAAGGTTACCTGCAGACCGGGTGAGGTGAGATGAGGCTCCGGAGTCCATGTACCAATTTTCATGGGGGCTTTGCAAATTCATATCGCCGAATGCCCGGCCCAAATCAGTAGGCATCTGAGTTATGGACTGTTGCGGGAACTGGGCATGTGCGACGTGGGCCTGGTGCTGCTGATATTGGGCTGGTCGATAGCCTGGAGCTGGGCCCATAACCCCTTGTTGCTGAAATGAATAGTGGGCTGAAGGGTAACATGGGACTGAGGCCCACTGCGCGGTCTGGGTGCTGGGCATTGGGCCGGTCCATGAAGGAAACTGATTGGGTTGTTGCGGCTGCTGGCCCTTTCCTTTACCATGGCCCTTGCCACCTCGCCCACTGCCGCGCCCCCTGCCACCCCTTCCGCCGCGATTGGCTGTTGTCCGGCAGAGGCTGTTGGCCGGCGGCAACGTGATTTTGTGCAGACGTTTCAACCGCTAACGCCTTCTGGTTGTGCTCGTCTTGCTTTGCACGGTGGGTTTCCTCCAATAATAATTGCGAGTGGGCTTTGTTGAAACTAGGAAGAGGGTCAGCCTCCTGAATCATCGTGACTAGAGTGTCATATTCACCTTTTGGCAGGCGTGCAATCAGTTGCAACACCATCTTTGTCTCGGACACGGACGTACCAACGTTGGACAATTGGTCTGCCACCAGTTTAAACTGCATGCAATATTCTGACATATTAGAAAAAATTTCAAGATGGGTGGTGTTAAATTGTCTTCCAAGTACACTACACAGGTGTTCTTGTTGTCTTGAAATATTTCTTCCAGCCGTGTCCATAGGTCACGGGCGGAGGCACCTGTTTTCATGATGGTGAGAAGTAAATCCCTGGATATAGTGTCATATATCCACTGTTTGACCATAGCATCAAGGCGACACCATTTTGTGTCATCCATATCAGGAGGACGAGGGACAAAGTCGTCAATATGGTCAAGCACATGATAGACACATGCATGAATTCGGAAAAGTTCAACGCATGACCAGTATTGGCCATCTTCCTAATCAAGAATCAACGGGATGAAGTTCTTGATGTGGGTGACGGCGAGAGCCGGATGGAAAGATGGTGATGAAAGGGTTGTGGGAGGAGTTTGAATGACGACTGGGTTGGAAGCGGAAGCATCGTAAGAGGTGGGAGTAGCCAAGATATCTATTTAAGTGGGATAGAATGGAAGAAAGAATTAAAAGGGAGAACAAAATATGGGCAGTGGTCGAGAGAGGTAGTAGCCGAGGGAGGCAGTTGTAGTGGTGGTGGGCGGCTGCTGCTAAAAAAAAAAAAATTGTTCTAGGGCATGATTTTGGCTCTTAATACCATGTAGAATAGTATTTATAGTGTACAATGTGTAGAACTCTAGTACAATAATGAATCCTTTACTTACCATAATTATATACAAAATATATGAGATATATTTTAACTATGGTGGTGGGATAGAATTAGGATTATAAATATATAGGTACACGTTAATAGAGTTCGTAATTATACACTAGTACTACTATACTACTTTTATATTAATTTATTTATGAGAAATAGTGTATTTCATTTACTACTTACTAGTAGTACTTATTTATTTATTTATTTACTACTATTGGTTTATTTATTGATGGATACTCAGAAAGTGAACACCTGCTTTTTAAAGTGATTTTTAATTACATTTAACTTTAAAATTCTTACTAAAATCTAAATGGGTGTTACTTTTCCTAAATAGAACAATAAATAAACAACTATCTTTTTCCAACCATTTTTTCTATAAAACACAGTAGTAGTTGGATAATAAAAAATACAATACCAAACACTAAACAATGAAGGAATGTATCATCTATTTTTTTAGTGTAAGTCTGATTCATGTATGTGCAATTATTAATTTTCTTTTGAATTTTATAGTCCTGTATAAAGTACATTTACATGCATGTGCAAGCTCTTCCGTGCGATGATATTTTCACCAGTTTTCGAGCCATATCTAGATTTGAAATTTCTCTATTATAAGTTAACAGAGCTGCAATCAATGGGTGCGGCTTCATTTTTAGTAAGGTTGCATGAAAGAGACTGCGCTAAGGCAACGTTGCTGCTGGGCATCTCAATCTAGAAGAGGGTGATGATGCTCGAGCAGGTATTGACCAGGCAATATATGTGCATGGTTGAGGATGCACTAAAAAACTCTCGCCGAATATGGAAGGAAGACGTCAAATGATTGTGTGTAGGGTTGCTATGAGATACATTTTTGGTGAGGACAATTGCTTAAATGTGAATAGGACAAGGCTATGTAGGGGTGGAAGAGGAATCGGAGCATATACACTGTAATCGGTTGGCGTGAATTGGGCGTTAAATGCGAGAGTTGCATGGTGGATGTCGAAACTATGAAGCTTAGACTGCAAATAAATTTTGAAGAGTATTTTCAGTGGTAGCATATGTGTAATGAACGTTGATGATAATAAAATAGAAATGTTATTGTTACATTTGTGTATCATTGAACTATAAGAAATGTCTTAATAAGGTCACTTAAGCTTTTTCGTAAGTATTAATAAATTATTACTTATACATTATCTTTATATTCCAGAAATATATTGGTTAAATTTTAAAACCGTACAACTATTTAAGTAAAATAAATATTATTATTATAACTACCCTTAAATAGACTAAAAATATAGATTATTGGTAGTTTGTAATTGAAAAGTCATATTTTCCAAAAGACCTACTCAAATTGAAAATAATTTCGTTACCATAAAAATCGGGGTTCTATATTCTCAGTCAACTATAATTGATATATTTCTACTCATAAATTCTTTTATTAAATTAAAATTACTGTAAATTCACAATATGGCAGATGCTGATTATTTGATGATCTCAAGATATAATGTATTTGTATATCAAATAGGCTTACTATGGTATTTGAAAATATGAAACTAATAAGTATATCGTTTGGATTTATATACCCATCTAATAATTTAAATTTTCCCCCGCATTTATTCCTTACGTACTTTATTGTTAGAGTTTTACCTGTGGTTATTTATGTTGACTATTTTAAAATATCAACTGTTTAATGTGCTGATCAAACCAATTTTTGATCATCAAAATTCCAGATACAACTTGAAGTTGAGTTTGGAATTTGAAAAACAACTAAATTCATATTTTTCACTTTTATTACGTTCAAATAATCAAATATTTCTTTGCAAAATTATAACCAAACCTAACTCCATCTTCAACTCCAACTTAATTTTTTTCAAATAAAGTGAAAAACAATTTGATTTTCATGGGAAAATGCCCTCAGTCAGAGAACTTTAAAATTTTTTCTATCATATATAATTACTTAATTCATACTCTTTATTTTAATATATAATATTAATATATTTAACAAAAATGATTATTAAATGATTAGGCATACACCTGCAATGCACGTGCATAAGAATTAATTTTATAAAATCTTGGTGGGAAAAAGTAAATTGTGGAGGGAATCAAGATCCTTTTTTAGTTTTAATCACAAGAGTTCAAAAAATACAAATATAGAAATAGCAAAAGAGTTTTACTTACATATTTACCTTTAAGTGAGACACTTGTTATAGTTCAATCACCTTTTAAAGTTAGTATTCACGTAAGAACACAAAAATATATTTACATTAAAATATATTACTATACTACTAACTGGTAGTAGTATTTATTTTTCAACGTTCTTTTAAAATATTTCCGAATGAATTATTAGTAAGTTGAAAAGCCTAAATCGTTGTAACCCTTTAGAATTAGGCCACTAAATAAACAACTACACTTTTACTTTCCCATTTTTCTATAAAACACGTTGGTGGTTGCATAAGAAAGAAAATAACACTAAACAACATATCAGGACCTAATTTGCAATGTCTACCGGAAGAATTTGTTGAAAATATACTTCTTAAGGTTGTGCATAGGATAAATCAACGGAGAAGGAATGTATCATCTATTTGTCTAGTGTAAATCTGATCCATATCTGTGCATTTGTGAATTTTTCTCACCTTGTTGATGTATATGAAAGATGGAATAATTTCCCTTAGGGATTTATTTCATTATTCACAATATATATAGTTGTACAAGGTTGATTCCTAATATGGTACGAATCCTAACTTACCTTACTTGATTCCTAATACAATTAGAATCCTAAATTACTTTAAATATACATTTATCATAATTACAAAATATACGACGAATATTATGAGAATATTCACTAATAGTATAAACTACATTTACATGCAGGTGCAAACGTTTCAGGGGATGATATTTTCCCCAGCCTTCTAACCATATCTTGGTTTGGCACTTCTCCGCAATAAATTAACAGAGCTGAAAGCCATAGGGTTGCTGCTGGGGACGTATAGATTTTTCCATCTCAACTTAGACGATCGTGAAAGCCCTTTTTGGAGAAGCTGCCCAAGCAGAAATTCAACTGGCAATATATGTGTATGGTTTGCCTTGTTAAGGCTGAACATGTTTGACGATGCACTAATAATTTTTTGAATACTGTGGAATGAGCCCTTAAGAAGATGTTTTATGTTCGTGTATCCAGTGAAATGAGACCCATGCTTGCTAAGGAAAATTTCCAAAACGTGCCTAGAATCAGCTTATACAGAGGAGGATATGGAGAATTCAACATTACCTGTGAGAAATGTTTGGTAGATGTCCACACATTCAAGCTTCGATCTTTAGTGGATTATGAAGAAGAATTATTTATTTAGCAAATTTGTGTATAAAGAATTTGTACTTAATGATGAAGGGTTTTAATTTTAAGTATATATAATTTATTGTTTAGTGAATATTTGTAAATATTCAATACCAACCACCAACCACCTAATGCAATGTCTTTGAATAGTTGTGTCTTTTCAAATACCCCACTATTAGCTTAAATAACCCCCTTGTTGTAGAGTTTAATTATAACAAATACTAAATATCTTCTCCTAACTCTCTCATCCTTTTATCTTCAACCTCTCTTCATATTGTCTTCAAACATTCTGAGAAAGAAATGGACGCTTCCAGCACCGGAAGTGCTCCCCTCTCGTTCAACAAAGAGGTCAGTTTATCACTAATTGTATACGTTTTGTATTTGCTATCTTTTACATCAGCATATTATTAATTTTACATTTTATTGTAGATTACAAAGAAGATTTTGAAGGCCAAGGTCAAGGTTTATATGAAGGCCCTCGCAAAGGGGCAAGCCTGACAATTGCCCCTCGCCGATGCAAAAGAAAAAAAATACCTTGCCTACCGATCTCTAAGTTTAGATGAGGTGTCCAGCATGAAGAGATTCTATGCCGCGGCAAAGAAGGTGATGTAAAATGAGATACGCAGAAGATAATAAATTAAAGCTAGCAAGATAAAGTAGAATAGATTGAAGAAAGAAAGGTTAAAACACACCATTGAAGAAATTTAAAGATCCACAATTAACAAATTGAGAACCCTTCAAGAGAGAATCAATAAAGAGACAAAGGGAAAAATCTAATAACTCATAAAGAGTATCAATATTCATGAACATAAGCTCCCTCAAACAAACCTTAACTTAAGCTATTTATACCTAGAACTAAATTTTCTTATTACAAAAGGGGCCTTATGAAAAACACTACACTTAAGAGGAGACTTGAGCTAAATATGTGGGCATGTGCTTGGGCCGTCCATTCCTGAATTATCTAGTGTAGCCTCTTGACTCTTAAATATCCATTTAAGCATGTTTTCGATCTTGAAATCTTCCTTTACGCCCCTTCTAAATATATGTAAGCAATCCAACATTTGTTGAAGCCTTCTAGTCCAAAGTCGCCAATTAGATCTACACCATTCTCCCCTTCTTCAAAAGAATTCGTCCTCGAATTTAAACCTTGCAAAACAAAGTAAAGAAGAATACCACAACTACAAGACTCATTAGCCAAATCAAGAACCATAAAGATATTCTCAAAATGTACACACTTATGAAATATCCAAGCATCATGATAGACAATAAAAACTATATCGCCAAATGAAACAACAAACACTTAACTACACTCATGATGGATATTTTGGGTGCTATCATCCCCTCCTTTAAACAAATTCATTCCCGAATCTTCCTCGATCAAAAATGACTTACCAATGATCAAGAAGTTACCAATGATTAAGAAGGGTCCAAGGAATAACATATATATTCCACAAGAGGTATTAGCAGTAATATGACAAATCTTCCTAAAGAGAACACTCTTATGGTATAATCAAGTATCAAAACAATCAATAAAGATTACGTTCTTAAGTAATGCACAAAGTACTTGGTTATCCCAAATATCATGAATAAAAAGTAATTCAAGAGAACAAATAAGCTTAAGAAACCAAACATGCAAGTTCATATCAGTTCTATGATTTATGAAGCACAATTCACCCTCTATGTTTCAACAAGAATAAATCCTCCCACAATCAAGTGCAAGATAATATATAAGGTCAACAATATTTAAAATTCTAATTACCACACTAGGCCATTCCCAAAATGGTGTTTTAAGCAAGTCATGACAAATTAGAGCAACACCGGATCAAATACAAATATCAATCCCAAAACTTTCTTGAATTTTTCACTTAGCAACTCACAATATGAATCAAATAGCAACATGAAAGAATTTTCACTAATCATAACAACGTTGCTACTATATAGGTCAAAGGCATATATATTCACCTTCATGGCTTTAGAAAGCCCAAAAATAAGCACTAGCCATTCAAACAAATCATTCTTGGCTTTAGAAGACAATGATACCCCAAACCCTTTGTAGCCCAAGAAGATGCTCCCAAGTATCTTACCTCTTTGTAGATCCTCTCTTGGTGGGTTTCAAAACTAAATCAAGAATTAGTAAACTCATCAAAAGAAATATTTTCACATTTACGCCCATAGATATTTGACAATGCTTCATAGAGATCATGTTTACATTTCTTTCTAAAAGCATTCACAAATTCTACTCAAAGTTTATCCTCAACAGTAGGAGTAGAGTAAGTGAAGAAATTGACACTAAAACTAGCATCTATCAATTTACTACTAATATCACTAGTGTCTCCTTCATTCTTTAAAGAATGTTCTTTATCATCAGAGGACCTTCCAACACGAGATGTGCTCTCAACAAATATTTTGGGAGTTATCTTGCTAACATCCAAACAATTAGCACCCTCAAGCAAGTCACAAGAATCATTTTCACAAGTCACACACTCTTTAAATTTTGGATCATCACTTTCATCAAGTGCATATAAGTCGACAAGGAATGAATCATTCAATTGGACTTCATCAATTTCTGAATTATGATCAATATGAACCACACAATCTATATTAAGATAATTTAAAGAATGACTCACATTATCAACACAAAGATCACATTTCAAACCTTCTTGAATATTTTCACCAAATAAAGGATTGTCAAATGTTTTGAAAATTTGACATTCTTTAGACTAAAAAGGATGTCATCACGCTTTTTATGCTCAATTTCAAGAGTGCCACCACAAAGCATATTCATGTCCTTACAAGATAAAGAATTGTAAAAATCAAATTCACTTGCAAAGAGACATTCATCACCAATCACATTTTTAGTGTTTTGCGGTAGCTAAAGAAGAAATAAATTCATCTTCATCACAAGAATTCAAGAAAACACTTTGTATCTAATATTTTTTTCATAATTGACATAACACCAGCTTGAAACCCTTTAAGCTCACAATCAATAACAAACAATTTTAGCTCCATAATCATATTCAACTAGTATATAGTCACCGTTCATTTGCATATTAACACAAAGTAAAGAGTCATCAACCTCACCAAAAGATGGTCTAACATTTGCACTCAAGTCACTAGAAAGATCATTTGAAGTAACTAGCGAGTTAGGATTAGTCTTTTTACCTTGATAAGCACTCAAAGATCCTTATTTACCTAGATTTTTTAAAATTAAGCTCACTTGCTCACTTGAAGAAGTAGTCCCAGTTTTACTTGCTTCTTTCCGTTCTTGAATTTCTTTCCATGTTGAGTCGTCATTTTTGTGCTCTTCCTCAAAAATACCTATAAAGAAGTGAAAACACTAGAAGGACAAGAATTTGGAAGGTAAGAGTTAGAATAAGAAAACCTCTCACTCACACTCTCTTGTTTTTTCCTTATCTCTATCTCGATGGGAGACTAATATTCTGAATGAATCCCTTGCCGGGACAGTTCCACAAGTCGCACAAAGGATTCAGGCATTAGAGCCCCAGCCGGTTCCTATATGCCTCCAGGAGATAGAAGATATTAACTTCTCGTCAACCGAATTAGATGAGGTAGGAGACTCCATCCTTGATTTATTTAAGTAAGATTCAGTCGATGAGATTTTGGCATCCATTGAAATGGTCGGCCTGATTCAATGCGAGTTCTAGGCTGGCAGCTCTAAGCTGGACAACTTAGAAGGCGATGTGTGTGTAGAAGACACTGAATAGGTGACATTAGCCGATACCACAACTAGGGACGTTTTGAGCACTGTATTTGGTGCACCTACGGAAGTGATGGTTAAACACCTCAAACCCCTCTATGTTAAGGCTTACACTAATGGCGAAGCTTTTAGCCGAGTGTTCGTCGACAATGGGGCTGTGCTGAATGTGATGTCGCTGGTTACTTTGGAAAGCCTCAACAAAACCACGGAGGATCTCATCCCAACTAATATGAAAATGGCTAGATTTGTGGGAGAAACCTCTGAAGCTTTGGGGATCTTAGTAGCAGAAATCACTGTAGGTCCTAAGACGGTCCGATCTGCCTTCGGTGTGATAAATGGCAAGCCGTCCTACGTCATCCTGTTGGGCAAAGTCTGGATTTACACAAGCTGATACCTTCCTTCCACCATGCATCAATTCCTCTCACTTTTTTTTCTTCATGTGACAACCCAATTTAATTTTTCAACTCTCTTTTCTTTTGTGCTTGTAGCCACTTCATTCAAAATATCATCTCATTTTTTATCTCTTGAGTTGCTACAATTTACTCCCTTACTTATCTCTCATTTTTCTTTCATTAGTTTCATTAGGAAGGCAATAGGCTCAAGGATCCTCTTTGAGTCATTTGGATGACTTTTCACTTCAAGTTTCTATTGGGATACAATTGTTGTAGGGAACGGAAAGTAAGTAACTATTACAATAGTAGAAAGGATAAACAAACTATTTCAATAAACTGGAAATCAAAACCTTACAAACTGCTTGTGTGATTTGCTGAGTCGAGTGATGGCAATTTGTCTTTAAGACAAGATTGCCACATATATCTCCTTTTACGGTATTGAGCAATAGTCTCCCAAGATACAACATCAACTTTAACAAGTGAGCAAAGGAAACTCAAGTGTTACTCTTGAAGAACTTTGAGTATAGTGACTTTGCTAGAGAGGAAGAATATGAAATCAGAAAATCTGGAGAATTCTCTAAGTGTTGAGTGTAGTTTTTTCAATTGAGCCAAAGGCCTCAATTTATAGTGTAAGTAGAAGACTCCTCAACTAGCCAACTAATGGCATTCAATAGCCATGTAATTGCACTTGATTGAGGGGTTACATTCAGCCAAATAATGGCTGAATTCATATGGCAAGTAATGGAGAATCAATGCTCCAAAACCAGCCCAAATGTCAGATTTTTCCAACTTTCCGTCACAGCATTCTGCCTCCGAAGCGCCGCGGCTCCAGTAGCTGACCAGCCATTTTGTGCCGCAGTGCTCCGGCGCCGCGGCTCCGACGGTGTGGCGCCGCGGCGATTTCCGACTCGTTTCATTTTACACTTTGTACACTTCTTCCTTCAAATTTCAAGTTAGTAGTCTCCACTTTCACTTTCTTGACTTCCTCATTTGTTATTGAAGATTCTTTAATGACCATCGGATTTTAGACATGCTTTCGTTCCATCCAATTTTCAGCAACAAACTTCCCCAAGTTTCTATCAAACCAAAATTTATTATTTTTGAACCAATGAGCTCCTAAACAAACAGAACAAGTAGACAAAGGGTAGACATCACACCAAATTCCTCTTTGATAGTTTCCATGACAAACAATTATTTTCACTTCTTTGTCAACCAACCTTCCACCAAACTTATATTATATGGTGAAATTTTATATGACAAGGTATCTCCAACCTCTCAATCAAAGACGGAACAATAAAATTGATATAACACAATTTATCTACACCTAAGGTGCAATCAAATGTGCAACCATTCTCATACCCTTCAATAATGACTTTAAATTTGGCTAATTTTTCTTTAGACTCATGCTCTCTTTTTCTCGTGAAAGCACTACTATAATAATCACGAAATACTTCTTTGAATGAGAAACCACTTTCTAGTTTGATAAATAAACACCTAAAAACCTTGAAGTATAAAAAGCATGAAAGTGGTTTCTCTATTCCACCCAATTACCCTAGCAGTAGCTATCTTTGAATTCAAAGCCAACAGATTTACCCACAACAATCAGCCACTAATCATTTTTTCCTTGTAATCTTAACCACAATCCACGTACTCAAAGAACTTACAGCATAGTCAATAGTATTTTCTTGTTCAATTCTTAACAACAACAATATTTTCAAATCAATTTCCAAGCACAGATATTCAACTCAAGGATGTAGTTCCCAACAATTACCAGCCATCAATTCAAATCATGAAATAAGTTTCACACACTGATATGTGACCTTCGAAAGACCCAGTTATGGGAAATCAAAATTGTCTAGGGACAACTTGTTTCAAGCAACAAATAGGTCCAAAATTTCAGCTTACACCGGCGATTTCAGATTTCTATGCAGCAATTCAGATCCTGTTAAGTATGTTGGGAGTTTTGCTCTATGGTACTTTATAAAGCAGTACGGGAAGTATTTAACTATTACAAGTATTCGAAAGGATAAACAAAGATTTCAATAATTCAACATGGAATCTGAAATTACAATCGTTACACAAGTGAAAACTAGAAATTTCAGTTTTGTAGAAGACGGAAAAATGTAAATTGTTTTTTCTGAGTCGAGTGTAGCACTCTGTCCTTAAGACAATATTGCCCCGTATGTATCCTTTATACGTCCTGGACAATTTGTCTCCCAAGATAAAACAGCAATGGAACCCTTGAGCAAAGGAAACTCAAGAGCTACCGTGAAGAATATTGAGTAACGAAATGATGCTTGGAAGTTGTAGGAAGAAAACTATTTTGGTTGTGTATTTTCGTGCAATCGTTTGTTTTGCTGCCTCTCTTTTCGTTAACTCTTATGCTCAACAATGGTGTAAGGGGGTGTTTATATAGGAGAGGGATGGACTGTTTTATGCTGAAAACGCCTCCATAATAGCCAAATAATGGCCATTATGGAGGTAGTAAAGTCACCAACATAAATGGGAGAAAGACCAACGGATTTGGCCATTATAGGAGGAGTAATTCAGCCAAAATAAATGGCTGAATTGAGTGTTTGGCATTTCGTTTTTGACCGTCGAAATTCGATGTTCGGAAACTTCGGGGACCAAAAACTCGTACATCCGAAAGAATTCTCGGTCCAAAGCAAGACATCCGAAACTTCGGGATCAAACCGTACTTCTGGCAAAGTTTTCTGGCCCAAAAAGATAATATCAGAAGACCCACAGCCCACGACCCGTGACCCGTGACAAGTGACCCGTGACCCGAGAACCCGGAACCCGGAACCCGAAACCGGAACCGGACCGGACGGGCGGGCGGCGGCGGCGCGCGTGTGGTCTTTCCTCGAACCGAAGCACATCTAGGTCCTCCCTCCTTTAAACACATGGGATACCCCTTGGGGTCCGAAACCCCAAACCAATTTCGAATCTTATATACACAACAATTCTTTCTTCCTCTACCGATGAGGGAGAATTACACACAATACCACACTTTCCATGCTTCAAACACCTTACTTCGTGAACCAATATCTCTTTCATTTCTCAATGAAATTTGACGATTCTTGGCCCTACGGTTATCTACGTACTTAGTAGATCATGCATGTGTGAAGAACCGGATTCTCCAACATACGTTACACTAGTGTTTAAGCCGTTAAAGTTGGTCGGTCGCAACTCCCGCCAAAGGCAAATTTCCAACAATCCCCTCTTGAAAGAGATTTTGGCGCACTCACATGGTGTCTTTTCATTTCCAAAGAATATTTCGGCGGACCGATGTTGCATAAGGAGAGGTAGCCTCAGCTTTGAACCTTCCATAGTTGAATACCATCGGACTTACTTACTGCGCGGTGAACGTGATGTCTTGAACCGTTAGTGTTTAGTGAAAGCCAAGACAACGTTACCAACACAACAAATTCCCTTACTCTCTTCTTCGTAATGTTTTGTCCGTTTTGGCCATGGACAACGTCTCGGATTCTTAAGTGCGTTCAATTTGAGGCGGCCCGTACTCGCACTTAAATATGTGGTCTCCTACAAGGTATCCTGCTATACCCCACTTCACAAGTGTTAGGAACCATTAAAAGTTTCCCAAAGACCTAACCTCAACTGTTGAGGATCATTACAAGTTTTGAAAACTTAACCTTTACCCATACTGCAGATAGTACTTAACGTCTATCGCGGGAACGACTTTGGATTTGGTGTTTCTTTTCGAAATCACTATCCGAAGTGCTCATGTTTCCACTAAAGCGATCAATGAACCTTTACAACTTAGTTTTCCCATTGAACCAAATTACCGGGATCTCCGGTTCGTAAGGTTGGGTTTGCACCGTATTGGTCCGTATATTTTGGGTTTTAAGCCCATTCCCCTAGACAGGCGAACACTTGATCTCCGGATAGTCCCTTAGTTAGTAAATAAGGAAGTGACACCCGTGATGATCAACTCGCCATACGGTCTTATGTCTCCCGACATATCCCGACGAGATATGCCCGTACGCCGTTATCCGTGTCCTTCCCGAAGCCGACCGGCTATCCACAAGATGTATAACCGCTGAAGGCACGGGTTTCTCCCAATAAGGGACGTCCTCTAAGGAGTCGTGAAGTTACTCAACTTCTTTCATGCTTTGTATAAAGTGATAAACTCCGATTCCATCATGAATCGGCCGATGCAAGTTTGCTTAGAGGATTTTCCAAGAACCACCATACACATTTACTTGTGGCTTTGGTGTTCTTCGGATCGATGTCCGCTTTGCATCACCGTGTTCTCTCGTAACCGCCGGACATCCGAATACTATAATCCGTAGATAAGCGAATAATTCGGATATCGTCATATCCGACTTAACGCCTTCCTATTAATCATGTATTGAAATCATCAGTGAACCTTAGTTCAACTGATCTGTTTGTAGGACGATACTAGGTCGGTTGTAGTGTGTACAATACATTGAACTACAAGTGACCTGTGCATATCGCTCCTTGTCTATAGGTGCACTATGATTCCAATCAGTTCTATGATTCATATCCATTGGTGGCTTCAACGAGACTCGTCAACTATCGACCGATCCGTTAGATGTCTTAGAAATCCAATTCCTAAGATGTCATCTCGTGATACCCATATCTTTCATATCGAAACTTTGTTTCTATATGATTTTCACTCTCGACCGTTGGTTTTCCAACTCGTTGGCTTTCTAACTTCGCATTCAATGTTTCGTGATCGATTCATTGTTTCTGTTTTATCCGAGACTTTCAAGACCAAAATGTTAACATTTCGGGGACCAAAATGAAAGTTCGGAAGAAGCCCAACAATTCAGTTCGAGAAACCAATCCCGATTCTCTTCTTCCAACTCTCCGGTTGGGAAGGTCACATTTCAACATCCATGCCACGCAGATCGCAATGGCCCTAGATGTTAAGCTACTCACAAGGGAGCACATTTTACAACCCAAAGGTTCTTTTCTCGGAGAAAGATCAACCATTACACAAGTATGGTTCAATATGATGGAATATATTTCTCTCTTTAGCTTCTTTCCAAAAAAATGCTTTTGGAAATGACAATTATTTGTTAATTGTCCATGGTTCATTATTAACCATACAAGCTAGAAGGATTGGAACAAGTCTTTGTCCCCTCTTTGCTCCGTCTTGGTTCAACATCTAGAATCCCGAGTTCTCGGATCCGGAATATTAAGTTCCGGATAGACAAAGAACTTTCGAGTCTGAAGATACGGAACGTCTAGTTCCGGACGGTCGAGCCCTCGCGGGTTCTTGTTACCTTGAGCAATTACTCCTTTTTCCTTTTCTAAGGAAAGTTATCTCCAAAGAATTCAGCATTCTTTGACGCCAAGAGGCGATCAACACTATCGTTATTTGCGGATCCGGTGGATATGCAATCTACGATCTTAGGTCGAACTTGACCTATTTCGGTAGCCCATCTTTTACCAAGCTACCCCTCATAATTTGGGCGTACGACTTCGCGCTTGGCTAACACCGTTAGGCGAGGTGAGAAATGAACATTCGTTTAATGAACGATGCTTCACATTCTCCCCTCTATCACTACGAATTTCTCAATCCGTAGGCTTAGTTGATTTTCAACTTCGCTTTGTAGGCTTCAACAACTTCATCTTTGCTTTTCAATAAACAAAGGATTCCATACGTTGTACCATCATCAATGAAGATCACAACGTACTTGTCTCCCCCTCTATTTTGTATAAACTTCAAATCACCCAAGTAGGTGTGACTAAGTTCTAGAGGAGCGGTGCTTCTTTCGCTATTCCCTTGACGGAATTTGGAAAGGTGATTTTGCCTCTTCGTCTACCTCACATTCATTTTGAGGGTTTATGTCGACAGTAGGCAACAATCTCAACATCGTTAGCTTTTGAATGACTTGCTATTTAACGTGTCTTAATCTATGATGTCATAGATGCACGGATTACAATATATCATTCATTTGGCTATAGACATATTGTACCACTCTTAGTTATTACGGACCTGTTGGACTAGTCTCAAATCAGATTTGACCAACAACGTCCTTTAACCAAGTTAGGAACATGTATCACCTCTTTTAGAGTGATCTCATTCCTTGAAGTCCTATTGAGGACAACCTCTCCAGCCCCTTTGATTTTAGAGGTGGCGTTGCTTCACATGAACAACCTTTTGCCCGTGGTTAGGGCGTAACCGGATCATATGTGATCTCGATACTCGGGTCCACTCTAGTTGCTTTGGCGGTAGTGTCCAATTTCTTCTTGCCTTTATTTAGGCCTTCGGATCATTTAGGACACGGAAACTCGGCCCACCTTACTAGGTGTCCATTACTTTTCCTATGAAATGAATTGTGGCACCACTCCAGTCGCCCGGAGGCTTTATATGACTGAGTGTCCAATATCATCATATCAAAGGAATTTTGGCCCACTCTAGTCGCCCGGAGGCTTTTTATGACTGAGTGTCCAATATCATCCTATCAAAGGAATTTTGGCCCACTCTAGTCGCCCGGAGGCTTTGTATGACTGAGTGTCCAATATCATCCTATGAAGGATCTTCTGCCAAATAATATGACAGGCTCAACGTCATTAACTTTTAGACTTCTTCCGTTATGATTGGTGCCCAGATAATTCTTGGCGCTTACTTAAGAGTGGTAACAGTTTTCGCACAGTCAGTGGATCTTACTCCCTCGTATGTGCGAACATACTTTACACACTTTAGTAATTACACTTAAAAGAACGGATCTTCTTAAGTCGTTTACAAAAATCCAATCTTTAAACGGAAAAGAAGATGAGATTAAACTTCTGATTTTTTAAAGCATAAGGAATATAAATTATTTTCATATTCCTCCTTACTTTAATCCATTTTTAATCAGACATAATTTAATCTTTATTCTTGACAAGTAAGAAAAACAACTTATCCCAATTTCGGATTCTGGCTCACTTCAGTCACTTCATCAGACTGAGTGTCCATTTCCTTCTCACCATTATTTGGATCCTTTGTCTGGGACAGATATAGGCCTTCTGCTACAAGATAGAATAACATCTTCATCTTCTCCTCTTGTCCCAGTTGACATCCTCAGGCTCTCGAGAGCGCTTGTTTCCACCAGTCTTGGTAGCGGTGACACCATGAACACGTTCATCATCATCACTCTCTTCTACCAGAAAACCATTTCCATATTCAGATTTGGTCACACATCTTTTGACCGACATCTTCCGAATACTAATAGTAATACTATACGGATATTGTCTTAAGTTGTTGGGAGTTTTGCTCTATGGTACTTTATAAAGCAGTACGGGAAGTATTTAACTATTACAAGTATTCGAAAGGATAAACAAAGATTTCAATAATTCAACATGGAATCTGAAATTACAATCGTTACACAAGTGAAAACTAGAAATTTCAGTTTTGTAGAAGACGGAAAAATGTAAATTGTTTTTTCTGAGTCGAGTGTAGCACTCTGTCCTTAAGACAATATTGCCCCGTATGTATCCTTTATACGTCCTGGACAATTTGTCTCCCAAGATAAAACAGCAATGGAACCCTTGAGCAAAGGAAACTCAAGAGCTACCGTGAAGAATATTGAGTAACGAAATGATGCTTGGAAGTTGTAGGAAGAAAACTATTTTGGTTGTGTATTTTCGTGCACTGTTTTGCTGCCTCTCTTTTCTGTTAACTCTTATGCTCAACAATGGTGTAAGGGGGTGTTTATATAGGAGAGGGATGGACTATTTTACTGCCTGAAAATTGCCTCCATAATAGCCAAATAATGGTCATTATGGAGGTAGTAAAGTCACCAACATAAATGGGAGAAAGACCAACGGATTTGGCCATTATAGGAGGAGGAGGAGTAATTCAGCCAAAATAAATGGCTGAATTGAGTGCTTGGCATTTCTGTTTTTGACCGTCGAAATTCTGATGTTCTGTAAACTTCAGGGACCAAACTGTACATCTTGAAACTTCGGGGACCAAACTCGTACATTTGAAAGAATTCTGGTCCAAACAAGTACATCTGAAACTTCGGGATCAAACTGTACTTCCGGCAAAGTTTTCGGCCCAAAAAGATAATATCGAAGACCCACGCGGCCCACGACACGTGACCCGTGACCCGAGAACCGAACCGACCGACGGGCGGGCGGCGGCGCGCGTGTGGTCTTTCCTCGAACCGAAGCACATCTAGGTCCTCCCTCCTTTAAACACATGGGATACCCCTTGGGGTCCCAAACCCCAAACCAATTTCGAATCTTATATACACAACAATTCTTTCTTCCTCTACCGATGAGGGAGAATTACACACAATACCACACTTTCCATGCTTCAAACACCTTACTTCGTGAACCAATATCTCTTTCATTTCTCAATTAAATTTGACGATTCTTGGCCCTACGGTTATCTACGTACTTAGTAGATCATGCATGTGTGAAGAACCGGATTCTCCAACATACGTTACACTAGTGTTTAAGCCGTTAAAGTTGGTCGGTCGCAACTCCCGCCAAAGGCAAATTTCCAACAAAGTATACATAATATACACACAATATACATGTGTTTATTATGTATATGCAAGGTATAGTTAGTCTCGGTTATCACTGTCCATCCGTAGGCAGTCCTATTCCATGTACAATTATGTAATTAATGTTGTAGTCTAATTAATATTGTACTGATAGGTCTTCTAGTTGTTATCTTAGACCTTTTGGCTAGGTTGGTTTCTATAAGAACTGTTTCTCTTATCATCCATAATCTTACAATTAGGATTCATAGTGTCTAACACACGGAAATAGATACGATTACAGATGCACATAACTTTTGTTTCAGACATATAATTATAACCATTAGTTTTTACAAATAAAGTTAAAGCATGCAAAATATTTGGATCAGACAAAGATAAAGTGAGATTTGATTTGACATCAAAATTAACTGGTTCATAAGCTAGACTGGATTGCATAGCACCCATAAGAGATTGTTTCCAATTTAAATTTCTAGCATCTCTTAAAACAGTCATAAAACTTTCAGGTAAACCCTTTAAAGTTAAAGGTTTAAATGCAATTTGCACTAATCCAATATGCAAAAATTTATAATGCAATTTTTGATATCTTTCAATATCAGTATCAGAAAATAACTGTTAGTTTTTTCTTGATTATCCATTTGGACAGATTCTTCAATAGTCTTAATAACATGGCGATTTCGCAAGTTTTCAAAAATACCGAAATTATAAATTTCCTTAGTGGCAACAAATGGAATAGTCCATTTGTTTAAAGCATCTAACTGTTGTGGAAATTCATGTTCTTCTGATCTAGCATTCTTAATGTTATGTTTATAATTTCTAAAAATATTCATGATATAGTAATAAAATAGCCCACATGTTGTGTTGTTAAAAAAAAATCCTTTTCAATACCTGCCTTTTTTATTTTGTTATTTTATGTTTTTTTCAATAATTGTCCTAACATAACATGTTAGTGCTCATAGCATAAGATCATAATGAGAAACAATTTAAGTTTAAATATAATGAGCATTAACATAGACGTAAAAATTCTAAATAGACGTTCAACTTTCAAGCAAAAAGTGATTCCATTTATTATTCAACACTAAATAGACGTTAAAATAGACATAAAAACTCTAAATAGCATTAATTTATTATTTATGAGATATAGTGTATTTCATTTATTTATTTAGTACTATCGGTTTATTTATGGATACTCAGAAAGTGTACATCTATGTTTTTTAAGTGATTTTTTATTATGTTTAACTTTAAAATTCTTATTAAAATGTAAATGGATGTCACACTTCATAAATAGAACATTAAATACACAATTACTTTTTTTCACAACATTTTTTCTATAAAACACAGTAGTTGTTGCTTAAGAAAAAAATACATCAGCAAACATTAAACAACATTGCTGGAACTAATTTCTCATGTCTTTCGGATGAACTCGTTGAAATTATACTTTTTAAGGCTATCGTGGGAGGAAATGAACAAAGGAATTCATCATCTATTTTTCGAGTGTAAGTCTGATTCATGTCTGTGCAATTATGAATTTTTTTTGGATGTTATAGTAATTTATAAAGTTCATTTACATGCATGTGCAAACTCTTCCGTGCGATGATATTTTCCGCAGTTTTTGAACCATATCTAGATTTGGAATTTCTCCGTTACAATTAACAGAGCTGCAATCTATGGGTGCTGCTTCGTTTTAGTAGGGTTGCATGAAAGAGGTTGTGCTGAGGCAGTGTTGTTGTTGGGGACGTATAGATTTTTCCATCTCAGCCTATACTAAGTCCTCTTGCGACAAGCTGCTCGAGCAGGTATTGACCAGGCAATATTTGTGCATGGTATTTTTTTTTGTTAAGGCTGAACATGGTTGAGGATGCATTAACAAACTTTCACCGAATATGGAATGAGCCGGAAGGAAGAAGTCTAATGATTGGAATTTCCAAAATGTGCTTAAGACAAGGCTATATAGGGGTGGACAGGGAAGGGGTCACTGGTGTCAACGAGCCAATTACGCTGTTATCGGTTTAAATGAATTGGACATTACCTGCCAGAGATGCATAGTAAATGTCAAAATTATGAAGCTTAGACTGCCCGTGGATTTTGTAGAGGACACTTTAAATAGCATACATGTTATGTATATGTAGTATAGGGGTGGGCATTGTTGGAAATTTTCATTTGGCGGGGAGATGCGTCCACCCATCTTTGATGAATTAAACACTAGTGTTCCGCATGTTGGAGGCTTTGTCTCTTCACACATGCATAATCTACTAAGTGAGTAGATGACCGTAGGGCCAAGAATCGTCAAATTTCGTTGAGAAATGAAAGAGATATTGGTCCACAAAGTAAGGTGTTTGAAGCATGGAAATATGGTGTGGGACAAATCTACCACATCAGTGGGAAAATGAAGAATTGCTCTATTTATAAGTCTCTAAAGTGATAAAGGGTTTGGGACCCCAAGGGGTATCCCATGTGTTTAAAGGAGGGAGGACCTAGATGTGCTTGGGTTCAAGGCTAAGCCCACACGCGCGCCGCCACCGCCCGTCCGGTCTCGGTCTCGGTCGTGGGCTATGGGGACTTTCTGATATTATCTTTTTGGACCCCAAATTTCTTAATATTTACAGTTTGGTCCCTAGAGTTTCTGAAAAGTTGATTTTGGGAGTGACGGAAGGCAGAAACTTTCTGCCTACCGTTGGACTGGTTTTTGGAGCATTAATCAGTCATTACTTGGGCTGATTAAGTCCTCCATAATCACCCTCCTTCAATGACCATAATCAACCCTCCTTCAAGGCCATGA
Organism: Anisodus tanguticus; assembly: GCA_034509755.1. Lineage (NCBI taxonomy): Eukaryota > Viridiplantae > Streptophyta > Magnoliopsida > Solanales > Solanaceae > Anisodus > Anisodus tanguticus. The sequence goes on from CM067557.1 coordinate 12,847,336, forward strand.
ACATCCACTCTAATGGCATTAAACCTGCCATTAACAACCCTCCTAATGGTCATTAACAGCCATGTTTTGGCAGTTGAGGAGTCTTTCCTCCATGCTATATATTGATGCATTTTGGCTCAATTATGTTACACATTTTTCAGTCACGAAAATAGTGCACCAACAGCTACACTTACATCACGAAACAGTGCACTTTCAGTGAGAAAAATAGCACGAAACAATGACGAAATAGCGGCACAAAACAGTGGAAAAACAATGAGCAAAGACCCTCATATACACAAGATATACACAACAGAGACACATTATATACACAGAGACAAAACAGAAGAGAAAACAGAAACTCTTCATTCCTTTTCCATATCTTCAGCAAGTCGATTCATATTTGTTTTCTTTGTCAGACTCAACCTATTGGTTTTGTAGGGTTGAGATTAAAGTGTTGTTTTATCTTGGAAGACTATTGTCACGCTAACGCAAAAGCATATATACGGGGCAATCTTGTCTTAAGGACAGAGTGCAATCACTCGACTCAACACACAACGTTGTAACCATCCAGATTTAGTTGTTTCTTGATTTCAGGTTATCAAGATTCAAGACACAACAAGCTTGCGGCAGTTTTTGAAGATTGACCATTTATTTATCCTTTCGAACACTTGTAATAGTTATTTACTTCCCGTATTGCTTTATAAAGTACAATAGAGTAACAACATTCATAAAACCCGTTGAACCGAATCGGCAGTTCGATTCGGTTTTTATTCAGCTTTTTTATTAAAAAAAATGGTTTACGAAAAAAATGAACCGAATCAGAATTAAATGATTCGGTTCGATTCTTTCGTATTTTTGATGAACCAAACCGAAAATCGGGATAAATATGTAATTAATCTTATTTTTTTATTTTAGGCTACTGCTATCTCTTGAATCATAGCAATTGAAGTCAATCTATAAAGCTTTTATGGAAGCCGGATGCGGCATGAACTTAATTAACATAATACGAAAGCATTGACATAAAATGTAGGGCGTGCTCATCCTGCTTAGCACGACGTAAAATGTAGGGCGTGTCGACAGCTAACACCTGCTGGGCGTGCTCATCCTGCTTAGCACGACGGGTTTCTTCGAGCAACAATTGTGAGCGAGCTTTGTTAAAACTCGGTAGCGGATCTGCCTGTTGAATAATGGTGGCCAATGTATCATATTCGCCTTTAGTAAGGCCGAAATCATTTGTAGCACCATTTTATCGTCGCAATGTGCGTGCCGATGTTGGAGAGTTGATCCGCTAGAAGTTTAAGTCGCTTGCGTACTCGGAGACATTGGAGAAGTTTTCAAGACGTGTTTTGTTGAACTGTTCTTCCAAATACACGGCACGAGTGTGCTTGTTGTCCCGAAAAATTTCCTCCAAACGATTCCACAAGTCAAGGGTCGTGTGGAGTCGATTTCATGATAGTAAGGAGCAAATCCCGAGAGATAACTACCATATATCCATTGTTTGACGCCGGCGTCGAGACGGTGCGGATAGAATCATCAACCTCCGTAGGCGCGGAATAGTGTCATCAATATGGTCAAGCACGTTATAGAGACATGCATGATTGCGAAAAAGTTCAACCCATGGAGAATACTGGTTGTTTTCTTGATCAAGAATAATGGGAATATGGTTCTTGATGTTGGAAACAGTAAGGGTGGGATGAAACGAGGGTGATGACTTTGTGGTGGGATTTGTGGAGGTAGATGCGTCAGAAAGTGTGGAAGAATCAGGGATAGCCATTTAGAGAAGAGAAGAAAGGAAGAACAAAACCCGAAAAACAAGAAGAAAATCCGGGAGGGCCGCGGCGTAGGAGAGGCAGCCAACGGCTGTGGAAGAGAAAGGTTTTTAGGGTTTTGTTTATTTGGCTCTTGATACCATGTAAGATGATATTAATCTCCCTTGAGGAGTCTTTCATTAATATCAAGGTATATATAGAGTACAATATTCATCCCTTATACAAAAGAGGAATCCTAGGCCTATACAAAAGAGGAATCCTAGTCTTACCATAATTATATTTACACAATATATGAAAATATTCTAATTATAGGTAGGGAATATATTTATACGTTTACAAATACTCCTAGTATGAATTGTGCGATTAAAAAAAAAGATGTTAAATACAGTACATATTAGAAACGGGGAAAAGATAAATAATATAGCAGGCGCGCTTGCTTGCTGGAGTCGAACCAGTGACTAAGTGTGTGAGTCTAAGTGTGTTACCATTTTGTTGTAATAGCATTCAGCAAAGTTTTGTAACTATTAAGTTCTTATCCTTTCCTCGGTAATTGAACTATGAGGACTTCTATTAAAAAATTATATTACGAGATTTAAATCAATGAAAATATATGATACAATATAAACAGGCGTTACACTAAAAAATATTTCTACAAAATTAGAAAAGATATTGACAAGTACTAGGGGGATTTACACCATGTGCCCTTGCTAGTGATGAAAAGACAACTCTTCAATTAATCTACTAGAATTATCACATTTAACGAAAAATTAGACACTCAATTAGCTAAGAAAATTGATGGTAAGTTTATTGAGCCACTCTACTACCTACTGCTCGATAATGCCATCAATACACTCATTACACACTTTCAACTTGCATCCATTTTCACGTCTATATAAGGTTGCTACATACACGGCCACATACACCACTGATTTCTCACAATTCATCTAAAATTCTCTCTTTCCTAATTACCAGGTTTATGTTGAAAAATGGCCCACACACCTAAGTCAACTAAGAGAAACTTATTAACAGGACGCTTTGCCTCTTGTACGGACGCAGCAGAAGAAAATTGAATTTCTTTGAAGGATGATGTTGCCGATTTAATGTCCAGGCTGAAGGAGGAAATGGGAAGTGAGGAGTTAAAGAAAGTGTTACTTCGAGATCCTCTGATGGTTAAAATGTATGATATATGTGTTGCACCAGCGCACAAGCACATCCCTATTGATGTTATCATGCTGTCAGGTGACAGTACGGAAAATGCATGTGTTGTGGCAGAGGAAGGTGGAGAGTCGAGTGTCGGTGACACCCAGATTGATGGTTGCTACCGGGGTAGTAGTCCTCGTGGATGTGTTTTGGTCGTCGTATGTTTTGTTGGGTGGTGTCCATGGGTAGAGATGTTTGCATGGTAGTTTGAACTTTGATGCAAACTCCTTATTTATTTTATTTAGTTGTTGTGTATCTTGGCTACAATGACTTTTAATATTATAAAATGCAATTATTTCTTTTACTTCTCCATCTTAATATTACTGCTGATAATGACTTTTAACATTACCCCATTAACAGTGAAAAAAGTTATGGTTAATGTGCCTAGGGCTTGGTTAAAACCCTACACTCCCAACTATATATTGACAGTTTTCGAGTGAAAAAAAACCCCTAAACTTTTAGTCGAATACACAAACATAAAACGGCCACCAGAGTTAGCACTTTCACTTCTCACACGCTGAACTCCGAAGAAGAAGAATCGTCTATTAACGGTAGGTAACAAGATATCATAACCATACATATTTTAAATTTTAATATTTGATTTGTATTAATTCAAAATCAATTCAAACCCCGACGAATATTGCAACATTTTTCGATTTCATTTAGTTTGGCAATTGATTCCCAAAAGAAAATGAAAACCCTTTATTTGGGTGAAGTTCTTCAACTTTTGAAAATGTGTTTGGCCTTATTTTTTCAATATTTCACTTTTATTTTTCAAAAACATAAAACTTTTTATACAAATAAGTTGTAATAGCTAAAATGAATACCTAACCACACCACGCAAACATACCTGCTAATCTATAGTTATTCATATGTGTTTTAATTTTGTTGTAGAATTTAGTTTGAGTACTCTTATTATATTATTTTTGTAATTTTCTTATTGAATGCATCTCAATTTGTGTACTTTTGCTGTTGAATCGTACTATTTTTTGCATTTCAAAATGAGCAAATGTGAGCAATCTTTGGACATGGACATTTAATAATTACTTTTTCGACATTACAAGCGGTGACATAACTTTTGAGATTACAAAAACAGTCGTTGCTTAGGAGATAATTTTAAGCCTTAGTATAATTCTCACGATTTGAAGTATTCTCAGTTAATAGAAAAACATGATAGGTTTTTAAAAACAGTATTTTGAAAATGTGCTCTCGAAATCTATGGCCAAACGGAAGCTTGCGGTTGGTTCCTGCGAATTTACATATATTTGACACATGAATCTATATTATCTTATGCACGTTGTGCTATTCACATGCATTTGACTCATGTAATACACTTGTAATATCCCGTACTTTCGAGCCATGGATTGAATCGCTAGACGTATGTAAATAAACTCGAGCTTTGGAGAATTTTTTTGTCATATGCACGCATGCAAATAAAGAATCTTAGTATATAAAAAGATGCGGTCCCGAAATAATTTAGGACTTAAGAAGTGTGACAATATGAATTAATAATAATAGTTTTGTATGTCTAAAAAGAGATTATGGATTAGTGTTATAACACATGAGTATAATATTAAGTATTTGAAGATTTTATAAATCATTAAAATTTAAATGAATTATGATCAAGAATTAATTGGATGTGTAATTGACTAAAAGTTGAATTGTAGTGGAGATACAAGAATATAATAATAGGTTAAAAAGATAACGGTAGGAGACAGGATCCTACACATGTCAAGATGAAAATGAAAGCCTCTAATGACTGTATAATGATGTATATGTGCCATCTTTACATGATCTTTACACTGACCATGTGTGCACATCCCGTGATTTACCTGGTGATGGGGTGCTGAAGGACCGGTCCCATCATCTCCAGGACGTCTGGGATAATACCAGTGAAGTAGTCAGGCGCAAGCCTGAAAACCTGGATTATAAAAAAAAAAAAAAGTAAGGATAGCGTTGGAATTAGTAGGTGGCTTCTGCCTTACTTTTGGAATTAGGATAAAGCTTTTCACTTGCCAATTACTTACAAAACAATACCATTGTCTATGATCATTTAAGTTGCAGCAAATATTTTGTTCTCCCTATTAGCGAATATTCTCCGTATATTTTATAATAATGGTAGATGTATAATTAAGGTAATTTAGGATTCTAACTGTATTAGGAATCAACATTTGTAAGGTAAGTTAGGATTCGTACCATATTAGGAATCAACCTTGTACAGCTACATATATTGTGAATAATGAAAGAAATCCCTAAGGGAAATTATTCCATCTTTCATGGTATCAGACTCAATCTGGCGTCGTCTTGACGCCATCGTCAAACAATGGATCTACGGCACCATCTCCAAAGACCCGTTGTGCACTATCATGAAAAACAGGTGCTACGGCACGTGAACTTTGGGTCCGGCTAGAAGAAATCTTTCAGGACAATAAAAATACTCGGGCCGTATATTTGGAAAAGCAATTCAATAATACCCGCCTCGAGAATTTTAACAACATGTCCGAATATTGTAAGCAACTGAAACTCATAACCGATCAACTATCCAACGTCGGGACTTCTGTTTCAGAAACCAAGATGGTGCTTCAACTTGTTGCGGGTTTACCAAAAGTGAATATGACACACTCGCAATAATGATTCAACAAGCCGACCCTCTCCCAAGTTTCAACAAAGCACGTTCACAACTATTGTTGGAAGAAACTAGACGTGTTAAACAAGAGGAACATAATCAAAAGGCGTTAGCCGTTGACGGGATGGCAACACCGCGACCAAGAACAACCAGCGGCCCAAAGCAGCGAGAGCAGAGTGGCGGAGGTCGTGGCGGCGGAGGGTCGCAACAACAAAGGCAAGGGCCGCGGAAAGGGCCAACGCACCGGTGGATCGGACAAAGCAAGCAGCAGCGGCACCTGCAAGTGGCCCAACCAGCGAACCGGGCCTCGCCCGCACGCCGTACCCGACCGTAGGGGCCCGGGCCGAGGCCTTGGTCGATCGGCCTCTTGGGCCATGCCCCGCCACCAGCGAGCCCACCCGATTGCGGTCCGGCGGCGAGCCTAGCGGCGGCCCCACCGCAATCCATCCAAAAGCTCAGCCCAGCGGCTGGCCCCGACCGATTTGGGCCGGGCATACACCACCGTGAACCTTCAACGTACCCGACGAAAATTGGTACATGGACACCGAGCCACATCTCACCTCACCCGGTCGTCGGGTAACATATCTCAAATATGTCGGCTAAAGTGTCCTCAATTTATTACTGTCGGCAATGGTCATCGCATTCCAATTGAAGGTTACGGTAACACACTAGACTTTGGTTTACATCTATACACCTCTGCCCCAACCAAGTTGCTAGCCTACACGGATGCAGATTGGGCAGGATGCCCCGACACACGTCGCTCCACCTCAAGGTACTGTGTATTTCTAGGGGATAATCTTATCTCATGGTCCGCCAAGCGGCAGGCCACGCTATCCCGTTCGAGTGCTGAAGCAGAATATCGCAGAGTTGCTAATGTTGTCGCTGAGATTTGTTGGCTCCGAAATCTTCTTTTGGAGCTCCAGTGTCCATTGCGCAAGGCGTCTATAGTCTATTGTGACAACATATCTGCTATCTATATGTCTCATAATCCACCCAACATCGGCGGACTAAGCATATTGAGATGGATATCCACTTTGTGCGAGAGAAGGTTGCCCGTAGTCGGTCAAAATTTTACACGTGCCTTCCTCTTATCGGTGCGTACATTTTCACAAAGGGACTACCGCGACAACTCTTCACCGACTTCCGATCCAGCCTTAGCATTCGGCCTCCTCCCGCTCCGTCTGAGGGGGAGTATTAGCAAATATTCTCAGAATATTCTCCGTATATTTTGTAATAATGGTAGATGTATAATTAAGGTAACTTAGGATTCTAACTGTATTAGGAATCAACCTTTGTAAGGTAAGTTAGGATTCGTACCATATTAGGAATCAACCTTGTACAGCTATATATATTGTGAATAATGAAAGGAATCCCTAAGGGAAATTATTCCATCTTTCACTCCCTTTTATTTTTAACGAAGAGTATGCATCAAACTTTTCAAATAGAAAGCAATAGGTAGCTATCTCTCTTGGAATAAGCAAAAATAATAATGGAGCAGCAACGTTCTCCTCGTATACTATGCAGTAACGTGACTTATATTTTAAGGAATAAATGTATATTTCTCCTCAAGAACAACACACGAGTTTTGCTCGCTACTTTGATCTAATTATCCCGTTTTTGTCACGTTGTTGAATTTGGGCTTTCTTCTAAGTAGAGTAAATTGGAAAAGAGTAGTTCTTAGCATACAAGATGAGGTGCTAGTCGAGTTGCGTGAATTGTGTTGTCAGGCGACTCGACACATGTATGTTAAGGCAAATTATTTTCTTCTTTTGGCATATTCCATGTAACGAAATGTAACCGTAATATTATTCCATAAATTATCTATTCTTAGTAGTTAAGAATGTTCATGTTATTGATTCCTATGTTAAAAAACATGTCTAAATATGTTCCTAAGTCCTTATTGAGGTATATGAAAAAGATGTTAATATTTCCAATATTAGCCGAAGGTACAAGGTATTATGTCATCCGATAAGTTCAGAATGTTTTATTGTCATTCATACATTTGCATTATATTCCTGTATTACCCTAGACCCACATGTGTTATATATACTACTATATGGTATGAATTATGTATATGTAAGGGATGAGGAAAAGGGAATGGTGTTATATATGCAACACCACATGTAGCTGGTATATATTATCACTAAAAAGGAAGATGCCCACAGAGACAATATGATATGATGCTCACAGAGGCCGAAATGAAATGATGCACACAGAAGATGTTATGGGAAGGAAGATGCCCTTGTGTGGCCAATAGTTATATGTATACCGCATTTGCATTGTGCATAACATTTAGGCATATGTATTAGGGCCCTCAGAGGCATTTACTACTAGTCAGCCATTTTCTGTAAATTTGTTGTTATGGTCAGTTGTTACTATCGGCTATTTCAGTCGGTTGTTTCTATTTCAGTTTATTGTTATATTCTTGTTATGCTATTGTTCATGCCTGACATACTCAGTACATCAGTTGTACTGACATCCCTTTTGTCGGGGGACGCTGCGTTTCATGCTCGCAGGTTCAGTTAAAGAAAGTGACGGTTTGCACTAGTAGGTTGTTGGTTCAGCTGGTATTGGAGCACTCTATTTGTTTCAGAGTTGCAGTCTGATCGTGGTATGATATTTTTCATATGCATTTGGGGTATGACGGGGCCCTGTCCCGTCCTTGTGATGTCATGTATTCTTTAGAGTCTTGTAGACAGTTGTCATAGTAGTTGTGTATGGCCTTGTCGGATGTAATGTATGTGTCAGCCGAATAGTTGGTAACGGCCCTTGTGGCCATGATTGATTTTAGTCAGCTAGTAAGTATGTGAAGAGTGGTATTCGGCAAGTAGGGTTCGGGGGCCCGTCACGGCCCTTCGGTTTGGATCGTGATAACACTATTAAATGTTTCACTTTACTCATAAATTATTCACGCATCTATATTGGAAACTTAACGCATGCCAGATGTCTTTATTAGCGGTACTACATTACAAATATTTGACTTTCCAATTGAACTTGCTGACATATCCCTATTCCGATTTGAACTCTATAGAAGTTCTTAGTAAGGATGGAACTATCTACGCAATAATTGACTCCTTTGTCTCTTCCGAATCTATCGTCCGAGATCATACGAATTATCATTTGAAAAGTAGATAGATCACCGAGATGTCTGTCAAATATTTCTTTGGTGTAAGTCAATTATGGCACTGTAAATTTAGTATTTCCATGTGTTTCATTTTATTATAGTCTTGTTCTGCAATAGTATGTTATTACAGGTGCAAGGTATTCCGGGAGATTGTATTTTTGAGGGACTTTCAACACTTGATGCAAATTAAATTCAACATGTATATGTTGCCAGATACAAATGATGAGAGAATTGATTCTCTAGATAGGTTGAGTAGAGTAGGAATTAACTATGCAACACTGCTGGTTGGGACACATAAATTTTTTTTTCCCAGGATAATCAATGGACGGAGAGTGTTGCGAAGTATATGGAGTTCAACAGATGATAGAATCACTATGATGGAATGTCGGGGTGATCTACGAACGATGATTGGAGTTGCGAATCTAGCTAAAATACCATCAAACGTGCGTTGATGATCTAGAGGAGCATCTCACTGGTATCCAAAACTTTTTAAAATGTTCTAGGCCATAGATAAATTCACGTTACTTGTGAACGATGTATAGTGGATGTTGAAATGAGAAAGCTTAAATATTTACCTTTCTAGACCGAACATTCTGTTTCATAGTACTCACAGTAGATGTTAAAATTAGAGTGATTGTTGTCAGTTGTGAAAATTTTGGTCTTTCAATGTAAAATATGTAAACCTTTCGGCTACCATTTCTACTTTTTAATAAGCTTATAAATTTGTCATCTTCGAATATTCTTTTAATGTTAACGGGTTAGATAATATGTGCAATTTAGTTAGATAAAACACTAGTAATAAGGGGTGGGCAAAGACATTAGGGAACTATTAAAAAAAAGCACAGGGTTCCCATTGATTGATTAATTATTTTATACTAATATAAGTTACTATCATCCTATATATTGTGATGCATCCTCCATTATAACCATTTCCCGTAAACCAAATTCATTTAGAATATAATAGCGAATAATTACAAGGCAACAATTCTAGAAAAATTAAGAAGGAAATAAATAACTAAATAGTTTCACACAAATTGAAATCATCTTGATGCATGATTCTGAGCCTAAACATCATCCTATATATTGTGATGCATCCTCCAGCATAACCATTACTCGTAAACCATACAAAATGCTTCATTTAACAAAATAGAGAGTAATTACAGGGCGTATATTATAACAATTCTTGGAATATTAAGAAGGAAATAAAATAACTAAAAATGTTCACACAAATTGATATCGTCAAATACATGATTCTGAGCCTAACCATCATCCTATATATGTACTGTTATTTTTCTCGTTCTTTGTATTTTCGTGCATATGTCTTAGTGCTCAACAATGGTGTAATGGGGTGTTTATATAGGAGAGGGAGGGGCATTTCTTGCTCTGAAAAGCGCCTCCATAATAGCCAAATAATGGCCATTATGGAGGTAGTAAAGTCACCAACATAAATGGGAGAAAGACCAACTGTTTTGGCCATTATAGGAGGAGTAATTCAGCCAAAATAAATGGCTGAATTGAGTGCTTGGCATTTCGTTTTTGACCGTCGAAATTCGATTTTCCGGAAACTTCGTGGGACCAAACTCGTACATCTTGAAACTTCGGGGACCAAATCGCACATCCGAAAGAATTCGGTCCAAATCGTATATCTGAAACTTCGGGATCAAACTGTACTTCACGGCAAAGTTTTCTGGCCCAAAAAGATAATATCGAAGACCCACAACCCACGACCCACGACCGTGACCCGTGAACCCCGTAACCGAACCGGACCGACGGGACGGGCGGGCGGCGGCGGCGCGCGTGTGGTCTTTCCTCGAACCGAAGCACATCTAGGTCCTCCCTCCTTTAAACACATGGGATACCCCTTGGGGTCCCAAACCCCAAACCAATTTCGAATCTTATATACACAACAATTCTTTCTTCCTCTACCGATGAGGGAGAATTACACACAATACCACACTTTCCATGCTTCAAACACCTTACTTCGTGAACCAATATCTCTTTCATTTCTCAATGAAATTTGACGATTCTTGGCCCTACGGTTATCTACGTACTTAGTAGATCATGCATGTGTGAAGAACCGGATTCTCCAACATACGTTACACTAGTGTTTAAGCCGTTAAAGTTGGTCGGTCGCAACTCCCGCCAAAGGCAAATTTCCAACAATCCCCTCTTGAAAGAGATTTTGGCGCACTCACATGGTGTCTTTTCATTTCCGCAATATTTCAATGGACCGATGTTGCATAAGGAGAGGTAGCCTCGGCTTTGAACCTTCCATAGTTGAATACCATCGGACTTACTTCTATCGCGGTGAACGTGATGTCTTGAACCGTCGTGTTTAGTGTAAGCCAAGACAACGGTACCAACACAACAAATTCCCTTACTCTCTTCTTCGTAATGTTTTGTCCGTTTTGGCCATGGACAACGTCTTGGATTCTTAAGTGCGTTCAATTTGAGGCGGCCCGTCCTCGTACTTAAATAGGTGGTCTCCTACAAGGTATCCCGCTATACCCCACTTCACAAGTGTTAGGAACCATTAAAAGTTTCCCAAAGACCTAACCTCAACTGTTGAGGATCATTACAGTTTTGAAAACTTAACCTTTACCCATACCGCAGATAGCACTTAACGTCTATCGCGGAACGGCTTTGGATTTGGTGTTTCTTTTCGAAATCACTATCCGAAGTGCTCATGCTTCGACCGAAGCGATCAACCGAACCTTTACAACTTAGTTTTCCCATTGAACCAAATTACCGGGATCTCCGCCGTCGTAAGGTTGGGTTTCCACCGTATTGGTTCGTATATTTTGGGTTTTAAGCCCATTCCCCAGACAGTGCAGAACACTTGATCTCCGGTAGTCCCTTAGTTAGTAAATAAGGAAGTGACACCCGTGATGATCAACCGCCATACGGTCTTATGTCTCCGACGATCGTGACGTATATGTCCGTACGCCGTCATCCGTGTCCTTCCTAAAGCCGACCGGCTAGCCACGATGTAGAACTGCTGAAGGCACGGGTTTCTCCCAATAAGGGACGTCCTCTAATGAGTCGTGAAGTTACTCAACTTCTTTCATGCTTTGTATAAAGCGATAAACTCCGATACCATCATGAATCGGTCGATGCAAGTTTGCTTAGAGGATTTTCCAAGACCCACCATACATATTTACTTGTGACTTTGGTGTTCTTCGTATCCGATGTCCAGCTTTGCATCACCGTGTTCTCTCGTAACCGCCGGACATCCGTAATACTATAATCCGTAGATAAGCGAATAATTCGGATATCGTCATATCCGACTTAACGCCTTCTATTGATCATGTATTAAGATCATCGGTGAACCTTAGTTCAACCGATCTGTTTGTTGGACGATACCAGTGTCGGTTGTAGTGTGTACAATACATTGAACTACACGTGACCCGAGCATATCGCTCCTTGTCTATGGGTGCACCATGATTCCAATCGCTTCTATGATTCATATCTATTGGTGGCTTCAACGAGACTCGTCAACTATCGACCAATCCGTTAGATGTCTTAAAAATCCAATTCCTAAGATGTCATCTCGTGATACTCATATCTTTCATATCGAGACTTTGTTTCAATATGAATTTCACTCTAAGACCGTTGGTTTTCCAACTGTTGGCTTTCTAATTTCGAGTCAATGTTTCGTGATCGATTCATTGTTTCTGTTTTATCTCGAGACTTTCGGACCAAAATGTTAACATTTCGGGACCAAAATGAAAGTTCGGGAAGAAGCCCAACAGTTCAAAGCAAACCAATTCTCGACCCTCTTCTTCCAACTCTCCGATTTGGAAGGTTGTTTCAACACCCATGCCATGTAAGATTACAATGGCCCCGGATGTGAAGCTACTCACGGGGAGCACTTTTTACAACCCAAAGGTTCTTTTCCGGAGGAAGATTAACTATTACACACGTATGGTTCTATATATGGAATCTATTTCTCCCTTTAGCTTCTTTCCAAAGCGCGCTTTTGGACCTAACAATTATTTGTTAATTGTCCATGGTTCGTTCTCAACCATACAAGCTAGAAGGACCGGAACAAGACTTTGTCCCCTCTTTGCTCCGTCTTGGTTCAACATCTAGAATCCCCGAGTTCTGCAGATCGGAATATTAAGTTTCGGATAGACAAGAACTTTCAAGTCATGAAGATACGGAACGTCTAGTTCGGACAGTCGAACCCTCGCGGGTTCTTGTTAACCTTGAGCAATTACTCCTTTTCCTTTTTCAAGGAAAGTTATCTCCAAAGAATTCGATTCTTTGACGCCAAGAGAAGCGATAAAAACTACTGTTATTTGCAGATCCAGTGGATATGCAATCTACAGTCTTAGGTATGAAACCACCCCACATCACAACATTTGTATGTGAGATCCTTTCCATGTCTCACACGGAGGGTTATCCTTATCCTTATGCGGAGTTCTGTTGAGAATCGCATTAGCGGTAATGATCGCCTTGCCCCACATAATTTGGGAGTACGGCTTTGCGCTTGGCTAACACCGTTAGACTGAGGTGAGTAGTGAGCAGTCGTTTAATAAATGATGCTTCAAATTCTCCCCCTCTATTGCTACGAATTTTGCAATCCATAGGCATAGTTGATTTTCAACTTCAGCTTTGTAGCGCTTATCCGCTTCAACAACTTCATCTTTGCTTTTCAACAAACAAAGGATTCCATACGTTGTACCATCATCAATGAAGATCACAACGTACTTGTCTCCCCCCTCTATTTTGTATAAACTTCAAATCACCCAAGTAGGTGTGACTAAGTTCTAGAGAAGCAGTGCTTCTTTCGCTATTCCCTTGACGGAATTTGGAAAGGTGATTTTGCCTCTTCATCTACCTCACATTTATTTTGAGGGTTTATGTCGAAGTAGGCAACAATCTCAACATCGTTAGCTTTTGAATGACTTGCTATTTAACGTGTCTTAATCTATGATGTCATAGATGCACGGATTACAATATATCATTCATTTGGCTATAGACATATTGTACCACTCTTAGTTATTACGGACCTGTTGGACTAGTCTCAAATCAGATTTGACCAACAACGTCCTTTAACCAAGTTAGGAACATGTATCACCTCTTTTAGAGTGATCTCATTCCTTGAAGTCCTATTGAGGACAACCTCTCCAGCCCCTTCTACTTTAGAGGTGGCGTTGCTTCACATGAACAACCTCTTGCCCGTGGTTAGGGCGTAACCGGATCATTTGTGATCTAGATACTCCGCCTACTCCGGTTGCTTTGGCAGACGAGTGTCCAATTTCTTTATCGCCTTTCTTTAGGCCTTCAGATCATTCAGGACCTGGAAACTCTGGCCCACCTTACTAGGTGTCCATTACTTTTCCTATGAAATGAATTTTGGCCCCACTCCAGTCGCCCAGAGGCTTTATATGACTAAGTGTCCAATATCATCATATCAAAGGAATTTTGGCCCACTCCAGTCACCCGGAGGCTTTGTATGACTGAGTGTCCAATATCATCCTATCAAAGGAATTTTGGCCCACTCTAGTCGCCCGGAGGCTTTGTATGACTGAGTGTCCAATATCATCCTATGAAGGATCTTCTGTCAAATAGTATGACAGGCTCAACGTCTTTAGCTTTTAGTCTTCTTCCGTTATGATTGGTGCCCAGATAATTCTTGGCGCTTACTTAAGAGTGGTAAAAGTTTTCGCACGCTTAGTGGATCTTTCTCCATAGTATGTGCGACCATACTTTACACACTTTAGTAATTACACTTAAAAGAACGGATCTTCTTAAGTCGTTTACAAAATCCAATCTTTAAACGGAAAAGAAGATGAGATTAAACTTCTGATTTGTTAAAGCATAAGGAATATAAATTATTTTCATATTCCTCCTTACTTTAATCCATTTTTAATCAGACATAATTTAATCTTTATTCTTGACAAGTAAGAAAAACTACTTATCATTTAATCCTTATTCTTGACAAGTGAGAAAAATACTTATCCCAATTTCGGATTCTGGCTCACTTCAGTCACTTCATCAGACTGAGTGTCCATTTCCTTCTCACCATTATTCGGATCCTTTGTCTGGGACAGATATAGGCCTTCTGCTACAAGATAGAATAACATCTTCACTCTTCTCCTCTTGTCCCGGGCTTGACATCCTCGAGCTCTCGTGAGCGCTTGTTCCCACCCGCCTTGGTAGCGGTGACACCATGAACACGTTCATCATCATCACTCTCTTCTACCAAAAAACCATTTCCATATCCAGATTTGGTCACACAACTTTTGACCGACATCTTTCGAACACTAATAGTAATACAATACAGATATTGTCTTAAGATGTTGGGAGTTTTGCTCTATGGTACTTTATAAAGCAGTACGGGAAGTATTTAACTATTACAAGTATTCGTAAGGATAAACAAAGATTTCAATAATATTTTCGACTAGAAATCTGAAAATTACAATATAACAACAAAACTGAAATTACGATTTTGTTGAAGACTGAAAAATGGAAACTGGTTTATCTTGGAGTCGAGTGTGGCACTCATCCTTAAGACAATATTGCCCCGTATGTATCCTTTATACGTCCCGGACAATTTGTCTCCCAAGATAAAACAGCAATGGAACCCTTGAGCAAAGGAAACTCAAGAGCTACCGTGAAGAATATTGAGTAACGAAATGATGCTTGGAAGTTGTAGGAAGAAAACTGTTTTTGTTGTGTATTTTCGTGAGCTTTATGAACTGTTATTTTTCTGTTCTTTGTATTTTCGTGCATATGTCTTAGTGCTCAACAATGGTGTAATGGGGTGTTTATATAGGAGAGGGAGGGGCATTTCTTGCATCGCTGAAAACGCCTCCATAATAGCCAAATAATGGCCATTATGGAGGTAGTAAAGTCACCAACATAAATGGGAGAAAGACCAACCTGTTTTGGCCATTATAGGAGGAGTAATTCAGCCAAAATAAATGGCTGAATTGAGTGCTTGGCATTTCGTTTTTGACCGTCGAAATTCGATTTTCTCGGAAACTTCGGGGACCAAACTCGTACATCTTGAAACTTCGGGGACCAAATCGCACATCCGAAAGAATTCGGTCCAAATCGTATATCCGAAACTTCGGGATCAAACTGTACTTCGGCAAAGTTTTCGGCCCAAAAAGATAATATCGAAGACCCACGACCCACGCACCCCCACCACGACCGTGACCGTGACCCGTGAACCCCGAAACCGGAACCGGACCGGACGGGACGGGCGGGCGGCGGCGGCGCGCGTGTGGTCTTTCCTCGAACCGAAGCACATCTAGGTCCTCCTCCTTTAAACACATGGGATACCCCTTGGGGTCCCAAACCCCAAACCAATTTCGAATCTTATATACACAACAATTCTTTCTTCCTCTACCGATGAGGGAGAATTACACACAATACCACACTTTCCATACTTCAAACACCTTACTTCGTGAACCAATATCTCTTTCATTTCTCAATGAAATTTGACGATTCTTGGCCCTACGGTTATCTACGTACTTAGTAGATCATGCATGTGTGAAGAACCGGATTCTCCAACATACGTTACACTAGTGTTTAAGCCGTTAAAGTTGGTCGGTCGCAACTCCCGCCAAAGGCAAATTTCCAACAATATATTGTGATACACCTTCCAGTGATGTTGTGAAATGAAAGAGTCCTTTATGCTAAATCAATTCCTGGAACGACAAAATACACCATCTCACTATTTTATTTCTTAGGTGAAGGTTTGCACGTACAATTAGAGAGAGAGAAAAAAGAGTAACGACTGAAAAAAGAAATTATGTTGCAATCAGTGATGAAGATCGAAGGGTACTAGATGAGTTCAGATATGAAGCGGAAAACAGAAATGTCAACGATGGTTAGTTAGATATCTTGTCCGGATTTATTTGTCTTTTCCAACGAACAAAGACGACTGTAGTAGGGACATTCTATATAAAGCCACCACAACGACAAATCCAGAAACTTTTGAATCTGGAGTTCTTATGGCTTCACAAAGAAGGTGCCTACTTCAATCAGCCTTGTTTGTTGGAAAAACTAACAAATCCGGGCAAGATATCTGAGTAACCATCTATATCATTACTGTTTCAAAACTCGCTTGACACTATTTTACCAGAGGATTGGATGCAAAATTTTATATATGGAAGAGGAATATACATGAAAAGATGAAGAAGTGAAGGGGGTTAAATAGACTTGAAACTATACAAAGCTCCATCATTGATATAGAGTTGAAAATAGCCTTGAAACTCGCTCAACAATTTGACTAGCCATGAAAATAGAGTTGAAAATAGACTTGAAACGCAACAACACTATTGAACTCACAAAAAGTAGTGATGGAGGCATTGGATAAGTACCCAAGGCTAGTTTGAGTTGCTTTGACAAGATAACAACGGCTGGGCATAGATGTGGCACACACCCAGTAATTTTGACTAGCCTTGAAACTATACAAATATCCATCACTGATATACCACGTGAAGGTTTGCCAATATAAGCACTCAACATTTGTGTTGTTGCATCGATGTGAAACTTTTTCACATACAATTGTTACTACTATTAACACACAATTGTTTAAAATTCTAACATTAAAAGATAATACTAATAAAATAACCTTCAAGTGATAAAATAATTAAATTAAAACTGCATTCAAAAAGGAGTGAGGGGGGCTTTGACTAAGCCCAAAGAAAGACAACACAATTGTTACTACCATTAACACACAATTGTTTAAAATTATTATAACATTAACAGATAATATTAATAACATAACAAAACACAAACACATCTTAAAAATTAGTTTATTTCTATGGGATTATCACTTGTTCCTTCATCCCAGTCAATTTTGAAGACAACCCCGCTCCTGATATCCTCACAATCAATTACATGAAATTTAAGGATCGTTGTCCACAACGAATTCTTTCCAGCCTCCCCTGAGTTTTTTTTTATTATTATTATGACCAACGGCCAAAGTTGCAGGTCACCAAAACCCACGACTATAGAGCATTGTAGTCTCCAATGTTGGTGGAAGATGTTTGTAGATCTTTTTGGGAATATACTGCGAAAATATTAAGGTGTTATTAATAAAGTAATACTTAATAAAGATGATTTAAATCATATTAACATATTAAATCATCGTGGTTTTAGAAAGTTGGGCTGTATAAAGACCACAAATTTGAGGGAAAAATTAAAGAGCACCCCGAAATAGGAGAATTTGTGCGAATGATCCTTTGTGTAAATGACCCCAATAAGCTCAAGTCCAATTGTTAGCCCATACCTGCTGAAGTCGCCCAATCATAATTCATGTTTTTGTCCCATTTTATTTTGGAAAATTGGCACAGTATAACAACTTGGTCACTAAAAAGTAGAGGAAAAAAGAGAAATGTTTCAATTTATCAATAAAGCATTTGATTTGAGTTCTTTTTATAGTGAAAAAAATAGGAGAACAAGTTGTCCGCTAAAATGAATTGGAAAATAGTCCATGTAACTTTTTGGACTGTAATGTGTTTGCAAAGTTCCCATTCTTTATGATGTAGACAATATTATTATAGTAATACATTTTTTTCATACTTTCCTTATATAATATGCCTTCATCACCTAACCAGCATATGATTAGTTGTAAGAGAGCAAACATAAATAGTTTAATTAAATTCTTGTGCACAGAGTGTACAATTTAAAATTTTCATTGATAATTAAGATGACCTATCCAATAAGACATAAATGTTTGTTGTAATCCTAATTTGTTAGTTTAGAAATGAAGTCACCAACTTGCTATTTCCGGTTAAAATATTCCGATAGTATAAAAAATTCACAGTTAGTCAATATAAGTTAAAATAAGGCGTGTGTTCTCTGTTGACCACTAGTATAATGTGAAAAGAAGACATAGTCTTTAGTCAGACATTCCTTCATCAGGATTGGAGTAATGTATATCATGTTTAATGATCTTATTTATTAAGGCCAAATCCAGCATGTTGGTGTCTTACAATCCCCCTGCTTTTCTTTCTCTATTTGTTTTTTAAAACTTACGACAAAATGTATCTTGAATATTAAAAATATAATATTATAATATTACGACAACAAATTTGGAATTGACAAAGATAAGTCTAGATATTAAAATTATAACACAAAAATTTAATGACAAATTTGTAATTGACAATGTTACAAGTCCACAGAGGGCCAAACACATGAGAAACTTGGTTAGTGTGATAGAGGACTGCAAAGCCCAACCAAGGCAACTTCAAAGAAGGGAAAAGGACTTAAAGTAGCCATCCGGCGAAAATATTTACAATCGGATGGACACAATTATCTAAAGATATTTTATAGCCAAAATATATATATATATATATATATATATATATATATATATATATATATTTATTATACACTTTGTATATACACTTTTTATATAATATATATATACATATTATATAGTTTGTGTATAATAAATGTATAATCAGTATATAATGTATACACACTAATGATACACATTATACATTATTTACACAATGTATAATGACCAGCATATCTGAAAAATTGCGGAAAAACGTGAAATCTAGCATATCTGAAAGATTTTATAGTCAAAAGAGTATCAGAGAAAAATGGAGACCATCGGGAAAGTTTATCCAACTAGATTTGTACCAAATGACTATAGATAGACGTGAACCAGTAAAAGAAAGGTCGTCTGGGGGTGGATAGAGAACTCATGGCGTTGCTTCCACGGCGAGAATGTCAGAGCAACACCGAAAAACATAAACTCGATCAAATCTGAAAAAGCAAACAAGAATAGTGGACGAATGACACCGGGGGAGGTTCCAGACAGTCGGATATGATGATTTCACGGCGAAAAAACCATGAATACGTGAGAGAAAAGGGGAAGGGAGCAGCTTGACGTCGTGGTCGTCAACGTCAGTTATCCGGCATTAGAATTTACCAGAGCAGCGTAGCAGCGACGGTGGTCGTCGTCGTCGATTTTCGGCATTGGAGTTTATCGGAGCAGGCAGTGAAGCTCAAAAGGGAAATAGACAAGAGAAAAGGGGTTGAGCCTAAAATAAATCCAATTAATTGACAATACACTTGTAGGGATCTGGTGACGCAATTGGTTTACTACCTAAACTTTCACCTTTGTGGTGAGGGTTCAAATCCCATGTTGTAATCTGCTCCCCATTTCTCTTTCCCCTACCCCTATGTAAATTTTTTTTTAAAAGAGCCTTAAATAAATTTGATGCCCTAATTCTTTGTGATAAATGGGCTACAACGTGTCTTTATTTTGGGCCTAAGATATATTTCGGATCAATAGCTTAAAATTGGGCCATTTCTTTTTGTTGGCAGCCACACCATGTCTTTTTTCCCTTCAAAGGTATAATATTTTGACCCACTAATTGACATGAAACAGCCACCTGGTAGCCAGGATCCACATTTTAGGCTTAAAAAATTGGCATTTCATAACCAAAACTTATCCGTTAGAATAGATATAAAGTTTCAATTTCCTACTCTCTTCTAAAGATTTTATCTAATTACTTTTTCACATCTCTCAAATCTTTTCCCCAAATCTGTATAAATATGATATCCGAATCTTTAGGTTAAATTGATAAGATTTTTTGGATGTTATTAGATTTTCAACTGTAGTGGGTGAATTTCTTAGCGATTTTTCTTAGAAATCTGAATTAACGGTGGGAAGGAGACATGCATTGAAGAATGCTGTAAAATTTTCATCTATTCAGGTAAATAAGGACTATAATTTTGATTGGGTGATATTGGATTTTGTCGAAAACGTCTTAAGGAGCTTGAATATCAATTTTTAGAGGTGTTTGAAGATGATTTGAGATGCATTTGAGTTGGATTTCATATTGATAACTCGAGGTTGAAGATGATTCTATTTATGTAACTCGCATGGTATCCCGTGTATATCTCATATATATCAGTGTATACCTCATTATATATTAATTTATCTCTTGTATATATCATGGATAACCGTGTTCATTTATGGAATTTATGTGATATATATATTGATACACACATTATATAAACATGATATACAATGGCGTTCTTTAGGTCTGATTTTTGCCTCCAAACTAATCTAAATCAACTCTAACCTTTCTCAATTTGTGTATATAGCGTCGCCCAGATATTTCTGACCCATTCAAACCAACTTCTCTTGGGGGTTGTATGTATGTATCAATATAGAAAAGAAATTAGATAAAAGTTAAATTGTTCAATTCTTCTGCTCAACTTTGCAAACCACAGCTCCTGCCCAAGTAATTTGATAATTTAATCCGGCTGCCTTAGTTTCTCTTGAAAATTTCTCTGATTCCTCTCTTACCAGATGAAATAAATTGTGCTTGTTAGGGCCATCATATATATAGTCACCCCTGTATTTTGTCCCTTTGCTTGAGTGCAAGACCAAGCAAGGTCATTTGTCCATTTCATTACTTGCCTATGAATGCCTTGTCAGTGAAAAAATCATCCCATATTATTGTAGCAAAGGAGCAGGTAAAGAATAGGTGTTCAATACTCTCCTCCTCCTCTCTAGAGTGCATATTGTTTCATTTGTCTTCCCCCCCCCCCCCCCCCCCCCATCTATCTATGATAAAGTCTTCTGATTACAGCTGGGTGGAGATTGAAAATCCATTTGGAGGCTCCCAAATTAATACAATAAAGTATAGAGAAACAAAGAAAACTAACAAGAGAATTCAACAAACAAGAAGATAAAGAGATAAATAGGTAGACACAAAATGAAATATCAATTGACAACCAAAGTTTTATATAACTAAGACCTCTAATTGAGTAATCACAAGCACCAAACCTCTTAGGATGACCTCAAGGAAAACAAAGTTCCCAAGCAACCATCCCTCTCAACAAGCATTCAATCAATGGTTTTCACAAGCCCTCAACACTCATGCTCCCCATGGAGTCTCACAATTTCAATATTTCATATCATAAAAGTCTATCTAATGAAATAAATTAAAGTAGTATTTATAGTAACTAGAATAGGAAGACTACTATGACTAGTACAATAATATCCTTAATGAATTAAGGGCCTTGTTTGGTAGTCTTCTCAATAGATAGAAGACTTGCATTTATGAAATGACTCTTTTTTGGCATACGTAACCACTTTGCAGTTTGTACAAATAGTCTCCCAAGCTATCTTTCATATCTTGAATGTGATGGTCTTGAAGCCTTCCATCCAATCTATCTCCCATGTATTGAAGGTCGTCCTATGTTGACCTCACTCCATCTTCATGACAATGTTCCGTGAATTGGTATTTCATGCACCCTCCAAACATCTAAAGTAATGACTTGATGAAAAGTCCATGAACTCTCTAGCTCGGCTTTGTGTGCAAGTTCTTAATGGAGCTTGGCTTGATTCATTCTCCCTTCTTGAAAAGGACTCGTCCTCCAATCTAAACCTTGCAATACCATAGGGAAGACAAGCAACACGAAGGTCCTCAAAGGATGAGGGTTAGTGTTAGAGTAGCCTACTATACTAACATGCCAAGTATGCACAAACTTGTGATATAACCAAGTATCAACCATTATTACGAAGAACAAGCTCTCACATAGAGCACTAAGAACTTGGCTATCCCAAAGAACATGAAATGAAGATATCATAGAGGAACCAATGATTTCAAAATACCAAGTAGGTAATATCACATTGGTTCTAATAGACATGACACACAAATGATCCTCAATATCAAAGTGATACCACAAAAAAAATAGTACTATGACCAAGTCACACAAATTTAAAACATCACCACGGTCAAAAGGGAATAATATCCACACATATTGGCCAAGAAAGCCATTATCTACCACATTAGATCCCTTTTCAATATATGATACAACCCCAACACAAGTGTGAATGACATCATATGCAAATAGATAGTAAAAAAAGGTATCACACAAAACAACTTCATCTATGGGGTCCTCATATGTAGCTTCACTATTAAATTCAAGTACAAGAACAAGCATGCTACTAAGATTCGGAACACACAAGGAAGAGTTAAGAATTTGCAAGCAAGTATCACCTTCCATTTCAAAACACGCCTTCCCCACAAGTGTATTATCATTTCCCAAGGAAAGTTCTCCATCATAGGGAAGAGCGTCATAATTTCATAGTGGGTTTTCAAACACCATGTAGTCCCCAAAAGTGGCTACACTTTCAACATTACAATACATTTCACTAGGCACTTCACTTTCATTAGTCATGTTATCATCAAATAAGATATTATTTTTAAAAAGAGAATAATCAATGAACAATGATGCATCAAAGCATGTAATTTCATTCTCAAAAAGACAAATGTCATCTTCCAAAGTACATTCATTCACATGACTATCCACATGACACACATCGCCATCACAATCGGGAGTCTCATCACTTGACAGAAATATAAGACCAAGAGGCTCATTTTTTCATTTATCAAATAAGGGTGGAGTATCACACTCATTCAAATTATCAACTACAACCACATCATATTCGTTAATCACATCACAAAATTTCTCGACTAGTGGACTAACATTACACTCAAGTTGATCACATGATAATGGACTTTCATTCAAATCACAAGTGTCAACACTAGGTGGACACAAATCGACCTTGCAAGAAGAGTTAATTCGGTCATCAAAAAGATCAACTAATGTATAAGCACTTTCAATAATGACATTCTCTTCACATGGTAAAGAATCATTAAGCTCACAGAAAGACAACTTATTACCCACACTAACATCACTAACTTGCTCATTCAAAGAGTTTGAAGTGATGAGTTTAGCTATTGTACTTTGAAGTTCATATAAAGAATCTTATTTACCTTGATATCCCAATTGCAAGCTCAATGGACCAAGTGGAAATGTGGTATTTGCCTTCATTCTCTCTTCTAAGCACGGGAGTGCTTCACATGAAGACTCCTTTAGAAGTTCATTTTCTTGGTACCTACAAAAGCTTCTTCACAACAAGATGAATAAGTAGAAAGGTTAGCTTGATTGTGTGGATCTCCCTCACATACTCCGCACATCATTTTCTTTTTCCACTCTTGAGTTGCCACTTTGCTTTCCGTTACTTCTCTCTATCTTTTGTCTCTCAAGGGATACAATAATCTCCCCTTCTTGTGGCATCTCACAAGAAGCACTTTACTTCCCTTCCTTTGGCTTCTTCTTTCGGTACTTGTCTTTGGTCGTATACCACTTTTCATATGGCTCGGGATAATGGTATATCAAACACCTCTTCGATGCATCCCAAGTATCAATTGAACTTCTCATCATCTTCTCTCTTGTGATATAGTCCAACCAATAAGCGACGTGCCTCTTTCAAAGATTTTAAGAGCCAAGTCCAACTTCCTTTCTTGTGAGTAGTTATGGCTAGCAAAGATGCGACCCATCATGAATTCCCATTTTTCGTATTCTTCGCCGCTAGATGTCATACGTAAGGTAGACCATTTCACATTGGGCTCTCTAATTATCACGCTTGGAAGTTTCCTAGGAGGTATATGTGTAAATAGAAGTTTCCCCCTTTCATCCACAACATACCTATGCCAATTGCGCTCATAAGCAACCACATGGTCTTCGAACCAAGAATATCCCAAACATAAGTTACATGTTCCCACGGAAAGCAATATACACCACACTTCCTCTTGATAGTTTTCATGAGAAAAGAATACATTCACCATAACGACCAAAGATCCTTTTCGACTAATATAAGGGTCTTCTTTCGAAGTCCAATGTAATCCTAGCCGGAGTGCGGCTTGAAGAGAAATATAGCACCCATGAAGACGGTCATTAATTCAAGATGAACTCCCCAATCATCTTGTACTTTCACCAACATTGAATGAAATCTCTTGTTAAGCTCAATTTGCATCTTGACCTTGGATTGAACTCTACTCACAACACCTTGAGTAGTGTTTGATGTAAATGGTCTCAAGCCCTCTAAATACGGTTGCTTCATTGCACCACTTGATGATGGGCAAGTAAAACCACAACTGGCACACATAATACGGATATAAGTGGGCTTCTCATGACCTTGAAATTCACTTTCATCATAACAACTTGATACTTTACTATCTTCATCCTCAAGGTCGAAACCTTCATCATTATGTTCATCACAAGAAAAGTAAGAGTTGTAAGTCGAAGTACCTTCGAAGTCATGATGGTCATCATAAGGCTCTCCCAGATCATTAGCCTCCACATATGATCCATGAGTACTCTGTGTCTCATGTTCTTCATCGTAATGACCATATTCGTATTCACAACCCTCATTAGAAGCACCACACTCTTTATTGTAGCCATAGTCCTCATCGTTATAGCCATACTCCTCATTATTACAACCATTAAATCTGTCATCACAGGAATCGTAATCCATGGAGAAGTGCCTATTTAGAGACACTTAACAAAATAAGCAAACATGTTAAGTTAATGAAAATAAATCTCACAATCACTCTATGTGCGCACTTTTGATTGTCTCACAAATTTCTTCGACCAATGATTGTATGCTTGTTAATCCGGTTGAGTCACAAGGTTCCATTTACTACTCGAGGTCAATAGTGGATTCTTGTTTGACTCGAAGAAAGAACGACTCAATTCAAACTAACGTACTTGAATCAAGAAGTTATCAACGAAGTTTTAAAAATGAAAAAAGAACGAAAAGAATTGGTACGGATGGAAAATAGGGCTCAAGTCTAGTTAACAATCAAGCAAGGATCAATTACTAGTTGTTAATTAGTTAGGAGAATTAAAGAAATAAAAAAATTGAAAGTTGGAGCAAAATATTTAGAAACAAAGAAGATTGAGAAGACACAAAAATTCATGGCCATGTTTTACCTTCGTAGAGCCATTTCTGATGGTAGAATAGTTTGAATTTGGCTAAGTTTGAAAATGAGCAAGTCTGCCTCAGTTCATGAAAATAAATGGCTAGAAGCTCCACAAAATTGAGAAACGTAGAGACGAAGTAGAAATGGGGAGGCGAAATTAGTTGATGACGTTTTGAACTCAAGTCTGTCTCAGTCCACGAAAATAAATGGCTAGACGAAGTTGCTCCACGAAATTGAGAAACGTGGAGACGAAGTAGAAATGGGGTGACGAAATTGGTTTATGAGCCTGGGACGTGTATATCTCGATCTTTGACCGGATTTTCAGATTTGTTTTGACTTATTTGGCCCCACACAACCTAGTATTTTCCTTTTAGGGTAGAAAAACACTTTTCCACAACTTTGGTAGAAAACTTTTGGATCAAACACTCATTTTTGGCTCCTTCTTCCTTATGAAGATATGCATAACACCTAAAATCCAATAGGGGTCCAAATTAACTCCAATTTCCACCAAATGTTATATCTAAGCTCCCTTTGATGAGTAGAATAAAACTCATTAAATTTGGAGCCAATAGAACTTTCTTCCAACAAAATTCACTTTCAAGTTTCAAACCTTCAAGCTCCAACAATGGTAGATTGCTCAAATCAACTCCAAATCAAATGAAACATGATATTTGGACTCAACTAACACTAGAAAACAAGAATCTAGTGTCAAAACAATAAAATAAACACAATATTTTGAGGTTTTAATTTTCGGATTTTTGACAACTTTTTTTCTCTGATTTTGACTATTTTGGGGGATTTTTTTATAGTAACAACAACCAAGACTATATTTGTAAAACAAATCTATAATCAAGCTCTGGTACCAATTCATACACTAAAGGATAGAGAAAAAAACTAACAAAAAAATCAACAAACAAGAAGATAAAGGGATAAATAGGTAGACGCAAAATGAAATACCAATTGACAACCAAAGTTCTATATAACTAAGACCCCCAATTGAGTAATCACAAGCACCAAACCTCTTAGGGTGATCTCAAGGGAAACAAAGCTCCCAAGCAACCAACCCTCTCAACAAGCATTCAATCAATGGTTTTCATAAGCCCTCAACACTCATGCTCCCCATGGAGTCTCACAATTTCAATATTTCATATCATAAAAGTCTACCTAATAAAATAAACTAAAGTAGTATTTATACTAACTAGAATAGGAAGACTACTATGACTATTACAATAATATCCTTAATGAAGTAATGACCTTTTTTGGTAGTCTTCTTAAGAGATGGAAGACTTGCATTTATGAAATGACCATCTTTTGGCATAAGTAATCACTTTGCACAAATAGTATCCCAAGCTATCTTCCATATCTTGTATGTGATGATCTTAAAGCGTTCCATCTAAGCTATTTCCCATGTCTTGAAGGTCGTCCTATGTTGACCTCCCATGATCTTCAAAGACTCCATCTTCATGATAATGCTCCGTGAATTGGGATTCCATGCACCCTTCAAGAATTTAAAGTAATGACTTGATGAAAAGTCCATGAACTCCATAGTTCGGCTTTGTGTGCAAGTTCTTGATAGAGCTGGGCTTGTATCACAAATTGTTGCATATTAGTTTCCTCCAAAGCACTTCGTTAAAAGTACCCCTCAATGCTTGGTATACTTTGTGAATTGAGAAAGACTGCATTGCATGTAATGTTACGTCAATGCAGCTTCTTCGCTTGCTTTTCAGGATCTTCCTAACAATTCAAGAAGCCTGGATTGGTTCAACATCCCACATATTCCTACCTCTTATGTAATACATGTGTATCTACTGGATCCAAAGCTTGTCTTTCTTCCGACCGACATTCCACAATTATTTACAAATGATTGTTGTATTTCAAGTGCCTATGTCACTCACATCCCAACTCGCAGTGCTCTTTGACTGGCAGATTTTATCCCAAGTTATTAGAGCTTTGTTTGAGATATCAATGCCCCGAATCCATAAGAACTTCCTGCAAAGTTTGAGAGTAGTAAATTTATATAGCAAACAATACACTTTTCATGAGCTGAAGCCTCATTACAATTTAATATATCTTTTCTTATATAATATCAAATAAAATTAAATATTATCAATTTCTTTAAAATTTAATACTAAATCAAATGAAATAATAAATCGTTTTATTTAGTCTATTTTATTTAATTTTTCATCTGAAGTGCTTTTTCAATAGTTTTGAACACCCCTAATAGTACGTAGTGTTTTTCTAAGACTAATTGTGAACATGTTCAATATAATTACTTATTTTATATAGGAAGGTACCTAGATTAGTCATCAAATTAGAAAAAGAATATTAAAATGAAATCATAATTTTCTAACCTTAAATTTTTGTAAGAAATAATTTTATTGATTTATTTCAAGTTCGTAAATATTATCGTCAGGTTACACAACTTAGAGACACGCACTTTTATAAGCCTGAGGTGTGTTAATTTTACCACTTAATTAATATGTTATTACTTTGTTTGTTTATCTTATTATTTTGTGTGCAAAATATATTGTATTTTTCAAAGAATAGTTGAAAATGTGAACTTTATGAAAGTCCTGCTAAACTTTCTTGAAGCAGAACTTTCATATACATCGGTGTCTGTACATTGTACGAAGCTCGAAAAAACAAAAAACACGAGAGAAAAATTATTGATTTGGATGCTTTGAAAGGTGTGATGCATCATGTAGAGCACCAGGTAAAGTGAAGTCCTAAAGCTTTATTTGGGTGCATTGACAGATGAAAAATACCATGCAGATCACTCGGTAAAATTCTGAAGCTTTCTTTGGGTGCTTTGGGAGGTGTGAGAAAAAAAATAGAGACACATAGAGAGAAAATTATTCTAATTCTAAGCAAAGGTCCCTCTCTCAACCCCAATTCAACCAAGGATATATCCAGCATCTTAGGTACAATTTTTTTTTTTTTTTTTTTTTTTTGATAATCCAGGTTTCCAGGCTTGCGCCTGACTACTTCACTGGTATTACCCGTACGTCCCGGAGGTAATAGCACCGGTCCTTCAACACTATTACCATTCGCGGGATGTGCTCCGGTGATTCTAAGCAAAGGTCCCTCTCTCAACCCCAATTCAACCAAGGATATATCCAGCATCTTAGGTACAATTATGCCCCGGAGGACATCTTAGGTACAATTTGAACGTGTTTCTAGGTTGTGTTGATACTTCCAAGCCTCAATGTAACAAGATTATGATTGAAAATCATTAGATTTTTATCAAGACTTCAAAAATAAGGTTTTCACTTCAAGTTACTATTTGTCATGAATTCAAGAGAACTCTTTAACCCAACTCCAAATACTACTGTTACAATGATTTATGACCTATATAAAGTGATAGAAAATACCTTAAACAATCTAGACTAATTACAAGTTTTAAACCAAGAGAGTCAAATTAAAATTAAAGTTCCAAATTTGAAAAATTATGAAAATTTTATACTTAGTAGATTCTTGAACCATGAAGGTAGAGATTGGTTGGTGAAATGAACCACGTGCAGAGGCAAGCGATTGTGCTCAAAAGAAGGATTGAGGTGAGTTGAGGCTTGTTTTTATTTAAACACTTTCTCACAAAAGCCATGCCTACAAAGTATTTGATTAGATGCTTTTGAATGTTAACGTGTAAAAGAGTCGGTAAAGTGCACAGAAGTGCCATGAGGAGCACCATACATGATACATTCTATGTAGTTAGTTAAAGAAGTTTGTTATGTTTGTTAGGTAATTAAGAGGTAATTACAATTAGTTAAGTATAATTAAGAGAGTGGTTAGAAGGTTCTAGACAAGATGTAGAAAATGTGTATAAATATCTCTTGTATACATGATCAACAGATATACAAATTCATTCTTTTCTTTCCCACTCGCTCTTTTCACTTCTGAACATTTTCTTTTACATACACACAATTCTCTCATCTCTAAACACTCGAGGACACTGATATTGCTCTTCAATGGAAGTTGCTGGCTTCCAGTTGCAGTCCCTGTTCCTCGATGGAATAGTACTTTCACATGGTATCAGAGCGGTGATGAATTGATGAAGATCGAGGGAGTTTCTTTTATACGCAAGAAGAAATTCGAGGGATCTGTACATCTACCATAGAGAATTTGAGGTTGGATAGCTGAAATTGGTAAGTAGTAGTGTTAATTGCAACAGAAGCACACATTGTATTTGTTGTGTTGTTTTCTTAGTTAAGTAACACAGATTTGAAATCGAATTGGAGTTGATATAGTGTTACATTCGTTTCTCAATTGACAACAGTAGTAATTGAAATCATAAACTTGTGAAAAATTAATAATGGAGAATAATTAAGAAGAACTGCCGAGTGGAATTACAACAGTGAATGTCAATATAGACCACAATCATCCACTATATTTGTTTCCATCTGATGCACTGGGGTCATTGTCTGTTGGTATTGTATTGAATGGCATGGACAATTATACACTGTGGAGTAGGGCAATGAAATTAGCATTGTTAGGAAAGAATAAGATAGGATTTATTGATGGAACATTAAAAAGGGAGGCTTTTCATGGTGATTTGGCAAGGTTGTGAGACAAATGTAATGCTATTGTAGTCTCATGGCTGATGAGAAATGTGAGTAAAAGCTTGCTCAGTGACATGCTGTTTAATTCTGATTCACACATCATTTGGGAAGAGTTGAAGGAAAGGTTTGACAAAATAAATAGCTCTAGAGCTTTTCAGTTACATAAGGAGATTTTCACATTGAAGCAGGGAACTCTGTCAGTTTCAATGTATTATTCCAAACTCAGGAATCTTTGGGATGAGTATGATTCAATTGTACCACCACCTTCTTGTTGTCTTAAGTCTAGAGAGTTCATCAATCACTTGCAATATCAGAGGATGTTGCAGTTCCTGATGGGACCGAATGAGAGCTACAGTCAGGCTAGAAGTCAAGTAATCATGATGCAACAAATACCAAGCTTGAATCAGGTGTATGCATTATCAATCAAGAAGAGAGCCAAATGATAGTTGCAGGAAATAACATAATATTGCAAGAAATAGTTGAATCATCTGCTTTGTTTACAGCTAGGAGTGGGATTGGAAGAGGTGGAAATGGAGGTCCAAGACAGAAGAAGGCATACAATCCTAATGCCTTTTGTGATTTTTGTCATGGAAAAGGTCATTTTAAACTGGATTATTTCACACTGATGAAATGTGATTTCTGTCACAAAACTGGACATGTACAGAATGATTGCTATAAACTCAATGGATGTCCTAAAAATTTTAAAAGTAAAGCCAAAAAGGCATATGTAGTGACAGGAGGAAATATGTCATTTGAAGACACTAGCATGAGAATGAAGGTTATCGAAATGACATGAGATATATGCAGAAACAACAAATGGGAAATTTACAGTCTCAGTTCATGCCAGATCACAATCACAGCCAGGAAGTACCACAACATGCATCACCACTTATGCAACTCACACCCAGCCAGCATCAACAACTTCTCAATCTACTGAATGAAAAAGCAAAAACTAAAGTAGTTGCTAATATGGAAGGTAAAGGTATTTTTATGCTGAAACATTAATAAAATGGATTGTAGACACAGGGGCAACTAATCATATGATTAGTGATCAAAGACACTTATAGAGTAAATCATTGGCAGAAAACACAAGGAAAGTTCAGTTACCTACTGGTGATTCTGCTAAGGTGTCACACATGGGTGATTATCATCTAGGAGGATGTGATGTTCTTAGAAATGTCTTATGTGTACCAACATTCAAGTTTAATCTCATGTCAGTTTCAAAAGTAACTAGGGAATTGAATTGTAGTGTTACTTTCTTTTCAAAATGTTGTATTTTTCAGGATCTCTCATCTGGAAAGGTGAGAGGGATTGGTAATGAAGAAGAAGAATTGTACATATTGTGTTTGGATGCACAAAATAAAGGGGAATATCAAATGAGATGTCTGGCAGCAGTTCAACATGTTGATGCAGTCACTTGGCACCAGAGGTTATGTCATGTACCTATGAATGTTTTAAAGAAAATTCATATTTCAAAAATAACAATGCTTTTACTTTGAACAAATGTGAGGTATGTCCTTTGGCTAGACAGACCAGAATTCCTTTCTCTGTCAGTACTAGTAGAAAAACAAAAGCCTTCAACTGTTACATATTGATGTATGGGTCCTTACAAAGTAGAAACATATAATAGAATGAGATATTTCTTAACAATTATGGATGGTTTTTCCAGATGGACTTGGCTATTTTTTATGAGATTAAAGTCTGATGTAGTCACAGTTAGAGATGGCAATGGATCCTGGACCCGGTCCGAATCCGGTGGATCCAGATCCATTTTATAGGATATGGATCTTCAAAATTTGGACCCGACGGATCCGGATCGGACCCGGATCCATTTCTGACGGATCGGATCTGGATCTGGATCTTGTATTTGAGATCCGTATCCGGTCCAGATCCGACCCGTGGATCCGCTTTTTATTAAATATATTCATAACCTAGAATGTAATTTTATAAGTATTTTCTTAAAATTGCTAAGCACATCCTTGCAAGTTTAATTCTCAAAACAAGTTTAATTTATCCTCGCGTTAACTCAAAAACCAAAAAATAAAGATGTAACTTCGATAATAAAATCAATGTTATATTAGTGAATGACTAACATCTCATAGACAAGTAGTTAAATTATATTCACTTCATTTGTGAAGATTTCAAGCACATGCAAGTTCTGCATTGTGGAAATACTAGTCAGCATTTTCCACAACTATTGTCATTGTCCAACATTTTCAATTAATAGCTCACAATCAAAACGAGACAACGAACAAAATATCTCATATGAACATTTCAAAATTAAAATATAGTAAACTGTTAGATAAGTAAAAATCGTTTGTCAGTTTAAAAAAAAATCTTAGCAATGTTACATTCTTAGCAAGACAAATTTTTTTACATGTGGATCCAGATCCGATCCGTGGGCCTGGTGGATCCGATGGATCTGGATTTGGATCTGATTTTTATGGACCCGATGGATCTGGATTCAGGTATGAAAAATGGATCTGGATCTGGATCTAGTAGGATCCGGTCCAGATCCGATCCGTTGCCATCCCTAGTCACAGTACTTAAAAATTTCTTTGTTGAAGTTCATACTCAGTTTGAAATAAAAATACAGAGAGTAAGATCAGACAATGGGACTGAATTCTTTAATCATAGCTGTAAGGAATTGTTCATACAACATGGTGTGATACATGAAAGTTCATGTCCACATACACCACAACAGAATGGTGTGGTGGAAAGGAAGCATAGACATATATCGGAGACAGCCAGAGCCATAAAGTTTCAGGTAGGATTACCAGACAGGTTTTGGGGTTTCTGTGTGAAAGGGGTTGTGTACATCATGAACAAAATCCCTTCTATTGTTATAGGTAATAAATCACCATATGAAATGTTGTACAATAATACACCATCACTTTCACATCTAAGAGTGATAGGATATTTGTGTTTTGCAACTGTTCTAGTCAGGCAGGATAAATTCAGTCCTAGAGCTATGATGGCTGTATTTCTTGGTTATGGTGTTGCACAAAAAGGATACAAACTTTATGATATGGAAAATATAACCTTTTTTATGAGCAGAGATGTGGTGTTCATGGAAATAATTTTTCCTCTCAAAGGTGGAGTTGATGATCATATCAGTCATATTAAGTCACATGAGCATTTCTATTTTGATGAATTAGTTCATCCTCAGACAGTCAGAATCCCACAGACAGTTTCACAGGTGCCTATCATTGTGCCATCAAATAATGAACAAGGAAAGTCACAACTGGATACACAATATATGATTCAAGATGTAAGCAGGGACACTGATGATCAATAGGAGGACATCAGGAATGATCACCAAATAACAGTTGTGCCAGGATCCAATACTAGAAGATCTACAAAAACTAGTAAACCTCCTATCTGGCACAAAGATTATGTCACCAAGCATGGCTCTTCAAATTGCTTGTACTCCATGGAGTAGATTACACTAGATTGTCACCTACGTATCAAAGCTTTGTGGCTCAACTCTCAGTCAATACTGAGCCATGTAACTACTTAGAAGCTGCAAGGGATAAAATGTGGGTTAAAGCAATGGAGGCTAAGATCAAAACTTTAGAAGATAATGTTACATGGGAACTAGTATCACTCCCACAAGGAAAGAAAGCTATAAGATGCAGATGGGTGTACAGAGTTAAATATAAAGCAACAGGTGAAGTGGAGAGATTTAAAGCCAGGCTTATTGCAAAAGGATACAATCAGAAAGAAGGGCTGAATTACCAGGAGACATTTTCACCAGTAGTCAAGATGTCTACTGTAAGATCAGTTATCTCAACTGCAGCAGCTAAACAATGGACAATTCATCAGATAGATGTCTATAATGCTTTTCTGCAGGGAGATCTTTATGAGGAGGTTTATATGACAATACTAGAGGGATTTAATGTCAAATATGGGAAGAATCAAGTGTGTTGATTACTGAAGTCCTTATATGGTTTGAAACAGGCATCAAGGCAGTGGAACATTAAAATTATTGCAGCCCTGGTTTCATCTGATTTTAAGCAGAGTTACATGGATTATTCACTATTCACCAAGCAGGAATGAGATAGTATTATGGTAATATTAGTATATGTAGATGATCTGTTGATTACTGGAGATAATCCAGCTCTTATTCACTCCACAAAAGAGGCATTAAAGTCCGCTTTTAAGATAAAGGATCTGGGAGAACTCAGATATTTTCTTGGAATAGAATTTGTAAGAAGCACCCAAGGCACACTTATGCATCAGAGGAAATATGCTTTGGAACTTATATCAGACATGGGATTGTCAGGTGCTAAGCCTTCATCCTCACCCATGGATATGAATATGAAGTTCACTACACTTGAGTTTGATCAACATGTTAAGGCTGCATCAGCATCACAGTCAGTTTCACATACTACTTCTACATAAAAATCATAGCCAGATCTGCCTTTATCTGATCCTAGTGGTTATAGGAGGTTGATTGAGAGGTTGTTGTACTTAACAACTAATAGACCAGACATTGCATTTTTAGTTCAGTGCCTAAGTCAATTCATGCATGATCCCAAGATATCCCATATGGAAGTTGGACTCAGGCTGGTGAGATACATTAAACAAGAACTAGGTTTGGGAATTCTTATGGCCAGTTCCAATACACCTCAGTTGGAAGTATTCTGTGATGCAAACTGGTCATCTTGTGTTAACAGTAGAAGATCAATTACTAGATATTTGGTATTATTTGGTTCCTCACCAATATCCTGGAAGTCTAAGAAGCAAGAGACAATGTCCATGAGCTCATCAGAAGCTGAATATAGGTCCATGGTTGCTTTAGTGGCAGTGGTGATCTGGCTTACTGGTCTTTATCAAGAGCTTGGAGTCAAGGTTCAAACACCAGTCTACCTATATACTGATAGCAAGTCTGCAATTCAGATTGCAGCCAATCAAGTTTTTCATGAAAGAACTAAACACATTGACATAGATTGTCATTTCATAGGGGAGCAGATACAAAGAGGACTAATCTACACTGCATTATTGCCATCTGTAGAACAACTAGCAGACTTATTAACCAAGGTTCTTGGTCGACCACACCATATTCATTTGGTGTCCAAGCTAGGTATGAAGAGCATCTTCATATCCCCTAGCTTGAGAGGGGTGTAAAAGAGTTGGTAAAGTGCACAGAAGTGCCATGAGGAGCACCATACATGATACACTCTATGTAGTTAGTTAAAGAAGTTTGTTAGGTAGTTAAGAGGTAGTTACAATTAGTTAAATATAATTAAGAGAGTAGTTAAAAGGTTCTAGACAAGATGTAGAAAATGTGTATAAATATCTCTTGTACACATGATCAACAGATATACAAATTCATTCTTTTCTTTCCCTCTCTTTTCACTCCTGAACACTTTCTTTTACACACACAATTCTCTCATCTCTAAACACTCGAGGACATTGATATTGCTCCTCAATGGAAGCTGCTGGCTTTCGGTTTCAGTCCATGTTCCTCGATGGAACAATACTTTCACATAATGTGAATTTAATTGGAGTGAGTAAGCTCACACTATCCATGAACATTTAAGTTAAGCTTCAAATGTTATTAATTTAAGAAAAAAGTGTTTTGTTTATTTCAAAGGCCAAGTTTTCACGTTCATAATTATTGATGAATTTATAAAAGTCTTAGTTTCTTTATGCTTGTTTTTGAGTGTGCAAAAATTCATTTTTATGGTAAAGTGATTAATATTATGATGTGCTTTAGGTGTCAAAATCCATGATAAAGTTCAAGTTTGAAGATTTAATTGATATTTTAATGGAATGGTAACTGTACAAGGGTTATGAGTAACCACATAAAAGGTTACTAACTTTACCATAACCAAGCACAATATGAATGGTAACCAATAAATGGTTACAAACAACCGTATAAAGAGTTTTTATTATCTCCATAACAAGAAGTAGAATACTGGTGGCTGTACAAAGGGCTACATAAAAAAGAATGTAACTAATTAAGAAATACTCAGTGATTGGTTGCTTAACAATGTTATTGTTTTACATGATGAGTTTTTATATATTGTTTCCTTTCAGAGTTTATGATATTGTAATTGTATACATGTTTTATTTAAAATATCGTTCCAGCTTTAGTTAAGAGGGATGTTTTGATTCACTGAGCACCATTGTAGTGCACTGACGTTCTCTTACATTGGCCTATGTCAAAATAATCGTTCGAGCAGACTATATGCTAGGGTGCCCACTTTCTAGTAGACGGTTTTGTAAGCTCCGCTCTTAACTGTGGAGTTTTCTCCTTTTCAGTCAGGAAGTACTATATAATTATTTATCCACTTTGAGATTTGCGACGGACTCTCTGTCTTGTATATTCAACTTAATATTCCAGCAAAGACTTCATAGATGGGTCTCTTAAAGTTAAGTTATGCCTGTTCACTCTACATGATATTTTTATTTGGCAGTTTTTAGTTATTAGAAAACTGATTATGTCGGAATATTTCAAACATTGTTTTAAGTTTCTATTAAAATCATGTTGAATGTGCGACATGGTAGTACAAGTTAGAAGGATCAACCTAGTACGCTCGCTTAATTAAGACATGTGACGTTGGTTATGTATCGATAAAAATCTTGTCGTGACACTTTCATAGTGATAGAGAATATGTTTATATTCTGTAATTATTATTTTGATGTAATTATGTAAACTAGATATTCTCATATAATTAGGTTTGTAATTGTAAACACCTATATATATATATATATATTGTATTAATAAGAAGACTCCAAACAAGGAGAATTACACAATTCCGTGACCAGATCCGAGAATGCGATATTCCTGTGTCAACGTAAGTATGCCGAGGAGATTGTCTACAGAGCTAAAATGGAAAACTGCAATATCATGCCTACCCCAGTCGACTCAAAGTCGAAGCTCAGCGCCAATGATGGGGATCTGGCGCTTGATCCTTCTCTTTATAGGATTGTCGATAGTGCACTTCAGTACCTTATCTTCACTAGGCCCGATATTGCCTATGCTGTCCAACAAGTGTGCTTGTTCATGCATGCTCCCAA
Source organism: Anisodus tanguticus (assembly GCA_034509755.1). Taxonomy (NCBI): domain Eukaryota; kingdom Viridiplantae; phylum Streptophyta; class Magnoliopsida; order Solanales; family Solanaceae; genus Anisodus; species Anisodus tanguticus. The sequence continues at coordinate 12,884,388 of CM067557.1, forward strand.
GGAGCCTCACTTTACCGCTCTTAAACGTATCATTCGATACGTTAAAGGTACTCTTGAATATGGATTACATCTTTATCCATTTGCACCGACCAGGTTGATATCCTATACGAATGCCGATTGGGGTGGCTGTCCTGACACACGTCGATCTACTTCCGGCTATTGTGTATTTTTGGGTGATAACCTCATTTCGTGGTCTGCAAAACGGCAAGCTACACTTTCTAGTTCGAGTGCATAAACAGAATATAGAGGCGTTGCGAACGTCGTTGTCGAAAATTGTTGGCTAAAAAAACCTCCTTCTAGAGCTTCATTGTCCCTTACGTAAGACATCTATTTACTGTGATAACGTATCTGTTATCTACTTATCTCATAACCCGATTCAACATCAACACACCAAATATATTGAGATAGATATTCATTTTTTTCGTGAGAAAGTTGTCATGTGTCATGTTCGGGTGTTACAAGTTCCTTCTTCCTATCAGTACACAAATATATTTACTAAGGGACTTCCTCGGCAGCTGTTCCTTGATTTCAGATCCAGTCTAAGCGTCCGGCCTCCTCCCGCTCCGACTGCGGGGTGTGATAGAGAATATGTTTATATTCGCCATATATTATGTAATTATTATTTTAATATAATTATGTAAACTAGATATTCTCATATAATTAGGTTTGTAATTATAAACACCTATATATGTTGTATTAATGAGAAGACTCCAAACAAGGAGAATTATACAATTCCACACATAGTTCTCCCGCCATTTCATTTTATTTGTCTTAGTTTGATCGGATACAAAATCTAATAATGTAAAGAACTTTTTAAATCTGGTGATCTTAAATTTAAAATATACATATACCATATCAAAAAATACATTTGAATTTCATGGTCTTAAATTAAAGATGTATATACTATATTAAAAATAATTATTATAATCTAAACATCTTAAATATGTCATGTTATTTTTCTAAGAAAATATCATTAAGGATAAACGAGGAGACTATAATTGAAAGCTTATTAATATAGAAGTAAATTTTGGGTAATACATTAAAAAGAAAAGAAGACTATATAAATTGAAAGGGAGGGAGTATTTGTTATCAAATTTGTTCTGACACACGATAAAATGAAAAGAAAAAAAAAGGGTCTCAAATGAAACTTAAGACTGCGTACAACAAATCATCTCTTTTTCGGATTTCGCACATAGCAAGAGCTTAGTGCATTGGACTGCCCTTTAATGTTGATTTTGTCGACTACTGCGTTTGGATTTCTTTTTTAAAAAATAAAAACATTATTTTTAAACAAATTATAAAAAAATATAAGCACTCAAATTTGTGACTACAGAAGATTCGTGAACTAAAAAAAAAAGCAGTACGCCAAGTGGCGTTTTGTTTAACCACATTTCTCCAATGACTTAATTTGACCTCAAGAAATTCTGGCCCTCAAAGGCCACGTCATCCAGTAGGCCCCACAATGATTATCTGGACGCACTTTTGCTGACCTTTTTTAATAACTCACCGAGTCAACTCACTCAGTCGTTACCGAGTTTGTGGTCGAGATTACGATTTTTCTATCATTATGAAAAAGTGCCAGGTTGTGGAGCCCTTCAACCACTAATATAACGACACGTGGAATTTCCTTATCTCTCTATTGTCTATTCTCTCTCTCTCTCTCTCTCTCTTATTCACCCTTTAGTACTTTGTAGCCTCTAATTTATTTCCTAAAAAAAAAAAAAAAAAGAGTAGTGGCTGAGATTTAATTGAAAAATAAAAAAGTATGGTTGGTGCTGCTGCTTCCTTTTCTTTGTGCTGTTGTCGAGTTATAGTGCTCTGTTGTTGTTTTTCTCCGATCCCCCATTGCTACTATGTGGATGAGTTTTCACTTCATTGCATGACCGAAAAAACATCTAGTGTCTGCTTACAACTACATGGCTTTCTTCCAAGGTACTTTTTCGAATCGCTAGGGTTTTTTATTTGGTTAAGTTGATTCAGCTCCTAAATTGCTTACTCCTTCTGTCACAAATAAATTGTCACTTTTCGCTTTTCCAGATTCAAACGGATGTTATGTGAAAAGTTGCAACTTAGAGTACTTTTCACGTAATGTTCAAATATATAAATTTTAATGTATTATATTGACTTAATCTAATCTAATTTATCTTCAAAGTTTAGTCAAATTGACTCTCGAAAAATGAAAAGTGCAACATAAATTGGGACGGAGGGAGTACTGGATTAGAAGTAGCTAATTGAGTTTAATTTGTGTGTTTATTTGTTTTTGATTTGATTTTTGTAAAGGTTTAGGCATCATGCGGTTCGTTTTGGTGAGCAACTCTGGATAAGGAATTTTCTGTCTACTACGTCTATACTGGTGGACTCTTACTTAAATTTGAAGAATTATTTTAGAAACAAATCAAAATTAATTAGCAGATAGTACTTGCTGTATATTTTAGAATCTGGAGGAAGGTCTGAGATTACTTATGAATTTTCCATTATTTTTTAAAATTAAGCTCTTATAATTGATTATGGGGAAACGCAGGCGAATCATTATACAATGTCTGTTTGTTACATGTTCCTTTCTTTTGCAGTAGTATTACATTATCAGGTTGTTTTGTAATACACCATCACAACGGCTAAACTATATTTGCTAGTAACTGATGTTGTGAGGAGAATTGGAAGAAGAAGATTCGTTCTGTATCCCCTGTATGTCCCTGAGGACTTGAAGCAGCGCTAGCTACTACGTTCGGTCCCTTTATTCTGATGGACCCTTACTCCTCTGGGGAGGAACTTGTTGTTAAGGTTCCTAATTTGGTGTTGTATATGATGACTCTACTTTGGTTGATAAGCTATTTATACAAGTCTAATGATTGTTGTTTTTATGGCAGACAAGGAAACCTTATACAATCACTAAGCAACGAGAGCGATGGACAGAGGAGGAGCACAATAGGTTCCTAGAAGCTTTGAAACTCTATGGGCGTGCTTGGCAGCGCATAGAAGGTCAGTTTGATGTTCGTATTTCATTTTATTTGTTGAAACCACACTATTAGCCTATGTATCTTTCTGATAAATTATCATTCGTGACAACTTGTATGCAGATAATCGATTAGTGCATGTATTTGTGAAAATACGTCTTTGTCTGATAACTCTTGTGATGTCTTTTTCACTTACAGCTTAATCCACTGTCTATCTCGTCTTTCAGAAATTGGGGTTAACATTCTATCTGTTATGCGTCTATGTATTCTCTTACCTTGTTGCTTTTTTGTGGTTGTTTAGTTATTTTATACTTTTGCTACTGTGCAGAACACATAGGAACAAAAACTGCGGTGCAGATCAGAAGTCATGCGCAAAAGTTTTTTACAAAGGTCAGCAGCTACCTTTGACCTTATGATTGATTATATCATTTACGTGATGGTTCCATGATTTATTTATATTGTGCATCATACTCACTTTTGTGTGATGATGATATGACATGTGCTTAAATGAAGAAATGGAGATTGATAGAGCTGACCCCAACTTGTTTTGGGATTGAGGCATAGTTGTTGTTGTTGTGCATCACACTTACTTTATAGACTTAGTTATCATTGTTTGCTGTCAGTAAGTACATATTCTAAATAAATTGATAACTTCCCCTGTGGGTAGTATAAAGAACATATTCTAAGGCATCTTCAAGTCTGATTGCCACCTATGATTTGAAACACTTCCACATGCTTGACCCACAATTATTTTGGTCAGGCACAACGGGATGTGTTTGAAAATATAATATAAATAGGAATATGAATGACTATCTCTCACAACCCAAAAAGGAAGGCATGACCGCACCTAGTGCCTTCAACTCTCGCCGAGCGAACCACATTAACATAGCTACCCCAAATCCCACAACGATAGGTCAACGCAAGACTTCGCCATTAATACAAGTGTCGACATGAAAGCATCATTTCTAATTCCAAATATAAGTTAGGCCTGTGGCCATATTACATAAGTAGGGAGAAGGTAACAATATCATCATTAACATGAGAAGAGAAATAAAATGATTGTTCCTATGTATACACATAGAGCCTGTTTGGGTGGGCTTATAAGTTAGGAATCCTAACTTGTGTCCGTTCTGCATGCGCTTTGCGCACCGTTGGGGCTTTGCTCTCCTCTTATTCTTCATTGGACGGTTCGGATGGACTTCACTGCTCTTTCCCAACTAAAATCGAAAGGGTTGTATCACATTGAGATGTCGATTCGTTTTCTGCTCCCAATGGGGAATTTGTAACCCCCTATTTAGACTTTTGGGCCCTTTACCTTTCTGAAGCGAGACCTAGCCCAGCTCGCGTCGTTCTAACAACCAACGGGGAGCATTTGACTTTGGGCTTATTTTTGTTATTTTGGCGCATATGACTTTTGGCTTAAAAACAAGTGTTTAAAAGCTATTTTGACTTAAAAACACCTAAAATGTGCCAATCCAAATAGGCCCATAGAACTTCCACAATGCCATTGGAACCTCCGAGAACATACACGTGAATAATGGCACGGGGACACAAAATCCTGGCTCATCTAAATGAAAATCTTCCACAATGTCACTAGAACCTCCAAGAACGTACACGGGAATGATGACACAAGACATAAATTCCCGGATCATCCAAATGAATGCTACCTGTACCATGCATCCTCGAGAGTAGAGGTGGGGCCTACCAAAGGTAAACCGGATGATGGAGAACAAGCCTAGCGTGTACCATCCACCTCGAACACAATAGGATCTGAAACAACCAAGTTGCTCCACAAAGGAGGTTGAGTACAGTGTCTATGAAGTCGTACCTTGTAAGTATCGTTGACTCCTCATAAAAGGTTTTGAGCGATATCCTTGAAACTTTGGGATGCAAGAGAAAATAATATAGTATGACATTTCATACCAATGCACTTAATGAAGCTTTAAACAATTAAAAAGCAATTCATGTGAGAACTGTCATAATTTAAGTCAAAGTATAGTTTATCAATTTCTTCTTTTAAGTTAGGGAGTTTCTTTAGACAGTGGCATTATCATATATACACCATGCGAAGTATCGTGGCGAATGACCGACCCCCTAATTGTCAAGGGCTCAAGGCAGTCTCACCATATGTGCACTATGGGTCAACTCTCAGAGAGGCTAGCACCCTAAATATACCTCTTATTTTAGGTTGGTATTATTAGTAACCATTTTGGTTTAACTACTACCCTATACCAACATATGTAGTTTCTATACAGACATTTCAACTTTTAGAAATGAATGCCCTCTCAATATTAAGGTTCTCCCAAAAATATTTAACATCATTATTTGACCATTTTTTAGGCCCATGAGTTGTTAGGAGTTTGACATATTTATCCTATAAATGATCAAAGATATCATTGCTTTAATACTAACTTGAAAGCCATTTATTATCTTCAAAATCAAGTTAAACATGTGAACATGAAATGTTAGCTCAACCTCCTTTTTTAATCTCATAGAAACTTCCCAAATCATTATAAACACACTATTGTGCTACCTTTAATTCCAAGGAAATCAAGTAGCCAACATATAGATTGTACAAAATTAAAGCATATGATAGCATAATTTATTTCAAACATGGAATGCATAGCTCGCTCGCTCATACGAAACTGTACAGACATTTTTATAAACTTACATTCATGCATTGTAGCAAAATCGTCTTAAAAGAAGGTACATGTTAACTTACATTGCTATGGCCTTCCAAACAAGCTCAACAATGCTCCACACATCTAATTTAGTTCAATCTACACAATCGTAATCAATTTCTGTCAATTTGAGTTCAGCGGAATTCATTTCAACTCATTTAGAGTTTACAAAGTGGCTACAAGCCCTCTTCCAATCCAAATTCCACTTTTTCATAAATCGCACTTGATAATGAACACCCAACAGTTATTAAGCTATTGAAATATTTTTTGTTTGACAAGGGAACCCGTAGCCCCTACCCTTCAAATGCGCACAAGGTAAATCCCACTTTAGTGTAACAATTCGCAAACCTTACATGAGAGGTAAACCGCACTAGGCAAGCCCCGTGCAATGAGGTCAACTGAGAAAGCATGCAGGGTCTTCGAAGCTAAGACCCCCCATTTGGAGATCACCTGCTCAACCAACTCGGCCAGCCTTGTGGGTATAAGCTATTGGAATATTAGAAACAATATTAACTCATTTCTCAACTATAAAGTACTATTCATCTTCTTCTGCCAACACCCAACAACCTCCAACCTCCATTAATGGTGGAACTTAGGGTTCATTTAGAACCACTTTCCAACCACCAAGCAACACCATTAATATCATTTATCTTCATAAATAACCACAATAAATGAACTTGGAGTGGTGGAATCACCTTAGTAGACAAAATGGGTATTAACCAATTTCAAGCTTTGGGAAGAAATCTATAGATTCAAAGGTTGAATGATGTTAACACAAGTATTTAGGAGTAGATTTAAAATACTCCAAAAAAGTTGCTCTTGTTCGGATTTGCTTGGAGTGAATAGTCCCAACTCATGGGGTGTTAAAATGAGTTGAAATCCCATCCACGGGTTACTTATACTGTACCAGTCAGGGGGCATGCGTTGTCTCGCTAAAGCGGGAATATCTCTATTCTGGCAACTTCTTCGGTCAAGTTGTCGTGCCTTTTAGTGTTAATGGTTTGAACCGTCAGAAACTAGACTTCTAGGTCTACAATTTTCATGTGTTAGTGATGGCCCAATTCCTTAGATATTGGGAGTAGTGCTCGTTTAAAGTTAGGCCTTGTGTGGCCTTGAGCGACTTTTCCCATCTTTTGTTTCTCTTGACCTTTATACCACTCTAAACCCCTTCTGACACACACCATAACTTTGTTGACATACTCCAAGAATGTTACTATCCTTGTGTGGGTCTGACACACCTCGGGCTACCTTAAACACTTCGTTAAAGTTTTTAGTTGGCCTGAATAACGTCCAAAACTTACGGGGCTTTACACTATCTCTCATAAAAGCTTGAAGCTTTTAAGTAGAGGTGAATTTTACTATTTGAGATACTTTAGCCAATGCTCTTGGTTTGGATGTTTCTATTCTACATATGTACATCACATTGCTTAAAATACATTTGGGAGGTAACTTGGTTTGTATTATATTAGAAGTAGAACTCGGTATAATATTCTGATCCTCTTTTCTTGGATTTGTAATGTGCCTTGTCATGTAACAGTATGTGTGCATGCAAATGTTTTCATGATTATAAGAGATAGATAGTCTTAAGGTACGTCAAAGGCTGAATTATCCTTTTCTTTTTTTGCATTTTTGTAAAGCAATTGTTTGTTTTATATTCTTCACCCATAGCTTTGAATTATATTTGCGTTGATTAGAGTTTTGTGAAATGTGATAGTATATGAACTTTAACACTGTAGAAACTGTTGGTATAAATTCAATTTATGGAAAATTGAAAAATACTCAATCTATTCAAATGAAGTTCATGATTCCAGCGCTCCACATTAATGTGCCTGCTTCATGATTCCAATCATCTCTTAGGTAGACAAACTTCTCTTTAGAGAGTGACTTGGTTAGTATGTCAGTTAACTATTTATGAGTTGTGCAATGCTTGAGTTAAATTTTGACCATTTTTAGAAACTTCTATGATGAAATGGTATTTTATGGTTATGTGCTTTCTTCTGTCACGATTGCTTGGTCTCCACTAATGACTATAGGCAGATTTGTTCTTACCATGGATCACACTTCCCTCGTTGTCATTATACCCAATATCTTTACGTAACCAAATAACTCATGGTGTTTTTGATATAGCAATATATTCTGCTTCAGAGAATGATTGAGTAACAACTTTTGCTTTTTTTGATAACCAAGAAAATATTCCTCATCCAAGTGCAAATAAAATTTTAGTAGTGCTTTTCATGTCATCCTGACTTCCAGCACAATCTCTGTCTGTACAATCAATCAAGTTCACATCATCTACACAAAATAGATATTCCATAGTCGAGTACTTTTCAAGTATCTCATGAATTTCGCTTGGTTTTTGCATGAATTTTGACAGCAAACCTGCTGCAAATGCTAGGTATGTTTTTGTAATAATAAGGTTAAACAGTTTGTCTATCAGTCTTCTATGTTGAAGTAACTGCATTCTTTTCATCATTATTCTTCTTCTATTGTCATTCAGGTCCTGTGGGGTTTCCGCTGCTTGCAATTCTCCATCTTGAATTGATGAAGGATATTGCTTCATATTCATATCAAAATGATTTTCTTCTCCATTATTTGTGACACGCTATCCCTTGGAATAATAATGCAAGATTCGCGTATCTGTCATCTCCTAAGTTCTCCCCGTTTCACTTTTGCATTCATTCATGAGGCTGGAATTTTTACTGGAAATCAATAGTCTACATAGAGAATAAGCACCTAAATCTCATTGATCAAAATATAAAAATTATGTGCAGATTTACCAATCATAAATACAAATTAGTTTGGCCAATTGAACAAGGCAGTCACTATTCTTTTAGGAGAGGAAAGTTAATGGGGCTGGTTTGGCTGTGCAATCTGCTCAGCCAAACCAGCCCCATTTTTTTTTTGGAGGGGATGGGGGGTTGAATAACTTAAACCTCTTTAGTTTAGTGGATTGCACAGCCAAACCAGCCCCATTTTTTTTTTGGAGGGGATGGGGGGTTGAATAACTTAAACCTCTTTAGTTTAGTGGATTGCACAGCCAAACCAGCCCCATTTTTTTTTGGAGGGGATGGGGGGTTGAATAACTCAAACCTCTTTAGTTTAGTGACACTAAACGGACAGCTGCTCCAGTAAGAGACGTATGAGGCCTCTGCTCTCCAAAGTTGAAAATGATGAACGTGATTGTTTTATTATTTAACCGAATAGCTCCTTCCATTTCTTCTTGGTGTCTACATGCTTGTGGCTCGGAAAGTACCTCAATTCACTAGTAATTTCGAAGTTGGAGCTCAATTTTAGAAGCTACAGTTAGATCTTCATTGTCATGTCTTCATATCTTTAATTTCAGACATAAAGACTATTTCGTAACTTGAAATTTCAGCTTTAAGGTTTCAAATTTAATTTTGAAGCCTTCACCAGGAGTTGGAGCTTGTTTCTAGTGAAAATAAAACTCTTTAATGGCCATTGAATTCCCGATTGAAATTTTAACTGGTCAATAGATACTCTTGTCTAGGTGGGGACTCTAGAAGTTGTGTTGCATGGTTGGAGAGATAAGTAGGCTGGGGAAGGATAAAGGGGATTGGCCGTAGGTGAGGGTAACTGGAGATATGGGATGGGAGAGTGACAAGTGGTTGAGGAGGAGTGAATAAGTGCATGGAAATGGAGCAGCTGAAGGCGGAAAGGGAGTGACCGGCTGGGGGATTGGGGAGGGGGAAAGGGAACAGCTCGTATGGCGTTTGTAATGGGTTGGTATTTTTGTCTCAATCTTGAAGCCTTGTTCTGTTTTTGGGGAATACTAGTGACTAGAGGGTTAAATAGGATATAATTGGCATTTGTTCCTAACATCACCGCTAAATAACATTTTTAATACTGGAATATTAAAAAATTCCAATATTCCGCGCATAGCGGGAGCTTAGTGCACCGGGCTGCCCTTTTTTAATGACGGCTGAGATTCCTAAAATGATAATTCGAGGGGAGGTGTTATGTATTTTTCAAAATAGAGGGGGAGGTCTATTTAGTTGCACTAAACTACAAGTAGTCTAAATAATTGGTCGTTTTCCTCTTTTCTGGTTGCTATTTGATTCATCTGAAGCATTTAATCTGAATAAGAGAATCTACAAAGTAAATAGCATTTCAAAGACGATTAGATGAAAAAGCGTTTTGGATGCAATCTCTCTTAAAAGGGTGATTTAGAGGCTGCTACTCATAGACATGATTGAAAGCTTCAAATGAAAGAGAATCGGCTGTACGAGGCATTTGACTTTTATGACTCCATAATATGCAGACTGTAATCCCCATGGTGGGAGGAGGTCATTTGGGCATCTGATAACAGTTTTATCATTAAGAGTATTGAAGGACCTTTTTTGTTCTTCACATAGAACTATAAAACTTACGAGAAAGTGTTGATACAGAAAGAGAACTATAGACCTATATTTCTGAAATCTATAAATGCTGTTGCGCTGCTTCAGTTTAGGTTTCACTGGAATGTTTTCACATCTATGTTTGTGGTCCGGCCCTTCCCCGGACCCTGCGCATAGCGGGAGCTTAGTGCACCGGGCTGCCCTTTTTGTTTTAATCTGTGCCTCTTTTTTACAAAATTATCATCATTTCTCCTGTGCAAATAAAAATATTATTAAGTGACTTTACATGGGCAGTTTCAGCACCTTACACACCACACTAGTGACTTTCCGTAGAGTCATCCAGCTCCTAGCACTAACCTCTGTTTTACCTTGGCAGCTATACCAGGCTGTAAGAAATTGAACAAATGGCATGTAGTTTAGATAGAATTATTTGATAGAATCTTCGGATGATGCAGCTTGCAATTCCAATGATTAACCCTGATTGCTCCTCTTTTCCTGTTGAAATTCTCCTATTACCATTGTGTTAAGTAACTAATTTGCGGACTGACATTTTAGTTCCCTAATCTGGTCCAGTTAGAAAAGGAGGCTCTTACAAAGGGAGTCCCAATAAGTCAGGCGCTCGACATTGAAATTCCTCCTCCACGACCTAAAAGGAAACCAAGTAATCCTTATCCTCGTAAGACGAGCGTAGCACTTCCCACATCACAGGTGGGAACAAAAGATGGGAATTTATTGACACCTTTTTCTTCCATATGTGAGGATAGGAACTTATTTGACCTGGAGAAAGAACCGATGACTGAGGTATGGGTTTCTCTTCATCTTGCACATCTTTTACTTTGTTTTCTTTGAAGGCCTAGTTGTATTCTTGTTCTTTATCAGAAACCTGGTGGAAACGAGAAGCTGGGCAATGTACAAGAAAACCAGAACAAGGAAGATTGCTCCCAAGGGTTCACTCTTTTCAAGGAAGGTGCTTCTGCAGCCTCCGTGTCTTTAGGGAAGTCCTCACAGACACATGTGGCACCTATGGATTCATGCACTTTTAGTGAGTCTTTGCCTGTCACCAAAGGAGTGGTTAACCATGATATAGCAAATAAATCTTTTGTCAGTGTTGAATCCAAAGAGCATCAACAATCAGATATGCTCTATGTCAAACAGTCCTTTCAAGGTAACAGCTATTGTAACACCTTCGACGGGGGGAAATCTTGCCAGTCGAGTGAGAAGTTGGCACAAGGTCAGAAAAAACATCCACCGAGTCAGCCAGATCATTTTGTGGAATACTCAAGAAATGATATGCAAGTGCCACACAACTATCCAAGACATGTGCCAGTGCATATTCTTGATGGTATAAATGGTTCTCAAACAGCCCCAGATATGTTTAATCATGAATCTATGAGTCACCAGATAAGTGCGGTCCCTGGGCTCCCAAATTTGTATTGCAACCCTGCTTCATCTTCCACATCCGAGCACCATAGCAATGGTCCACAGTCATCTATCCATCAGTCATTTCCTTGTTTCCACCCCACCTTCACCCCTATTCGTGATCCAGATGATTACCGATCGTTTCTTCAATTATCCTCCACTTTCTCCAGCCTTATTGTTTCTGCTTTATTGCAAAACCCAGCAGCACATGCTGCAGCAAGTTTTGCCGCTAGCTTTTGGCCTTATGCAAATATGGAAGCTCCAACAGATTCTCCGACAGGTAACACCACAAGCCAGATTAACTCAGCTCCTAGTATGGCAGCAATTGCTGGTGCCACAGTAGCAGCTGCAACTGCATGGTGGGCAGCCCGTGGACTCCTACCATTGTGTTCTCCATTTCAAAGCAGTTTTACCTGTGTTCCTACATCAGCAACATCAATGCAAGTGGATGCCTGTCAACCTAGAGTAGGAAAGAACGAAGGAAGAGAGGGAACTCATAATTCTCCCCATGCTCAGCAACCCATCCCAGAATGCTCTGAAGCTTTGCAAGAACAGCAATCAGCTTCTAAGTTGCCAAATTCGCCATCATCAGAATCGGAGGAGAGTGAAGGTAGGAAGCTAAAAACTGGGTTAACGGCTACTGATACCGAACAAGGAGCTGTAGTCACTGAAATTAGTGAGCCAAACACAGGAAAGGGCAGGAAACCGGTAGATCGCTCTTCCTGTGGATCCAACACACCTTCAAGTAGTGAACTGGAGACAGATGCTTTGGAGAAGGATGAGAAAGATAAAGAAGAACCTCAACCTCAAGAACTTAATATTAACCTTCTAGCCGGAGAGGCTGCAAATCGGCGTGGTAGAAATTTCATCACTCCAACTGAATCATGGAAAGAAGTCTCCGAAGAGGTAATGAAAGCTTTGATTCTTGTAAGTCCTTCAGTGACCATTTCTTGCTTTACTGATTTCTGCTTCTCACCTTTTTTTCCACAGGGACGGATAGCTTTCCAGGCTCTTTTCACCAGAGAAGTGTTGCCTCAAAGTTTTACACATTCACTTGATCTTAGAAATAAGGGAAAGATCATTCTTGAAAAGTTTAAGCAAACGCCAGAGGAGAAAGGTCTCTGTATATCCCAGTTAGACCTTAATGATCAGGCATCCAATATCTGTTCCAGTCATCAAGCAGTGGAAAATAATGTGTTATTAATTGGCAACAAAGAAGATGCAGAAAAATGCCAACCGACAATGGACCTTGGACAAGTAAGGTTGAGAGCTCACCGTACTGGATTTAAACCTTATAAGAGGTGCTCATTGGAGGCAACAGATAGCAGGGTGACAGGTTCAAGCTGTCAAGATGAGGAGAAAAGCTCCAAAAGACTTCGGTTAGAAGGAGAAGCTTCGACTTAGTGTGTCAATGTGCAATTCTACGAGGGAACCTCTCTTGTTGCATGGAGTGGCGCTATCTATCCTGTCAATTATCTTTCCCTGTAACATTACCTAATTCTAATGTACACGAGACTTGTCGTGTAGGTGTGTACCATATTATTTTACGTTCTATTTTAATTGGACTTATGCAAAGAGACCTTGAAGAGTGAACTTAAATGGATGTCTTCAACAATCATAGCAAATTGAATGGACCTTCATTGGACCAGTTTCTCTACAGAATAACGTGTGAGTTACTCATGTTAACATATTCCATTAGTTGTTCTGCGCTATTTTCAGCATGGAATAAAATGCGATAAAACATCTCATGATGACTAAATAGGCACGTGACCAGAGCGTCAACAGAAGTCACGACCTTACTTGAGTTAATAGACTAGTGAATTTATATTTTGACTCCATATGATTGTTGGATAATATAATTCTTAACTAGTGAATTCATATATTTCAGAATATTGGTCTATAACTTCACGACCCTCGCACGCAATTAAATGCGAAAAAACATTTCATGATGACTAAACAGGTACGTGTCCATTGTGTAATCCAAAAGTATTTTCAGGAAGAATCTGTTGAATAGTGTTATTGTTCCTAGAGTCTTGCACATAAAATCTGAGATTTTGTAATAATGTGCCATCACCTTTTGCCAAGTCTAAATCAAGAGGACTAAATTAGTAGCGGTCCCATTATACCACCAAAAGAACCTTGAATCATCTTACAGACGCGCGCTATTTAACCCAATTATACCATGACACTGTTGGATAATGTCATGGGTTCGAGCTCCGAGAATAGAGTCCTCTTTGGCATGGAGCTCTAAAACACCCTACAATGGGCTTTCTACATGTGGATCCGAATTCATCAGGCAAGATTTCCAACACCGGATGGTTAAAACACAAGAATAAAAAAAAAGGGTGATTCCTATGCTCTCATGCCAGATCGATCTGCCCACTCTCCACAAGTGGCTTTATGGACTTGTAAGGCAGAGTATATAAATCATTGGCTTCAATGTTCAAAGGTTCTTCACTGTCATCAAAGAAAATTAATGGTGGTCAAGGATAGAAAACAATCAATCCGGCTTCCAAAGAAAAACAACAACAAACTAAAGAAGATTGCCTGTCATCAAGTTGAAAAGCTCCTAAGAGTCTCTTGCTTCTGCAAAAAACATATTGGTCCAGATGTGGCTCGGGATCTACAAATCGCACAAGAAGAGAAACTGTTGCTTCAGTACCAATATTAATCCCAAAACTCTCAATATATGACATGTCTAAAATGCAAAGGAAATAAAGTATAGGATACATTTGCACGTTCCTTAAATTTACTCACGATCACATTGCAGATTTGGCTCATTTACTAGAGCATTTATAATTGCGGCACCACCGTAGTTCATACACAATTTAAATCATACAGACCTTTTATTACATCAAGTGTTTTTCATTTTTCGGGTGAACTCTTAGCTCAACAAGAAGATGGATAAACCCAGATACACATACAGATGCATATCAAGGTGGTTGAGGAAGACACTGGAACAAAATTTATTTCAAGTTGTAGGGGGTACTGGAAGCCTACGCGTGTCCATCTGCCAAACTCAAGTGAAGATTCCTTCAAATGACACTTGAAACCGGGAGGTAACTTTGAGAAAACAGATTTATTTAGATGTTGCTCCATGTCGTCAATGCACCTGTCACAGCAGGTAACTAATAATTTAATACTCCCTCTGTCCCAATTTATATGACACACTTTCTTTTTTAGTCAGTCCCAAAAAGAATGACACATTTCCTTACTTGGCAACAATTTTACTTTAAACGTTACCTTTTACGCTTAACGAGATGATCTATAACCACACAAATATCTTTGACTTGTTTTAGACCACAAGATTCAAAAGTCTTCCTCTATTTCTTAAATTCAATGCCCAGTCAAACTACATCATATAAATTGGGACGAAGGGAGTATTAAATACTTTACTACATTTAGAGTAATATAGGAAGATAAGAATCTTCTCCTGCAGAAAATTTCTGTTCTTTAGATAGATGATTCCGCAACTTAATAGCTTTTGTATTCAATCTGCAGTCAAATGTTCATTATGAAATAAGTGAAAGATGGGATAAGCTTTACCAAATAATTACATTCAAGAGTTTATACGATGTGTTTGATTCTTTAAGGAGAACTAATTTTGCATGTTTAAGTATGCCAGGTGGGACCAATACCTCCAACAACACTCTTACCATTTGGCTCTGGCACATCCAAACAACTGAAAACTTTGCAAACATCACCTGCATTATATTGTGTCCTAAGAATTTCCAGAACTCAAGGCTCTTTGCTTTCCTTGGTAAACATGTATCAATGGGTATGATACATGTATTGGTACTTCTAATATCCTCCAGAAGCTGCCACAATCCACTAAGATTCCGCATTGTCGCTCCGATTCGTAATAAAAAGAAAAACAAGATATCCTCTAGAATACCTAAACACTTCTTAGGAATTAGACATCACTGTGTCACTCTCCTCTTAACTAAGAATTCCTCAGCTAAACAAGAAGGTTTCTTGTTTAAAGTTTCAAACCTCCATCCTTAATGAACTTGATTCGAGTAAAAACAAGCTCAAATATACTTTACATAAATTTCAGAACTGCTCCAATTGGGTAAATATGTGATGAAGTAGTCCTACAAAGAAGTCAATAAACGAATCCTCACATACAGGTGTTGTTGTTGTTGCTTTATTATTGACCAAGAGAAAAAGCATGACATTCGCATGAGTTAAATATTTTGCCCATGTCAGCTTATCTGCATTATGCATTCTACATTCTGCCATGACCATCTAATTTAAAAGCTTAAATAGTTAAAAAGAGCCGAGTTTTATTTACTTTGTTATGTCTTCAACACGCCTCCTCACGTGCGGGCTTGATTTTCCTTTATGAGCCAAGCACGTGAAAATTCTTCTTTTTTCTAATGGTGGCGGTGAGATTGAACCCATGACCTATGTTTGTTCTGGTACCATATTGAAGTGTGTGACCATCACATCTAAAAGCTTAAACTGTTAGAGTACATTTTTATTAACTTAATTGTGTCTAGAACAATAATCTTGTCAAGAAGAAAAATATTAAGACCAAGACCACAGTGCTTGATAATGAACAGACGAACCTGAATTCACAACGTTCTCAAAAAAACCAACCTCGAGCGCAGCCTTTCCAACACAAAGGAAACCAAAAATCACACAATTGTAGACAAAATGATCAAATAGGTATTCATCAACTTAAAAACTTGAATTGCGCCATCCATCCTCCCATCATAGCAGAAAGAGTAAAATAACACTAAACCTACCTCAAACTGCTACAAACGAATCGCCTTCTCCCTCGGGCACTGGAGCTGGGACTATGATGTTCTGGAGTTAAATAAAAACAAATCCTGGAAAAACAGACGAAGAATTGGGTAAGTCAAATAAGCGCATGCTAATAAAAGTCTTGATTAGATAGCTTATGGTGAGATCAGATTCTCCTTTAAAAAAATGAAAAGAGGATAAATGCTCAACCAGTGAGAAGATACTTGAATGCTGGGAAGAACAGTGTACTGAACTGATCTGCAGTTTGCATTAGTATAAAATGTTAACATAGTTGGCGAAAGCTTTGAGAAAAGCTCTATGCATATCAGACTTTCTAAATGAAGGAATGTATATTGGACAATGAAAAGAAATTCTACCATACAAATATCAAAAGCTGCAAGACAAAGACGGACCACTATCTTGTGTAATCTGGTGATACAGTAGTTCAGTATTACTTCACATGAGCAAAATATTACGAGGCTATATCTCATACTCATATAGCTCTTTGATTTGTTCATGTAAGATTCTTAATGTTTCATATATTATTCTTCGTTGTGGGTGAGAATAGTCACCAGCAGCAAATGCACTTTTCTTCCTTTCCACTTCAATCCAACTGCAACCAACTGGCTTCTTAAGATCTCTCATTTTCATAGACCGCCTTATTTCTAAGACCCCGTCCCATTTAGCATTTTCCGCATACAGATTTGACATGATTATATAATTCCCGATATCATTACCATCGACTTGAAAAAGGCAATCTGCCGCTGCACGGCCCATATCAACATCTTGATGGATTTTACAAGCACCCAGAAGTGTTCCCCATATATCCGCATCGGCTTGAAAGGGCATTTGTGTCACAAAGGAAAACGCATCTTTAATTCTGCCTCCACGTGCAAGCAGATCCACCACACATGCATAATGCTCCATTCTAGGTTTGATTTGATGCATCTTTTCCATTGAATCAAAAATCTTTAACCCTTCATCTACAAGGCCAGCATGACTACAAGCAGATAGCACTGTAGTTATTATAACATGATCTGGTTTAAACTCCAGCTCAAGCATATAATAGAATATCCCAAGTGCTTCTTCTCCCATTCCATGCATAGCATACCCTCCAACCATTGCTGTAAACATTACGAGATCTTTGACAGAAGATGATTGGAAAAGCTTGTATGCATATCCTAGAGTAGCACATTTTGAATAAACATCTATCAGAGCTCCGATCAGATAAACGTCATTTAGAAAAGCCCTAATCACATATGCATGGCACTGCTTCAGCAAGTCGCTCAAGGCCATTTGAGCACAAACAGGAAGGATGCTCAAAATGGTCATGGCATCAGGCCTCATTTTGTGATGCTGTAACTCGGTAAACAGACTCATAGCTCGATCGGGACAATCATTTTCAGCATAAGCTCTCACCATCAGATTCCACGTGGTAAGATCCCTCTCGGTCATCCTCTTGAATATGCCATGTGCATCTTCATGCAAACCATAATTCACAAACCCTGAGATCATTGAGTTGCATGTGATTACATTCTTGCTTCCTGATAAACTCTCAAAGATCCTGTTAGCATAGTTCAAATCGCAACACTTGGCATAAGCATCAAGTAAGGCATTAGCGAGAGTAGGCTCAGTATAACTTAGCAAGATACCAGATCTTACTGAAAAACCATGTGCTTCTTTGACCTTATCCATTCTGGAAATGTTAGCAAAATAGCGCACCACAGCTAATAATGTGATGGAGTCAGCTTTCATCCCCTCTCTAAACATCCCCTTTAACAAGTTAATAAATTCTTCGTGAAGTTGGTTTTCTGCTAAGGCATCAAGCATAGTGTTCCACGATATCAAGTCTTTATTAGAAGTCAATAAAAACATGTGACGTGCCTCTTTGATGTTTCCACATTTTGCATAAAAGCTTATAAGGGTATTAATCACAGAGATATCCTGATGGAGGAAACTGTGACGAATTGCATACCCATGGATCTGCTTCCCGATCAACATATTATTAAGCTGTGGACATGCTGGAAGAATGCTCATAAGAGTAACAGAGTCCGGTCCACTCATCTCCTCTTTAACGAATTCACGGAAAAAATCCAGTGTCTTCAACCATTCACCATTTGCTGCATATCCAGCAATTATTGAGTTCCACGATACCAGATCTTTACTTTTCATATTCCAGAACAAAGTCTCTGCTCCAAAATTTCCAACCCTTAAGTAACAGCTCAAAAGAGCATTGATGACGGTGACTTCTGATAACAACTCAGCCCGTCGCCAAACATAACAATGCATCTCCCTTCCCAACTGATAACCATCTATCCCTCCTAAACTATGACAAATAGGAAGAATATTTGCAATAGTTGCATAATTAGGTAGAATCGAACCTTTCAACATCAACCTGAACAATTCAAACGCCGTGTCTATAAGATTATTCTCTATGAAACCTGCAATTAGCGGTAACAAAATTAGCCCATGAAAACATGACCTGCCACCCTCCCAAGTTTGGATTGGCCGTTGACCCGCCCATTTATTAGCTCAGCCCATTGAAAATTGGGTTGATATGTAGCCTAAGTTGACCCATGAGAAATCTTGTCAAAATATTTTAAAAAAGACATTTTTTAATTTGACATGTTATATATAGTCATGATAAAAGAAAAAAAAAATAGTTTTATTAGGTACTAAAAGACTATAAAAGAACAAACAAAGAAACTAAAACTTAGTAAGTATTGAGCAAGTTGGGTTATAACCCGCTTTTTAACCCATTTCAGCTCAAGTAACTTTTGGGCTGGTTACAGACCCGATCATTTATTAAATCAGCCCATTTTGACCCGCCCATTTGACATCCCTACCTGCAATCATTGCATTCCACGAAACAACATCTTTGTTAGAAATTCCACAAAAAGTAGCAGCCGCATCTGAAATATTCCCAGATTTCGCATACATGGATATGAAAGCATTTCCTACCAGCGTCTTACAATCCAATCCATGCTTTACCGCATAACAGTGAATACTTTTTCCAGCACCCAAAGCTCCAGAGCGCGTAAGCACAGGTATAACAATAGCAAGAGTAACAGAACTTGGCTTAATATAATGTTCTCTTTGCATTGAATTAAACAGCCTTGTCATTTCTGTTTCATGAAACCGCGAACCAGCAAAGCCGGACAATACAATATTCCACATCACCGTGTCATTATACTTAATCTGACTGAAAAGCTTTTGACATTCATCAAGATCTTTACATTTAGCATACATATTAAGCAAGGTTTTTATAACAAATTGACAAGAATGATGGCCTAACTTAATGACAGAACTATGTAGAGCTTTCCCCAACACTCTATCCGATATCGAAGCACAACATTTGAGAGCATTTGCCAAGACTTGGTAATCAGCAACTGTTGGATTTTGTATTTTTCGGATACCACTAGAAACTACTTCATTCTTCATACTAAAAAAAATCCCACTTTCAATGCATATAGACTTTCGTAATCCAAAGCATTACTTTCATTCTTCGAGGTTTTACTGGATTATCACCGATAATTAACTTTAACACTCCCAACTGTACCACTCATAGGGCCTATGGAAATTCAATCATCTTTGCGCTTGGGGCAATGATGCAGCTAGTGAGGCGCATCTATTGCTGGTTGAAAACCCTCTTTGTCATGGGTTCTGCCTTGGCCGTCGACAACTTTTGGAAGGCTCCCTTCGGGGTTATTCCCTATAAAAAAGAAAAAGACAATTGTATTTATCTTAAATATTCATTGAATATGTACATATTACCTGCTATTTCTCAATTTATATCACATATTTTTTTTTTTTAGTCGATAAAAAAGAATGACACATTATTTATTTAATAATAATTTGATTTTAAATTTAATTTTTAAGTTTAGCGAGATAATTTATAACCACACAAATATTTTTAGTTTGTTCAATAGTATTCTTTTATTTGCTAAACTTGTGTCTAGTAAAATTATATTACATAGATTGGGACGAAGGGAGTATCAATTTAGAACCCAATAATTTTAACAGATTAGAATTCAAAAACTATAAGCTTCAAATCCTGTCTACGGCTTTGTTTGTGGTTCGCCGAACAAATTGAAGGTCTGCAGGAAGCACAAAGCATAGAGAGACTTGTCAGCTGAATTCTACTTCATTCGCTTTTCGTCGGAATGAAGAAAACAAACCATTCGGTTAGTTTCCTTGATTATGCTAAGAACCCAATTTCAGTAAAATAATGTAATTTTTTTTTCGAAAGAAAAAATGTAAATCAATGAAGAGAGAAGGAACTGGAACTTACAGCAAGGAGTGAAGCCGAGTTTCTGTAATTCCGGCGGAATGTTAAGAGTAGAAAAAATTCAAAATAATGTAGAGAGTATTGGGCATAAGCCGGGTCGGGACATTCGATAATATTGGGCATAATAATTTATCAAAAACTCCGTAGCTTTACTACAACAAGATTGTGAATAAGCAGATTTACCTTTATCTTGACAGTTATAAAAAGTTTGTTTTCGGTAAACCCTCGACATATATGCTATCCAAAGTAATATAGAAAACTCAATAACATTCTTTTTTTTAAAGCTAGAACTCAAGAATTATTTTCAATTAGACAATTTTTCTTTTGTGTTGATAAACTGAGGTTGCAAGGATTCAAAGGACTAAAACTTCTTTTCATCGAATACTTGGTTAATACTCACTTTGAGATTTTAATTTCTCCATTTCTCCTGAAAATTGTGTCTTTTGAAAACGCTGGTTTTTCTTCTGGCCTTTAGTTATTTATCTAAAAAATATCATAAAAGTTTTTATCATTCTTTAATTTACATATTTCCATTTATATTCAGAACTAGATATTAACTAAACGAGAGAAATCTGAATCTATTTATAATATCTGATCCACTTTGATCATCTACACAATTTTTTACTTTATTTTTTATGTATAATTATTTACTCAAAATTTTGTTAATAATATGATATTTTTTTATTAAACCGTGTACTATATTAGTGGACATCACGTGCAATGCACGTGCTAATAAACTAATATCTCGAAAAGGGCATTTGACGCTGCATGTCATTCAAGAAGAAATGGTTGGTATATCCAAGACCAAGTTAATTACCACTATATAAGTCCTTTAGCATGAGTAATGAATAATGACCAATTGAAAATGTTAGAGTGATTTCCCCTTCCTTGGCTCCTCAAAGTGTGCATTTACATCCAAAGTGTTTGGCCCAGTGACCAATACATTAGGGTATTGCTGTCTGAGGTTCCGTGTTCGAGTCCTCTGATCAGCGAGAGTGGAACCGTGTTCCCCAAAAAAATTCCTCCATACGCGTAGGGCCAAGCGGTGTATACTAATCCGTAAGGCTAGGCCGGAGGTGGGGTTTTCTGGGGTATGGAGCCGTAATGCGGTGGGACCAGTCACTTTAAAAAGTTTACCCTACCACAGTTTTACCCGCAAGGGTAGCCAAGTTGGTGTAGCAGTAGAGCGCGGGACCGCAAGGTCACGAGTTAGATCCCCTGCATAAACCTTCTTGGTTGAGCTCGTCACACACGTGGCTTGCCAAGTGTGGTTAATCGGCCGACGTGGTTTGCAGGCTATTGCGTCAGTCTGGGGTTTACCCTGTGCGCACTCGAGAGAGTAGCGGCTGCGGGTTCCTTCGTCAAAAAAAAAGTGAGCATTTACGACGTGACAATTGGTGGTGACACTATCATCGCAAGAGTTGCTGACCGTGTAGATGTTATGTCCCATGGCATCTCCGAACTAAGGAGTGAACTGAAGTCTCCAAATCATAATATTGAACCAAATTTACCTGTTTCTGACGAATCCATAGGTGGAGTTGTAGCTCCAAATCACAATGTTGTTGTGATTGATGTTGTGAATAACGGAGATCTGTTGCTGTTTTATGTAAATGTTAGGATAATTATCCCATAATTATCTCAAATCACCATCAATCATATAAATTGTAATCACATAATTTAGGATGATTAGGATATGATTATAAATTAGTATCATATAATTTAGGATACTTAGATAGGTCTTCCTTAATATTAGCATTATACACTTGTATATATATTTCAAGATTGGAATGAAATAACTCATGGAATTTATTTTCTTCATAGTATCAAGAGCCACAATTTTTTTGACCTAAACCTCCCCCCCCCCCCCCCCGCGTCGGCCTCACTCTTAAGCCGAAAACCCTCTCTTTTTCGGCCCACAACCAAAACAATACCTAGGGTTTTCTACAAACCCGAAACCTAAAATTAAAACCCTAACCCTAATCCACTACCTACCCCACCCGTCAGCTACCCTGAAACCGCCCTTCTTTTGGGTTTTGTTTTTTCTTCTTTTCCCAACCCTAGCCGACACCATTAGGGTTACTCCACCAAATTCCATCAATCACAAGATATATATTTTTTTCCTTCTCTTATTCTTGTTTTGTTTTTTGTGGGAAGTTATGGCCGACAAACAAAAATTTCATCCAGCAATTACACTTGAGATGGAAAAAGGGCAATACTCCTCTTAGACAGAGTTATTCAAAATCCATTACCGCGCATACGAAGTAATAGACCATATCATCCCTTCCGAGTCTTCATCGGACACCACTGATGTTGACAAAAAGTTATGGTCTCGTTTAGTTACTATAGTCCTTCAATGGATTTATGGCACCATCTCTAACGACCTTTTGCATATCATATTGGAACCGGACTCTACGGCTCAACAAGCGTGGGAACGTTTGCAAAATATTTTTCAAGATAATAAACTTTCTAGGGCGGTATATCTTGAAAACCAATTCACCAACGTTAAATTGGATGACTTCTCAAACGTTTCCACTTATTGTCAAGAGTTGAAAATGCTTGCCGACCAACTATCCAACGTTGGTGCGCCGGTGACAAATCAAAGGTTGGTTCTTCAATTGATTGCAGGTTTGAATGAACATTATGATGAGGTTGCTACATTCATTCAGCAGAGTAATCTGTTGCCTCCATTTTATGAGGCTCATTCCAGATTAATTCTCAAAGAAACCCGCAAGGCAAAGCAGACAACCACCGCCGGAACAACCATTGTCTCCACCAATTCATATTCCACGGATGTTGCCACACCAAATTCCAGTTCGGGAGGAACCGGAAATCGCAACAACAATGATAAAAACGAGGGTCAAATCGCAACAACAAATGAAAAAATAATGGCGGAAAGGGACGTGGTAGGGGTGGCGGCCAACTCGTCGGCGGTAGAAACAACCACCAGCAGCAGGGGCATTGGCGGCCCAGCGAGCGGCAGCCACAAGCCCAGTCCGATGGAGGCAGTACCCACCGTGGGCTTGGGCACCATAATGGGCTACCCCACCGTGCCCATACCCCACCTCGTCATGGGCCAGGCCATCATCTTCAAACCGATAGCCCGGACTTCTAGGTTCTCGTCCGCAACAAGCTTTTGTAGCCCAAGCACCATTTTTCGCAAGTTATGCTCCAACCGATATCGAACAGGCTATGAACAACATGAATATGAATGTTCCAAATGATTCGTGGTACATGGACACAGGGGCTACGTCACACATGACGGCATCTCAAGGTAATCTCTCATCTTATTTTAATATGAGCAATAATAAAAATATTGTTGTCAGCAGTGGGCAGAAAATTTCAATTCATGGTATTGGTCAAGTAAAACTTCCCCCCTCAACCACCGTTATATTTGAAAAACATCTTACATGCACCAAAACTGATTAAAAACTTGGTATATGTACGACGTTTTACAACTGACAACAATGTTTCTATGAATTTTGATCCGTTTGGATTTTCTATAAAGGATTTTCAGACGGGGATGTCACGAATAAGATGTAATAGCATGGGGGACGTGTATCATATCACTACCACTTCCAACAACCACGTGACCAAACCATCGACCTTTGCAGTTATTTCCCATATCGTATGACATAATCGGTTGGGACACCAGGGAGCACTGATGTTCAATACTCTTAGGAAGAATAATTTTGTTGCTTGTAACAAACTTTTGGACTCTTATGTTTTTCAAACTTGTGTGTTTGGGAAGCATGTTAAACTTCATTTTTCATTATCTACTTCACATACCTTATGCCATTTTATCTTATGCATTTGTGATTTGTGGACATCACCGATTTTGAGTTCTGCAGGTCATAAATATTATATGCTTATTTTGGATGATTATTCAAATTTTTTGTGGACATTTCCCTTAGGGCAGAAATCGCAAGCCTTCACTGTTTTTAAACAATTTAGTATTTTTTATCAAAACACAATTTTGACAAATCCATTAAATATTTTCAATGTGACAATGGGAGGGAATTCATAAATGCCCAATTTAATGATTTTTGTCACCAAAATGAGATGTCTTTGCGTCTTTCATGTCCTCATACATCACCTCAAGATGGGAAAGCCGAAAGAAAAATTCGAACAATTAACAATATAATTCGCACACTTCTTGTGCATTCGTCCACACCACCGATTTTTTGGCATCATGCACTCCAAATGGCCATATATCTTTTAAATATTCTCTCTAGCAAACTACTCTCCAACATGTCCCCTACACAAATGTTGTACCATCGTCTCCCATCTTTTACACATTTAAGGGTTTTTGGGTGTTGGTGTTATCCCCTGTTTCCGTTCACAACCATTAACAAACTTCAGGCTCATTCCACTCTTTGTGTATTTTTGGGATATCCACATAATCATAGTGGATATAAATGTTATGCTATGACGAACGGGAAAATCATTATCTCTCGTCACGTAGTTTTTGATGAGTCTACATTCCCGTTTTCTAATTCTCATGTGGCATCCCCACCTTCATATGATTTTTTGGACAACGGAATATATCCAATTTTACATCACCATCTCAATACCCAAAATCCGATGGGACCGGCCTAATATAATCCCTATATTGTACCGGCCCAACCATAAAATGGGACTGGGCCAGTCCGAGGTGTGGAGCTCACTACCTCTTTACCGTCGGCCTCGGCTTAGTCCACTTCTCGTGGCTGGCAGGACCAAATGAGGGAGCTCACTGCTCCCTCACCTGTGTCCCCACCCCGGCATCCAGGCCCATAATCCCGATCCCTCTCGGCCCAATAACCCAGCAGAAAACTGAAATAACCAACCGTATGTCTTGGCCCAAAATCCAGCCTCTCATCCGCCCAATACCATACTTGATAGTCGTACTCTCCAACCGTCAGTTTTAGCCCAACCTAGGACCATTGAAACTCGTGCCATGCACGAGATTTTTCAGCCCAAACGTCATTTTAACCTAACATCTTCGGTCCAACCATCACATCTTCCCAAAAATCCCAAAGCAGTTTATTAGACCCGAATTGGAAAGCTGTCATGTTAGACAAAATTGATGCTCTTATTAAGAATAAGACGTGGGAGTTAGTGTCTCGTCCATCTAATATGAACATAATCAGGTCTATGTGGGTTTTGTCATAAAAAAAATTATGATGGCTCCTTTGCGAGATACAAAGTTTGTCTTGTTGGTAATGGCAAGTCTCAGCAGGTTGGCATGGATTGTGGTGAAACATTCAATCTGGTGGTTAAGACAACAACTATCAGGATTGTTCTTATCCTGGCACTGTCAAAATCATGGTCGATTAATCAGTTGGATGTCAAAAATGCATTCTTATATAGCCATTTACAGGAGACAGTTTACATGCACCAGCCTTTAGGTTTCCGAGATCCTACACATCCGGATTATGTTTGCCTGTTAAAAAAATCTTTATATGGTTTGAAACAGGCTCCCCGGGCATGGTATAACAGGTTTGTAGGGTTTGTATCAACACTGGGTTTCTCACACAACAAGTCCGATCAGTCCTTGTCATTTATAAGAAGGGAAATGACATGGCATATATCCTTCTATATGTAGATGACATCATTCTCACGACATCATCTGCATCACTTCGCCAGTCTATTATGTCCCTCATTGCAGCAGAATTTGAATTGAAGGATTTGGGTCCTTTAAATTATTTTTTATGCATTGCTGTAACTCCATATGCATGTGGTATGTTTCTCAATCAAAAGAAATACGCCTAGGAGATCATTGACAAAGTCGGTATGTCCTCCTGCAACCCAGCACATACACTGGTTGATACAAAGGCCAATTGAGTAACTCTACAGGTACTCCATACAATGATCCAATACATTACAGTAACCTACCAGGGGGCTTGCAATATCTTACTTTCACGAGACCTGATATCTCATATGCTATTCAGCAAGTATGCTTACATATGCATGATCCGAAAGAAGAGCACATGAGGGCTCTTAAGCGAATTCTGTGGTATGTTAAGGGTACTCTTCATTTTGGATTGCATCTGTATAAGTCCTTTATTTTGAGTCTCTCATCTTATACAGATGCGGATTGGGGTGGCTGCCCGGACACACGACGTTCCACCTCTGGTTATTGTGTGTTTTGGGAGACAACCTCATTTCATGGTAGTCAAAACGACTGTTGATGATGTCTCGGTCGAGCGCTGAAGTAGAATACCGAGGGGTAGCCAATGTGGTTGCTGAATCATGTTGGCTCTGTAATCTTCTTCTAGAGCTCCATTGTCCGATTGAAAAAGCAATTATGGTTTATTGTGATAATGTGAGTGCGATATACTTATCCGATAATCCTGTCCAACATCAACGCACAAAACACATAGAAATGAATATATAATTTGTCCAGAAAAGGTTGCACGTGGACAAGTCCGTGTTCTCCATGTACCGTCCCGTTATCAGATTGCCAACATTTTCACCAAAGGTCTTCCGCGCGTACTATTTGATGATTTCAGGGACTGTCTCAGCATACGAGAACCTCCCGCTAAGACTGTGGGGGACTGTTAGGATAATTATGGGACATCCCATAATTATCTCAAATCACCATCAATCATATAAATTGTAATCACATAATTTAGGATGATTAGGATATGATTGTAAATTAGTATCATATAATTTAGAATAATTAGATAGGTCTTCTTTAATATTAACATTATACACTTGTATATATATTTTAAGATTAGAGTGAAATAACTCATGGAGTTGATTTCCTTCCGTAAAGAAGCGTTGCCTAATCATTCAATTTAAGCGCATGATGTCCTTGGAACGTCAATATATCCCTAGTTCTCTTGTTCAATACCTTCAAGACAAAAGTATCACTTTTGTAGGTACCAGAAACATAGGCAAGAAATCTCCGCCATATTATTATAATGGTTATAATCAGACAATCGAATTTAAGACAGTGGTGGATGTTGGTTATTTTGGTTATCGTTGAAATGCGCTCGTGCTGGCAATTTTCTTCGGTTCTGTCTGACGAGGAGGTGAAATTCACAATGTTTGAAGTCCATTCATGCTATCAAATTGTAATAAAGCTCTGTGATGTGATTGGAGCAAGTACCCCTGGGCAGTAACTTTGGCCATGAAGTTGTTAATAGTGATACTATATCTGTTATGGTCTATGAATCAAATATTGTCTTTTAAGTACCTCTTGAATACATGTCCTGTTTGACTATTGGTCTGTCCATTAGGTGCACACACAAGGGACTAACACGTTTACATGGTCGTTGATATGGTTTATGTTCAGTTGCATTGTTATTACTTCATCCGTCAATTTATGTGGCATCACTTGATTAGACACAAAGTTAAATAACAAAAATAATTTTTTAAAATTTGTGTTCTAAAACAAAACATAGATATTTGTGTGTGATAGAATAATTATATTTATTGTAATAATTGTAATTGATATTAGAATCATGTGTGTATGGTAGATAGATTAGATAGTCAACTAATAGCATAATCTTAGCCTAATCATATCATAATCTTAGCCTAAAATGATGTTGTATTTGTGGTATAATTACCACACTTTTGGAATATTACAATTGAAAAATATATTCTTACATGGTATCAAGAGTTTAGAGAAAAGATCCTAGCCTAAAATTATACTCTCCACCGTTGCCCCCCCCCCCCCCCTTCCTCCTACCAACGGGCCG
The DNA here is from genome assembly GCA_034509755.1 of Anisodus tanguticus. Classification (NCBI taxonomy): domain Eukaryota; kingdom Viridiplantae; phylum Streptophyta; class Magnoliopsida; order Solanales; family Solanaceae; genus Anisodus; species Anisodus tanguticus. The sequence continues at coordinate 12,912,519 of CM067557.1, forward strand.
ACCACCCAAATTATTTTTCTTTCCATTCTTCTTTTCTTTTTCCGGTCAACAATGTCCGACTCTAAATCCACATTTCATCCCGCCTTTACCATTTCCAACATCAAAACACATATTTCCTTCACTCTTGAGATGGAAAATATTCATTACGCAACTTGGGTAGAGCTTTTTAAAACTTGTTACCGCTCCCACCGGGTTATTCATCACATAATTCCACTGGAAAACGGCAAGGAAAAGGTGTTGAAAACTGATGATGAAAAAGAACTATGGCTCACACTTGATGCGACAGTTCTTTCGTGGATTTATGCAACCATTTCTAGCGATTTGTTGCATACTGTTATGGAACCCGATTCCACGGCGATAGAGGCTTGAAATCACTTACGTGATATCTTCCAAGATAACAAGAATTCCCGAGCCGTCACTCTGGAGCAAGAATTCTCCACCACTGACATGATGGACTTTCCGAATGCATCCGCTTATTATCAACGCCTCAAAGTTTTATCGGATCAACTCAAGAACGTTGGTTCGCTGGTTACAAACAATCGCTTGATTTTACAATTAGTTGTCAGCCTTGCCGACGCGTATAGTGGCGTGGGTACACTCATATGACAAAGTAATACTCTAACACCTTTTTATCAAGCCCACTCTATGCTTATTCTTGAAGAGGTGGGTTTCGCCAAAAAGGTCGCAACCGTCTCAAATTTTGCCATGGTTGCAGCCTCGTCCAATGAAAATACTACACATTTTGAAACTATGCCACAAAATCGGGGACAAAAAGGACGAAATGGTAGTAAAAATCGGGGTGGTAGTCGTGGTGGTGGAAAAGGTGGAAGCCACCGGAATTCCGACGGCGGCGAAAATGGCGGCCAACAGACAAATTTCGGCCAGCAGTGGCAGCCCCGAGCCCAGTGGGGTGGCGGACCACCACAGTGGGCATGGCAGTGGCCTTGGGATGTGCCACCCTGCCCATTTCCTTTGGAAAATTGGGCCAGGCCCAGTCCAAGGCAAACTGGCCAGCCCACTGCCAGATCAACCCACTTTTGGGCCCAGAAATAATGCCGTCCAGCAGCATTTGGGCCAATGCCGAATCAGTGGCAGGAGGCCCATTCGGCGGTAGCTAGTCCAACTGATATTGAGTCCGCCATGCACACCCTTGGACTTAATCCGTCTGACGGAAATTTGTACATGGACACTAGAGCGACGTCTCATATAAGACTGGCCAATGGGGCGGGTCGGCCCGATCCCGACCCGACCCTGTTAAATAAACCATTAACAGGACTCGAACCGGGATGGGACCCAGGTTCGGGCCCATCCCGCCCCAATCCCGATTCGCTCGACCCGCCCCGATCCCCTCTTATTTGCAAAAAATGTCTATTGCACAACGACCATTTTATATTTTGGTTGTTGTGCAACGGCCATTTTTTGCCTCCCCCCCCCCCACCCCCCTACCCCCTTAATATTTATTTTTAACCCCTAAGTTAATAGATTTATACTTTAACCCAATTTTCCAACTATAAATACCTCATTTTTTCTTCATCTTTCTCACAAATCTTCCTACAAACCCTCAATCTATCTCTCTACAAGTCTTGTCTACTAAATATTAAAATTTATTTATTCATTTGTATAACTACATCAAAGTTCAAAAATTGAGAGTGAAGTTGACAACTAGCTTGAGGATCATCCATCGAGCAAAGTTTAAATTTTCAACATCGATTACACATCGACGTTATGTCATCGTTTGGTACATTCGTTCCTTCTTTAAATTATTATTGTTACTTTATTTTAATTAGCGCACTTAATTTCATTATCTTTAACTATTTATTAGCATAATTAAAATGGAAGGATTAAGAGGTATGTTTAAGGTAAGGGTATTTCTTCTAGTAGGAGTAACAAGGGCAGGGGTACTTCTTCTAGTCATCATATTCCTAGACAGGATGATTTGTTTGATTACACACATATAGATGAAACTGAATTTTTGCCTGAAATACCATTAGATTTAGACGACGAGATATTTTCTGCAACTCAACAAGACTTTAATTTAGAAGATAATCTAGATGACACCCACTAGTGCACCTCCAACTGGAACGCCTCCTATTCCCCCTAATATGAGACGAGGCTTAATAAAACGAAAATTAAAATTAGATGCATGGATTTTTTTGAGAGGGATGAAGAGAATCAAGTAGTTAGATGTCAAATTTGTAAAAATATTTATAAATTTAAAATGGGAAAAGGTCAGGGTGGGACGGAAGGTTTACTGAGACACGTACAAAACTTTCACAAAGCTAGGTGGGACCAATTCCTGGCTGAAATATCGGGTGCGCCAATGCCCTCTCAGTCGGGACAAGGTTCACATACTGTCCCGGACCAAGTACATGGTCAAATTAACCCTATGACGGGGGAATTGTAGGCCCTAAATACGATAAACATAGAGATAGGGAAGCAATAGCAAAATTAGTTGCAGTGGAGGGTTTGTCTTTTTCATTTCCTTCATCTCCTGGTTTTATTCATTACATTAGAGATATGTATAATCCTGCTTTTAATGGTTTTCCTAGATCAACTGTTAGGAGAGATGTTTTTAAATTTGCATATGAATATCAACAATATTTACGTTATTCCTTATATCATTTTCCTGGTAAAGTATCTATTACGTCTGATATAGGTCGTAGTACTAATGACCATGATTATTTAACGATAACATGTAATTGGATAGATTATAAATGGTCTATGCAAAAACGTATTTTAGCGTATAGATATATAGATGATAGGCACACTGGTACTTTTATTGCAGAAAATATTTATTCAGTTTGCGATTATAATGGCATAACTGAAAAAATTATGACTATTATATTAGATAATGCTTCTTCTAATAATTATACTATTAGAATTTTAAAAGATCTTTTAACTCCATCTTTTCCAAATCATTTTCATATAAAATGTGTGTGTCATATTTTTAACTTAGTTGTAAGGGATGGTCTATCACTTTTTGCAGACATTCTTAATAAAATACAATTTACTATAAACTTTATTTTTAGAAGTAATAGAATACAACGAAAAAAAGAATATAAAAAAAACTTGTCACGATTACGGACTTCCTTATAGAAAAATTCCCGAAGAAGTAGCGACTAAGTGGACTTCCTGATAAAAAAAACTTGTCACGATTACGGACTTCCTTATACTATTTGTTGCTTATGATTACAGAAGACCTATAACTTTATTTTTAATGCCCATTATCGAAATCCAACTGATATGGTTGTAGATAACGATTGGAAAAAAATTTAAGAACTTATTGTATTTCTAGAGAAATTTTTTCAAGCAACAAAAGAATTTTTCGGTATATATTATCCTACTATTTCAACTATGTTATTTTATATAGATCTAATATATTTATTACTTAGTGAATATATGAAAAACCAGCTTATAAGACACTTATTAAAAAAATATTTATCAAATTAAAAAAATATTTTATTACTATTTTCACTATTTATATTATTGGTGATGTATTAAATCCGACTATTAAAATAGACGGTTGTAAAGCACTTATTGAAACTATTTATGATTGTATAGCACTACTTCCACCTCCAACTCCAAAAAATCCAAATGACACACCACCTAAGGAACAAACTAAAGAAGAAGTGTTGTCTAGCAAACAGGATGAATGTAAAAAAGTATATACACATTACCAACAAGAAAGTGCTAGCAACCAACCGGCTTCCATACCATTTTCTTCTTCTTCAACACAACCTCAAAAAAGACATGATGTTTCTGCGGCTAGTATTGAAAGCTTTAGAAATAGAATGTGTGGTGGTACCACTACTAATCAAATTAGCGAGTTTGATGTTTTTATTTTGCAGGGTATTGTACTGTACTAACCAGTTCTCAATGAAGAAAGACGTGAAGACTTGCTGAAATACTGGAGGGAGAATGAGATGACATTTCCGACACTATCAAAGATGGCCCGAGATGTGTTGAACATTCAAGCGTCATCAACAGCGTCTGAAAGCACTTTTTCGGTCGGAAGATTTCAAATAGGAGAGCACAGACACTCATTAGCGGGAGACAGCTTGGAGATTGTAGTATTATTCAGAGATTGGATACGAGCGGAGCGTAGAAGGTGCGGTCAACCGGAGATTAACGAAGAAGAAGATGAAAACTACAACGAAATCTTATCCGACGGAGGTGGAAACGACGTCGAACAATTTGACCAACAAATTCCAATTTCAACTGAAGAACCACAAGACATTATAAAGAAACTAGAAAAGGTGTTTTTAAATATGTAATTTTTTAAATTGTAATTTTACTATGTTATTTACAACTTTCAACACCACAAAATTGCAATTTTAAAATTATATTATAAAAAAATCATATTTCTATTAAATAATATAAGAGGTACAAAAACAGCATTGAGATATTTTTATTACACTATCTTGTTCAATTATTGAGGTGTTTATATATGTTATTTTTTTATATTAAGTGGGAAAAAAATGGAAACCCGATCCTGACCCGACCTCGTCCTGACCCGAGCCGATAAGACCGGTCCCCTTTTTCGATGGGATCGGGAACGGGATGGGACATCGGCGGATCCCGCCAGTCCGGCTGGAGGACCGGTCCCGCCAAACTCCCCTGTCCCGTCAGGTCCCGTCCCGCCCTGCCCCGCCCCGCCCCGTACCTGCCCCGTTGGCCACCCATAGTTTCATATGACGTCCTCCCAAGGTAATCTCTCGTCCTATTTTAATTTGAGCAAAAATGGTATAATTGTCAAAAATAGTCATTCTATTCCAATTCGTGGTTATGGTTCTACCAAATTGTCTCCACCAAACCCACCATTAACTTTAAAGAATGTCCTTCATGCTCCACAATTAATTAAAAACTTGGTTTCGGTTAGAAAGTTTACTACTGATAATTGGGTGTCTGTTGATTTTGACCCTTTTGGATTTTTCGTGAAGGATTTTCAAACAGGGATGCTTCTAATGCGATGTGATAGTCAAGGGGAGCTCTATCCAATCACCACAGTGTCTGTTGATTTTGACCCTTTTGGATTTTCCGTGAAGGATTTTCAAATGAGGATGCTCCTAATGAGATGTGATAGTCAAGGGGAGCTCTATCCAATCACCACACCTAATCATCGAGCCAAGTTACCATCCACTTTTTCAGCTTTCGCACCTTCATTATGGCATGAACGTTTGGGTCATCCATGGACACCCGTTTTAGCCTCCCTCAAACAAAATAATTTTATTTCATGTACTCAAACACGTAATTCCAATATGTGTCGTTCATGTCCACTTGGAAAACGTTCAATTGCCATTTGTTTCGTCTAATTCATGCACACTTATGCCTTTTGATATTATCCATTGTAATATTTGGACATCACCCGTTTTGAGCTCTTTGGGCCGTAGATATTATTTTCTTTTGCTAGATGATTACTCTAATTTTTTGTGGATGTTTTTCTTGTCTAAAAAATCACAAGTTTTCTCCACATTTCTCAATTTTAGAGCATTCATCCGAAATTAATTTGAATGGGATATTAAAAATATTCAATGTGATAATGGTAGGGAATTTGATAATGGGATTTTTGGGATTTTTGCAATGCTAATGGTTTAACATTTCGCCTTTCATGTCCTCATATCTCCTCTCAAAATGGGAAGGCGTAAAGAAAAACTCGAACCTTCAATAACATTATTCGAGCATCTCTTGCCCATGCCGCACTACCACTATCTTTTTCGCATCATGCACTACAAATGGCAACATATATACTGAACATACTTCCCCACAAACACTTGTCCTATCAAGCTCCTCTAAAAATTCTATACCTAAGGGACCCATCTTATTCTCATTTACGAATATTCAGGTGCTTATGATATCCTCTTTTTCCATCCACCACAATAAACAAACTTCAATCCCGGTCTACTCCTTGAATTTTTTTGGGATATCCTTCTAATAGGTTACAAATATTACGACCTATCCTCCAATAAAATCATTGTGAGTCATCACGTAATCTATGATGAAACAAATTTCTCATTACCAAAATATGGGTCTGGACCTCCTACCTATGATTTTCTAGATGATGGCTTACAACCGTATTTGGTCCAACGTTTTTTTCGTCCCAAATCCACTGTTTCGGCCAGTCCAGAATGTTTGGGTGAATTGGGCCCAGAAACAGTGGCCTAGCCGTAGAACACCACTACCCAGCGGTCTGGGCCATCTTCCCTGAGCCCAATTTTTGTCGAAAGTAATGAACCAATGCCGCAAAGCCCACTACCTGGCAGTGGCTTGGGTCATGGCCCAACACCTGGCAGTTTGGGTCACGCCAATTCACTGCCAGGCAGTTACATCCCTTTTGTTGGCTCAATTCCAATTCTGGCCCAGCAAGCAGTCACCCGTAGTTAACACGACATTGTCAAATCCAACACCAAATATAGCCTCCATTCCCGGGTTTCAAAATCACCATTGCCTTGTAATCTTGTGTATGCTCTTAATGACCCGAATTGAAAAATGACTATGGATGATGAATTTAATGCTCTTATTAAAAATAGGACGTGGGAGTTTGTCCCCCGTCCCCCTAATGCGAATGTAATTCTATATATGTGGATTTTCATTCACAAAGAAAAAACTGATGGTACTTTTGAGCGACATAAAGCCCGTCTTGTAGGTGATGGAAAGACATGACAGGTTGGTGTGGATTGCGGTGAGACGTTCAGACCGGTGGTTAAACCGGCAACTATAAGAATGATTCTTAGTTTGTCTCTTTCGAAGGCATGGCCGCTTTATCAACTAGATGTCAAAAATTCCTTCCTCCATGGAGAATTAAATAAAACAGTATACATGTACCAGCCTTTGGGATACATGAACTCCACTTATCCAAATAATATGTGCCTACTAAAGAAATCATTATATGGGCTGAAACTGGCCCCTCGGGCCTGGTACAAGAGGTTTGCGGATTTTGTTTCGCATATTGGGTTTTCTAACAGTCGTTCTGATAATTCCTTGTTCATCTACCGTCAGGGTAATAATCTTGCTTACCTTATTTTATATGTGGATGATATTATATTGTCTGCCTCATCCAATGCTCTTCGCAAGTCCATCATATCATTGCTTAGCTCTGAATTTGCTATGAAAGATCTGGGGTCACTAAACTACTTTTTAGGGATAGTTGTGACACATCATGCAAGTGGTTTATTTTTATCCCAAAAGAAGTACGCAGCAGATATTGTTGAACGTGCTGGCATGTCATCCTGTAAGCCGTCAGCAACTACGGTTGATACTAAACCCAAGTTGAGCGCCTCCTCCGGCAAGCCATTTTCCGACCTGACACTTTACTGTAGCATGGCAAGGGTCCTGCAATATCTTACATTCACAAGGCCAGACATTTCTTATGTGGTGCAACAAGTGTGTCTATTCATTCATAATCCGATGGAGGATCACATGCATTATGTGTTATATTCAGGGTACTCTAGAGTATGGCTTGCATTTATATCCATCGTTGACATCCACCCTTGTGTCCTACACATATGCCGATTGGGGAGGATGTCCGGACACTAGACGTTCCACGTCTGGTTATGGTATATTCCTTGGTGATAACTTGGTATCTTGGTCCTCCAAACGGCAAACAACGTTGTGCAGATCCAGTGTCGAAGCAGAATACTGAGGTGTTGTCAATGTAGTGTCTGAATCTTGTTGGCTTCGGAACCTTCTTCTAGAACTCCACTATCCGTTTTCGAAGGCAACATTGGTGTACTGTGATAATGTTAGTGTTATTTATCTCTCTGGGATTCCGGTCAACCATCAACGCATTAAACATATTGAGTTGGATATTCATTTTGCTCGTGAAAAGGTCGCTCGCGGACAAGTGTGTGTCTTACATGTCCCGTCACACTATCAGATTGCAGATATTTTTACTAAAGGTCTTCCGCTGGTATTATTTGAAGATTTTCGGGACAGTCTCAGCATACGTCTACCTCCCGCTTCGGCTGAGGGGTGTGATAGAATAATTATATTTATTGTAATTATTTAGTAATAATTGTAATTAATATTAGAATCATGTGTGTATGGTAGGTAGATTAGATAGTCAACTAATAGCATAATCTTAGCCTAATCATATCATAATCTTAGCCTAATCCTAGCCTAGATGATGTTGTATTTGTGGTATAATTACCACACTTTTGAAAGATTACAATTGAGGAAAATATTCTTACAGTGTGGTTATAAATCATTTCATTAAGGGTAGAACGAAAATTTAAAAGTTATATTATTTCTAATTAGTAAAAATAACATTCTTTTTGAGACATACTATAGAGGAAAGTGTGCCAGGTACATTGGAACGAAAGGAGTACTTGTTATGGCTATTTATGGATATCGTAGCTATGTTGTTTTGCTTTCGTGCATTATTTTAAATAATTGTTGTATGGGGTAAGGAGGAGGATGAGCGGATCGGTGATCTTACTGGTTCTTGTGGCTCATCATTACTACATTGTGCAGATCCTAGCACTAGCATTAATATTGTTGTAGGGCATACTTGATCTAGTTCGAGGCGTTCGAGTTATGTGAGCCAACAACGTCAGTCGTGGTGGCGTTTATCTAGTTTATTTATTTATGTTTCTGTCTTTCGGGTTGTGTCCCTAGATATGTGTACTCAATTTCTATCAGATGCTCCTTTTTCCAAAAAAAAAAAGGTGGAACTCCCACCTCAGGAGCTCCCACACTCCGGTCCGACAGGTCTGTGAAGGAGGTAAATCATGGTGACTCAATTGATTTCAAAGGTTAGATCGGTACCACGCTGCGCACAAGGGGCCCTCCTTTATTTCAAGAAGTAACCCCCACACTGCCGCTGACGGGATTCGATTCTTGGCCATTTTCCAAATATCCCCTTGATAACCAATTGAGCTGCCCAAGCGGACCTATCAGATGCTCCTTGACTATGCTATTGTGGGATTCGGATTTTTTTTCACACGTACTTTTTTCTTTCATATATTCCGTTGTTTATGATATTATGAAACCTTGTCTATTTCCAAAATATATTTTATTTTGCTCATGTTCTCGTATTGGTTTGAAAACAATGGAACGGTTCGCCTAAGGGGGGCGGTAGCTCGGTAGGTGTCGATTGCGACTAGCAAAAATGGGTCGGGACAGAATTGCACATTATAAATTTCTTCAATGTTTTTTTTATGAGTTCCATTATAATGTTCCTGAGATGAAATTAAATGGAGAAATATGGTTAGCGAGAATTCATATAGCTGATTCAAACTTATTTGGGCCGATGCATATATTGTTTCTGTTGTTGGATATCATTCGAACATAAGTAGTACATGATAAAAATAGTAAGCCGCAAGGAACAACCATTTCTGTTGTTGGATATCATTCGAACATGAGTAGTACATGATAAAAATAGTAAGCCGCAAGGAACAACCATGACTACACAAGTCTACAACCCTACCTTTTCAACCATGACAACTTATGAATTGCCAATGGAAACAAAACCATGAGTACACTCCTTTTCAATTGTTAAAGAATTACGTAATGCCAGTCAAAGCGTAAAGTGTTTACCTCTATGCTACTTACCTGACATTGCCACATCTCAACTTAATAGTTTGTTAAAATACAAACTAAGTGAATTTTGACCTTGTAACAATAAAGGGTGCAAGACATTGATAGATTAAAACTATACGAAAGTACTATCAGGATATATGACTTACAAGTTACAGCCATGTCACTCCATGTAAACTAAATCAGAGAAACGCTTGTTCGATGTGATTGGAAAGTTTTATTGAAACAATAGATTGCTTGTTTATGCATAAGAAGATGGACATGAAAGCAGCAGGTCATTACTGTACATAATTACAGCATGTATATGATAGAATCCCAAGAGTGTGAGAGCCTTCCTCTTTTTCCAACCAATTTGATCATTTTAGGCTTAAGTTACCCTCTGGCAGGGACATGTATTGAATCAGGAGACATAGAAATCATTTGGAGAAGGCTTGAATTGGAAAAAGTTTCTTCAAGATTATGTGCCGACGGACACCTCCTACTTCTACCATCTATTCCATCCTTTGTTATGTGAACAAGTTCTCTTGCAACATCTCCCATGTGAAATTTCCCATCTTGGGAACCAAATATTATGCATCTTGTTGCAAGGTCTGCAACTATCTCTATCTTCTCCCTCCAGAAAATAGGCTGCTCGTGGTAATAAAGACGTGGATCGACTATCTCTTCTAGCTTCCCACTTGTTATCTTCTGTAAAGCCGTCTTCGATGGAAGTTGATCCGAGCTAATGCCTGTAATAACCTCCAAAAGAATCAACCCGAAGTTGTAAACATCGCTATGCTTTTTGCTATCGGTGTTTGCGTTCGTGGGGAGCTCGAACCCAAAAAGTTTTACGGTCAAGTCCTCATCTAGGAAGATGCAGTTGACATTAAGCTCATGATGTACGATGGGAGGACAAACCTCAGACTGCAGGAATGCAAGAACATTCGCTGTTTCAGCAACAATGTTTATCCTGTGGTGCCACTCTAGACCTCTTTTAGTCTCGTCTTTAGCTTGAAAAAGATATTCCCCGAGCGTTCCATTAACAGGATACTCGTACACCACTAATGGGGTGTATCCAGAATCGACAGACCATCCAAGAATCCAGGGAATATTCTTGTGTGAAACAGCATATAATGCCTCCACTCGAGACAAGACCTCGACGAGTTCTCTTTCACTATCACATTGTAGCCTGTGTACAGCTATCTTCGATCCATCCGTTAGGATTCCGGAATATAATGTAGCTTTGCCACCACCGTGATCAATAAGTATTTGCTCATCTTGAAAACCTTTAGTGGCCTGTTCTAGCTCATGGTAAGTAAACATTCGGATAGTACAAGGTTTCTGGAACGAGCCATTACCCTGACTCCGAGTCATACTAGGATGATAGAATATGTCCATCTTCATAGACCGCCTTAAAACACAGAAAAGTGCTGTCAAGGAGGTAATGGTGAGTGCTGAAGTGAGAACTCCTGTGGATATATGTACACAATTGCTATAAGTCCCTCTTCTCCAGAATTTGAAGAAAGGATTTAACATATACAGTCAAACCTCTCTAAAACAACATCATTTGTTCTGATACTTTAGCTGGTATAACGAAATGCTATTATATAGAACGTATAATATAACATAACATGAAAAATCGGTTCCACAGAAAACATGGTTGTTATAGTGAAATGTTATAATACAGGATGATTGTTATAGAGAGGTCTGACTGTATAACAATGTAAAGAATTACTATTACAATATTCAGCGTATTTTAGCTGTCATAGCAGATAACGTAAAAAGGAGTTCAATCGAGCATAGTAAATCCAGTACGGTTTATTTTAATACCTCTTGAATTTCTGTTATGAGTTAAAACATGCCGAATTCAATTGAAATTACAGTCACTAGTACAGAGTACAGACCGGCTAGAATTTTTGTTTTCCTTCTGCCATGACTTGTTGAGTAACATGCTTTTCCATATGCTTCTTCTCCTTCTTTAATGCAAGCTGCCAAAGAACTCACATTTGGTTACAAGTTAAGCATGGACAATAAACTATTTGCAGTACTCGTGATAATAGATCACTGTTATATATGGTTATTTGTTTAAGTTTTGTGCACTATCAAAGTACAACTATAAAGTTAAGATGACCTATAACAACACCTAACTATTTATAGTAATTCTTATTTGGTAACCTAAAATGTAGTAAACAATTCGCTATCACCGGTTAAAAACACTTGTAATGCAAAAACTCCTTAAGTTTTAGTGTATATAAGCTCAATCTTATTAGAGTTTAACTTATATACACACTCACAGTATACAATTTGTCACACCACCAGGTTAAGATAATAGGAAATTGTCTTCAGTAATTATGATTTGGTAATGTAAAATGCAGTAAACAACATGCCATAACCGGTTAAAATATGCTGATTGTGTAGAAGTTCTTTATGTTGTCAGTAGGGGCGGAGGGAGAGTATTAGTTACAGGTTCAAACAAACCTAGTAACCTTTGTTTAAATTCTATTTTTGTTTTAGAAAATTCATTAAATATGTATAAATACTTGATTGCAAACCAGTAAATATGACGATTATGGATTCGGTGTCAAGTTCAGAACCCATAAATTTTAAATTTTAGCTGTCAGTGTATGCAAGTTAAACATTATGGGGTTTAACTTCTGTACACTGACAGTTGCACCATTTGATTAGGATGACCTATAACAATCGGTAACCGTCTATAGTAAGGTTAGTTAAAAGAACTCACATTTGAGGCACCCGACTCCAACAGCAAAACCATCACCAACATATCCATCTTGGCATTCGCATCTAATCCCAGAAGTAACAGTGGTGGCATTGATGCTATCTGCATTGGCAACACAAGTAGCTGTGGTTGAATTTCCTGGAACAGCCCACTCCAACTTAACGCCGCGTTTGCTTACTTGATTTCCAGATAAAACAACCCAAGACGAAAATCCCCTGCATCCAAACTGAGAAAAAGTAGAGAAACCGTCTCTCTGATCTGCATTCCAAGCACTGCGATCAGATAAGGGGTAGCAACATGCAGGGTAGCTACCCGGGGACCCGTCACAACGAGGCATTACGTTTTTCTCGCAATCTGGTTTGCACAAGGATGAATCCTCACAGTCGTATAACCCTAAGATATTATCTCTTGATATGCCAAAGTAGTCGTTTCCATTAAATCCAAAAGACTTGAGGTCGTTGTACTGACGACAAAAAGTGGTGTTTGGGAAATCGACTAGTATGCCATCGGAGAAGAAGTGGAGAATTCGATAGCTTTGAGAACCAATGTTAAGGAAAGGTGAAGTGGAGTTGATGCATGAAAGGCGAAAAACATCGGAAAGTGAAGAATTACATGTAGATTGGTTCATGTAGAATGGAAATGGTATGTGAAAATTCCCACACTTCTCACCACAAGCTGCTTCATGCTGATATTGGTCATTATCTTCTTGCTGATCTTTGACAACATGTGAGAGGGAATGAGCAGTGCAATTGCTTAGGAATAGTGTGATAAAGAGCACAATGAAGGAGATTTGAACAAGGATAAATGGAAAATTAGAATGCAGGGACAACATCCCCTTGGTGGCTAATTTTGACATTATAAGTAATATTCAAAGGCTAAGAAAAAACTACAAATACAAACACCACCGGATACTGTGCAAATTGGCTGCTTTCTTTAATCGAGGAAGTTCCTCTTTATGTTTCAACTAAGTGAAATTAAGAATTTGACAGAGTTCGCGTTCTGATCTATGGGAGTTGAACTCGAAAAACTGGCCAAGGTTGTCTCCGGTTCAGTAATCAAGGAAATGTGTGGAGGCGACAGACTAAAGGCACAGGGCAAAAGAACTTAGAAGGTTTACCAAGGGAAGTAGTAAACTGTGAATTACAGAAAGCATGTTGGATGATTGGAAGCTATTTACCTCCACCTTACACCTCCCCTATAACTTAACCTTCTACTTACACTGTATCTTCTCTTACCTAATCAAGCAATGAAAGAAGAAAGGACACCATTTCTTTTCTATGAAGTTCCTCCTTTCCAACTTTTTCTAAAATATTCATTTCATCAGAAAACTAAAGGAAAGCTAAAAGATATTGGCCAAGGAATTATACTCTTCTCTGTAAACTTACAAGTACCTCTCTTGTATAGACCTACAATCTTTTGATATGATTTGCACACCATGGCCAGGTGCCCAGGGGCTGATCTAGCCTATATGGTACGAGTTCACGTTAACTTAGTAGCTTGTGTTTAAAATTTTTATTCGCTAAATATTTTTTATTGTTAACCAATTTTACTATATATTTTTTTAAGATCATTGTAAAATTCATAAACTTTGAATATTAAATTCTACTCTAACCATGCCTATCTTTCTTGTAAATATATTGCATGACTATGCTAATGGACTAAAAATACGAAAGATATTCACTATCTTTCTCGTTAAACTATCATTTGTATGGAAATCTTGAATTTAGCTTGAAATTGAGGAGTTTATCTGGAATTAAGGGAAGGGTAGACAATTGGTCTGAGGAATAGGGTGCATCCTTGTAACTGGTGTTGTGCCAACTGTACACGTCGAGTTGGGAGAATCGCTAAAATACCAGGCTCGAACCACTAGGTCTCTTTTTAAGTATAAGAAAAGAAAAAAATTATACTCCCTATCTCTCAAATTATTTGTCGTGGTTACTAAAAATAGTTGTCTCAAATTATTTATCATTTTAGAAATTTAAGATATAATTAATTATTTTTTATCCATTTACTCTTTATCATTAATGTGACACATAAATAGAGTAAACATTTAATAGAGAGATTATATCTTACATAATAAGGGCAAAGTATATCAAATACACCTCCTAATTAATACTCTTAAGGGATGTATAAATAAAAAAATGATAAATAATTTGAGACTGAAGGAGTACTAGTGTATTTAGTTGGTTTCATCCAAAGATAACTAGAATTAAATGCATGTATAGTTTAATAGTACCCTGTTTCATTTCAAAAGAAATTGCGTCGAGTACAAAAGAACATATGTTATTATTTTTAATAAAATCGGACAATAATTCTTTACTTAAAAAACTAATTTTTTTCGTACTACTTCTATTTCATCTTATATGACACTCTTATTTAGTCAATTATAAATGTCACATTTCTATATTTGAAAACTCTTTTTATGTTATCCTTAATGATATTATATTATTATAGTTATAAACATATAATGACATGTTTAAGATCATAAAGCATTTTTAGTTTGTGGCAAATTTATCTTTCTATATTAAATTTCATGCCTAATTATCATCATATAAAATGAGACGAAGGGAATAAGCTAAAAACTGTTAAAAGGGTACTATAAATAACAATATTGTTATAATTAAGGTTATTTAAACAAAGACAAAAAGTTCAACTTCTCAACCAAATTAGAATCTCTGCAGATATTATATGCAATAATTAACTAATTCCATATTTGAGAATTTTATACTGGGGCAATAATTCCGTATTGGTACGTAACATGTACTCTCACGTAATGTATTAAATGTATTATTAATACACCAAATTATTTATTTGGAGGATAGAATTTATCTCTATATGTTCGATTATTAAGTAGTACCAACTTTGGTGTCACATTCAACTGAAATACCAAGAGAGTATAATTAACTGGCCTAGAGAATAGTAACAGTACATAGTTTTAGAATATGAATGTACTGCATCATCGAGATTCGTCTTGTTTGAGTACTACGTACGGTATGTCAGGTGGTTGTATATACAAGTAAATAAAAGGTAAATGTAAATGTTAGTAGCACAGATTACAAAACAGTTTTAAGTTCTGTTGTATACACTAATGAAATTTGAAGTTTTTGCATTGCACGGATTGTTCTTCAAACGCATTGCTCTTTAACTTTGGTCCCTAGTATTCGTGGTCTTTAATTTTTTTCCCTGCCGCGCATTTAATAAAAATATCTAACCCTACTTCGCTAGGCATAAATTATGTAACATTTATTTTCGAAAACTGAACTTTTGCCTCAATCGGCATAAATTTTGTAGAAATTAAATTATGCGGCATAAGTTCTGTAGGAATTAAATTATGCGGCATAAGTTGTAGTATAGTTTTTTTTTATATAATTTATTGTAGTGTTCAGAAACTGAAGTTATGCATTTTGGGGCATATATTTTTTATCCTTTCTCGTGTTTGTTTTTGTGAGTTTGATGTGTTTTTGTCCATTTTTTATGTTGAGATTTGAAAGTTTAGTCGTGTCCGACATAACTTGTGGGAATGAAATATAAACTATGGCGAACGACCACCAAACTTCTTCCGCTTTTCAGATTGTGTGGAGTGTTGAAAATTTTGCCTTATCCGGCATAACTTGTTGGGTGTTATGATACATATATCAAGCTAAATATAGATTTTGCCGAGCGAAATCTAAAATTATGCCACGTTAAAAGTGTTGAATGGAAAAAAATTAAAAATCAGGGATAAAAATTAAAGACCACGCAGAAAAAGGGGCATTAATGTGAATGACCCATGGTTTTTTTTTACACGTTCCCTCTATCCTATTTAATGGTTAAGGTTACTAAGAATACTTATTAACAACAACAACATCATATCCGATATAATCCCACAAGTGGAATCTGAATAAGATTGAGTGTATGTAGACATTACCTCTATCTTGATAGATAGAGAAGTTGTTTCAGAAAGGCCCTCCTTACTAAATTTTTTTATCATTTTATTAAAATCAAAGATAAAATTAATTATCTACTCATTTGTTTTTAATTATTCTTGAAAGTAAAGTTGAAAGAAAATATGTTATTCATAGGTTGAATGATTCTCCACTATTCTCTAAGAAAATAGCTGGCTATATTTATAATAGTGCAAAACCTAATTTAGCTAGGATCTAGAAATCTATTCTGATATTATCAGATTAAAAATTATATTCAGACATGAATTAAATAAATATTCAAATCCTAAATAAATTTAATTTTCTACTCCAACTTTGAATAGTGTTTCCAAAATTTGAAGGTTGAAGAAATATATATACATCGATAATTGAAAGATTGGAGAGGAGTAACCCAGTACTACAACAACAACAACAACAACAAAGGCTAGCGCACAACATTCTCTAGTGAAGGGAGGACGAACAATTTGAGAGAGGATAAGCGATGATTGCACATATGTTTTAACTTATTCTCTTTATCAGGTAATTAGTGAAGGAGTTAAATAATATAAAAAAATAAGCTCATGAAATTCATAATACTCTCGCATAATTTAAGTGTAGTTAACAATTTCACCATACTTTAGGTGTGTTTTTATGTCCTATCTCAATAATATATAACGACTATTGTCGAGACGAATGTGGTCATACCCAAAGGAGTATCGCATCAGCAAAACGACTTTCTAGTCATATCCATCCTGCACTTCGAATATGAAGAATTTGATCATACCTCAACCCAATTAAGTTCGGATTGACTATATGAATTGTACCGACCATATTTCCCCAGTTAATTTCATATGAAACTCATAAAAGAAATTCTTTTAGAAATGTATATCATGCACTTTTATCACGATCATTTTCGCTAGCCGCAATCGGCAAATATTTTCTTCAGTACCAAACTCACTCTTCATGCCTTGACTAGCATTACATAATTTTGTTTCCACTTGCAGTTCATAAGTTGTCATGGTTGAAATGGTAGGGTCGTAGTCATGGCTGTCCCTTGCGGCTTACTATTTTTGTCATGTACCACCCTTGCTCGGATGATATATAACAATAATTATGCATCAACTCATATAAGTTTCGAATGCTATGACGAATTCTCACTGGCCAACATAATAATGGAACTCATAAAAGAAATTCTTGAAGAAATCTATATCATGCACTTTTATCACGACCCATTTTCGTTAGCTGCAATCAGCACCTACCGAGCTACCGCTCCTTTAGGCAAACCGTTCCATTGTTTTTAACCCAATACGAGAACGTGAGCAAAGTACATCATATTTTGAAACAGACAAGGTTTCAGAATACCATAAGCAGCGGAATATTCGAAAGAAAAATAACACGTAACCGAGTACAAACTAAGATCTAGGGACGCAGCCCGAAAGACAGAAACATAAAGAGATAAACAAGATAAGCGCCACCACAACAGAAGACTAGAGTTGCAAAAGGTTTTACGAGTACCATCTATTTAAGAGTTCCAAAAGAAGAGCTGCTGAAGAATCCTTGGCTTTCTTTACACTCGGCATAGGTTCCCCGATACATTCATCTGTCCATCCTTTGTCTGAAGTATTTACGCGTACACCATACGTAAACCTCTTTGCATGTGCTGGACCACCCTCGTGCACACATCTAAAAATGATCAAATTATTGATTCAGTACTGCAAATTATAGTGAGGCATAGTGACAGACATCACCTAGTTCACCAGCAATGTACTCCCTATGTCCCAATTTATGTGGCACCATTTGACTAGACACAAAGTTTAAGAAAGAAAGACTTGAAATTTGTGGTCTAAAACAAACCTCAGACATTTGTGTGACTGTAAATCATTTCATTAAGGGTAAAAGGAAAATTTTGAAGTTAATTTCTTTCTAATTATAGTAAGATAATATTCCTTTTGGACAGACTAAATAGGAAAGTGTGCCACATATATTAGGATGGAGGGAGTAACAGAAAATTGCATAGCATGTGAGATAAAAGCTAAATTGCAAAAACTCTTCTTACCGATAAAGTGGCATAGGCCAATTTCTGCATAAGCATATATCATTCAATGTCTGCCTAGTAAAACTCGGGTTTCCATTCTTTTTCTTCCCATCATCAGCCTTCTTAGCTTCAGCTTCCTCCCTCTCTTTCAACACAACTAGGGCATTCCTGGCAGCCAACTTCTGTGCCATTTTCTTTTGAGGATTCTGTGCCATTCCAACCTGAAGACCATCCACATATACTTCAACAGTGGCTATATTCCCACTTCGAGTTGCTTTGTACTCTAAGCCTTGAGCTTGTTGTTGACAACGTTCTTGCAGCTCTCGAACTGGATGCATTGGCAGTGTTTCTGGCGTGACCATTGGATGCAACAGTGGTTGAAAAACCTGAGAAAATTCACGAATCAAGTAAGCCGACACGACCTCACTGCCAATGCAAGGAGTTTAAGAAAGTAAAGAATGACTCTTGTTGTCTTTAACTAAAGATGTATAATGTACCAAAATGCCCTTTAAACTTATGGTCTTAAACATGGCATATAGAGTGTTGAAATTAAAGAGTGTTTCCAAATTAGGAAAGAGACATTGTTTTTGAAATAGACTAAAAAGGCATGTAAGACAAACAAATTGAAACAGAGTACAAGGTCCTTGAAACTAACCTTCCATACAACTTTAGTATTACACCCACTGTCGAGAAAAATAGCCCCAGCAATTGATTCAAAAATATCACCAAGAACTTTAGGAGCTTTGCAATCCCCCAAACCAAAGGAGTTGAAACCTGGTTTTGATAGTTCATTTTTAACCTCGTTCACAAAGTCACGAATCTGGAAAAGATGTAAGGTAAACAAGGCATTGGTAAATCTTCTTCGCAACGTGAGCGAGCCCAATACCAAATAAAAAAGGGAAAATTAGATTTTTGGACTGCTCAAAAGAATAATAGCCAGCAAATGGATAGGTTATGCAATCAAGTATATATATACATATTGTATACACAAAATATACAAATAATTATACATGAATATACATATAACATACATATCAGTGTATAGGTTTTTGTATATTTTGGCTAGTGTGCATAATTAATTTCGGCCGATGGTCCAAAAAGGATAAAAGCCCAATAAAAATGAGTATGAAAAGTGGGAGTGCAGTTAAAGAACCTGCTTTTCTAGAGCACTAGATCCATGACGAAGGTGTAAATGAAGACTGTGTTTAACAGCAACACGTGCGAAATTTTCATTATTCACAGCCGCAGCTCGCAAGTCGGTCAATCGGCCTGGGGGCAGATCTGTGTATGTAAAGAACAAGTGCCTCGTGATGAGATGGTCTAATACTGCATCACCCACAAACTCGAGTCTTTGATAACAGGAGACCCCAGAAGACGGACGTGAAGCATGGGTAATTGCTTCCAGCAATAGGCCTTTATCATTGAAGCTGATGTTCAAAGCACCTTGTAATGCATCAAAGTCAACACTCCTGAGTACATTCTCGGGAATGCTATAAGGCCTAACGGAGTATTCAGTCTCTTTGAAATCGAAATCAACCTCAACCCCAATCCATTTCATGAAGTGGTTTGCAGCATACTTTCCACCCTCAACATAATATACTCCAATCAGTGCTTCCACAACATCAGCCATCGTCTTGCTAGAGAGTACACGATACGAACCTGAATCATTATCAAGCTCACCTTCTTCAGTTTCGTCATCTTCAAACTCTAGAGCCTTTGCTGCTACAGTCCCATTTTCTGTTGTTTCATGATCAAATATGGATGATTCTTCTTCATTGGTGTCCTCGTCATAGACGGGCAATACCCCAGGCGCGGCCCATCTCGATGGAGAAAATCGATCTGCTTGGATGTATGATTGGAGTCCCTTACTTAAGGCATTTTGGTACAGCACCATGTTGCTTACCATTTGTTGTCTCATCCTGGTGAGTTGACCTTCATGTTTCTGGGGATACTTGAGGAAAAGATACCGACTAACAACCCATTTCAGATATGCATCCCCAAGAAGTTCTGCTCTTTCATAGCAGAAAGTCTCCTGGCAAGAAGCAGCTGTCAATGCTTCCAAGATCTGTATTAAAAAAAAAGGATAATTACATTTTTGGACCACTCAAAAGAATAACAGCCAGTAAATGTATAGGTTTTGTATATAAAGTATAAGTATACATATAATATACATATTGTGTGCACAAAATTTACACAATATATGTATATATATATAATATACATGTAATATACATAATCAAGTGTATAGGTTTTGTATATTTTGGCTAGCGCCCGTAATCAATTTTGGCAGACGGGCCAGAAATGAAAAAAGGCCCAAAAAAAAGGCTTAGGCATCAAATGAAATTGCAAGACAAACTCCAGAAATAATCAGAGGTTTATTTTACCTTCAGTGTTGGGACAGGGTAACCAATCATTTCCTTAAGCTGAACAGCAAGCAGCATGCTCTCAATCCTCCTCATGATCGAGGGCAATCTCTGAGCACCCCGAATAAGGGTTCCAGGAAGTGGATGTAAAAAACAGAGCTCAGGAGGGAGGAAAACATAATACGTTTTATCAGTTGACTCTTCGAGTTCACCCTCGTTAACTACAAAAAATAAAGATCCAAACTTACACTCTTAAGACATGACAAAAGACAAGCTCAGTCAAAAAAAATGCAAAACATAAACAGACCTGAATGTTCAAATCGTGGTGAGAGAAGGTTCTTGCAATATGAAACACCGCGGCCTCTTATTAGAGGCTGCTTTTTATAGACCAAATCAACTCCATATCTGCATACAAATTGGACGGGATAGCCAAGTGCATCAAGGTTGCACTTGAAAACAACCAAAAGAGATTCTCAAATCTAGTGGATAAGGGATAAAGTATAGGCCAACTTATCCCACACTTGAAAGTAATTTAGCCTTCAACATGAGAAGTCCTTTGTTATTTTCAAGTACAACCAAGTTGCACCGGAACCACCCAATCCTTGCACATAATTAAGCATTTGTTAGCACAGCAGAAATCAAGACACTGTGGTTCAAACTTCTAAGGACATGGAAAAAGAGGAACATACTTTTGCTTATAATAAGCAGCATAACTACTGTACTCGAGAGGACCAAGGTAACCTTCTTTCCTAGGAAATGAGTTCTCGGCAGTCATATCATTGTAAATGGAATCAACATAAAATCTCTTTCCAGAGTGAGCAGCAGTGACAATTCTTCCAACAATATCTTCTGCTCTAAGACAACAATCAGCCATCACTATCTTGTCAACTTCAACTATATCGAGTCTACTCCGGTTAGGGACCAATCCAGATGCTTTGACCACATCAAAGTGTGCAATAGCACCTCTAACACCATATGTAGGATGTGACTTCAGTCCAAAGGCCATACCGTGCCGCAATTTTGCAAACCCATATTCCCTTCGGTCTCCACCAAGAGCACGCTCATTGGTGCCAAGATACACATCTGGGCGAGCTCTCTGAAGAGGATTGCTCCATACATCAGTTTTAGTAATTTTTTTAATATGATCCCAGTTGATATCTTTTATAGGATCTCCAGATTCATCACCAGTAACAAGGGAAAATAGATATGCCTTTGCTGGGTCCCAAGGAGTGGTGGACGGCTCAACATCAACATCCAAAACAATGCTCATCATTCTTACATGAAAGCTCTTAAGGTACGCCAACTGCCAGTCAGCAGAAAATTAGAATTCTGTTCAAGGTAGTTAAATGTGTTCATTATAACTTAGATAGTAAAAGGAAACTCAACCTGAGACTCTGTAACGTCTATTGCCCCTCTGAAGACAAGAGTAGCCTTCGTTACTACAGTTCGAGCAATAAATAAATCCATCGACATCGATAATACCTGTACCCAATAAAAGATTATTAAGTGAGGAAACATTAACAGAATTCACATTTGGTAAATTGTTGTTCATGTTTAAGATATGAAAAGCAAGAGAAAAGGAAAACCTCTGCATCCAGCTCATTGCCAAACAGTATAGCAAACTCTGACACATCAGTTAAGAATGGGTCCTTCGAGGTGCCAATATTCACACATTTGATAGCATACATATAGAGGTGAGTGAACTTTGAGCTGTCACAAGAATCCTTCCCCAACAAAATCCAATCACCCTTCAAGGAAAAAAGAAAAGGAGTTGCCCATAAGTGTGTTAAGAAATTGAATGACAAAGATTAGACCAAAGTTTGTTCCCCAAACTTAGTAGGGAGAAGAATATATACAAACTCTTCCATTGTCGTAACATAGTATAGATTAGATCTCGGTTATCAAAAGAAGAAACATAGTATAAATTAGATATTCGTTTTATAACGGTTGTATCCAGGTCCGTGTGTGCGCCACCTCGACTATTCCGTTGGGAACCTGCTACCTCCTACTAGCACATGTATAGGGTAACTCTGACCATCAAGTTTAGGCAAGTGGGAAGAAATCAACTAGAGTATTTTGTCTCTGCAAGGATTTAGACCCTAATCTCCAATTTTTACACTCACTTCATTGATCAGAAGGCCACACCCTTGGATGCCTAATCTCCAAGATTAGCTATGATTCTTAATAATTGTTTCTTCTACAAGCTCCCCCGGTTAATGCTACAGGTTTGATGAAAGAACACTCTTATCACTCCTTCCACTCGTACATAGCCACGCCCAGTTTTACAAAATAGAAGACTGAACTTTAGGAATCAGTTAGATTGGTGTCTGAAGCTGTCACTAAAATGCAAGCTGCTTATTACAATGAAGCTTCGACAGTTATATGACCCATCGAGTTCTCATATTTTTTCTTAGAAACAGCTCAAATATGCATATCATATTTACTATTTCAACACATCTCACAAAAGCATCTACTTTCTTAAAACAAGAGAATAGTGTTTACGCCTTTATCATTCAATACTAATTTCTCTATCATTCCCTTAAATCAACAGGGTAAGTGAGTGGAGGAAAAAGAGTCTCGACAAGGGGAAAGGATGCCAGAAAATGGGCTAGGGAGATTACTCTTCTAAGAATATGATACTGACAAGAAAAAGAATTGACAGCTCAAATTTGAAATCTTACAAAGATGGAGACGGCATCTGGCCATAAGAATCTCTTGAAATAATTGAAAAAGTTTTTTCGAAAAAATTGTTAATGTTACAAAAAGTCAGAAACTTTTTTGGGTGGAAGAGTGCCTAGAGGCACTTTTGGAATTAAGAAATATTCGTGTACACATAAAACACTCAATCGGAAAAAAATATAACTATTCAAACACCGTTCTTTTTGGACAAACTCGTTGAAAAGCTTTTTCGTCATTATTTAATTAATAGTCTTAGTATATGCTCGTTGCGCATGTCCCTCATATTAATGAGAACAAACTTTTAACATAATTTAAATACTCCCTCCGCTTCAATTTGTTTGTCTCGGCACGGAGTTTAAGAAAATAAAAAAACTTTTGAATCTTGTGTCTTAAGTTGGGAGTAGAGAGTTACTAAATACAACAAGTGGCCCTTGTTTTGAAACAGACCAAAAAGAAAAGTGAGACAAACATATTGAAACGGGGTGAGTAATATTTAAAAGATGTGTTTGCATTAACATAAAATTTAACAAAAAATTGCAAGTGTCAAAATATTAAATATTAATCATGTTTAAGGGCTTGAGCCACTCCAGTGATTCTTTCGCCAGTTTGTTCTAATAGATGCTTCATTGTACAAAATATCATAGGAATATTTTTTATTAAAAGGTAAAAAAAGTCGTTCAACTTTACATGAGCACTTGGGTACGTGCATTGCATGTATACTTCATGTTAGTTATTACAAAAGTTGTGTATGATAGTGTTAAAAATGACTCTTGGGCCTAACCCAACCCCAAAAGCTAGCTCATGAGGGGAGAATTGTCCAAGACCATATAAGGAGACCACCCATCCCTTTTTATCTGATATGGGACTCTTCAACACCCCACCTCACGTCCAGGGCTGAACATTAGGAGCGTGGGCAATTTAATATGGGAGCCCCACTTCGGTAAACAAGAATTGGGATGGACCCTGCTCTGATACCATGTTAAGAATTGGGATGGGCCTACTCTGATACCATGTTAAGAAATGAATCTTTAGCCCAGGTCAACCCCAAAAGCTAGCTCATGAGGGGAGGATACCATATAAAGAGACCACTCGTCCCTTATTCATCCGATGTGGGACTCTTCAATAGACGCTCCGGTGAGGAGGTGTGAGAGGTTGGCCATGGAGGGCTGGAGGAGAGGTAGAGGTAGGCCGAAGATGTATTGGGGAGAGGTGATCAGGCAGGATATGACGAGTCTTCAGCTTAACAAGGACATGACCCTAGATAGGAGGGTGTGGAGGTCGAGGACTAGTGTAGAAGGCTAGTATTAGGATTAGTATTATTTTCCTTTAGTGTAGGATCAATTTATTTCCGTCATTTTTATTTTAGTATTCGCATACTTCTTTTCTTAGTTTTTTATTCCTATTTGCTTGTATCTTTCACTTCGTTATCTTATTTTCTTGTTGCTATTACTGCTTATTATTACTGTTGCTTTCATTTCTACTTGAGCCAGGGTCTATCGGAAACAGTCTCCTTATCCGTCAAAAGGTAGGGGTAAGGTCTGCATACACTCTACCCGCCCCAGACCCACCTAGTGGGATTATACTGGGTATGTTGTGTTGTTGTTTAGTCATTTTATGAGTGCTAAAACTTGTACCTTATTCTATTCATGCCTATGCATAGGCATCGAACTTGACAGTTGTTAACTGTCCTTGTAAATTTTATGTCGATCGTTATCTTATTCTTTTTTTTATTTTTGAAACTTGTAAAGTTGTATTCCTCAGCATTAAGGACACATGCTGGAGACCTCCAAAAAGTTGTTAAGAACAGCCTATAGTACTTACGAAGAAGCTAAAAGATCTACTAACTGTTCAGCTTCTTCTACCTATGATCTCTTTCTAAAGTACTTCATTTACCCACCAATTGTATAGACGCGCCATTTCCCTCCTCCTAGTCTTTTGTACAAAATGTTAATAATTGCTTTTGAAGTTCTAAATCCATGCCCACCTCATACATTTGTATGCATTGACATTAATGCTTCCATGTACACTGTTTTGAAATCAAAATCATGTTTTACATCCTTTTAAATATTTGGCATAAAAATTGCAACATCTGTTAGTTACTTTAATTTTGTTAAACGTAAATTTACTCTTTTTGCCACAGATTATACATCCATAAAGGTAACATGAAAGAAATTACAATTATGTCATATATAGAGTGCAAATACGGAAAAACTTTATGTAAGGTAAAAACTCAATATGTAATTATTGTCTTCTATCCAAGCTTTAATTATTAGATGTACAACGACTCCACTTTAACAATTCCGTATAAATATTTGTATTCAATGGACGTACTAATCTCCAACAATGGACGTTAGTATTCCGCAATCACCAAGTATTCCATATGAGACTAAACTTGGTGTCCAAACGGACCAAAATTTCTAGTTGTTTTCTTTCGGTTTGTAACATTCTTTTCTCCTAATGGAATATTTATTTTTCAAGCTTTTTTCAAATAAGAAAAGAATTTATATTAGGTTGTCTTAATTGATTTTGAAGTCTCAAATATTAGGACTTCCTACATAATTCGAATAAGGAAAGATTTAATGACCAAAATTTTAGTTGATTTCACAGTCCTAAATATTAGGAAAATAATGACATGACTATTTGTCTAATGTAAAATCTATTTTTAAAGTGTAAAAAAAGTGAACGACATTTCGCTAAGAGGCTTCGTGCTTTTAAATATATATAGATTTTCTGAAGATTGTCCAAACAGGTTCGACGTTTGGTAGAAAGGATGATAGAAATGTTTTCCACAAACTTATCAACTTTTGCAAACTAGATTTCCAAAAAAGAAACTAAATCACTTTCCACCAAGAAAAAGTCCACTGCCAAGAATTAAGCACTAACCCTCAGAATATCAGCTACGCCTTCAGGATAAAACTCCCTGTGCCGGGAAGTTCCGGGAATTTGATCACCTTCATCATCCTGTTCAACTTTCTCCGACTCCACCCCACTTCCCTTGTCTGGTAAGAGCATGTCCGTAAATGCCCCCATCTGGTGGAGCTTCTTGCAAGCATCCAAGCAAACAGCCTGCATCAAAACTACTTTTAATATGTTGCCATATCATCAAGATTGTTAATTGAGAACAAAAAGGAACTTTTTTGACCTGCTGGGCAACGCGCATTGAGCTGCATACAGGGCCCTCAAGTTTCTCAAAAGGTGCATTGCAGGGTAGTTGAAGCCTGCATGAATATTCGGTTGGGCAACCTGACTTCTCGTGCCGCTCCATCATAAACTCAGGACGGAGAATCGAGTACCTGGAATGAGACAGAAAACCTGTTAAACCAATCATCACTAAAATAAATTTCTGAGCAGGCGTATGTATGTAATTCCACCTGTCACTTGGTAATTGGGAACAATAGAAGTGGATCAGCCCAACAGCAGAATTTAAGCTCACAACAGCTCCAGTGGACTCCACCTGATAAACTGAATCTGCTGGTGCCTCCCGAGAGATCGCAACTTTGAGATGACTAATATCAGTCCGCTCAATTGCTTCTTTCCGCAACGTCTCTTCACTGTTTCTGGCATTCCTCAGAAATGCTTCATGTGATGAATTATCCCTAAACAATGATTTATTATAACGCTTTAGAATCCATATAGTGCACAAAGAGGAGGACTATATGTGCTGGAATACATAAAGATGCAGATACCTCTCAACCATCAAAATATAATCTGATCCAGGCTTACGGGCACGGCCCCTGGACTGGATAAACGCCAAGATAGTTTTGGCCAGGTCAAACCTGATGACAACGTTGCATTGCCGGATGTCAAGTCCTTCCTCAGCAACACTAGTGGCAACTAACAAATTAATCTGTCAAAACCATGCAAACAATTAGGAGAAAGTAGGAATTATCAACTATACACAAGCTGCTTTTGGCACACAGCCAAAGATCCTAGAAAAGAAATCTTCCAGAGGTTCAGCTGTGTGTAGAGCTGAAACATGAAATTAGGAATTCTCAACAGTAAGATGCAGTAATGAGGGCATAATTTGAATAATATTTGGCCATGGAAAGACAACTAAGTTACGTATAGGTATATTAGTACTCTGTTTCAAAATTCCAACAGAATAAGTTGCAGCAGATAATTCAAAGTATATCTTGTTTCAGAATTATCTAATCAACTTACAACAAGAAGAAGAAATATAAAACAAAACCAACTTTACATTTAAAACTCAACAATTCATTTTCAGCAAAGATCCAACAAAAACTCAAGAATAGCAAGGCAGGCAGTAAAGATTTTAAGTAGTAGGCATGTAACACATAGGCAGGCAGTAAAGTTTTTAAGTAGTAGGCATGTAACACATAAGTGTTGACTCCAACTTGAAAATGAATAGATAAGTAAAGGCCACTAATCTAAAATATCAGATAGCATATAATTCCAATAATCTACTGCCAATACAAAACAGAATAAGCACTCTAAATGTTGTTGGTAGGTCACTGATGTAAAACTAATAACAAAGAAATCGAGTCCATAGCTTGGTACTGAGACATACACGACCATCTCGAAATTTGGCTATTGTGTCCTGCATTTGCCCTGTTCGCATTTCTTGACTATTGTTATGCCCAATTAAACTTGATGAAGTGATAAAACTAAGGGAAGGGAGCTCCTCAAAAACCTGCATGCTTAACAAAACTTGTTATAGCATAGTGCTACGACAATGTACTTTGCCTGTTAAGAAGATGAAAGCAGCAACAATGCACCTTTGGAAGAACCAAGGCAGTCACAACGCGTTCAACGAATATTATAGCACGAAAATCCTCAGTATGCTGATACTTGAGAAGTATCTTAATTAATGATTGAACTTTTGGTGTCACTTTCCCATCAGCCACAGCAGCTCCTAGAATCACGTCTACATGCTCTCCAACTGATACTACTGCAATAGACATCTCCAATTATGTCAAAGATCGCGAGTACATTTATCTTGGTAAAAGGCCTAAACATGAGGATCATAGACTTCGACAGAATTCAAGGAAACAAAAGTTCAGCGCAAAAGGATATTGGTCAATATATCTCACTTTAAGAAAAAATAGTAATGAACTTTTTAGATTTGTCACAAAACTTATGTTTCTCTTGATGTAAGAGCATACTAAGAGCCTATTTGGATGGGCTTATAACTTATAAGCAAATGTCATAAGTTAGGACTTAGGCTTATTTTTGTTATTTTGTCTCAAGAACAAAAGCTTAAAAGCACTTTTTTATCTTACCCAAACACTACTAAAGTTCTTAAAAGCTATTTTGGCTTAAAAGCAGCTAAAATAAGCCAATCCAAACAGGCTCTAAGGCACAAGTGTTACATATGAGGGACATGTAATATATACCTGGCATTGTTGTGAAATGGTAAGACACGAAATGAAGTAAACACGGAACAAGTACAGAAGGGCATCTATACTTAATATCCAATTGATGGAATATGTTCACTATGATAAAAGATACTCCCTCCGTCCCAATTTATGTGACACTCTTTCTTGTTAGTCAATCCCAAAAAGAATGACACCTTTCTATAATTAGTAACAATTTAACATTAAAATGTCTATTTTATCCTTAATGAGATGATTTATAGCCACACAAATATCTATGGCTTATTTTAGACCACAAGTTTTACAAATCTTCCTTTCTTTCTTAAACTCTGTGCCCAATCAAACACCATCACATAAATTGGGACGGAGGGAGTAATAATTCTACTAGAAATAGTATGATATTTCAAAAACCTCTTCCCTGGACATTGCGCTCCTATACTTCTTTTCCTTCTCTTTTAGATAAAATAAAATTCGATTAACAAACTACAGCACCAAGAAGGTACCTTAAGTTGACAAAAGTATCTGTAGAATTCACTCCTATTATAAGGAGTTTTATGAATTCCAGCACATTTCTCAAAATCATTTACACCAAAAGACAAAGATAAGGCATTTTAGAAAGTATTAGAGTTCCTTCCAACCAAATTGTCCAAAATATACATAAAGATAGATCTCCATATATTGCTTTGACTCTTTATTCCTTGTCCGTGTAATCTGTCTACTGCAGCTTCCAGAATCCAATACTTGAAGTCGTATATTCTTTCTGATGCATGTCTGATTTGTTTATTTTTAGACCTAGTGATGTTGGTCAATGCGTTTAGGTCTTACAGCTAATGTTTGTTAACTAATACTCTATAACTGGAATGCATATGAATAGGAGTCACTATAAGATGAGTTGATATCCAGCTTCAGAAATCCATCCCAGTATCTATACATATATCCAAAAGAACAAGAAATCGATATTTACTGTCCACGTGAACTTTAATTCATTCAAACACTTCCATTCCTTTCTCTCCATATCAACCAAAAAAGAACGATGAGGAGCAAGAAGATCTCCTGACGTCCAATCTCTTCATCCTTCACTGATATGTGCTTCTGTCACAGAGCTAGGGAGCACTCAGAAAACATCAAACATGGCCTACACCAAGGATCAAGTTTTATGGCAAAGGTTCAAAAGAACAGACTCACAGTATGCGTCTCTCCTATCCTTCTAGCATAGGCAGCACCAACTAACTTTTCTTCTCCTCCTGCATACCATGCAAAGAAGATCAATTGTTCAAGTTTCTCCTTTTGGTTTTTTACTTTTTTGACAAGTCTCTTCCTCGCATCAATCTCCACACTAGCCTCGACTCAACAGTAAATAAATAGTCATAATACAACTTAATAAAGAAAGTGTTGAATGAAATCACCATAAATATGACACTTCCCCAAAATTAGCATGACAGTACATCTACTGAAAGTTCCTCAAATGTCATCTCATTCCCAATCTTTTTTTAAATGTAATAAGATTATTAATGAAGGGCATAAATACCCATACACAAGAAGTATACTAAAAAGTAGAGAAGCCTCACAAAAAATATGGTTTTCTACGAGTGACACCCAATATTATATGCCATCTCATTCCCAATCTTGCATGACACCCGTGAAAGATACATCCATGTCGCATGGTTTACTGTGGCTTCTCTATTACGATGTGACCAAAAATAAACAAGAGGACTTATCGTTCAATGTTGAGTGTCCACACTGGACATCCAACGGAAAAGAACGGATTTCACGGTCATTCTTCAATGTAAAACAAGTAGGCGTTTGGACATGATTTGGATAAAGTTTGAAAAATAAAGAGTATTTGAAGTTGAAGTTCAGAAAGGGATTCGAAGTGGGTTATGTTTTGACATGAAATTCACTTTATAATATTGAACTTTTGTGAGTTAAGAACATTAATTCCCTTAAATACTCCTCAAACTTTTTTCTTTTGATTGTTAACTCCTCAAACTTGTCTTTCAAACTTCAAATTCTCTACTTCAAGTTTGAAGTTGAAATGATCGATCAAATTATTAAACAAAGACTTGTTTGAATAGTTTGCAAATATTATTTCAAATATTTGGAATAATATCTATGAGCATGCCTTCATAATACCTCTAATAAAGACTCATATATGTGAGGTCGTGACCTCCTCAAGGAACTACCCATAATTTTTCTAGAATCACCTTTCTCCATTATGTTTTCTCTTGCGGAAGGAATCTCTACAGCCACCTCTCAAATGGTGCTGTCCGATAACAATTACTGATCTAGATTTATGAATTATTATAGAGAATTCATTGGTAGAATGGGAAGAATTGAGGGAAGAAGAGCACACAGGGAATGAATGGGAAGATTGAAAAGTTGGAAGAGCCTATTGTAACGTCTTTCATAATATGTTCTACCCCAAGAAATTCCCTAATTAGCTCATCAATTTCTCTTACTAATTGAAGTTAGAATAGTAAACAAAGACATGAAGCAACATATCTTCTACTAGAGAGTGTCCACTATTAAGGAGACTTTTTTTTTAAAACAATACATTCTCGGTCCCATTTTACGTGACATACTATCTTTTTTATAGTCTGTCAAAAAAATGACACCTTTCTCTATTAGGAAACCATTTAAAATTAACATTCCAAATTACCCACAAGACTTGTCTGGACCCACTTGATATAAAAGTTCATCCTTTTACTAGGAGAGAGAATGAAAAGACGTATGGAACTCTCACCATCACACATTAGTATGTAGTTGAGTGTTGTCTCGCTTACCCTTCAATAGTAGTAGTTGTAGTATTACTCTTGTAGTTTCTTGTTATTTGATTTTTGTTACTATTTATTGTTTCGTGTACTTCAATTATCGTATTATTTTGTTGTAGTTAATGTTCCTTTTAAGAATGATTTGTCATGCTTTCTTTAGTATTTTGCCATGGCTCCTTCACTCCCGTTATGTTCTTTTTTCAAACTGCTTTGAAATGCTTTTCCTTGAGCCGGGGGTCTATTGGAAACAACCTCTACCTTGTTGTTTCCTTCCAAGGTAGAGGTAAGGTCCGCGTCTGCGTACACACTATCCTCCCAGACCCCACTTATGGGATTACACTGGTACGTTGTTATTGTTGTGTTGTCTGGTCAAACACCTTCACATTAAATGGGATGGAAGGAATACATTATTTTCTATCCCTCCAATCTTCTCTCGATATTCCGAAGCTCGATATCCTTGAACTTCCCTCCCAAAGGGAATTCGAAATATTTCAGAAGATGGTCCATCCAGCAACCATTTGCCGTGGCAAGCTCACGAGGATTCCGCACTCCAATTGAAATTAATTCTGCTTTCTTCATGTTAGTGTGGAGTCCGAAGTCCAATTGGAACACATAAATATCTGACTAAGAATCAAATATATGTTCTCCGCATTCACAAAATTCAGCCTATGAGTTGTAAACAATTATTGTACTATGGACACATAATTAAACTAAATGTAAAGGTGCTTACCGTAACTTTCAAGAAGCTCGCCCTCCTCCATCTCGCCAGGACTATCACTATCCGGATTGTCACCTTTATCCATCACACCATTCAAGTTACTTTCTGCAACGGCTCCCTCCGATAACTGGCATTGCAAGAGATAGACAACCTTATCCAGGTAGGATTCTTGGAACTTGATATCAAGCTGGTAGCTTGCTCTTTCATCATTTTGTAAAGCTGTCAGAAAAGAATGTGCTACCTACAACATAAAAGGGGCTTCAGGAGACGCTGCATGCAATAACATCACATTTACAAGGCAATAACAAAAGCGGTAACATCTGCTACCTTATAGGCACACCACTGTCCCAGCTCACCAAGAGAATAGTTGATAGCCCTCAACTTTTGAATTAAATTAGCAGCCCCATCACTTTCAGTTCTTTCAGATACACCATACACTTGGCGCAGCTCATCTCTAGCTCCAGCATCACGAGCGCCCATAAATTGCCATTTACTTCTTCTGGAACTTGCCTGAGCAGCTTCTTCAACTGCTAATTCCATTTGTTTTATTTGTTCGTGAAGGGACCACAGACTAGCAGCTTTATCATACTCCACTACTACTTCTGATGGCATTGGCACATGTTTCTCCAGCTCCCTGCGGTCCTTTATGGTAAAGACGACAGAATCTAATTTGGTCTCCAAATTACGAATCTTTATTGCACAATCAACTTGGCTGGAAACACCTACATCAATCGAGACATTGCAGGATTATAAAATGCAGTAGCAAACTGGCAATAAAAAACAGAGAAAAACAGCAGAAATAACATGAATAAAGCCAAGTTTACGATTTAATACAAAAAGGGAAGAGGAAACTTCATTCACAAGACCATACTTTCAACAGAATCAATGCAACCCGGAAAAACATCGAAATAAGGAAAAACATGACCAAGCCGAGTTTGAAATTTAGTAACAAAGAAGTAAAGAGGAAACTTCATCTGCAAAGCTATAACTTTCGACAGAATCAAATTTAAACCGTATTAGGGAAAAGAAAGACTACCCTTCAAGTTAACAGGTGAAGCAGTCATGCCAAAAACAGATGGCCTTTTCTCCTTTTGTGTTGTATGATAGAACTCAGACATTACTAAAGAATATGGATGCTTCTTCACAGCATGATGGCATTCATCCATAATAAGGAGATTAATTGCTTCCATTTTTATTATACTGTGCCTCAAGATGTTCAAAAGAATTTGAGCAGTCATAACCAGGACCTGCAAAAGATAGAAGTACTTGAGTGAGAAGGAATGGAAATTTCAACCATCAACCAACTCCGACAACTTAGTGATGTGACAGTTATTCTCCATCTTGTTTCGTACACAGAGGTTAATGAGATCACACTGATGCATGCAGCAAATAACTCTAGCTATTTGTTCAACTTTTGGTGGAAAGACTAAAGAGAAGATACCTCTTTGCATGGATGGGTAGGCTCAATAGAAGAATGAGATTACACCAACATCCATATTGTTATATAATATTGACACTATCTTGATGTATTATTAGTCAAAAGGGTTCTATACAACAACAACATTTACATACCCAGTGAAATCCCACAACGTGGGGTCTGGGGAGGGTAGAGTGGGGAGGGTAGAGTGTACACAGACCTTACCGGAGGCTGTTTCCGAAAGTCGGAATAAAAAAATCCTAGCTAGATTTCTAGCTGAAAACAAGAACTGGGACAAAATTGAAGCAATTGTGATTCTACTGAAGGTTGGAACATCGATCGAGAATACAAATAGCATATCAGCCTTCCGGTAACACAACTATGACTTGTGGTGATGGAGAAAGAGAAGACACCCCTATTGGGATTCAGAAACACTGTTGATTTTACACTACTACAAATTATATTTTTTAAAAGAAAAGGATAAAAAGTGACTCTGAAGTAGAATATCCAGATTACTTAAGTGCATTATTCTTTTCTTTTCTTTTTCTATAAGGACTTTGGTGCATTATTTCTTCAGCAAGTAAACTAATAAGTCTGAATTCCACCACCCTTTGGATGTGTATCCCTCCACCATTCCAATTTTTAAGTACTCATGGATATCAAGAAACAAAATTAGCCAAGTCATTGTTACGTAAAACGCAAATTTGAAGACGTATCATCTCCACTACCTGCAGTCTCTCTAGTATCACTGAGATTATCAAGTTACGGACTATTGAGGATGCACCGAAAAGGGGACAATTTTGTCTATGCATAGTAGGTGGATAAAGGGAAGGACCAACACTCCTATTGGTGTTGGCCTTTGGAAGAACATCAGCATGTTAAATTTCGGAAGGATAGATGGCTTAAAAGTACACCACTGATGGACACTTTCCCTGAAATGCACCAGATTGCCCTCGACATGGATTCTGGTGTAGCTCAAAATAGAAGAAATAGAGGAAATGGCACCCCGTGCCCACATTTCAGAAGGAAACTTCAGGATTGGGAGGTTAATGATCTACTAGCCATGCTAAGCTACCTAGAAGGCCACAACATAGATGATCAGCAGTCAAACAGACTCACTTGGGAAAGCTATAAAGGGGGCAAATACAAAGTCAAAGATGGTTACAAACACTACTGTTCCCAGAATAGCATGATAGCCAATTGTCCTTGGAAGCACATTTGGAGAACTAAGGTGCCTACCAAAGTTACTTGCTTCACTTGGACAGAGCTCTACATGGGGTCTGTCTCACTCAGGACAACTTAAGCAAAAGGAATATTACACTAGTAAGCAGATGCAACATATGTGCAAACAGAATTTAGAAAGTATCAACCATATCTTCCTCCATTGTCCAGTTGCAAGTGAAATCTTGAGCCTCTTCTACTCTATGTTTGGTCTGAAATAGGTTATGCCACAAACAAAAAAGCAAGCCTGTGAAAGCTGGTGCTTTTGGGGAGTTGATAAAGCCATCAAAAAATCTATAGAATGATTCCAGCAGTTGAATTTTGGTGTATCTAGGCAGAACGAAACCGCAATCGCTTTAATGGCATCTCAACTCCAACCTATACATGCTTAAGTAAATATATTTAGTTGGAACTATCTCACTCCTGTAAACAATGTACTACACTTTCTCAACTGTATTAGCTCCTTCTTTCTCAACTGTATTAGCTGAGCTTGAATTAACATAGACTCACATGTACTGGAGCTAATTATGTATCTTTTGTACTCTTTGCATCTTCTTGATGCGTTTTAATGAATACAAAAAATTTAATAAATAAATAAAAAGAAGTTTGGGAATGACTAACATAGCACAATTATACCATGAGGGGGAGGGGAAGTTAATGAGGTATTTATCCTGTATATAAGTCGGCGCAACATTATATCAAGAATGTAAATATATTAATGTATATAGTGTTCCACATGGAAAAGGATTCTAATGTGTTGTCTATAAATCAATGTAATAATGTAGTTTACGCATATTAATAATATTTCCCGAGATTTCATTTCTCATTACATAGAGCTTTAGCGAGAAAGCTTGTTGTGCAATCGGGAAGAAGATTCATCACCGTGCAATTTTTTCGGTGACTGTTAAGGTCTGTCAGTGTCAACTTTGTCTTTCGGCGGTGTTGCGCAGACACCAACACACCACAAGTCTCCTCAGGCTCCGGCGATGAACACCGGCACCACAAGTCTCCTCAGGCTCCGGCGATGAACACCGGCCAGAACCCACCAAAAATTCCAACATCACACGCCGGCCAGAGGTGCGACTTATCGGTGAGATAATTTGTCCGTCTTTTTTTATTCATGGTTGTCCGTCATTGGCCTTTTTATCAGTTGAACATTAAGAATGTTTTTCTCTACGGTGACCGTGAGGATGAAGTTTATATGAAGCAACCACCTAGTTTTGTTGTTCAGGGAATGTTCAGGGAAAGTCTGGTAGCCTTGTATGTCAATTGCACTAGTCCCTCCATGGTCTGAAACAGTCTCCTCGAGCCTGGTTTGGGAAGTTCAATACAATAATTTAGGAGTTCGGTATGACTCCTAGTGAAGTTGATCACTCTGTGTTTTATCGTCATTTTGCTCCAAATCAGTGTATTTATTTGGTGGTTTATGTTGACGATATCATTATCACCGGTAACGATTAGGATGGTATCACTAATTTGAAGCAACATCTCTTTCAACACTTTCAGACTAAAGACCTACCTTGGCAGACTGAAGAATTTTCTAGATATTAAAGTTGCTCAGTCCAAACCAGACATTGTTATTTCGCAACGAAAACATGCCTTGGAAATTTTTTAGGAGACAGGAATAACAGGATATAGACCCATTGACACTCCTATGGATCCGAATGCTAAACTAACGCCAAGACACGGGGAGCCACTCAGTGATCCTGAAAAATATAGGCAGCGATTGATAAGTTGAATTTATCTCCAGTGATGGACCTGACATTTCTTTACTTGTGAGTGTTGTAAGTCAATTTATGAATTTTCACTCTGATAGTCATGGGGATGCAGTTGTCCGCATTCTACGATATATAAAGTAGGTTATACGCAAAGGACTATTGTTCGAGGATCGAGGCCATGAGTAGATCTTTGGATATACAGACGTTGATCGGGCAAGAGAGTGACGTTGATCGGGCAAGATCACTCTCTGATAAACGTTCTACATCTGGATATTGTAATTTAATAGGAGGTAATTTAGTGTCCTACAAGAGTGAAAAACATAATATGGTTACTCGATCTAGTGCACAGGCAGAATATCGAGCAATTGATGTAGCAACTTGTGAGTTTGGATAGAGAATTAAAATTTGGACAAATCAATCAAATGAAACTAATGTGTCATAATCAAACGACCCTTCATATTGCACCAAATCTGATATTTCATGAGAGGAATAAGCACATTGAGATGACTATCACTTTATCAAAGAAAACATACCCTAAGAAGATATTGTTACAAAATTCGTGAAGTCAAGTGATTTGCTTGCAGATATCTTCAACAAAGTCACTTGATCCTCTTATTAGTTGCATCTTTAACAAGCTCGGTACATATGACATATATACACCAGCTTGAGGAGAGTGTTAGAATATCAATAAATATGGTGTCTTAGATGAAAAAGGATTGTATTGTACTGTTTATAAATAGGGCCCAATGTAAAATGTCATTTACGCATCTTAATAACATTTCCGAGACTTTATTTCTCACAAAAAAATGTGCCATATTTTTCAATTTTTACCCAAAATGGCACATTCATATATATTTTGCAAAAATAAATTTTACATGTTAGCCTATAATGAAGAAGTCGTCGGGACAACCACCTTTACTCTTTTTCTTCTCTTCCTTTTACTTTCAGAGTAGGCGCCCAAACATCCGCCATTATTGTCGGACATTTATGCCTGAAACTCCATTCCACCATCCTCATCATCTTTCCATCGCACCACTAGAAACAAGATCTACTTTCTTTCCTTAAGATTTTCATACCCGTCTCAATCTTCACACTTGTGAACCCTCTCTTGTGTTTCCTCTCCTCTCTCGTTCTATCTATTTCTCTATTATACATTAATTGACCATATTTTTATTACATATTGTTAAAATTATTTTCACCCTTCCTTTGAATCCAAGTTTCGTAGTTACTTGAATGTTGTTTTGTTTAAAGAATTATTCTTTTTGTATAATCCATATGTACATTTGTAATTAGCTCATTAGACACATTGGAATTACTAACTTAGTTGACTTGTGGAAAATTATTTCTACAAGTAATAAACCTTTATGAGATGTAGAGATTTTCTAAGAGTCAAAACGAAAGACTAGAAAAATATCTTGTGGGGCTAGTATATAATTTGTGCACATCCTAGAATAAGGTGGTTTAAGGTGCAAATTTGAAGAATATTCCTAACCATTGGATCTTGAAGCTAATTTTTTACCTTTGGATGATAAGAGAACAAAGTTTCTTATCATTCTTTGGTAGTTATTCATGTAGGCAGCCCTCACTTCTCAAAAGTCACTTTCTTCTTTTTTCTTTACCAAACCCTCCATTGAAGAAGAGTCAACTCATTTTTTGCTATAAAAGAAAACCATACTATATCGGCATGCCTCTCGAAACAAAATGGATTTAAAGAAAGGATGATAATATTTGAACAATCCATAATAAAAATATGGTATCCCCTTCCTCAAATCTATTTTTATTTGGTCCAAGCAACCTCTGATTTGGCTTTGGTGACATCTCAAGCCTACGATTTTATTCCCCAATGTCACTTCTTGCTACGGCGAAACCCCTTTGTTGACATCCCAAACCTATGAGCTTCTAAGATTTTTTCCAATTGAGAAAGTTATTTTGTTGTTCCTAAAAAGAGATTTTTCCATGGGTGTGGTGAAGATTGGGGAAAAAGAAAGTGATGGATAGTGGTGTATCGGCGGAGATACAATGGTGTATAAAGGTGTATATACAATGTATAATAATGTACAAGAGGTGTATTACACCATTATACGATGCTATACATTATATATACACTATACATTGACTATACACCTTTATACATTCTCTATACACCAAGACGTGAAAGTATTTCGCGCGCGGGGGAGGGCATACGTCAAGCAAAGATATGTTGCTCAAAGATCACGTGATGCTTGGAAGAAAATAATCTTCTTATGTTTGTGTTTTAGTTTCATTATGTTCCGAGTATGGGATGTTCCTTCCTTTAATACTGGAAGATTATTCTTTTTATTGGAGGAATTAATTGTGTTGTTGATTAGAAGGGACAAAGCCCCTAACGTTCACTGGTCTTCAATTTTCTTCTTCTTCTTTTTTTTTGATAGACTGGAAAAGGAAAAGATCAAGTTTTGGGGTTTTTGTATTGGATTTCGCTGGCTGTTTTCTACTTTCCTTACCTTTTGCTTTACGGATGAAATCAAAAAGTGGGCCAGGCGGGTGAAATACAAAATTTTGGCTAAGCGGTTATGAATAGTTTCCGCTGGATGGATATTTTTGAAAGTTCCCCACAGTTATTCCATGGATAAATTGATGATATTGACCTTTTGCCTATTTCTATATATCCCTCTGCTCCCACCTCAACAACTTTTATTGGAACGAGGAAGCTTTATTGTTTTAACATAAAAACTACAAACAAGCAGATTATGAAACTGCTCAAAAGCAAAATAGAATCAAAGAAATTTCACAAGCAATTACCCAAAAAAAAGAATATAAAAAATAACAAGAACATTTGATCAGCTAACTTACACCATTATGACTTCATACGCAGCCATTACTTAATACTTGCAAGTGATAAAAAAAAGGTATGACAAGGTCGATAAGAATATAATGAAATTCAGCAAACACAGGTTTGCACAAACTTGTAGGTAGACTCATCATGATAATCACAAGATAGAGGAGCAACCTGCTTAGTTTCAAACTCACGCTGCCACCTTCGTGCATCCCAAAAATCGTGGCCCATTTCTCCACAATAATGGCCAACTTGATAACCAGTTTGCTCACGTATAACTTCTGCTTGCTGTGTTCCAAAACAACAAATCAAATTCAATTCCAGTTTACACAGATGAAAAAATGGGAAGCAGGAGACATGCTAAAGAATTAGTACCTGATAAACAAGTGGAACTTTAGGAACCAGGAAAACTGCCAGCATTTTCTTGTTCTTCTTTTGCAAATCACTACATAGACTCTTCATGAGGAGGATGGCAATAAGCGTTTTTCCTGCTCCTGTTTCAAGAAAAGCAATTGTATTGTTCTTTCTGGCATGTTCAAGTGCATCCAACTGATACTTCCTAGCTTGCTCCCTGGGAGCTTGTTCCTTTGGTTTGTCATCTGTCTTCTCAATAGCTCCAGACGGTTCAAGGCTTCTCTCAGTTGGTAACTTCCTCTCTCGATTTCTATTGGCTTCCCATAAACCCTCACGATGGACCATCTCTTTCCTTTCTTTGTCCCATTCCCAGTAGCCCCTCCCTTCCCTCCAGTCCCTATCTCTTCCACCACCAGCACCGTGATTTTCTCTTCTCCTTCTTTGATCCCTCTCTACTCTATTCATCTCATCACTCTCGCGGAGTCTCTTCCTACCCAAAGGTCTATCACGGCCTCTCCTATGGTGGCTATCATCACCAAGTCTAGCCCTTTTTCCACCATTTCTCTCTTCTTTATCATAATAATCTCGTTCCTTCTGCCTCGAAAACCCATTTCCCCCATCACCCGTGTTGTGCTCCGTATCCATGTTAACTTGTGGCCCACTGTACTTAGAAATTTCAGGTGCAGCTAAACCCTCACTATACGAT
This sequence comes from Anisodus tanguticus, assembly GCA_034509755.1. Taxonomy (NCBI): domain Eukaryota; kingdom Viridiplantae; phylum Streptophyta; class Magnoliopsida; order Solanales; family Solanaceae; genus Anisodus; species Anisodus tanguticus. Next base: position 12,952,801 of record CM067557.1, read on the forward strand.
TCCGGTACGGAATCATCGCCATTCTTTAATTTTTCAGGAATCCCATCAATGCCACCAAAGAAACAAGGATCAAGACTCCCATTCGGACCCAATTGACTCAACGGCCCAACGGGTACACCAGTCGACCCGGGGACAAAATCTTGAATAAGATCATCACATGTTATATCCTCACAAGCATCAAGCCAGTAAGAGGGTTTCTCAGAACCCCTACCATCATCACCATACATTATTACAGTAGTAGTATGATTTTGATATTACCTAATCCAAGAGCACCCCAAATGAGTAAAACAAAAATCCACAACAAAAAACAGAAAATAACGCGAACCCAGATCCTGTATTCAACAAAAGAAGAATCAAAATTTATTCTTTCAGCATAACAGTATATACGCTAATACGGACTCAGAATAAAATGGGCTGGATAAAACCTGCTATAAAAGAGTAGGATCCGCTTGTGCACAACAAGATCCAAGGCCAGAAATCTATGTGCCTTCACTGCCTACCTGTCAGTGATTGAGCCAAAAAACATCAATGAGGCTCTTCTAGATGCTTACTGGATCATTGCAATGCAAGAAAAAATTCATCCCAAAGCCTAAAGATAGAACAATCATTGGAACTAGGTGGGTTTCGAGGAACCATCACAGAAAATAAGGCAAAACTGGTAGTACAAGGGTATACCCAAGAACAAGGAATCGACCATCATCACCCTGCATTATTACAGTAAAGTTATGATTTTTAAATAAATTAAGAGCAACAAAAAACAGAAAATAACGCCAACCCAAATCCTGTTTCAACAAAAAGAATCAAAACTTATAGTATATCCGCTTTTATAAGCATAAAAAGGGGGCTGGACAGAACCTGCTAGAACAACAAGAAGGAGATAAAAGATATGATTTTTAACTAATTTATGAGTAAACTAAAAACCCACAACAAAAAAACAGAAAACAACGCAAACCCAAGAATCAAAATTTATTCTTACAACAAAAAAGAGAGTAAAGATATGATCCTTAACTAATTTAAGAGCAACCCAAATGAGTAAATTAAAAACCCACAACCAAAAAAGGAAAATAACGCAAACCCAAGAATCAAAATTTATTCTTACAAGTAGGGATGTACTAACTCAGTTGGTTGTATATCTGAACTTCCACCTTGTTGGTGAGGGTTCGAATTCCCACATTATAATCCCCTCCCTCATTTCCCCTTCCCCTACCCCTTTTTTTTTAAAAAAAATCTTACAACAAAAAAGGAGTGAAAAGATATGATCTTTAACTAAATTAAGAGCAACCCAAATGAGTAAATCAAAAACCCACAACGAAAAACAGAATAACGCAAAACCAAGAATCAAAATTTATTCTGTAGTCTACTTGGTTGGCTACCTGAACTTACCTTATTGGTGAGGGTTCGAATCTCCAAGTTGTAATCCCTCCTCATTTCCCTTCCCTGCCGCTATGTAATAAAAAAATAAAAAGGAGTGAAAAGATATGTTTTTAGCTAATTTAAGAGCAACCCAAATGAGTAAAATAAAAACACATAAAAAACAGAAAATAAAGCAAACCCAAGAATCAAAATTTATTCTTTCAGCATAATAGTGTATATATATATAACCTGCTAGAAAAGGAGTAAGATCCGCTTGTGCACAACAAAAAAGAGAGAAAAAAAGATTGCAGATTGGCGTTGGATAGACCGTACGAAGCACGCTGACAATTTCAACTTTTCAAAGATTCGCTACGGTCTATCTTACGTCGATTCTGCTTTCTATACTTCTCTTCTTTGGTCCCCCAACTTGTTGTTGTATCAGATATTTATCTCTGTTGGAAGCAAATTAAAGTGGATTGGAAATAGGAAAGGTGCGGCAAGATTTTTGGAAGTCAAGAGGAAAGAAAGTATATACTTCTTCTCCGACAACCCTAGCAAGAAATAAATATGGAACGAAAAATGTTCAAGTACATTTCTCAGTTTTGCTATTTGGAAAGTCACGTGCTAATTGGATATTTGGTATATTTATTAGGATAGTAAATAAGTACATAATTTAGTACTTATTATGCAATGTACTAAATACAGATTTATTTGTATGTGTGTTATAAAGGAATGTCATGATTGGGGTTTCGAATAAAATGATTTTTTATTTTTTATTTTAATTAATTTTTTATTGAAAAAGTAATAAAAATGAGAGGTGTTTGTAATTGCATGAAAATTACAAATGTAATGTTTATGCACAACTATAATTACATACATAAATCTTTTAAATTTGTAAAATAAAAGTGAATTATTAAAAATTAAATATTAATACATATTTGACAATTCAATTGTTTTCATGGCTAAGAGTAATGAAAGTGGGAGTGGAAGCAAGCATATCCATATCAATTATCCTAACCAGAAAAGAACGTATTAAGCATAAGAAAATGGTCATTGAACACGTTAGTACTTAGTACTGAACTGATGCTAGTTGATCCTTTAACTAACACGAGAAAGTGGTTGTTGTAAGAATGAATATTGTTGAAACTCTATTTTGTATGATATTTCTCATATTTGTTATTATGCACACAATTAGTTATTTTGAGAAATATCGCTAAAGTATAGACCTAGAATAAATATTGTGTTATTCATTAAGTAATATGAGCTAAGGCTTTGAGAAATTGATACATGAAAGATACTACTATTTGAAAATTTAAAAGATTAATGTGTAATTATATTTGTGCAATTAAATTTTACGTTTGTAATTACACTGTAATTATATTATGATTAATAATTAAGTCTTTATAATTAATATGTTGCGTAGTCACACCCCAATACAGAGGAACACGACTGACACCCGGGTCTACTTTACCGAGCACCAACCTGACATACCTCAATAATCATCTTAGCATAGATAAGTGGGCCAAAAGGAGTATCAATGACACTCAAGTATAATATAAAAGATATCTCGATGACACCAGATTTTTCATCTATCTTCATTATGTCTTTTCTATTTCTAGATAGTATTTGTATTGGGATTACATTCCAAACTTGTATTTTTTTTTTGTAGTCGTTCTTGTACTAGTGACAATAGATTATGAGAGATAGTATTTTTTTTCCATATTCTTTTGGCTTATGGGATTAATTGAGAGTTAAAATTTATTTATTTAATTATTCTACATTGATTTTTTTAAATAAATTGGTTAGATGGTTGTGGACGACTGACTTATAGAAATTAGTTACATCACGACTTAGCGAATTGAATTGTAACATCTCCTAACTAAATGTAAAAGGTTGTGTAAAAAATGGATAAAAAGGTTGAAGGTTGTTGCATGTGTGTCTTGACTTTCATCCACTGCTTTTGCTTCTTTATTTTCATTTTTTGTTTTCTTTTTATTTTTTCCTTTGTATTTATGTTTCATATATTTTTATATATACATTTTTAATGTTAAAAGAAGTTTGGTGTTTAAGTCGTGTTTTTTGCATTGTGAAACTAACCAAGAACTAAATGTTAGGTTTTGTTGATTCATGAATTTTTCATTCATCTTTTGTGCATCGCCCTTTTTTTTGGGATCTCATATATTGTTTTTTTTTCTTCTTCATGTTTTATGGTAATCATATCAAACAGATTGAGTGATGATTATTGAGTTTGTCTGGATTTTAGGCAGAAAAAAATGAAAGAAATAGAGGAGCATGTAGAAGTTAGGTTCTAGTGATGCTTATTGGGAAATTTTACCACATACTAGCAGAGTTTCAAAGTTAATTGTTGAGCTTTTCTGATATCAATTGAGGATTCCATGACTTCATATCAATGCAAAAAGTCATATAATAGGAATCAAATAAATTATCTCTAAAGGAACTTACAATGTAGAGTAAAATAATGTGTATCAGCAATACTCACATAAGAGGTCCTAAACTAATAGCCGATTTGATCGGCTTCTGAAAAGTTAAAAGTGTTTTTTTTCTTTCAAAAAATGCTTATTTTAGAAAATTGTAGTGTTTAGCCATATTCTTAGGGGAAAATAGATGATTTTGACTTTTGAGTAGTAGTTAGTAACATTTTTTCAGAAGCTAGAATTTCCTCGGAAGCATTTTTAGAACACTGGCCAAACATTTAGGAGAAAATTAGTGATTTTAAGTAGTAGTAGAAACAATTTTTCAGAAGCTACAATTTCTCCGGAAGCACATTTAAAATATTAACCGAACACAAAATATTGCTCTAATATTAATAAAAATATTCTTTCTTTATTAGTTAAATACAAACTAAGACTTATAATCTACTGATTACGAGTACTGGTAAAAGTTGATCTAATCTTGTGAGTTTAATAATTCTCACTTTTCTACTTTTCTCTTTCCCTTCCTAATCCCCATGTAATGGATTTTTTTAGAAAAAGAAAAAAGGGTTAAAAATACCCTTAAAATGTGACATTGAACAAAATACCCCTGTTAATAGTTTGATTTAAAAATAACCCCTGTTAATAATTTGATCCAAAAATACCCTTCTAGTTACTTAATTATGTCAAAAATGACTTTTTCTAATAAAAATATTATTTCTTTTCTTTTCAAATACATTCTTTTTCTAAGAAAATATCATTTTTTAAAAGATCGGATTTTAAAAGAAAAGAAACAAGAGAAAAGTTCTTTAAAAACAATATTTTTATTAGAAAAAGAATGTGTAAAAAGAAAAGTAACTATATATTTATTAGGGGGAAAAGCATTTTTGACTCAATAAAGTAATTATAGCGGCATTTTTGAACTAAACTATTAACGGATTATATTTTTGTTCAATTTCACATAGTTGAGTAACCTATTGAAACGAAGCAGTGTCCATCAACATCATTTAAGAGTATATATATATATAAGAGCTCCTAAACCTTAACAAACTATGCCCTGTACCTTAATAAACATAGAAATTTATAAAAATTAAAAAAAAAATCACCATCATATTACATATAGTAAAGTTCTTAATAATTTTTAGTTCATCTTTTAAAAGTAAAACATGTACTGACAAGTTTATTGGAGTAATTAGTAAATTAATTCTCGACTTTAGTATGACAAATGCATGCGTAACAATCCACCAAATCACAATCCTCAGATTAACAACCTAAACTGTTAAAACTAAAACTTGTACAAATATACTAATCAATAAAGTTACTTCTTAACTTCAGTATCACAAATATCGCCTAATAATTCGTGCATCATTATTCATCGCATACAATTCTGTTATTAAAATCTCTCTGTAATTAATTCATGAAATAAAAACGACTCCTTACACAACCATAAGCAAATCAACTTCATTCCGAGAGAAAATTAGAAACAATTGATAGAATGAAATAAATGAACTAATGAAAATATTTGACTGAATGCTTCTAAACTAGATTGGTCAAGTAGAACAACTATTAAAATGTTCACTGCCTCGTCAATCACTTTCAAATAGGATAACCTGTTGTTTGTGCTAAGTGCAATATTAGCAATGGATGAATACCAGCCTTCTTTTGTAGGCAAAATTTTGTCAACATAAATTTACACCGAGCTAACCAATGTGAGCAACTTGTGATGTGTTAAGTGGAAGCTATTTTGGTAATACCAATTCACATTTTTTAGGAGGGATGTCATACTGACATGGGCAATGATAGACATACCAAAGATTTACGCAGTCTTTGTGTGCTTGCTTTGTGCATCAGCACAGCAGAATTCAAAGTTGATCGGCGTACTAGCCCTATAATGGAGCTCTTAGTATAAAGCCCAACCACAGTCTCTTAGTATAAAGCGGAGCAGGACCGTTGGCCTGATCTGACTCCCCACCCAATCGCCCTGGTGTATGTTTCCGAATCAACTGCATCGTAAGCTGCTATAGCTCTTGCCCCTTTTCATTCGGTTGCCCTCTTTTAGTCCTCTGGAAAAGATTTGTTACCCGATTGTGACTTGCTTAGTCTGACAATTTTTACAATTATCCGCATTTTAAGACATGAAATAAAAGCACTAAAGAAACCTTCAGCTAATGTAACACCAGAATAATTACACGGTACAGATCTTTATTATTTTTTTCTTGCAGCAATTAGTATGCCCTTTGCTTTGCAAATGATATAGTCGATATACAATTATGACAATAGATTGCCATTCTGATCAACAACACACTATTACTCGTCTAAATCTTCCTGATCCATAAACGTTTGTCCAAGTAAAACAAAGTGATTACCCTTCCTATATTGAATGAACAAATGCAGAGAAGACTAACCGAGTTCGCACTTAAATTAAAAGTGCGTCAAGGTTCCGCTTCCCTTCTGGTCCTTCCGTGTACCATGATGAGACATAGTCACCATAAATTACTGGGCGATATTTAGGCGGATGGAAGGCTGGAGAGATTTGCCTTGTTTTTGCAGGGTCATGGAAAGTGGCAACTGAAAGGCGGGCTCTGCCAGCATTCGTCACTGCCCGATGCTGAGCACTTCTGTACTCACCATTAGTTATGATCTGCAGGAAAAGAACAAAGCATTCAAATGGTACTGACATGAAAATACAACTTATATTAAGATAAAAAATATCCCCCCCCCCCCCCCCCCCCCCCCACTGACTAAAGACAATATAGCTTGATCAGCATAACCTCACAAAAGAAGATATGCTAGTCAGTTACTGCATCCTTTCCAAACTGAACTTAATCACTTCTATTTTATGTAAAGCCAAAATAATTTCCTATTCTGAATAAGATATCTTGAAATCTTTTACATCAAAAGAAATATTAAAAAAAAATAATCAAAAGACTAATAATACTCCGTAGGTTCTTACTTTTTCACTTCAACATCTAAAGAAATATGTAATGTCATCAACAGCTGGACTCACTTGTCATGCAATAACTAATACCTCAAACTCCGTTTACAAAAATTATTCTAAGAAAAACTTATACATACCAAAAATGTGTCGAAGTAAAGTAAAACATTTAATTTGAAAAGGAAGAAATAGAATGTCATGATAAATTCATATAACCCATAGGATAAGATCCTTCGCTGTCCCTACTTTAAAAGAGAAGCACAATGCCCAAGTAAAAACTGGAGAAAGTTGAGGGGAAAAGACCCCGAGAGTCTCGAATTAAAAAAAAGGAACGGATTGACTGGCTTTTTTTTCTTATTCTTTTACACAAAAAATCTCATTGAAACACTGATTAAAAGAGATGGAATCTGAATTATAAATACCTGAAGTTCTAAAGAGATACAAAATGCCCACTTCCCACACCCAACCACACTTGTTCAGAACTCATCTTTCACAAAAACTGTCGCTTCCAGGCCTCTTGTTCCATCTTCGCTTTTGATATTGCGATTTTCATCTTTCTTCTTCCACTGCAAACTCTAATCAGCAGCATTACTAATTCCGATCACTTACAGCAACTTCCGTCAAGGCATTACTAAGGCAACTTTCTTTTTTTCTATTAAGGAGAATGCGAATGAATTGAGTAGTTAAAGAAGAAGAATAGGGGTTTCAAGGAAATTGTTGTGGGTTCTCAAAGAAGGTTTCTCTGATTGTGGGGATATTTTAGAGAGGTTTCTATGGTTTTATGGGGGCTTCAAAGGGGTTGCATGTTTTTCTTTGAATAAACAACAATTCAGTAGTTATTTAAACAACTTCACAATTTGTTTAACATAGACAACCCGCAACAACAACTTCTTTTAAACTTCTATTCTTCTTTAACCACTCAGTTCAATTGTAATCTCTCTAAACCCTCTAATAAGGTAAATTCCTTTTGTTTATTTATTTCTAGTTCTTTTTTATTTATTTTTTCAATTTAAAAAAGAACTAGAAATAAAAAAACAAAAGGAATTTACCTTAGTAGTGTCTTGATGGCATTTGTTGAAAGCTATCAACGTTAATAATGTCTTGATCGAGCTCACATGGTAGAAGAAAGATGAAAATCGCAACAACAAAAGAGGAGGGAACGAGAGGCCAGGGAATGGTAGTTTTTTGCAAAAGAGAAGTTTTGAACGAATGGGCATGGGTGTGGGGGCATGGGGCATTTTGTATATTTTTAGGTGTTTAGTTATTTACAATTCCGCCTCCATCTCTTTTATCAGTCTTTAAAGGTGATATTTTGTGTAAAAGACGAGGTCTTTTCCCCTCAATCTTCTCTGGAAACTTCAAAAATCCTAAAACTTTCACATGAAACAAACAAAATACATCCACAACCCCCCACCCCCCTTCCACTCCCACCACACCCAAAAAAAAAAGATTAAAAGGAGAAAAAAAGACCAAAAATATGCTAGCAGAAGAAATAAAAAAGAAGCACATTGAGGGATTGTAAATTTTCTATCTTTTTCCAAGGCCAAATTCAAGAAACATGACCCCCCTGGGATTAGGGAAACATTAGCACAGCTACTAACAGACATTTAGAAAATGTCACTTGAAAAACCGCATTGGCCTTTTTTTCTTTTGATAAGGTAAATAATTTTATTAACAATTGGAAAAATTTCGAATACAAGCCATATACCAAAAGAAGAGAACCTACGTCAAAATATGGTTCTCAACAAAAGATATCCAATCCTCTATACAAATAGGGACCTCGTGAGTACACCAAAAAGTAACTAGAGACAACACTCCTATGCAATTTTACAAAATCTCGTTAGTGGCCCTTTAAGCATCATATACCCATCCCTTTCCTCAGGATTTTGGTCCAGGACCATGAATTTCTCAATAGAAAAGTCAACTGGAATAGGGACAGTTACAATAGACACTTAGGACTACGTTGTTCAACAAATGGCATTTTCCTTTATTAGTGATCCTATAAGCATCAGGTACCCATACATTTCCTCCATATTCTGGCCCAGGACCATGAATTTCTCAATTTGAAAATCAACTGGATTAGGGTTAACCCCACAGCCAGCCTGTCACATGGTTGGGGTGGGGCAGGGTGGGAGTGGCGGAAACAGAAACCACAAGGTAACAAACAACACTAGCACATGCATTGACAAATTCACTTATACACGATTGTTATTGAAAATAATTTCAGCTTCATATGTACAGATTTTTTTCATTGATTAATAACTAAAGCGAGTTTCTTCTAGCACGTTACTGAAAAATGCGCGTTCTCTCTCTCTCTCTCTCTCTATATATATATATATATATATATATATATACACACACACACACACACACACACGAAATTGTCTTCATATCCAAACAACTCCTTCCAAAAACAAATACTCCATCCATCACAATTTATGTGATATTCTTTCCTTTTTAATTTGTCCAAAAAGAATAATACATGTCTATATTTAGAGACAATTTAACTTTAAACTTCTCATTTTACCCATAATGAGAAAATTTATAGCATCACAAATATCTATAGCTCATTTTAGATCACAATTTTTAAAAGTCTTTCTTTCTTTCTTAAATTTATGTACACAGTCAGGCAACATCACATAAATTGGGACGGAGTAATATTTAAACAACATTTTACAGCCAAGATGGCCTTATCTTCGGGCTCTATAACTTGAGCATTTACCGCTTTTCTGAGCTTGGTACACTTGTTCTCTACAAATCCTTCTTAAGATGATTTAAACTAATGACACAAAACAGCTGGATGCGGATCACAACAGTATGATAGTATATTATTATCATTAGTGTCTGGGCCGGCTTGCATGCACCTCGACGATTCTACGGGGTACCAGCTACCTCACACCAACACAGGTACCGGGTAATTCAACAGGATAATGTTTAGGCGGATGGGAAGAATGACCTAGTATCTTATCCATACTAAAGAATCACCTAGAATTTAATTGCCTACGTTGAGATTTGAACCTTAGACCTCATGGTTCAGTACGATAGTATTATTTTGAATAGTTACATACAAAACATGGTAAAAACTAAAAACAGTGCAAGAAGCATGAATTAATCAGTAACCATAGCGAGAAACAGTACCTCAGTTTGGTCCGCTAAGATCACACAGATAGCATTTGACATTGGATTTACAGTAACCCACTCTCCATTATTGAAAACCTCAAGACCTCCCACATCATCTTGGATGAGAAGAGTAATGGCACCCATGTCAGAATGTGATTGCAGTCCAAGAGTAAGCTCCGGTTGAGGGCAGGGTGGATAGTAACTAATAGTGATATTTTGGTAAAACTCCCCCACGGCATTTTCTATGCACTGACATGTCAAACCTAGACTCTCAGAGACTAAACCAAGAAGTTCCTGTGCAAGGGCTTTCATGTGATCGCTATATTCTGCCACAACTTTTCTGCAACAAATTGACATTGTTAACGATTTAAACTTTAAGTGATAAATGGAAAAAAAGATGAATTAGAAAACCCATGAACAGATGGACACTACAGGTACATATCCGATACACATGTTTAAATATCTGCCTCTCTACCTCACAAAGGTAGGGGTAAGGTCTGCGTACATCCTATCCTCCCCAGACCCCGCTTGTGGGATCACACTGGGTTTGTTGTTGTTGTTGTTGTTGTGTTTAAATATCTGCTTTAGGTATGTGTAGTTTCTCTTTTACTAATTTTTGGTGTACTTTGGAGAATCCACAAAACATACTCATACCAAAGTCACACCCTTTCAACACGGGTATATCAAGCCAAAAGAAAGATCCATGTAAGCATGAGCATGACAAGGCAAAAGAGGATTCAATTGTTTTGCCTCTTTATTTCTTTTCCTTTTGCCTTTTCAATTTTCTCTTGTTCTCTTTAGACTTCTCAATTGATGGGCTGTAGCTCTGGCTCAAGAACTAACTGCAGCAAGTAGCTTTTTAGGGGCTATTTATTACAGATTTGAGCTTAATATTGCTCTACTATGACACACATACATACATTACATACGTACACACTATATATATATTATACACGCATATATATAGACATGCTTAACGAAAAACCAGGAGCATACGTTCACATTTACACAGAGCAACATCCCTTATAGCGATAAGAAGACAGCGATATGATGTACACTAAGTCAACAAAATACCAAACGTAAACAATTTCAGTAGCACAAAGAAGAGCTTGAGGCTTTCCACTCCAAGTCTTTCATGAAGGAAGAAGAGCAGGATCTTCACTCATATTTAGTTTGGTGTGGGAAATGTAGGAACATGAGTACACTAAAGCAGCTTGATGATGGTGACTTGGGACAAAGTGCGCAGCAACTTTAGGGTCAACATAATGCAGATCAGGGCTCAAAGGGTAGGAAATTGTTCAATTAAAGAGGTTTCTATTGTGGTAATAACTTAGGGGAGCTTTATGCATGAAACGGGCTTAGAAAGGAAAAAAAAATATTTGTCCTGAACAACTTCCAATTACTATTACTTCAACTAGTTTATCATAAAAGAATATATTAACACTTCTACAGAGACATCGTAGCGCTGCTTTCCGAGAAATTATCAATTACCTTTTGATTCCCGGCAATTGAGGTTATATATAATGTTTTATCTTTATTAGAAAAAACAAAATGAATATTCTAGAAAAGCAGTCTTAAAAACATAAAATGACCATTACAGATTCTAACAGAGACGCTAAGGAGGTACTAAAAGGACTCAAGTTTCTCCCTACTAATCAAATAAGCAAACTTGAAACCTCCAAAATTTGCAAAATCTACACTTGCATTTCCTTAGTATTCTATGCTAAATCGTAAAGCCTACAGAAGGTAAAAGCCCAACAAGAGCTACTTGATGAAGTAAAGCAATCATCAACTAAAAGCTACAAAGTATTTTTTCATAATAATGGTGCCCGGGCCAGCTTGCACGCACCTCAACTATTCTATCAGGTACCTGCTACCTCTCCCAAACACAAGTATCGAGTAACTCTGTATATGAAGGCTTAGGTAAACGGGAAGAATCACCTAGTGTTTTTTTACTCTGGGATTGGAACTCTGGTTTCTTTTCATGGTTTTTATTCACTTGATTGACCACTAAGCCACAACATTTGGTGTAACAAAGTACATTTTCAAAAGGAAGAACTATTATCTAATTCTGTTCACAGTCAGCTCGACAGAGATAATAGTGTAACCTATTCCGCATACTAACAGTGGAAACTAAAAGCTATCCTTAGTTGGTTCAGAATCAATCAATCAAATGAGCTTTAATCCATTTCTTTTTGAAAATGTAACATGTCAATCCAAATTAGTTCGGGTCATTTATATACAACAACAAACAACAACATACCCAATGTAATCACACAAGTGGGCCTGATAAGGGTAGGATGTACGCAGACCTTAACACTAACTTTGTAGGGCAGTGAGGCTGTTTCCGGAATAACCTCGGCTCGAAAGGAAAGAAAAGAAAAGAAAGGTAACAGAATGAGACGCAGACACACAAAAATAGAACGGGTCATTTATATGAATCATATATATCCATTCGGCTCTATTCAGCTAATTTCATTCCAAATCTAGCAAATTTACTACTTGTATTAGGAGAAGAAGTCAGTAAAACCTGTAATCGGCAGGAGAATCGGGCCAATTCGAAGGATTGCGACGACATAAAGGCAAAGTGTGGTGATCGAAATAATCTCTCCAGTCCAAAACTGTATCATTTGATGCTACGAGCATGCGACTACCATATCCTTCAGAAGCAGGAGAAGCAGAATCACACGAATACCTAAGCTTCTCTTCCATTGGACGACCTTCAAAAAAACTTCGACCAAGGCTTCTCATATCATTCAACAAACCAGTCGGAACCCTATGGTTTATCACTTGAAATGCTCCCCATTCTTTGCACGCTTTCTTCAGTTCATCTAGAAGGTTCGCTCGTGAACTGAGATCGATTACTGGTATTACCTTGTTAGTGTTAGTGTTAGCGTTAGCGTTAGGGTTTTCTCTTTGTTGTCTGTTTTCCGGTGGTTGTACGTATTGAGATGGTACTGATATTTCGCCTTTTTCAGCCAATAATTGTACTCTCAGAGCCTCCATGATTTTTTTAGTAACAATTTACAAAGGGAGAGATGATCGGAATATTAAAATTCAGTGATTGACGGTCACCGGAAACGGCCGTGCGCGGCGGAGGAGGATTGAGATTGAATGATTGGTAAACATGATCCCTTAACTTTTAAGTTAGCCCAATAGAGTAGAGAAAATTTAATGGAAAGACCCCTCTACTTCCTACTACCTCTGTCTCAAATTATTTATAATTTTTTTTATTTTATAAGCTTTTTAAAAAATATATTTAATTACTTTTTATTTTTATTTAAATTATAATTTTTTTCTTTAAATATTTACTTTATTTATTTATCTTCATCTATATTAATAATAGAACTTTATTAAAGATAAAATGATGAATAAATAATTAATTATGTCTTATCCTTGTGTTGATATCTTTCTTTGAATTTTGTTTCTCTCTCCCCCTCTTCCTTTTAATTGGTGGGGTCACAATGGAAATTAGTGAGCACACAAATTTTAATAGTTGGATGTCTATGTGAACTCTCACTTTGTTAGTACGATATTATTTCCTAGCTTGTAATCCCTCTCTATTTTCCCTTTGCCTACACTACGTAATAAAAATAATTTAAAAACAAAAAAAAGAAATCACTGAGCATATGTGAAGGGGGCAGAGATAAATTAACAGGGAAATCCGTTTAGTGCTCTACCTAATTATGTGTCCCTTTAAAACTCTATCACTTTGCATATTAAAATAAACTGCTTTAAATTAATAATAGAAAAATCGTGATCAAGTAAAAAAAAAAGTTAAATCAAAACTCAGGAAAATGGATTATAAATCAAAGCCTAAAAAAGATTAGTGTCTTTTTGTAAAAATGTTCAATGTTGATGCTTAGAGTTAAACATGATGTATGCATTCCATAGAAAAAATAAAGTTAAATTAAGTTCATATCAACTAAATGATTGTTTACGCTATGCAGCAACCAGTAGAGGGGTCCGAAGAATGGAAACTATTGGATGCTTGTATTAACCCTAAGGAATGGCTCTGTTAGTCCCAAATCCATGTAAAGTTTACTTGTTTTGGTCTTCTATATTTGTCCTCTTTCCCATTTCTTTGATTAGATTTCCTCTTTTTAGCCCCTTCCGTTGGGGGTCGTGTCTTTTTTGGTTGTTGTGGGGGGTTTGAGGGAAGGTTGGAATGGTTGATTTAACCTAATTTGATTGAGAGGAAAGTTTGTTATCTACATTTTCTGTATCATTTGCAGGAAGATGATACGTATATATCCATCTCGTGTCATACTTCATTCCTAGTAGCATCTACTGTTGATGTAGTAAAGCATAAACCACGGATATCTCAATCCTTGGAAAACAGAATATATCTGTCTGGAAACTCTGATTGAGAATATATGAAAACAGACCAAAGACATATCTTCTCCATCAACTTACAATTTCAACAGCATATAATTAATTTTGTAATTTGTAGTGTCTTGCTGGGTTGATTACTTGAACATGCGTCTTACCACAACCTCAGTCGTGTATTGTCCTCAACACTGTAGACATTAGACGTTAAAGTCTCTCTGCAGATATTTCACTAGTGCGAATGAGTTCACCGATGGATTCAGAATTTAGATGCAGTGGGTTCTGAGTTAAGAGAATGGATTCTAAATAATATATCTAACTCTATCTATACTTATTTTTCGCATATAGACACGTATAGTGTTCGACATTGAGACACCGTGTTATGTCGAGCCTGCGAATCCATTATTAATCCTCCAGTGCTACTAATTGAACTCTTTGTTTACTCTCACCCTGAGTAAAGAAGAAGCTGATTACTTTGACTATAACTTTTGTCCAAGCAAATGGGATGTTACATATATAATTGATCATATTGCTTTACATTTTTTTTATCGGGTCTGACCGTTTCTCTTACTTTGCTCTTACTCTTGCTTTGCTTTTGCTTGTGCTTATACTTTGTCTTGAGCCGATGGTCTCTCAGAAATAGTTGCTCTACCTACCAAGGTAGAGGTAAGTTCTAACGTCGTATGATCCTCCCCTGGAAAATTTTCACCTGATATGTTGTTTTTTCTTGATTGTGAACTATGAGAAAATTATGTCGGAACATGTGTTGGTCAGGAGGAGCTGGGTAGGGCCAACAAGAGTTGCCATGGAGTAGTAAGTACTTCATCCTTAACTAGAGGTTTCGGGTTTGAGTCTTGAGTGTGGAGTTGCCTTTGTTAAGGAGCATTTTACCCGGAGTGAATTCGAATTTAGTCCGATCAAATGCAGATACCAAACATCGGGCTGAGAAACAAATAAAATAAAGAGGATTTGCTTAGAAAATTGAAGGCATGTTGGGTCTGGACAAATGAGTTAAAAACCAATTAAATCGCTTTCAGTTTAGCTATCTCTGGATTGAAGATCCTTGCACTTGTCACGCATCACATCATAATACCAAATATCTTTGGTGGAAAAATGATAAACACCAATAGACTTGTCTAATTGCATGACGCATATTGCTTCATGACCATAAAGTCATAATTTAAATCGTAGTACTATTAAAGAAAAAAATTAGGATACACAATATTTATATCAAATCAATAAATACATAGCATATGTTTCTCACCATAATTCGTTACTTAACCATGATAAAATCACGTGATTTGGTGTAATCTTTGCTACGTAATTCGATCTTTTTCCTTTTTTTATAACATGGTGTCCCGGTCAAATTGTGCACCTCGATTAATTCTACAATGTGTCTATTACCTTCACTATATAAGTACTTATCAAATAACTTAGTCCACCAAAGCTTCATCATATACGAACAAATCAACTACTTAGTATATTTGCCTCTGGAATTTACTTTCTTATTAAACATGAGGAAAAAATAAATCTCAAGAGAGGGAAAATAAAGTTAAGAGCAAGAAAAATACTTTTTTCTAGAAATGCAAGGTGCCAATAAAAAGTTCACCTCTATGGCAAAATGATTGGCCATCCACATGTCTTTTCTTAAGTTTACTTTGGTCATAGTGAACAAGTATCCAAATATATGTGTACTTTTTTATGAGCAAATTGCTAATGCACTAAATGATATTAATAAATTTAATGCCTAGTTGCTTCAATCAAACTTCCCTTGAAACATCAATTTCAGATATTATTATTATTATTATTATTATTATTATTATTATTATTATTATTATTATTATTATTATTATTATTATTATTATTATTATTATTATAAATAATTGGTCCAACTTGCTTAGCACATAGTTTCTTGCGTGTGGGCAATTGAATTTGGTTCCTTATCAGAATTAAGTTGTATTATCTGTTATATTAATATTTAATTTTCTGATGTATCCCTTCTTTACTTTCTGAATAATTTACATGTATTATTATTATTATTATTATTATATTTTTTTTTGCATTATTAGTGTATATCAGTTAAATTCTCCTCTCCCCCAACAACCCTCATTTGGAGGATCTATAGTGTTATCATACTTTCCCTCCGTATATTAGTTAAATTCAATATAATCTAAACATTGAGATTCAATACGTATGAAGGAGTTAATTAGAGCTAGAGTATAATCTCATTTTGGGATTACCATGTTAATTTGTTGGTTTACAAGGATATCAATAAGCTATATCCTTGGTGTTGATAATTAATTATATCATCTGAAATCCATATGAAAATTATGGTTAGACTGATGATTCAAAATTAAATTAGATAAATAAAAGTTTCTCTCAAACAGCAGCTACGTGTCGTTAATCTTTTATTTAAAAATGTCTTACCATCCCTCTCACATACTTAGTTCATATAAACATATTTTCATTTTTACTTGTCACTTTTAGCATATCAAGATAAAAATAGTTTTTTTTTCTTCATGTTTTACCCTTAGCATTAAATACTTATTCCTCAAATTATTTCCCGAAATCTAAGACTAATATCAATTAATATGGGTATTGTGGTAAAATATTTATATTAATTACTATTTTTTAAAGGGTGTGCAAAGTCCAAATTGGACAAGTAAAAGTGATGGGTATATAGCAGTAGAAGTTTGAATCGACATCATGTATTTATCACATCAACCATATTCCTTTACACGCAATTAGTTGTTGATACCCCCACCCAAAAAAAAAAAAACTTTATCTTATCAAAGAAAATTAAACTTCAAATTGAGTTGTCTTTATTCAGCAAAATTAACCACGTCGTTAATTATTTAGACTATAATCTGGTCTCAGTTTCATTTCATAGAGAAAATAAAAAAAGAGGAAAGGAGAAGAACTAAGCTGATCTAGTGATTCGGAAAAGAGCATTAGCACTTGAGTGTGAATACTAACTTTTTCTATTTATTTCACAATTACGTTTTATATACACAAGAACATAGTATAGATCAAGAATATTGTCAATCGAGATGAGATGCATAATTATTAAACCATCTTATTCATCGATGTAAAGGCGCTTCAACAAAAGTATATTGTTGGTGAATACATATTTCTCTCATCTCTTCTATCATCATATGACAATTTCGATGGGACGGTTATCAACGGTGGGAGTCCTGGATAGGAGACTTACTATTTTGAACACACATTAATACCTAAACAAAAAATCTAACAATACGAGACTAAAGTCATGTTCACTAACTAATTAAGTATAATTCGTTTTATAAAATTGAATAATTAAATTAATGTTAAGTTCTAATAGAGGATAATTTTCAACAGTAACGAACTAGTAAATCCTTCGAGGCACGCTCAAGCAATTCATACACCACCATTACTTTAACAAAATATGCTTTTGTAAAAAACTAGTGGATACAATCTAGGGGCCGAAATATACATGTAGCTTATTTCTAACAACCAAGCACACTGCATCATTTATATTATGGAGATAAAAGAATAGCCCGTTGCACTAAGTTCCCGTTTTGTTCGGGGTCCGGGGAAGAACCGGACCACAAAGGTGTTGGATATTACAAAGGATTGCAGGAAACGGGAATTACAAGTAACTGCTAATGTAAGAATTGAAATTACAATTCAACTAGAAATCTGAAAATTACAAAGATGAACAAGAAAACTGGAAAACTGGAAAACTGGTTTTGTTTGCTTGCTGAGTCGAGTGTGGCACTCTGTCCTTAAGACAATATTGCCCCGTATGTATCCTTTATACGTCCTGGACAATTCATCTCCCAAGATAAAACAGCAATAGAACACTTGAGCAAAGGAAACTCAAGAGCTACCTTGAAGAATATTGAGCAAGAAATGATGCAAGGAAGGTGTAGGAAGAAACTGTTTTGCTTGTGTATTTTCGTGTATATTGCAAGTATATTTTCTGTGTACCTCAACAATGGTGTAAGGGGTGTTTATATAGGTGAGGGAGGGCTGTTTAACTGCCTCCATAATAACCATTATTGGCCAAATAATGGCCATTATGGAGGTAGTAAAGTCACCAAAATAAATGGTGAAAAGACCAACGGATTTGGCCATTATAGGAGGAGTAATTCAATAAAAATAAATGGCTGAATTGAGTGCTTGGCGTTTCTGTTCTGACCGTTGAAATTTTGACTTTCTGAAAACTTCAGGGACCAAACTGTACATCTGAAAGAATTCTGGTCCAAACTGTACATCTGAAACTTCTGGGATCAAACTGTACTTCTGGCAAAGCTCTCTGGCCCAAAAAGATAATATCAGGAGGCCCACAGCCCACAGCCCACGACCCACGACCCGTGACCCGTGAACCCGAGAACTCGGAACCCGAAACCCGGAACCGGAACCGGACCGGACGGGCGCGCGGCGGCGGCGCGCGTGTGGTCTTTCCTTGAACCGAAGCACATTTAGGTCCTCCCTCCTTTAAACACATGGGATACCCCTTGGGGTCCCAAACCCCAAACTAATTTCGAGTCTTATATACACAACAATTCTTTCTTCCTCTACCGATGAGGGAGAATTGAACACAACACCACACTTTCCATGCTTCAAACACCTCACTTCGTGAACCAATATCTCTTTCATTTCTCAATGAAATTTGACGATTCTTGGCCCTACGGTTATCTACGTACTTAGTAGATCATGCATGTGTGAAGAACCGGATTCTCCAACATACGTAACACTAGTGTTTAAGCCGTTAAAGTTGGTCAGTTGCAACTCCCGCCAAAGGCAAATTTCCAACAATCCCCTCTTGAAAGAGATTTTGGCGCACTCACATGGTGCCTTTTTCATTTCCGAAGAATATTTCAAATGACCGATGTTGCATAAGGAGAGGTAGCATCGCCTTTGAACCTTCCATGGTTGAATACCATCGGACTTACTTACTGTGCGGTGAACGTGATGTCTTGAACCGTCAGTGTTTAGTGTAAGCCAAGTCAATGGTACCAACACAACAAATTCCCTTACTCTCTTCTTCGTAATGTTTTATCCGTTTTGTCCATGGACAACGTCTTGGATTCTTAAGTGCATTCATTTTGAGGCGGCCCGTCCTCGTACTTAAATAGGTGGTCTCCTACAAGGTATCCTGCTATACCCCACTTTACAAGTGTTAGGAACCATTAAAAGTTTCCTAAAACCTAACCTCAACTGTTGAGGAGCATTACAGGTTTTGAAAACTTAACCTTTACCCACACTGCAGATAGCACTTAAAGTCTATCGCGGAACGGCTTTGGATTTGGTGTTTCTTTTCAGAAATCACTATCCGAAGTGCTCATACTTCCACCGAAGCGATCAACTGAACCTTTACAACTTAGTTTTCCTATTAAACCAAATTACTGGGATCTCCAGTTAGTAAGTTTGGGTTACCGCTGTATTAGTCCTTATATTTTGGGTTTTAAGCCCATTCCCCTAGACATGCAAGTCATCTGATATTTGGATAAGCCCTTTGTCAATGTGTCTGCTATATTATCCTTTGATTTAATGTAATCAATGGATATTATACCCGTGGTGATCAGTTGCCTAACGGTCTTATGCCTCTGTCGAATATGACGAGACTTGCCGTTGTACATAGCATTCCGTGCCCTTCCTAGAGCCGACTGACTGTCGCAGTGGATCATTACCGAAGGTACGGGTTTGTTCCAACACGGAACATCCTCTAAGAAGTCATGAAGCCACTCAACTTCTTCTCATGCTTTGTCTAAAGCGATAAACTCCGATTCCATTGTGGATCGGGCGATGCAAGTTTGCTTAGAGGATTTCCAAGACACAGCCCCACTACTATCAACGCCTTCCAGTGATTATCACTTGGATTACGGGTGAACCTAGCCAACTTATTGATTGCGTAAGCAATATCAGGTCGGGTGCACTTTGTTATATACATCAAACTACCGATCACCTGTGCATATCGCTCCTGGTATACAGGTGCACCAAGATTTTTTCAAGCTTTTGATTTGTATCCATTGGTGACTTTATCGGTGAACTGTCTAACATCTCGAACTTTCTCAAAACATCCTCGATGTAGTGAGACTGAGATAAGACCGGCCCGTCAGACGTCTTAGAGATTTTAATCCCTAAGATGACATCTGCGATACCCATATCCTTCATGTCGAAGCATTGTTTCAACATGCTTTTAGTCTCTAGGATTACCCTAGGACTGCTTCCTGTGATTAACATGTCGTCTACATACATGCATATCATGACAAATGAGTCAGAGTTACCTTTCGTGTAAACACATTTATCACACTCATTAATGGCGAACCCTTTCGATAGTAGAGTACTATTAAATTTTTCGTGCCATTGTTTCGGGGCTTGTTTCAGCCCGTACAGAGATTGACAAGTCTACAGACTTTCTTCTCTTGCCCTTGAACCACATACCCCTCGGGTTGGTCCATATAAATTTCTTCTTCCAAATCACCGTTTAGGAAAGCTGTCTTAACATCCATCTGGTGTATCTCAAGGTCACGCAAAGCTGCGATCGCAATAAATACCCGTATGGATGTCATCCGGGATATCGGGGAGTAGGTATCAAAGTAGTCAAAGCCTTCTGTCTGCCGATAGCCCTTGACTACCAACCTGGCCTTGTACTTGTCTATAGACCCATCTGCCTTGTATTTCCGTTTGAGTATCCACTTACACCCCAACGGTTTATTTCCCGGAGGAAGATCAACCAACTCCCACGTATGGTTATGCAGAATGAAGCCTATTTCACTCTCAATAGCTTCTTTCCAGAGCGGTGCTTCTGGAGTTGACAACGCCTGAGCAATTATCCTTGGTTCATCATTAACCATATAAGCTACAAAGCCAGGACCGAAGGATTTATCCTTCCTGGCCCTCTTACTTCGCCTTAGATCCATCTCTGGAGTCTCCAAGTTCTGAGAATCTGGAACACTAGATTCCGGATGTTCAGCCACCTCGAGATTCGCTAGATCTGAACCATTCAGATCCGGCGCGATCAAGGACTCCGGTTCTTGAGAGCTTTGTGCATAACTTCGTTTGCGAGAGGTTATGTCTTTCTCCTTTCTAGGAAAGGTACTTTCAAAGAATAGAGCATTCCTTGATTCCATTATTGTACCCTGGTGGATATCTGGAATATCTGACTTATGCACTAAGAAGCGATAAGCACTACTGTTATTTGCATATCCGATGAATATGCAATCTACAGTCTTAGGCCCAATCTTGACCTGCTTTGGCTTGGGTACTTCAACCTATGCCAGAAAACCCCACACCTTAAAATATTTGTAGGTGGGTTTCTTTCCCTTCCATGATTCATATGGAGTTTTGTCCTTACCCTTATGTGGGACTCTGTTAAGAATCGTATTAGAGGTAAGGACGGCTTCTCCCCACATGTTTTGGGGAAGACCGGAATTTATAAGCAAGGCATTCATCATTTCCTTTAATGTGCGGTTCTTACGTTCCGCCACACCGTTTGATTGAGGTGAGTATGGAGCCGTCGTTTGATGAATAATGCCTTCTTGTGCACAGTATTCCTCAAAAGGCGCTACATATTCTCCCCCTCTATCGCTACGAATGGATTTAATCCATAGGCTAAGTTGATTCTTAACTTCTGCTTTGTAACGTCGGAACGCTTCAAAGGCTTCATCCTTACTTTTCAACAAGTAAATGTAACAATACCTTGTGCTATCATCTATAAATGTCACAAAGTACTTGTTCCCCCCTCTAGTTTGTGCAAACTTCAAATCACATATATCTGTGTGAATAAGTTCTAGAGCAGCGGTATTCCTTTCGACGGATCGAAAAGGAAGCTTGGTGAGTTTTGCCTCCACGCACACCTCACACTTATGTTGAGGGTTTACGTCGATAGAAGGCAACAATTCCATCTTTACCAGCCTTTGAATAGACTTGTAGTTTACGTGTCCTAATCTATGATGCCATAAATTAGAAGACTCAAGCAAATAAGAAGAAGGTTCAACTTTATTTCCTTGACGCAATACAGACATGGCATTCACTTTGAAGAGGCCTTCACAGATGAAGCCCCTCCCTACAAATGTGCCATTTTTAGTGAGTACAAACTTATTGGATTCAAATATTAGCCTAAAACCAAAGCATTAACCAATAAAGGTCCGAAAATTAAATTTATTCTAATCTCTCGGGACGTGCATCACTTCCTTCGAGAGTAAGTTCCTTGCCGGAAGTCATCTTCGGACCACCTTTCCAACCCCCATCACGTCGGAAGAAGCATTGTTGCCCATGAACAGCCTTCTTGTCGGCGATCGGTGTGTACGTGGAGAAGGCATCTTTGTTGGAACAGATGTGCCTAGTAGCACCTGTGTCCACCCACTACTGCATCGGATTCTCCACCAAGTTGGCTTCTAGCACCACTGCAGAGAATTCCTTGATCATGTCATCCAGGAGCGTGTCCTTGACGACGTTTGCTTGAGCCTTGCCTTTTGACTTGGCTTTCTGCTGTTGCTCAGTCTTGAGCTTGTGGCATTCCTTGATCCTATGACCAGGTTTCCCACAGTGATGACAATTACCTCTGAACATCTCTGTTGGAGGGGCTTTGCCGTCTTTCTAGAACTTTCGCTTCTTGCTTGAGTTCCCTTTGGTCTCAGCCAGATTCGCCTTTGCCTCAGCCAGATTCGCCTTTGCCTCAGCATGTTGTCTACCCTTTGGCAAGGTCTTCTTATTATCTTCATGGATTTGCAGTTTGATAATAAGCTCTTCAAAGGTCATCTCCTTTGTCTTGAGTTTCAAGTAACTCATAAACTCATTCCATGAAGGAGGTAACTTTTCAATTAGCGATGCAACCAAAAACTGCTCGTTTGGCTTTAGTCCTTCCAAATTCAGGTGATGTAAAGTCATTTGGAATTCCTGGACTTGGGACATCACTGTCTTGCTGTCCACCATTTGGAATTTTAGATTTCCCAACGATGAACTTCTTAGTACCCGCATCTTGTGCGTTGTACTTCTTTTGCAGTTTTTCCCACAGCTCTTTGGCAGTGCCAACGGTGCAATAGATCGTGTAGAGAGGGTCTGCCAAGCAGTTCAGTATATAGTTCTTGCACATGAAATCGCTATGATTCCATGCGTCACGAACCATCTTCATGCCATTAATGACATGGATACCAAGGCCCTCTTCACCCGTTTCATTAGGCGAAGAGTCCATTTCATCTCCAGCTTGTGGAGGATCTTCCGTAAGGAACCGGGCCATGCCCATAACTGTTAAGTAAGACAATATCTTTTGAATTCTGATCCCATGAATTTTTCAGGGCGATCATGATGGTGTGAAGAAGAGGGTGGAGCTCCAGCAGGCGGGAAGGCAGCGGTGTTACTGCCTTGAACAGTAGCAGCAGCAGTAGCAACGAAGGCGGCGGTGTTACTGCCTTGAGCAGTAGCAGCAGTGGTGGGGAAGGCAGCAACGTTGCCTCGAGAGGCAGCAGCAGTAGCAGCAACATCGGTTGTATTTCCAGCCATGTTATAGCAGTTGTAGTAAACAGATATTGTCTTAAGTTGTTGGATATTACAAAGGATTGCAGGAAACGGGAATTACAAGTAACTGCTAATGTAAGAATTGAAATTACAATTCAACTAGAAATCTGAAAATTACAAAGATGAACAAGAAAACTGGAAAACTATTTTTGTTTGCTTGCTGAGTCGAGTGTGGCACTCTGTCCTTAAGACAATATTGCCCCGTATGTATCCTTTATACGTCCTGGACAATTCATCTTCAAAGATAAAACAGCAATAGAACACTTGAGCAAAGGAAACTCAAGAGCTACCTTGAAGAATATTGAGCAAGAAATGATGCAAGGAAGGTGTAGGAAGAAACTGTTTTGCTTGTGTATTTTCGTGTATATTGCAAGTATATTTTCTGTGTACCTCAATAATGGTGTAAGGGGTGTTTATATAGGTGAGGGAGGGGGTCGTTTAATCGCCTCCATAACAACCATTATTGGCCAAATAATGGCCATTATGGAGGTAGTAAAGTCACCAAAATAAATGGTGAAAAGACCAACGGATTTGGCCATTATAGGAGGAGTAATTCAATAAAAATAAATGGCTGAATTGAGTGCTTGGCGTTTCTGTTTTGACCGTCGAAATTTTGACTTTCTGAAAACTTCAGGGACCAAACTGTACATCTGAAAGAATTCTGGTCCAAACTGTACATCTGAAACTTCTGGGATCAAACTGTACTTCTGGCAAAGCTCTCTGGCCCAAAAAGATAATATCAGGAGGCCCACGGCCCACGACCCGTGACCCGTGACCCGACCGGACGGGCGGGCGGCGGCGGCGCGCATGTGGTCTTTCCTTGAACCGAAGCACATCTAGGTCCTCCCTCCTTTAAACACATGGGATACCCCTTGGGGTTCCAAACTCCAAACCAATTTCGAGTCTTATATACACAACAATTCTTTCTTCCTCTACCGATGAGGGAGAATTGAACACAACACCACACTTTCCATGCTTCAAACACCTCACTTCGTGAACCAATATCTCTTTCATTTCTCAATGAAATTTGATGATTCTTGGCCCTACGGTTATCTACGTACTTAGTAGATCATGCATGTGTGAAGAACCGGATTCTCCAACATACGTAACACTAGTGTTTAAGCCGTTAAAGTTGGTCAGTTGCAACTCCCGCCAAAGGCAAATTTCCAACAAAAGGTCTATTGTACGCAATGTTATCCTGCATTTCTGCAATAGACTGTTTTCACGGCTAGATCTCATTTATATTAGGGAGATACTCAACTTAAAAAAATGTAACCATTTATATTACGGAGAAAATGAAGTGAGAAATCAAATCAACTTATACATCTTATAGCATTGAAGAATCAAATGGAATAACTTTGAGAAAAAACAATACACAGACACTGTTGAGATAATATTGTACAAACTAATACAAAGGAAATAAAGGAGGGAACACTAACAAAAGAATAACAAATCAAGTTTCTGTCTTCTTTCTTATAGTAACCATCAAACATAGAGCAAGTAAAAAAAAAATGCAACTTTTAGACACAGACAAATTAAAAAAAATAATATATATAATATTCATCAAGCCTTTGTCCGGTTCCAACGCATAGCGGGATCTTAGTGCACTGGACTGCCCTTTATTCATCAAGCCTTTGGTGGTGCTGGTGCTTCTTCCACGGGTTCCTCTTCCTTCTTAGCTTCTGCAGCTTCAACAACTATGTCCTTCTCCTTCACCTCGCCGGTTGTCTCTCCTTCTGCTGTTGTACCTTCCACTTCAGCTGGGGCCGCGTCGGCTTCTTTCTTTTCGTCTGTGACGACTATAAATGTGGATACTTTCTCGAACACAAAGAGAATTGGGCCGGCTACATTCGATGGCCCAAAGCTTGAACTTGCTTCGCTAACTGCTTTTGATCCCGGAAATTCTTCATTTATTACAAGTACGGAGAAGATAACCAAAATGTTGTTAGTTCCATGATGTAAGTAAATACCATTACAGTTTAATTTCTGTACACAAACAATATATCAAATCATTTACTAAAGATGATAGCTTAAGTTTTATACACCATCAGACAATTTTTTACATTACCGGGTCATTTATATGATATTAATAAGTGTTAAATATACGTAATACACACACAATATACATGCGTATATTGCTCTCGGAATTTCCCCTTCAAGTACCATATATAGAGTATATATTTAGGTAATATTTAGTCTCCTAGTTTAGGTAATATTGTAATGTAATTAGTATTGTACACTTAACATAATAATTGTATTACCATAAATGTTTGCTTGCAATCATACTATACCGGGTCATTTATATGATATTAATACGTAAGCTTTTTTAAATACAAAACTCAACAGATAATTACGTCTAACTGGCCATAGTAAGTGGCACAACATGTCTAGAAAATGAAGAAGGCAACTTGTTACCACATGTTAAATTGCGCTGAGTGCAAGGATAACTTATTCTATCAATATACATAAGTTGAATTCATATAGTGATCTCAGGTTTTCAATTAATGTGAACCTTTTTGATTGAAGTTAATGGAGTTTAAAAAAAAGAAGAAAAACTTTTGAAAAACTATAGTCTTAAATATATCATATACAAGACTTTTATTGAAACCCATAGTCCTAAATATATATGTCATAAATTAAGAATAAAATAAAAAGTTTAAATTAAACTATTTTTAAATTTATATTTAGAAAAAAATCAAATTTTTAAAGGTACTAAAAATATAATAATATCACATAATTTAAAACAGAGGAAGTAGTAAGTAAAATAAATGAAGACTTACCGATCTTGACAAGCTCATCAAGGAATTTCTGGACCTCAGCTGAGTGTTTCTTAAGCCCTGCACCCTTTGGTTTCTTCACCAAAGTCTATATTTATTTTTTCATCATAATAAAGAGATTATAAGAGTCAGTGGCTAAGTCAAGAATTCAAATAAGGGGATTCAAGAAAATATTTCTCATGCCAAGGAAATTTAATAACTTATATATATGCGCAAGTAATTTTTTCTCTAGATACATAATAATTTTTTAACAAAGGGAGTTCAATTGAACCCCTTGCACCCCTTTGCCTTCGATCCTGATAACAGTAAGTTCAATGTTTGCTTCCAATCATACTATATAATAATTCTGCTAAAATATCCATCTTGAAATATAAATTGAGTAATTAAATACCTTGATCTCAACTGCAGTAGCTTCATAAATTTGAACAACTTTGGTTTGAAGCTCAGTTTTCTTCTCTTCAAACTCTTTGCTGTACTGCTCCTGAAATTTATTAGACAGTAACTCGTGTAACGTATTTGTTTGTAAGCCGTGGTGGAATCAATATTTTTATTAAGGGGTCAAAGAGCTTTAACATCTACTATATATTCATAATAAATAATTTTAATCTTATATATATAATGTAAATTTCCGCCGAAGAGGGTTTGGATGTGTTGGAAATTTACTAAATGTGGAATTAAGTATATCCCATTAATTTATCACTCGAACAATTGGGGCCCGCACGTCGGAAACGTCGTTTCCACACACGTGCACACGTAGTGCCAAGTATCGCAAATTTCATTAGTGAAAGAGATATTAGTACGTATGTAATACGTTTGAGACATAGAATTATGGACGGTTATTGACCAAATGACAAAGTATTCCACGTTGGTAAACGAAGGAAGAAGTGTAAGATGAAACGAGTCAAAATTCGCCGCGGAGCCGTGAAGGGCCGCGGCGCCACACCGTCGGAGCCGCGGCGCCGAAGCGCCTCCCAGGCAGCGCCGCAACGCAAATTGGTTGGCCAGTCACTGGAGCCGCGGCGCTTCGGAGGCAAAATGCTGCGACGGGAAGTTGGAAAAATCTGACCTTTGGGCTGGTTTTGAAGCATTGATTCTCCATTAATTGGCACATGAATTCAACTATTATTTGGCTGAATGTAACCCCTCAATCAAGTGCCATTACATGGCTATTGAAGGCCATTAGTTGGCTAGTTGAGGGGTCTTCTACTTACACTATAAATTGAGGCCTTTGCCTCAATTGAACACAACACTCAACACTTAAAAAATACTCTAGATTTTCTGAATTCATCTTCTTCCTCTCTAGTAAAGTTACTATACTCAAAGTTCTTCAAGAGTAACACTTGAGTTTCCTTTGCTCATTTGTTAAGTTGTTGTTGTATCTTGGGAGACTATTGCTCAACACCGTAAAAGGAGATATACAGGGCAATCTTGTCTTAAAGACAGAGTGCCATCACTCGACTCAACAAATCACATAAGCAGTTTGTTAAGTTCTTGATTTCCAGTTTATTGTAATATTTAGTTTATCATTTCTTACTATTGTAATAGTTACTTATTTCCCGTTCTCTACAACAATTGTATCCCAAAATTTTTAAGACAAGACTTTGTTGTAAGTACCTAGAAAGATGACTGGAAGAGATCAAACTGCTTCTGATTCTGCTGCTGCTACTCAAGGCAATCCCTCTGCCTTCCCCACTGCTCAAGACACTCCTAAAGCCTTTCCGGTTGCTCAAGGCTCATCCAACGCCTTTACTGCCGCTCAAGGGAACATTGTCGTTCATCCACCCGTTGCATTTCACCATGAACGCCCTGAAAAGTTCATGGGCTCAAACTTCAAGAGATGACAACAGAAGATGCTATTCTACCTGACTGTTATGGAAATGGCACGTTTCCTAACAGAAGATCCTCCACAAGCTGGAGATGAAATGGACTCTTCGCCTTCTGAAACGGCTGAAGGGGGCCTAGGTATCCATGTCATTAATGGCATGAATATGGTTCTTGATGCATGGAGTCATAGTGATTTCATATGTAAGAATTACATATTGAACTACTTGTCAAACCCTCTCTACACGGTGTATTGCATCGTAGGCAGTGCCAAAGAGTTGTGGGAGAAGCTGCAAAAGAAGTACAACACACAAGATGCAGGTACTAAGAAATTCATCGTTGGGAAATTTTTGAAATTTCAAATGATGGATAGTAAAACAGTGATGTCCCAAGTCCAGGAATTTCAAATGATTCTACATCACCTGGATTTGAAAGGTATGAAACCAAATGAGCAGTTTTTGGTTGCATCACTAATTGAAAAGTTACCTCATTCGTGGAATGGGTTACTTAAAACTCAAGACAAATGAGATGACCTTTGAAGAACTTATTATCAAACTCCAAATTCAGGAAGATAATAAGAAGGCCTTGCCTAGGGGTAAACAACCCGTTGAGGCAAAGGTAAATCTGGCTGAGGCCAAAGGGAACCCAAGCAAGAAGCGCATGGGCAACAACGCTTCCTCTGACATGCTGGGGGTAGGAAAGGTAGTCCTGAAGATGACTTCTGGAAAGAAGCTCACTCTGAAGGAAGTGATGCATGTTCTTGAGATTAGAAGAAATTTAATTTCATGTCATTTATTGGTTAATGTTGGTTTTAGGCTAGTATTTGAGTCCAATAAATTTGTAGTCACTAAGAATGTAACGTTTGTGGGAAGAAGATTCGTCTGTGAAGGCCTTTTCAAAGTTAACGCCATGTCTGTATTACGTACAAGCAACAATATTGAAGTTTCTTCTTACTTGCTTGAGTCTTCTAATTTATGACATCATAGATTAGGACATGTAAACTACAAGTCAATCCAAAGGTTGGTAAAGTTGGAGTTGTTGCCGTCTATCGACATAAACCCTCAACATAAATGTGAGGTGTGCGTAGAGGCAAAACTCACAAAGCTTCCTTTTTGATCCGTCGAAAGGAATACCGCTCCTCTAGAACTTATTCACACAGATATATGTGATTCGAAGTTTGCACAAACTAGAGGGGGGAACAAGTACTTTGTGACATTCATTGATGATAACACAAGGTATTGTTACCTTTACTTGTAAGGATGAAGCCTTTGAAACATTCTGACGTTACAAAGCAGAAGTTGAGAACTAACTAAGCATGTAGATTAAATCCACTCGTAGCGATAGATGGGAAGAATATGTAGCGCCATTTGAGGAATATTGTGTCCAATCAGGCATTGTTCATCAAACGACGGCTCCATACTCACCTCAATCGAATGGTGTGGCGGAACGTAAGAACCACACATTGAAGAAAATGATGAATGCATTGCTCATCAATTCTGGTCTTCCCCAAAATATGTAGGGAGAAGCTGTCCTTACCGCTAATACGATTCTTAACAGAGGCCCACATAAGGGTAAGGACAAAACTCCATATGAATCATGGAAAGGAAAGAAACCCACCTATAAATATTTAAATGTGTGGGGTTGTCTGGCAAAGGTCGAAGTACCCAAGTCAAAGCAGATCAAGATTGGGCCTAAGACTGTAGATTGCATATTCATCGGATATGCAAATAACAGTAGTGCTTATCGCTTCTTAGTGCATAAGTCAGATATTCCAGATATCCAAGGGGGTACAATCATGGAATCAAGGAATGCACAATTCTTTGAAGATACCTTTCCGAAAGGAAAAAGACATAACCTCTCACAAACGAAGTTATGAACAAAGCTCTCAGGAACCGGGAGTCGTTGACGGCCCGGATCTAGATGGTTCAGATCTAGTGGATCTCGAAGTGGTTGAATATCCGGAATCTAGTATTCCAGATTCTCAGAACTTGGAGACTCCAGAGATGGAACTAAGACGAAGTAAAATGGACAAGAAGGATAAATCCTTCGGTCCTGACTTTGTAGCTTATATGGTTGATGATGAACCAAGGACAATTGCTGAAGCATTGTCAACTCTAGAGGCACCGCTCTGGAAAGAAACTATTGAGAGTGAAATAGGCTCCATTCTGCATAACCATACTTGGGAGTTGGTTGATCTTCCTCCGAGAAATAAACCGTTGGGTTGTAAGTGGATACTCAAACGGAAGTATAAAGCAGATGGGTCTATAAATAAGTACAAGGCCAGGTTGGTAGTCAAGGGCTATCGGCAAAAGGAAGGCCTTGACTACTTTGACACGTACTCCCCGGTGTCTAGGATGACGTCCATACGAGTATTCATTGCGATCACAGCATTGCGTGACCTTGAGATACATCAAATGGATGTCAAGACAACCTTCCTAAATGGCGATTTGGAAGAAGAAATCTATATGGAATAACTCGAGGGGTATGTGGTTCCAGGGCAAGAGAAGAAAGTCTGTCGGCTTGTCAAATCTCTGTACGGGCTGAAACAAGCCTCGAAGCAATGGCATGAAAAATTTGATAGTACTCTACTATCGAAGGGTTTCGCCATTAATGAGTGTGACAAATGTGTCTACATGAAAGGTAACTCTGACTCGTTCGTTATGATATGCCTGTATGTAGATGACATGTTGATCACATGGAGCAGTCCTAACATAATTCTACAGACTAAGAACATGTTGAAACAATGCTTCGACATGTAGGATA
This sequence comes from Anisodus tanguticus, assembly GCA_034509755.1. Classification (NCBI taxonomy): domain Eukaryota; kingdom Viridiplantae; phylum Streptophyta; class Magnoliopsida; order Solanales; family Solanaceae; genus Anisodus; species Anisodus tanguticus. The sequence continues at coordinate 12,983,835 of CM067557.1, forward strand.
TGGGTATCGCAGATGTCATCTTAAGGATAAAAATCTCTAAGTCGTCTGACAGACCGGTCTTATCTCAGTCTCACTACATCGAGGATGTTTTGAGAAAGTTTGAGATGTTTGACAGTTCGTCTATAAAGTCACCAATGGATAGAAATCAAAAGCTTGATAAAAATCGTGGTGCACCCATATGCCAGGAGCAATATGCACAAGTGATTGGTAGTTTGATGTACATAATAAACTGCACCCGACCTGATATTGCTTATGCAATCAACAAGTTGGCTAGGTTTACCCGTAATTCGAGTAATGATCACTGGAAGGCGTTGAATCGGGTACTACAATACCTGAAATACACGCTAACTTATAGGTTGCATTATTGGAGATATCCAGCTGTACTAGAGGGGTACAGTGATGCAAACTGGATATCTGACATAGAGAACACCAAGTCCACCAGTGGGTATGTATTTACAATTGGTGGTGGGGCTGTGTCTTGGAAATCCTCTAAGCAAACTTGCATCGCCCGATCCACGGTGGAATCAGAGTTTACCGCTTTAGACAAAGCATGAGAACAAGCTGAGTGGCTTCACGACTTCTTAGAGGATGTTCCTTATTGGAACAAACCCGTACCTTCTGTAGTGATCCACTGCGACAGCCAGTCGGCTCTAGGAAGGGCACATAATTCTATGTACAATGGCAAGTCTCGTCATATTCGATGGAGACATAAGATCGTTAGACAGCTGATCACCACGGGTATAATATCCATTGATTACATAAAATCAAAAGATAATATAGCAGACCCACTGACAAAAGGCTTACCCAAGGATCAGATGTTCTGCATGTCTAGGGGAACGGGCTTAAAATCCAAAGTATAAGGATCAATACGGTGGTAACCCAACCTTACTGACTGGAGATCCCAGGAATTAGGTTCAATGGGAAAACTAAGCTGTAAAGGTTCAGTAGATCGCTTCGGTGGAAGTATGAGCACTTCAGATAGTTATTTATGTGAAGAAACACCAAATTCAAAGCCGTTCCCGCGATAGACTATAAGTGCTATCTGCAGTGTGAGTGAAGGTTAAGTTTCCAAAACCTTTAATGGTCCTCACCGGTTGAGGTTAGGTTAGAGAAACTTTTAATGGTTCCTAAACACTTGTAAAGTGGGGTATAACATGATACCTTGTAGGAGACCACCTATTTAAGTGCGAGGACAGGCCGCCTCAAATGAACGCACTTAAGAATCCAAGAAGTGTCCATGACCACAATGGACAAAACATTACGAAGAACTAAGTAAGGGAAGTTGTTGTGTTGGTACCGTTGACTTGGATTACACTAAACACTGACGGTTCAAGACATCACATTCACCGCGCAGTAAGTAAGTCCGATGGTATTCAACTATGGAAGGTTCAAAGCGTATGCTACCTATTCAGATGCAACATCGGTCCGCTAAAAGATTGCTGGAAAAAGCACCAAGTGTGCGCACCAAAATCTCTTTCAAGAGGGAATTGTTGGAAATTTACTAAATGTGGAATTAAGTATATCCCATTAATTTATGACTCGAACAATTGGGGACCGCACGTCGGAAACGTCGTTTCCACACACGTGCACATGTAGTGCCAAGTATCGCAAATTTCATTAGTGAAAGAGATATTGGTACGTATGTAATACATTTGAGACATAGAATTATGGACGGTTATTGGCCAAATGAAAAAGTATTCCACGTTGGTAAACGAAGGAAGAAGTGTACGAAGTGTAAGATGAAACGAATCGGAAATCGCCGCGGAGCCGTGAAGGGCCGCGGCGCCACACCGTCGGAGCCGCGGCGCCTCCCACGCGCTAATTGGTTGGCCAGTCACTGGAGCCGCGACGCTAATTCACAGAGCCGCGACGCTTCGGAGGCAGAATGCTGCGACGGTAAGTTGGAAAAATCTGACCTTTGGGCTGGTTTTGGAGCATTGATTCTCCATTACTTGGCACATGAATTCAGCCATTATTTGGCTGAATGTAACCCCTAAATCAAGTGCCATTACATGGCTATTGAAGGCCATTAGTTGGCTAGTTGAGGGGTATTTTACTTACACTATAAATTGAGGCCTTTGCCTCAATTGAACACAACACTTAGAAAATACTCCAGATTTTCTGAATTCATCTTCTTCCTCTCTAGCAAATTTACTATACTCAAAGTTCTTCAAGAGTAACACTTGAGTTTCCTTTGCTAATTTGTTAAGTTGATGTTGTGTCTTGGGAGACTATTGCTCAACACCGTAAAAGGAGATATACGGGGTAATTTTATCTTAAAGACAGAGTGCCATCACTCGACTCAGCAAATCACACAAGCAGTTTGTTAAGTTCTTGATTTCCAGTTTATTGTAATATTTAGTTTATCATTTCTTACTATTGTAATAGTTACTTACTTCCCGTTGCCTTCAACAATTGTATCCCAACAAGATGAACCCTTCCCTCTACTCGGCTCCGCCCCTGTTTGTAAGAACTACGTAACTAAGCAAAGATTCACCGTGCCCTTTAATTATTTTTTGTTGGAATTATGAGGTTTCTTTGCAACAATTACTTCGGAAAGTCCTATATATTAAAAGAAGAGTTCAACTACTATATACTGCCAGTTTAATGGCGTAATAAGAAATATCATTAAGAGTAGTCAAGGTTATATATAATCTATATATATAATATAATATTTTCTATAATTTTAATGTATTTTTTCGGTAAAATATGTTCAACTAACCACTCTTCACTCTATTTGTCTATATCAGTAGTTACAATATAAGAACTTTTACGGAATCAAATTACAACCATATATAACAAGTGAGATTAATAACCTGAACAAATAAACTAAGTTATTTGTTATTATAACTTTTTTTTTTTACCTTAGCCTCGTCAAAAGTCTTGCATGCCTCAGCAGAAGCAGCCTTCTTGGGATTTTTCTCAAAGATCTGCTTGATCTTTGGAAGAACCTTTGCTTGCCAGTATCCCATCTTTATTTCTTTAACTCAAAATACACAGAGAAAATATGTATATCTGCAGCCAAAAGAAGTATACAAGATGAAAATTCTTGCTATACATGGAGTAATATATTTGCTAATCCTCAAAAAGATTAATAAGTAAAATGAAAGAGATCCGGTACTAAAAAAACAGGAATGAGAGAACGGACAAATTCTGTAGCTAAACAACAAATTCGTTGCTAAGCAAAACTACTGGAAAAATAGGAATTAGCGATGGATAAATTTTATAGATAAACAACCAAATTCGTTGCTAATCATATTTAACGATGGATTAGCAACGTATTATAAAAAAACTACTGAAAAAATTAAAAATTAATGACGGACAAATTCTGTAGCTAAACAGCAAAATCCGTTGCTAATCCTATATAACGATGGATTAGCAATAAATTATAAAAAAAAATGGTTAGCTACGGACAGTTTAACGACATATTAACGATGAAATTCATAGTTGATTCTAATTTTTTTTTGGTGGTAAGAAAACAAGAAGGAGTGAGTGTTTACTTACATGAATATGAAGAAAGCAAACTGAATATCTCTCCTCTTTGTTTGCAATTATATGCTTTTGGCTCTCTAATAATAAAACAGATAGCTGGTGTGCTAATATATATATATATATATATATAAAAGTGGACAATTTAGCAAAACTTTTCTTTTTATAGCCAACTGTATATATATATATATATATGTAGATATATATGGACAATTTAGCAAAACTTTTCTTAATGTGGCCAACTGTGCTTCCAAATATAAGGCCTTGATACCAACAAAGACTATTATTTCAAAATCAAATACAGGGTCTTTCTCATTATTTACGTTTGTACCCTATGTCTATCACCAAAATGACCTACCCCATCTCACCTCTGGCTTTTTTCATGGACAGGGACAAATTAGAATTTGAGCATTGGATGCTCGCACAGTACACATGTTTTTTCTTAAAAAAATATTTTATACCAAATTCACCCTTAAGGTTTAAAAGAAATAAAGGTTATCATAGTTTATTGTATTTATTAATTTAATATTATGCTCACTTGTGAAATTATATCGGTTATTTTATTGTTATTGTTATTATTGTCATATTCGTCTCTTTTTCTTGGATCAGATATGATCGGATGAAAACTTATAAATTAGAGTTTGACCTAAATGAAGAAGCTGGAAATCTTGAGAAATTAAAATTTAAATCTTAACAGAGATAAAAAAGTTTAAGTAATTACTTTACATTTGCCTAAATTATTTAACAGAATTACTCGATATATATTGATAGATTGTAACATGTACTTAGTTAAAGAATCGCGGTGCACATAAACTGTCTTGGAAATGAAACGTTACCATGCTTGCACACACATGTTTTATTATTAATAAATATCTTGTCCTGGATAAAAGGTCTCACGAGTCACAAACTTAGATACTAGACCGCGACCCAAATGATGTGGATGAAATCATGAAAAATTAAGATTCAAATCTTAACAGAGAAAACAAATGTTAGGTAGTTTCTTTTTACATATCTAGACGTTATTGACATAGTTGCTTGATATATATACTGATGAGATAGCATGCATCTAGTGAATAATTGAGATACATACAAGTTGACACAATATCACAACAACAATATATCAAATGTAATATCATAAATGGGGTCTAAGAAAAATAGAATGTACGTAGATTTTATCCCTACGTTTATAAAAAAAAAAGTCTATGAACTTATTGTCAAAGGATATAGTCGTCCTTTCCACTTAAGGATGGTTGGATTTAGGTAATAATTGACTTAAGGTGAGCAAATGATAGGAGTGAGGTGATTTGGTGAATTAGAGAAGAACATGGAGGGCAAAATGGGAAAAGCAATTGACAGCTAGCAAACGGGTCAATCAGAGGTGGTGTGGGACCCTTAGTCCAGCTTGATGGTTTCTTTCTCTCTACACAACTTGCTCACGTGGCTTCGCTGGTTTTATAAAAATCACGCCGTCAAACAAATACCCACCCTTGTTCAAAAGTCAAAACTACCCTCAGCAGATGCAGGATCCGCCAGCCTAATCTACCAACAAATGACATTCCACAAATCAGTGATTCCTGGATCTATCTAATAATTACATAAATTGCCACCCTGTTAAAAGTGTGTCCAAAACTTGTACGTCTTTTTTTTTTTCTCTCGTTATATTTGTTTGCACGAATTCTCATATTCACGTTGTGTAATTTTACTGAATATGTTATTATATATTTGTTTGCATGAATAAGGAAACTTATGTTGTTTATGAGTTAGATTTATCATACGGTTAATTAATTAATAATAATTGATTTAGAAAGTTAATTTTTTAAAAGAAATTTATTTAATTATTATTTTGTCCATGTCAATTTATGTGGCTCAGTTCGAATTTTGAAAGTCAAATAGTTTAATTTTCACAGTGAATTCGGATATGAAATCTTTAAGCTTTTTGAGATAAAAATTACATATTTAGAAACTACGTAAAAAGTACTACAATAATAATTCATTTTTAAAAAAATATATGAAAAATTACTATCAAAGAATGACTTTTTAAAATCTGAAAATTCTAAAGGTGACACATATTGGGACCCATTATCTCAAAATGTCACTTATCTTTGTCTTATAATAGAAAAGTCACTCAATTATGTCATTTTAACCAATTCAAGTGATATTGCTGTGGTGATTTTTTTTATGTCAAACTTTTAAGAAGTAAAAAGTTATCCATTTTAATTAACCATTAAATGACCCGCTGTTAATTAAAATGGATAATTTTAAAAAGTTTGCCGTAAAAAATTATCATTTCAGCAATATCTAAGGGGAGTATCATCTGAATTGGTTGAATGACTTTTAGGTGAAATAACAATAGTGAGTGAATTTTATGTTATAAAACAAAGAAAAGTGACTTTTTGAGATAATTATCATTAATTTAGTGATTTTTCTGTTACAAAGCAAACAAAGAAAAATGACTTTTTAAAATAATTTACACTAATTGAGTGACCGTTTGAGAAATCAACTCCTTATTTATTGGTGCTTGAGCACATTTTATATTTTCTAGCTGCTAGGCAAAAGAATTATGCAGAATTTACGTATTCCCTCCGTTCCCTTTTACTAATCAAGTATTGACTTTATAATTTTCTTAAGAAAATATTTATTAAGTGTTTAATCTTATTTAAGTTACCTATTAATTGTACTTTGGAAATCTAAATTTAATTACTTGTACTCTATTAAAGTTTGGGAAATGGTAATTTAGTGACAATGGTAAAATTAAAATAAATAAATAAATCTCTCTTTTTTGCTAAAATGAATAAGTAAATGAAAAAAATTATGTTTTATATAATGGACTAGTTGTAATGCCCCATGATGTAATATAATATAACTAGTTGGGATCCACTTGGGTGTTTAAAACGTGTTAACGAGCGTACAATACGATATTGGACTTAGCGAAGCAATAAGATGACTTAAATTACTCAAAACGAACAAAATAAAATGTTTCGAGACTTGAACAGAGGATATGCGAGTACGTTGCACCCATCGTGTGGACTGAACCAAAACAATTGCAGTAGTGCAGTGCTATTGCTGTGTGTCGAACATCATTTTGGAGAAATTCTAGTTGACTAGTGAAAGAAATAATCTCTTACCTAAATTGAGACTATATACACGGTCATATATACTAAACCGTGACTGCATATACATATGATATACACGTGTATATCGTATGTATATTTAACAACTAGTAAGACACAAAAATTGTAGAATATAAATAGTATGTCGAAAAAGAGAAAACATTTTATTTCGTTAACATTATAGGAAGCTTTTGAAGAGAAGAACGACTTAGGGTTTCACCAATTCAACCAAGCTAAGAATCCAATTATAACTACGCTAATTTTTAGTTGATTAACGCAGTAACCTTCAAGGATCAAGATAAGAAATTATAGATTTTTCATCTGGTCCTCAAGAACTCGGGAGAGATGAATCTAGAATTTCTTCAAAAAGGTAAAACTTGGCTCTTTCTATTCCTATCTGTAGTGATGGAGTATAAGGAACGTATAATACGAACTATTGAATTATCTAATATGAATCCTAGTCCCATGAAAAGATTAATTTAATTTATGGGTTAAAGTTTTCATTACTATTGACTCCAAACGTCAGGTATATCGTGAACGGAGTATTGAAATTGCTTGAAGAACACAAAAACTTAAGTAAGCTCGTAACTCGAGGTAAGTTAATATTCACATACTTACTAGAATGAAATTGTAGCAACCCTATTTATCCTGCACAAAATGCCTTAGATATAATTCTTGTGAATTAGCTCTCAAGGCACCATATCTTCACTTAGTTCAGTCTTATGGATTAATGTAGGAGTAGTACATGCATCATTAGACGTCTTTCATAACTCTTATGATTCAGTTGTCTCAGCTTTCAGAATCGTACACGTTTGCATGAATCATGAAATATATATATATATATATAAAATAATTCATAAATGTCATGTGCATTGCATTAACATAATTATGTTTAATTTAAATTTAACTACTGGTACGATCATATTCAGACTCAAATATGAAAAGCGACTAACCTCCCTTTGCGTGAGAGCCATGAGGGTTAGGGTTCATTACATTCACATGCTCCTAGGTGCTAAATTCTATGATCTTAGGGGGATAGGTGGACACATCTCATGTGTGTTTCCAGATCTCAAATATTCAGGTTCAGAACATGAAAACTCTTTTCAGAAGAAAATTATTTCTGCATTCATGTGCATACAAGTTACACAGTTTACAATTCAACTTACAGTTTAGTTACGCTTGTCAACATGCAGTCTCCAGTTATCAATTTCCTTATTCGTATATGTCAGTTTCCACCACATGTGGTCTTTCATGTTTTTGCTATTTTGTACCTTTATCCAAGAAAGTACCATTCCTCTTTATTGAGGATGTAGTGTATGAGATTTATTGGGTATTGATAGAATATAGCACGGTACCGTGCTTAAATAGGATTAAGATTGTAATTAATCTAGTGTACAAACCTAATCATACTTGTAGAATTCCTATCGGAGTACTTGACTCGTGCGGGCATGCTTCCGTTTTCTTGGATGCAAATACTGCAGATCATGTTCCAAGCACTATTAGATAGGTTCAGACTCTAGCTCAACTCTTTACAGGCTTATGACTAGTCTTGGTGGGTGTTTATAGATTTTCATTCCTAGTATTCAACATTTAATTTCAGATTCAAATATTTCAATGTTGTTAATTACCTTGGCGTTTTTAGGTAAATCGAACAGTTCTATAGCTAGTTCAGAATTCATTCGACAGGCAATTAGTATCGGATATTAATTGGGCTGAAGGGAACATATGGAGTATTTTACATGAGATAAAATGTGAAATAACAATGAGGCAAACGTTAGCAATATATGTATTAAAATAACTAAATTACGAAATTAACTTCGTGAATAGTTGAATTCCGTTTTTTTGTTTTGTTTTGTTCTTAGAGAATTAGACTTTTCAAAATTTTAAACATAAAAGATTGTGTTGAATAATTACATTTGGAGAAATTACTTTTAGACATTTGTATCAACTTTAATGAAACCTCTATTTTTTTTTGTTCGAAAATCATTTTGTTGAAAAGAAAATTTGTTAGTAAAATTAAAAAAACAGCATTTTTTTTTCAAAAAGTTTTTAAATCCAAATGGGGTCTGTTGTGGTGTCAACAATAGTCATGTCGGAGTTATTTCATTGCCATGTATCAATCATCCAATTTTTAAAACGATTATAAAGGAAAAATAATTATTACGTAGTCATCTGCCCAATTTATGTAGCACACTTCAGATTTTAAAAGTCAATAGTTGTAATTTTGACCTTCAATTTGGGCATGAAATCTTTAAGTTTTTTGAAATAAAATTTACATATTTAAAAACTATATAAAAAGTAATATAAGCCACAATAATTAATAATTCAAAATATTTAAAAGATATATGAAAAATTACTGGCTAAGAAAGATTTGTTTGGATCTTAAAATTTGAGAGGTGCCACATAAATTGAGACAAAAGGAATATTTTTTTAGCTAGTCAAAATCTTTATTCCTTGTTTATCTAGTATTTTGAAGAGTGGGTCGAAAAATTAATCAAAACAAAATGCAACAAAGCAGCTCGGATTATCGATCAATAATTAATAGGAATAACACTTTTACCTACTTATATATGAATAGAATGACTAAAAATAGAGTTTTATATATGAGGAATGGGAGTTGGTTCAAACAAAAGAAATGAATGATGAATATATGTTTGATTTTAATGATTTGATTGTAGGGCCATAAGGATGATGAAAATACGTTGGCAAGCACATGGGGTATTATAAATTAAAGAGATGATTAAGGAATATTGATTTGCTAATATGTTGGGAGTTGATTGCTCAAATTAATCAAAGATTAATGATAAGGAAGGACACCTAATTCCCTTCAATATTCCTTACCTGTATTTTTGTTTATTTTTGCTTTTAACAAAAGGGATTTCATGATTATACACGGATACAGTAAAATAATTTTTATATCATCAGTGTAATTATATTTTTAGCAAAATACTTAAGTTTCATTTATTTTATTAAGATTAAGACGTCTGGATTTGAATACGTATCTAATATTAAGATGTTGATTAAGATTTAGGAGGTATTTGTATTGACTTATTTTAAGTGTTTTTTGACTAAAATAACTTTTAAGCTAAAATGTGGCGTTTGAGAAAGATAAAAAGTGTTTTAAGCACTTATTTTTAGGTCAAAAAATACAAAAAAGGCTAAAAGCAAAAAATTGGGTACAACTCATGACTTTTAGCTTATAAGCTATTTTTAAAAAGTCAATTCAAACACTCCCTTATATGCTTGAATTTAAATACTTATCCTAGTTATTAAGATATTGTATTGTATAAGATGTGAAAACTAATAAACAAAACCGTTTGTTTTCTAGACACTGAATGTATAAAATTTGGATTTATTTAAATTATTAAATTAATCTAATGCTGTATCAACAAAAAATTTTAAGACACTAAATGGAGGACGGTGGTGGTTGTGGGTGTCAATTGAGATGGTGTTATCTAATGGTGTTGTGAGTAGTGACTAGTGGTGAAGATGTCTTGCTATAGAGGTTAACTGTGGTAGTTGATGGTGATGGCTGATAGTTATGGTGAATGATAGTGATATCTAATGATGGTGGTGAATGATGACAGTGGCTGGTAATATATAGTGGTAACTGATGGTAGTAATTATCGATAATGATTGAAAATAATTGTGATTAACTGTGATATGGTAAATAGTGGTTAATGGTAAAGATGATTGATTGTAGTGATTGTCGATAGTGGTGATTGTGGTTGAGGATGATGGTTGCAGGTGGTGACAATTGATAATGGTGGGGGACGACGATGGTAGTTGATGATGGCGATAACGGTGGATAGATAGATTTGGTGGACTGTCATCTTTGTAGAAATCTTTGAATACATCTTAATAATATTAAAACTTTGTTATATATCTTAATCATATTTTCTATCTACTCTCTACAAAAATATATCATAAAAAAATATCCACTAAGATCTAAATGATTAAAATTCAAACTTAAAAATGAAAAAATTTAATGACTGAGATATGAAAGATTAAGATTAAAATCTTCATTAAGTGTAAGTAAATGAGATCGTAATAGTATTTATTCCAGTTTGTAAGATTGGAATAATCTCCCTTAGGGATTCCTTTCATTAATCACAATATATATAGTTGTACAGAGGTTGATTCTTACTAAAATAAGAATCCTAAGTTACCTTAAATATACATCTATCATAATTACAAAATATACTGTGAATATTCGGAGAATATTTGCTAATACTCCCCCTCAGTCGGAGCGGGAGGAGGCCGAATGCTAAGGCTGGATCGGAAGTCGGTGAAGAGCTGTCTCGGTAGTCCCTTTGTGAAAATATATGCATACTGATAGGAGGAAGGAACGTGTAATATTTTGACCTGACCAAGGGAAACCTTCTCACACACAAAGTGAATATCCATCTCGATGTGCTTGGTCCGCTGATGTTGGACCGGATTATGAGACATATAGATGACAGCTATGTTGTCACAATAGACTATAGACGCCTTTAGCAGTGGACACTAGAGCTCCAAAAGAAGATTTCGGAGCCAACAGATCTCAGTAACGACATTAGTAACTCCGCGATACTTTTCTTCAGCACTCGAACGGGATAGCGTGGCCTGCCTCTTGGTGGACCAGGAAATAAGATTATCCCCAAGAAATACACAGTAGCCCGAGGTGGAGCGACGCATGTCCGGGCATCCTGCCCAATCTGCATCCGTATAGGAGAGTAACTTGGTTAGGGCAGAGGGGTATAGATGCAGTCAAAAGTCAAGTGTGCCTTTAATGTATCTGATAATGCGTTTGAGGGCCGCAAAATGGGACTCTCGAGGGGCGTGCATAAACAGACACACCTGCTGAACGGCATATGCAATATCATGCCTAGTGAATGTGAGATACTGAAAGGCACCTGCAAGACTCCGATATAGGGTGGGATCAGAAACTGGCGCACTCTCATTGGCACGAAGCTTGGATTTCGAGTCAACCGGAGTTGGCATACTTTTACAATTTTCCATCTTATTCCCTGTGACTATCTCTTCCGCATATTTGCGCTGACAAAAAACCATAGTAGCGACCGATCTGGTCACGGATATACCCAAGAAATAACTCAGCTTGCCCAAATTAGTCATAACAAATTCAGTTTTGAGTAGAGCGATGATTTCATTCTTCAAACCGTCAGAGGAGGCAGTAAGAACAATGTCATCCACATATAATAGCAAATAAGCAGTGTTGCTACCTCGATGAAAAGTGAAGAGAGAGTTATCACACCTGCTACAAATAAATCCGATCTGCATAATATACATGGCAAAGTGATCATACCAAGCGCGGGGTGCCTGTTTCAAGCCATATAATGACTTCCTGAGATGACATATATTGCGGGACTGCCGGATGAACAAAGCCAGGAGGGGCGATGCATGTACACAATTTCTTTCAAATCCCCATGAAGAAATGTATTCTTGACATCAAGCTGATGAATCGGCCAATGCATGCCCATAGCAATACTGAGAATAATCCGAATAGTGGTCGATTTAACAACCGGACTGAATGTCTCACCACAATCAATACCCTGCTGATGATTAGTGTCATTAGCAACTAGTCTTGCCTTATACCGCTCCAAGTCATCATTGTCTCTGAACTTTTGACTATATAGCCACATACACCGAATAACATTCACACCGTTCGGTCTAGGTACCAAATACCAAGTGTTCTGCTTGGTTAAAGCATTAAATTCCTCGCACATGGCCGCATTCCAATTAGGGTCCAGTTTGGCTAGTTTTGGATTTTTTTGGAATGGGTGATAAGGTTTGTGTGGAAATATTGAAGTGAACCTTGGGTTTGAAAATCCCGTATTGGGCACGAGTCTCCATGCGGTGGGTAGGCAGCAGTGTTTGGGCAGTGGTTTGTGGCTGCTGGCTTACGGGTGCGGGCTGGGTGGTGGTTGGGCTCGGAGTAGTGGCTGGTCGAGTAGGGGACAAGGGGGTCGATGAGTGAAAGGTTCAACCGAGAGCTAGGTGGTGCCTGGTCGGAGATGACGCCGGACACTGCAGTTGACGGAGCTGCTGGAACAGTCTCTGTCGGGGCAGTTGTCGGGGCAGTGAATTGCTGGTGGTATATCGACTGGACTATGGGGGACAACGTAGACTCATCGAGAAATGTGTAATCCGTGGTTTGGAATTTTTGGAGATTTGAAAATGTATAGTTTGCCTCATCGAATGTGACGTGACGTGAGATAATGATCTTACGAGTGGCTATGTCATAGCACAGGTAACCCCGATGATTGGGTGAGAAACTGACGAAGACACATGTCGTAGTGCGTGGGGCTAGTTTGTGAGATGTAGTGGAGGCCAGGTTGAGGTAGCATAGGCAACCAAAGATGCAGAGTTGGTCATAGGAAGGGAACCTACGGTATAAGATTTCGGTTGGGGTCTTGTTTTGGAGAGTGCTGGTTGGTAAAATATTTATGAGGTATTCTACCATTTTAACAGCGTAGACCTAGAATGACGGTGGAAGACTCGCATGAAATAGAAGGGTACGAACCATGTTATTGATGGTACAGATGATTCGTTCAGCTTTTCCGCTTTGGGAGGAAGTGTAGGGACATGAAAAATGAAAACCATGCCTTGTTTAGAGCAGAAATTGTGAAATGTCGAATTATTAAATTCAAGTCCATTATCACATTGAAATGATTTTATAGATTTTTCAAACTGTGTTTTAATAAATTTTTGAAATTCAAGGAACTTGGCAAACACTTCAGATTTGAACTTTAGTGGGTAGATCCATACAAAGTGTGAAAAATCATCTAATAATACTAGATAAAATTTGTGACCCAAGGAACTGACAATCGGAGATGTCCATAAATCAGCATGAACAATATCAAATGGAGAAAAATTCACACTGTTGGATGACATAAATGGAATACGAGTATGTTTGCCAAGAGGGCAAGAAAAACATTGTTGGGCAAGTTTCCCATTATTACATTGAATACGCTTATTAGTCCTAAGAATATTAAAAACAGGATATCCTGGGTGTCCGATTCTGTTTGCCAAGTTGACGGAGAGATAGCAGCAATGGAGACATGTGAATGAGTTCTGACAGCGGAAGATTTAGTGAAGGGGTAGTGGTCTCCCACACTATTGTAGCGCATAAGAATTTTCCCCGTATTGAGATCCTTCACAGAAAAACCAAAAGGGTCAAATTCGACAGACACAGAATTATTGCGAGTGAATTTTCTAACAGAGATTAAATTTTTAATGATGTTGGGTATGTAAAGGACATAATTTAGGGAGAAAGACGGGTGGGGATGTTCAATTGGAATACGATGACCATTGCCAACAGTAATAAATTGAGGACATTGTAACCGAAACATTTGGGATAAGTTACCTGATGACCGGGTGAGTTGGGATGTGGCTCCGGTGTTCATGTACCAATTATCGTCGGGCTATTGAAGGTTCACGGTGCTGAAGGCCTGGCCCAAATCGGTGGGGGCCAGGCAGCTGCTGGACCGAGACCATGCGGGCCTGCTGTTGCTGATGGGCCGGCCTGTTGGCTAGGGCGGAGCCCAAGAGACCGGGTGACCAAACAGCCTCCTGGAACTGGGCCCCTGATGTTGGGTAAGGGCATGCAGGCGAGGCCTAGTTCCAGGTATTGGGCCAGGGTTGCGGTTCAGCCCATTAGAAGTAGGGAGCAGGGTTTGGGCCTGGTTGCTGGTTGTGGTGGCCCTTACGCGACCCTTTCCTTTGTTGTTATTTTCGCGCCCTCTGCCGCCACGCCCTCTGCCGCGGGACTGCTGCTGGTGGTGGTCTTGCGGTGGTGGCGGGGTGGTGTTGGCCACCGGTGGTGTCATGCCGTCAACGGCTAACACCTTTTGATTGTGCTCCTCTTATTTAGCATGACGGGTTTCTTCCAACAATAGTTGTGAACGTGCCTTGGTGAAACTTGGTAGTGGGTCGGCCTGTTGAATCATCGTCGCAAGTGTATCGTATTCACCTTTCGGTAAACCAACAACCAATTGAAGTACCATCTTGGTTTCAAAAATAGATGTTCCGACGTTGGAAAGTTGGTCGGCGATGAGTTTCAGTTGTTTGCAATATTCGGACATGTTGTTAAAATTCTCGAGACACGTATTGTTGAACTGCTCTTCCAAATACACGGCCCAAGTATTTTTATTATCCTGAAAGATTTCTTCTAACCGTACCCAAAGGTCACGTGCCGTAGCACTTGTTTTCATGATAGTACACAACAAGTCTTTTGAGATGGTGTCGTATATCCACTGTTTGACGATGACGTCAAGACGACGCCATGTCGAGTCAGCAATATCGGTGGGGCGAGGAATAAAGTCATCAATATGGTCGAGTACATTGTACGCACATGCATGAATATAGAACAGTTCTGTCCACATGAAATATAGAACAGTTCTGTCCATATGAAATATTGACAGTCTTCTTGATCAAGAATTATAGGGATATAATTCTTGATGTTGGTAACGGCGAAAGCCAGATGAAAAGAAGACGATGAGCGTGGTGGGGGGGGGGTTGTCAAAAGTACCAGTGGAGGAACCAGAATTAGTGGGGGAAGACATGGTGGCCGTCGACCGAGAAGGAAGAAGAGAGAGGGTGGTGGTCGGCGACTTTGGGAGTAGAATTTAGGGTTTGGCTCTTGATACCATGTAAGATTGGAATAATCTCCCTTAGGGATTCTTTTCATTAATCACAATATATATAGTTGTACAGATGTTGATTCTTACTACAATAAGAATCCCAAGTTACCTTAAATATACATCTATCATAATTACAAAATATACTGTGAATATTCGCTAATACAGTTAAATTGGAAAACCACAATGAAGAGATCTTCAAACCTTGAACTAGCAAGATTATGATTTAAAATTGTGATCTCTTAACCACTCCTCTTGCATTGGCTTGATTCTAAGTTTCTAACTATTAAAGGACGTGGTGCACCAAATGAGGCTGCTCCTTTTTTATTTAGAGGTATGAGGTTTGAGTCCTTAGAATGAAAAAAATCCTTAATAGAGAGCTTCTCCTGAATGAGCCCTACACGGAGTGAATCCGGACTAATCGAATTCCAATACATGCACCGGCCTCCGGATGGAAAACTAAAAGAAAGACTTGATTCTTGATATTTTTTCCTTTTAAATACTGAAAGGTCTTTTCTTTAGGGCTCGTTAATCACAATTCATTATTGACTTGGGTACAAATTAAGAAACAGAACACTCCTCCTAGGGGGTTTAGAATATTCCATTTTGTATTATGGTAATCACTTGAGTAGTAGGAATTTCATTCTAGAAAAGAATTTAGTGGTACATGATTGAAATGTTTCTGTTGTAATTAATATTTTAATTTAAAAGAAAAGGATTAGTATTCGTTAGTTTTTTTGGTTAATCATTATATCTTAACAAAACATAATAATTACGTAGTTATGCGGGCATGCATGCCGGTCGATTGTCTTGGAGAGCTCCAATTTCCAACAAAATTACAAAGGGGAATTGGAGCTCCGGTGTCACGAGCTCGCCGGAGACAGTGATGGTTGTGGACCAAGCAACAACGAGGTAGAGGAGACGGTGGCTAGAAAAGTCGTGGGTCGAGTTAAAAGAGACGGGTCGAATTATTTTAATTGAAATCAGATAATTTTATGGGATTTGAAAATTTCCATCCAATTAAGGATATAAGTATAAACTTTGTAGACCCTAGGGATATTTGATTCACAAAATTAACTTATAAAATAAAATAGAAGGGTATATTTAACCCTTTTCCCTTTCTCATTTCCAACAAAATTAC
Source organism: Anisodus tanguticus (assembly GCA_034509755.1). Classification (NCBI taxonomy): domain Eukaryota; kingdom Viridiplantae; phylum Streptophyta; class Magnoliopsida; order Solanales; family Solanaceae; genus Anisodus; species Anisodus tanguticus. Next base: position 13,000,214 of record CM067557.1, read on the forward strand.
AAAGGGGAATTTCACGCTCGTAAGAAGTTTCTAAAGTTTGTCCAAAGTATTTTATTTACAATACCCGAAGAACTACTAGTATAATTACCCTATCAAAAGTTGTTTCTTAGCTCCCTCTTTCACCAACAGATCTGCAATTTTGTTTTGCTCACGATAGGTGTTTTTGACCACCGGATGTCCCAGCTTTGTCGTTCTAAATAAAATTCTAAAAGCTTTTATGTAGCAAATTTATTTATTTGACAATTTAATTTGAACAAAGTCTTTGTAGTCGTGACAACAAACACAACATGTGATATACAATTGGAGAAACTTGCTGTTAACAGCAAATGAGTACACCTTGCACAGAGGAATATTATAGCTTTACCAAAACCACCACTTTTTTATATTTATTTTTTTGGATTTTGTATTTTTGTGTGTTTTAATGAACGATGGAACTTAAAATCCAGCTGGAGGCCTGCACCGTGGGTTCGAACCCCGGTGGGAGCAATTTGCTCTCTTCTGGGGTAGGACTTTGTAGGTGATATCAATTGCTCTGTTATCAAATCCTGGTCATTCAGACACATCCCGCGATTTACTGATAGTAGTGCTGAGGGACTGTGATTACTATCTCCAGGAATAGTCTGTCGTAAGCCGAGAAGCTGGATATAAAATATAAAATATAAAATAAAAAAATGAAGCACCAATTTATGAAGGCACATACACATGCGTGTTAGGATTTACGTCCCAAATCCTACCTAATCAGAAAATAGTAAAATAAACGAAGAACAAATAACACACAGATTTATAGTGGTTCACCCTCAATGCGAGAGCTAGTCCACTTTGCCCCTGTAGATTTTATTATAATAGAGTTTTGAGTTTACAATTCTCTCTTTCTCTCGTTGTGGACTACACCGCCGGCTACGCTCAAAAGAACTACTCAAAAACCTCTACAGAGAAAGACGGCGCCCTAGACTATATATAGAGAAAACTAGGGCGAGCATAATACAAGCCTAAAATTCCCAAATTACCCTCCACTAATAATATTACACCGACTAATGCCAAGCCCCCACGATCGACTAATTCTAATCGGCTGATTCCAACCCTCTACGCAAGGTCTTCATAGTGTCGGTAAAAGAATTAGGCTCCACAACTCAACAATCTTCCACTTAGAGACTAATTTCAATCATCTGTCTCCATCTGCAGCAGCGACTCCGATTCTCATCCAAGAAGTCCAACTGAAGTTGCACACAACTTCAGTTTATCATTCGGCACGACCTTCATCAGCATGTCGGCTGGATTCTAACTCCATGGGATCTTCTCAAGCACTAACACTTCATCTTCCAAAGCTAATCGGATGAAGTGGTACCGAAGCTGTATGTGCTTCGTGCGAGAATGGTAAACCGGGTTCTTTGCCAAATGAATGGCACTCTGGCTATCACAATATATCACACTTCCCTCGTGGTCCTGATCCAATTCCCACAGAAAAGATTGTAGCCATATCATCTCTTTCGTGGCCTCCGCAACGACAATGTACTCAGTCTCACAACTAGAGAGAGCTACTATTTTCTGCAACTCTGAAACCCAGCAAATCGCAAAGTACCTTCGAAGATGTAAACATACCCGGATGTGCTCTTTCTACTATCAACATCACCACCATAATCAGCATTAACATATCTCTGACTTTTGGAAACACAAAGCTGAACTCGAGCTGCCCTTCAGATATCTAAAAATCCACTTCACAGCCTCCCAGTATTGCTTTCCCGGATTGCTCATAAACCTGCTAACAACTCCCACTGCATGTGTAATGTCTGGCCTCGTACATACCATCGTATACATAAGACTGCCAATAGCATAGGCAGAGGGTACCTTATCCATATGCTTCATTTCGTCCTCGGTCACCGATGACTGATCTTTTGACAAATGAAAGTGTGCAACCAAAGGAGTACTGACTAGCTTGGCATCATCCATCTTGAACCTCCTGAGAACATTCTTCACGTATTCTTCTTGTGAGAGCTTGAGTCCCTCCTTACTTCTGATGATTCTCATCCCAAGGGTTTGCTTTGCGGCTCCCAGATCCTTAATTGCAAATTCTTCTGACAACTTCCTTTTGAACCAATCAATCTTATGTAGGTCTGCTCCTACAATCAACATATCGTCAACATAAAGAAGCAGTATCATATAGGAGTCTTCAAATCTCTTGAAGTAACAACAGTGATCTGCTTCGCACCTTAAGAACTCGACTTTCTTCATGAAGATGTCAAACTTCCTATACCACTGTCTTGGAGCCTGTTTCAGTCCGTACATGCTCTTTTGAAGCTTGCACAACAAATTCTCTTTCCCTTTGACCTCAAATCCCCCAGTTTGTTTCATGTAGATTTCCTTATCTAAATCACCGTGAAGAAAATTAGTTTTTACGTCCATCTGTTGAACATGCAGATCTTCCTTTGCTACCAGCCCAAGAACAGTTCGGATTGTCACCAACTTGACTACGGGAGAGAAGATCTCCGTGTAGTCAATGCCTTCTTTCTATTGAAATCCCTTCACAACCAGCCCTGCTTTATAGCGCTTACTTCCATCGTGTTCTTCCTTTATCCGGTAGACCCATTTGTTCTGCAATGCCTTCTCCTCCTCTGGCAACTCAGCTAACTCCCTCATATGATTTGACAATAATGAGTCCATCTCATCTTTCATTGTCAGCTCCTACTTGATCGATTCATCAACTTGCATTGCTTCTTCGTAACATTCCGGCTCCCCTCTGTCAGTGAGTAGAATGTAGTTGAGGGACGGAGAGAACCTGTGAATCGGCTTACTGATTATGGATGATCTGCATAATTCTGTAATCGGCGTCCGCTAATTTGTTTCAGGATCAACATTTTCATCAACCCCGCCATCACTAGCTTGTTCCTCTACCTCAGTAGTACCTGACCGATGCCCGTCTGCCTTGGCTGTCGAGAAGTCTCTCAAATCGACTATTTTCGATTCCTTATTCTTACATTCTGAACTCTCTCGCAACTTGTCCTTGTACAACACATGTTCATTGAAGACAACGTCCATGCTTCAGATGATGTTCCGATTTTGGTCATCCCAGAATCGATAACCAAACTCGGTGTCACAATAGCCGATAAAATAACACTTCTTAGATTTCAGATAAAGTTTACTTCTAGCAGTAGCATCAATATGAACAAAGTATAAGCAACCAAACACTTTCAGAAAAGAAAGATTTGCCTTTTCCACTCCAAGCCTCTTATGGAATTCTGAAACCTAAAGTAGCATACGGTCCTCTGTTAATTAAGAAGGTTTCGGTATTGATTCCATCTTCCCAGAATGTCTTGGGCAGTCTAGCGTGTATTCTCACGCTCGTTCAATATTCTATTCATCCTTTCTGCTATTTCATTTTGTTGGGGCGTTTCAGGAATAATCTTCACCATCTTGATCCCATTATCAACACAACCGTTTGAAGTCACCATCAATGTATTCTCCACCGTTGTCGGACCTCAGGCTCTTCAACTTGAGGTTTGTCTCATTCTCAACCATGGCTTTCCATCTTTTGAAGACAGTGAACACGTCAGATTTATTTTTCATAAAATAGACCCATAAATTTCTGGTTGAATCATCAATGAAGGTCATGTAGTAATGTGATCCTCCGAGTGAGGAGACAGTGGCAGGTCCCCACACGTCAGTGTGCACCACTTCAAGCTTCTCGACCTTCAATTCCCTACCTGCATTTGAAAAACTTACTCGTTTCTATTTTCCGAGAATGCAACTTTCACACATATGATGGTCCACCGACTTCAGCTCCGAATTATGTCGTTAGTCACTAAAAGCTTCATTCCTTTCTGGCTCATATGCCCCAGCCTGCAGTGCCATATCTCTGTCTTCTTTGTGTTGTCAACAACAATGGCCATATCACGACAACTCGTCATCATATAAAGGGTACCAATTTTCTTGCCTCGACCAACCACCATAGTGCCCTTCATCACCTTCCAGGACCCGTTACCAAAGTTAACATTATGTCCCTCATTATCAAGTTGACCCACTGAGATCAGATTACGCATCAGCTTCGACACATGTCTGACCTTTGTGATTTTCCACAAGTGTCTATTTGACATCTTCAAATTGATGTCTCCAATACCAATAACTTATAAGGGCTCACCATCGGCCAAATAAACTTTGTCGTGATTCCCAGCAACGTAATTCGTTATTATATCATGATGTGGGGTGGTGTGGAAATACGCTCCTGAGTCAAGCACCCAAGAGTCGATCGGGCAGTCAACGGACAACAACAACGCATCACCAATATCTTCAGTGGCAACATTGATTCCACTCCCCTTATTGTCCTCCTTCTTCGATGCCCTATAATTCTTCTTGATGTGACCCGGTTTTCTATAGTTCCAACACTCAAGTGTTCGCCTGGATATGGATTGACCCTGCCATTCACTGACTTCGACTTGCCCTTATTTCGGTTGTAGTTTCTGCCTCTGTTCTCAACATTCAAATCAGAACTTGTCGATGCTTCTCCATAATCTATCCTGCGAACCTCCTCATCAAGGATACGATCTCTAACATCGTTGAATTTCAGTTTTTCACTGTCGATAGAATTACTATCCGCTGCTCTCATCGGATCCCAACTTCATCGTTAAACTCGATTGCAACCGATGACAATTGATTAACAATTGTGTTGAATTCATTCACATGCATTGTAACATGATCACCTTCTTCCATTTTTAGATGAAAAAGTTTCTTCATGAGAAATACTTTATTGTTAGCCGAAGGTTTCTCATACATGTCAGATAGAACCTTCATCATGCCAGCGATGGTCTTCTCCTTTTCCACGTTGTGAGCAACGTTCTTCGACATCGTCAATCGGATTACTCCCAGAACCTGTCCGTGAAAGAGATTCCAATCTACATCATTCATCTCCTCTGGCTTCGGGCGAACATAATACAAGCCTAAAATTCACAAATTACCCTCCACTAATAACATTACACCGACTAATGCCAAGCCCCCACGATCGGCTAATTCCAATCGGCTGATTTCAACCCTCTGCATAGGGTATTCATATTGTCGGTAAAAGAATTAGGCTCCCCAACTCAACAATGAGCTGTTCTGTATATTATTATTATTACTTACTATTTTAGTTGATCAAATGGAAAAGTACAAGTCACCATAAGTATTAAACAATCACTTTACCCTATTTTATTCTTTTTTGTATGGATAATAAATAACAATTCGAATGGCACAATCTCAAACAAGTTAAATCAGCTATATAAATCCTTACTAACTTTATGTTGAAAATTTACTAATGTGGAATTAGGTTTATCCCATTATTTATGACTCGAACAATTGGGGTCCCGCACATCGGAAACGTCGTTTCCACACACGTGCACACGTAGTGCCAAGTATTGCAAATTTCATTAGTAAAAGAGATATTGGGGCGTAAGTAATACGTTTGAGATATATAATGATTGACGGTTATTGGCCAAATGACAAAGTATTCCACGTTGGTAAACGAAGGAAGAAGTGTAAGATGAAACGAGTCGAAAATCGCCACAGAGCCGCGAAGGGCCGCGGCGGAGCCCCGTCGGAGCTGAGGCGCCGGAGCCTGCGACGTCTCCCAAGCAACGCCGCGGTGCTAATTGGGTGTTCAACCACTGGAGCCGCGACGCTAATTCGCAGAGCCGCGACGCTTCGGAGGCAGAATGCTACGACGGGAAGATGGAAAGTTCTGACTTTTGGGCTGGTTTTGGAGCATTGAATCTCCATTATTTGGCACATGAATTCAGCCATTATTTGGCTGAATGTAACCCCTCAATAAGCGCCATTGCATGGCTCTTGAAGTCCATTAGTTGGCTAGTTGAGGGGTCATCTCATTTCACTATAAATTGAGGCCTTTGGCTCAATTGTTCAACACTTAGAAACACTTACAGAACTTTCTGAAATCTTCTTCTTCCTCTCTAGCAAGTTTACTATATTCAAAGTTCTTCAAGAGTAACACTTGAGTTTCCTTTGCTTATTCGTTAAGTTGTTGTTGTATCTTGGGAGACTATTGCCCGACAACGTAAAAGGATATATATGGGGCAATCTTGTCTTAAAGACAAAGTGTCATCACTCGACTCAGTAAATCACAAGGAGTTTGTAACGTTCTTGATTCCAGTGTGTTGTAATCTTTAGTTTATCCTTTCTAGCAATTTGTAATATTTACTTAATTCCCGTTTCCTGCAATTGTTTTAACTCACAATTTATGACACGATTGTTGTAAGTGCTTATAAAGATGACTGAAAGAGAACAACTCGCCTCTGATTCTGCTGCTGCTACTCAAGGTAACCCCTCTGCCTTCCCTACTGCTCAAGGCACACCCAATGCCTTTCCGGTTGCTCAAGGGTCATCCAACGCCTTTCCTGCTGCTCAAGGGAACGTTACAGTTCCTCCACCCACTGGATTCCACCATCAACGCCCAAAAAATTCATGGTCTCCAACTTCAAGAGATGTCAGCACAAGATGTTGTTTTATCTGATTGTTATAGGAATGACTCATTTCCTAATTGAAGATCCTCCACAAGCTGGAGATGAAGTGGATCCTTCACCTATTGAAATGGCTGAAAGGGGCCAAGGTATCCATGTCATTAATGGCATGAAGATGATTCTTGATGTATGAAGTCATAGTGATTTCATGTGTAAGAACTATATTTTGAACTGCGTGTCAGACCCATTCTACACGGTGTATTGCACCGTAGGCACCGCCAAAGAGTTATGGGAAAAGCTGCAGAAAAAGTACAACGCACAAGACGCTGGTACAAAGAAATTCATCATTGGGAAATTCTTGAAATTTCAAATGGTGGATAGCAAATCTGTGATGTTCCAAGTCCAGGAATTACAAATGATTCTACATCACATGGATTTGGAAGGTATGAAACCAAATGAGCAGTTTTTGGTTGCATCACTAATTGAGAAGTTACCCCCCCTCGTGGAATGAGTTTTTGAGTTACTTAAAACTCAAGACAAAGGAAATGATCTTTGAGGAACTTATTATCAAACTCCAAATTTAGGAAGATAATAAGAAGGCCTTGCCTGGGGAAAATAACTCGCTGAGGCAAAGGCAAATTTGGCTGAGGCCAAAGGGAACCCAAGCAAGAAGCGCAAGTTCTAGAAAGACGGCAAGAACCAGGCGGAAGAGAAGTTCAAGGGGAACTGCCACCACTGTGGAAACTTGGTCACATGATCAAGGACTGCCAGAAGCTCAAGACTGAGCAACAAGAGAAGGCCACGGCCAAAGGCAAGGCACATACTAACATTGTCAAAGACAGGCTTCTTGACGACATGATTGGGGAGTTCTCGATGGTGGTGCTTGAAGCAAACCTTGTTGAGAATCCCATGCAATGGTGGATGGACACGGGTGCTACCAGCCACATCTATTCCAATAGATATGCCTTCTCCACATATACACCAGTTACTAATAAGAAGCTGTTCATGGGTAACAACGCTTCTTCTGACATGCTGGGGGTAGGAAAGGTAGTCCTGAAGATGACTTATGGAAAGGTGCTCACTATGAAGGAGGTGATGCATGTCCCTGAAATTAGGAGGAATTTAATTTCAGGTCATTTATTGGTTAGTGTTGGTTTTAGGCTAGTGTTTGAGTCCAATAAATTTGTAATCACCAAGAATGGAACTTTTGTAGGAAGAGGCTTCGTCTGTGAAGGCCTCTTCAAAGTTAACGCCATGTCTGTAATACGTGCAAGCAATAATATTGAATCTTTTTCTTACTTGCTTGAGTCCTCTAATTTATGGCATCATAGATTAGGACATGTTAACTACAACTCCATCGAAAGGTTGGTTAAGTTGGAGTTGTTTCCGTCTATCAACGTAAACCCTCAACATAAGTATGAGGTGTGCGCAGAGGTAAAACTCACAAAGATTCATTTTCGATCCGTCGAAAGGAATACTGCTCCTCTAGAACTTATTCACACAGATGTATGTAATTTGAAGTTTGCACAAACTAGGGGGGAGAATAAGTACTTTGTGACATTCATTGATGATAGCACAATGTATTGTTATCTTTACTTGTTGAAAAATAAAGATGAAGCCTTTGAAGCATTCTGACATGACAAAGCAGAAGTTGAAAACCAACTAAGCATGTAGATTAAATCCATTCGTAGCGATAGAGGGGGAGAATACGTAGCGCCATTTGAGGAATATTATGCCGAATCGGGCATTGTTCATCAAACGACGACTTCATACTCACCTCAGTCGAATGGTGTTGCGAAATGCAAGAATCACATATTGAAGAAAATGATGAATGCCTTGCTCATCAATTCCGGTCTTCCCCAAAACATGTGGGGAGAATCCATCCTTACCGCTAATACGATTCTTAACAGAGTCCCACATAAGGGTAAGGAAAAAACTCCATATAAATCATGGAAGGGAAAGAAACCCACCTATAAATATTTAATGGTGTGGGGTTGTTTGGCAAAGGTTGAAGTACCCACGCCAAAGCAGGTCAAGATTGGGCCTAAGATTGTAGATTTCATTTTCATCGGATATGCAAATAACAATAGTGCTTATCGCTTCTTAGTGCATAAGTCAGATATTCCAGTTATCCACGGGGGTACAATCATGGAATCAAGGAATGCTCAATTCTTTAAGAATACTTTTCCTAGAAAGGAAAAAGACATAACCTCTCGCAAACGAAGTTATGAACAAAGCTCTCAGGAACCGGGAGTCGTTGACTACCCGGATCAAAATGGTTTAGATCTAGTGGAATTTGAAGTGACTGAATATTCAGAATCTAGTGTTCCAGATTCTCAAAACTTGGAGACTCCAGAGATGGAATTGAGGCGAAGTAAAAGGGCAAGAAAGGATAAATCCTTCGGTCCTGACTTTGTAGTTTATATGGTTGATGACGAACCAAGGACAATTGCTGAAGCATTGTCAACTCCAGAGGCACCGCTTTGGAAAGAAGCTATTGAGAGTGAAATAGACTCTATCTTGCATAACCATATTTGAGAGTTGGTTGATCTTCCTCCGGGAAATAAACCGTTGGGTTGTAAATGGATACTCAAATGGAAGTATAAAGCAGATGGGTCTATAGATAAGTACAAGGCCAGGTTGGTAGTCAAGGGATATCGACAGAAGGAAGGCCTTGACTATTTTAACACGTACTCCCCAGTGTCTAGGATGACGTCTATACAAGTATTCATTGCGATCGCAACGTTGTGTGACCTTGAGATACATCAAATGGATGTCAAGATAGCCTTCCTAAATGGTGATTTGGAAGAAGAAATTTATATGGAATAACCCGAGGGGTATGTGGTTCCAGGGCAAGAGAAGAAAGTCTGTTGACTTGTCAAATCTCTGTACGGGCTGAAACAGCCCCCGAAGCAATGACACGAAAAAATTGATAGTACTCTACTATCGAAGGGTTTCTCCATTAATGAGTGTGACAAATGTGTCTACACGAAAGGTAACTCTGACACGTTCGTCATGATATGACTGTACGTAGATCACATGTTGATCACAGAGAGCAGTCCTAGCTTGATTCTAGAGACTAAGAACATGTTTAAATAATGCTTCGACATAAAGGATATGGGTATCACAGATGTCATCTTAGGGATAAAGATCTCTAAGACGTCTGACAAACTGGTCTTATCTCAGTCTCACTACATCGATGATGTGTTGAGAAAGTTTGAGATGTTTGACAGCTCGCCTATGAAGTCACCAAGGGATATAAATCAAAAGCTTGATGAAAATCGTGGTGCACCCGTATGACAAGAGCAATATGCATAAGTAATTGGGAGTTTGATGTACATAACAAACTGCACCCAACATGATATTGCTTATGCAGTCAACAAGTTGGCTAGGTTTACCCGTAATCCAAGTAATGATCATTGGAAGACGTTGAATCGGGTACTACGATACATGAAATACACGCAGACTTACAGGCTGCATTATTCGAGATATCCAACTGTACTAGAGGGTATAGTGATGCAAACTGGATATCTGATATAGAGAACACCAAGTCCACCAGTGGGTATATATTTACAATTGGTGGTGGGGCTGTGTCATAGAAATCCTCTAAGCAAACTTGCATCGCCCGATCCACGATGGAATCAGAGTTTATCGCTTTAGACAAAGCATGATAAGAAGCTGAGTGGCTTCACGACTTCTTAGAGGATGTCCCTTGTTGGGACAAATCCGTACCTTCTGTAATGATCCACTGCGATAGTCAGTCGGCTCTAGGAAGGGAACAAAGTTCTATGTACAACGGCAGGTCTCGTCATATTCGACGGAGACATAAGACCGTTAGGCAGCTGATCACCACGGGTATAATATCCATTGATTACATAAAATCAAAGGATAACATAGCGGACCCACTGACAAATGGCTTACCCAAGGATTAGATATTTTGCATGTCTAGGGGAATGGGCTTAAAACCCAAGCTATAATGACTAATACGGTGGTAACCCAACCTTACTCAATGGTTGAGGTTTGGTTTGGAGAAACTTTTAATGATTCCTAAACACTTGTAAAGTGGGGTATAGCAGGATACCTTGTAGAAGACCACCTATTTAAGTGTGAGGATAGGTCGTCTCAAATGGACGCACTTAAGAATCCAAGAAGTGTCCACGGCCACAACAGACAAAACATTACGAAGAACAGAGTAAGAGAAGTTGTTGTGTTGGTACCGTTAACTTGGCTTACACTAAAACCTGACAGTTCAAGACATCACGTTCATCGCGCGGTAAGTAAGTCCGATGGTATTTAACTATGGAAGGTTCAAAGCTGAACCTACCTTTCCTGATGCAACATCGGTCCGCTGAAAGATTGCTGGAAAATGAACCATGTGAGTGCGCCAAAATCTCTTTCAAGATGGGATTGTTGGAAATTTACTAATATGGAATTAAGTTTATCCCATTATTTATGACTCGAACAATTAGGGCCCCGCACATCGGAAACGTCGTTTCCACACACGTGCACACATAGTGCCAAGTATCACAAATTTTATTAGTGAAAGAGATATTGGTGCGTAAGTAATACGTTTGATACATAGAATGATGGACGGTTATTGAACAAATGACAAAGTATTCCACGTTGGTAAACGAAGGAAGAAGTGTACGAAGTGTAAGATGAAACTAGTTGAAAATCGCCGTGGAGCCGCGATGGGCCGTGGAGGCGCCGGAGCCCCGCGGCGTCTCCCAGGAAGCACCGCGGTGCTAATTGGGTGTTCAGCCACTGGAGCCGCGGGTGCTAATTCGGAGCCGCAGGCTTCGGAAATCTTGCGCGACGAAAAGATGGAATGTTCTGACTTTTGGTATGGTTTTGGAGCATTGAATCTCCATTATTTGCACATGAATTCAGCCATTATTTGGCTGAATGTAACCCCTCAATAAGTTCCATTACATGGCTCTTGAAGGCCATTAGTTGGCTAGTTGAGGGGTCATCTCATTACACTATAAATTGAGGCCTTTGGCTCAATTGTTCAACACTTAGAAACACTTACAAAATTTTCTGAAATCTTCTTCTTCCTCTCTAGCAAGTTTACTATATTCAAAGTTTTTCAAGAGTAACACTTGAGTTTCCTTTGCTAATTTGTTAAGTTGCTGTTGTATCTTGGGAGACTATTGCCCGACAACGTAAAATGATATATACGGGGCAATCTTGTCTTAAAGACAGAGTGCCATCACTCGACTCAGCAAATCACAAGGAGTTTGTAACGTTCTTGATTCTAGTTTGTTGTAATCTTTAGTTTATCCTTTCTAGCAATTTGTAATATTTATTTACTTCCCGTTTCCTGCAATTGTTGTAACCCACACTTTATCGTTCGATTTAATCTTATCATAATTCTATTTTTGAATGGATGTGAAGCATATAATTTAACACCATTATATGAATTTCCTCTCTAGTAATATTTAATCAATTTTATCCATTATTAACCATATCTGTCAAGTCAGTAATTTCACTAGTCATTCCATATATATATACACACACAATTTTAACTATATATAAACATAATTTTTAACTTATATACATAATATAATTTTTCGTGAAAAGGGTGTTCAATTAATATTTCCTTCATTATATAGGGATAAGCTAATGATTAACGATCACCAATTCACCATTGACAATATTGGCGAAATGAGAAATTTTGTTAAAAAGTGTTCAAGATTTAAAATATATATGAATAAAATAATTTTGAGATAGAATCATAATTATTTATTCTCATTAATTATGATTATTGTAATATCTTATGTCTATGGTAGGACAATTAAAATAGATTAGCATAGATTAGGATGCATGATTTTAGAGAATCATTTCTTATCATTACCTTATTTCATGCTTGTAATATTGGTATAATTACCAACTCATTGGAAAAGAAATATGAAGGAGAATATTACTTTCTACATGGTATCAAGAGATTAGGAAAATATCCTACACTAAGAAAATATACTCCTACCATTCGGCCAAAATCACCCCATACCTAGCCGATTATTCTTCATTTTTTAAATTTTTTCCTTCTTCTCCATTCTTGTTCTTCATATTCTTTGTCCAATTTTGTGTCATCTAATAAAAAATGTCCAACTCCAAAAATAATTTTCATCCAGCCCTTACCATTTTCAACATTAAAACACATGTTTCCATCACCCTGGAGAAGGAAAATATCCATTATGCAACTTGGGCTGAACTGTTTAATATTTGTTGCTGTTCACACCAGGCTATTCATCATATAATCCTGCTAGAGAATGGCAAAGGAAAGGAGTTAAAAATAGATGATGACAAAGAACTTCAAGAAACTTTGGGAAATTCTTGATGCCCGAGTTCTATCTTGGATTTATGAAACAATTTCTTCGGATTTGTTACACACAATAATGGAACCTGATTCTACGACCATAGAGGCTTGAAATCGGTTGCGGGACATTTTTCAAGACAACAAAAATTCCCGCGCCGTTACATTAGAACAAGAATTCTCCACCATTGATATGACGGATTTTTCAAATGCATCGGCATATTCTCCATTGTTAAAGTCTTGTCGGATCAACTTAAAAATGTGGGTTCTCCGGTAACCAACAATTTCTTGGTTTTACAAATGGTTGCCGGTCCTACCGACACATATAGCGGTGTGGGGATACTCATCCAACAAAGCAATCCTCTCTATTATTTTATCAAGCACGTTCGATGCTTATACTTGAAGAGGCGGGCTTCGCAAAAAAGGCCGCCACTGTCTCTAATTCCGCCATGATTGCTACCCCACGAATGATGATACTATTCATTTTAAACCCACACAACAAAATCGGTGACAAAAAGGAAAAAAATAGTAATAAAAATGGGGGCCACCGAAATTCCGGTGGCGGAAATTCTGGCATGACTAATTATGGCACACACTCCGACGGACAACAACAATGGCAGCCCCGCGGCGGCTTAGCCCAGTGGGCCTGGCAATGGCCGTGGGATGTGCCACCATGACCCTACCCAACTGGAAACTGGGCCAGACCCAATTATCCTCCAAATGGGAAGTCCACTATCGGGTCAAGCACTGCTGGGCCAGGCAGTTTTGGGCCTAGACCATATTCCAGTAACAGCTTGCACGATCCAGGCAGTAATGGGCCTCTGCCGAACCAGTGGCAGGAGGCCCATTCCACAATGACTAGCCCAACTAACATTGAAGCCGCCATGCACACTCTTGGGCTCAACCCGCCCGATGCAAATTGGTATATAGACTCCGGTGCAACGTCTCATATGACGTCCTCTCAAGGTAACCTCTCGTCCTATTTTAATTTGAGCAAAAATAATGATATAATTGTCGAAAATGGCCATTCCATTCCAATACAAGGTTATGGGTCTACTAAATTTCCCCTACCCCAATCCACCATTAACCTTAAAGAATGTTCTTCATGCCTCACAATTAATTAAGAACTTGGTATATGTTCGAAAGTTTACTATTGATAATTGGGTGTCTGTTGTATTTGACCCTTTTGGATTTTTCGTGAAGGATTTTCAAACGGGGACAATCTTAATGAGATGTGATAGTTAAGGGGATCTATATCCAATCACTTCACCTATTCAACGATCCAAGTTACCATATACTTTTGAAGCTTTCAACCATTCATTATGGCATGAACACTTGGGGCATCTGTTTTAGCCTCTCTCAAATAAAATAATTTTATATCTTGTATTAAAAAACAGACTTTGGATAAATGTCGTTCTTGTCCATTGGGTAAACATGTTCAATTGCCATTTACTTCATCCAATTCATGCATATTATTGCCATTTGATATTTTACATTGTGATATTTGGACATCACCCATTTTGAGCTCTTCAAGCCATAGATATTACTTGCTTTTATTAGATGATTATTCAAAAATTTTGTGGACTTTTTCCTTGTCTAAAAAATCACAAGTCTTTGCCACATTTCTAAAATTTCGAGCATTCATCCGAACTCAATTTGAATGGAAAATAAAAATATCCAATGTGATAATGGTAGGAAATTTGATAATAGGCAGTTTTTGGATTTTTGTAACTCTTATGGCTTGAAGTTTTGGCTTTCTTGTCCACACACCTCCTCTCAAAATTGAAAGACCAAATGTAAAATCCTCACCATCAATAACATTGTTCTAACTTTCCTTCCCCATGCCTCATTACCCCCTCCTTTTGGCATCATGCACTCCAAATGGCTACATATTTATTGAACATACTCCCTCACAAAAACCTTTCCTATCAGGCTCCCCTCAAAATACTCTATCTACGGGACCCCTCATATTCACATTTACGAGTATTTATTCTATCCTCTTTTTCCATCCACCATAATAAATAAACTCCAACCCCGGTCCACACCTTGTATTTTCTTAGGATATCCGTCTAATCATCGGGGATACATATGCTATGACCTCTCCTCAAATAAAATAATTGTGTGTCGTCATGTATTTTTTGATGAAACAAATTTCCCATTTACTAAAATTCACAAGTCCGGACCCTCCACCTATGCATTTTTAGACGATGGCTTTCCCCCATATTTGTCCCACATTTTTTCATCCCATCCCGCACCCACTGTTCCGTATGGCCTTCCAAATGTTGGGGAATTGGGCCACAAAATAGTGCCCCAGCCGCGGGGACACTATTGCCTAGCGGACTGGGCCGACTGTTGTGAGCCCAATCGGTCCTATCCACAGCCAAATGCCCATCGAACTGGGCCTCAGCTAACTGGCCCACTGCCTCTATTTTCTTCCATCCATGGCAGTGCTTTGGGCCACAACCCAACTCCCTGCCAACTTCCCGGCGGCAGTACCCAACCCACTGGCTCAAATATAATTTCAACCCATCGTCCGGTCACCCGGAGTCACCATGGCATTGTTAAACCCAACACAAAATATAGCCTACACACCCAAGTCTCAAAATCACCTTTACCTCGCAATCATATGTCTGCACTCCGTGACCCAAATTGGAAAATGACTATGAATGATGAATTTAATATTCTTATTAAACATAAGATGTGGGAGTTAGTACCTAGGCCTCCTAATGCCAATATAATTCGGTCTATGTGGATTTTCAGTCACAAGGAAAAATCTGATGGTACTTTTGAGAGGCATAAAACCCGTCTTGTAGGTGATGGAAAAACACAATAAGTTGGTGTAGATTGTGGGGAGACGTTCAGTCTGGTGGTGAAACCAGTAACTATAAGAACGGTCCTCAGTTTGGCTCTCTCAAAGTCATGGCCACTCCATCAGTTGGATGTAAAAAATGCTCTTTTTCATGGACAACTAAATGAAATGGTATACATGCATCAACCACTGGGATATCGGGACTCCAAATATCCAAATTATGTATGCCTACTCAATAAATCACTTTATGGGCTTAAACAAGCTCCCCGGCCTGGTACAAGCGGTTTGCGGATTTTGTTTCACACATTGGGTTTTCTAACAGTCATTCTGATCACTCACTATTTATTTACCGATAATGTAATAATATTGCTTATCTTCTGTTATATGTGGATGATATAATTTTAACAGCCTCATCAGATGCTCTTCGCAAGTCCATTATGTCACAACTTGCCTCAGAATTTGTAATGAAAGATCTCAGCCCTCTTCACTACTTTCTAGGCATAACGGTGACACGTCATGCAAGTGGGTTATTTTTATCCCAAAAGAAGTATGCAACAGAGATTGTTGAACGTGCTGGAATGTCCTCTTGCAAACCATCCGCAACACCATTAGACACCAAATCCAAATTGAGTGAATCATCTGGCAAGCCTTTTACTGATCCATCTCTTTATCCCCGTCTTGCAGGGGCCTTACAATATCTTACATTCACCAGACGAGATATTTCCTATGCTGTGCAGAAAGTATGCCTCTTCATGCATAATCCGATGGATGATCATATGCATGCACTCAAACGAATTGTGAGATATATTCATGGAACTCCAGAATATGGGTTGCACTTATACCCATCTTCGACTTCCACCCTGGTGTCCTATACCGATGCAGACTGGGGTGGATATCCAGACACCAAACGCTCTACATCTGGTTATGGTATTTTTCTTGGCGATAACTTGGTTTCTTGGTCCTCAAAACGGCAAGCCACACTGTCTCGCTCTAGTGCCAAAGCAGAATACCGAGGGGTCGCCAATGTAGTGTCGGAATCATGCTGGCTTCAGAATCTGCTCCTAGAACTCCATTGTCCAGTTCCGAAAGTCACATTGGTATACTGTGATAATGTTAGTGCTATCTATCTCTTAGGGAATCCGGTGAACCATCAACACACTAAATATATCGAACCAGATATTCACTTTGTTTGTGGAAAGGTGGCTCGCGGACAAGTGCGTGTCTTACATGTCCCATCGCGCTATCAGATCGCGGATATCCTCACTAAAGGTCTTCCGCTGATATTATTTGAAGATTTTCGGGACAGTCTTAGCATCCGTCTCCCTCCCGCTTCGACTGCAGGGGAATGATAGGATCATAATTAATTATTCCCATTAATTATGATTATTGTAATTATTGTAATATCTTATGTATATGGTAGGACAATTAAAATAGATTAGCATAGATTAGGATGCATGATTTTTAGAGAATCATATCTTATTTCATGCTTGTAATATTGATATAATTACCAACTCATTGGAAAAAATATGGAGGAAAATATTACTTTCTACATTTTGGACCAATATAATATATTTCTTTACGTATAATATATTTTCTGATGAAGAATGTTCAATTGACCCTTCTTTGGGTTGAACAATTGATCCGATTTTCCTATGGGTGAATACGCCTCTAACGAACGACCAACGAAAAATAAGATCCAAGTCTAAGAAAAAATATGAATTACCTGGAGTAAATATTTTCTCCCGTAAACATAGAACGTAATTTTGCCAAGAAAAAAACAAATCTCCATGAATCATTAGTCCTACTATTATTATCACCTAAAACTAGAAATCTTCAAATAAGATGACGTGTAGCTTTAACGTTTGAGTGGAGAATTATGTAGTATTTAATTAATGGCTCTTCTGTCATCTTGAAAACGATCTTGATTTTAGCCATTCACAAAATATTTGAGATTTTTCATTGGTTTCTTATTAACATACGTCAAGTCATCACAACCCAAACATTAATGTATATCTCTACAACTAAAATTAAGATATCCACAAATATGCACTCTATCATTTGATGCATGGAGCATTGTCATCCAGTGTTCCGTATCAGCATTAAAGTCCGATTAAATTCGGATCATGTGTTACATAGCTCATTTCTGAAGACAGCACTTTCAACAGAATTCTATCCATTCCCAAATTTTGAATTTGAGACCTCTAGTTAAAGGTGGATCGACGGATCCCGAACCATCCAAAACTGTGGTGGAACTTACTTCGTAGCGCTACGTGAAAGGAAAATTTTCTAATCAGCCCCCCTAATTTTAGTTACAAACTCTTACTTCTTGATTTAACTATGACTAATCCTTTAGCAAACAAGAAACTCATACGAATCAGAGACAGTAAATTTTCACTCACTACCAAACCGCTGTCACAGACCTCTACTATTTTCGGTGTAACACGATTTTAATCATTACGAGGGCACCCCCTAATCAGATACAATTCCAAGGGTCAATCAGCCCTTTAAAACTAGTGAAAATAATCGTATGTTTGAGTGTTGGTATATATATGAGCAATACGTAAATAGACTGGATGCTGGTAAAAGCGAAAGGGTTTAAAAAACCATGCCGTTATTGAAGTTAACTTAATTGATGATGTTAACCGTCATTGTAGTTAACTTAATTGACGGCGTTAAATAATTATAAACAGTTAATACATAGAAATTAAACTCCTAAAATTTATTATTTCAACCTAGCACTTGTCTAGTGTGAGCTACTTTAAGCCATCAATAGATTATGGATTAAAGTAATAATATTTAATGGTATGATAACAATAGATTGTGTAGCTGAGATAAATACATGAGTTATTAAAAGTTTTATACATATAAGTAAAATTAACGAAAATGATTGTAATTTAATAGAACCACAAATTTATAATTATCCTGAAAATGAAAGAGAAATAATAATTACTAAAAGTATTAATTTAAAATTCAAAATACAAGACCTAGAATATAAAATAAATATAGGAGTAATAGAATATGATAGTTATAATGAATTATTATTAGGAAACAACTTTTTAACTGTGATAGATTATAAAATTAACAACGAAGGAATTGAAGTAAAGGATCAGGGAAAAACTAGATTTATAAGTAAAATATGAATGTACATAGGGAAGTAATAGAGAAAAAATAGAAATTAAAAATAATAAAAATAGCTTTATCAGAAGAAATATTTTCACAACTCAAATACTTAAAA
This sequence comes from Anisodus tanguticus, assembly GCA_034509755.1. NCBI lineage: Eukaryota > Viridiplantae > Streptophyta > Magnoliopsida > Solanales > Solanaceae > Anisodus > Anisodus tanguticus. The sequence continues at coordinate 13,019,014 of CM067557.1, forward strand.
TACAAGGCAAAAGAAATAAAACTAGAAGAGAAGATAAAACAGTTAGAACAACAATGTGATAAATTTGACAAAATATGGATAGATATGGAAAACAGATGAAAAAAGAGAATAAATAATCCTGACTAACCCTAACGAAAAAATTAATGCATTATGAGAAGAAATAATAGTAAAAAAAAATATGAAAAATACATTGATAATGATGGATGAAATAAAAGAAAACCAAAATCAAATGCAAGAAGCAATAAGAGAAGAATTAATAAAATTATGGAATGTATCTGAAGTACCAACATTTAAAATAATACTGAAAAAACTTAACATATTAGTAGAAGAGACAAATATAGGTAAAGATAAACAAGTAGAAGGAGAAAATGAACATAGTACAAGCAAAGAAAACACAATAATTAACACTACAACTCAACAACCAGAAATTGTATCAATAGATGCTTGGAGAAGAAGTAAAGAGCATATAATGGTAGATATTAGTAAAATAAAACAAAATTGTCAAAGAAAGTAGAAAAAATATTAGATAGTTTAGCAATATTAAATAAAAAGGGACAATTTTAATGGAAAATCAAGAACCTAGTGTACTTACGTTTTAAAAAACAATGGGAAAAATATAATAGAAAGAGAAAGATACAAGTATGAACCTATAAGAACAAAGACACCAAATGATAATAACGATTCAAAAGGTAAAAATATTTACTTAAAAGACGCAGAAAAAACAACCAACGAATATTTAAACCTAAAACTAGATAAATAAGAACAACAAATATGTGAATTAAAAATAGAAAATACTAAATTAAGAACACACAATAATGAAGAATGGTATAACAAATATAAAAAATATAAACACAAATTTAAAAATACAAAGAAAATACTAAAAGAAACCAAAGTAGAGTTGAAACAAACAAAAGAAAAATTGAATGAAGTGAAACAAGAATTAAATGAGGTAAAACAAGAATTAGGAGAACTAAAAGAAGAAATACAAATCCTTAAAGAAGAGATAAAAATGTTAAAAGGAAAAAGAAAGTAAGAAAAATTATTAAAACAAGCGATGAAAGTACAACTAGTAATGAAAAAACTGAGAGTGATACAGACGAGTATAACAACATTGAATTAGCTAATCAAGAGATACAAGTGGCAAAATTCATAGAAGAAGAAGAAGATTCGGAAATAGTAAAAGAAAATAACCAGATAATAGAAGCCTTACAAAAGATGAAAAGCGTAAATGCAATCATAGATGATCTCAGAAGTTACAATGAGACTCTTTATATAGATAACATCTTTAATTGATTACATTATTGCTATGCTGCAAAAGTTTAAAAGCAAATAGTAGTTGGTTATAAAAGTCTAAAAGTAAATAGTAATTTGCAGATTTTTCTTTTGTTTGTTTTTGTTGCTATTTTTTCAACGTTGTCAGCTATCATCCTTGTCATTGATTCTTTGTGGGTCCGACGACTTTTGCAATTTGTTAAGGCCGGTTGCTTTCTTTCACAAATATCTTTGAAAGCTGTCTTTTTTATAATAAGACGATTTTTTTTCTTTGATTCTCCTATAGAATAGGAACTATCGTTTCAATTTTTTCAGTAGATACTCCTATAGAATAGGAACGGTGTCGTTTCAATTTTTTCAATAGATAATCCTATAGAATAGGAACAATATCTCTTTTAGTAGTATGGTGGTAATCTATGATAATATATGAGCTTACTGTAGTTAGACTACATTGGGCCATATCAATTTGTTACATTGTGACTTTCTGTAGTTATACTACATTGGGCCGTTTTATGCGAAAGGATTAGAGGATCCTTCTTTTTTCATAGTAGTATGAGTAGTATTGGTATCATTTTTTGTACTGATAACATGCCTTCCTCTGGCCTATCAGAAGATTGTATTGTTCCACAGTTGCACTAGAGTGATTGTGTTTCAGGTTTATGATCCGATTATGCATATTTGTAAGCTGCATGGTATCTTGAGAAATACGTCGTTGTTGTAGTATAGAGTAGTAATTTCTTCAATCTCTCCACCTTTGAAATTTCCAATAATGCTAGCTTTACATGCTCTTAACATATCTTCAATTTTTGATTTTAATGTTAATAGTCCAATAACTCTTTTGGCACTCAGCCATTCTTGAATTTTTTTCAGGGTACATGGTATTTTCATCTTGAGATCTTCATCATCTCCACTAATGTTGCTATTTCTTCCAGTTTTGAACAATTGGCATATTATAATAGGTTTTTCCGTTAGATCTGTTGATGCATCAAATAGTTGTATACCATAGATACCTTTTCCAAATGATTCCATCATTGCTTGAGCAGATTGTACTATAATAGTAGGTAATTTAGCAATATTGTAAAAAGTTTCATCTACTAGTATTTTTTCTATAAAACCATAAGTAAATAGTTTTGCAATGATATTAGGGTTAGCTTTTTCATTACATAAAAATCTTGGGTATTTGCTAAGTTTTGCACTTCGTAAAATATGAGGGTTAGATTCATAGTCATAAAATTTATTTATTTGTTCATAAGCTGTAATATATTCAGGTGCAAACTTCAATTTGTCACTCATTGATATTGCTGTTGGATTTTGAGAAGATGAGGCTGTTATGGTAGATGACATAATGGATGACATGGTTGCAAGCTTGGATGTAAACGTTTTTGGATTTTCTGTAGCAGATAGAGGGGTTTTTAGGGTTTGTAGGTTTTTGAAGTCTCGAAAGGCTTCTGTCAGTTGATCTACCAGATGTGCGTTTTCTTGCATTTTGGTTGTAATGGTTTCATTGTTTTGCTTGATGATATTTGTAACACTGGTAATATATTTTTCAAATTTTTCATTGCTGGTTGACATCGTTATACCTGCTAAGAAAATCAGCTAGAATATTTTTAGTTCCAGATATATTTTAACAATAAAATCATAACAATAAAAGAATGATTGTCAATTCCTTCTTTTGTTTAGTTCTGGTAAATGGTCTATTTTATTTGTAATGAAAGCTCTTACTTGGGTATATCTGTTTTAACAACAAATTTTACTAGTAATAGGTGATAATAGAATCTCTTTATTCCAAATTTTACTGCTAATAGTTCTTTTTCGTTAATATGATAATTTTTCTCATTTGGTTTCCATGTTCCACCTCCATATCCATAAATTAGTGATTTTTCTTTATCTATATCCTCTTTATCATATGCTATGAGGACTGCTCCCCATCCTATATCACTATCATCAGTAAAAAGTTATAGTTGATCTAGTTCTGTTGGTATTCTATGTTTTGGCAAGGCTTTCACTTTTTCCTTGATTTTATTTATGGCTTTAGTATGTTCTTCCTTCCATTCAAAGGTTATACTTTTTCTAGTTAATTCTTGTAATGGCTTTCTTAAGAGTAGTAAATCCTTTATATGGTCTGAAACATAGTTTACTACTCCTCGAAATTGTTGTACCTCTTTTTTGCTCTCTAATTTATCTTTAAATTTTTTTATTTTTGTTACAATGTGCTCTTGTAATTGTAATCCTTCATTATCTATTATGTATCCCAAATATTCTATACTATTCTTAAAGATTTCAGATTTCTTTTCAGATAATAATATTCCATGTTGTTTCACAGTTTTTATAAATTCTTCTAGATGTTTTATATGATTTTCCAAATCATCACTATATATTAATATGTCATCAACATATACTATACAAAATTCTGTCAATTTTCTGAACACTTGGTCCATCCTTCTTTGAAATATTTGTGGTTGCATTTTTCAATCCAAAGGGTAGTACATTCCATTCATAATGTCCTTGAGGGGCACTAAAGACTGTTAAAGATTTTGATTCATTTTTTAGTTTTATTTGCCAAAATCCACTTTTACAATCAAATTTACTGAACCATTTTTTATTTCCTAATCTATTGATAAAGTTTCTTTTGTATGGTAAAAAATATCCATCAAATATTGTCTTTTTGTTTAGTTCTCTATAATCAATCACCATTCTAGCCTTTCCTCTTTTTTCTTCACTATGTTTTCTAACTAAAAAGGCTGGGCTACTATGTGGACTTTTACTCTCTTGTATCAATTTTAATTCTAATAATTCTTTTAGTTGGGTTTCAAACTCTTTTTGATCTGTTGGGCTATACATAATAGGTTTAGATCTAACTATATCATTGAGATTTATTAACTTGATTTCAACATATATTTTTTCTTTCTCCCATAGTTGCATTGGGTTTTCTCCAAAATTTATTTTTAATATATTAAGATATTTTTCTCTTAATAACTGTAGGTTACTATTCCTATATGATCTTATGTTACATATTCTTAGTGTGTGTATTGGTAGTACTCTCTTTAGTATTATCCACTTATTACAAGGCATTTGTAAGCTAAAAGTATTATTATTTATCACTTGTGTTCTAAAGTAGTCTAGGAAATTGTTTCCTAACAATACTTGTTGTTTCATATCATCCAGTTGGTATATTACTGGTAGTCTAAATATTGTCTTTCCTAATATTATTCTCATATTTTCTGCTATTATATCAAATTCTTTTGTTTGTTCGTTAAAGCATGATACTATTGTTCTATGTGTTTTAGATCTCTTCTATCTGTGTGATTCTAATACTTCTTTCTTTGCTAGACATAAGTCTGCTCCACTGTCAATAAAGATCTTTTATTTTATCATTTTATAAGGTTTGTATTCTATATGAGCTTCTATATAGATCTACCATAAAGATTTTTTCCTATTTTATCATTTTATTTCTCTTACTTCCTCTAGTAGTTTTTTCCATCTTATTTCACTCAATCTTTCTCTTATTCTGCTAAGGTTTTTAGTAACCTTTTTTGTATCTATCATTATAGTATTTATTTCATGTTTCACAAGCAGTCGCAGTTGTAATAAGCTTATGGCGAAAATGCCTTTCATATTGTATCCAGTAATTTCTTTCCTCTAATAATTTTCTATTTTCTTCTTGTAATTCCATTTAGTCAGAACTACTTTCGTTTTTTGAGTTTTGGTTAATAAAGTTAATATTTTCTAATTCTGATTCACTTTCTTCATCAGTTTGACTGACATAAAAGTCTTCATATTCTTGGTTTTGTTCATCATTCTTTCCACTTGTCTTCTATTGTAACCTATTCCTAGTAGCAACTGCCAAATCCTTTCATTTCTTGATAGTGAGTGCTTGGTTTTGGTCATCATCCCTTCCACTTGTCTACCATCATTTGATGGGTGGAGTTATTTGTAATATTGTATTTATCTCCCTTAGAGAGTCTTTTTCATTAATACAAAATATATATAGGTGTATAATGTGGAATCCTTATACAATAAGGGATTCTAATTCTACCATAATTACATAACACTAAATATGGTAAATATAAACATGGTACACTTGCTAATACACCCCCTCAGTCGGAGCGGGAGGAGGCCGGACGCTAAGACTAGATCTAAAATCTAGGAAGAGTTGTCTAGAAAGGCCCTTTGTGAATATATCCGCATACTGATATGAAGAAGGCACATGCAATATCTTGACATGACCGAGAGTAACCTTCTCACGAACAAAGTGAATGTCCATCTCAATGTGCTTGGTTCGCTGATGCTGAACCGGATTATGAGATAGATATATAACGGATATGTTATCACAATAGTCCAAAGACGCCTTATGGAGAGGACACTTAAGCTCCAAAAGAAGGTTTCGGAGCCAGCAGATCTCAGCAACAACATTAGCAACACCTCTGTATTATGCTTCTGCATTCGAACGGGATAATGTGGCTTGTCTCTTGGCTAACCAAGAAATGAGGTTATCCCCCTAAGAACACACAATAGCCCGAGGTGGATCGTCGCATGTTCGGACAGCCTGCCAATCAACATTCGTATATAATAACAACCTAGTCGGTGCTGAGGGGTAGAGATGCAATCCATAATCAAGTGTGCCCTTAACATATCGAATGATACATTTGAGGGTAGTAAAATGAGACGTCATACATGAATAAGCATACCTGCTGAACAACATAAACAATATCAGGTCTGGTGAAAGTAAGGCACTGTAGTGCTCCACCAAGACTCATGTAAAGAGTGAGATCTGAAACTGGATTACCATCCAAAACACTGAGCTTTGATTTAGAGTCAATTGGAGTAAATATGATTTTGCAATTGGCCATTTTAGCCATGTCAACAATCTCCTCTGCATACTTAAGCTGACAAAGAAACATAGTATCTATAGATCTAGTCAATGAAATCTCCAAAAAATAGCTCAACTTTCCCAAGTCAATTCAGTTTTGAGCAGTGCAATTATCTCATTTTTTCAACACATAGGAAAAGGCAGTAAGAACAATATCATCCACATATAACAATGGAAAGTAAACAGAGAATTATCACACTTGTTGCATGTAAACCCAATGCGCATAATGACCTATGCAAAGAGATCATACCATGCTCGAGGGGCCTGTTTTAAACTATAAAGTGACTTACGGAGATGACATACATACTAAGAGGGCTGCTGGATGGACAAAATCGGGCGGCTGGTACATGTAGACAGTTTCTTTTAAATCTCCATGGAGAAAAACATTTTTCACATCAAGCTGATGAATCGGCCAATGCTTTCCCATATCGATGCTCAAAACTGTGCGAATGGTGGCCGATTTAACAACCGGACTGAATGTCTCACCACAATCAATTCCCTCCTGCTGATTAGTACAATTTGCCACAAGCCTGACCTTATATCTTTCTAAGTCACCACTATCTCTGTACTTGTGATGAAAAAGACATATGCATCGGATCACATTCACCCTCTCCGGTCGAGGAACCAAATCCTAAGTACGCTATTTTGTTAGTGCATTAAAATCCTCACACATGACCACATTCTAATTTGGGTCTAGTTTGGCTAATTTAGGGCTTTTGGGAATGGGGGAAATAGTTTGTGTAGACAAGTTAAATTAGACTTTGGGTTTGAAAATCCCGTGTTGGGCACGGGTTTCCATTCCGATGTGAGGGTGCTGGCTGGGTATGGACGTTGGGTGTCGGGTCGGGTAGACTGATATGGTTTTGGTTCTGGTTTGGTGCAGAGCTTGGGTGCGGAATGGGTTGTCGGGGTTGGGAGGTGTGCTGGTGGTTTGGTGCAGTGTCAGTAGGTGGGAGGTCGTCGATCTGGGTGGTTTTAGGTCGGTAGCAGGTACTGGGTTGGGTTGTGTCACCGGTCTTAGTAGATCGAGACTGGCTAAGATCGGTATAGTAGGGTAAAGTGTCGGAGGAGGGGGTGACCGGTATTCGGGTTAGTGGGTGGTTGCCGGTGGTAGGTGTGGCTACGGCTTGGTGGCGGTGTTGTGGAGATGATACATACATAGGAAAGGGAGCCGGTGACGGTACTGAGAATGTAGGCAGATTGCTTATGGTTTTGGCAATCGGTGGCGTCGGTGAAATAGGTGGGGCAGAGGTTAGGGACGCTGGAGTGTGTCTGGACTGCGTACTAGACTGGTGGCAGTGGGTGGCAGAGACGGGGCTGCTTGGTAAGTGGTAGCAGTACGACTGAGTTCCCTGAGGATGACGGGGGAAATGTCGGACTCGTCAAGGAAGGTATAGTCTAGGTTTCAGAATTTTTGGATGTTCAATAATGAGAATGAGGTCTCGTCAAATGCGACGTGACAAGAGACGTGAATTTTACGAGTAGATAAGTCATAGCATAGATAGCCCGTATGATTAGAAGGAATGCCTACGAAGACACACATGGGTGGTACGAGGTGCTAATTTATGAGGGACAATGGAGGCAAGGTTTGGGTAGCACAGACAACAAAAAATTCTAAGGTGGTCATATGAGGGGATCCGACGGTAGAGAATTTATGTGGGGGTTTTGTTGTGAAGAGTACTGGATAGGTAAAATATTAAGGATATATTCTACCATTTTGACTGCATAGACCTAGAATGATGGGGGGAGAGAGGTATGGAAAAGAAAGGTACGAACCATGTTGTTGATAGTATGGATGATTCGTTCGGCTTTTCCATTTTGGTGAGCTGTGGGGACAGGAGAAACGGAAGACCATGCCATTATTGGTGCAAAAATTATGAAACAAAATTATTAAACTCACGACCGTTATCACATTGGAATGATTTTATGGATTTTTTAAATTGTGTTTTGATAAAGTTATGAAACGCAAGAAACTTGATATAGACTTCAGACTTGAACTTGAGAGGGTAATAAAATTTATAGCCTAGTGAACTAACAACAGGAGATGTCCATAAATCCGCACGAACAATATCAAACAGAAAAAATGTAACACTTAAAGAAGACTGAAAATGAAGGCGAACGTGTTTGCCTAGAGGGCAAGACAAATATTGTTGGGCAGGTTTCCCACTAGAACAACAAATTAAATTATTGTTTCGAAAAAAATTAAAAACAGGGGCTCCGAGATGTCCAAGTCTATTGTTCCAAGTAGACGGAGAGATTATTGCTAAGGCCGTGGGAGGAGTGACTTGGGCTGTTAGAGATGTGGGAGGGGTGACACTGGCAGCGGACGTGGATAGGAAATGATAGAGGTCCCCTTCACTATTGCATCGTGTAAGGAGTTTCCCAGTGCGTAGGTCCATTACAGAAAACCCAAACAAGTCAAATTTAATTGAGAAAGAATTATCTATAGCAAATTTTCTAACGAAAATTAGGTTTTTGATAATGTGAGGGGAATAGAGAACGTTATTTAGAGAGAAGTGGGGATGCGGTGGTGGGGTGAGAGTGTGGCCAAAACCTTGAATTGAAATGTGGTGACCGTTTCCAACCAGAATGGATTATGGAGTATTTAAATTACGCAGTTGAGGAAGGTTACCAGAATTGTTGGTGAGGTGAGACGTGGCGCCCATATCCATATACTACACATTATCGGGCTTCCGAGGGTCAATGTGCCAAAAGCCTCTCCCAAACTGGATTGGGGAAGGCTTGAAGCGGACTGCTGGGCTCTAGGATAGTGGGGCGGAAGGCTGTGGCCTATTGTTGGAGCGGACTGCTGGGCTCCAGGAAATATGGCCGGATTACTGTGGTCCATTGACTAGCCTGGGGCGAACTAGTAGGCTGCCTGAATTTTGGCCCAAAATTGATTTTCAGAACTTGGGCTGTTATTGGGTTGCCAGAGGTTGGACCGTGGCTGTAGCCCCAACTGCTGCTGGGCCGCGGCTATTGACTGCATGTCCCTGAAAGCAGAGCAGTGCTGATACCATGTAAGATTATATTATTTTTTCTTAGGGAGCCTTTCTCATTAATACAAAATATATATAGGTGTACAACGTGGAATCCTTATACAACAAGGGATCCTAATTCTACCATAATTACATAACAATAAATGTGGTAAATATAAACATGGTACACTTGATAATACTATTATTGTAGTTACGGGTAGGATATAATCCAGTTATTTAGATTTAACATCATTGTGTTGAAATTTTATTAATGTGTCTGAATTATTTATTTAAAATCCAATAAATAAAAAAGTTGTGATTCAAAATCTATAAATTAAAATTTTTGACTCCATATCTGCATTATCTGCATACCTTTCCTTTGCATCAAACTCTTCACATGTGTTAGAGACAACAAGAATTAAAGCAATAATAACGAAAAGAAAGATCACAAAATTTTAACGTGAACACCCTCAGGGGGGGGGGGGGGGAGGGAGAACCAACTCTTATGATTTCTAAATGAAAGATGATCACAATATACATAATTATGCGAAAAAACTCTATTCCCGATTTACATAGGGTGTCTTCCATGCTATTTTCCCACTAGAAATCAGAGTACTATTAGAAAATTAGTATAGTCGATGAGGTCCACTTTTTTCATTTTCGTCAGTTTGGCCTCTTTTGACTTGTTTTTCACATATTTTTTCCCGATCACTTCTAAGACAAATTTGGAATGTTTAAAATTTGGCATTACTTCTTTCTATTCATTCACTTCAAGACTGGTTCTGAACGCCGCATAACATCATCTTCAACCAACCTCCACCGTACTTTCGTCTTTTACTTCTTTACAACATCCATTGCTTCTGACTATGTCGATGAAATGGGACCGCGAAGACAACCCACCACTAGAGCTTGCTTTGCTCTCACTATAGTAAATGCACTATTTTTCAATCAAACATAATAAAAATCTAAGATTAAAGAAGAAATAAGTTGGTATTATACCAACTTATCAAACCCCAAAACTTAAACTGTTGCTTGTATTCAAGCAAATCAAAGCTCACAATTTCCTTCAAAGGAATCAACTCAATAGTGCACAAACATCATACCAAGTCAAATAAAAAAATCCACTTAAACACAAACACATGATTTTGATTGGTACCAACAAAATATATGAATCACCACATTTTCAAACAACAAACTAGTCAAAGTAGAGCGACCAAGTAATGACATTAAGCTTCAAAATTTGACACTGTCACAAAACAACTTTCTTTTGTTTATTCTTCTCAATTGGAAAATGGAACAAATTCACAACTCCAATTCTCATGTGCCTTCACACTCAAGAGTTCCCACACTTTAGAAAATACAATTCAATACACAAGTGAGATATAAAATGGAAAGAATTTACTCTCTCAAAAGATATTCAAATGCACACAAGCAGTACCACAGTCTTGCCCTTCATGTATTTCTCCACTACTGTAGATACCCTTGGTTTAAAATCAACTAGAACTTAAATGGTTGTAATGTACGATTTTGATTAAGGTAGAGGAATAATTTAGAAATAGTGACTCAAAACCTCCCTAAGCACTATAATTTTCAACAATCAAGGCACACTTCATTTAAAACTTTTCCACCATTTTCTTCATCTATTTATTTCACCACCTAGTCTTCCCTTTATTCACAACTCTTCATTCTTCCTTCCTTTTTCTTCATTCTTTTTGTTGCTATTTTTTTTCAAAATACCAAAGAAGGTTCCACTATTGTTTTTCATTTTCACTTTTCAAACAACTTCCACGTCACTTTACCAATCACATCCTCAAACTTAGGCTTTTAGCCTATGTTGCACTTTCAACACACTTAAGAAGGTAGGGTACCAAAAGATGGATTAATGAAGAATAAAGGGGTAAAGCTTATAACATGGTTGTCAAAAAAAAGGTTAAAGACTCAAAAGGGGGTGACTAGGAAAAATATACAAGGGTAGGAAATTTGAGGCACAAAAAGTCCAAGGAAGGCCTAACATAAATTTTCAAATCAAGTTAGTCTAGAATTTCGCCTTAAAACACATTCCGGGTAAGTTCTAGACCACAAATAATGCAAAAGAATTCACAAAAAACTCACCACACATGGCACATGAAGATCTAGTAAAGTATGTATCCAAAACTCAATTGAAACAAATGAACTGAAAAAGTCACTCATAGCCTAAGAGAGTAATTAGTGATCAGTATGAATCTAGTAGCTCAGTTGGTTGACTACTTGATCTTTTACCTTGTTGGTGAGAGTTCGAATCCTCACGTTGTAATCCCCCACCCGTTTTCCCTTCCCTACCCCTATGCAATAAATTGTTTTTTTTAAAAAAGAAAGTAATTAGTGATCTGAAGAGCCAAAAATTGAGTCTAAAAGAAGAAATTATATGCCAAGGTTTAAATGTGTCAGCCCACGCAAGCCAAAAATTGGACAACTGGCAAAAAATCACATCTCAACACTATTTCTACGACTAAGCTAACTAAAGCTAAACCTAACAAGACTAATTCCCTTGAGAAAGTTGCCTAGCTATCCATTATCGGAAACGTCTACACAAGAAGCTACCTAAAAACACCAGATTCAAAAGAAAATTAGCATCCTCGGAAAAAGAATCACGACATAAAGAAAAGCCAAGGATATTGCTACTAAAAAATTAACTAACAAAAACTAAAGAAACTAGTAAAACAGAAAAGAATCGCGGCATAAAGAAAAGCCAAGGATATTGATACTAAAAAATTAACTAACAAAAACTAAAGAAGCTAGTAAAACAGAAAACAAAGAAAATCATACTAATAACCGACGGCCCCGCTCAACCGATTAAAGCCTATCTGTGCCCACTCCGAGGAAATGGTTCACGTACGATATGATTCGCGGAATAGATGTCATAATAAAAATACCAAAATAAAGTTAATCTACCAAATTATCATTTTTCAAGACATCAGATCCCATCACAAAAATATCTATCCAAATAAAGCCTCCTCCTACTTAAAATGTTGCATATTCCGCAATGTAACTATACAATTAAAGCAAAGTAAGGGGAACTCCCTGAAAAGATGACGTCGTTGAGCTAGAGCATAAGGATGCGGAAGTTGTTCCCGGCCTCCTTGAACTGCAAGTGATGTTGAACAAGTGCTCTGCAATTTCGAATCAGCCAAAACTTCTCCAGACTAGCCCATGTTTACTTCAATTCAATTGCACAAATCAATGGCTACAAGACAAACTTAAGACAAAGCATTAGGCATCACTTTCCACCCTGAAGATGGAAATTCTCCTTTATATCTTTTTATCTTCTGCATTGTAGTTTGATTTCTGCTGCTATGTGCCCTTTAGCGTACTTTGTTTAGCTTATTTACCTGCGCTAGTTACTGCTTACTTTTTCAGAATGCGCTATCATGAATTTTTTGACCGGTCTGACCGTTCCTCTTGCTTGTGCTTATGCTTGGCCTTGAGCCGATCGTCTTTCGAAACAACCGCTCTACCTACCAAGATAGAGGTAAGGTCTGCGTACACTCTACCCTCTTCAAACCCCACGTTGTAGAATTTCACTGGTTATGTTGTTGTATCTTCTGCATTTCAGTTTTTGTTAGTCATTGCACATGCCCATACCAACAAATAAAGAGGCATGAGACCACAAGAATTAAAAAATTGATTACAAATCACAAGTTCCAACTCAATCCATCACTTATCATTACAAGAAACCCCATTGATTCAACCCGTTAAAATTCAAGCAAAGAGGTTAGTGATCTTGCACCTCTCTAAAGCTTCAGCCAAGAACCAGAAAAGGGCAACTAACATGGGTAGAACACCAAAACCTTATCCCAGCTTAAGTTCTTATTTAACAAGGACCATAGCATGCCAAAATCAATTTCACCATTTAATAGAACAAAATTTTAACACCATAATCTCACAGATAGGCTAGCAACAAATTCTCTATTGTGGCATAACTACTCTAAGTGATCAAAGGCAACTCCCAGTGTCTTGCCCAAATGACAGTGCAAGCTAACAAGTTGTTTGCGAAAATAATCAGTTTTGTTTATTTTGTCCGCCAGCCTCGTCGAGATGACCTAAATTTTTCTACGGAAGTTAACAAGGGAATTTTGCAAAAATGTCACTTTTGTTTGTTATCTCTTTGTGTTCAGTCATTCTTCGCCGAGACAACCTAACACTTCGCAAGGGTCCGATTTTTCATTGTTCCCAGTCAAAATAATTTGGTCACATCTAGTTGTTCTGGTCCAAGCACCACCGGGTAGACCTTGCCTCTGCGCTCAGTATTTTTAGGAAGACAAACAATTTAAGTTGTATTAGCTTTTCTTTCTTTGTTTTTGTCTTAAAATTGAGGTGTCAAATTTACGTGTATCAGTTAGAGCCAAAACAAATCCCAACTTGTCACCATCATCCTATAGGGACAACATGAGTTCAACAGAGAGAAGCCATAAAAGATGACCGGTCACCCCAGTTCATGGTGATGACAAGGCCTTAACACTTCTGCGGACATGGTATCAAAATCTAGAAAATCACGGGTAAGGAGAAGTATACAAACGCTTGGGATTCCTGTTGAGTCTCATGCGGGTTGATCCACGAAGGGACTTGATAGAAGCCTTAGTTGATTTATGGGATCCGATGAACAATGTCTTCCGCTTCGCTGATTTTGAACTCACTCCCACTCTAGAGGAAATAGGAGCATTTATGAGATGAGGTAAAATCTTCACCGAGGAGAACCCATGATACCTAAACACATTGGTAGGGGAAGGTTTTTGAAATTATTGCACATTAGTGATGCAGAGATGGGTTGCCTAGATAACAGAAGGTGTAAAAATGGTGCATATTATTTTGAGGGATGTAACATTCCATTGCAAATATGGATGTTAGAGCATGTCCGCTATCATCCCTTCAGTGTCGACTTCAGAGTTGAATGGAATGATTACATTGGGGGTCATAATGATAGAATGAAAGATCAAAAATGTCACGACCCAAACCGGAGGGTCGCGACGGGCACCCGGACCCTACCAGTCGGGTACCAATAGTCATATATTTAACATCTACCCATAATTAACTGCGGCCACAAGGGTCGTCATTCAGTACTCTGCTGACATATATAAGCATAGAAACAGTAAACCAGAAACCCAACATATATATATACACCAAGGCCGACGAGGCCATACATGACTACTACACACATGATTAGACCGACACTCCGAAACATACAAACAAACATATATGGTACCAAGATTAGACCGACACTCCGAAACAAGAGGAGTGCTCCAAAATCCGCTGAGTCAGCAACCTACTAACGTGGATCGTAGTCCTGTCTACGTGAACCTGTGCGCATGAAACGCAACGTCCCTCGTCAAAAGGGACGTCAGTACGACTGATGTACCGAGTATGTCAGGCATAAGAAATATCATCACAGAGATACATAATAGTCTAAAACGGGAACAGTCGATACAGATAGCTGACAGAAATATCCGACAACAGCAACAACTGACAGAAATATCCGACAACGGTGGTGACACGTATATAACGCCTTTCCATTTTCCCCATCCCTTACATATATATATATATATAATTCACACCTTTCTATAGTAGTGTATATAACACATGTGGGTCCAGGATAATATATCTGAATATAATGCAAATGAAAATGCATGAATAACAATAGAACATCCTGAGTGACAGAATATCCTTGTACCTTCGGCTAACACTGTGAATATCAACATTTTTTTGTATGCCTCAATAAGGACTTAGGAACATATTTAGACATGCTTTTAACATAGGAATCAATAACATGAATATTCTTGACTACTAGAAGTAGAATAATTTATGAAACAATATCACAGTTATATTTCGTTATATGGAACATGCCAAAAGAAAGAAATAATTTGCCTTAACATACCTTTCGTCGATCTACTCGTTGACACATTGTATTCAATCCTCGAGGCACCTCACTCTCAATCACCCAGAATAGCTCTAACCCGAGCTGGCCTTACTTCAAATAAATCTCCTAATTTAACAACAAAAAGGAAAAACTATGATCCACTAGCACCACGGGTTCCCGACCTTGAATTTACGTTGTTAATTAAAACTTAACTCATCAAATGAAATACTAATGGGTTGCTAATCTTTCTCTTTGTAACAAAAGTATTGGGAAATTTATCGGCTAAATGGAACGTTAGAGAAAGAGAATAACCACCCTTAGAGAGCCACAACCATTCTCGAGTTCCATAAAAAGTATCATTCCTTGGACACAAACAGATATTTGGGAGGCTCAAATTAACATTTTCGCAGACATAAGCTAAACCCCACTATGGCTGCAAGCTTAAGAAGCCTTTGTGAGACACAGAAACCTAAGTAGTTCCTATATCTCCCAAGACTCCCAAAAGATGCCACGTTAAGATATAGCTAAGCTCAATTATCTAGTGAGTAAAGAATGAATTCCCTTTACAGATGGCCTTATGTTGCTCCTCTTTAACACCTTTTACTAATTACTTGCCATGTGTCCCTTGCCCTAATCCTTTTGTCTCCCTTTATGTTGACTTAGTTAATATAATTCACTCCACTAATTAATTCTCCATGTCTCCCATTAATTCAACGTACACCCAATTACACACATAATTAATTTCTTGATCCTAATTCACTTAAATCTTGATGACTTATAAAACCTTCATATACTCAATGTCATAATCATGCGATATAACACTAGTCCATAGCCTCTTTATGCACATACCAAATATTATTTTTGATCCCCGTTATCACACTTGTTGTATCCAAAATTATTTCGGGATTTTATCCTTTTATATAATAAGCTTTTCATTTGCGTACGTGAATATGACCAAAATCCTCCAACGCTCGGTCTATTTACACACGCCTAGCGACTCAAATCATGACCCGAAAGTACGGGATGTTACAAAAACTTTCCAGAGAGCTTGGAGAAAATACCTCAAAGAACTGGATGCTGATTAAATTATGTGGAACTATCATTGGTGGGACTCTACAGATGTGATATACAAGTCTTCCTTTCGACCTTCATCATCTTGATGGGACTTCAAGGTGTCCAGCCTTATGTGCCACTCAAAGTCATGAGACGGCTTGGCCGACGCCAAGATATACCTCCGGTCAAAGACATGCGAGGGTTTATGTATGCGTTCCGCTCCGGCATCCCTCTTAGGCAATCTTTAAAGTGTGGGGGTTAGATGTATATATCAAACGTTAACAACATGGTGGAAGGCCATGATAGATGTGAGGTAGACGATTAGTATTTATCATGGTTTCACAATGAAACCCCCCCCCAGAGTTATTCCAGAAGGGGCAGTCGATCGAGAAGCTGAGATTAAAGTCAAGCAAGCCCGGCTCGATATGGAGAGAGATTATCAGTCCACCGTTCAGGATTTAACGCAGAATTGGAGCATGCTATGGGAAGAAATGACGAGCAACAGGTAGAAATTATTGAAGAAAGGGCCAAAATAACCAATATTGAAGCTACGCTCCAAGGTAAGCTTAAACTGGACAAAACTAGGGGAACACAAATAGTAAAGCGTGTTGCATCTCTTCAACAATAACTGGAAGAAAACTCGAGCATCCTTGAAGAGGCCATGCATCAGCAACAATTTGAGTTTGACCAGCAAAGGGAGAAATTTGAAAGAGAGACGATTAAGTACGTTCACAAGCTCGACTTCATGTAGAATTGGATGAGGCGAGAAGAAACAACGTGGCTCCACAGAATGCAAGCTTTGACCAAGAGATGTCTCAATGGATTCGTGAGAGGGGAAAGCTATAAGAGGAGTTAGAGTCAGTTACAATTCATGAGCAACATGCAAGAGAAACGGTCGCCACTCGTGAGCAGCAGATAAAAGAAATAGAGTGTAAATTTGAGTCTCTTCGAAATAGGGTCCGTGGTTTGGCCGATCGCACTCCATCTCTTTTATCTACTGCTCACGAGTTGCGACTGTCTTTCTTGCATGTTGCTTACGAACCAAAACTAACTCTAACTCCTCTCTTAGTTTTCCCCTCCCACAAATCCATTGAGACATCTTTTGGTCAAAGCTTGCATTCTGTGGAGCCACATTATTTCTTCTCGCCTCATCCAATTCTGCATGAAGTCGAGCTTGTGAACGTACCCAATCATCTTTCTCTCTTTCAAATTTATCCCTTTGCTTGTCAAACTTGAGTTGTTATTGGTGCATGGCCTCTTCAAGCATGCTCGAGTTTTCTTCTAATTGTTATTGACGAGATGTAACATGCTTTACTATCTGCGTTCCCCTAGTGGTGGTCAGTTTAAGCTTACCCTGGAGCATAGCTTCAATATTGGTTGTTTTGGCCCTTTATTCAACAATTTCTACCTGTTGCTCCTCATTTTTTACACTAGCATGCTCTAATTCTGCATTCAAAGCCTGAATGGTGGACTGATAATCTCTCTCCACATCGAGCCGCGCGGGGCTTGCTTGACTCTGATCTCAATCTCGGCTTCTCAATTGACTGCCCCTTTGGTCAATCCTTTTGGCATGACTCTGGAGGGGCGGTTGATTATGAAACCATGCTAATACCAATCGTCTAACTCACCTCTATCATGGTCTTCCACCATGTTGTTAACATTTGAGATATACATCCACCCCACACTTTAAAGATTTAAGATTGCCTGAGAGGGATGTCGGATCAAAACTCATACATAAACCCTCGCATGTCTTTGACCGAAGGTATATCTTGGCGTCCCAAGCTGTCTCATGACTCTGAGTGGCACATAAGATGGACGCCTCAAAGTCCCATCAAAATGATGAAAGGTCGAAAGGAAGACTTGTATAACACCTCTTTTGAGGGGAACCAATGATAGTTCCACACAATTTAATCAGCATCCAGTTCTTTGAGGTATTTTCTCCAGGTTCTGGGAAGTTTTGACCTTTCATTCTATCCTTATGAGCCCCAAATGTAATCATTCCATTCAACTCTGAAGTCGACACTGAAGGGATGATAGCGGACATACTCTTAACATCCATATTTGCAATAGAATGTTAAGTCCCTCAAAATAATCGGCACCATTATTAGACATTGTTATGGCGCGGTAAATATCTTCCAGAACTATTGGTAAGAGGGTGATATTAGGCTTCTTTCTCAAAAGCTGCAATAACCACAAGCAAGTCTGTACTAATCTTTTCCCCCCTTTTGGGAACACCATAATCCCTAAGAAGCTACTATGAAGGCTTTATAACCGTGCTCTTCCCATGTCTTGCTAATTCCATTGTTACGGAGTTGTCTTCCATATAGCTTGAATCCATCCTTTCGGTCGTACCTGTTGTACATAAACTCCAAATGAACGCAATCGTTATCCGGGCAACCTGTTAATGTTGGATTTGATGTTATGACATTTGGCCCAACATCTCTTAAAGTATTGATTTGAATGTATAAGAATGTTGTGACAAATATTTCACAACATTTGGACCAATATTTTTAGAACTAATTTTGACTTACTTCACGTAATGATTACTATGTAGTAAATATGATTTGGCAAGGTAAAATGGAGTTGGTAAACACATGTGAAGAACGAGTCAAGACCACTGCTTTTCGTGAGGAACAAGTCAAAGTTGTTAGAGGTTTTTGATCCTTGATCATCTCCAACCAATCCTACCAGCTGCCCACCTTTTCCTCAACCTCCACAACAAATCGATGTATTTTTCAAGGAAAACTCTCTACTATAAATAGAGAGGCTACTACAGTAAATCAATATCCAGAATCAGAAAGCAAAAATACCAAGAGAGCTCTCGAGATTTCATCTCAGAAATCTAGATCACCAGTATTGCCTGAGTGTGTTGACAACATTCTGTCCAACATTACGATTGTTGTTTAGATTCTAGATTAGTTTTGTATGGAGCAATTGTAATAAGAGGTTGTACTGAAGTCATCTACATGTATATAATACATTTGGTCATTGACCATCATAAGTTATATAATATATATAACTAATGAAAATTTTAACCTTTGTGTTCTTTAAATTCCGATGCATTTAGTCTTTAAAGTTTTATGTTTTGCTAAGTGTTGTTATTGGTGTCGGACGACATAATTGCCGACATTTGAAAACAGAATTGACATTTGATTTATTTCATATCTTGTTTTTAGTTTCCATAGCATTTGACACCCTTCAAGTGGTATCAAAGCCAACACTTAACACAATAAGTGCTTGGTCCTGTTGTCATAAGCTATGGATCCGGCAAATCCAACTATTGGTAGGCTTCCTATTTTAGTTGGATCAAATTATGCCTATTGGAAGATTCGCATACGTTCTCATATCAAATAAATTGATGTTAGGGCATGAATATCTATAATCAATGGGTATGTTGTTTCAATGTTGCCACCGGATGAGGAATGTGACATTCTTGTTAAACCTGGATTCGAATGGACTACAAAAGAAACCAATAATGCTAGATTTAACGAAAAAACCTTAAATACAATTTTTGGATGGGTTGATATGTATATGTTCAAACTCATTCAAAACTGCCCCACGGCTAAGGACGCATGAGATACTTTACAAATTCATTGTGAAGGTAGCTCAAGTGTTCGTCGAACAAAGCTACGAATGCTCATGAGTAAATATGAACGTTTAAGGATGAAAGAAACAGATGATATTAAATCTTATTTTGAAAAGTTGATTGACATCTAAAATGAATGTCAAGTGCTTGGTGAACCATTAAACAACACTCAACTTGTTGAAAAGGCTCTCCGTTCTCTTCCTGAAAAGTTCAATTTAAAGATTTGTGCTATGGAAGAAGCTCACAATCTTTCCACAATGGACCTTCATACCTTGATGAGCATTCTCAAAACTTATGATATGAACATTGAGAATCAAAAGGAATTGTATAAAAGAAAGAATGTGGCACTTCAAGTTCAATCCTCAGAGAGTCAAATCGAAGAAGATGATGAGAATCTTAAAGAAATTGGTGATGGTGCAAATGTTGCCTTACTCACTCGAAAATATAATTCGATGGTAAGGAAGTTCAACAATGAAAGAAATCAATCTAAATCTAAAAAGCACCAAAACCAAGTCTTCAATCAAGAGCCCACTAGATTCCTTCCAAATGTACAAAAAGGAAATCAACTAAGAAGAATCAACTCAGATAGTACCAAATTTGATTCCAAACAACTTGAGTTCGTTCAGTGTCATGCATGCTCGGGTTGGGTCACTATGCTAACGAATGTGCAAACACTCTTAGAAAATTTGGTAAGAACCTATGGGTTTCTCTTAGTAATGATAAATGAGAAGAGGAAGGAGATCGTGAAATTGAAACACAAGCAATGCTGACTACTTTTTTCGAACAATCTCTATCGGATAATGAAGATGTCGTATACAATGTTGTCTCAGATGCCACGACATTTTCTCCAACATCAGCAACGACATCAACAATCTCAGCGACATCCGAAAGGTATGAATTCTTTAACTATTCTGATGTTAACTGCTTTAGTGGTTCTATTTCTGTTAGTGAGGTTGATTATATGGAGCATGTTGAATGTAAAGATGATATGATTAATGAATTACAAAGTATTTGTAAATCCTTAATCATAGAATCCAAGAAACTTGACAACAAGGTAAAATCATTAACTCATGAGAATTTAGTATTAAAAGGCCGATAATCCGACATGAAGTTGCACTTACCAAAAAAGATATTGAATTTGGTAAGATCCGTGCAAAATTAGATTTAGTCGAAACAACCTTTCGTAAGCTCAACACGGGGACTTCAAAATTGTATGAGATACTCAACTTTAGTAAACCTTCACATGCATGAATTGAGTACGAAAACTCTCTTAAAACCATATGCTCTAATCTCTTTGATAAAAATGAGAAAATATGTTTTGTAAAAGAAAAAGGGATGAATAATAGGTTCTCATAAATGTCAAAGAATATGAAGTTTGTGTGTCATCACTATAACTCCCTTAGACACTTAAAACCATACTGTTTCAAACTTCAAGATTCCGTGAGCAAAATGTTGCCTAAAATATTGTCCAACATTCCGGATAACAATCGAAGCAACATTTCTGAACCAAAAGGTAAAACATGTTTTAAGAAAGTTTGGATTCCTAAAAAGGATGTAACATGTAATGTTGCTATAACTGCATTAAGAACTAACATATCAAGTTCTTGGTACTTTGATAGTGAATGTTCTCGCCACATGACAGGTACAAAAGGTTTTCTAAAGAACTATGGGTCATTCAATGGAGGAAACGTGACTTATGGAGGTGGCAGTAAAAACAAAATAATTGGAAAATGGATCTTGATGTTCCTCGATTTCCAGCCTTAAGAAATGTCTTACACGTTGAGAGCTTAATGGCTAATTTAATTAGTATAAGTCAACTGTGTGATGACGATTTTGAGGTAAAATTTAATAAGAATGCATGTAAAGTTACGAATGAAGCAAATATATGTGTCATGAAAGGTACTAGAACAAGTGATAATTGCTATCTTGCTGGAAGACAAGAAATGTGCAATAATGCTAAGGTCGATGACACAACATATGTCATCAAAAGTTCGGACATGTAAACTACCGCAATTCAAAAATTTGGCCTCATATGAAGCGGTTAGAGGCATACCCAAACTTAGCCATAAAGGTAAAACTGTTTGTGAAGATTGTTTGAAAGGTAAGCAAACCCGTGTCTCTCATAATTTGTCCAACACGACGGACAACATTCAGCTACGTCTCACTATTTTCAATTGCTACATATGGATTTAATGGGTTCAATTGAAGTAGACAGTCTAGGAGGCATGAGGTATTCCTTTGTGATTGTAGATGATTTTTTTAGATATTCTTGTATATATTTTTTGAAAGAAAATCACAAATTTTTACATGTTTAAAATCTTGCACTCTAGAATTAGAAATTTATTCTATTCCCTCCTATTTTACGGATTAGATTCGACCATGAAAAATAATTTCAAAATAGTTCATTCACAAATTTTTGTGATAAAAATGGATTTTTTCATGAATTTTCTGTCCCCAAAACTCCTCAACAGAATGGGGTTGCAGAACGGAAGAATATGACATTACAAGAAATGTCTAGAGTGATGCTTAGTTCTAAATATTTGTCAAAACGTTTATGGGCAGAAACCTTGAATACTGCTGATCACATAGCTAATAGAGTCTATCTAAGGCCAGGAACAAAGATGACACCCTATAAGATTATAAATGGAAAGAAACCAAACTTGCGTTACTTTCATGTTTTTGGGTGTATTTGTTATATTTTAAATGACATGGATCATTTGGCAAAATTTGACTCTAAGAGTGATAAATGAATTTTTATTGGCTATTCACAAAATAGTCATGCTTATCGAGTATACAATCTGAGATCCAGAACTGTACTAGAGTATGTAAATGTTATCTTTGATGATCTTTTTAATGTTTCAGAAAAACTATTGAAAATAACATTATAGATACAGTGGAAAGTCCACAAATTGTAAAAGAATTAGATGTTGCCACACCTGAAGCAACATCCGAAACAACAATAGAGACCACAGAGGCCACAAATGAGGAGTCAAGTGCTGAATTGTTAGACCAAGTTCATATGGACCCCTCATTAAGGATTAAGAAGAATCATCCAACGAGCCAAGTGATAGGGGGAGTTTTTGAAGGAATTAGAACAAGAGGCAAATAATCACTCAACTATGTTGACACTCAATTTTGTCCCATCTTTTCGATTTATTTGCAATTTTAAATATTTTTGACACCTCAAGACATTTTTTAGTATATATACATACATACATACATACATATATATATACATACATATATATATATATATATATATATATATATATATATTATTACTATTATTATTATTATTCATATTTCTACCACCATTTGCCTTTTTAAATCATGATTATAGTTTTATCCTAATATTCTATATTACTTTATTTTCACAAAACGACATCCCTTTTTTTTTTATTTTTAATTAAGCATTAAGCATTTCACAAATATTATGTTTTATTATTATCGCATCTTATACTATATTCTAAATAATTTTACATTTTTTATTCAAAGCTTTTTAATATTAAACCCCTTTTATACTTTTAAATCTATAACCCATTTTATTTCCCAACCCAAAACAATTTCTACCCAAAACTAATTTCATTCCCCCAAAACTAGCCCAAACCCCTAACCAAATTCGCAACCCCCCAAACAATAGCCCAGCCGGACCAGCCCAACACCCCCTTAAGGCCAAACCCGTCGGCCCCAAACCCAACCCCCTTCCTTATTTTCGACCGACCCATTCCCTTATACCCAAACCCACCAAAACAACCCAAACCAAACTTCCCAACAGAAATCCCAATCAGCCCAACACCGAACCCGGCCCATCACCCATCGCCCCAACCCTTTAAACCAAACAAAACCCTAAAAAATATCTCACACACACCCATACCCTCCTTCAAATCGCCGCACACCCCCTACACCCCTGCCCCTACGTCGCCACCCTACCCTGACACCGCCGAACCCTCACCATTTTTTTTCTTTCACCCTTCCCAAAAAAAAAATAGAGCAGCAACAGCTCCCCTTTCCTCTTCTAGACAAAGCTTGTAGCTTTGTCAACCATGGAACAGAGGATGTTTGCTCCATTTTTGTGCTATGAATCACGTGAAGCCTGCAAAGCCATAAAACGTTCGGATTTTGAAGGATTTCGTTTGACTAATTTCAAAATCTAAAGCTTAAAAATCCCGTCCAAAGGAGCCCTAGCAAACCCTAAGTTCATCTTATAAATATTAGCATGTGGAGTCCATTTGGGGAGGCTTTTTTTTGGACAAAAAACTCTCGGTTCTTCAAAAGCCAAACCAAAAAAATCGATTTTCCCATAGGTTTTTTTTACTCCCATTTCTGGTTCGACAAAGACATAGAACAGTTAGGCCTTTGTCCCTTTCAATCGCATAAACACACTTCTCCGAGCGGACTCGATGATTCAAAACACGCCTCGGTTCGCTGCCCGGAGAAGGTCAGTAGAACAAATTCCTCTCAGTGTATTTTCTGTATTGTTGTGTGTTCTGTTGTTGATTATGTGATAAGATAGTCATTTTATTATTATGTTCATTAATGTGTTAAGTCTGTTAGCTTGTTTAATTGGCAATTAATGTCTAGAAATGCTTTCCTTGTATTATTAGATTTATACTTAATATGGTAAGAAGCTTTGTGTGTGTGTTGATTTATGGACATTGTGTGATCATGTTGTTGGTTAGCTGAGGAGTGTTAAGTTACCTAACTTATAATCTGCTTAGGAATCATATTTGATGCCTTGTGCTTTGTTTATAAGTGTCATTATGTCTAATATATATTTAATGAATATGGTCTTATATGTTTAGTTTAGCATATCTGAAGTGCTGCCTTTAAGTGGTTATTTGGCTCAACTCTGTTCGTCTTACAAATGTCTACTGAACTAATTGCATACTTGCCTTACCTGTTTAAGTGTTAAAATGCCTCGATATTAACATGTGAAGTCTCCTAAGTTATCTTGTATCATGAGTTTGTTTGAATGACATTTGCATTAGTGATTTGCACCATTTTGAACCAGTTTATACCCTGTTAAGCCATAGTCTCTAATGCATTCCACACCTGGTTTGTGACTATGTCTCATGTAGTAAGCATGTATAGGGTATAGTCTAATGTTAAAACTGCTTAAGTGAATAGAAAGGTCTAAGGAATGGTTTATAGGGATATGGAGGTCTTTGATTCTTATTGAGTTAAGCATTATCTACCTGTGAGTGTGGGTTATCTTTCTTGGTATGAATCTGAATCACAAGCATGCCTATCTATGTCAAGCAGTTTGTTAAGTAAAGGACATGTTAGGGTTAATTCTAGTTTTGTTTGTGATGCTGCTGTCAAGTTCCCCCGGATGTATGTTAAATAAGAAAGAGTCCTTGTATGAGATTGCAATGACTTTGATTTCTTGCTAAGTGTATAAATTGGTTTTGTCTTTCTAATTCTTGATTAGATTTGACCTAAAAATCATGAAACATGTTGCCTGATCTAAAATAGTTGCCCTAAGTTCTCTGTGTTAATATATGTTGCTTTTTTTTTAATATTCGAGTCTTATACATGGATATGATAACATAATTTGTTTGATTTGGTGTTAAGAAATCTGGGTATTCTTTCCTGTTATGTCTGGATCTACTCTTCATATCTGCACTGGCCTTATATTTGTGCAATTGTTTAATTCCCCTTGCTGGAATTGAGTCTGCTCATTCTGCCCAATGCTAGTTTGTTCGTTTGTTTGTTTGTTTGCTCTAAAACATGTAGGGTATCCTTGTATTTTTTACTGATGCATGAACTCGCTCGTGTTGGTCAGTTTCTTCCCATTTGCTGAACCTGCGATGATATACTTCAAAAGTATACAGGATACATACACTTCAGTATACACAAGGTGTATATCAAAGTTGTATGTCCTTGTATACCTTCAAGTATATCATGTGTATTATGAATATCATGTATACCAACTCTTATGTATGTCTCCTTCAAGTATATCATGTATATTATGAATATCATGTATACCAACTCTTATGTATGTCTAAGTGTATATCTGTGCATGTGTTGAATTGGGCCTTTATGTATCTAATTTGTTTCTTTCTCTTTAAAACTGAAAGTCATTATATTGGGCTTGCTTGTTATGCATAGCTGGTGAATGTTATTTTCTTTAAATCATGTGGGATATCCCTCCATCTTCTTTCTGTTAATTGATGATTTAATCTGTTCATGCTGGTCTGTCTTCCCGTGATTTGGACTTGCAATGATATACTTAAAAGCATATAAGGTATAGACATAGGTATAAATCAGCTATATAACGAGGTTGTATATTTCTAAGCATATCATATGTGTATTTGAAAATATCTTGTGTATATCAACCCTTATATGTTAATTGAATATTTGAAAGTGGGCCTGATATATTCTCGAATCTGATTCTCTGAGTTTGGGTATGTTTTCTCCTCATTATTTTTGAGATAGGGCCCATGACTCCCAATAGTATAGATAATTTTCGATTGGGCCTTTTGTTGGGTTCTATTTTTTTTTTATATCAATTGTTGATTGGATTATGTACATATTTTCATATTCCGTCTCCTAATCCTTTTCTTTCTTTCGTTTACATGAAATGCATCGGGAGCAATGAAGAGTCTCATCATGATCATTGCCGAACGAAGATCCGCATTCACACTCCTTGCATCCTCCAACCTCGGGATTTCAAAACAAATAGGGCGAGATGACATTGTCATTCGCTTTAGTTCCCTTTCATTGTCATTCTTTAATTTCGTTATTTGAGGTCTGTAATAATTACTTAATGCTTGTGTGATTGTTAGGATATTTAGAATAATTAGGCCATGAATGGATAATTAGTAGGGTAGTTAAAACCCGTCGCTAGCTTATTTACTTGTAGGCTCGGTTAATTTAAACATAGAAACCCTCCGCTAGTTATTTATTTTTAGGCTCGTCATGCATATTTAAAATTTTCAAAACAAACTTTGATCATCTTCTGCTCACTTTATTAATTGTACAACTCAAAATGATTTTCAAAATTACTTCTTTGGCATTATAAGTAATTCGTTTTTCTCCTTACTATTAATTATCACAAATTCATACTTTTTCACTTCTACATGTATTTTCTTAATATCATACAAATGAATACTTGTACAACATGCATCCCTTTCATTAATTATTTGCAAATATCTTTTTAACTTTACACTTTAAACATGCATTTTTCGTAGTATAATATTAACCTGAGTTTGATCGGATAACCGCAAGTTAGCGGATCTTAAAGGATGCCTAACCCCTTCCCCTTAGGATAATAAAGAACCCTTAGCTAGAACCTCATTAGTTTCGCAGACCATTAAAATCGGAGTTTACATTGCAACATTTAGTTAATATTCAGGTGTCCTAATTCACCATAAATAATTAGGTGGCGACTCCTTAATCATACCCAGGAATCACCGGATACGTTGTGCTCCGCTTCGACCCCGCGGGTCAAAATCGGGCGCGATAGCATGACGACTCCGCTGGGGAGACTTCAGGTTCTTAACCATAGCAAACCCAGGTTAATTATTATTGTGCTTTACTTTTTGCTCCTTATTTGATTTAATTCTTTGATATGTTTCATTTGTGAAATTTTGCATAACTGCTTTAATTGCTATATTCTCTTACTGCTTTCCTTAAATTGGCATTCCGCTCATATTTCTTCCACTATGGAAAATTGACACTATCACACGCGAGGTGTGTTTTGCGCACCCGCAAAATTTCTTTCAATTTACCAAATTTTAGGAGAGTTGGCGTATGCGCGGAGTGTCCGGACCATCCGGTGGCCGCGTAGCCTTCTCACTCGAGTAGTCCGCTCGGGAACCTTGAGTCTAGTCAGCCAAATCTTAGAAATTTTAGGATAGAGCTATACCACCCTTTATTTTAAGTCATGCATGCATACACCTTAGGTGGGTCGATCCTTGGTATCGACTCAACAATTAAGAAATCTACCAAAAATTGTCAAAGGGTCTCGCAACCCAACGACCAATCAGCATATTACGTGTAGCGTGATAATGAAAGACAAATCCAAGCCTAATCATGACATGCCGAAATTGGAAAATGTACATTCATTTTGTCTCATTTGCGACAAAGCATTACAGTTTAACAGCTTGGATCAATCTGTCGTAATCTCGCATATCTGGCGTTTAGGCCCACCTCTGGCATAAGAGAGGTCCCATGCATATTAGGACGTGCATTTAATTTCATACAATTTGTTTGCTATTTACTTACACTCTACGCATGTTATTTGAAGCAATAATTGCTCGTCTTATACTAACTTAGTTTGCTTCATTTTTGAAGAAGGTTCATTTTGCCTAAATTATTTTTCCCAAAGGTTGATTTGCATTGACTAAAACTGGCGGAACACCCCTACTTCACGAGATCAAAGGCCCGATCATTCAGCAAAATGACCGATTCAGAAGCATCCGAACAGACTAGCCTGGGACTTATCGCTCTTTCGAGAGATGAACCAGAAGCTTCGGAAAATAGAAATGCTACCGTCCAAGAAAAATACATCGCCCAACTGTTACAACAAATGACAGCCATGCAGACTGAGATAGAGTGGCTCCAAAATCTCAACAACTTGTCCATTAGCGCCAATACCCCATTCCCTGAACAAGGGACGAATGTAACCGCACCGCAAACTTTTTCATCTCCTGAATCGCCATTTCCCCAAAACCTCCCCGAAAATTCGCCACTAAACAAAACCAATCCACAACACACTAACCCATAAGCTAGTCCACAACAAAGCCCGCTAAAAAATGATCCGGCATCCTTCACAACTCCACATACCCAAATTACCCCACTCATCCAAAACACCTCTTCCACGCAAAATCACCAAGCAGCCTAACAAATATTGATGGCACACATCGCTGATCACAACGACCAGTATGTGCCACCAGTATATGCAACGTAAGCTCAACCTTTTACTACCGCAGTACCAAACATGGCTCCTCAGGGGATTGACCAGTATGAGGGGATGGGAAGGCAAGTAAGGACCAGAACCGATGAAAGTATGGTGAGAGAAATTCATAACCTGAAAGAAGCATTCAAGAACATCCAAACCAGCAAGGGATATGAGGGACTCGAGTATGAAGATCTCTGCATGTATCCCGACATTGAATTGCCGGTCGGATATAAGGTGCCAAAATTTGACTTGTTTGATGGGAAGGGAAATCCTCACTCTCATTTAAGATCGTACTGTGACAAACTGATTGGGGTAGGTAAAGACCAGGATATCATAACGAAGCTGTTCGTAAGGAGTTTGACAGGAGATGCACTCGACTGGTACGCGAGCCAAGACCCACGGAAATGGCATAATTGGGGCACGATGGCACAAGATTTCGTAGAGAGATTTAAGTTCAACACTGACACAGTCTTGGATAGATTTTATCTGATGAAGTTGGAAAGGAAATCCACAGAGACCTTTAGAGAATATGCCATGAAGTGGAGGGCAGAAGCAGCAAAAGTTCAACCCCCGATAGCGGAAAGTGAGATGACCACTCTTTTTGTACAATCTTTGAAAGACGCAACCTACTATGAAAGAATGATAAGCGTCATAGGACAGAGTTTCCCGGAAGTTGTAAGAATGGGAGATTTCATAGAAGAGGGTATCAGAACTGGAAGAATTACAAACTTAGATTCTAGATTAGTTTTGTATGGAGCGATTGTAATGAGAGGTTGTCTATGTCTACTTAGTTAGATTTTTCAGGCAGAAGTCATTTGCGACTTCAAATTTTTAATTCCTTTTCATTTTATCTTGTAAATCTGTAAAGAAGTGAATTTGTAATTTTGTATATAATATATATACAATACATTTGGTCATTGACCATCATAAGTTATATAATATAACTTATGAACATTTTAAACCTTTGTGTTCTTTAAATTCCACTGCATTTACTCTTTAAAGTTACTATTTTACTAAGTGTTGTTACTGGTGTTAGACGACATAATTGACGACATTCTGAAACATAATTGACATTTGATTTATTCCATCTCTTGTTTTTATTTCCCATAGCATTTTCTTGGTCATATTGTCATAAGCTATGGATCCGATAAATCCAACTATTGATAGACTTCCTATTTTAGATGGATCAAATTATGCTTATTGGAAGATTTGACTACGTTCGCATATTAAATCAACTGCTATTCGTGCATGGAGATCTATAACCAATGGGTATGTTGTTCCAATGTTGCCACCGGATGAGGAATGCGACATTCTTGTTAAACCTGAATTCGAATGGACTACAAAAGAAACTAATAATGCTAGATTTAACGAAAAAACCTTAAATACAATTTTTGGATGAGTTGATATGTATATGTTCAAACTCATTCAAAACTGCCCCACGGCTAAGGACACATAAGATACTTTACAAATTCATTGTGAAGGTAGCTCAAGTGTTCGTCAAACAAAGCTACGAATGCTCGTGAGTAAATATGAACGTTTAAGGATGGAAGAAGCAGATGATATTAAATCTTATTTTGAAAAGTTGATTGACATCTAAAATGAATGTCAAGTGCTTGGTGAACCATTAAACAACACTCAACTTGTTGAAAAGGCTCTCCGTTCTCTTCCTGAAAAGTTCAATTTAAAGATTTGTGCTATTGAAGAAGGTCACAATCTTTCCACAATGGACCTTCATACATTGATGAGAATTCTCAAAACTTATGATATGAACATTGAGAATCAAAAGAAATTGTATAAAAGAAAGTATGTGGCACTTCAAGTTCAATCCTCAGAGAGTCAAATCGAAGAAGATGATGAGAATCTTGAAGAAATTGGTGATGGTGCAAATGTTGCCTTACTCACTCGAAAATATAATTCGATGGTAAGGAAGTTTAACAATGAAAGAAATCAAACTAAATCTAAAAAGCACCAAAACCAAGTCTTCAATCAAGAGCCCACTAGATTCCTTCCAAATGTACAAAAAGAAAATCAACTAAGAAGAATCAACTCAGATAGTACCAAATTTGATTCCAAACAACTTCAGTTCGTTCAGTGTCATGCATGCTCGGGTTGGGTCACTATGCTAACGAATGTGCAAACACTCTTAGAAAATTTGGTAAGAACCTATGGGTTTCTCTTAGTGATGATAAAGGAGAAGAGGAAGGAGATCGTGAAATTGAAACACAAGCAATGCTGACTACTATTTTCGAACAATCTCTATCGGATAATAAAGATGTTGTATACAATGTTGTCTCAGATGCCACGACATTTTCTCCAACATCAGCAACGACATCAACATTATCAGCGACATCCGAAAGGTTTGAATTCTTTAACTATTCTGATGTTAACTGATTTAGTGGTTCTATTTCTGTTAGTGAGGCTGATTATATGGAGCATGTTGAATGTAAAGATGATATGATTAATGAATTACAAAGTATTTGTAAATCCTTAATCATAGAATCCAAGAAACTTGACAAAAAGGTAAAATCATTAACGCATGAGAATTTAGTATTAAAAGGCACGATAATCCGACTTGAGGTTGCACTTACCAAAAAAGATATTGAATTTGGTAAGATCCGTGCAAAATTAGATTTAGCTGAAGCAACCTTTCTTAAGCTCAACACGGGGACTTCAAAATTGTATGAGATACTCAACCTTATTAATCATTCACATGCAGGAATTGGGTACGAAAACTCTCTTAAAACCATATGCTCTAATGTCTTTGATAAAAGTGAGAAAATACACTTTGTAAAAGAAAAAGGGATGAATAATAGGTTCTCATATATGTCAAAGAATATGAAGTTTGTATGTCATCACTGTAACTCCCCTGGACACTTAAAACCATACTATTTCAAACTTCAAAATTCTGTGAGCAAAATGTTGCCTAAATTGTTGTCCAACATTCCAGATAAATATCGAAGCAACATTTCTGAGCCAAAAGGCGAAAAAGATTTTAAGAGAGTTTGGGTTCCTAAAATGGATTTAACTTGTAATGTCTGTATAACTACATCAAGAACTAACATTTCAGGTTCTTGATGCTTTGATAGTGGATGTTCTCGCCACATGTCATGTACAAAAAGATTTCTAAGGAACTATGAGGGATTCAATGGAGGAAACATGACTTATGGAGGTGGCAGTACATGCAAAATAATTGGAAAAGGGATCTTGGATGTTCCTCGATTTCCAGCCTTAAGAAATGTCTTACACGTTGAGAGCTTAATGGCTAATTTAATTAGTATAAGTCAACTGTGTGATGATGATTTTGAGGTAAAATTTAATAAGAATGCATGTAAAGTTATGAATGAAGCAAATATATGTGTCATGAAAGGTACTAGAACAAGTGATAATTGCTATCTTGCTGGAAGACAAGAAATGTGCAATAATGCTAAGGTCGATGATACAACACTATGGCATTATAAGTTGGGGCATGTCAACTACCACAATTTAGAAAAATTGGTCTCATATGAAGCTATTAGAGGCATACCCAAATTTAGCCATAAAGGTAAAACTGTCTGTGAAGATTGTTTGAAAGGTAAGCAAACCCGTGTCTCTCATAATGTTGTCCAACATGACGGACAACATTCATGTACGTCTCACTGTTTTCAATTGCTACATATGGATTTAATGGGTTCAATTGAAGTAGACAGTCTAGGAGGCATGAGTTATTTCTTTGTGATAGTAGATGATTTTTCAAGATATTCTTGGATATATTTTTTGAAAGAAAAATCACAAACGTTTTACATTTTTAAAATCTTGCACTCTAGAATTAGAAATTTATTCTATTTTCCCATTTTTCAGATTAGATCCGACCATGGAAAAGAATTTGAAAATAGTTCATTCACAAATTTTTGTGAGAAAAGGGAATTTTCCATGAGTTCTCTGCCTGCAAAACTCCTCAACAGAATGGGGTTGCATAATGGAATAATAGGACATTGCAAGAATTGACTAGAGTAATGCTTAGTTCTAAACACTTGTCAAAACGTTTATGGGAAGAAGCCTTGAAAACGGCTAATCACTTAGTTAATATAGTCTATCTAAGGCTAGGAACAAAGATGACACTCTATGGTATTATAAATGGAAAGAAACCAAACTTGCGTTACTTTCATGTTTTTGGGTGTATTTGTTATATTTTAAATGATAGGGATTATTTGGCAAAATTTGACTCTAAGAGTGACTAAGGAGTTTTTGTTGGGTATTCACAAAATAGTCATGCTTATCGAGTATACAATCTGAGATCCAAAACTGTACAAGAGTCTATAAATGTTATCTTTGATGATGTTTCTGATGTATCAGGAAAAACTATTGAAAATAACATTGTTGATATAGTGAAAAGTTCATAAATTACAGAAGAATCGGATGTTGCCACATCTGAAGCAACATCCGAAACAGCAATAGAGACCACAGAGGCCACAAATGAGGAGTCAAGTACTGAATTATTAGACCAAGTTCGAAGGGACCCCTCATCAAGGATTATGAAGAATTATCCAACGGGCCAAGTGATAGGGGGAGTTTTTGAAAGAATTAAAACAAGAGGGAAAGAACCACTCAACTATAGAGAAATATTAAGGTATGTGTGTATGTCAACCATATACCAAGAGATTAGTCTTTCTTGTTATATATCTACATTAGAACCAAAGAATGTTGTAGCAGCACTTAAAGATAATTTTTGGATTCAAGCAATGCAAGAAGAACTTGAACAATTCTCTCGAAATGAAGTATGAGACTTAGTTCTACGTCCAAATAATACAAATGTAATTGGAACTATGTGGATTTTTAAAAATAAATCAGATGAATCGGGAACAATTGTTAGAAACAAAGTTCGTCTAGTTGCACAAGGATATACTCATGTTGAAGGAATTGATTTCGACTAAACCTTCGTACATGTAGCAATAATTGAGTCAATTAGGCTTCTACTTGCCATTGCTTGTTGTCTGAATATTACTTTACACCAAATGTATGTAAAAGGTGCCTTCTTAAATGGTTATTTAGACAAGGAGGTATATGTTGAACAACCAAAAGGATTTGAAGATCCTTACCATCCACACTATGTGTACAAGCTCAAAAAGGCTTTGTATGGGTTGAAACAAGCCCCTTGTGCATGGTATAGTCATTTAACTAACTTTATTCTTGAATTCGGTTTTAACCGTGGCGAAACTGATCGTACTTTATTTATTAAATAACACGGTGTAGATATTATAATTGCTCAAATCTACGTGGATGACATAGTCTTTGGGTCGACCTCAAAGTCATACCTAAATTCATTTGTTGAAGTTATGTCATCAACATTTGAAATGAGCATGATTGGGGAACTAACTTTTTTCTTAGGCTTGCAGATAAAGCAAAGTGATGATGAATTTTTCATCTCACAGAGTAAATATGCCAAGAATCTAGTTAAGAGATTTGGTTTGGAAAACGCTAAACAAATGAAGACGCCAATGGGTTCATCGCAGAAGGTATGTAAGGATAATGTTGGTGAAAATGTCAACCCAATATTTTATCGATCTATGATAGGTAGCATTCTTTATCTTACTGCTAGTCGCCTAGATATTATGTTTAGTATTTGTGCTTGTGCACGTTTTCAAGGCTGTCCCAAAATGTCCCACTTAAATGCCGTGAAACGTATTATTCGATATGTTGTTGGCACATGTGAGTTGGGAATATGGTATTCCAAAGACACTAATCCTAATTTAATAGGATTTAGTGACTCGGATTAGGCTGGAGATGTGGATGATAGAAAAAGTACAAGTGGAGGATGTTTTTAGCTTGACAATAATCTTGTTTCTTGGTATAGTCGTAAACAAAACTGTCTCACTTTCAACTGTTGTATCTGAATATGTAGCAGCTGGAAGTTGTTGCTCCCAATTAATATGGCTAAGACACATGTTAGACGACTATGGATTTACTAACAACATTTTGATTTTGTATTGTGATAATTTGAGTGCGATAAATATTTCAAAAAATCCAGTTCAGCACTTACGTACAAAACATATTGCTATCAGACATCATTTTTAAGAAATTTAGTTGAAAACAACTAGTTAAAATTGAACATGTTGACACTCTTCATCAACTAGCTGATATTTTTACAAAAGCATTGGACCATGAGAGATTTTCGAGTTTGAAGAAATCTCTTGGTCTTTGTAATCTCTAAAAAGAAGGCATTTTTGGTGAATGTTGGCTGAAACGTTGTCTAACATTTCGGGTAACATTTATCTATGTTATATCACTAACTGATTATTGTTGATGTATGGTGCATAACGTTTGGTCACACAAGCATGATCCTTCAATAAAAATGTGTTTCCAACGTGATATTGTTCTCTGCGATGATATATAAATACATATATATCATAAAAAGGGAGTATCAAAATAAGCTAAAGCCTATACACATATTTGGCAACTGAGCAAAATGGGCAAAGCCCTTGAAAAGATATCGTTCCTATTCTATAGGAGTATCAAGTGCTTCAAAAGAATTTTGAGAATACTAAATAAGTATTCTTATTGTTGACATGGAAAATTCATTTGTATGTATTATATCATTAGATCAAGGACACGATGGAAATATGTTACATTGGTCCAGTGGTCAAACTCATAAAGTGCATATAAAATGTGTCTTGGTTTGTTGCCAAATCTGAAAATTCTTGTGGGATTAAAATACTTGTGTCGTCCAAAATGTTGCCAACATTGTTGTTGACATCTTCTGAATGTGATATGCGTTGGTATATTGTGTTTATCTGATCGTTGAAATATCAGATCTTACTCCCTATTATATTCCTTGTTTACAGGAATTTCAAAATTTAAAATGATAAGATTAAATTTTATTCCTATCGTGATGTTTATTTCTTTTATCCCAATATTTTAGGTGAAAGTTATTGTGTAAAATTGAAACACCTAAAATTGATGGATTCTTTTTGCTAAGAAAGGTTAGCTATGTATATAAATATTCCTCTCATTTGCTATCATTTTATCAGTTTTTGAATTTTCCCATAAAAATAAAAAGGGGGGGGGGGTGAATGACATCGAGTATACATTCTCTTACTCGATGACCTTACTAAATCAAACTTCACTCTCAATCTCAAACCCTAAATTAACAAAACCTTCTCCACAATATTCATCGATGGAAACTTCTCCAATGTCAACACCAATGTCAGCCAACACTCCAACCAACACCCCTATGAGCACAAGCCTCCTATGAACACTGAATCGTCTAATCAAAATGAACCTCAGCAACCCTGCCGGTTATCTTCTTCACCATTCACAGAGGACTTGTCCAAAGCTATAATATTTAAAGGTTTAGATGAACCTTTAGACATTAGCTACCCATGTGATGACAACAATCCAATAGATATTGATGAACCATCTGATATTTCAGTATTGGGTAAAAGACCAAGTTCATCCACCTTCCCTACTCGTCGATCGAGTAGAATGTTTGAGAGAACAGTTCGTGAAGAACCAAACAACAAAAGGTCCGTTTGATACATCTATACTTGGTTGCTCGAGCAGTGACGATGAGGACACATAATTTTTGCTCTCAACTAATGAGAGTGAAGAAGAACCAACTGCTTCTGTACCACAGAATGTGTCTTAAGAAAACAAGGAAATCACTGATGAAACTCCACTGAATTTTTTTTTCCTAAGAGAATTCCTCGATATGCCAAATTGAGTGCTGTTCCGAATGTTGCCACTGATGCCATAACATCTCAGGCAACATCAGAAGAGACACAAACACCAACATCCTCCAATAGTAGCAAACCCGATAGTTCAGCCATGTCTGATTCAGACATTGAGGTATCTGTTTTCTCAAAAAAATTCTATTCTAAAGCTAAATATGATAAATGGGACTGGTACAAGAATATAGTTATTAGACCTGAGAAAGTGTTAGATATTACTTCATGTACTGAATATGGCTTGATAGAATTGCTCAAGGATAGACAGCTTCTCAAAACTGTCACAGAAAAAGAACCCTATGTTGATGAAGTGATTATGTTGTTTTATGCTAATATGAGTCCTACTATAGAGGATGTCTCCTCTAAAAATTTTGGAAAGGTACATCTCTATAACAAGATTTATCAATTTACACCCTAAATTATAAATCAATGTATGGGACTTGATGTTGGAGAGAGAGTTAGAGATGTAGTACAAGTGACAGAAAATAGGGATAAAATGATTGAATACCTCACTGGAGGTATAATGAAAAAATGGATTCCTAGATGCCCAACTTCAAAACTAACAGCCTTATTTTCCACCCTTCACAAAATTGTAATTCACAACTGGCTTCCTTCCTTGAATGAGTCAGTTGTGACATCTGAACAAGCTTCCCTATTGTTTAAAATTGGAAAAGGCTTAAAAGTTGATTTAGGAAAGCTGATCTTTTATCAAGTTGCCAATGTGGCTGAAGATGAATCAACTTTAATTCTTCAATTTCCCTCTCTAATCTACCAAATCTTGACTACCCAAGGCTTTGAGCCTAAAAGAGAGGACACATTAGGGAAGACTCCTGAACTATACACAGTAAACAAGACAATCCTAAAGAGCAAAGAAAGAGTAATTGACTTGCCTTGGAAGAAGGAAGCAGAATGTGAGAATGTTGACAGGAATGTCATCAACAGTCAAGGAAACACTGGTTCAATACAGCCAACCCTGTCAATAGACTAGCTAGTGGGACAAATAGCAAAAGTCAACTACCAAATTTCAGAGGTTGATGCATCCAGGGATGCCTTGATTCAAGCCAGAAAGCATTTCTTGCTATTACTTTCTTCACAAAAGGGGGGAGATGATGCTTCAGTGCAGGGGGAGCAGGGGGAAGAGGCTGAAGGTGCACATGCTGCTGCTGAAGAAGAAGCTATTGGGATGAAGGTGTTGCTGAACATTCTAAGGCTGAGGGCTAAAGCTGAAGCTGTTATGCAGAAGTAGAAAGCTGCTGGAAGCTGCTGCTGATGCATAATGAGCTAGGGAGAAGCGGGTTGATATGTTGCATCATGAACTGTTAATGTTTGGTTTATTATTGTTTGGATTATGAACTTTTAAAAAGAAATGTTTTGGTTAATGATTGATGTGGATGTTTATTTTGACAATGGTTCAATCTGACAATGGGTTCTTCCCTTGTGTGTTATATATAATGGATGATATGTGTATATATATGTGCACACATCATTTTCTAATCCTATGACTTGGTATACACAAGTTTTGTTTGTATGCCATCACAGGTTAAGGGGGAGCTTGTCAGTAATCACAGGTGTTGGACAACATCTGTGACAGTGCACTAAGTTGTTTGTACATTTTGTAATGTGTTTTGTGAAGAAATGCAAAAAGGGGGAGATTGTTAATGTTGGATTTGGTGTTGTGACATTTGACCCAACATACCTTCTGAAGTACTGATTTAAATACATAAAAATATAGGGACAAATGTCAAAACATTCGGACCAACATCTTCGAAAAACAATTTTGCCTTACTTCACGGTAAGAAATAATATTTTACTGTGAGGTAAAAATGACATTGGCGTGGTGAATTGGAGTTGTGTAAAGTGTGGGAGAAAGAGTCAAAGCTTGGAGAAGAAGTCGATTAAGGAACAAGTCAAAGTTGTTGAGATTTTCACTCCTTAATCATCTACCACAAGCTGGCCATCTTTTCCTCAACTTCCACAACCGATCGATGGGCCTTTCAAGGGAACTCTCTACTATAAATAGAGAGGCCACAACAGTGAATCGATCACCCAGAATCATATTACAAAATACCAAGAGAGCTCTCGGGATTTTATCTTAGAAAACTGGATCACAAGTGTTGCCTGAGTGTGTCGACAACATTTTGTCCAACATAACAATTGCTATTTAGATTCTAGATTAGTTTTGTATGGAGCGATTGTAATGAGAGGTTGTCTATGTCTACTTAGTTAGATTTTTCAGGCAGAAGTCATCTGCGACTTCAACTTTTAATTCCTTTCCATTTTATCTTGTAAATCTGTAAAGAAAGAAATTTGTAATTTTGTATATAATATATATACAATACATTTGGTCATTGACCTTTGTGTTCTTTAAATTCCACTGTATTTACTCTTTAAAGTTATTGTTTACTAAGTGTTGTTACTGATGTCAGACGACATAATTGACGACATTCTGAAATATAATTGACATTTGATTTATTCCATCTCTTATTTTTATTTCCCATAGCATTTGAGACCCTTCAAATACTTTTCAAAATTAGGAACTTAGTTTAATCATCTGATTCTCATTTCTGTGATAGCCGAAGAAATTGAGGAATATCCAAAAAGATACTTAAAGAAACAGCTTGTTTGACCAATCAATCATGAAAAAGTTGAGAAATATATTCCTGCATACCAAACACATTCTTAATGATGTATTTGTTTAATTACAAAAAAGCGATTGAATTACAGTTTTCTAGCAAGTGTTTCGCCACCCTGAAAAGGAAAAGAAGGCGCGATCAAGTTTAAACTTAAAAACTTCTACAAAATTTGGATATCTATCCTTTTGTGACCTTCTTTAGCTAATGGTTTTGGATGGATGTCATTTTTGCTAATGATAAGATCGATGAAAAAAAAATCCTCACATCAGATCCGCTTTTATTAAAAGCTTTAAAATTAATCCTACTTGTTGGAGTTTGCCCATTAATAATCATGATTACGCACACATGTAATCTGTTATACTTTATATAGTATTTAGAGGCAAGACTTAAAAATATTATGTTAATGCTCTTACACAATATATATATAAATGTGTGTTTGTGTGACTAAGAAATCCAATGTTATGAAGAGTCATGCTACTAATAAATCTCATAATAGTTCTTAGAAGATCTGTTCTGAAACCAAAATAAGGCAGCTCGGTGCACTAAGTTCCCTCTATGCGCGGAGTCCAAGGAAGGGCCGGACCACAAGGATCTATTATACGCAGCCTTATCTTGCATTTATGTAAAAAAGTTATTTCCACGGCTTGAACCCGTGACCTTCAGATCACATGGCAGCAACTTTATCAGTTACTTCAAGGCTCCCCTTCAGTAGTTCTGAAACCACAACTATCGAATTATAATAGTAATTTAGTATCATAGTACAGTACTACTAGGGAGCTCAATGCTCCTATAATTTTTATGGATTGTTATTCTTGTTGATCATCATCTGTTGTATAATAGGGTAATGGAACTAAGAATAGGTTAGACACACCGAAAAATGATGTTATCTTTAAAGGTATTAATTCCTCCCTCTCAGGTGTAAAAGGTTCACTGAGGAATTACCTTCCAGGATACAAAACCTATATTCTCAAAAATTTGAAAGTTACACTAACGAATTTCTGAAGCAGAAATCGCACGTATAAAATATAGACTTTAAAGAAAGAATAAATCTCAGAGAAGGGGAATTTCAGAAGCAGAAATTGTGTTATGTTTTCTGTAATGTATTCTGTATATCTATTTTTGTTTCTGCAAATCATTGAGTATTTATGGATACTCAATGGTTGTCCCGAAACGTTGCAACATATTCACGAAGGGATATTTTCGTTGACGAAACAGAAATGCCGAAATGGTTTTTTTTTTTACGTTTCATCCCCTGTCCTCCTTTAAACATTTATAAAATATTTATTAATTTGTTTCTTCTTTGAGAAAGTTTTGAACTATTGAAGCTACTATTGATTTTCCTTTATAATGAATGGAAGCCCAAGAGCTTGACCAACATGTCAAACCCATTAACTCCTTTTATAGCCACAAGGAAGTTCAAACTTCTTCTCAAACACCAATGTGGGACAAATGACTCTTTACTTAAAAAACATCAATGTGAGACAATTGACTATGTGGATCAAATGACAATGTGGGACAGGTGACTCAATTATGATGGAAATACCCATATCCTATGTGGGATATATAACAATCCCCCACTTATTTACATGCATAATGAAAATAATAATAAAAATATATATAACATGCATTACACAACGAATAGCCATGAAGTTGACTAGGCCTTTAACTTATTGTTGAATATGAAACACTAAAGAATCATATTCTCGTTGCGTATGATTTCTTGTTTCTTTTTAATCTTCGCAGCATCGTTGAATATGGGCCTTATGCTGAATCCTGGATTCATAAGTACTCTAGGATCTTACCGAATGATCCCTAAGAAGCGGCCTCTCACTTCTATACTTGTATAGGTAGACTCATCAAGAATGTCCACAATGCATTCCGCATATCCAACCTTTACCTGTTGTGGTAAACAAAAGTGCATAGGGAAAATATAGAGCTTTCGAAATAGTATCACCCCCACTATTTCCAAATTATGCACCTTGAGATGTATCCAAGTTTTCATCTTGCCAATGTCTAATATTGAATTGTTTTTAACCTCTCATAATAAGATGTCAAATATATAACTTGTATCTTAGAATAGAGTTGGTTTCAATCAAGACATTGTTTCTATCGGTAATATCCCCATATCTCGCACGACCTTTTTGATCTTATCTCCCGATAACGGTTTTGTTAACGGATCTGCTAGCATTTGCTTTGTTGGAAGCTATTCAAGTGTGATCTTCCCCTTCTTAACCATACTTCAAACATGATTATATCTCATGGAAATATGTTTACTATGATCAGATATTCTCTCATTCTTTGCATTGTAAATCGCAGTTTGATTGTCACAATACAAAGTTATAGGACCCTTCTTTGGTTCTATAAAAGGAATAGTTTTTAGGAATCTTCTAAACCATAGAAGCTTTTTGCCAGCCATTGACATGACTATGTATTCAGATTTCATTGAAGATAAAGCAACACAACTTTGCTTTTTCGAAGCCCAAGAAACTATGGCACCTCCAACAGTGAATAACCATCCACTAGTTGACTTAGAATCACTTGCATCTGATGCCCAATTTTCATCACTAAAACACTCAAGTGTAGATGCATTGCATTTGTAATTTAGACCACAATTCCTTGTTGAATTCAAGTACCTTAGTACTCATTTTAGTTCCTTCCAATGCTCTTCTCCCGGATTGCTAGTAAATCTACTCAATAAGCCAATAGAACACGCAAGATCAGGTCTTGTGTGATTCACCACATACATAATACTACCGATTATTTTGGCTTATTCTTCTTGATTTATAGTTTCTCCTTTATTTGGAACTAATTTTACGGTTGGATTGATAGGACTTGTACTATCCTTGCAATGAAAGTAATTAAACTTCTTTAACACTTTCTCAATGTAATGAGATTGTGTTAGAATGTAAGTTCCTCCTCTCTTGAGCACTTTGACTCCCAATATGACATCAACAGGACCTAAATCCTTTATGTCTAAAGCTTGCTTTAAAAACTCTTTAGTCTCATTCACACATTTTATGTTAGAACCAAAGATAAGCAAGTCATCAACGTATAAAGTCACCACTACTTTATACTCAAGAGTAACCTAAAACCACAACTTTTACTTTGCTACTCTTAAATCCGAACCTTTTAATTCTTGCTTAAACTTTTTGTACCATTGTTGTGGTTCTTGTTTAAGCCCATACAAAGACTTTTTTTAATTTGTATACTTTATGTTCTTCACCCTTAACAACATAACCTTCAGGTTGATGCAAATAAATTTCCTCATACAAGTCTCCGTTTAAGAACGCAGCTTTAACATCCATTTGATGAACCTCTAATCCATACATAGATGCAATAACAAACATGATTCTGATTGATGTGAATTTAGAAACGGGAGAGAATGTCTCAAAATAATCAATCTCTTATTTTTTACTATAACATTTGGCTACCAATCTAGCCTTGTACTTATCAATAGTACCATCAGTTTTGAGTTTCTTTTTCAGAACCCACTTGCAACCAATAGGTTTAGTCATAGGAGGTAAATCAATAAGAGTCTAGGTTTGGTTTTCAAGTATAGACTTGATTTCATCATCCGTGACTCTTTTCCACATATCAGAATCTGATTGTGATGTAGCTTCTTGAAAAGTTTTTGGATCATCTTCTAACATGTAAGTCAACATATCAGGACCAATTTTTTTTTCAATTCTATGTCTCTTACTTATCCTTAATTCGATTATTTCATCATTCTCCTTTTCTTCTAAATTCTCATCATTCACAATTTCTTTTCCGGTTGCATGCTCATTAATATCAAGTTCACGAAATAAATCATTATTTATGTCTATTTTAT
This sequence comes from Anisodus tanguticus, assembly GCA_034509755.1. NCBI lineage: Eukaryota > Viridiplantae > Streptophyta > Magnoliopsida > Solanales > Solanaceae > Anisodus > Anisodus tanguticus. Next base: position 13,061,730 of record CM067557.1, read on the forward strand.
CAGCATCACGAATATTCAAGTGTTCATAAAATATAGCATGCGCAGCCTCAAATACACTATTATCATGAAGCCTAAGAAATCTATATACTTTACTCATATCAGAATAACCAATAAAAATAGATTTAACTGCTCTACTACCAAGTTTTGGACTTTTCAAAGTTGCGTCCAAAACATATGCAATACAACCCCATATCCTTAGATGTTTAATAATAGGCTTACGCCCAATAAACAACTCAAATGGAGTTTTCATATGTTTCTTGTTTACAATCCTGTTAGTAATGTAACAAGAACTCAATAGTGCCTCTCCCCAATAACTCATTGGTAATTTTGAATGTATTAGCATGCCACTAACCATTTCCATTAAGGATCTATTTTTTCTTTCGGTCACTCCATTTTGTGGTGGAGTATTAGGTGCTGAAAATTCTCTAACAATTTCATTTTGTAAATAAAATGATATAAACTCGTTAGATAGATATTCACCACCCCTGTCCGATCTCAAACATTTGATCCTTAAATTGGTTTTATTTTCAACTTCCTCCTTGAAGATTTTAAACTTATTAAAAGTCTCATCTTTGGTTTTAAGAAAATACACATGAATTTTGAATAATCATCAATAAAAGTTATGAAATATCTTTTACCACCTTTAGTAATATGCTCTTTATTATCACAAATATCCGTATGAATAAGTTCAAGTAAACCATTTGTTCTAATAACACTTTTGAAAGAAGATTTAGTCAATTTGGATTGAGAGCAAAATTCACAAGTTTTTGTGATAAAAGTTTTAGAAGACTTAGAAATAAAATCATTTGAAATCATGTGATTCATAACATTTATACCAATATGTCCTAGTCTATAGTTCCAATTATCATGATCATCAACATTAAGTAAAACTTCAGAAAAGAAAGCAGAAGATGCAGTCTTATTATAGTCAACATTCAACAAGTATATTTTGTCTTTCATGTAGCCTTTTCCTACAAACTTTTCATTCTTAGTGATAGTCACTTTTTGGGAACCAAAGGCTACTTTGAAACCATTTTCGTCCAATTTGAGGACCGATACAAGATTCTTCCTCATAGAGGGGATATGATACACATTTCTCAGAGTAAGTGATGGGAAGAACAACAGTGCCTACGCCAAGAACTTCTCTTGATGACGTATTTCCCATGTAGACGGCCTTGGCCTCTTTCACTATTTCATATGTCTTGAATAAACTCTTATTTGCGGTAACATGACAGGTAGCACCTGAGTCCACCCACCAATCAGTAGTGCCATTATTGAAAAGGCATACTTCAGGCATGACAGCGACAAAGTCTTTGTTATCAATCACATTGGTTTGTTCCCTTTTCTTGTCTTTCCCCTTACGGTGACGGCATTCCCTAGCATAGTGGCCAGTTTTGCCACAAACATAACAATTGCCTTTATTTTTGTTGTTTCTGCTATCCTCATTCCCATTTTTCTTAAAGAATTTCCTCTTCTTGGAAGTTCCTTGATTTCCCTTTAAAAGTTCCATGAAGGTTTTTCTCATAAACATGATTCACACCATCATTCTTCGAAGAAACTGAACCATCTCTTCTAAGGCTTTCGGTCTCAATTTGAATGCCCTGAAGAAGTTCATCAAAAGATATAGGTCTCTTCTTGTGTTTTAGTTTCTTTTGGTAATCTTTCCATGAAGGGGGAAGTTTACCAATGATCGTTGAAACTTGAAAAGTTTCAGAAATGGTTTCACCAACATCAGCACATTCTATTGCTATATCATTTAACTCGTTAACCTAATCAATGATCGGTCGAGAATCCAACATCTTGTATTCAACATACTTGTTAACCAAAAAAGACTTATTACTAGCATCTTCATTTACATACCTTCGTGTTAAAACATTCCAGAGTTCTTCAGCAGTTTTTTGGATGTGAAATATGTTGAACAGTGTGTTGTTCAGCAACTGCAGAATGGTGTAGCGGCATACGAAATCATCATTTTTCCATTTGTTCGCCTTCTCTTTTGCCTCAGTATTTTGTGCCTCGTTTGCATCCGGATCAGTGACTTCCTTTGGACAGGCTTGAAACAGAACATAGAATACTTTTGCAATTGTCAAAAGGTACTCCATCTTTAGACTCCAACGCTTGTAGTTGATTCCGTTCATCCTTTCCAATTTATCTCCATCGTTCAATTGCACCTTAACCAATATTGACTCCATTGCAGAAACTTAATACCTTTAAAATTATTGTATAATATGGTAATGGAATTAAGAATAGGTTAGGCACACCAAAAAATGATGTTATCTTTAAAGGTATTAATTCCTCCCTCTTAGGTGTAAAAGGTTCACTGATGAATTAACCTTCGAGGATACAAAACCTATATTCTCAGAAATTCGAAAGTTACACTCTAACGAATTTCAGAAGCAGAAATCGCACGTATAAAATATAGACTTTAAAGAAAGAATAAATCTCAGAGAAGGGGAATTTCAGAAGCAGAAATTATGTTCTGTTTTCTGTATATCTATTATTGTTTTTGCAACTCACTGAGTATTTATGGATACTAAATGGTTGCTCCAAAACGCGGCAACATATTCACGAAGGGATATTTCCGTTGACGAAACAGAAATGCCAAAACATTTTTTTACGTTTCGTCCCCTGTCCCCTGTCCCCCTTTAAACATTTATAAAATATTTATTTATTTGTTTCTTTTTTATTTATTTCATTTATATATATATATATATATATATATATATATATATATATATATATATATATATATATATATATTTTCCTTCATAATGAATGGGAAGCCTAAGAGCTTGACCAACGCGTCAAACCCATTAATTCCTTTTATAGCCACAAGGAAGTTCAAACTTCTTCTCAAACACCAATGTGGGCCAAATGACTCTTTACTTTAAAAACATCAATGTGGGACAATTGACTATGTGGGACAAATGACAATGTGGGACAAGTGACTCAATTATGATGGAAATATCCATATCCTATGTGGGATATGTGGGATATATAACATCATCTTCATCATTAATTAACCTCTCTATAGACCCCGGGTGTGTAGAGTCTGAATTGACTACGGGTGACGGGATGTTGGGCCAAATTTTGGATGAGTGGGGCTGCACTGCCTGGCAGTTGGCAGTGAACTGAGCCGTGGCCTACGCCACTGCCAGGCAGTTGAACTGGAGGCAACGGTACAGTGGGGAGATGTGGGCTTTGAACATGAGGCCCAGTCTGCTGGGCAGTGTTGCGACGCGGCTGGGCCACTATTTCGGGGCCCAAGTTTCCTAAATTATTTGGGCTAGCCGAAACAGTGGGTTCGGTTGGGGATGAGAAAAGTTGGGACAAATACGGGGGTAGGCCATCGTTAAGGACATCATAGGCAAGGGGTCCGGACTCGTGCATTTTGGCAAATGGGAAATTTGTTTCATAAAAAATTACGTGACGACTCACAGTTATTTTATTGGAGGAGAGGTCATAAAATTTGTAACCTCGATGATTAGAGGGATATCCCAAAAAAATGCAAATAGTAGATCGGGGTTGAAGTTTGGTGATTGTGATGAATGGGAAAAAAGGATAGCTTAAGCACCCGAATACCCGTAAATGAGAATAAGATGGGTCCCGTAAGTAGAGGATTTTTAGAGGAGCTTGATAGGACAAGTTTTGTGGGGAACTATGTTCAATAAATATGTGGCCATTTGTAGTGCATGATGCCAAAACGAGGTGGGTAATGATGCATGGGAAGGGATGTTCGAACAATGTTATTGATGGTTCATATTTTTCGCTCCGCCTTTACATTTTGTGAGGATGTGTGGGGACATGAAAGGCGAAAGTTTAAACCATTAGAGTTGCAAGAATCCCAAAAATACCTATTATCAAACTCCCTACCATTATCACATTGAATATTTTTGATATCCCGTTCAAATTGATTTCGGATGAATGCTCTAAAATTGAGAAATGAGGAAAAACTTGTGATTGTTTAGACAAGGGAAACGTCCACAAAAAATTAGAATAATCATCCACAAGAGCAAATAATATTTATGGCCCGAAGAGCTCAAAACGGGTGATGTCCAAATATCACAATGAATAATATCAAAAGGCATAAGTGTGCATGAATTATATGAAACAAATGGCAATTGAACATGTTTACCAAGTGGACATGAACGACACTTATTCGAAGTACGTGTTTGAGTACATGAAATAAAATTATTTTGTTTGAGGGAGGCTAAAACAAGTGATCCCGAATGACCCAAACGTTCATGCCATAACGAAGGTGCGAAAGCTGCAAAAGTGGATGGTAACTTGGATCATTGAATGGGTGAGGTAATTGGACAGAGCTCTCCTTGACTATCACATCTCATTAGAAGCATCTCCGTATAAAAATTCTTCACGTAAAATCCAAAAGGGTCAAAAGCAACAGACACCCAATTATTAGTAGTAAACTTTCTAACATATACCAAGTTTTTAATTAATTGTGGAGCATGAAGAACATTCTTTAAGGTTAGTGGTGGGTTTGGTAGAGACAATTTAGTAGAACTATAACCTCGAACTGGAATAGAATGACCATTTCCGATAATTATACCATTATTTTTGCTCAAATTACAATAGGACGAGAGATTACCTTGGGAGAACGCCATATAAGACGTCGCTCCGGAGTCCATATACCAATTTGCATCGGGCGGATCAAGTCTAAGAGTGTGCATGACGGACTCAATATCGGTTGGGCTAACCACTGCTGAGTGGGCCTCCTGCCACTGGGTCGGCAGTTGCCCAAAACTGCCTGGCCCAAAGCTGCCTGTTCCGCTACTGTTTCTCGGCCCAAAGGAATTTATCCCAAACCCATTGTGTGGACTGCCAGAGCCTTAGCCAGAAAGCCATGGACTGGGCCTGGCCTAGTTACCCGTCGGGAATGGGCATGGTGGCATAGCCCAAGGCCACAACCAGGCCCACTAGGCTGGTCCGTAGCGGGGCTGCCACTGCTGTTCGTCGGTACCGTTGTTCCTGTCGTCGTGTCCTCCGCCACCGGAATTACGGTGGCCTCCACTTTTGTTATTTCTCTGATTTCCACCCTGATGTTTACCACCATTTCATCATTTTTGTCCCCGATTTTATTGTATAGGTTCAAAATTGGTAGTAGCTTCAGTGGTTGGGGTGACAATAATGGCGGAATTTGAGACGGTTGCGGCCTTTTTGGCGAAACCCACCTCTTCAAGAATAAGCATTGAACCGGCTTCGTAAAAAAGTGGTAGATGATTGCTTTATCGGATGAGCGTTTCCACACCATTATACGTGTCGGTAAGGTTGGCAACCAATTGTAGAACCAATCGATTGTTGGTAACCGGCGAACCAACATTCTTGAGTTGATCCGATAAAAATTTGAGGCGTTGACAATACGCCGACGTATTCGGAAAATCCGCCATGTTGGTGATGAAGAATTCATGCTCCAACGTGACGGCTCGGGAATTTTTGTTGTCTTGAAAAATATCCCGCAAGCGATTCCAGGCCTCCATCGCCGTAGAATCGGGTTCCATTATTGTGTGCAAGAAATCACTAGAGATAGTTGCATAATCCATGAGAGAACTGTCGCATCAAGAGTTACCCAAAGTTCTTGTTCATCATCGATTTTTAACACATTTTCTTTGCCTTTTTCCGGTGGAATTATGTGATGAATAACCCAGTGGGAACGGAAACAAATTTTAAATAGCTCTGCCCAAGTTGCATAATGAACATTTTTCATCTCAAGAGTGACGGAAGTATGCGTTTTGATGTTAGAGACGGCAATAGCAGGATGAAATGTGGATTTAGAACATTTTGACCGGAAAATGAAAAGAATAATGGAAAAAAGAAAAAAAATAAAGAGGGGCGGTGGTCGGCCGGTTGTGATGGAGTAAGAGTGGCCGAATTTTGGAGAAAAAATTGTTTAGCGTAGGATATTTTCCCTAATCTTCTGATACCATGTAAGAATATTTTCCTCAATATTCTTCTTCAAAAAATGTGGTAATTGTACAACAAGTAGAGCCACATCTTATGCTATAATTAGGCTACTAATAAGTTATGATTAGGCTAATATCATGTCATCTAATCTATCTACTTTAATGCTAATTTACCTACCATTTATATATGATCTTAAAATTAATTATAATATTAATTACTAATTAATCTATCAATAAGAATTTCTTAATTGGAAAATAGGCATATTTAAGTGCTTATTCCAGTTAGAAGGAATCGATTTCAAAAATTTAACAACAATATATAATATAATCTTAATTCTCAGACAGAATAATGTATCTTCAATTAGGTACAATAGGACATATGTCGTATACTATCTAGCAAATTCGCTTAGTCACGGGATGGAAAATAAAAAAAAAGTATACCACACTAGGGAATAGACCTAAATCGTCTTGAACAACTATTATACTCCACATATGAGAAACCAGAAGCTTTATCTGAGGTGTTGGAGTAGGAGCATTTTAATATTAAAATTTACAATATTAAAGTGTATTTCTTCCGTCCCATTTTATATGAAGGTATTTGACTTGGTACAGAGTTTAAGAAATAAATGAAGACTTCTAAAATTTGTGGTCTAAAACAAGTCAAATATATTTATGTGGTTATAGATCATCTCGTTAAGAGTAAAAAGTAAAGTTTAAAGTTAAATTAATGTAAAATAAGGAAATGCGTCATTCTTTTTTAGACGGATTAAAAAGGAAAATGTGTCATATAAATTAGTCACAAATGGAGTATTATTTTTTGTCATGTTACAGATCATAAATTGATAAGAAAGTGATGGTGTAACTGATGCCATTATCTCTTGCTAATTACCCCACTAAGATCTGATATTTTACCTCACTTAATATCCCACTAGTCTCTAATTTACTCTATTGAAGAATTTCTATACCTATATATATATATATATATATATATATAGATCTTGGGCTTAACTCAACCCCAAAAGTTAGCTTGTACGGTGATGATTGTTCAAGTCCATATAAGGAGTCTATGTTCTCATTCCATATCCGATGTGGGACTCTTAACACTCCCCGCACGCTCACACCTTATTAACTGGAGTGTGGATAATATAATTTGAGGGCCTAACTCAACCCCAAAAGCTAGCTTGTTGGGTGAAAATTGTGCAAGTCCGTATAAGAAATCTATGTTCCCATTCCATATTCGATATGAGACTATTAACAATTAGATCATACCAATAATAGTTCTTTAAGATAATGTTCCAAGTATATGTTTATTATCCTTCTATCCATGTTGAAAAATATTTCACCACAAATATAATCCACATTAGGAATTGAGTGACTATATTTTTTATTTACTGTCATTACGAATATAGAAGTATTGAAAACATTACTCAACATATTAAAATAAATTAACTCATTTTAATCTCTCTTGCGCTTCATAATTATTTGTGTTTGACTTTTAAATGTTATCGAATCTTAGTATTTGTCACGGTGTCTTTGAACAATTATAACTCGTAACTCCCTAGCAATATTAATTACTACAAATCTACTTTACTCTAGGTATAAATGTTTTTCATTAACAAATTTAATTTGTAGTATCTTTTAGGTAAATTGTCTACTATCTTCGCCACATGAATTTGTATTTTTTGGAACTTCAAGAGTAATTAGGATACACTATCGCTAAAGTTTGAATTCGATAAATATTAGAATTCCGTGAAAATGATCTTATTAGGAAAAGCTTGTAATATTATGATTTTTATCGAATAATGCATTATTTGCTAAGGAGTATTTTATGCTTTGAATGGTATTAAAGTCGTTCAATATTTGAAGAATATTTGGTTAACCAACATTAATATTCATGCCTTTAAAATAATATATATTTATATATATGTGTGTGTGTTCATAAGTTGTAAAAAAATGAGGAATATTGTATTGTGTGTGAGAAATATGAGAAGTGTAAGAAATATTATAGTGTGTAGTGAGGTTGGAATAGTAAAAAAAAGAGTCGAGAAAAGAAAAATATTCTAAGTCTCCACCTTATTCACTATAAAAGAGTGCTTTTATGTGAATGGTGGTGTTCTTATTCGTGAAGCTTTGGACTCTTCAACTAGTACAGAGTTGTTTGACTCACAAGAGTTGTTGGTTGTTATATCCTGTAGGGGATCACCCAAAAGTATTATTGTTGGACCGATGAAAATTCTACCCACGGTAGACTTGAATCTTCTTAAAGATATTAAAATATTCGCACCTCAATAAAAAATATTTATTTACTTGTTTTTATTATTATTTTATTTTCTCAACTGTAATTTATGGTATTTTCACCAAATAATCACGAATAAGCATGTTCTCTTTAATTGTAAAGGCGGATGAATCTTGTACTCAATCAATTCCATTTTACTTGTCAAGTATATTTAAATAAACTTTTTGAACTTGTTTATGTAAATTTGCAATTCAAAAAAAAATTATTTTTTAATTATATTCTTACGATTAAATAAATTATTTTTAAAATTAATTAGAGTACTAGTAATCAAATTTAAATTTTCAAAGTACTATTAATAAAAATAATTTAGATAATTACACACTTAATTAATATTCTTTAGGGAAGTGCAAAATATGAACTAGATAAGTAAAAGAGAGCGGATGAAATATTTGGAAATGAAAAATAAATATATTTACACCCATGAAAACTATTAAAATTTCAATATATATACACTCCATCAATTTTAATTTACGTGAAATTTAGTTGGACACGTGTTAAGAAACAAAGGAAGACTTCTGAAATTTATGGTCTAAAACATATCATAAATAATTATTTTTGTAAGATAAACCGGGACAGAAAAATTAATAATTAATCTACCTTTGTCCCAACGTAAATGTGTGGATGTGATATTGAGTCCTTTGGACATAGAAATTTACAGAAAGAATTAATCCCTTGATTATTCTTATTGAATGAATAAGTATATATACAATTTACAATCTCCAAATATGGAAAATCTTATTCCTACTATACTTCTAATATTCTAATTCTAATTGTACAAGAATTCTACAATTATGGTAATTATACAACATTACTTTAATACTCTAATTTTGGTAGAGAACTTTTCGGTAACCGTGATATACACGGTATTCTATCACACCCTCACAGTCATAGCGGACGGTTGTCGTTCGCTGAGACTATCCCTAAAATCTTCAAATAGATCTGAGGGAAGGTCCTTCGTAAAGATGTCAGCAATTTGGTATCTAGAGGGCATATGTAAAACGCGTACTTGTCCATGAGCTACCTTTCACGAACAAAGTGAATATCCATCTCGATATGTTTAGTGTGCAGATGTTGGACCGAATTGCCAGAAAGATAGACTGCACTAACATTATCGCAATAGACCAAGATAGCTTTCTGAATATGAAAGTGTAATTCTAATAGAAGATTACGCAGCCAACATGATTCATACACCACATTAGCCACGCCTCGATACTCAGCCTCTGTACTGGATCGCGATAATGTAGCCTGACGTTTTGCAGACCACGAGACTAAGTTATCCCCAAGAAACATACAATAACCAGATGTCGAGCATTTGGTATTAGGACAGCCATCCCAATTAGCATCTGTATATGACACAAGAGTAGAGACGGAAGAAGGATATAAATGCAATTCATAATCAAGTGTGCCCTAGATGTACCGTATAATGCATTTGAGCGCATGCATGTGCTAAATCTGTGGGTCATGCATGAATAAACACACCTGCTGAACTGCATAAGTAATATCAGGTCTCGTGAAAGTAAAATACTGAAATGCCCCTACAAGATTGCAATAATGGGTGGGATCCTCGTATGGTGTGCCTGAGTGGAAGTAGACTTACAAGATGACATACCAGCTCTCTCAATAATCTCTGCAACATACTTCCTTTGAGATAAAAATAGACCACCTGAATGACGCGTGACAGCAATGCCTAAGAAATAACTCAAGGGTTCCAAATCTTTCATTGCAAATTCAGAACTGAGAAGTGACATGATAGACTTGCGCAGATTATCCGATGAAGCAGTCAATATAATATCATCTACGTACAATAAAATGTATGCCATAGAAGTACTACGATAATATATAAAAAGAGAATGATCAGATCGACTGTGAGAAAATCCAATAGTAGATACATAATCTGCAAACCTCTTATACCAAGCCTGCGGTGCCTGCTTAAGCCCATGCAAGGACTTCTTTAGCAAATAGACATGATGAGGATGATTGGGACCCTTCTTATTCTCATCTTCGGATTTTTGGGTGCTTGTGTTATCCGTTATTCCCATACACCACAATTAACAAACTTCAGGCTCAGTCTACCTCGTGTGTATTTTTGGGTTATCCGTCGAATCATCGTGGTTATAAGTGTTTTGATTTATCCTCCAAGAAAATAATAATTAATCGCCATGTCATTTTTGATGAAACCCAATTTCCGTTTACAAAAGTTCATACTCCCGAGCCTAGGTCGTATAGTTTTTTGGATGACCAAATATCCCCGTATATTATTCGGAATTTTTCGGAAATCTCCCGCACCCAAAATCCTCCAGCGGGCCCACTGCCCGCTGGTCCCACAGTCCCGCCAACAGCTACAATTCCAGTTTCTGGATCAGTCCCAGCAATTGGGTTAGTCCAGCCCAATTCTGGAACAGATCCAGCGGGACAACCCAGTTTACCGATTTGGGCCAGCAGGCCCACTGCCTGCTGGCCCGTCTGTCCCGTGCCCAGAAAAATCCCAAAATTCACTCAATTCTTCCTCGAGTCATAGACCGGTCACTCGGAGTCAGCGGGGTATTTTTACACCTAAAAGACATTTTAATTTACATTCAGATGTCTCTAAATCCCCATTGCCCCGCAATCCTGTGTCAGCTTTAAATGACCCTAATTGGAAAATTACTATGACTGATGAATATAATGCTCTTATTGATAATAAGACATGGGAGTTGGTGCCCCGTCCTTGTGGTATTAATATTATCAGGTCTATGTGGATTTTTGCTCATAAGGAGAATTCAGATGGGTCCTTTGCTCGACATAAGGCACGACTTGTGGGTGACGGTAAGACTCAGTAGGTTGGAATTGATTGTGGTGAGATGTTTAGTCCGGTGGTCAAACCGGCTACCATCCGCACTGTGCTTAGCTTGGCTCTTTCAAAGACTTGGTCAATTCATCAGTTGGATGTTAAGAATGCGTTCCTACGCGGTGATCTCAAGGAAACCGTCTATATGCATCAACCGTTGGGTTTCAGAGATCCAAACCGTCCTCATCATGTATGTTTGTTGAAAAAGAACTTATATGGGCTTAAGCAGTCTCCAAGGGCCTGGTACACGAGGTTTGCTGAATTTGTTTCAACAATTGGGTTCACTCACAGCAGGTCAGATAATTCCTTGTTCATCTACCGTCGTGGTTCGTCCTTGGCCTACATTCTGTTGTATGTGGATGATATCATCTTGACTGCCTCCTCCGATGCTTTGCGCCAGTTTATCATGGCCATGCTCAGTTCTGAATTTGCTATGAAAGACTTGGGGCCCTTGAGTTATTTTTTGGGAATTGCTGTCAAACGTCATTCAGGTGGGTTGTTTCTGTCTCAACGGAAGTATGCTGTTGAGATTATCGAGAGGGCTAGGATGTCATCCTGTAAGTCCACTTCCACGCTAGTTGATGAAAACCCAAAGCTAAGTGCCGCAGCAGGTGCACCATACGAGGACCCGACCCGGTATCGCAGTCTTGCAGGGGCTCTCCAGTATCTTACCTTTACCAGACCGGATATTACGTATGCGGTTCAGCAGATGTGTTTATTCATGCATGATTCCAGAGTTGAGCACATGAATGCAATCAAACGCATCATTCGGTATATCCAGGGGACACTGGACTATGGGTTGCACTTGTATCCTTTATCTACATCCACACTTGTCTCTTACACAGATGTTGATTGGGGTGGTTGTCCCGACACCAGACGGTCGACTTCTGGCTACTGTATGTTCCTTGGCAACAACTTGGTCTCATGGTCGGCAAAGCGTCAAGCAACGCTATCACGCTCCAGTGCATAGGCAGAATATCGAGGGGTAGCGAATGTGGTCTGCGAATCATGTTGGCTACGTAATTTGCTTTTGGAGCTTCATTGTCCCATTCAGAAGGCAACCTTGGTATATTGTGATAACATTAGTGCCATCTACCTTTCGGGTAACCCGCTTCAACACCGGCGCACCAAGCATATCGAAATGGACATTCACTTTGTCCGTGAAAAGGTTGCAAAAGGTCAAGTTCGCGTATGCCATGTCCCGTCTCGTTATCAAATTGCGTACATCTTTACAAAGGGTCTACCAATGGTTCTCTTTGAAGATTTTAGGGACGATCTCAACGTTCGAAAACCGCCCGCTATGATCATGCGGGGGTGTGTTAAACAGAGCAATATACATGTGATATACACCGAATATACAACGGTGTATATCACATGTATATCGATGATATACAGCGGCAAAGCGACGAGTGCAACAATTAGGCCTTCTCGGCGGTGGGCCTCTCTTGGCCCAAGACGTCCAGCCCATCACGGGAGCTAGGGCAGCAAAACAGTGGACAAATCTTGTATATTAAGGAAAGTATATTGTGTGTATATTGTAGTATATTTGTTAACTAGATTAGGATATACACTTACCATAATTAGGATATACACTTACCATAATTGTATAGTTAGAATTATGGTAGAAGAAGGTTTTGTAACTTGTATATATATCTATTAAATCAATGAAAATAATCAAGGGGATTATTTCTTTCAGACACGACCAACTTTCTAGAGTCTTCATTTTTCTCGGCCATGACACACATCCAATACTAGCGCGGTGCGTCCCGCACAACATGTTTTCTGTTACTTTTCTTCACTCCTTCGCATGCATACTTGGTCCTTGAAGGCCAAACTCGATGCCGGTTGATCTTTTGAGACTTCTACCAAGACTTCAAAGTCCCCCGCCATTTCCTTAATTGCTCCTTTCTTATCCTCATTAGTCCTACGCATAAAAAACACATCATTAATCACAGAACAACAAAAGTTGTACTCAAATGACGGTAAAAGAACTTAAATGCGAGATAAGTAGAGACTAAATGCATGAATGTCGAACATCAGTACATGCTCACGTAGCATGTCATATTTTTATAGGGGTATTTTGATATGCGTTCATGGTAGTCAAGGGAATTTTGTAAGCATCAAATAATTTAGGTATGAAATTTGCAAAAAAAAAAAATGATGATTTAGGATTACATGTAACTTTGTGGGTGATTCTTTACTCTTCTATGTGGTTCAAAGTGAGTCGAATATCCCAGAATACGAAGCAAATATTGTAGGGACGGTGTTGTATACTCTCCTCTCCATATCAAATTAATGTCACGCCATATATGCCAATTAATTTTATTTCGTCTTAATACATACTCTCCCAAATTTGCACCCAATTTCTAGTTTACACACCCTAAAAAATGGAAATTCTTGTATCCATCGAATCTGTAAGTACGTGGCTGTGACGGTGCCAAAAATAAGTCAGCATCCACATATTTTGCACATATCATATGATTATTAACTCATACCAATGCATCATAATTATCATTATGCACGTTGATTGTGATATTAGATACTTCAAGTAGCCTATCTTGAAAGTATATTTATGTCCTAGAGACAATCTGTATTAGGACAAATGTACTTTATACACATTCATATTATTATTAATGGAGATTAATATTTTAGCATTTGCAATTATTGAATTATTATTTGATTGTTTGTAATTATTCATTAATGTGCATCCCTTGAGCTTACGTTGTCATTAATAGAGTGAGATATTAATGATAGAGCGTAACTCTTAAAATAGCCTCGACTAATGATTATCGAGAATGGGATATCGATGATATGTGATAAGTCGACATGTGGTCTGCATCACATCCTTAGAGGATGTAGTATGTCTCACCTGCTACGAGTAATGGTTACTCGTGATGGACACATGGATACTTTGGAAGTATTGGTACACCCTGCTGATATACTGTTTGTTATACTTGTCTAAAGTATGATCAACGTGTGGGAGATAGAAGTCCTTAGACTTGAGGTCAATACGCGTCTTGTCTACAAAGTAATGTACTTTGATCCCGCCCTAAGCTCAAATGCCTTATAGGTTGAGATACGGCTTGTATTGGGTACATTACGATGTGGATTGAAGGTGGTAGTTGAGCCAAAATTAGGATTCATTCCTCGGATGTATATTCGAGAGAACACTCGGATTCTTAGTGATATTAGGTTGACTAAGTCGTTGGCCAACGCAATAGACATATTTATAATATGGTTTAGTAGTCAACTAATATAGATGAGATACAATGATTAAGCCATATGGATAGACACTTGTTAAATCCTAAGCTTGATCGGGTGTGTCGTTCCGTGTAGACCTTAATTTGATTAATGTCGATATGAGAATGCCTGTAGGGTCACACTATGTTGATTGTATGTTTCAATCTAAGGATGTATTGAGAGAGTAATTAAAATGTTCGATTTGGAATCGAGACATTTAAATGAATAATGATTATTTTAATTAAGTCAAAATTGGCTTTTTGATTTAATTAAGAATGCACGAAAAATAAAGTTGAGCACCGCGCCGCCCATACCCTAGGGCTGCGGCGCCTCTGCCGAGATTTTTGGGCCAGGTCCAAGGTCAAACCCTAATCCAGTTTTGACCTATTTTTCAACTATAAATAGAGGCATTCACCTCATTATTCAACACACCATTTTCTGAAAAACATTCTAAGCCTTAGAGACATAGAATCAAATACTCTCGAACCTCTGCCGGATTTCCTAGCTTTCCGAAAGAGAAGTACATTGAATCTTGGAGCTTGCAATCGGAAGGGCAATCGTGTGTGCACCTCACAATAGATAAAGATTCCAGATTATTGTAACTTGTAAGTAAATGATTTTATGTTACAAGTTTCATTATTGTATAACCATACCAGAAATTATTGTTGGGGTAAGTAAGAAACAAAAATGTAAAACTTCCGTTGTGCCTTACTTATATGTTTTGAACCCAACAAAACTCTACAGTGGTATCAGAGCTCAGGCTGGTTAAATGATTATATAACAATTGCATAGAATAATAATATCGGTTAAACATAAAATTGGATTAAAATGAGGTTTCTTGAAATCCTACATGTCTTGAACGAATGTTAACCTTTTGGAATCACCCTAAATTATCTCCTACACTAACTCGAGGAAGTCATTCCGCTCTAACTCGAACTAAGCCAAGTGCATTGTCCGACTTATTACACGGTGCACGGCTAAGAACGAGTAAAGAACGGATGATGGTCGCGCTATGGGCGTTATTGATAATGGTGGGTGATGATAAAGGACCTGTGTATTGATCCCTAAATTGGATTTAGAGGTTGAACGATTTTTTGAAAATCAACACAGATATATTTGTAAGGACGTCGGTGCCGCGGCCCTATGGTAGGGCATCGCGGCTTCATGGTGGAGCGTCACGGCGCTAATGCTTCATTTTAAAATATGAACTCACTGGACAACAGGCGCCGCGATTCCATAGTGGAGCATCGCGGCGCTAATACATTTTCAGAAACAAAAATGTTTTTGCCTCTGCAGCGCCGCGACGCTAGTGCATTTTTTCAGAAAATTGGGGTTACTGCCTCAGTGACGCCTCGGCGCTAATGATTAGCGCCACGGCCCCACCTATCCATAAATTAAAAAAAATCTGAGTTTAGAATATTTAATATTTAACCCAACATTATTATTACACAGTATATTATTTGATAAGTATATTGTTTATGTGCTAAATGTCAAATTGTTTGTCATTTACATTTCTAGAATAGTGTCCGCTATAACTGTCTGGGCATGCGGCGCCCAGAGTTTGATTAAACCATTTTATATCATACATATTGGGTTGACGGTTCCCAAAACTATATGTGTCTTTAGTTTGCATGGTGTTAAGATGTCATATTGGATATGGCGTAAAAGTGTTGATCTTGGTTAGAACCCTAAAATTAAAATGTTCCCCAAAACTTTAAATACAAGTCTAAATTAAAACGCGTCGTCCATTATAATTGTTAGAGTGCAAAATCCTTTTCAACAATACGAGTATTTATGCCAAAATATTTGCTCTAAGTCTACGATGACCCAGACTCTTTCATAGATGTGTTTTAATGTAAAGGTAAATGATAAACTTTTGTGGGTATTTACATCAAAGTGTTTGCCCACAAAGGCCAAATTTTCTTAGATACATAAACGCAGTCGTGTAATGGGGTTGACTTGCTTAGACAAATCTTGGCGCCAAAGTGTCGGACTAATCTAAGGACGCAAGATTAAATGTAATAATTTGATCAACCAAGAGTTGCGAATAAATTTTGCAATTGGTTTAGAACCTACCAAGATATGTTATTGAAGTTATCAGCCAAAACAAACGCGGAGATAGCATAGGCTTGGATCTTGGCCCATTATGACCTCATTTAATATAGGTTCGTATTCTACCATGGGGTCGTAGAAGTATGTTAAAATAGTGGGAGCTAATTAAACAAAAGGCCTTGTTGATTAGCCTAAATGAATGTGTATAGTAGGAAATATATTTTTAATTTGATTTCTGGTCTATCTAATTCTTCAGATTATTAAAGATGTCGAGCTTATCGTTGAAAATGTTGATTGAGATGAATAAACTTACTGGACCGAACTACCTTGGCTGGCTAAGGAATTTGCGAATAGTACTCAGATAAGAGAAAATAGAATACGTGTTGGACACGGTGTTCCCAACAGTCTCTGCAATAGATTCTGAAGAATATGCCTTATTTGATAAAGATGCTTACCAGAAACATCTAGATGATGCCACTTCGGAGCAATGCGTAATGCTGTCTTCCACGTCGATGGAACTTCAGAGATAATATGAGAACATGGGGCCCAATGAGATACTCGAACACCTGAAGAGTCTCTATGACTCTCAATCCCAGACAATGGAATATGAGTTGCTAATAGAACTCTTCAAGTGTAAGCTCAATGAAGGGGGCCCGGTCTCGCAAAGATGTCTTTGAAGATGATAGGGGCGATAGAGAGGCTTGCTTCAATTGGAACGAAGCTTGAAAAGAATGTCGCTACCACCCTCATCCTAAACTCTATCCCTCGTTCCTTTGAGAACTTCATAGTGAATTTCAACATGAATAGAACGAAGGCGACTTTGCCAGAGCTACACCACATGCTCAAGACCTTTGAGTCCTCCACTTCCAAAGGAAAAGTTGTGCTAATGGTGAGCTCTTCTAGCCGACCCAAGCCGAAAGGCAAGGAATGGCAGAAGAAGAAGGGCAAGGCAATCGCTGCGCCTTCAGCTATGAAGCCCAAGGGAGGTGTAAAGAAGAAGGTGAGCGCAGCTAAGGATGAATGCCTCAACTGCCATAGGAAGGGGCATTGGAAAAAGGACTACACGGCACCAGGAGGAGGGAAAGCACCAGGTGCTCCTGCCTTTGGTGGACAAGGTATGTACGTCATTGAAATAAATATGTCTATAAATAACTCTCATTCCTGGGTATTGGATACTGCTTGTGGCTCACACATTTGTACAAAATGTGCAGGGGCTAACTGATAGCAGGAAGGTTGGACTGAGAGAGGTAGACCTATGCGTTGGAAATGGAGCACGAGTCGATATTGAGCGCGTAGGGACTTATAGATTAAATTTACCTTCCGTCTATTGTTTAGTGTTGAATGATTGTTTTTATGTTCCCTCGTTAACGAGGAATATTATTTCTATCCCAGTGTTGGACATGGAGGGATTCTCCTCGTATATTTATAATGGCAGTCACATACTGTCTTTTAATAATGTTATATATAGAACTGCTCCTCTTGTGGATGGATTATACACACTGAACTGTAGTCGAGAAATATGTACAAAATAAATGAGCCAAGACAAGTAATAGAAACTCTACCTACCTATGGCACTGCAGACTTGGTCATATCAACAAATCAAGAATAACAAGATTGAAGAAGTTAGATTACCTTGAACCATTTGACTTGGATTCTTATGGTAACTGCGAATCTTGCTTGAGAAGAAAGATGAGCAATAAACCACTTTCTGGGAAAGGTGTGCGAGCTAATAAGGTGCTTGAGTTGGTCCATACTGATGTATGTGGGCGATTCTCGACTCAAGCTAAAGGAGGCTTCCCATACTTTATCACTTTTACTGACGACTTCACAAGGTATGGGTATGTGTATCTTATGAGACACAAATCCGCGGCTTTTGAGAAGTTCAAGGAGTTCAAGTCAGAAGTAGAGAAGCAACTTGCAACAAGTATTAAGACCCTTCGATCGGATCGAAGAGGTGAATACTTAAGCAAGGATTTTCTAGATTACTTAAAGCTACATGGAGTCCAATCTGAATGGACACCTCCAGGAACGCCACCGATGAACGGTGTTGCCGAAAGGAGAAACCAAACCTTATTGGATATGGTTCGATCCATGATGAGCTCCTCAGCTCTACCGACATACCTTTGGGGACATGCTATACAAACCTCTATATATATTCTGAACGGGTTCCTTCCAAGTCGGTAGAAAAGACACCCTATCAGATATGGTATGGCAAGAAGCCAGCTCTTAAACATATGAGACCCTGGGGGTGCCCTGCATATGTTAAGAAGATGCTCACTCACAAGTTGGAAACTAAAAGTGAGAAATATTACTTCGTGGGGTATCTAAAGGAAACTAAGGGATACTACTTCTATCTTTCTGGAGAACATAAAGTCATTATTTCCAGGAATGCAACTTTCCTTGAAGAAGAATATGTCTACAAGGAACATAGCTGCACAGGGATAGAACTTGAAAAAATTCAAGAACCACAAGATAAGACAGAAAATGAACCCTTGTCGAATGACCTAAATAAGGATTCAGTGAGAGTATCTGGTGGAGATTGGGTACTTAGAGTACGCCCTTCAGCCAGTGGGAGTGCTGTGAGAGATAGTGCAGAAATGCAAGGCTCTCATACACAACCAATGGAAGATGATACAATGGTTGTACCTCATTCCATTCAGGAAATACATTAAAATGACATTCATGAAAGCTCTCAAGGTGATGGATTGTCCAACACGCAAAGACCTTCTCACAATCAGAATGCAACAAATACTGAAACACAGAGTACTCAAATCCGTAAGACTACTAGGACTCATCGTCCACCTGAAAAACTTAATCTCCTTGTTGAAACACACAATGAGATAGATATTTCTAATGACGATGAACCTACAACCTACAGAGAAGCTATGTTAGACAATGATTCACAGAGATGGCAAGAAGCCATGAAATTTGAGATGGACTCGATGTACGTAAATCAAGTTTGAAACTTGGTTGATTTGCCAACAGGGGTTAGACCCATAGGATGCAAATGGGTCTTCAAGAAGAAGATTGATGCATATGGCAAAGTATAAACTTATAAATCAAAACTGGTGGCTAAAGGTTATAATCAACGGTCTGGGGTCGATTATGATGAAACCTTTTCACCTGTTGCTAAGATTAAGTCCATTCGGATTTTGCTTGTTGTAGTTGCACATTATGACTATGACATTTGGCAGATGGATGTCAAGACTGCTTTCCTCAATGGTAATCCAGTTGAGAAAGTGTAGATGAAACAATCTGAGGGTTTTTCAATCGAGTCCAAACCAAATGTTGTATGCAAGCTACAAAAGTCCATTTATGGGCTTAAGCAAGCTTCGAGGAGTTGGAACAATTGCTTTGCCAAGGCTATCAAGTCATTTGATTTCGTCAGAAGCAAAGATGATCCATGTTTTTATAGTAAATGCAAGGATGGGAGTATTGCCTTCATTATAATATATGTAGATGACATATTAATAATGGGAGACAATAAGACTCTCCTGCAGTCAGTCAAAGAGTGGTTGTCCAGTACCTTCATGATGAAGGATTTAGGTGAAGCCTGCTACATTTTGGGGATTAGAATCTATAAAGATAGACCTAACAGATTGTTGGGGTTGTCACAGTCAGTCTACATAGACAAAGTGCTTATACATTTTTCTATGGAAAATTCCAAGAAAGGCGGTCTGCCTATGGGACAAGGAATCAAGTTATCTAAGAAGGATAGTCCTTCTAATTCTATAGAACTTGAACGCATGAAAAATATCACATATGCTTCAGCTATAGGATCGATCATGTATGCCATGACCTGTACTAGGCCAGATGTGGCCTTTGCACTTAGTATGACTTGCAAGTTCCAGCAAAATCCTGGGACGAACACTGGAAGGCAGTCAAGAGTATTCTTAAGTATCTTAGACGAACTAAAGATTACTTCTTAGTTTATGGTGGGGAAGAGAAGTTAATATGTACTGGGTATACTAATGCTAGCTTCCAAACAGATGTTGATGACTATAAATCACAATCGGGTTACACATTCATTTTCAATGGTGGAGTAGTAAGCTGGAAAAGATCCAAACAAGCTACAACTGCTGATTCGACAACAGAAGTTGAGTACATTACTGGATCGGAAACTAGTAAAGAAGCTGTCACGATATCTGAGTTCCTGAAGGAACTAGGGGTTGCTCCAAGTGCCACTTGTCCAATAACGGTTTATTGTGACAACACTGGTGCGATTGCGCAAGCTAAGGAACCAAGATCAACCAACAGAAACAAGCATGTACCAAGGAAGTACCACATACTCAGGGAGATGGTGGAGACTAAAGAGAAGATTAGACTATGTTCCCACAGATTATAATCTAGCTGACCCATTCACTAACCATTAAGCTTAGTCAAGCATAATGGTCATTTTGAGAATATGGGCATTAGATATGTTGGAGATTGGCTCTAGGCCAGGTGGTTGATTGAAAGTATATTTATGTACTAGAGACAATCTGTATTAGGACAAATGTACTTTATACACATTCATATTATTATTAATAGAGATTAATATTTTAGCATTTGCAATTATTGAATTATTATTTGATTGTTTGTAATTATTCATTAATGTGCATCCCTTGAGCTTACGTTGTCATTAATAGAGTGAGATATTAATGATAGAGTGTAACTCTTAAAATAGCCTCGACTAATGATCATCGAGAATGGGATATCGATGATATGTGATAAGTCGACATGTGGTATGCATCACATCCTTAGAGGATGTAGTATGTCTCACCTGCTACGAGTAATGGTTACTCGTGATGGACACATTGGAAGTATTGGTACACCCTGTTGATATACTATTTGTTATACTTGTCTAAAGTATGATCAACGTGTGGGAGATAGAAGTCCTTAGACTTGAAGTTAATACACGCTTTGTCTACAAAGTAATGTACTTTGATCCCGTCCTAAGCTCAAATGCCTTATAGGTTGAGATACGGCTTGTATTGGGTACATTACGATGTGGATTGAAGGTGGTAGTTGAGCCAAGATTAGGATTCATTCCTCGGATGTATATTCGAGACAACACTCGGATTCTCAGTGATATTAGGTTGACTAAGTTATTGGCCAATGCAATAGACATATTTAGAATATGGTCTAGTAGTCAACTAATATAGATGAGATACAATAATTAAGCCATTTTGATAGGCACTTGGCAAATCCTAAGCTTGATCGGGTGTGTCGTGAATGAAAGGATTTTATCTTACCACATAAAGGTTAAGTTTACTGGATTCGTGTAAACGTACTTCACATATTGAGTTCGTCTTCCGGCGCTGTCTAGGAGTTCTATGTAGACCTTAATTTGATTAATGTCCATATGAGAATGCATGTAGGCTCACACTATGTTGATTGTATGTTTCAATCTAAGGATGTATTGAGAGAGTAATTAAAATGTTTGATTTGGAATCGAGACATTTAAATGAATAATGATTATTTTAATTAAGTCAAAATTGGCTTTTGGATTTAATTAAGAATGCACGAAAAATAAAATTGAGAGCCGCGACGCAGTGCAGGCGCATGTTGAGCGTCGCGGCGCCTCTGCCTCGATTTTTGGGCCAGGCCCAAGTTTTGACCTATTTTCAACTATAAATAGAGGCATTCACCTCATTATTCAACACACCATTTTCTGAAAAACATTCTAAGCCTTAGAGACTTAGAATCAAATACTCTCGAACCTCTGCCGGATTTCCTAACTTTCCGAAAGAGAAGTACATTGAAGCTTGGAGTTTGCAATCGGAAGGGCAATCGCGTGTGCACCTCACAGTAGATAAAGATTCCAGATTATTGTAACTTGTAAGTAAATGCTTTTATGTTACAAGTTTCATTGTTGTATAACCATACTAGAAATTATTATTGGGGTAAGTAAGAAACAAAACTTTTAAACTTCCGTTATGCCTTACTTATGTGTTTTGAACCTAACAAAACCCTACATATCTCACTAGTCTCCTCATGATCAGCCAAAAGGTTTTTCTCATGCTCGTTCCTTTCTTCATTTTGTACTGTTGTGCTAGCAAATTAAACATTTTCAAGAAAGAATTCAACAATCTTCACAAGTATTTTTTAACATGTGAATAATTCTAGATTACTAAATATCGTATTTATAATGCTATTTATTGACATTTACCGTAATCGATGAATTATACTCCAGTTCCAATCTACGTTTTAGTCTCTCTTATAAAGTACACTACTAAAACACTATAAAAAATCTCACCGACAATTAGTGGGAAATATATGTTTTAAAGCATGATTTTTTCATCTTATTCTCACTGAACTAGCTCACTAGAAAACAAG
The DNA here is from genome assembly GCA_034509755.1 of Anisodus tanguticus. Lineage (NCBI taxonomy): Eukaryota > Viridiplantae > Streptophyta > Magnoliopsida > Solanales > Solanaceae > Anisodus > Anisodus tanguticus. The sequence goes on from CM067557.1 coordinate 13,084,381, forward strand.
TTTCCGTTGAAACGCTGGGAAACTTCCTAATTTTTCTATTTGAAAACACTACTATTTTTTATTATTTCACTAATTCAATCATAATATCTCTGGGAATAGCCACTGAACATGTTTCAGTGGGAAATTTCAGTGGAAAATAGAATTTTTAGTAGTGGTATGTCGTACTTCTTTATCTAGAAATAATTTAACTTTAAATTTTCTGTTTTACACTTAATGAGTTGGTTTATAGTCGCACAAATGTATATGTCTTATTTTAGATAACACATTTAAAAAATGTGGCTTATTTCAGACAACAAATTTCAAAAAATCTTTCTTTCTTTATTGCTTAAATTTTGTATCCAATTAAGCAGTGCCTCATATATAAATTGACACGAAAAGAGTAGTAATTTTAATTTTTAAATAATGTAAACCGATAATATGTATAAACGGTCACTGAACCAATTAACTAAGGACCATTTGGCCATAAAAATTAATCACTCTTTTTAAAAATAATTTTTCAATTTATTTGAAAATCAGTGTTTGACCATGAAAAATTCAAATCTAACTTGAAATTGTATTTCAGATTTGAAAAGTACATTCAAGCATGAAGAGTATACTAAATATTCTTGTAAAAGCATAATCAAACACAATATCATCTTAAACTCCATAAATTCTAAATAAAGTGAATTTTTTTTTATAATCTATGACCAAACAACCTACTAAAACTATTGTAAGTTAAAAGGGAGTGTGTTTAAATGTTTAGGACACTCCATTTTTTACACTATATATACACACCAAAAGCTTCTTTTCTTCATAAGAAACCCCAATCCATCCACCACACCAAATCCAAATTTTCATTGTTCTTTCTGTAAGTTTGGAATAATCTCCCTTGGGGATTCCTTTCATTAATCACAATATATATAGTTGTACAAAGGTTGATTCCCAATACAATAAGAATCCTAAGTTACCTTAAATATACACTTGTCATAATTATAAAATATACTGTGAATATTCAGAGAATATTCGCTAATACTCGCCCTCAGTCGGAGCGGGAGGAGGCCGGACGCTAAAGCTGGATCTGAAGTCGATGAATAACTATCTCGGTAGTCCCTTTGTGAAGATATCTGCATACTGATATGAGGAAGGCACATGCAATACTTTGACTTGACCAAAAGCGACCTTCTCACGCATAAAGTGAATATCCATCTCTATATGTTTGGTCAGCTGATGTTGGACCTGATTGTGAGACAGATATATGGCAGATATATTGTCACAATAGACTATAGACGCCTTTCGCAGTGGACACTGGAGCTTGAAAAGAAGATTTCGTAGCCAACCGATCTCAACAACTACATTAGCAACTCCTTGATTCTCAGCTTCAGCACTCGAACAGGATAGTGTGGCTTGCCGCTTGGCGGACATGAAATAAGATTATCCCTTAGAAATACACAATAGTCTGAGGTAGAGAGACATGTGTCCGGGCACCCTTCCCAATCTGCATTCGTGTAAGAGAGCAACTTGGTCGGTGCATAGGGGTAGAGATGTAGTCCATAGTCAAGTGTGCCCTTAATGTATTTGATAATACGTTTGAGGGTAGCAAAGTGGGATTCTCGCGGGGCGTGCATAAACAGACACACCTGCTGAACGGCATATGCAATATCAGGCCTAGTGAATGTAAGATGTTGAAGGGCACCTGCAAGACTCCGATATAGGGTGGGATCAGAAACTGGATCACCATCAGCAGCACTTAGCTTGGATTTCGAGTCAATTGGAGTTGGCATAACCTTACAATTTTCCATCTTAGCCTTGTACACTATCTCTTCTGCATATTTACGCTAAATCAGGAACATAGTAGCTGCAGATCTGGTCAATGATATACCCAAGAAATAACTCTTCTTGCCCAAATCAGTCAAAGCAAATTCAGTTTTGAGTAGACCAATGATTTCACTCTTCAAACCATCAGAGGAAGCAATAAGAACAATGTCATCGACATATAATAGCAAATAAGCAGTGCTGCTACCGTGATGAAAAATGAAGAGAGAGTTATCACACCTGCTACATATAAACCCAATCTGTATAATATACTTGGCAAAGCGATCATACCAAGTGCGGGGGGTGCCTGTTTCAAGCCATAAAGTGACTTCCGGAGTCGACATACACACTAAGGGACGACAGGATGAATAAAACCAGGTGGCTGATGCATGTACACAGTTTCATTCAAATCCCCATGAAGAAATGTATTCTTGACATCAAACTGATGAATCGGCCAATGCTTGCCCATGGCAATGCTGAGAACGGTACGAATAGTAGCCGGTTTAACAATCGGACTGAATGTCTCACCACAATCAATTCCCTCCTACTGATTAATTCCATTAGCAACCAGTCTCTCCTTATACCGCTCCAAGTCACCACTGTCTCTAAATGTCTGACGATATAGCTACATGCATCGGATAACATTCACCCCGTCCATTCTAGGTACCAAATCCCAAGTATTATGCTTTGTTAAAGCATTAAATTTCTCGCACATGGCCGCATTCCAATTAGTTTTGGGTTTTTGGGAATAAGTGATATGGTTTGTGTAGAGAGGTTAAAATGAACCTTGGGTTTGAAAATCTCGTGTGAAGCACGAGTTTTCATACGATGAGTAGGTAGTGGTGTATGATTTATATTGGGTGTGGTCAGTGGTTGCTGGGTTGCGGGTTTAGAATATGATTTTAGATTATTAGTGTCGCCGGTGACGGGGGGTTGAGGAGACTGATTGGGGTCTGGGTTGGTTGTTGGTGTTTGTGGGTGGTGTGGCGAGGTGGTGGAGTTTGGCAGTTCAGGCATTGGTAGTGGTTGTAGATTACCGATCTGTGTTTGGATCGGCAATGTGGCGGCTAGAGGGTTTCTAGACAACCTCTCGGGTGATTGGTAGTGGTTTGGTGGTGAGGGCGGTGGGTCGACCATGGGAATGGGGTGACATGGACCTCTGTGGTGCAAGGACGTCGTCGGCATTGGTCACTGGTGGAGATGAGGCCACCGGAGCCGACGACAGTGACGCGTGAATAGTGGACTGAAGTTGGAACATTGATTTGACTAGCGGGGACAAATCCGTCTCATCGAGAAATGTGTAATCCATTATTTGAAATTTCCGAAGATTTAAAAATAGAAAACATGTCTCGTCAAATGTGATGTGGCGGGAGATAATGATTTTACGAGTGGACAGGTGATAGCACAGGTAACCCCTATGATTAGACGCGAGACCAACGAAGACACATGGCGTAGTTCGTGGTGCTAATTTGTGAGGGGCAATGGAGACTAGATTGGGGTAGAATAGGCAATCGAAAATTCTGAGTTGGTCATAGAACGGGATCCTACGGTATAAAATTTTGGTAGGGGTCTTGGTTTGGAGAATGTTAGTAGGTAAAATATTAAGAAGAGATTCTACCATTTTAACAGCATAGACCTAGAAAGATGGTAGAAGACATGCATGAAACAGGAGAGTGCGAACCATGTTATTGATGGTACGTATAATTCGTTCAGCCTTTCCATTTTGAGGCGAAGTGTGGGGACAGGAGAAGCGAAAAACCATACCGTGATTAGAATAAAAATTTTGAAAGGCCGAATTATTAAATTCACGTCTGTTATCACATTGAAAAGATTTTATGGGTTTTTCAAATTGAGTTGTAATGAATTTTTGAAACTCAAGAAACTTGGCAAACACTTCGGATTTGAATTTTAATGGGTAAATCCACATAAAATGAGAAAAATCATCTAATAGAACTAGATAAAATTTGTGACCTAAAGAGCTAACAACATGAGATGTCCATATATCAGCATGAACAATATCAAATGGAGAAAAAGTAGTACTCGTGGAAGACGTAAACAGAATACGAGTATGCTTGCCAAACGGGCAAGAAAAATAGTTTTGGGCAAGTTTTCTATTATTACATTGAATACGTTGATTAATTTTAAGAAAATTAAAGACGTGTTCTCCTGGGTGTCCGAGTTTGTTATACCAAGTTGACTGAGAGATTGCAGCAAGGGAGATAGGTGGGTGTGGTCTGACAGCGGAAGATTGAGTGAAGGGGTAGAGGTCTACCACACTATTGCAGCGCGTAAGAATTTTTCTTGTATTGAGATCCTTCATAGAAAAACCAAAAGGGTCAAATTCGACAGACATATAATTATTGCGAGTGAATTTTCTAACAGAGATTAAGTTTTTAATGATGGTAGGGATGTAAAGGACATGATTTATGGAGAAATGTGGGTGGGGATGTTTGGTATGCGTGTTACCATAACCTTCAATTGGAATGCGGTGACCATTGCCAACAGTAATAAATTGAGGACACTTTAACCGAAGCATTGGAGATAAATTACCTGACGACCAGGTGAGATGAGATGTGGCTCCGGTGTCCATGTACCAATTATCATCGGGTTGTTGAAAGTTCAAGGCGTTGAAGGCCTAGCCCAAATCAGTGTGGGCCAGGTTGCTGGCTTGCGGATGTTGAAGGGCCGAGACCAAGTGGGCCTCCTTGTTGGCTGGGGCGGAGCCTAAAATACCTGGTAACCAAGCTTGCTGGAACTAGGCCCATGATGTTGGGTAGGGGCATGCAGGCGAGGCCCAGTTCCCAGTATTGGGCCATGATGGTTGTCCAGCCCACTGAAAATAGGGAGCAGGGGTTGGGCCTGACTGTTTGTTCCTTTAGCCCTTGCTGCAGCCCTTCCCTTTGTTGTTATTATCGCGGCCTTTGCCGCCACGTCCTCCACAGCGGGACTGCTACTGCTGGTGGTCTAGTGGTGGTGGCTGGGTGGTTTTGGCCACCGGTGGTGACATGTTGTCAACGTCTAATGCCTAATGATTATGCTCCTCTTGTTTAGCACGGCGGGTCTCTTCCAACAATAGTTGTGAATGCGCCTTGTTGAAACTTGGTAGTGGATCGGCCTGTTGAATCATCGTTGCAAGTGTGTCATATTCACCTTTCGGTAAACCAGCAACTAGTTGAAGTACCATCTTGGTTTCTAAAACAGATGTCCCTACGTTGGAAAGTTGGTCGGCTATGTTTCAGTTGTTTACAATATTCGGACATGTTGTTAAAATTCTCGAGACGCGTATTGTTGAACTGCTCTTCCAAATACACGACCCTAGTATTTTTATTATCCTGAAAAATTTCTTCTAACTGTACCCAAAGTTCACATTCCGTAGCACCTGTTTTCATGATAGTACAGAACAAGTCTTTTGAGATGGTGTCGTATATCCACTGTTTGACGATGACGTCAAGGCGACGCCATGTCGAGTCTGCAACATCGGTGAGACGGGGAACATAATCATCAATATGGTCTAGCACATTGTACACACATGCATGAATATAGAACAGTTCTATCCACATGGAATATTGACAGTCTTCTTGATCAAGAATTATAGGGATAAAATTTTTGATGTTGGTAATGGCTAATGCCGGATGAAAAGAAGACGATGAACATGGAAGGGGTTGTCAAAAATACCAGTGGAAGAACCGGAATTAGTAGGGGAAGTGGGACGAGACATGGTAGCCACGAAATTGAAGAAAAATAGAGTATGGTTGCCGTCGACCGAAAAAAAAAACAATGGTGGTCGGCGGCTTTTGGTAGGAGAAGAGTAGGGTTTAGCGTTTGGTTCTTGATACCATGTAAGTTTGGAATAATCTCCCTTGGGATTCCTTTCATTAATCACAATATATATAGTTGTATAAAGGTTGATTCCTAACACAATAAGAATCCTAAGTTACCTTAAATATACACCTATCATAATTACAAAATATACTGTGAATATTCAGAGAATATGCGCTAATACTTTCGTTTTCCCATTAAGTGGAAGCTCAACACCCACAGCAAGAACAGGATCAGACAGGAATTTCAAGAGAGTTGATGATCATAGACACCAAAAAAAGTGATGGAAGAGTCCAAATCCAAAAGCAAGACCAAGAAGAAACAAACACTACTAGTGCAACCACTAAAAAACGTTACATGTTTCTCCTAGGAATTAACTACATGTTACTTTTTGTTGGTTCAATCTCATCAAGCCCACTCTCAAAATTATGTTATTAATTTGTATTCCAAAAAACCAGTAAACAATAATAATTGAAAAATGAACAGAATCAGTGTTGGAAAAATAAAAATATTTTTCAGAATATAATCGAGCCCACTTAGTTCAAAGTGTGTCCTTAAGGAAATTATTCCCCTCACAGTACTCGAGGTTGATGGAACATCCCCTCCCAGGATAGAACGATTATCTTACCAGAATAGTAGTACTCCAAATTCCGGTAGCGGCGAACCACTCAACGTAAAATTCTGAGTAAAATTCTGGTGGGAAATTTAAATATGAAAAGAAACCGGGTCGCGGGTCAGGGTCACTAACGGGTAGGATTGGATAAGTTAATTAATTTAATTAAATAATAATTAATTAAATAATTAAAAATTAAAGAAAATTTGGTCCAAAAAGATTATAAATCAATGAAGCCGAAGCCGAGCCGAGCGACGACGACGGCGCGAGGGGTCCTTGCCCCCTCAACCCTTTTACTGACAAGAAGGAGTAATTCTACTTATAAGTAGAAAAACTTTTCTTTCCACTACCGATGTGGGACAAATGTTTATTTTATAAAGCAAGAGGAAACTCCCACTTTTCTTTCCACTACCGATGTGGGACAACTCCCACTTTTCTTTCCAATCATTTCCCATTCACCAATATCAATACCCAACAAATTCTACTTCAATCACAAAGGTGATAGTCGATGGATTTCTACTTGGATCCAATCTGATGGATTTCATCTTCTCCTCCTCCCTATATACTTACCTTTTTATGTTTTTAAATCCACTCATAGAAAACCATTTACTCGACTCACTCCTAAAATCTTGTCACTCTCTATTTTAATTGGTTTTTTGTTATGTCTCAACAACCTTTTATTTTCTTGGGACAATTCTTATCTCGCCGTTTCGACTAATTCTCTTGTTTTATCATCACAATTAGTCTTCACTCTTATCACTTCCGTGATTATAGTCAAACAAAAAATCACATACGCAAATCTCAATTGTGTTATTTTACTAACACTTAGTTCGGTCCTATTGGCCTTGGGTTCGAGCCATGACAAACCAAAGGGTTTGACGAAAACAAAGTATTTTATAGGATTTTTCTCAACGGTTGGTGCTGGATTGATGTTCGATCTTTATCTCACCGTAATGGAAAAAAATATATAAAAAAGTTTATTGTTATTCTATGGTTGTGGAAATGCAGTTGATGATGGAATTAGCGGCTACGGTTTTAGCCACGGTGGGAATGGCTATAATGGTGGATTTTCGGAGATGAAAAGAGAGGGTAAAAATGTGTTCGATTTGGGTGAAAAAGCATACTGGTTAACGGTGATGTTTAATGTGGTTACGTGGCAGTATTGTTTTATGGGTACTGCTGGGATGGTGTTCTTGACGGGGGGAGTTTGCATGACGGCGTTAATGGCCGTTAATGTTTTGGGAGGGGTTATAGTGTATGGGGATAATTTTGGTGGGATTAAAGTAGTTTCGACTTTGTTATGTGTTTGGGGATTTTCGTCGTATTTGTATGGAATGTACAAGAAAATGGAGGAGGAGAAGAAGAAGAAAGAGAGTTCTATAGAGAAGTTAATTAATAGTGATGATGATCATCAACAAGAACAACAAGAATTTGTGGAAATGACAGAGATTGTAACGCCCAATGCCTAGGATAATCGTCATGTGTCAAATGGTGTTTTTGTTTTTAATGGTTGTAATAGTTATCACCATGCATTTTTGTTTTTGAGCCAATGTTCTAATATTGTCATGTATCCAAATCTTCCATTTGAAGACAATCCGAGAATATAATTGGGAAAGAAAAAGTTGAGAAGAAAATATGAACTTTATTCTGCATATGTCTTTTTACGTTATTTGACTTTGTTAGTTTGTTTTGTGTGTTTTATTGCTTAGTTAATAGAAAAAACCTAGCATTCTATGGAATTTGTTGGTAACATGACTCTTGATCCACATTGAAACGAATAGGACTCATAATCGAGACGAAGGGTTCTTTTAGGACTATGACTATTGTTCTACATCGTAACGAGACAAGGGTTTGGGATAGTTTATAAGTTTCTTCTCACCCTTAATTAAATGTTGATTCCGGTCCACAAAATTTTTAAAAAAACTTCTAAATTAGAGAGGGCCCTTCCTCTATTACGGCGTCTTGCTTACCTACTTGTCATATGAGGATGCAAATCAACTCATTATATGAAATGTAGATTGACATAATGAAGTAGCATTCTAGGACTTGAAAGATTCTCTATCTAATATCTATTAGTATACTTGTACTGACAATTAAATTAGCACTCTCCCAATCGATCACAATAGCTAGTTGTATGAGAGTTAATTGTCTACCAGCTATGTCATGCCATAGCAAATGAATATGATAGAGAGGTTGTAAGTGCATTATCTCGTCCGTCTTCTAGAAAAACATTTTTTGAGCATGCGGACAAAATTGTTGACACTAGAGATATCTCTCTCATTTCTAGTAATTTCGCTACAGTTTATGAGCGCATTCTTAGATCTAGACTACGACATTGAAGAAGCAAGCTCACTCGGTTTGAGGTCAGACAATGTAAAATCTTCTAATAAAGATAGTTTTCTCCTTTATTGAATCTTATGCAATAGAAATTTAAATTAATTGAACCAGTAAATATCATACTCCAGATAATCATTAAAAAAACTATCATATTACATGTGTGCGTAATCATGTTTATTAATGGCCAAGCACCAATAAATAAAATTATTTAGATCTTCTAATAAAAGCAGATCTAGTTTGAGGACTTCATTTTCTTCATTGATCTTATCTTTAGCACAAATGACTTCCCTCCAAATCCATCCGTTAAAGATGGGGACAAAAGATAGATATCCAATTCGGTGAGGGTCTGATTGGAAAGTCACCTGGTAATTGAAATTGGTTTAATTATTAGGGTAGTAATTACACAATATTGTAATTATAATGATCCGTTTGTTTGTCAAAAAAAAATTATTATTTGACTGCACAAGTGTAATTACACAGTTAATTTAATTTAAAATAAAAAAATGAAATTAATATTTAAAAAATATGTGCCTTTATAAATGATATTAAATTAGTTATTTAATAAAACATTATTTCTTAAAAATAAATAAATTAATAATCATATATTTGTAACCAATATTGTAAAAAATATTTGATATATATATTTCAAATTAATAATATTTTAATTTTAATTAATTGTAAAACTTAAAAGCAGACTTTTTTGTGAGAACATCATGGATTGGATAATGCCATAACATTATTCAAATGTTTGACAAAAAAAATCTATCAACGGTAAGTGAAAAATAAACAACATGCAATGTGAAATAACAAGTTACTAGTATTAAAGCAAATAAATTAAATTAAAAAATATAACCTGAATTAAAAATCCAAAAGAAAATATTTAACATAATACTCTTATGTCAAATTCCATCATTACATAAGTAAGTTCAATGTAACTTAAGTAATCAAAAGAAAGGGAAAATATAAGTTTATAACCTCATTCACGATGAAATTCTACTTTAATAGCATCACTCATTATATGTCAAGTCTGTTAATGACTCATTATTTCTAATATTACGAGGTGTAGTTTCAAAAATTAGAATAATAACACGGTTATGCTAAATGAATAAAATAAGAAAATAAAAAAATATGAGTAATTACATAGAACCACAAGAAGTAAAGATTGGGAATGAGAAGAAAGGAAATGAAAGATAAATAATAAAAAAATAAAAATATATTTTAAAATATAAAAATTAGAAAGAAATGAAAATAAAATAAAATAAAAAGGAAAGAAACGAAAAAATAAACCCTATAATTACAGGGTGTAATTGCACTCAATTCTCAAGTCATGTAGTCAAGAATATATCTCTTGACGTTGGAGTGTACTTTTTTTGTCAAGTAATATCAATATTATTAAGTTAAAACTTAAAATCATTGACATAAAAATTATATACGAATGAATATAATAAGTGATTTTCTGAATGATCAATATTGACCGTTGAATGGTGACTTGTTTGTTGATGTCAAGATAATTGCATGTTGTTTGTCGATGTCAAGATAATTGCATGTTGTTTGTCGATGTCAAGATAATTGCATATTGTCTGAACCTATAAAGATGAAATCAAAATTTAGTTAGAATTGTTATTATTTTTACTTATTTTGCTTTTATGATGTACACTCATGTAATTGATCATATCTCATTAATACTTCCGTATAGACGATATTTCGAGTGTATATATATTCATCTTTCATTCGTTTCGATTGCTCTGTCATGACCAAAACTCATGTTGTCGACATATTGAAATCTCTCTTGAAAATGCAACGTAAAGTTAGTCAGGTGAGAAAACATGTTACTCTAGTTGGAATCCAACATTAGGCATTTGATCTTGTACTCTATTTATCGTCAATTCAAAACATAAATGTGTCGGAAATTATTTTTGAACAAATTTAAAAGGATATCCTTCATTTTTAGGGGAAAAAGTCAAATTCTAGAAACGAACACATCCTTGTTAGAGGAATGACCCGTTGTTATTTCTGCATGTATGATGATGATGTTAAATTCGCAGCAAATCATTCTTGTACCATTGCATATATTTATATGAGGATCTAAATTTTTAAGTAGCATGGTTGGTGCATTTTCTTGCAAAATTAACCTATTTAAGGGATGATAAATATATATATATATGTAATATCTTGTTCGTGTATGTAAAGAGATAAATATATACATACATATAAATATAAGTACACATTACGCAAGAGAATAAGAAAAACCTAAATGGCATAATAGATTAGACGATGTACCTATGCGCCAGAAGACCATTTGGTGCTAAAATATTCTTGTATTCATCTTGACAATAATTGGTGTATCATCTTCTGCAGGTCAAAACTAATAAATATTTTGCTTTCTCGGGGAAACTTTTCTATATATCAACATTTCAAAGAATAATGATAGAAGGAGGATAAAGTTACATTGGGAGATTTGATTTCAAAATAAAACTAACACAAAAATGTGGCAATTTCTCTTCAAAACAGAAAATTCGTATTTTGTCTATTCTTAAAGTCTTGTTTAATTTAACTAACAAATAAGACATTGAAATAAATGAAAGGGTATTTTAATCAAATAAAATATTTACTTAGATGGGAAGGATATTTATGTACTTTAAATATTGGCTTAAGCAATTTCCTCTTTCTCGACAGGTGCATTGCACGCGAACCACTTACTTAAAATGAAAAAAATATTACTATTACTTATTTAGGGTGTGTTTTGATTACATTTTTTTGAGTTAGTGGTCTATCATAAACAACCTCTTTTATATATGCTACAAAGATAAGGGTGAAGTCTACCAACATCCTACTCTATCAAAACTCCATTTTTGAAATTGTACTGGATATATTATTGTTGTTATACTTAGAGTGTTTTTTGAAGAGTTGGACTTAGCTTTTTGAGATTCAAAATGTATTTATTGAGCGAGAAAGAGGATAAACACGAATAGGTTATACAATATTCACTCGTCAAATAAATTCTTATTGCAGTTTGTTATCGAATCCATCTAAAAATAAAAATAAAACTTCAATGGTATAACTTAGTTAAAATTGCGAAAAGTTAATTTACACATACAAATCCGCTCTAACCATCTAGCTACTTCTGAAAAAATGAGTCATTTATACATAAATCACCCACAATATATAACTACAAAGTTAAAAAGTTTGATAATGATCTTGAAAATAATTTGGTCAAATTGTTGTACCAAAATCTCTACAAAAATATAGGATAAAATGTCAACGTTAAGTTACAAAAATGGTGAAAAAGTTAAATTGTGGTGCTCAGGTATTCAAGACTATAAAAAATCTGACCAAATTTTAAAAAGTTTGTACAATGTAAGTAGCGTCTTTAATTGAGAGAGATTCATTTTTACTAATTAATAAGTAAATCCAATGTGGTTAAAAGTTATAGCAAATATATTGAAAGGTTAACTCATAAGTAGTTAAAGAGTATTTTGACAAGAAAGGTTGATAGATTGAAAAATAATAGAAAGCATTACTAACTTTATCATAAAAGAGAAAAGCTAACTCGTCGGAATCGTTCGATCTTGAATTGCATGGTGTAATTAAAGAGCAAACAACCTTTGTAACACTATTAATTTTCTACACATACCGACCCAGGTTCGATTCCTGGCTGGTGCATTAGTTTTCCTTATTAAAAAAAAAAATCCTACACACTACACACCAATTAATTGTGCTTAAATTCGAAATACTACTAAAAATTAAAGTTCAAATATCCGTATATTAAAAATTAAAACGGTCATCATAATTTTATCTAACATGAAACTAAATAAATAATAAGATTTATTTTAGAGGGAAAATAAGCAAAAACGAAAATTAGAGTAGCATCATAGTGTGTGTGTTTGTATTATGTTCCAAAACTAACAAAATGAGAGTAAAAACATCTAACTTTAGCGAATCGATTCTATTTGAGAAGAATAAAATCTCTCTGATGTCCATAAAGTTTTTGGCTAAGCACCTCATTCTAGTTTTTGAAAATTAAAAGAAAAGAATATATAAAATGTTGGGTACAAACTGGCCAAGTAATGACCATTATGGAGGTAGTAATGCCACCAAAATAAATGGTGAGAAAGAGCAACGGATTGGTCATTATAGGAGGAGTAATTCAGCCAAAATAAATGGCTGAATTGAGTGCTGTGGCGTTTCTGATCTGTCTGCCCAAATTCTGACTTTCTGGAAACTTCAGGGACCAAACTGTATATCTTGAAACTTCAGGGATCAAACTGTACATATGAAAGAATTCTGGTCATTGTACATATGAAACTTTTGGGATCAAACTGTACATTTGGCAAAGTTCTCTGGCCCAAAAAGATAATATCAGAAGAAGCACAGCCCACGACCCACGACCCGTGAACCCGTGAACCCATGAACCCGACTGGCGGGCGGCGGCGGCGCGCGTGTGGGCTTTCCTCGAACCGAAGCACATCTAGGTCCTCCTTCCTTTAAACACATGGGATACCCCTTGGGGTCCCAAACCCCAAACCAATTTTGAGTCATATAAACACAACAATTCTTTCTTCCTCCACCGATGAGGGAGAATTGATCTCAAACCACACTTTTCCATACTTCAAACACCTCATTTCGTGGACTAATATCTCTTTCATTTCTCAATGAAATTTGACAATTCTTGGCCCTACGGTTATGTACGTACTTAGTAGATCATGCATGTGTGAAGAACCGGATTCTCCAACATACGTAACACTAGTGTTTAAGCCGTTAAAGTTGGTCGGTCGCAACTCCCTCCAAAGGAAAATTTCCAACAATCCCCTATTGAAAGAGATTTTGGCGCACTCACATGGTGCCTTTTCCATTTCCAGTAATATTTCAGCGGACCGATGTTGCATAAGGAGAGGTAGCTTCAGCTTTGAACCTTCCATAGTTAAATACCATCGGACTTACTTACTGCACGGTGAACGTGATGTCTTGAACCGTCAGTGTTTAGTGTAAGCCAAGTCAATAGTACCAACACAACAAATTCCCTTACTCTCTTCTTCGTAATGTTTTGTCCGTTTTGGCCATAGACAACTTCTTGGATTCTTAAGTGCGTTCATTTGAGGCGGCCCGTCCTCACACTTAAATAGGTGGTCTCCTACAAGGTATCCTGTTATACCCCACTTCACAAGTGTTAGGAACCATTAAAAGTTTCCCAAAACCTAACCTCAACTATTGAGGATCATTACAGGTTTTGAAAACTTAACATTTACCCCTACTGCAGATAGCACTTAACGTCTGATCCTTGGGTAAGCCCTTTGTCAATGTGTCTGCTATATTATCCTTTGACTTAATGTAATCAATGGATATTATACCCGTGGTGATCAGTTGCCTAACGGTCTTATGCCTCCGTCGAATGTGACGAGACTTGCCGTTGTACATAGCATTCCGTGCCCTTCCTAGAGCCGACTGACTGTCGCAGTGGATCATTACCGAAGGTACGGGTTTATTCCAACACGGAACATCCTCTAAGAAGTCATGAAGCCACTCGGCCTTCTTCTCTCTGCTTTGTCTAAAGCGATAAACTCGATTTCATTGTGGATCGGGCGATGCAAGTTTGCTTAGAGGATTTCCATGACACGCCCCCATCACCAATTGTAAATACATACCCACCGGTGGACTTGGTGTTCTCTATATCGGATATCCAGGTTGCATCACCGTACCCCTCTAGTACAAATGGATATCTCGAATAGTGTAACCCAAAATTTAACGTGTATTTCGTGTATTGTAATACCCGATTCAACGCATTCCGTGATTATCACTCGGATTACGGGTGAACCTAGACAACTTATTGATCGCATAAGCAATATCGGGTCGGGTGCGCTTGTTATATACATCAAACTACCGATCACCTGTGCATATCGCTCCCGGTATACGTGTGCACCAAGATTTTTATCAAGCTTTTGATTTGTATCCATTGGTGACTTTATCGGTGAACTGTCTAACATCTCGAACTTTCTCGAACATCCTCGATGTAGTGAGACCGAGATAAGACCGATCCATCGACGTCTTAGAGATTTTAATCCCTAAGATGACATCTGCGATACCCATATCCTTCATGTCGAAGCATTGTTTCAACATGTTCTTAGTCTCTAGGATTACCCTAGATCGCTTCTTGTGATCAACATGTCGTCTACATACAGGCATATCATAACAAATGAGTCAGAGTTACCTTTCGTGTAAACACATTTATCACACTCATTAATGGCGAACCCCTTCGATAGTAGAGTACTATCAATTTTTTCGTGTCATTGCTTCGGGGCTTGTTTCAGCCTGTACAGAGATTTGACAAGTCGACAGACTTTCTTCTCTTGCCCTTGAACCACATACCCCTCGGGTTGGTCCATATAAATTTCTTCTTCCAAATCACCATTTAGGAAGGCTGTCTTGATATCCATTTGGTGTATCTCAAGGTCACGCAAAGCTGCAATCGCAATGAATACCCGTATGGATGTCATCCGGGATACCGGGGAGTATGTGTCAAAGTAGTCAAAGCCTTCTGTCTGCCGATAGCCCTTGACTACCAACCTGGCCTTGTACTTGTCTATAGACCCATCTGCTTTGTATTTCCGTTTGAGTATCCATTTACAACCCAACGGTTTATTTCCCGGAGGAAGATCAACCAACTCCCACGTATGGTTATGCAGAATGGAGCCTATTTCACTTTCAATAGCTTCTTTCCAGAGCGGTGCTTCTGGAGTTGATAACGCCTTAGCAATTGTACTTGGTTCATCATTAACCATATAAGCTACAAAGTCAGGACCGAAGGATTTATCATTCCTGACCCTTTTACTTCGCCTTAGATCCATCTCTGGAGCCTCCAAGTTCTGAGAATCTGGAACACTAGATTCCGGATGTTCAGCCACCTCGAGATTTGCTAGATCTGAACCATTCAGATCCGGGCAGTCAAGGCCTCCCGGTTCTTGAGAGCTTTGTGCATAACTTCGTTTACGAGAGATTATGTCTTTTTCCTTTCTAGGAAAGGTATCTTCAAAGAATAGAGCATTCCTTGATTCCGTTATTGTACCCTGGTGGATATCTGGAATATCTGACATATGCACTAAGAAGCGATAAGCACTACTGTTATTTGCATATCCGATGAATATGCAATCTACAAGCCTTAGGCCCAATCTTGACCTGCTTTGGCTTGGGTACTTCAACCTTTGCCAAACAACCCCACACCTTAAAATATTTGTAGGTGGGTTTCTTTCCCTTCCATGATTCATATGGAGTTTTGTCCTTACCCTTATGTGAGACTCTGTTAAGAATCGTATTAGCGATAAGGACGGCTTCTCCCCACATGTTTTGGGGAAGACCAGAATTGATAAGCAAGGCATTCATCATTTTCTTCAATGTGTGGTTCTTACGCTCTGCCACACCGTTTGATTGAGGTGAATATGGAGCCGTCATTTGATGAATAATGCCTTCTTGGGCACAGTATTCCTCAAATGGCGCTACAAATTCTCCCCCTCTATCGCTACGAATGGATTTAATCCGTAGGCTCAGTTGGTTCTCAACTTCTGCTTTGTAACGTCGGAATGCTTCAAAGGCTTCATCCTTACTTTTCAACAAGTAAAGGTGACAATACCTTGTGCTATCATCTATGAATGTCACAAAGTACTTGTTCCCCCTTCTAGTTTGTGCGAAATTCAAATCACATATATCTGTGTGAATAAGTTCTAGAGGAGCGGTATTCCTTTCGACGGATCGAAAAGAAAGCTTGGTGAGTTTTGCCTCTACGCACACCTCACACTTATGTTGAGGGTTTACATCGATAGACGGCAACAACTCCATCTTTACCAGCCTTTGAATAGACTTGTAGTTAACGTGTCCTAATCTATGATGTCATAAATTAAAAGACTCAAACAAATAAGAAGAAGGTTCAACTTTATTACTTGGACGCAATACAGACATGGCATTCACTTTGAAGAGGCCTTCACAGATGAAGCCTCTCCCCACAAATGTGCCATTCTTAGTGAGTACAAACTTATTGGATTCAAACACTAGCCTAAAACCAGCATTAACCAATAAAGGTCCAGAAATTAAATTTCTTCTAATCTCTGGGACGTGCATCACTTCATTCAGAGTGAGTACCTTGCCGGACGTCATCTTCAGGACCACATTTCCTACCCCCAGCACGTCGGACGAAGCGTTGTTGCCCAAGAACAGCTTCTTGTCGGTGACTGGTGTGTACGTGAAGAAGGCATCTTTGTTGGAACAGATGTGTCTGGTAGCACCTGTGTCCATCCACCACTGCATCGGATTCTCAACCAAGTTGGCTTCTAGCACCACTGCAAAGAATTCCTCGATCATGTCATCTAGGAGCGTGTCCTTGACGACATTTTCTTACGCCTTGCCTTTAGACTTGGCTTTCTGTTGTTGCTTATTCTTGAGCTTGCGGCATTCCTTGATCCTATGACCAGGTTTCCCACAGTGGTGACAGTTACCTCTGAACATCTCCGCTGCGGGAGCTTTGCCGTCTTTCTGGAACTTCCGCTTCTAGCTTGAGTTCCCTTTGGCCTCAGCCAGATTCGCCTTCGCCTCAGCAGGTTGTCTACCCCTTGGCAAGGTCTTCTTATTATCTTCCTGGATTTGCAGTTTGACAATAAGCTCTTCAAAGGTCATCTCTTTTGTCTTGAGTTTCAAGTAACTCATAAACTCATTCCATGAAGGAGGTAACTTTTCAATCAGCGATGCAACCAAAAACTGCTCGTTTGGTTTCATTTCTTCCAAATCCAGGTGATGTAAAATCATTTGGAATTCCTAGACTTGGGACATCACTGTCTTACTGTCCACCATTTAGAATTTTAGAATTTTCCCAACGATGAACTTCTTAGTACCCGCATCTTGTGCGTTGTACTTCTTTTGTAGTTTTTTCCACAGCTCTTTGGCAGTGCCAACGGTGCAATAGACCGTGTAGAGAGGGTGTGCCAAGCAGTTCGGTATGTAGTTCTTACACATGAAATCGATATGATTCCACGCATCACGAACCATCTTCATGCCGTTAACGACATCGACTATTTCTATTTTAGTGGAGGGTAATTTGGAAATTTTAGGCTTGTATTATGTTCGCCCTAGTTTTCACTATATATAAACTAGGGCACCGTTTTCTCTTAGGATAGTTGAAGAAAAAGCCGACAAAAGAGAAAGAGAGAATTGTAAACTCAAAACTCCATTATAGTAAAATTTGCATCGGCAAAGTGGACTAGCTCTCGCATTGAGGGTGAACCACTATAAATATGTGTGTGCTATTTGTTCTTCGTTTATTTTTACTATTTTCTGATTATGTAGGATTTGGAACGTAAATTCTAACAACTGGTATCAGAGCGACATGTTGTGTTTCGATTCAGAAAAATAATGGGAGGCGAAGATGGTTAGTCGCACGGCATCAGAAAATTCGATAGTACAGATTATGCATTTTGGAGAATGCAGATTGAAGACTATTTGTATGTCAGAAAGCTTCATCAACTGCTGAGCCCGAAGTCAGAGGAGATGAATGATGCAGATTGAAATCTCTTTGACAGACAGGTTCTGGGAGTAATCCGATTGACGTTGTCGAAGAACGTTGCTCACAACGTGGCAAAGGAGAAGACCATCGCTGGCATGATGAAGGTTTTGTCTGACATGTATGAGAAACCTTCGGCTAACAATAAAGTATTTCTCATGAAGAAACTCTTTCATCTAAAGGTGAAAGAAGGTGCTCTTGTTGCAATGCACGTGAATGAATTCAATATGATTGTTAATCAATTGTCATATGTTGCAATCGAGTTTGACGATGAAGTGCAAGCCCTAATTTTGTTGGCGTCTCTACTGAACAGTTGGGAGCTGATGAGATCAGCGGTTAGTAATTTTGTCAGCAGTGATAAACTGAAATTCAATGATGTTAGAGATCGTATCCTTGCTGATGAGGTTCACAGGATAGATTATGGAGAAGCATCGACAAGTTCTGCTTTGAATGTTGAGAACAGAGGTAGAAATTATGACAGAAACTACAATCAAAATAAGGGCAAGTCGAAGTCAAGGAATGGCAGGAGTCAATCTAGATCCGGGCGAACACTTGAATGTTAGAACTGTGGGAAACTGTGTCACATCAAGAAGAATTGTAGGGCACTAAAGAAGGAGGACAACAAGGGGAGTGGAATCAATGCGGCTACTGAAGATACTGGTAATGCATTGTTGTTGTCCGTTGATAGCCCGATCGACTCTTGGGTGCTTGACTTAGGAGCCTATTTCCACACCACCCCGCATCGTGATATAATGACGAATTACGTTGCTGGGAATCACGAAAAAGTTTATTTGGCAGATGGTGAGCCTTTAGACGTTGTTGGTACTGGAGACATTAATTTGAAGATGTCAAATGGACACGTGTGGAATATCACAAAGGTCAGACATGTGCCGAAACTGATGCGTAATCTGATCTCAGTGGGTCAGCTTGATAATGAGGGGCATAATGTTAACTTTGGTAATGGGTCCTGGAAGGTTACGAAGGGCGCTATGGTGGTTGGTCGAGGTAAGAAAACTGGTACTTTTATATGATGATGAATTGTCGTGATACGGTCGTTGTGTTTTACAACACAAAGAAGACAGAGCAGTGGCACTGCAGGCTGTGGCATATGAGCGAGAAAGGGATGAAGCTTTTAGTGACTAACGACATAATTCCGGAGCTGAAGTCGGTGGACCATCATATGTGTGAAAGTTGCATTCTCGGAAAATAGAAACGAGTAAGTTTTTCAAATGCAGGTAGGGAATTGAAGGCCGAGAAGCTTGAATTAGTGTACACTGACGTGTGGGGACCTGCCATTGTCCCCTCACTAAGAGGATCACATTACTACGTGACCTTCATTGATGATTCAATACCGCAACCTTCTTAATTAACGAGAACTGTCTGTTCCTTTGGGTTTCAGAATTCCAGAAGAGGCTTGAAGTGAAAAAAAGGTAAATATTTCTTTTCTTAAAGTGTTTGGTTTCTTGTCATGTGTTCATATTGATGCTACTGCTAGAAGTAAACTTGATCTGAAATCTAAGAAGTATTATTTTATCGGCTATGGTGACACCGAGTTTGGTTATCGATTCTGAAATGACCAAAATCGGAAGATCATCCGAAGCAGGGACGTCGTCTTCAATGAACAGGTGTTGTACAAGGACAAGTTGCGGGAGAGTTCAGAATGTAAGAACAATGAATCAGAAACAGTTGATTTGAGAGACTTCTCGGTAGCCGAGCTACAGCCAGGTACTACTGAGGTAGAGGAATAAGCTAGTGATGGCGGGGTTGAAGAAAATGATGATCCTAAAACAAATCAGCGGACGCCGATCATAGAATTACACAGATCATCCAAAATCAGTAAGACAACTCATAAGTTCTCTCCGACCCTTAACTACATTCTGCTCACTGACAGAGGGGAGCCGGAATGTTACGAAGAAGCAATGCAAGTTGATGAATCGATCAAGTGGGAACTGGCAATGAAAGATGAGATGGAATCACTGTTGTCAAATCATACATGGGAGTTAGCTAAGTTACTAGAGGAGAAGAAGGCATTGCAGAACAAATGGGTCTACCGAATAAAAGAAGAACACGATGGAGGTAAGCGCTATAAAGCAAGGCTGGTTGTGAAGGGATTTCAACAAAAAGAATGCATTGCATACACAAAGATCTTCTCTCCTGTAGTCAAGTTGGTGACAATCAGAATTATTCTTGGGCTGGTAGCAAAGGAAGATCTGCATCTTCAACAGATGGATGTGAAAACTGCTTTTCTTCACGGTGATTTAGATGAGGAAATCTACATGAAACAACCTGAGGGATTTGAGGTCAAAGAGAAAGAGAATCTGGTGTGCAGCTTCAAAAGAGCCTGTACGGACTTAAACAGGCTCCAAGATAGTGGTATAAGAAGTTTGACAGCTTTATGAAGAAAGTCGAGTTCATAAGGTGCGAAGCACATCACTGTTGTTACTTCAAGAGATTTGGAGACTCCTACATCATATTTCTTCTTTATGTTGATGACATACTGATCGTAGGAGCAGACCTACATGAGATTGATAGGCTGACAAAGAAGTTGTCAGAAGAATTTGCAATAAAGGATCTGCGAGCCGCAAAACAAATTCTTGGGAGGAGAATCATCAGAAGTAAGGAGGGCCTCAAGCTCTCACAAGAAGAATACGCGAAGAAGGTTCTCAAGAGGTTCAAGATGGATGATATCAAGCCAGTCAATACTCCTTTGGATATACAATTTCATTTGTCAAAAGATCAGTCGCCGGTGACCGAGGACGAGATGAAACATATGGATAAGGTACCCTATGCCTCTGTTGGCAGTCTCATGTATGTGATGGTATGTACGAGGCCAGACATTGCACATGCAGTGGGAGTTGTTAACAAGTTTATGAGCAATCCGAGAAAGCAACACTAAGAGGCTGTGAAGTGGATTTTCAGATATCTAAAGGGCAGCTCGAGCTCAACTTTGTGTTTCCGAAAGTCAGAGACAGGATTGCAGGGATATGTTGATGCTGATAATGGTGGTGTTGATAGTAGAAAGAGCACATCCGGATATGTTTACACCTCGGAGGTACTGCGATTTTCTGAGTTTCAAAGTTGCAGAAGATAGTAACTCTCTCTAGTTGTGAGGCTGAGTGCGTTGTCGTGACGGAGGCTATGAAGGAGATGATGTGGCTACAATCTTTTCTGCAGGAATTGGATAAGGACCGCGAGGGAAGTGTGCTATACTGTGATAGCCAGAGTGCCATTCATTTGGCAAAGAACCCGGTTTACCATGCTCGCACGAAGCACATACAACTTCGGTACCACTTCATCCGATCAGCTTTGGAAGATGAAGTGTTAGTGCTTGAGAAGATCACAGGGAGTCAGAATCCAGCCGACATACTGACGAAGGCCGTGCCTAATGATAAACTGAATTTGTAAGCAACTTCAGTTGGAATTCTTGGATGAGAATTGGAGTCACAGCTGCAGATGGAGACAGATGATTGAAATCAGTCTCCAAGTGGGAGATTATTGAGTTGTGGAGCCTAATTCACCGCCGACACTATGAAGACCCTACGCAGAGTGTGGAACGATGATCGACTGTTTCAGAAATAGCCGATAGCAACAGCCGACAGAATATGTTCGCCCTATTGGAGGGTAATTTTTGTCGACTGTTTCTGTTTTAGTGGAGGGTAATTTGGAAATTTTAGGCTTGTATTATGTTCGCCCTAGTTTTCACTATATAGGGCGCCGTTTTCTCTTAGGGTAGTTGAAGAAGCAACCGACAAAAGAGAGAAAGAGAGAATTGTAAACTCAAAACTCCATTATAGTAAAATCTGCAGCGGCAAAGTGGACTAGCTCTCGCATTGAGGGTGAACCACTATAAATATGTGTGTGTTATTTGTTCTTCGTTTATTTTTACTGTTTTCTTATTATGTAGGATTTGAGACGTAAATCCTAACAAAAACAACACACAAATACATGATGCTGCAAAAAGGATGATTGACTCATTCAACTAGGAGGACTTCCCACTTTTAGAACATATAGATAGATATAGATATGATTAGATTAATGACTCACTTATTTATTAACTCAGTCAATTTTGACCAATTTAATTCAACTTATTAAAAGGTAGGCTGATATGTAGCACAAATTTACCTATGGGTGTCACTCCCCAAGTCCGTGACATGTGTTATTTGCTTGGGTCTAGGCCCGCACGAATTTATCTTTTGAGTTTGTCACATCGAGCCAAAAAAGCTCGTACATCATGTGAAAACTTGAGTTATGTGTAATAAAGTTCACTTTCCTCTCCCATTTCGATGTCGAATTCGCTTAAGGTGTCACGTGCACCTCATCTTCAGAAGCTTGCCAGCCTAGAAACCTGTCAGTCCTACTTGATCCGCCCTCATCAGCCCGCCTTTTGTTAGGAGCTTCACAATGAGAAACTGTAAAAAAAATACGGTGTACCCAATATTTGGACATCGCTATTTAACATATACCCAATTTTTAAAATTTTGCACTTCTTCCACTTCGGAACAATTTCAAACATATTAACCTACTCATTTTTTAATTAACTCAACTCATTTTAACCCGATCAAATGATATTGACTACTCATTTATTAACTCAACTCATTTTATCTGCTCAAATAAAGTGGAAACCATTTATTTTACACTACCCCAAATGCAAGGTGAAAATAAAGAAAGTTGTTATTGACAGCAGAACGTGAATGCATCAACCATATAAAGACTAAACAAAAATTTGGGCATGTGTTATTGCCGTTAGACACTTGCTCGACCATTCATTTACCGAGAACGCATTTTTGGAGAATGGTAATTGGTAAGCGCTTCCCAACTGGAAATGCCATAAAATAGGCGTATGTTTTAAGTGTTTATTGCAGCTATATACCCTAAGGCTTAATATTGAATACTTCAATACATTATAGAAGTTTTTCTATTAGACACTAAAAACTTTTGAGCGTGTTCTGAAGTGCACATTACGTAAATAAGTTAACCACTTAAAATATGTCACATTCTTTAATTATATATACTAATCTCAATAAGTTGTAAACCCTCATGCTTATTCCAAGAGGCTGATGTATTAAACGAGATGACATATTTATTCGGATTAACTTACTATACCTAATAGACGTTTGAGAATACGTTAAAAATAAAATTAAAATTTGAATCAAAAGTACTGTCTAATATGAATACTTTATCATGTCTTCATGTGTTCAGTTGGAACATAACTGTAGTTTGAGTGTCTAAATGAAATTTACAGACAAATCTAAGGAATTGCGTATGTATTAAGCCTATACTCAAGTCTAAAGTTTGACGATAGGATGCATGGCAGAAGTTCTAGTTCTCCTAAGCAGAGGCGAATTCAAGATATTAAGAGGATGGGTGCATCATCAAGGGCGGATCTAAGGGGGCGGAAGAGTGTTCACCCGAACCCCCTTGGCAAAAAATTACACGATATATGAGATAATATTTTTATTTTTATGCACATATATAGATTTTGAATCCACTATGCACAAGATTAAAAGTTGACTCAGTGATTTAAGAGGTTTAAAATTTACCTTGAGGTTCTAAGTTCAAATCGCAAACACTACATTTTTATCTGCATTAAAGAGGGGAAATGAAAAAAAAATAAACACACACACCAAGGATTCAATCCCTCAACCTCTAAGCCTTAAGCCAAGCACCTAACCAGTGCTTCATTCCCTCTAGTTTGACTATGTGTTTCTTCAGGTAATATTAGGTATATTTATAAGAATTATATACATAATATATTGAATTTAATCGGTGATCATAAGTTCACATGACCTATTTTTTACATATAAATTCGCCCGGCTGTTGAGCGTTTTTCCAATTAGGACGAATAATTCAATTTCAAGTTTATCCAACAATTTTACTCCTGGGAATCGAACAAAGCACCTTTGCTGTAACATAATTTTGGTGATCGTCATTTTAAGATTTATTTTGTCAAATCATCAAAAAGATAAACTAAATATGGAAACATATAGACCTAAATCTATGAGTACAGATGAATTTATTTAGTCTTGCGGTTATTAAGACGTAGAAATTTAGCCCATTAATAAATTTACAATTGTGTTGGATTATCTGCGAAAAGAACGCATACTTTATGAAATATCTTAAACCTATTTAACTTTTAAATTTAGCAGATCGCTTTTAATTTAGGTCAAAATTTTGATACTAATGCCATACTACTATTATATATGTGCGTGGACGATCAATATTTACATCGCTCTAATTTATGTGAATTTATTTGTTCATAAATGAATCATCCTTTTAAAATTTGGAAATAACTAAATTTAAATTTCTCATTTTATCGTAGGATATTTAATAGCCACATAATTTTTAGAGCATGTTTAACATCATAAATTTCAAAAGTTTTATAACCAAATAAATATTATTGTAGGAAATATTCTTCCTTGCCTTTATTCATTAATGATGTACAATATATATATAGTGTTAGAGAAATATTTACTTTGCTACAAACTAGATAACTAACCAATCTTAATTACAAGAAAAATCTAATTCTACCTAATATAAGAGATGTACAATTATAAATGCAATCTAATTCTATTACACCCCCGCAGTCGAAGCGGGAGGTCAGCGTATGCTGAGACTGTCCCAAAAATCTTCAAATAAAACCAGCGGAAGACCTTTTGTAAAGATGTCGGCAATCTGATAACGTGACGGGACATGTAAGACACATACTTGTCCACGTGCAACCTTTTTGCGAACAAAGTGAATATCCAGCTTAATATGTTTAGTGCGTTTGTGGTGAACTGGATTCCCTGAGAGATAAATTGCACTAATATTATCACAATAAACCAATGTCGCCTTTGGAACCGGACAGTAGAGCTCTAAAAGAAGGTTCCGTAGCCAACAAGATTCAGACACCATATTGGCAACTCCTCTGTATTCTGCTTTAGCACTGGATCTGGACAAGGTTGCTTGCCGTTTTGAGGACCAAAAGACCAAACTATCACCAAGGAATACACAATAACCAGACGTGGAGAGTCTGGTATAACAGACGATCACCCCAATCAGCATCTGTGTATGAAATAAGAGTGGTTGTCGAAGACGGATATAAATGCAAGCCATGATCGAGAGTACCCTGAATATAACGCACAATGCATTTGAGAGCATGCATGTGATCCTCCATCGGGTTTATACATGAATAGACAAACCCGTTGCACAACATAAAAAGAGGTCGGACCTCATGAATGTGAGATACTGCAAGGCTGTGGTAATGTGATGGATCGACATATGGCTTGTTGGACGAAGCACTTAACTTCGGTTTAGTATCAATCGAAGTGGCAGACGGTCTACATGATGACATGCTAGCTCGTTGAACAATCCCTGCTGCATACTTCTTTTGGGATAAAAATAAACCAATTGCATGACGTGTCACAACTATCCCCAAAAAGTAACTTAGTGGCCATAGATCTTTCATTGCAAAGTCAGAGCCAAGCAGTGACATAATAGACTTGCGAAGAGTATCAGATGAGGCAGTTAATAGAATATCATCCACATACAAAAGAATATAACTTATATCATTACACTGACCATAGATGAATAGAGAAAGATCAGACATGCTGTTAGAAAAACTAATATGTGAAACATAATCTGCGAACCTCTTGTACTAGGCCCTAGGAGCTTGTTTGATCTCGTCTAATGATTTCTTCATAAGGCACACATGATGAGGATAAGTAGGGTCTCTGTACCCCATGGGTTGATACATGTATACTATTTTATTGAGGTCTTCATGCAGAAAGGCATTTTTTACATCAAGCTGATGAAGCGGCCATGCCTTTGAAAGAGCCAGACTAAGGAACGTTCTAATAGTTGTCGGTTTGACCACCGGACTGAAAGTCTCACCGCAATCCACACCAACCTGTTAAGTCTTCCCATCACCTACAAGACGGGCTTTGTGCCTCTCAAATAACCATCAGATTTTTCTTTATGACTAAAAATGCACAAAGACCGAATCACATTAACATTAGGGGGACGGGGCACCAAATCCCACGTCATATTATTAATAAGAGTATTAAATTCATCATTCATAAACATTTTCCAATTCGGGTCATTAAGGACAGACACAGAATTACGATGCAATGGTGACTTGGAAACATGGGTGTGAAGATCGTATTTTTTATTTGGCTTAAAAATCCTGTGTTGACTACGAGTGATAGGTCGTTGGGTCGGAATTGGAGTTGGGCTAGGCGGGAAGGACGGACTGCCCGGCAGTGGGTTGGCAGTGACTGGACTGTCGGACAGTGGGCTACTTGAGCCGGAAGATGGGCTGAGACCCAGCGGACTGCCAGCCTCTGGGCCTTGCGGTAGTAGGCTGCCAGCGAGAGACTCAGTTGGGCCAGCAACCGCCGGGATCGGTGATTGGGTAGAGACACCGGGAAATATGGGGCCTATTTGGGGGGCTAATTTATGGATCAAATACGGGGGTATGCTATCATCAAGAAATTCATAGGCAGGAGGCCCGAAACAATATAATTTAGCAAAAGGGAAATTTGTTTCATAAAAAATTACGTGACGACTTACGATGATTTTATTAGAGGATAAGTCAAAACATTTGTAGCCATGATGATTTGACGGATATCCTAAAAAATACACGGAGTTGACCGGGGTTGAAGTTTATTAATGGTAGTAGAAGAAAGAGAGGATAACATAAGCACTCAAAAACCCATAAATGAGAATATGATGGGTCTCTTAGGTATAAATTTTTGAGTGGGGATTAGTAGGCTACTTGTTTGTTCGGAAGTATGTTCAACAGATATGTTGCCATTTGTAACGCATGATGCCAAAATGATGGTGATAGAGAGGCATGTGCAAGTAAGGTTCTAACAATATTGTTAATGGTTCGAATTTTTCTTTCTGTTTTTCCATTTTGAGATGATGTATGTGGACACGAGAGTCGAAACGACAAACCATTAGTTTTGCAAAAATCCAAAAAGGCCCATTATCAAATTCTTTACCATTATCACACTGAATATTTTTAATGTCCCATTCAAATTGAGTGCGGATGTATGCTCTAAAGGATAGAAAGATGGAAAAAACTTGTGACTTTTTAGACAAAGAAAACGTTCAAAAAAAATTAGAGTATTCATCCAACAACAGAAGATAATATCGGTGGCCCGAAGAGCTCAAAACGGGAGATGTCCAAATATCACTATGAATAATATCAAAGGGCATAACAGTACGAGAATTAGAAAAAACAAAAGGCAACTTAACATGTTTTCCAAGAGAACAAGAGCGACAAATACGAGAACTACGAGGTCTAGTACACTCAATAAATTTATTTTGTTTAAGGGAAGCAAAAACATGTTCTGCCGGATGACCCAAACGTTCATGCCATAAAGAATGAGCTAAAGCTGCAAACGTGGATGGTAATTTGTCTTGATGTGTGGTTGTGGTGATGAATAAAGCTCGCCCCGACTATCACACCTCATTAAACGCATCCCCGTCTGAAAATTCTTCACAAAAAAACCCAAAAGGATCAAATTCAACAGAAACCCAATTATTAGTGGTAAATTATCTAACTGAAATCAAGTTTTTAATTAATTTAGGTGCGTGAAGGACATTTTTCAAAATTAAAGGTGTGTTCGGGGGAGACAAGTTTGTAGTACCATAACTACAAATTGGAATTGAATGACCATTTCCGACAATTATACCATGATTATTGCTCAAATTAAAATAGGACGAGAGATTACCTTGTGAGGATGTCATATGAGACGTTGCATCGGTGTCCATGTACCAATTTACATCGGGCGGAGTAAGCCCAAGAGTGTGCATCACGGCCTCGATATCTGTCGGGGTCGCCATTGCTGAGTGGGCCTGCTGCTACTGGCTCGGCAGTGGCCCAAGAATTCCAGCCCTTGGTTGTTGGGCCTGCTGGTTGCTGGTCCGTTGTGCCTGGGGTGTTAGCCTGGGGTTGGGCCTGGCCCAATTTCCCGCGGGGGAATGGGCAGGGAGGCACGGTACCAGTCCACTGCCCCACTGGGTTGGCGGCTGCTGCTGGCCGCCGCCACAACCGCCACCTCCTCCACCACCGAGGTTTTTGCTCCCGTTACAACCGTTTCGTCCCTTATGGCCACGATTTGGTGGCAAATTTTTAAATTGTGACGAACTCTCATCGGACGGAGCGGCAACCAAGGAAGAATTTGACACGGTGACTATCTTTTTTGGCAAAACCCGCTTCTTCGAGGATGAGCATCGAACGGGCTTGGTAGAATGTTGGAAGAGGAATGCTTTGGCGGATGAGCGTACCTACTCCATTATATGCGTTAGTAAGACCTGCAACCATTTATAACACGAGCCGATTGTTAGTTACCGCACCCCGACGTTCTTTAGTTAGTCTGACAGAACCTTGAGCTGTTGACAATATGCAAACGCATTAGGAAAATTTGTCATATTAGTGGTGAAAAATTCCTGCTCAAGTGTGACGACCCTAGAATTCTTAGTCTTAGAATATGTCATGTAAACGTTCCTAAGCTTCCATAGCCGTGTAATCAGGCTAAAAAATAGTATGTAGTAAATCACTCGATATTATGGCGTAGATCCACTGGAGGACCGTTGCATCAAAGGTCAACCATATTCATTTTCATCATCGGTCTTCGGCACCTTCTCATTGCCTTTTTCCGACGTAATTATGTGATGGATAACCCAGTGTGAGCGACAATGGATTTTAAAGAGTTCCGCCCATGTCGCATAATTGACTTTTCCATCTCAAGAGTGAGGAGATATGAGATTTGATGTTGGAAATAGCTAGGGCGGGTGAAAATTGGATTTTGAGTCGGACATGGCTATCGGACAGAGAAGGGAAGCCGGCGGCGCAAGGAAACGGGGGAGAAGGGGGGAGCGACGGGTTTGAGATAGAAAATTTTAGGGTTTAAGATCTTTTCCTAAAATCTTTACCATGTAGGAAATATTCTTTATTGCCTTTATTTATTAATAATGTACACTATATATAGTGTTACAGAAATATTTACTTTGCTACAAACTAAATAACTAATTCATCATAATTACAAAAGAAATCTAATTTTACATAATATAATAATATAAGAGAGGTACAATTATAAATGTAATCTAATTCTATTAATTACAATACAAGTTTAGAATGATTTTAAAATGTCGAACAAATTAAACACGGGAATGACCAAAAGATCATAGGAAGGAAATTATTAATCAATTATTTTCCGTTGTCCTTATTATCCTTTTTCAGTTAACTCTTAACCGCAAGTAAATATCTCCACTTCAATGGCGCTTCAACTGCCATCATCACTATCCTTGTTATCCTCTTCACACTGCAAAATTTGCTCCATTCAACTCCACCCTTTCTCACCCTTTACTCATAAACTCCTTTTATCTCCCTCGAATTCGCAAAAATTTCGATTAAAAAAGAGTAGCAGAGGCAGAAGCAATTCGCTGGGGCCTTTATTTGTGACAAATGAGGAAGAAAGTGCAATTTATACTGTTACGGAAGAAGATGACGATGACCCAGATCCTGAATCAATTGAATACGTTTCTCAAATTAAACGAGTTTAGTCTTTTTGTTTTGCTTTGCTTTTACTATTTCTTTTCCTGACTGCTTTGGTTTGCTTTCCTTTGAGCCGAGTGTCTATCGGAAACAGCCTCTCTAACTTTATAGATAGGGGTAAGGTCTGCGTACATTCTACCATTCTCAGAACCACTTACATTGGGTATGCTGTTGTTGTTGTTTTGCTTTTACCCAATTTTCTTGTTATACTTGTGATGTATATAGGATTCAAAATTGTATATCTTTTTTGTAGGCTTTGGAGCTTCTCAAGAGGAACCGGGATATGCTGTTCGGTGAGGTAATGGATTTATTTTCAGTCGTTTTAGTTTTATCTTTTGAATTTCCCAGCTTTTTAAGTTCTCAGTTTATTTTAAAAGGTCACTAATGTTGTACATTTTCATAGTCTATTTAGCTATTGTTATCTGAAAGATGTTGGTGCCTCTCCTTTTTTATAGTACCTTATGGATTATCTTAGCTACGATTAAAGCTTAGTTACATTTAGGCATGGCGTCCATGAAGGAGTAAGTGTGAGATTTAGGGTGTGTTTGGTACGAAGGAAAATGTTCTCGTGAAAAATCAGTGATTCTTCTTACTTATTTTCTGGTGTTTGGTAAGTCGGCGAAAAATATTTACTCAAAAGCATTTATATGAAATCTAGGCAAATACTATGGAGGTGGGAGTAGGATAGGAATGAGAGGGTGGTGGAGGTGGGGGCTAGGGGGGGTTGGGGTGGGATTGAGTGTGTTGGAGGTTGGGGAGGAATGAAATACCATTTATGAAACTTTTTTTCTACTTTCACTATGTTAGTCATATTTTCCTCATTTTAAAGAACTTGTTTTCCTAGAGAAAATGTTTTTAAAATTGTTTGACTAACCAAAATTGACAAACATTTCCTCCATGCCAAACACACCCTTAGAAAACTGTAGTTTTGAGGAATCTTAATTTGCTTAATTTGGTTTGAAGACGAATTATTTAGTATTGAAATGAAATGGACCTGAATAGAGTGGAATGGATACTAAAAGATTCTCATAGTTTACCCCAACTTACTTGAGATTGAGGAATAGTTGACTATAAGTTGATAGACTGTTTTAGTTAATTAGTTCAATGGGGTCAAATGGTTTCTAGATTGAATAACTCCCTTGGGTTTATTACAGGTCAAGCTGACTATAATGATTGAAGACCCCAGGGACGTCGAGCGGAGACGGTTGCTTGGCATTGACGATGAAAATGCTCCAACTAGGGATGACTTAGCTGCCTGTTTAGAAGAAGTAAGTATTTGCTCCATAAATGCCCCAGATTTATATGCCTTTTTGACTCGGGAGGCTGCTCCTGAACTCTATTTCTGGTTGCTGCTATCAAAGTTGTGATCTGGGTTGAGAACCATGAGGTCTCAGGTTCAAATCCCAGCAAAGACAAAAACGCTAGATGAGTTTTTCCATATGTCCTAGCCTTGATGGACAGAGTTACCTAGTACTTGTTGCTGGTGGGAGGTGACAGGTATTCCGTGAAATTAGTCGAGCTGCGCGCAAGGCACAAGCTGGCCTGGACACGTAGATCGTCTGCTTGGGATTGTAGTGTAAATGATAAATTGATTGATGATTAGAATAGAACATTTCATGAAGTGTTTTCTGTAGGGCAATTGCAAAGGGAAGTTTGTTCTAAGAAAATGAAAAAAGTTCCACACTTTTTAATGGAAGAATCTAATGATGTGGACGACAATTTTTTTTACAGAAAAGTGCAAGTGCAATATGTTGCAACACAACTTTTTAGAAGGATTTATAGAAATAGATGCTAACACTTGTTTTAGGAAATAGTCTGTATTATTTACATAATTGAACTGTGCACTGAAATAGGCAGATTTTTGAATCACGCTAACTACAAAGTTTACTCAATTGAACAGAGGTTCTCACTGACGAAGCAATACCAAAATGTCTCATTCTTCTGTCACTGCTTTGCATCTCTAATTCTTTTTCCTTTATCATTTTCTTACTTCAACGTCATTCTTTCCCCCTTATTTCCACTTCCCTTTTTGTACATTTCAAGTTTGAGGAAGGATGTTTTCCACCAAAAGACAAGTTATAAGGACCTTGTTTGATCAATAGGTTTTGTTAACAAAAAGAATATAACCACCTTATTATCTCGTGTTGCAAAGCAAGTGGAAATATTTCCTTTATAAGTGTTTTCCAGGAGGGTCGAGTAAGTCTACCACCAAGAGATGGAAAGATTCACTCGTCGTTGTCTCTATTGCGTTTTGAAGTTCTGTTCCCAAGATTGTTACCCTAGCTAATTCGATCACTAGGCCACTCCCTTGAAGAAGGGTTATTCTACAACTCCTATTAGAGATATATGAGAGATGTACAACTGCTCACTTCTGTTGTGTAAGGATTTTCTAGACCTAAAAGTTTTGTTTGATGTTTAGGTCTTTTTCATATGGTATCAAAGTCAACTTTTTAGGTCTGTTCTCTCACTCATAAATTGGATATTGTCTCTATCTATATTCTATTGCTTAGAGCTTCTCTCTTTACTTAGTCTATTGAGCCAATAACTCCAAGCACACTTCTCAGACTGTTGAGCTAACTCTCTCTAATCTTGGCCTTTTCTATACTCCAGGCACACTTCCAGTATATAGAGCCGATTCTAGGGAATACGTCAAAAGGGCGCCTAAGGAAAAAGAAAAGCTAAGATGTAAGACCATACCAAACTCCTTTAGTATCATGCAATATGGTAGACAAGGGAGGGTTGGCCTAAGTGGAACGGTCCCTCCACCTCTAACCATGATGTTGGGGGTTCGAGTCACAAGGAGAAAAAGTGTGGAAAAGTTCCAATTCTGGCCCCTGGGGGGTGGTTTGATTTTTGAAAGGGGTGGGGTTTACCACAGTAGAAAGGAAAGTATCATGCTATTTGGTAAGAGTTGATAAAAAATTAGCTAAGAGAAGATTCTGTATTACTTGAAGTCTAACAAATTAGAATCTTTTGTGATGTTAATTCTATATTTACCTCTATTGCATAAAATATTCTTTGCACCAACTACACAACCAACCCCTTAACTAAATACTACTTCTAAACAAACTGATATCTACCAAAGCATGACGAAAACTAAAAGGAAACTAACACCACAAAAGCAACTACTACACCTCATTCCTAGTCCTAAGTGTACTTGAGCTTTAGAAAAAAATGATCATTAAATATTTTCTAAAAAACATTTATCCGAAATCTGTAGGATCGACTATGATCACTCTTTCAGAATGATGTGTAAAGTGTCGGAGAACATTTTTTTTTACTGTTGGTATTACTCAACCACAAAGAGAGTATATGAGAACATTCTTTTTACTTTTAGTATTACTCTACAACAAATAACTCAACTTACACTTTTGTGTTACACAATTTTCTTTCGAAGTTTCTTTTATTAGTCCTTTCAGGAAATTTAAGCACTAAACTAAAGTTGTATGGAAATACATATATAGCTGATTGAATGGAACCTTTGTTGCGAGCAAGTGGATCTATGTAATATTCAAAGGAATATGGTGACTGAATAGGAGAATAAAAAGGGCAGCCCAGTGCACTAAGCTCCCGCTATGCGGGGGGTCCGGGAAAGGGCCGGACCACAAGGGTCTATTGACTGAATAGGAGAATATTATTGGAAAAAAAAACAGAATGGTGGTGAAATATTGGTTATATGTCGAGTCAGGGAAAGAATCTTGTACTATTGCAGGGAAGACCATCTCAGAAGTGATGAATAGATAAAACTGTCAGGAAATAATCTCTGTGGTTGAAGCTTGTAAGGTCCATATATGGACCGATTGAAGATGTTATTTGAGGTTCTGTTTGTGAAGAACAAATGTGATGGCCATAGATAGCATTTACATGCATATTGCCGAATACTAACATAAATAAAATTTCAGCAGGGTACATGTATGTTCTAACAATGTGATAGTGGAGTTAAACTAGCAGTTCGGAGAAAATATGAAAATAAACCTACATAGGTGTCAGCGAGTCACAAACAAAAAAGAGTTATAAGAAAATCTACCGATGTTCTCAAGGAAGATAACTTAAATATTAACTATAAGTTCCACCCCATTTTATGTGGTAAAACTTGACTAGCTCTCGAGAGTTAATGGGTTAATTTGACTTAAATATTTTATTACTATTTGAAGAAAGCACTTGACTACTCATTGAATGTGTATAAAGTTTGTTCAGTATATGTGAATTTTGAAATGTGTAAATTGTATCATAAACAAATTATTTGCCGAACTGCATCGAAGATTTCATAGCATCTTGAAAAGGAAAATGTCACGTGAACCAACCAGCAAAAAGCATTAATGCTGCAAAGACCAATGCTCCAATTGATGTACAATAGAGTTGTAATTCACTAGTTATTCCAGATGCTCGCCAAATCTGAAACAATGAGAAAGTCTAATAGCAAAGAATCTTTTTTCTTGTTCTTGTTCACCTCAATAGATTCTCAATGAGTTTTATATGCATAGCTATAGATCAAATTGTTACTATTTGAGTGTAAAAGAAGCATCTTCTGTTGGACCAAATTACTATCTATTGAAATTCTAATGTCTTTGATCAACAATCGTTGAAGGATAAAGGCTTTGGTTGTCTTTAGAGTGCTTATTAACTTATTTTTTCTTCTTAATGTTGCAGTTTATGGTTCTAAGTATATATTTCCTATGCCCTTGCTAAATTCTTTATTATAATTTTTCTTTTTGAAGATAAATGAGGGAAAAGTACCAAAAGATCAGGTTGCTCTGCAGATGCTAGCGGAAGAGATGAATTCATGGCCTAATTTGGAGGTATTACTGTGACCCCAAACATCCTCTGGACACTTTTACAATTAAGCTTGATAATGAAATTTCAACAACTTAATTTTTTTTAGCTACTCTTTTTAGTACTGAGTCAGCTAAAAGTAAATGAGATGACCTCTGATAAGAAGTTTATTGTTTCTTTTGTTTTAAATGAGGGATGTGAATTTCTTGGAAGCAAAACCTCAAATTCACAATAAATTTGACCTAAGAATCGATTTTTTTCTTAATTAAAGTCATCCTAACAGGCGTGGGAGGTCTGTTAGTGAAACTTTATCAGGATACGCCAATCAAAAAAGCAAATTCTAAACTGTCGCATGTGTTGAATTTAAACCTTTCACGCTCAAAGTCAGATACGCTGGTCAAAATGAAATCGTTCAAATGCATTGGAATATTTAACACTGCTTTATTGGTTGAATAGTATCTCCTCAAGTTTAGATTTCAGGATTAGTTTATATCTTTCTCAAACCATTTGCTGCAATTTTTTTTAGTAGTAGTAGAAATCATTTCTATGTTCTTTTCTTTCTTTTCGACTTTTTCTCTCTCCTTTTGTTTGTGCTTCCACCCGGGCTTTTCATTCTGTTTTATAGAGACCCGAGGAAATTCTATATAATAATAAATGTAGAAAGGTGAGGGTGAGGTACTTTCCCCGGCATACGGAAAGAAAATGCAGGATGATTCTTTCTTCAGGATTTGGCCCGAACTGTTCGGCAGATTCCCACGCGTTACGCACCCGTTCGCCACTTTGTTCTCAACTCTTCTCACCTCCTGGGCGAGACAAGCTACCTTTAGCTAGGAGCCTCTTTTCCTTCTGTTTCTTTTAGAAATTTCAGACACCAGTACTATTTCTTTCATGCATTAAGCTTTTACGTGATCTGGACAATTCCATTTACAGATAATATTGATTTCTTTTTCTTTTTCATTTCTTGAAATCGAATGAGACTCCTTGATTGATTTTAGTCGGCTTTTCTCCTTTTTGGCCCATCGGCCGAAATTAATTACGGGCGCTAGCCAAAATATACAAAATATATGCACTGATTATGTATATTTGTGAATATTCAAGTTTTCATACTTCATATACAAAACATATTCATTTTCCGGCTATAGTCTTTTAGATCGGTCAAAAAATGTAATTATTCCGTTAATTATTTTGCATCCCCTAGGAACATGATGTCTATGTAGTGGCATCAATTTCATCATTCAGTCAATTAGTAGTTATACTGTTATCTTGTTGGATTTAGGTTGAAGCCACAAAGCAAAATAAGAGCAGATCCCTGTATGCAAAAGCCACGGACACTGGTATTGATCCAAAAGAGGCTGCTAAGCGGCTCAAGATTGACTGGGATTCAGCAGCTGAGATTGAAGAGGCAGTTGATAGTGATGAGCCAGACGTTAATCCAGCTCTGGTTAGTCAATGAAATAATGCTTATTTTCACTGGTTATCGCTTTTTTTTTCTTTTTCTGATTGTTCATTAGGCTGGCTAAGTATTATTTCCGATAATTAGCTTTACAATCTCATGGAATATGTTAAATGCACCAGTTTTAGATGTTAATGTTTGGATACCTGGCAAAACTAACAGGTTCACTTCTCTTAACAAGTTAATGTATTAGGTCATGACTGTTATATGAATTAACTACAATTAGAGCAATGATAATGAAAAAGAAGAACAAACAATTTTAACATGGAAACCCTTGAAAAGAAAACCACGATTGTCACCAACTCTTACTTTTCAATGAATGATGTTGTACAATGATACATAATTATGAAGGAAAGCCATGTATATATAGGTGGGAAAAGACCCTAAACCTAGTCTAAATTGGATGTCCTCCAAGGTCCTGGTCCTTTCTATCAGTCCCACAAACATAACAATGACAAAAAGCATGTTGACCAAGCTTCTGGGAAGCAAAAAGTACCTATTTTTCCTTTTAAAATGCTTATTTTAGAGAATTAAGGTGTTTGACCAAGCTTTTAGGGAAAAAATAAGTGGTTTTGAGTAACAATAGAAGCTGGAAAAGTAGTTTTTCCCCATAAGCACTATTTAATAGCTCCATAAATAGTGATTTCTGAAGATTTTCATAACTATAGGTTTATTTGTTTGGCTAAGTTATAAGCTAGTCAAACTAACTTATAAGCAATTTTTAGCTTATCTCTGTGTTTGGTAAACACTCAGAGTGCTTATAAGCTAAAATGAGTCGAAAGTCATAAGTTGGTCACCGCCAACTAAACTTTTTAGCTTATAAGCACTTTTGGTTTGACCAAATATTTTACTAAATAATCCCTAATATCTTTTTTAATTCTCAAACTACTTTTCCCAAATAAAGCCCCTAACTCCCTCTCCATTCTATTTTCTTTATTCGTTCTTCTCATTGTACAAATACTTTTTAATTTATAATATTTTGTAAATAACTTGAAAGAATATTAAATCGAAAAATTGTTGATCAACACTATCAAACACATCAACTGCTTAGTTTCTAACACTTATATCCAAACATGTAACTGCTATTTATAAAATTAGTTTCAGCATCAGTAAGTGTTTTTCAGCACTTGCTATCTGTAGCTACTTTCAATCAGCTAATTCAAATGTGCTCAATGCGCTTGAGCTAAAACTTAATCATAAAAATCCAATCGTAAATATGAAACTTTGCCAGATAAGTTGCTGTCATTACCGCTTCTTTTGGAGCTGGTTCTGACGAGGGACATTTTCGTGCAGGGTTACGGAGCTTTATACTTGGTCTCTGCATTTCCAGTCATCATTGGCATCTCTGTTGTGTTGATTCTCTTCTATAATTCTCTACAGTGATACAGCTTTTGGCGTTTTTGCAGGGTCCATAAATTGTCAGTGTACACCATTTGTCCTTTCAATCATAACAATAGTGGAACTTGAATTTTGCCAATAGAAAATTTATGTGTATCAGTTTTTATATAGAGCTCATGGATTGAGTAAATTCTCCCTTCTCCAGGCACCAAATTCATTCTGCATATACTTTGTGAAGGTGTATTTTAGCTATGTAACTGAATCAGTTAGATCTCTTCCATAAGAGTGATCCTACGATCGATACAGGATATAGACTATCTGTGATGGTGTCATTTTTTCTCTCTTTCTAGTGTTTGGAATGCTTGCTTTTGACAATTTGCAATAATTAAGCTAGTTGTATAATTCTATTCAACCGTGTGATTGCACGTTCATTTTACTAAATTTCAGTTAGAAAGTCAGAAATAAGTTGACTAAAATATAGCAACTCATTTAGTTGTTTTTTTTTTACTACTTGAAGACATAATTTAAGAATATTGTAAGATTCTTTTCATTCTTTTGGGTTGGAGGAGGGTTACAGTGAACCTTTGATGCCGAAGAAGTGCTATGCGGGAAAGCTGCTTATAGTAGAATTCCTTTTTTCTTGGGCATCTGGAATCCAAAATTTACTGGTTCGACCAATTTGAATTAGCTCGAATAAGCCCACCAGGTGTAGTAAAGCGCTCCTTATCAGGGGTTCTTCATTCACGTGACTCGAATTGAGACATCTGGCACGGTTCGGCAAAACTCATTAGCTTTCGTCAAAAAATTATATTTGTATAAAAAAATTCACTAAACATGTATAAATATTTTATTCAGAACCTAGTAGGTATCTTTTCTGTAATTCAACACCCATAAACTTAAAATTCTGAATATACCTCAGTTTGGTCATTGCTTAATAGGATTTGATGTCCACTTAGTTCATGGTAAGTCAAAAGTATCACACAATAAATCAATGAAATTTGTTTTCCACACACGTTGGGAGAGAAGAACA
The DNA here is from genome assembly GCA_034509755.1 of Anisodus tanguticus. Lineage (NCBI taxonomy): Eukaryota > Viridiplantae > Streptophyta > Magnoliopsida > Solanales > Solanaceae > Anisodus > Anisodus tanguticus. The sequence continues at coordinate 13,122,618 of CM067557.1, forward strand.
ACGTGAGAATCAAATCACAACTAAGAAACACAAAGACATGTGCCCCACAATCTTTGGCTAATCTATGTTTTGCTTCTCCCTTAAATACATCATTCCATAATTGATGGACATCATCTCACTCTACTTTCAACTGCAGATTTCAAATATGCCTTCATTCATGGATCTTCAAGAACCAAATGAATTTGATTTCCCCATTTCCCTAAAAGAATCAACAAATACACATCCAAAATCTAACCTTTTAACAATTCCTCTCCCTTTGCCACCCTCAAAGAAGTTCTTGAGTAACAGCCTTCCAAATTCAACAACCTCATCACCGAGATTTGCATCAAATTCATCCAAGAAAAAGTCCAAAAACCAAACCACATGTTGAGGTGTGGAGCCTAATTCACTTACCGACATTATGAAGACCCTACGCATAGGGTTGGAATCAGCCGACTGGAATTAGCCGATCGTGAGGGGATTGGCATTAGTCGGTGTAATGTTATTAGTGGAGGGTAATTTGAGAATTTTAGGCTTGTATTATGTTCGCCTTAGTTTTCTCTATATATAGTCTAGGGCGCCGTTTTTCTCCAGTGAAGTTTTTGAGAGTTTTAATTGTTGTCTATTGCTGTCGAGCAGTAGTGAGACAAAAGAGAGAAAGAGAGAATTTTAAACTCAAAACTCCATTATAGTAAAATTTGCAGTGGCAAGTGGACTAGCTCTCGCATTGACGGTGAACCACTATAAATCTGTGTGTGTTATTTGTTCTTCATTTATTTTACTATTTTCTAATTAGGTAGGATTTGGGACGTAAATCTTAACAACTAGTATCAGAACGACAGGTTGTGTTGCGATTCAAAAAATAATGGGAGGCGAAGATGGTTCGGCGCACGACATCGGGAAATTCGATGATACAGATTATGCGTTTTGAGAATGCAGCCAGAAAGCTTCATCAACTGCTGAGCCCGAAGTCAGAGGAGATGAATAATGCAGATTGGAATCTCCTTGACAGACAGGTTCTGGGAGTAATCCGATTGACGTTGTCGAAGAACGTTGCTCACAACGTGGCAAAGGAGAAGACCACCGCTGACATGATGAAGGCTATGTCCGACATGTATGAGAAACCTTCGGCTAATAATAAAGTATTTTTCATGAAGAAACTTTTCTATCTAAAGATGGAGAAGGTGCTCATGTTGCAATGAACGTGAATGAATTCAACACGATTGTTAATCAATTGTCATATGTTGCAATCGAGTTTGACGATGACGTGCAAGCCCTAATTTTGCTGGCGTCTCTGCCGAACAGTTGGGAGCCGATGAGAGCAGCGGTTAGTAATTCTGTTGGCAGTGATAAACTGAAATTCAACGATGTTAGAGATCGTATCCTTGCTGAGGAGGTTTGTAGGATAGATTCTGGAGAAGCATCGACAAGTTCTACTTTAAACGTTGAGAACATAGGCAGAAACAAAAATCGAAAAATGGCAAGTCGAAGTCAAGGAATGGCAGGGGTCATCCAGATCCGGGCAAACACTTGAGTGTTGGAACTGTGGGAAATCGAGTCACATCAAAAAGAATTGTAGGGCACCGAAGAAGGAGGACAACAAGGGAAGTGGAATCAATGTTACCACTGAAGATATTGGTGATGCGCTGTTGTTGTCCCTTGACAACCCGATCGACTCTTGGGTGCTTGACTCAGAAGCGTCTTTCCACACCACCCCACATCATATGATATCATGATGAATTACGTTGCTGGGAGTCACGACAAAGTTTATTAGGCAGATGGTGAGCCTTTAAACGTAGTTGGTACTAGAGACATTAATTTGAGGATGTCAAATGGGCACGTGTGGAATATCACAAAGGTCAGACATGTGCCGAAGCTGATGCGTAATCTAATCTCAGTGGGTCAGCTTGATAATGAGTGACATAATATTGACTTTAGTAACGGGTCCTGGAAGGTGACGAAGGGCGCTATGGTGGTTGGTCGGGGTAAGAAAATTGGTACTCTTTATATGACGATGAGTTGTCGTGATACGGTCGATGTTGTTGATAACACAAAGAAGATAGAGTTGTGGCACTGCAGGCTGGAGCATATAAGCCAGAAATGGATGAACCTTCTAGTGACTAACGACATGATTCCGGAGCTGAAGTCGGTGGACCATCATATGTGTGAAAGCTGCATTCTCAGAAAATAGAAACGAGTAAGTTTTTCAAATACAGGTAGGGAAGGCCGAGAAGCTTGAATTGGTGCACACTGACATGTGGGGACCTGCCACTGTCCCCTCACTTAGAGGATCACATTACTACGTGACCTTCATTGATGATTCAACCAGAAAGCTATTGGTCTATTTTATAAAAAATAAATCCGACGTGTTCACTATCTTCAAATGGTGGAAACCCATGGTCGAGAATGAGACAAACCTTAAGTTGAGGAGTCTGGGGTCTGACAACTGTAGAGAATACATTAGCGGTGACTTCAAACGGTATAGTGCTGATAATGGGATCAAGATGGTGAAGAATATTCCTGGAACGCCCCAACAAAATAGAACAACGGAAAGGATGAATCAAACATTGAACGAGAGTGCACGAAGCATGAGAATACAAGATGGACTGCCCAAGACATTCTGGGCAGATGCAATCAATACCGTAGCCTTCTTAATTAACAGAGGACCATCTGTTCCTTTGGGTTTCAGAATTCCAGAAGAGGCTTGGAGTGAAAAAAAGGAAAATCTTTCTTTCCTGAAAGTGTTTGGTTGTTTCTCCTATGTTCATATTGATGCTACTGCTAGAAGTAAACTTGATCTGAAATCTAAGAAGTGTTACTTTATTAGCTATGCTGACACCGAGTTTGGTTATCGATTCTGGGATGACTAAAATCGGAAGATCATCCGAAGCAGGGACGCCGTCTTCAATGAATAGGTGTTATACAAGGACAAGTTGTGGGAGAGTTCAAAATGTAAGAACAAGGAATCAGAAACAGTTGATTTGAGAGACTTCTCGGCAGCCGAGCCACAGCCAGGTACTACTGAGGCAGAAAGAACAAGCTAGTGATGGCGGGGTTGATGAAAATGATGATCCTGAAAAAAATCAGCGAACTCCAATCACAGAATTACGCAGATCATCCAGAATCAGTAAGTCGGTTCACATGTTTTCTCTGTCCCTCAACTACATTCTGCTCACTGACGAGGAGAGAGCTGAAATGTTATAAAGAAGCAATGCAAGTTGATGAGTCGATCAAGTGGGAGCTGGCACTGAAAGATGAGATGGACTCACTGTTGTCAAATCATACATGGGAGTTAGCCGATTTACCAGAGGAGAAGAAGGCATTGCAGAATAAATGGGTTTATCGGATAAAGGATGAACCCGATAGAAGTAAGCGAAATAAAGCAAGGCTGGTTGTGAAAGAATTTCAACAGAAAGAAGGTATTGACTACACGGAGATCTTCTCTCCCGTAGTCAAGTTAGTGACAATCAGAATTATTCTTGGGCTGGTTGCAAAGGAAGATCTGCATCTTGAACAGATGGACGTGAAAACTGCTTTTCTTCACGATGATTTTGATGAGGAAATCTACATGAAACAACCTAAGGGATTTTAGGTCAAAGGGAAAGAGAATTTGTAATGCAAGCTTCAAAATAGCCTGTACGGATTGAAACATGCTCCAAGACAATGGTATAAGAAGTTTGACATCTTTATGAAGAAAGTCGAGTTCGTAAGGTGCGAAGCAGACCATTGTAGCTACTTCAAGAGATTTGAAGACTCCTATATGATACTGCTTCTTTATGTTGACGACATGCTGATCGTAGGGGCAGACCTACATGAGATTGATCGGCTGAAAAACAAGTTGTCGAAAGAATTTACAATGAAGGATCTAGGAGCCGCAAAGCAAATCCTTGGGATGAGAATCATCGAAGTAAGGAGGGCTTCAAGCTCTCGTAAGAAGAATACGTGAAGGAGGTTCAAGATGAATGATGTCAAGCCAGTCAGTACTCTCTTGGCTGGACACTTTCATTTGTCAAAGGATCAGTCGCCGGTGACCGAGGACGAGAGGAAGCATATAGACAAGGTACCTTATGCTTTGGCTATCGGCAGTCTTATGTATGCGATGGTATGTACGAGACCAAACATTGCACATGCAGTGGGAGGTGTTAGCAGGTTTATGAGCAATCCGGAAAGCAACACTAGGAGGCTGTGAAGTGGATTTTCAAATATCTGAAGGGCAGCTCGAGTTCAGCTTTGTGTTTTCAAACGCCGATCACAGAATTACGTAGATCATCCAGAATCAGTAAGTCGGTTCACAGGTTCTCTCCGTTCCTCAACTACATTCTGCTCACTAACATAGTGGACCTGAAATGTTACAAAAAAGTAATGCAAGTTGATGAGTCGATCAAGTGGGAGCTGGCAATGAAAGATGAGATGGACTCACTGTTGTCAAATCATACATGGGAGTTAGCCGATTTACTAGAGGAGAATAAGGCATTGCAGAACAAATGTGTCTATCGGATAAATGATGAACCCAATGGAAGTAAGCGCTATAAAGCAATGCTGGTTGTGAAGGGATTTCAACAGAAAGAAGGCATTGACTACATAGAGATCTTCTCTCCCATAGTCAAGTTGGTGACAATCAGAATTGTTCTTGGGCTGGTAGAAAAGGAAGATCTGCATCTTGAACAGATGGATATGAAAACTGATTTTCTTCACGGTGATTTAGATGAGGAAATCTACACGAAACAACCTGAGGGATTTGAGGTCAAAGGGAAAGAGAATCTGGTGTGCAAGCTTCAAAAGAGCCTGTACGGACTGAAACAAGCTCCAAGACAATGGTATAAAAAGTTTGACAGCTTTATGAAGAAAGTCGAGTTCGTAAGGTGAGAAGCAGATCACTGTTGTTACTTCAAGAGATTTAAAGACTCCTACATGATACTGCTTCTTTATGTTGACGACATGTTGATCGTAGGAGCAGACCTACATCAGATTGATAGGCTAAAAAAATTGTCAAAAGAATTTGCAATGAAGGATCTGAGAGCTGCAAAACAAATCATTGGGATGAGAATCATTAGAAGTAAGAAGGGCCTCAAGCTCTCACAAGAAGAATACGTGAAGAAGGTTCTTAAGAGGTTCAATATGGATGATGCCAAGCCAGTCAGTACTCCCTTGGCTGGAAACTTTCATTTGTCAAAAGATCAGTCGACGATGACTGAGGACGAGGTGAAGCAATGGACAAGGTTCCCTATTGTAACACCCCGTACTTTCTAGCCATGGTTTGAATCGCAAGGCGTATGTAAAATCGGTAGGTGTATGTAAATAGATTCGAGCTTTGGAAATTTATGTTATATTCACGTATGCAAATAAATAGCCTAGTATGTATAAGGATGTGGTCCCGAACTAATCTAGGACTTATCAACTAAGTGGGATAACAATGATCGGCTAATTGATAAATTTTGAGTGGGGGACAAGATTAGTGGGAATATTTACGTGTAGCATTTAAATGACCCCCCTAAGTGACTAAGGTGATATAATTAATTGGGATTGTGGGAAAATTATTATGTGGACATGGTCCACACGTGTTATGTACAAATGGCAACAAGTGCACGTAGTCACCTACACATAAGGGTGCAATTTGGCATATTTAGTGATGAGTATTTAGTAGGGTCTACTAGGGAGTGACAAGTGTAAGGTCATGATAAGTTTCTTGAACTTATTTCTACTTTCTCGGCATTTTCACGGATGAAAACAAAGGGCTGCATTGTGACTTTATTTTTTGGGAAGGAGCAACTCAATATTTAAGCTAATATAGCAATGAGATTTAAGTATAAAAAAGGAAGCGTTTTGTGCCTGGTTTGGAATCCACAAGTACTAGTAGATCCGTGCTCAACAACCACAAATGCAAATTTCCACTATCTCTATTTCAAGAATGCTCAAGAAAGCTCGTAAATTGAGATTTTCAAGAATTCTTCCAATAATTAACTTGTACTGGACGGACTATCTTCATTGTATTATCAACGGATAGGCGAAGGTATGCTAAGGCAAATTAATTCTTTCTTTTGGCATGTTCCATGTAACGAAATGTAAACGTGATGTTGTTCCATAAATTGTTCTACTCTTAGTAGTTAAGGATGTTCCTGTTATTTATTCCTATGTTGAAAGCATGTATAAATATGTTCCTAAATCCTTATTGAGGTATGTGGAAAAGATGTTAATGTTCTCAATGTTAGCCGAAGGTACACGACCCAATGTTAGCCGAAGGTACAAGGATATTATGTCATCTGAGTTCAGAATGTTTTATTGTCATTCATGCATTTGCATTATATTCATGTATTATCCTGGACCCACATGTATTATATACACTACTATATGGTACGCATTATATACATGTAGGGTATGGAAAAAAGGAATGGCGTTATATACGCAACACCACCTGCAGTTGATACAAATATCACGAAAAAGAAAGATGCCCTTGTGTGACCGATATGAAATGATGCATATAGAGACTGTTATGGGAAGGAATATGCCCTTGTGTGGCCAATATTTATATGTATACCGCATTTGCATTGTGCATGACATTTAGACATATATATTAGGGCCCTCAGAGGCATTCACCACTGTCAATTGTTGCTATCGACTGCTGCTGTTAGCTATTTTTGTCGGCTATTTTTGTTAGCTGTTTTTGTTTCGGAATACCTTGGTATCTCTGTTATAATATTCTCCATGCTTGACATACTCAGTATATCAGTCGTACTGACGTCCCTTTTGTCGGGGGACGCTATGTTTCATGCCCGCAGGCTCAGGTAAACAATGGGATGGTTTGCACTAGTAGGTTGCTGGTTCAGCTGATATTGGAGCACTCTACTTGTTTCAAAGTTGTAGTCTGATCCTGGTATGGTGTTTTGCATATGCATATGGGTATGGCGGCGCTCTGTCCCGACCTTATGATGTCATGTACTCTCTTAGAGGCTTGTAGACAGTTGTCCTGTGGATAGTACTCGTGTATGGCCATGTCCGCCTTGATGTGTGTATCAGTAGATTCTTGATGACGGTCCTTGTGGCCATGATTGATTACAGATAACTGGTAAGTATGTGAAGAGTGGTGCCCGGCAGGTATGGTTCGGGTGCTCGTCATGGCCCTCCGATTTTGGTCATGACAAACTTGATATCAGAGTAGTTCTGTCCTAGGGAGTTTGCAAGCCGTGTCTAGTAGAGTCTTGTTTATGGCTGTATTGTGCACCACACTTATAAACAAGAGGCTACAAGTCATTTAGGAATGGTTTCCATTCTTTTATATCATAGATCGTGCAATAGAGCTGAGTCTTAAGAATTCGAGTTTACTCATTATGTATATTGTTTCAGTAATGACGGTTACCAAAAAGACTTCGGTTAGTTTATATTCGTAGCCAGTAAATGAGTGACTTCTACCAGACGATTGATACGCCAGAAGGGCAGTATTATGTTCAAAATTTGAGATTGCAAGTTTTCTCTCGGTGGACCTTATTATGTTTATGATCACAGCAGTGCCTTCCTCCAATATGGATGTGATTAGTTGGAGATTAAAGTTGGATTGAGTGTAAATATGAATAGTATGCTCTCCATGGAGATAGATCCGTCAGAGGATATGAGTAAGTTGCTTTTCTAGGCACAACTTTAGCTTAGAGCATCCGATAGAGATAGGCCCTTGAGGGGTTAGAGAGTTTGTTAGTCAGGGATCGCCAATATTTAAAGGGTTCAAAGATGCCAATATCTCAGGGTCAAATTTGTAAAGGTCGAGTGAGACCACCCCGACCATCTTGTAGTCAGTATGGTCGAACACATGTCGAATTAATCCGCAAAGGTACATGGGTTGGTTTTAGGGTGGCAGATATGTCCACAATGTTCCAAAGTATCCCAAGTTGATGTGTAAAGGTAAGGATAAGATGATTATGAGTTGTATAGATGGGAAAAAAAGCAGAAGACATCATTGGAAGGTTTAGCAGGTTATGAAAAGTTACACACTTCACAGTGACTCGTGTTGATTAGAATAAGGGATATGTTATGTACGTGCGACCTAAATTGTAATGTCTTACTGAGAATAGATTGGGAATTGTCCAAAGATATCATTAACAAGAATGGATTTCCACAATCGAATCGTCTGAAGAGTGACCATAAGTAAATTTAAGAAGATCACGTAAAGTGACGTACCCAGGATAGTGAGTCCAAGTCGCATATAAGGATCGAGTTATCCACGGTAGTGGGAAGGGGCATAAGCCTCTCATCCTTGCGCAAAGGGCGATACCGCGTATTAATAAGAATTACATGTATGAATGTTAGTAAGCTAAGATATGCTATAGGTATTGGACGGGTAAGGTCTTCGGCTTCATTGTACAGCATGTTAAAATTATAAATAACCTCTACATAACAATAGGGTCAATTGAGGACGAAAATTATGGAACAATCAAGAATGATGGTAAGAAATATGGAAACATTTAGTAAGTATGAATAGAATGGTATAATCACGTATCATAGGCAGAAATGTTTTTCGTTTAATGACAAGTAGAAGGGAAGATTACGATAAGAAGGATGAATGTGAATGAGATTATAGTTATGCATGTTTCACAAAGGTATGATTACTCCAGAATAGCGTAGGGATCAACGATAGATGAGGGACAGTAAGAACTATTCATCCAAAGGTGATGATTATCTGATGTTCAGGAAGATAGTATGAGAAATACTTTGAAATAAGAGACCCCACAAGGCAATTTGAAATGGAAATATAAAGGTAAGATGAATAAGCACTCGGTCGATTGGAGGTCTAATAATGATAAGACAAGAAATCTTGACAAGTCATTAGATCATGTACCACCGTGGATTGGATCTAAACATACGAAGCGTCAGTTCCACAACATATGTAGTCAGATATCTTAGAAAGTATGTAAATGGAAGTAACAGTGAGTAAAGCTCGAGATTAGCGCCTAAACATGTGGAAAAGGGGCCAATGACGCCTATGGATATAAGGTAAACATTAATGATATAAGTCAATGAGATAATGACATTATAATGAAGATAAAATGGCAGGCAAATACAGATGTCTATGAGCATTTCTGAACCGACCAAAGATTCTATGAGATAGATAAAGTAATAAATTTACAGCTTAACAAGATTGAGGGAATCTTTTCCAAAGCTCCATTGACAGAAAGTCTTAACCATGAGGTGTGTGAGGGAGTTTGAATCTAAGTATAATGACCAGGTTTGGATATAGTAGGCCAATGTCAGGTAATGTAAATTCTTCAGAATCTTCAATATACTGAATGAGCAAATAAGTTAATAGCTCATTCTTTAAAGGTTGGTAACGCCAAGTATTGGAATCAAGAGTAATGTTTAAGATTACATATGTATACCAGAATATATTAGAACTAAGAGAAGTATAACAATTAAGAAAATGAGTAAACAAGTATCAAAAGAAGTAAAGAAAGGAAGTTGTTTATAATTATGAGTAATGATATTTAGGAAAAAAGAAGAAAATTCAGCCCAAGGTATATTGGACCATATCGCATAATTCAAAGAATCGGTCAAGTAGCTTACGAGTTGGACTTATTTTTGGAATTAGAGTTTGTTCATCCGTTTTTCATGTTTTAATGTTAAAGGCATGTGTTGGAGATCCTTCCTGGATGGTATCGATTGACGATGTGAAAGTTACAGAGGACCTATTATATGAAGAGGTCCCTATTGCTATCGTAAGATCGACAAGTCCGCAAGTTGAGGACTAAAGAAGTAGTCTCCATGAAAATTATATGGCAGAATAAGAATGTAGAAGAAATGACATGGGAGACAGAAGAGGAAATCAAAAACAAATATCCATACCTATTCTAGACCAACGCCGAGATTCCACTAGAAGTATACGGCGAGTCCTAGTTCCTAACATTATGGTTAATGCTTAAGGATCATGTAAGGTCAGGTATAATGATGTATGTTATATTGTATGACCCCGTGAAGCAGTGGTTATGTTTTCAAGTTGCGTGATGGGGTTTGGATATGTCACCCCAACATTCGAGGACGAAGGTTTCTAAGGGGGGAAGAATGTTAACACCCCGTACTTTCGAGTCATGGTTTGAATCGCAAAGCGTATGTGAAATCGCTAGGTGTATGTAAATAGATCCGAGCTTTGGGGAATTTATGTTATATTCACGTATGCAAATAAAGTGCCTAGTATATATAAGGATGTGGTCCCGAACTAATTTAGAACTTATCAGCTAAGTGGGACAACAATGATCGGTTAATTGATGAATTTTGAGTGGGGGACAAGATTAGTGGGAATATTTACGTGTAGCATTTAAATGACCCCCTAAGTGACTAAGGTGATATAATTAATTAGGATTGTGGGAAAATTATTATGTGGACATGGTCCACACGTGTTATGTACAAATGACAACAAGTGAACGTAGTCACCTACACATAAGGGTGCAATTTGGCATATTTAGTGATGAGTATTTAGTAGGGACGATGGAATTGACTTTCCTATCATTTTTTGCAATAAAGTTTCTTAAGTAAACTAGCTCAATCGGGAAACAATCAAAACCGATTTTCTCCAAATCCAAACATTTTAACAAACTTAAAATTGTGGAAGTTCTTGAAGATAGGCCACCAATGAATCTTGGAAAGTACATCAATTTGCAAGCAAGACGAGCTCCATTCTTCAAGATTATCCACTTCACAAAAGGCCAAATGATGACAAACTGTCAATATCTTTATGGGTAATGTCCAGGCATGGCTGAATGGTTATTTCTTCATGTGCATGCCTCTTTTATCCTTATACGACCTGTTAATGTGTCAAAATGAGATATCTTCAAGATTTCATAAATTTGTGGTGGTGTTGCACATCCTATCAGCTTAACATCATGTTTTCTAATGTTTCAAAAGCAACGTCTGGATCTCAAACATGGAGGTGTGGCAGAGTTAATGTTATGTTTTTTTTTACTTTGGCCTTCTTTATGACTTTGTCAGTTGTCTGGATAAGGGATGGTGATATATATTTGGCTTTTGCATCAAATATTTGTAGGGTTTTGTTGGGTTCAAAACACATAAGTAAGGCACAGCTGAAGTTTAAAATTTTGTTTCTTACTTACCCCAACAACATTTCTGGTATGGTTATACAATAATTAAACTTGTAACATAAAGCATAAACATACGAGTTATAGTTTTGGAATATTTATCTACTATAGGGTGGACACGCGGTTGTCATTCCGATTGCAAGCTCCAAGCTTCAATGTATTTCTCTTTCGAAAAGCTAGGAAATCCAGCAGAGGTTCGAGAGAGTTTAATTCTAAGTCTCTAAGGCTTAGAATGATAATCTGAAATTAGTGTATGAATAATGAAGGGAATGCCTTTATTTATAGTTGAAAATTAGGTCAAAACCGAACTAAGGTTTAACCTTGGACCTAGCCCAAAAATCGATGTAGAGGCGTCGCGGCGCTCGACGTGCTCTTGCACTATGCCGCCCCTAGGGTATGGGCGTCGCGGCGCTCGACGTGCTCCTGCACTATCTCAATTTATTTTCCGTGCATTCTTAATTAAATCCAAAATCTAATTTTGACTTAATTAAAATAATCATTATTCATTTAAATATCTCGATTCCAAATCGAACATTTAATTTACTCTCTCAATACATCCTTAGATCGAAATGACAATCGACATAGTATGACCCTACAAGCCTTCTCATATCGACATTAATCAAATTAAGGTCTACGCGGAACTCCTAGACGGCGCCGGAAGACGAACTCAGTATGTGAAGTAGTTTACGTGAATCCAGTAAACTTAACCTTTATATGGTAAAATAAAATCCTTTCATTCACGACACACCCGATCAAGCTTAGGATTTGTCAAGTGTCTATCCAAATGGCTTAATCATTGTATCTCATCTATATTTTAGTTGACAACTAGACCATATTCTAAATATGTCTATTGTGTTGGCCAACAACTTAGTCAACCTAATATCACTGAGAATCCAAGTGTTCTCTCGAATATACATTCGAGGAATGAATTCTAATCTTGGCTCAACTACCACCTTTAATCAACATCGTAATGTACCCAATACAAGTCGTATCTCAACCTATAAGGCATTTGAGCTTAGGACGGGATCAAAGTACATTACTTTGTAGACAAGGCGCGTATTGACATCAAGTCTAAGGACTTCTATCTCCCACACGCTGATCATACTTTAGACAAGTATAACAAACAATTTATTAGCATGGTATACAAATACTTTCAAAGTATCCATGTATCCATCACGAGTAGCCATTACTCGTAGTAGATGAGACATTCTACATCCTCTAAGGATGTGATGCAGACCACATGTCGACTTATCACATATCATCGATATCTCATTCTCGATGATCATTAGTCGAGGCTATTTTAGGAGTCAGGCTCTATCATCAATATCTCACTCTATTAATGACAACGTAAGCTCAAGGGATGCACATTAATGAATAATTATAAACAATCAAATAATAATTCAATAATCGCAAATGCCATAAATATTAATCTTATTAATAATACGAATATGTTCAAGTACATTTGTCCCTAATAATGATTTTCTCTTGGACATACATATTTTTAATCTCCTACTTGGCCTAGAGCCAATCTACGATGTATCTAATACCCATGTTTTCAAAATGACCATTATGCTTAACTAAGCTTAATGATTTAGTAAACGAGTCAGCTAGATTATCATATGTGGGAACATAGTCTAATCTAATCTCTTCAGTCTCTACCATCTCCCTGAGTATGTGGTACTTTCTTGGTACATGCTTGTTTCTGTTGGTTGATCTTGGTTCCTTAGCTTGCGCAATCGCACCAGTGTTGTCACAATAAATCGTTATTGGACAAGTGGCACTTCGAACAACCCCTAGTTCCTTCAGGAACTCAGATATCGCGATAGCTTTTTTACCAGCTTCCGATCCAGCAATGTACTCAACTTTTGTTATCGAATCAGCAGTTGTAGCTTGCTTGGAACTTTTCCAACTCACTATTCCGCCATTGAAAATGAAGGCATATCCAGACTGAGATTTGAAGTCATCAAGATCTGTCTGGAAGTTAGCATCAGTGTACCCAGTACATACTAGCTTCTCTTGTCCACCATAGACTAATAAATATTCTTTAGTTCGTCTAAGATACTTAAGAATACTCTTGACTGCTTTCCAGTGTTCTTCCCAGGATTCTGCTGGAATTTGCAAGTCATACTAAGTGCATGGGCCACATATGGCCTCGTACAGGTCATGACATATATGATAGATCCTATAGCTGAAGCATATGGGATTCTTTTTATGCGTTCAAGTTTTGCAACAGTAGAAGGACTATCATTTTTTGATAACTTGATCCCTTGACCCACAGGAAGATTTCCCTTCTTGGAGTTTTCCATAGAGAATCACCTTAGCACTTTGTCTATGTATATGGACAGTGACAGCCCTAACAATCTATTAGGTCTATCTCTATAGATCCTAATTCTAAGAATGTAGCAGGCTTCACCCAAGTCCTTCATCATGAAGGTGCTAGATAACCATTCCTTAACTAATTGCATGAGAGTCTTATTATCTCCCATTATCAATATGTCATCTACATATATAACAATGAAGACAATACTTTCTTCCTTGCGCTTACTATAAACGCATGGATCTTCTTTGCTTCTAATAAAGTCAAACGATTTGACTGCTTTGTCAAAGCAAATATTTCAACTCCTTGAAGCTTGCTTAAGCCCATAAATGGACTTTTGTAGCTTGCATACAACATTTGGTTTGAACTCAAGTGAAAAACCCTCAGGTTGTTTCATAAACACCTCCTCAACTAGATTACCATTGAGGAAAGCAGTTTTGACGTCCATCTGCCAAATGTCACAGTCATAATATGCAGCTATTGCAAGCAAAATCCGAATGGACTTAATCTTAGCAATAGGTGAAAAGGTTTCATCATAATCGACCCCAGGCCGTTGATTATAACCTTTAGCCACCAGTCTTGCTTTATAAGTATGTACCTTGCCATATGCATCAATCTTCTTCTTGAAGACCCATTTGCATCCTATGGGTCTAACCCCCTGTTGGCAAATCAACCAAGTTCCAAACTTGATTTATGTACATCGAGTCCATCTCAAATTTCATGGCTTCTTGCCATCTCTGCGAATTAATATCTAACATAGCTTCACTGTAGGTTGTAGGTTCATTGTCATCAGAAATATCTATCTCATTGTGTGTTTCAACAAGAAGATTAAGTCTTTCAGGCGGACGATGAGTCCTAGTGGTCCTACGGAGTTGATTATTCCGTGTTTCAGTGTTTGTTGCATTCTGATTGTGAGAAGGTTTTTGTATGTTGGACAATCCATCACCTTGAGAGCTTTCAGGAATGTCATTTTCATGTATTTCCTGAATGGAATGATGTACAACCATTGTATCATCTTCCATTGGTTGTGTATGAGAGCCTTGCATTTCTGTACTATCTCTCACAAAGACTCCCATCCCATTTGGTGAAGGGTGTACTCTAAGCACCCAATCTTCACCAGATACTCCCACTGAAACCTTGTTTAGGTCATTCGACAAGGGTTCAACTTCTGTGTTATCTTGTGGTTCTTGAATTTCTTCAAGTTCTATCTCTGTGCAGCTATGTTCCTTGTAGACATATTCTTCTTCAAGGAAAGTTGTGTTCCTGGAAACAATGACCTTGTGTTCTCCAAGTAGATAGAAGTAGTATCCCTTAGTTTCCTTTGGATACCCATAAAATAATATTTCTCACTTTTAGATTCCAACTTGTCAGTAAGCATCTTCTTTACATATGCAGGGCACCTCTAGGGTCGCATGTGTTTAAGTGTTGCTTCTTGCCGTTCCATATCTCATATGGAGTTTTCTCTACTAACTTTGAAGGAACCCTGTTCAGAATATAAATTGAATTTTGCAATGCATAGCCCCAAAGGTATGTTGGTAGAGCTGAGAAACTCATCATGGATCTAACCATATCTAATAGGGTTCGATTTCTCCTTTCAGCAACACCATTCATCTGCGGCGTTCCAGGAGGTGTCCATTGTGATTGGACTCCATGAAGCTTCAAATAATCCAGAAATTCTTTACTTAAGTATTCACCTCCTCGATCTGATCGAAGTGTCTTGATACTTGTTTCAAGTTACTTATCTACTTCTGACTTGTACTTCTTGAATTTCTCAAAGGCTTCGGACTTGTGTTTCATAAGATACACATGCTCAAACCTTGTGAATTCGTCTGTAAAAGTGATGAAGTAAGGAAAGCCTCTCTTAGCTTGAGTTGAAAATGGCCCACATACATCAGTATGGACCAACTCAAGTACCTTTTTGGCTCGCGCCCCTTTCCTAGAAAGTGGCTTGTTGGTCATCTTTCCTCTCAAGTAAGATTCACGGTTGCCATAGGACTCTAAGTAAAATGGTTCCAGGTAGTCTAACTTTCTTATTCTTGCTATCCTTGATTCATTGATGTGACCAAGTCTGTAAGTGCCATAAGTAGGTGGATTTCTTGGATTACTTATCTTAGCTCATTTATTTTGCACATTGAAAATTTCACGACTACAATTTAAAACATACAAACTATCCACAAGCGGAGCATTTCACAAACAAAACCATCAAAGGACAGTACATAACTGCCATTGGCAATAAATGAGAAAACCACTCAATGTCTAACACTGGAATAGAAATAATATTCCTCGTCAATGAGGGAACAAAATAACAATTATTTAGTTCTAAACAAAAGCCTGAAGGTAAATCTAGTTTATAAGTTCCCACGCGTTCAACATCCACTTGTGCTCCATTTCCAACGCGTAGGTCTACCTCCCAAGGTCCAACCTTTCTTCTGTCAATCAGACCCTGCACATTATTGCAAATGTGAGAGCCACAAGCGGTATCTAATACCCAGCAGTGAGAGTTACTTATAGACATGTTTATTTCAATGACAAACATACCTTGTCCAGTAGATCCAGGAGCACTTAGTGCTTTGCCTGCTCCTGGAGCTGTGCGGTCCTTCTTTAGAACATGCGCTGGCATTCGCCCCTTTCGTTTAGCTTACATTTGAAAGGGTCTCTCTACAGTTCACACTCCATTGTTTGAGACTGTTTTTCATAGAGACTCTTCAAGTGTTCTAGCATTTCGTTGGGGCCCATGTTTTCATGTTGCCTTTGTAACTCCATAGTCATGGAAGACAACATTATACATTTTGCCAAAGTAACATCGTTCAAACGCTTTTGATAAGCCATCTTGTGAAACAGGGAATACTCATCAGAGTTTTCAGCAGGGACTGTGGGGAATACTGTGTCTAACACATACTTAATTCTTTCTAATCTTAACACCAATCGCAGATTTCTTAACTAGTCAGGGTAATTTGATCTAGTCAACTTGTTTGTCTCGACCAACATTTTTAGTGATAGATTCGACATTTTATACGACTGAAGAAACAAATAGACTTGAAACTAAACTCTAATATAATCTCTATTGAACACATTCGTTAACTAATTAACATGACCTTTAGTTTAATTAGCTCTCACTATTTTAACATACTCTTCGACCCTATGGAAGAATACGGACTCATTTCAAATATGGTCATAATGGGCCATGATCCAGATTCATGCTATCTCCGCGTTTCTGTGGCTGATAACTTCAACAGCACAACCTGGTAGGTCTCTAAACCAATTACAAACAATTTGTAACTCATGTTTGACCAAATGTTCTAAACAATCGATCTGCGTCCCTCGGCTTGTCCGACACTGTGGCGCCAAGACAGCCTAGCAAGTCAACCCCGTTATGCGACTGCAATTATGTATCTAAGTGAGTTTTGCCTTATAGAGCAAACACTGTGATGTAAATACTCATGAAGGTTTATCACTCACTTCTACATTTAACATGCATCTATGAAAGAGTCTGAGTCCTCATAGACTTAAAGCAAATGGTGTGGCATAAATATTCATCTCGCCGAAAAGGATTTTGCACTATAATCAATTATAACGGACGACGTGTTCATTTTAAATGAGACTTGTATTAAAATTTTAGGGAACATTTAATTCGGGGTTTTAACCAAGATCAACTCTTTTACGCCATATCCAATATGACATCTTAACATCATGCAAAACTAATGACACATATAGTTGGGAACCGTCAACCCAATATGCATGATATAAGATGGTTTAATCAAATACTGGGCGTCGCTTGCCCAGACAGTTATAGCGGACGCTATTCTAGAAATGTAAATGAGAAATATTTTGACATTTAGCAGATAAACAGTATATTTTATCAATTATATTGTATAATAATAATCTTGGGTTAAACATTCTGAATTCTGAAATTTTTTGTTTTTTTTTGTTTCTGGACAGGTGGGGGCCGCGACGCTAATCATTAGCGTCGCGGCGCCACTGAGCCAGAAGCCTTTCGGTTTCAGAAAAAATGCATTAGCGTCGCGGCGCTGCAAGGCCAGAAACATTTTTTCTTTTACAATTGCATTAGCGCCGCGGCACTCCACCATGGAGTCGCGGCACTGCAGAGGCAGAAATATTTCTGCTTCTGTAAATGCATTAGCGCTACGGTGCTCCACCATGGAGTCGCGACGCCTATTGTCCAGTGAGTCTAAGTTTTTGAAATGAAGCATTAGCGCCGCTGCGCCACCTTGAAACCCTAGCAAGCGCCGAGGTGCCCTACCATAGGGTCGCGACGCCATATACTGACAAACGTTTCTGTGTTGATTCTTAAAATCTTTCGAGCCCTAAATCTAATTTAGGGATCAAATCACAGGTCCTTTATTATCACCCACAATTATCAATAACGCCCATATCGACCATCATCCATTCTTATTCGTTCTTAGCCGTGCACCGTGCAATGAGTCGGACAACACACTTTTGGCTTAGTTCGAGTTAGAGCGGAATGACTTCCTCGAGTTAGCGTAGGAGATAATTTAGGGTGATATCAAAATGTCAACATTTGTTCAAGACATGTAGGATTTTAAGAAACCTCTTTTTAATCAATTTTATGTTTAACTCATATTATTATTCTATTCAATTGTTATATAATCATTGAATCAGCCTGGGCTTTGATACCACTGTAGGGTTTTGTTAGGTTCAAAACACATAAGTAAGGCACAGCGGAAGTTTAAAATTTTGCTTCATACTTACCCCAACAACATTTCTGGTATGGTTATACAACAATTAAACTTGTAACATAAAGCATAAACTTATAAGTTATAGTATCTAAAATCTTTATCTACTATAGGGTGGACACACGGTTGCCCTTCCGATTGCAAGCTCCAAGCTTCAATGTATTTCTCTTTCGGAAAGCTAGGAAATCCGGCAGAGGTTCAAGAGAGTTTAATTCTAAGTCTCCAAGGCTTAGAATGATAATATGAAATTAGTGTATGAATAATGAAGGGAATACCTCTATTTATAGTTGAAAATTAGGTCAAAATCGGATTAGGGTTTGACCTTGGGCCTGGCTCAAAAATCGATGCAGAGGCATCGCGGCCCTAGGGTATGGGCGTTGCGGCGCTCAATGTGCTCCTGCACTGTCTCGATTTATTTTCCGTGCATTCTTAATTAAATCCAAAATCCAATTTTGACTTAATTAAAATAATCATTATTCATTTAAATATCTTGATTCCAAATAGAATATTTAATTACTCCTTCAATACATCCTTAGATCGAAAAGACAATCGACATAGTGTGACCCTACATGCCTTCTCATATCGACATTAATCAAATTAAGGTCTATGCGAAACTCCTAGACGGCGCCGGAAGACGAACTTAATTTGTGAAGTACGTTTACGTGAATCCAGTAAACTTAACCTTTATGTGGTAAGATAAAATCCTTTCATTCACGACACACCCGATCAAGCTTAGGATTTGTCAAGTGTCTATCCAAATGGCTTAATCGTTGTATCTCATCTATATTAGTTGATAACTAGACCATATTCTAAATATGTCTATTGCGTTGGCCAACGACTTAGTCAACCTAATATCACTGAGAATCCAAGTGTTCTCTCGAATATACATTCGAGGAATGAATCCTAATCTTGGCTCAACTACCACCTTTAATCCACATCGTAATGTACTCAATACAAGCCGTATCTCAACCTATAAGGCATTTGAGCTTAGGACGGGATCAAAGTACATTACTTTGTAGACAAGGCGCGTAATGACCTCAAGTCTAAGGACTTCTATCTCCCACACGCTGATCATATTTTAGACAAGTATAACAAACAGTATATCAGCAGGGTATACCAATACTTCCAAAGTATCCATGTGTCTATCACAAGTAGTCATTACTCGTAGCATGTGAGACATACTACATCCTCTAAGGATGTGATGCAGACCACATATCGACTTATCACATATCATCGATATCTCATTCTCGATGATCATTAGTCGAGGCTATTTTAAGAGTCACGCTCTATCATCAATATCTCAATCTATTAATGACAACGTAAGCTCAAAGGATGCACATTAATGAATAATTATAAACAATCAAATAATAATTCAATAATCGCAAATGCCATAAATATTAATCTTATTAATAATACGAATATGTTCAAGTACATTTGTCCCTAATAATGATTGTCTCTAGGACATACATACTTTCAATATTCAAATGTAATGTTGTCGAGACGAATTGAATGATAACATTTTAGTATTGTTTTAAACAATTAAAATGCTACGGTTGCTGTATAAATAGAGATGTCATGGGATCAATTTAGATGATGTGATTATGTATATTCCACTCAATGTGTAATTTGACCTCCTAATCCATATGGATATGTTGTGTACTAACACTCTTATTCTAGTACATTTTAGTTGTTATCGTGCTTCTGCTTAGATTTACTTCATATTTGTAAGGTTTTTCCATAGTTTGTTGCCTGTAAGTTTAAAGGATGGTATACTGAAATGGAAAACTTTGCCTATGCCTTTCATAACGAATGCAAAGTTTAATCTTGTTGTCTTTGTTCTTTACTTAATCACAAAATGACATGTAAAAAGTTTCTACTTAATGTTTGTAGTTGAATCGGTTGTAGCAGGATCTTGCACGATATAATCATGTCTAAACACTTTTGTAGAGCAGAATCACAAGGAAAACAAGATATCGACATACCTTCTGCCATTGTTTTGGTTTCGTCAACCTGCCTTTTTTCAGGTTATAGATCTCATCTATTTAAACGATTACTTGCAGTTGTTTTTTACGCTATCTGTTAGTATAAACTGGCATTTACATTGTCAGTATATAATAGTTAAACTCTTCTAGAGTGAGCCTAGGACGGAAGTTGAGCAAAAGAATAATGATATTTAGGAAAAGTACCGTGAAATACCAATCAAGCACCTGAAAAAAATTTCTAAATTTATCGAGAGAGAGCAAGCGGAACGACCAAGACCTGCTTCGCTCTCGCTTCTATGTAAGTACCCCTTTTGTTCCAATATATGTGAAGAAATTCAGAATATGAAACTCCAGGCATCTGATTTTCCATGTGAATTCAGGCATAGATTTTTTAAAATTTTAAAATATAATTTACATATATGAAATTAGTATAAATCAACAATAGTTACAAGTTCAAACTATTTAAAAAAGAGCTCCAGAAAATCATGGTAAAATTTTATTTTTTGTTTTCCAAATAATAACATATTTGAAGATCTATCAGAAACATCTATTTATCTCTACGAGGTTGGATTAGGTCTGCATACACTTTATACTCTTCAGAGCCTAAATGTAGAATTATATTGGATATATTGTTGTCGTTTTCAGAAAAATAAAATGAATAAAATGGTACTCCTATATATAGATTTGCATTATGTTATTTCAATAGCACATGCCCCTTTAACGACGAGGTTGGATTAGGTGCATACACTTTATACTCTTCAGAGCCTATATGTAGAATTATATTGGATATATTGTTGTCGTTTTCAGAAAAATAAAATGAATAAAATGGTACTCCTATATATAGATTTGCATTATGTTATTTCAATAGCACATGCCCCTTTAACGAAAAATTCGCATCAAATGAGAGCAAAAACGGAAATCTGTATCGTCTCCTTGATTAGCAACTCGTTAACGTTTTACTCAAGTTTAAATTACCATAATTAATCATGAGCAACCTTTTCTATAAATTCTTCTCCACATGAATCCATGTGCTCAACATGTTCCCAACTCAATTTTAATAATAGATTCCACTATTTTATTTTTAAATTTAATTTAAAAGAGGAAATATCTTACCCCGACCCCCTTCCACACACACTTTTTTCATACTATACAATCATTGAACTTAGTCTAAGCTGAAAAGTACAATTTATTTGTGGTATTCGCTTAGCATCGACAGAGTAGATTATATAGTATTGTTTTTTTTTTCAATAATGATTGTGTTCGATCAATTTATCCGCATCGCAATTATATTATCGAATTTTTGCTACTTCATGTTAGAAAAATATTCCGCATCGCAATTATATTATTCCGCATAGAAAAATAATATAATTTTTGATAGAAAAATAAATAACCTAACTTTATTTTGTCGGAATAATTTTTACATTATATAGATTGATAGAAGTCCAACAAAGCTCATAACAAAAAATAATCTTAATCTTTACTTGTACAAATTTTAGTCATTAAGATTTACTAGTTTACCACTAACTCTGTAAATTATAGAGACAAGAAGAGTACCATAACTTTAAAAAAAAAATAAAGAAGAGAGTGATAAGTAAATTTATAGAGACAAAAATTTATGATCTTTGTTAATCCCTTGTCTCTCTTATCTCTTTTTTCTTTTTCTTCTAAAAAATATTGACAGGGTGGTGGGTCATCATTGCGCTACCCACTGTTATGTTTAGTGTCGTTATAGATTATGAATGCTCGGTTGGAAATTTGTCTTTGATAGAGAGGTGCGTCCACCCATATTTAATGAATTAAACACTAGGGTTCCGCATGTTGGAGGCTTTGTCTCTTCACACGCGCATAATCTACTAAGTGAGTAGATGACCGTAGGGCCAAGAATCGTCAAATTTCATTGAGAAATGAAAGAGATATTGGTCCACGAAGTAAGGTGTTTGAGGCATGAAAATATGGTGAGGGACAAATCTACCACATCGGTGGGAAAATGGAAGAATTGCTCTCTTTATAAGTCTCTAAATTAGCTAAGGGTTTGGGACCCCAAGGGGTATCCCATGTGTTTAAAGGAGGGAGGACCTAGATGTGCTTGGGTTCAAGGCTAAGCCCACACGCGCGCTGCCGCAGCCCTCCCGTCCGGGCCGGGCTCGGGCACGGGTCACGGGCTTCTTCTGATATTATCTCTTTGGACCCTACCGTTTGGTCTGATTTTTGGAGCATTAACCATCCATTACTTGGCTGTTAACTCCTCCATAAACAGCCCTCCTTTATTGGCCATTAACAGTCATGTCTTGGGCAGTTGGGCAGCCTCTCTTATGCTATATATTGATGTCTTTTGGCTCAATTGTGCTACACACAAATACAGAAAGTGAACAAAATATGACACAGAAAAATGAGACAGAAATATATACACAGAGATAAACAGAAGAGTAAAACACAGTCCAAAACGTGAGCAGTAACGTTGGAACGAAAAACAGAAACTCTTCCTTCCTTTTCCATTTCTTCATCAAGTCGATTCGTATTTGTTTTCTTCATCAGAATCAACCTATTTGCTTTGTAGTGTTGATTAAAGTGTTGTTTTATATTGGGAGACTATTACCCGTTAACGTACAAGCATATATACGGGGCAATCTTGTCTTAAAGACAGAGTGTTATCACTCGACTCAGCACACAGTTGTAACAATCCAGATTTAGTGCTTCTTGATTTCAGGTTATCAAGATTCAAGACACAACAAGCTTGCGGCAGTTCTAAACATTGGCCTATTTGTTTATCTTTTCGAACACTTGTAATATTTATTTACTTTCCATACTGCTTTACATATCCAACATGCTCCATATGATTCCAACGGCTCGCTCCAATTTAATATTCATTTAAAGATTTAATTGATATACACATGTAGTAAAAAGAAAAAATTGCAATCTATGTAGATTGACAAGTTATAGCAAATTATTTATTTTATTATTAAAATTACTGTATCAAAGTTATTATTATTATTACTATAAACAGTTATATTACTCCTATTGTAGATTAATTGTAGATTGCTTTAGAAATTAAACCATCTATTAAAATGATATAATAACGCAAAGAGAGGTATATGTGTATCATAATAACTTTCCTTATCCCGGATTATGTGATTTCTTATTTAAAACTAATTTTGAATTTTCCATTTTACTTTTAGTGATGCAACCACACGAATACCTATTACTATTCTATGATATGATGAGCTAACTCCAAAAAACCTGTAATTTCAAGCGACAACTCACCTACATAAAGGGTCTGAAGCGCTAGTAATTACCGATCTATCACATAAATTAACACTAACAAAATACTCCATAATTTGGTGCTATAAATTTTCTTGCCGTAGGCATCTTTCATATGTAAGAGCAGTGTACAATAAATATACCTTCTCAAACTCTTGCCATTAAAGTAAAAAAAAAAAAAAAAAGAATTATGAGCCAAAACTCATGGAGTAATTAATGAAAGGTTGCATGTATAGGAGTTGGGACCATGAAATCGCCTAAACACTTCCAAACTCACTCGTCTTAGAAGACGTTGAAACTATATTAATTGAATCTACCTCTTCATTACAAACTTGTCAGATTGTTGCCCATCTCCTATTTCTTCTCCACACATTTCTCAATGCCATTTTAGGCCCACTGCCCCCCCCCCCCCCCCCACCCCACAAGACACCAGTCTATTTTTCCTATTCTCTTCCACTGTCAAATGTACTCAACTCTTCTTTTCTCTTTCTTGAAATTAAATACTCAAAAACACAGTTTAATTTTAATTTTAATTTTGGTGAGTTTTCTACCTAAATTATCATGTATGCGAATTTCCTATATTAATTATCACCATCTATTTATCAAAACACACATCAACTATTAGTTGTTCACTTCTCCTACGCACCTCATCGTTTAGTTGGTGATAGAGAATATATTAATATTCTCCATATATTTTGTATTATTATTTTGATGTAAATATGTAAACTATATATTTTCATACAATTAGGTTTGTAATTGTAAACACCTATATATATTGCATTAATAAGAAACCTCCAGACAAAGAGAATTACACAATTCTACATGGTATCAAGAACCAAACCCTAACTCCCCTCACAAACCTAAAATCGGCGCCTATCCCCCCCCCCCCCCCCCCTCTTTTTCTTTCACGTCGCCAACAGCTAATGACCATGGCTTCTACCGCATCTTCCTCCTCCACCCACTACACACATCCTCCTTCTCTCCCCCCCCCCCTCCTAACACCTTTCATCCGGCCTTTGTCGTAACAAAGATAAAAAACTTTATCCCTTTGATTCTTGATCAAGAGGATGGACAATACTCATCGTGAGTTGAACTATTTCAAATACATGCTTGTGCTTATAACGTCCTTGATCACATCGATGCCACCACACCCCACCCTCCACCCGACATCGATAACCCAACGTGGAAGCGGCTCGATGCATTCGTCAAACAGTGGATATATGGTACCATATCCAAGGATTTACTTCATACTATTATAAAGACATGTGCTTCAGCTCACGAATTATGGACAAGGCTAGCGGAAATCTTTCAAGACAACAAACATACACGTGTCGTGTATCTGGAGGAATAATTTAACAACATCCGTCTTGAGAACTTTGCTAACATGTCAGACTATTGTAAACAACTAAAATTAGATGCTCAATTCTCTAATGTTGGCAATTTGATTTCCAAAACAAAGATGGTTTTGCAACTTATTAATGTTTGTCGAAGGGTGAGTACGATACACTTGCGACGATGATCCAACAAGCTGATCTCATCCCTAGCTTCAACAAAGCTCGATCATAATTGCTATTGGAAGAGACTAGACGAGCCAAACAGGACGAGTATAATCAACAAGCATTGGCAGTTGACATACCGCCAACTACTACTCCACCCGCCGTACCACATCAACACACAGACCACTAACATCAACGTGGTAGATGAGGTGGCGGCATGGGTCGTGGCCACGGTAATCGAGGCAGTGGCAGAAGAAAGCCCAATTCCGATGGACAGACACAGTCGGCCCAATACCCCCCTTAGTAGGTCAGCCCAATGTCATGGCCCATAATCATATCCAACAGATCCGGGAAATGGGCCTTTCCCTCATGCCCGTACCCAACAGCCCCAGCCAACACACCGATCAGCGGCAGCAGCCGTGCATCCAAGGCCCTCCTCCAAGCCCACGTTACACGGGCCAATAGCATCAGGCCTACCTCTCTCCGCCCAACAACAACAACAACAACAACAACATTCGTATAGCCTTATGACCACTACCGAACTGAGTCAGGCTTATAACACTATGAATCTACAGCAGCCTGACGACGCCTGGTACATAGATATGGGTGCCACATCCCATCTCACTCGTAACTCCGGTAATCTCCTTCAACTGTTTAATTTGAACAATCCTCAATTTATTTTAGTCTGAAATGGAAATCACATTCCAATTCACGGCTATGGCACCACTCAAACACCACCACCTCACCCTTTATTTACCCTAAAAATGTCCTATATGTTCCTAACATCATTAAAAACTTAATTTCTGTTAGGAAATTTACTAGTGACAATTTCGTATCTATTGAATTTGACCCTTTTGGTTTTTCTGTGAAGGACCTACGTACGGGGACAACTCTTATGAGATGCAATAGTGTGGGGGACTTATATCCTTTCTCATCAAATTCCGCTGCAAGTGTCAATCCACAAACCTCTCTAGCTGCAATCTCTCCATCAACTTGGCACGATAGACTTGGGCACCCGGGAGCACCAGTTTTTAATTTTCTTAGGAGTCAAAATTTAATTCAATGTAATAAAGGGAAATTTACCCACGATTGCTACTCTTGTCCTTTAGGGAAGCATGTTAGACTTCCTTTTAAGTCATCACTAAGTGTAACTTTTTCTCCTTTTGATATCATTCATGCGGGTTTATGGACATCTCCAATTACTAGCAAACTAGGTCACAAATATTATTTGGGTGCTTTTGGATGATTTCTCTCATTTTCTTTGGGTTTATCCTCTAAAATTTAAGTTCCAAGTTTACCCCATTTTTTTTTACTTTCAAGCATATGTTAAAACCCAGTTTGAGAAAAACATCAAAACGTTTCAATGTGACAATGGTTGTGAGTTTGACAATTCCCCTTTTCATAAATTTTGTGCGGACAATGGCATGGTGTTTCGATTCTCTTGCCCCCATACCTCACCTCAAAATGAAAAAGCCAAAAGAATCATGCGCATCATCAATAATATGATTTGTACTTTGCTCTTTCATGCTTCTATCCCCCCTTCCTTTTGGGTCTACGCATTGCACATGGTAGCATATATTCTTAATATATTACCAACATGTACACTTCATACTAAAACTCCAACCTTCCTACGGTCACCTTCGGATTTTTGGTTGTATATGCTACCCGAATCTCGCCTCCACGGCTCCTTACAAGCTAGCGCCTAGGACTACTTCTTGCATCTTCTTGGATTTTCCGTCTAATCATAGAGGGTACTTATGCTATGATTTTTCCACAAATAAAATCCTAGTCTCTCGCCATGTCACATTTTCCCATTCGCAAACGTCCAAAAATACCAAGTCACTGATTACGGCTTCCTTGAGGATTCAGACACATCCCCTCTCATTAGAAACGTAATACATGGAACTAGTAGTTCGGCCCAACCCATGCCTCCGATGCCTATCACTTCTTCCGCCCAGGCCCCAACACACTGTCTTTCTACGGGCAGTGTGCCATCACCGACATCTCATTCCCCGTCACACACTGCCTACTACCAACATCCCAACCCGCTTGGCTCTCTACCCACGTCGACCACCCCCTACCCCAATATACCCTCCATTTCCCGAGCCCATATCATACGTAGCCCGGCCTCATCCCACAAAATGTCACCCGTCCGGTCCCTATTCCTACACACCGCATGGAAACTCATGCCCAGCACGGGATTTTCAAGCCGAAAGTCCACTTTAACCTATCTATCTCACCTCTACCTAAAAATATAAAATTAGTCAAGCTTGACCCAAATTGAAATGCGGCCATGCGTGAGGAATTTGATGCACTCACTAAACAGCACACTTGGGATCTTTTCACGAAAACTAGAGGGGGTCAATGTGATTCGTTATATATGGCTATATCATCACAAATTCAGGGATAGTGGTGAGCTTGAATGCCATAAGACGAGACTTGTAGCAAATGACACAGGACAACAAGAGAGCGTTGATTGTGGTGAGACTTTCAGTCCAGTGGTTAAACCAGCCACCATTCCTATTGTATTGAGCATTGCCATGGGGAATAACTGGCCGATTCATCAACTTGATGTGAAAAATACATTCTTACATAGTGATTTGAAAGAAAATGTCTATATGCATCAACCACTTGGCTTTGTTCATCCCTCGGCTCCTCAGCATGTCTGTCGTCTTCGAAAGTCACTTTATGGCTTGAAACAAGCCCCTCATGCTTGGTATGAGCATATTTCCACTTACATTATGCAGATCAGTTTCGTGTGCGGCAAGAATGATAATTCACTGTTTATTTTTCATCAAGGTAATGACACTGCATACCTTTTGCTCTATGTGGATGACATTGTATTGGCTACCTCCTTTGATAGGTTGGAAAATAAGATCATTACATTGCTAAAATATGAATTTTCCATGATGGACTTGGGTAAATTAAGTTATTTATTGGGGATTTCCGTGACCAGATCCAAGAATGCAATGTTCCTGTGTCAACATAAGTATGCCGAGGAGATTGTTTACATGGATAAAATAGCAAACTGCAATATCATGCCTACTCCGGCCGACTCAAATTTGAAGCTCAGCGCCAATGATAGGGATCTAATGCTTGATCCTTCTCTTTATAGGAGTCTTGCTGGTGCACTTCAGTAACTTACTTTCACTAGGCCTGATATTACCTATGTTGTTCAACATGTGTTCTTGTTCATGCATGCTCCCAGGGAGCCTCACTTTACCGCTCTTAAACGTATCATTTAGCACGTTAAGGGTGCTCTTGACTATGGATTACATCTTTATCCATCTGCACCGACCAGGTTGATATCTTATACGGATGTCGATTTGGGCGGCTGTCCTGACACACATCGATCTACTTCCGGCTATTATGTATTTTTGGGTGATAACCTCATTTCGTGGTCTACAAAATGGCAAACCACACTTTCTCGTTCGAGTGCAGAAGCAGAATATAGAGGTGTTGTGAACGTCGTTGCCAAAACTTGTTGGCTCAGAAACCTCCTTCTAGATCTTCATTGTCCCTTACGTAAGGCATCTATTGTTTACTGTGATAACGTATCTGCTGTCTACTTATCTCATAACACGGTTAAACATCAACGAACCAAACATATTGAGATGAATATTTATTTTGTCGTGAGAAAGTTGCCATGGGTCATGTTCGAGTGTTACATGTTCCTTCTACCTATCAGTAAGCAGATATATTTACTACGGGACTTCCTCGGCAGTTGTTCCTTAACTTCAGATCCAGTCTGAGCGTTTGGCCTCCTCTCGCTCCGACGGCGGGGTATGATAGAGAATATATTAATATTCTCAATATATTCTATAATTATTATTTTGATGTAATTATGTAAACTAGATATTCTCATACAATTAGGTTTGTAATTTTAAACATCTATATATATTGCTTTAATGAGAAGCCTCCAGACAAGGAGAATTATATAATTCTACAGTGGAAAATGTGAACAACTAATAGCTGATGTGTGTTTTGATAAGTTGATGATAATTCAGATAGAAAACTCACGAAAAAGTGATAGTTAATGTGTGTTTTTGATCATTATCTCAAATAATTAAGGAGTATGGGTGTGAAAATTAACTCAAATATAACTAAATGCCACTGCCAATCATCCAACTAAGTAATACTCTATCTCTCTCAATTTATTTACGTGACACTCTTTATGTTTAATTAGTTTTAAAAAGTTAATATTATATTATATTATAGAGCTATAATTTAATTTTAATTTTTTTATTTTTAATGAGATGGCTTATAATTTCATAAGCATTTATGACTTATTTTAATTTACAAATTTAAAATTTATTCTTTTTTTTAATTACGTGCTCAATCAAACACTATTACATAAATTGAGACGTAAATATACGCTAATTAGTACTTATCAAATTCTTTATATTAGTTGCATAATTTGATCGGTTATTACAGATTATTGCTCTATATGCTAATAATCATATTGAACTTAATAAGTAGAGTTGAATGTTATTATCAGCTAATTGAACTTGATTAAACAGAAAAAAAGTCACACCCATAAACTGTTATGAATGGAGAATTATTACATTACGTTTGGACCCTGGAAAGTTTTTTATATATAAAAGAGGAAAATAATTTGTTAGGGCTTATGTTATGGAGTTGTCTTTTTATTTTTTTAGTTGTCTAGATTAATTTTGAAATCTCCCTCTTTCTTTTTTTTCTATTTCTTCTTCCCTTGAAAGATTGATTCTTAATTTGAAATATTTGTAATAGTCTGAAGATTGAACTCTTATATTAATATATACGATTACAGTTTGCTTTGTCAATATAATTTCCCTTCATTACATAAACTCTTTTCTACTCGATGGAAGACAAAGAGGCCCAAGCAATGAAAATTAGTCAATTGAATTGCTATCCTCCGTTGAAAATAATACTTATAGGTCAATTATTATTGTTATTATTAAATATTTAATATCTTTCACGAAATTTCTTTCTCTGCCGACTCAGTGAAGATAAAATAGGTAAATTGATTTTCTACCGAATTTATGTCAGCATCCCAAATCTAAATCAAACTGTACATACGTATATTTTTCACAGCTCATCATTTATCTCTTTCATATTGTATATTTTGAGGCTATAAGTTTCACACACATTGCCACAAAAAAAGACAAATGGCAAGATGCTGACATAACACGAAAAACTTCACAACACACCACGATTGAAGATTTGAAGTACACATCAACACCTTTTCCCAAATTAGTTTTCCGCTTTGATAAAGTATCATTACTAAGGGGCACATGCAAATTTAAGCAAAGGTGACAGGAAAAATCAACAAAGATTAGTGGTGATGGATTAAATACTTCTTCATTTTTAATTAGAGACGCCCATAAGGTTAAAAAATTAGAGATATACCGAAGAAATATTGAGTAGAGATGATTAGATAGAATATAACGCATCTTCACTTAATCGAGGATGTGACCTTAAATAAGAAAATCACGAATTAAAATAGAAGGTTAGAAGGGTAGTTAAACATTGTCTCGCTCTCATGCAGAAAAGGTTTGGTGTGGGTAGTTTATATTAGCATTATTCTCGTAGTTTCTTGTTCTTCGATCTCTGTTATTATCTGTTATTGCATTATTATACTCTGTATGATATGTTACGCTCTCCCTATTATTTGCTTGCCTTATTTACTCTTGTATTTTCCAGACGGCTTTGTTATGCATTATTTGAACTATGGCTGACCAATGGGTCGGGTCGGCCCGATCCCGCCCCGACACCGCCCCAATCCCGCCCAGAACTCGAGTATTTAAAAATAAATCACGGTATCGGGACTCGAACCGGGACGGGACAAGGTCTCATCCCGACCCGCCCCAGGTCCACCAGTCCCGACCCGATCCCGATCCCACCTCGCTCTCGACCCGATCCCGCCCGAAACCCCCCTTTTGCAAAAATAATCGTTGCACCAACGACCATTTTACATTTTGACCGTTGTGCAACGGCCATTTTTGACCTCCACCTCCCCCAACCCCCCAACCCCCTACCCCCTTAATATTTATTTTTAACCCATAAGTTATTATATTTACACTTTAACCCAACTTAATAATCCTGCTTTTAACGGTTTTCCTAGATCAATTGTTAAGAGAGATGTATTTAAATTTGCATATGAATATCAACAATATTTATGTTATTCATTATATCATTTTAATGGCAAAGTGGCTATCACTTCTGATATAGGTCGTAGTACTAACGTCCATGATTATTTAACGGTAATCTGTCATTGGATAGATTATAGATGATCTATGCAAAAATGTATCTTAGCGTATAGATATATAGATGATAGGCACACTGGTACTTTTATTGCAGAAAATATTTATCAAGTGTGCGATTATTACGGAATAACTGATAAAATTATGACTATTACATTAGATAACGCTTCTTCTAACAATTACGCTATTACAATTTTAAAAAATAGTTTAACTCCATCTTTTCTAGATCATTTTCATATAAAATGTGTGTGCCATATATATAACTTAATTATAAAGGATGGTCTATCACTTTTTGAAGACATTCATAGTAAAATACAATTTGCTATAAACTTTATTTTTAAAAATAATATAATACAACGAAGAAAAGAATATAAAAAAACTTGTCACGATTGTCAACTACCTTATAGAAAAATTCCAAAAGAAGTACCCACTAGGTGGAATTCTTTATACGAGCAACTACTTGTTGCTTATGACTATAGAAAACCTATAACTTTATTTTTTAACTCTCATAATCAAAATCCAGCTGATATGGTTGTAGATAGCGATTGAGTAAAATTTTCCGAACTTATTGTATTTTTAGAGAAATTTTTTCAAGCAACAAAAGAATTTTTCGGTATATATTATCATACTATTTCAACTATGTTGTTTTATATAGCTCTAATATTTTTATTACTTAGTGAATATATGGAAAAACCAGCTTATATGGCAGCTATTAAAAAATATTTATCAAAATAATAAAAAATTATTCCTATTCCCATTATTTATATTATTGGTGTTGTATTAAATCCGATTATTAAAATAGACGGTACTAAATCACTTATTGAAACTATTTACGATTGTATAGAAGTACTACCACCTCCAAGTCTCAAAAATCCAAATCACCCACCACTTATTGAACAAACTAAAGAAGAAGTGTTGTCTAGGGTAGAAGACCAATGCAAAAAAGTATATAGGTTTTACCAACAAGAAAGTGCTAGTAACCTACCGACTTCCATACCATCTTCTTCTTTTTCAACACAACCTCACAAAAGACATGTTGTTTCTGCGGCTAGTATTTAAAGCCTCAAAATAGAATGTGCGGCCGTACCGCTACTAACCAAATTAGCGAGTTTGATATTTTTGTTTTGCAGGGTTCTATACCGTACCAAGAAGTTCTCAATGAAGAAGGACGTGAAGACTTGCTGAAATATTGGAGGGGGAATGAGAAGACCTTTCCGACACTTTCAATGATGGCCCGAGATGTTTTGAACATTCAAGCGTCATCAACGGTGTTTGAAAGCGATTTTTCTGCCGGCAGATATCAAATAGGAAAGCACATACACTCATTAGCCGGAGACAGCTTGGAGATTGTAGTATTATTCAGAGATTGGATACGAACGGAGCGGAGAAGGTGCGGTCAACCGGAGATCAACGAAGAAGACGAAAACTACAACGAAATCTTATCCGAAAGCGACTATCAATTTGACCAACAAATACCAATTCCAACCGAAGAACCACAGGAAATTATCAAGAAACTAGAACAGGTTTTTTTCAGAATGTAATTTTTTTAATTGCAATTTTACTATGTAATTTGCAACTTTTGAACACCACCACAAAGTTGCAATTTTGACAATTATATTTGTATTACAAAAAAATCATATGTCTGTTAAATAATATAAGAGGCACAAAAACAGTCTTGGGATGTTTTTATTACACTATCTTGTTTAATTATTGAGTTTTTATATGTATATATGTTATTTTTTAAATTAAGTGCAAAAATAAAATAAAAAACCGTCCGGGATCCCGATCCCGACCCAATCCCGACCCGATTCCGACGGATCGGGATCGGGGCGGGACTTTGGCAAATCCCGCCTATTCCGATCCTGCCTGACCTGCCCCGACCCGATCCCGCCAAACCCGGCCCGCCGGTCCAGAGCCCGGCCCACTGGCCACCCCTAATTTGAACTAAGAATTTTTCGGAAACAATTTTTCTATCTCCACGAGGTAGAAATAAGGTATGCCTACACTCTATCATTTTCAGACCAAATAATAGGACTATACTAAATATGTTATTATTGTTGTTATTGCCTCGTAAGTTATGAAGTTACCTTTGTTAAAAAGTAATTTACCTTCAATATAAAAAAATTCTACACGAATCTAAATTTAATCGCGTCTATACCTAATATCTGATTGAAAACAAAAACAAAAAGTGACAAGAGATTAATAATGATTAGGGGAATAAAGTACCCTTGCCTACAAAGCCAAGAAATTGCTTGACTCTTAGCTAGGAATAAACCTATTTTTCTTCCGTATCTTCCCTTTTCTTTTCTATGTCGTCTTTACCAATTTTAGATCTAGAATGATTTTAAAGAATTCCAATAAAGGCCCTTCTGTCATCCACCATACTTGTTTGACTTGTCCAAACGGCAAAGGTGAAACACAACTTTGATAAATTATCCATTTTATTTTATGCCAATGAAAACAAAGTAAATCCTATCCCATAACATAAACTAATACTCCCCATTTCCATTCAAATTTATAGAATAGAGTTTGACAATACACGATTTTTTTTAAAAAAAAAAACTTAAGAAATTTATAATTTAAAATAAGCTAGACGCGCGTGTGATTATAAATTATTTTCATTAAAAATAAAATAAAAAAAAAAATTTAAGATTAATATATATCTAAATAAGCAAGATTAATATATATATATATATAGAGAGAGAGATTAGTAAAAAAATTATATCACATAAATTAAAATAAAAAAGGATCTCAAAAGATATGAAAGATGTCCCTTCCAACCATATACATCAACTTTCATCAAATTTTGATTCAACCGTTAAAAAACACAACACATAATGCATAAGTTAAATGCATGTGCAGTCTCATATTTAAGTACAAAAGGTAATGGGATATAGAAGTCAGGTGTGACGGTCAGCTCAGTCAGAGCGGAAGCGGTCAGGCAAGGTTATCATCAGACAATGTAGTGCAGTCTCATATTTAAGTACAAAAGGTAAAACAGATTTATTATCTATTGAATTTCGAATGTTAATTACAATAACAATAATAACAAACTCCGTGTAATATCACGAGTAGGTTTGAAGAATCGAATACCAATTGAACCTCGGTAATTTCTTTATTCTGCGGGAGGGGGAAAAAGCACCAACAGAATCAATGATCATCAAGAATCCTAAAAGAATGAATACAAAGTTTTGGCAAAAGCACAAATGACAATCATAAAATTCTCTATCTAGACCACTACAAGCCACTTCTCTTTCTACATTTTACCACAAGTTTTTCGGGCGGGGGGGGGGGGGGGGTGTTTGGGTGTGTGTGGTGGTGGTGGCGGGAGGGTTGGGGGGTTGTGGACCACCGACGCCGACAAAACATTACCAAATTTCAGCCAATTATTATAAAAACAAAAGGGAACCCAATACAGTGCATTGGAAAAAAGCTGATTATTAGTATAAATTAATAGACAAAAGAATACAAAACACCATGTAATCCTAGAATATATACCAAAACATGTACCAACTGTCTCTGTTGTTCCGATACTAAATCTATCTTAAAATAACATAAAAATTTATCATACAAAAACGAACCCTCAAACAAGAATAGATCCACAGCCAAGAAAACAAATAAAGTTAAAAGGCAGCACCAAAATATGGACCTCATTACTATTGTCTAGTTCTTTGTAGTGTAGGACCAATCGTCTTGAGCTCAAATCTCTTCACAGTTCCAGCAATGTCCCTCATTGTTGTGTCCACTTCGTACGGGGTTCGGTCAACCATGATCGCCGTGGCGTTGACCAGCTGCCGGCATGGCTCCCGGCGTTCGGCTATGGTCCCGTGATAGTGGAAGTACTTGATGCGCCCTTCCGTCTTGTGGGTCGTCTTGCCCACCGTGTTCTGTGACATGTGCACTCCTGTGGCTATGACGTTGCGCGGTTGCACCGCGTATTTCCGGTCCCTCCTTATTCCCCTCTTGATGTCCTTGTACACTAGCTTCTCAAACCCCCATTTTCTGCAGCCACATAAACATAATTAATCGGTTGTATTATGAGGATTCATCATAAATCACTAAGTATGAGAGTTTAAGTATGAGAGTTTAGTAGTTGAATGCAATTATTATTATCAGGATACAACACAAAGCATCCAACTAACCCGACAAGACTCAAGACCTTGTCCTTATTTAACCTCCCAATTTACATTTTTGTCAACAATTTAAGAATAAAAAACAGTATACTCAATGAGACCAATCAATGCAAGCTGACAAGGGCTATACCTCCCAAGTCACTATCAAATGAACCTCAAAGTTAGTTGATTATTGATCACAAATAAATATGAATGACACTCCATAAGACAAACCAATACTCCATCTTTATCTGTCCCAATTTATGTGATATAGTTTAACTCGACAAGGAGATAAGAAATAAATGAAAATTTTTTAATCTTGTGGTCTAAAACAAATTAAAAATAGTTAAGTGGTTATAGATTATCTTGTTACGCGTAAAAGTAAATATTAAAGTTAAATTATTGTAAAATAAAAAAAAATATATCATTCTTTTTGGGATGACTAAAAAAGAAACTATATCACATAAATTAGGATATAGGAAGTAGTACTTAGTATACTAGCATTTAACAACACATTGGATTCTCACCAAGCTCTAAAGAAGCTTAGCTTCCACTTGGACCACACAAGAACCAGAGATCAAAATATTCTAACCCAATGAGAGAAAGTATAAGCTTTGGCTTTCAGAGTCACCCGATACCCGATACCTATAATGACATGAGATAGTAAATACCCAATGGAATAGTCGAAGTGCACCCAAACTTACCACCGTCATAAAAACGTTAGTCATTAAACCCTAGTAGTATATGATACTTCTCTCCTTGGCACCTACTTTCTGTAACCCATCAAACGTCTCATTATTCAACAACCAGAGAGCTTCACTAGAATACATGTTCAAACCTACTTGTGATCAGTATTAGTCAAAGCATTTCGTTATCAACCACCAAAGAACCTTTAAGGAGACATACAAATTCAGAACCACCAAATTAGTACTATTTCTTCAACCAATAATCCTATAATATTTAACCATTCCCAAATCATGTAATTACATAGCTTGGAAACAACTCGACCACAAATTGAAATCCAGACACTCTTTTTCTATTTTTCGCTTAGATGTGCTGGGCAGATGCTAAAGTTAGAGCGTGATGGTAAGAATTGATCGAGCGAAGAATCATAGCTCTCAGTTATCACATTCAGAAAGACATAACACCTAATATTAATTTCAGCTTTAGGGCATGTAATAGGCAAATAAAGTCACATGAAAAGCTAGCCACACAGTGAATTCAGTAAGTAGCTTCAACTTCACTTCTTCCAAATGCCAAATTTCAACTTGATAAAGACTATGAAAAAACAACATTACATTACCACATTGATATTATTTAATTAAAGCCCAAAAAAGAAGATTCTTTTATTGCCAACTTGTATTATTTCAAACACCCCAAATACTTCATATTCCATTTATTATTCAACACGGGTCAATTTAATATCAGCATTGAGAATATTAGCTGTCAACTTTTGAAAAAAAAATTGACCAACTTTACTAAAGAAAATCATCTTCTACTCACAAACATCTCTATGACAACATTTCAATGTAACAGCCAAATTTTGTTAGAAATCGATTTTCATGTAATGTTATACTCCATCCCAATTTATGTGATATTGTCTCCTTTTTTGTCGGTCTCAAAAAATTAACATGTTTCTATATCTAATTACAACTTAACTTTAATCTTCCCATCTTATCCCTAATGAGGTCATTTTAGTTACACAAATATCGACTTAATCAGATTTAGACCACAAGTTTCAAAATGTTTATTTCTTTCTTGAAATCCCTGCTCAATCAGATATTGTCCCGTAAACTAGAACGGGTGAAGTATTATATGCTCAACTTTATTTCGCTATAGAGATCAAAACAATTCCTACAAACGAATGTGTTATAGAGAGATTTGAGTGTAGTAAGAAATTAACAAAACTTATAATGAGAATATTGTCATACCTGTAAGATTTACCACGGTCTTGTTCCAAACAGAGCTTGTTAGACATAGGCATTTGCTCAATAGTAAACTGTGTATAATCCGATAACGAATCAACCACAGACTTAATAGTACTCTTCTTCGGCACAAAAATAAACTCATCCACATCAAAGAAAAACATCCATTTCGCTTCCAATCTATACCTATGCAGACAATCATTAACAATTAAGAACTGATTATGATAATACCCATCAAATCTCTCTTGTTCCCTAATATCTTGTAAGGTAACATATCCTTTATCCATCCATGGCTTTAACACCGCCATTACTCCGTCGTGTATACCTCCAGCATCATGAATTACAAAATGAGATTTATCTCCAAATAATCGGATGTGAAATGCGAGCCATTCTCGCACTCGTTGGGGACTTAAATTACCGTACAAAGACGAACCGCAGTATAGAAAATCGTATTTCGGTGGTCTATTGAATTTCGAAAAAAAGTTGGAAAAATCTTTCTCCGTTTCCGTTAAGGCGATGAAAGTGTCGGTGGTGTTGGATTTAGCGTCGCCGCCGCCGTTGGTGACGGCGTGAACAAGAAGTTTTCCACCTTGTATATCACCGACTGGGGTAGGGAAAGTGCAATTTACTACCAGCACGGTGTAGACTCTCCCGTATCCCCAGTCTGGTAAGATTTGGGTGCCTAAAACAGATGCTTTCTCCTGGAGGTCATCATTCGGGACCCACTCACAACGGTAGCTTTGTTTGCCGTACATTTGTAGAGGCTTCGAAGCTAATCCCATAACAGCGAAAGTATTCAATCCACCTCTATAAGCAGACATAAGTATAAAAGTATACGCAGCTGAACCGAACGGATTGAAAGCACGCTTAATAACTCCGTTTTCGAGTATTTCATCTTTTTCCGGCGGAGTAGCGGTGGCGTTAATGGCTGAATCAGTAACATAATCGATATTTGTTGGAGTGGAAACGCAAGTAGTGCCGAGATTTGAAGGAATGAAATTAAAACGAGAAGACATGAATTGAAGAATTGTGATAAGTGAAAATAGGAAAAGGATAGCAGTAAGGACAAGTTTGAGTTCAGCTGCACAATTCCAAACAACACCAACAAACATTTTTCTTTCTTTTTCCTTTGTCATTGGAGAGTTTTAGATATATGGAAAGAGCAGATAGAGGTGAGTAATGTATTTATGGGGATGATTTGATATGGAAAATTGGACTAGGGGTGAGTTAATGCAATTAAACTTGGAAAAAGGTATGATTTAATACTCCCTTCCATTTAAAATAAGTATTTACTTAGTGTTTAGTATATTGCTTAAAAAAATGCCAACTCCTACAAAGAAATAAGTATTTTAATTAAATTATCTTTAATTAAAATTTATATATTCTATTAAATTAACACATCAGGATCTGGTCACTTAGCAATTAATAAAGGCTAATCTAAAAAAATTAATTAATTCTTCTTAATTCTGTAAGTAAACACTTAATTTGAACCTAAATAAAAAAATTAAATGTACACTTATTATGAATTTAAGGGACTAGTAATTTCTTTACTAGGAAAAGGGTGTGATTTAACTAATACTATAGTAATTTCTTTCTCTTCTTTTACATTTTGGACTAATGATGATTTGGACAGATTCTAGTTTAAGTTACTACTTATTATTATTACTGTTGGTACTCTATTATACTTTATAAAGCAGTACGGAAGTAAATAACTATTACAAATACTCGAAAGGATAAACAAATATTCAATATTCAGAAATTGAATCTTGTTGAAGAAATAGGCCAATCTTCAAAACTGCCGCAAGCTTGTTATGTCTTGAATCTAGATAACCTGAAATCAAGAAACAACTAAATCTGGATGGTTACAACGTTGTGTGTTGAGTCGAGTGATTTCCCTCTGTCCTTAAGACAAGATTGTCCCGTATATATGCTTTTACGTTAGCGGGCAATAGTCTCCCAAGATAAAACAACACTTTAATCTCAACGCTACAAAGCCAATAGGTTGAGTCTGGCGAAGAAAACAAATATGAATCGACTTGCTGAAGATATGGAAAAGGAAGGAAGAGTTTCTCTTTACTCTTCTCTTTTGTCTCTGTGTATATAGTGGTGTCTCTGTAGTGTATATCTTGTGTATATGAGGGTGTTTACTCACTGTTTTTCAAGCAGAATTTGCTCACTGTTTTGTGCTATTTTTCAGTCACGTATGTACAACTTTTCTATGTCTTTCCCGTCACTGAATTGAGCCAAAGGAGGCTCAATATATAGCATGGAGGAGGGGCTAAACAACTGCCCAAAACATGGTTGTTAATGGCCATTATAAGGGCATTAAAACAACCAAGTAATGGTTGTTAATGACCATTGAAGGAGGCTGCTTAATGGACATGAATGAGGGTGAAAATGGAGGAGTTAATCAGCCAAATAATGGCTGGTTAATGCTCCATAAAACAGTCCAACGGTAGGCAGAAAGTTTTTCTACCTTCCGTCACCCCACAATCAACTTTCCAGAAACTTTGGAGACCAAGTTGTAAATATTGAAACTTCAGGGACCAAACTGTACATATGAAAGAATTCAGGTCCAAACTGTACATATGAAACTCCAAGGATCAAACTATACATCTGGCAGAGTTCTCTGGTCCAAAAAGATAATATCAGAAAGTCCCCATAGCCCACAGCCCACGACCCGAGACCCGACCGGGCCGGCGGGCGGCGGTGGTGCGCGTGTGGGCTTAGCCTTGAACCCAAGCACATCTAGGTCCTCTCTCCTTTAAACACATGGGATACCCCTTGGGGTCCCAAACCCTTTACCAATTAGAGACTTATATAGAGAGCAATTCTTCCTATTCCCACCGATGTGGTAGATCTGTCCCACACCACATTTCCATGCCTCAAACACCTTACTTCGTGGACTAATATCTCTTTCATTTCTCAACGAAATTTAACGATTCTTGGCCCTACGGTCATCTACTCACTTCGTAGATCATGCATGTGTAAAGAGACTAAACCTTCAACATGCGGAACACTAGTGTTTAATTCATCAAAGATGGGTGGATGCATCTCCCCGCCAAAGGCAAATTTCCAACAATCCCCTCTATGGAAGAGAGATTGTGGCGCACACACAAGGTGCCTATATTTCAGCAATCTTTCAACGAAAAGATATTGCATCAGGAAAGGTAGCTTTCGCTTTGAACCTTCCCTAGTTGAATACCATCGGACTTACTTACCGCGCGGTGAACGTGATGTCTTGAACCGTCAGTGTTTAGTGTAAGCCAAGACAATGATACCAACACAATAACTCTCCTTATTCATCTTCCTTCTTACATTTCTGTCCGTTGTGGCCGTGGACACACTTGGATTCTTAAGTGCGTTCATTTGAGGCGGCAATCCTCGCACTTAAATAGGTGATCTCCTACAAGGTATCCTGCTATACCCCACTTCACAAGTGTTAGGAATCATTAAAAGTTTTCCAACCTTAACCTCAACCGTTTGAGGATCTTTTAAAGGTTTGGAAGCTTAACCTTTACCCACCATACAGGTAGCACTTTAATGTCTATCGCGGGAACAACTTTGGATTCATGTTTCCATACAGAAATCATCATCCGAAGTGCTTCTTGCTTCCACGGAAGCGCTCAACTGAACCTTTTACAGCTTAGTTTTCCCATTGAACCAAATTCTTGGGATCTCCAATCAGTATGGTTGGGTTACCACCGCAAAGGTTCGTATTGTTTGTGTTTTAAGCCCATTCCCGTAGATAGGCAGAACATTTGATCTCTGGGTTGTCCCTTAGTTAGTAAACAAGGAAGTGACACCCGTGATGATCAACTGCCATACGGTCTTATGTCTCCTGACAGATCCTGACAGATATGTCCAGATGCCGTCATCGTGTCCTTCCTGAAGGCGACCGGCTAGCCACAATGTATAACTGCTGAAGGTACGGGTTTCTCCCAATAAGGGACGTCCTCTAAGGAGTCATGAAGTTACTCAACTTCTTTCATGTTTTGTATAAAGCGATAAACTCCGATTCCATCATGAATCGGCCGATGCAAGTTTGCTTAGAGGTTTTCTAAGACCTACCATACACATTTACTTGTGGCTTTGGTGTTCTTCAGATCTGATGTCCAGTTTGCATCACTGTGTTCTCCCAGAACCGTTGGACATCCAGAATATTATAATTTGTAGATAAGCGAATAATTCAAATATCGTCATATCCGACTTAACGCCTTTTACCGATCATGTATTAAAATCATCAGTGAACCTTAGTTCAACTGATTTGCTTTGTAGGCCGATACCAGGTCGGTTGTAGTGTGTACAATACATTGAACTACACGTGACCTGAGCATATCGCTCATTGTCTATGGGTGCACCACGATTCCAATCAGTTTTATGATTCATATCTATTGGTGGCTTCAATGAGACTGTCAGCTATCGACCAGTCCGTTAGATGTCTTAGAAATCCAATTCCTAAGATGTCATCTATGATACCCATATCTTTCATATCGAGACTTTGTTTCAAACTTTCAAACTGTTGATTCTCCAACTGTTGGCTTTCTAACTTCAGAGTCAATGTTTCTGTGGTCAGATTCATTGTTTCTGTTTTATCTGTAAATATGAAAGTTTTCTGCCTTTCGTCACCCCACAATCAACTTTTCAGAAACTTTGGGGACCAAACTGTAAATATTGAAACTTCAGGGACCAAACTGTACATACGAAAGAATTCAGGTCCAAACTGTTCCCACAGCCCGTGGCTCGTGGCCCGAGCCGAGGCCCGAGGACGGACCGGACGGGCGGGCGGCGGCGGCGCGCGTGTGGGCTTAGCTTTGAACCCAAGCACATCTAGGTCATCCCTCCTTTAAACACATGGGATACCCCTTGGGGTCCTAAACCCTTTACCAATTAAAGACTTATATAGAGAGCAATTCTTCCTATTTCCACCGATGTGGTAGATTTGTCCCACGCCACATTTTCATGCCTCAAACACCTTACTTCGTGGACCAATATCTCTTTCATTTCTCAACGAAATTTGACGATTCTTGGCCCTACGGTCATCTACTCACTTCGTAGATCATGCATGTGTAAAGAGACAAAACCTCCAACATGCGGAACACTAGTGTTTAATTCATCAAAGATGGGTGGACGCATCTCCCCGCCAAAGGCAAATTTCCAACAATTACCATAT
This sequence comes from Anisodus tanguticus, assembly GCA_034509755.1. NCBI lineage: Eukaryota > Viridiplantae > Streptophyta > Magnoliopsida > Solanales > Solanaceae > Anisodus > Anisodus tanguticus. The sequence goes on from CM067557.1 coordinate 13,164,892, forward strand.
AAAAAGTATTATAATTAGATCTATTAGTAGCTAAGTAAGGTAAGTATTACTTATATTAGTAAGCAATTAACCAGTAGTGATCTATAAAGTGGTGTGAGTAATTTTTTGAAGTGTGTTATATTAGCTATCTCTTTGTACAAGCTGTTTACCTTCTGTCAAAAGTCTCAATTCGAGATTTAAGAGCGAAGATTTTTTTATAGGAATTACTTTTTTGTTTAATGAGCCATTTACAAAGTGCAACTGAAATAATAGAGTCAATAAATATTGAATAATTATTAAAAATTTAATTAAAAATATTTTTTCCTTAACTATACACGACGTGCATTCGGAATAATCGAACCAACAAATATTGAAATACCGATCGAATGGTTATCCAAAAAGACAATTTTTTTGGGGAAAATAACTTGTAATTACTCCCTCATGTCCAAAATAATATCATTTTAACCAAACTATGTTTTTTTTCAAAAGAAGTGTTATTCAGAAAACTAAAGAGGCATAAAATATTATTCAAATATATGGTTGCCCAAATAAGTATCAGGAGAAACATATGCAACTTTTAGAGGGATATTAAAGGGTAGTTGAATTAAATAATCCTCATAACCAGTGTTATTAAAAAAAAAAAAATTGGTACATTAAATTCCCTCTATGCACGGAAATTTTAAGAAAAGTGTTATTAAATAATTTTTTTATAATAAAGTAGTGTGAAAAAGTTTTAAACGATAGTACTTTTTTGAGAAAATGGCCAAATGCCCCCTCAACATTTGATCGGATTACCATCTACACATATTTACTATACGGAAGTCCTATTAACCCTTGAATATTTTAAAATTAAAATATATTCACCCTTAAACGCTGACATGTCCAAGCAGGTGAATACACCTCTTATATGCGCGTAAGAACTAAACAAAACACCCCCAACAGCTAATTAAAAGTCCACGTATCCATCCAAATTTCATTTTCTTTTTTTACCCTTTAGTCTTGTTTTTCATCCCCGTCTTTCTCGTCAACGCGATCAAATCAGACTGCCGGAATTCAAAGGCTAACCTTTTTTCTTCTTTTTTTGTTTCTAATCAGGCGACCAAATCCCTATTCCCATATTAGATTTCTTATCTTCCTTTTCTTTTTCTTTTTTACTTTCAATTTCTGTGCAGCAAAAATTTTGACAGAAAATTATGAATGAACTTTTCTAAGCAATTAGAGGTGGTGATGGTGCTATTTTAGTCTTTACTTATGGTTAATTTGTGGTTTGATATTAAATTATTTTTTGGCACTCGAATAGGTTTTCCGGCGACTAATTTTAAGATTGTTTTGTTTCTATTTTGACGTATTTCTGCTTTACGTATCTAAAGTATAATAATTTAAGAGACAATTGAGGTGGATAAAATGAAAGAAAATGATGGATTCACCAGTAATTAATTTATTCGGTGAGACGGCGACTTCAAATTTTCTGATACATATTAAGGTTTTTCTTTTGCGTTTTGTTTAACTCGTAGGAAATTTTATATGATTTTTCTCGTTTAAGTTATAGTAGTAATTGATTGAATTCAATTAATTAATAGAGGATGAAGATTGGGATAAAAGAGGAGAGGATGGAAGAACTTGAGTTGTGTTCTTAATTGGATTAGGGATTATAATCCGATAAAAAATTAAAAGAGAAATAAGTGGGGCCACTGGATCATAAATAACAGGAAAATAAAAGTGAAGAGAGTGGACCACAGCGTGTGACAAACATTTCTATATAACTGGTTTATTTGGACGATGAGCATATTTCGATTTTAAAATGTAGGGTAATAGTACTCTGGTATAATAAAAGTGTGTAATTAGTAATCCGGTCAAACGTTGAGGGATCATTTAGACATTTTCTCTACTTATTTTGGATCGAAAGAGTACTAATTTCTCACTTAAACTTGGCAAGTAAACCACTTCTATAAAAAAAAACTATCTTTCACGATCCTTACTAATTTCTCACTTAAACTTGGCAAGTAAACCACTACTATATAAAAAAAAAAAATCATGATCCTTCATACGAAGTTTCATATTAATATAAGCATTTAAAGTTAAAAATTTCAAATTAACTTGTTTTGATCTAACAATTTGAAACGGCCAAATCAAATTTTTAAAATGTATGTTCAGACTCCATTATAATGCTGCCTTTTAATATGCATAATATGTGGTGGAGTGAAAACCATTTAAGTTATTTTGTCATTAGACTAAAAATAATATTTTAATAAAATTTAACGTCTTGAATGAACAAAAGTTACCTAAAAATAAACATAATGATGAAGTTAAAGAAAAGCATAAAAGTAAAAGCAATAATGAAATTTCGATCTAGTTAGACAAGAGTGCAAACATACGGAGAAGAAAAAAGAGGAGTGCAAAAATAAGAGCGTTGTATAATTTTTGCGGTTACTTTTTGAGATAATTATCTTCTTCTTTTTTTTAATTTTCTATCTGATATTTAGTAATATTATTGAGGCCGATTAAATTTGAATTGCGCGTTGCAAAGATCATTTTGAAGGTAGCATTCCAACAGATTTTTTCCATTTGCTACTTAACTGCTCAGATTTTTAAACCTTTTTTATTAATTTAGAAACAGCCTAATTCGTTCAAAATTTAAATGATTTTTTTTTAAAAAAATTAGTTGTTATTTTTCTTCACTCTACATGAATGTAAGTCCTTAATCCTTATCAATACAAAATGAGTGATTACTGTTTCTATTAAGTTACAAGGACATTTATTTTGTAAAAGGATAAAGTTAGGTTGAAAAAGTAACTTTTTAGTGTACTTGTTAATATTAGTAGGGAGCTAATGTAAATTAATTAAATGACAAGGATGTCTTATAAATTACATCTGCAGCATAAAATTTTAATAATTATGGTAAGTTTTTTTTTTTAGTATAAAAGTTTATCTGACCAGTAATAATGCAAAAAGACAGAGTGATCTATTGATAATAGAGACCAAGGAGTAGGGATGGCAACCGATAGGATCTGGACCGGATCCTACTAGATCCAGATCCAGATCCGTTTTTCATACCTGAATCCAGATCCGGATCCAGATCCAGCGGATCCATAAAAATCATATCCAAATCCGGATCCATCGGATCCGCCAGATCCACGGATCGGATCTGGATCCACATATAAAAAAATTTACCTTGCTAAAAATGTAACCTTGCTAAGAATTTTTTTTTGAACTGACAAACGATTTTTACTTAAGTAACAGTTTACTGTTTTTCAATTTTGAAATGTTCATATGAGATATTTTGTTCGTTGTCTCATTTTGATTGTGAGCTATTAATTAAAAATGTTGGACAATGACAATAGTTGTGGAAAATGCTTGACTAGTATTTCCACAATACGAAACTTGCATGTGCTTGAAATCTTCATAAATGAAGTGAATATAATTTTAACTACTTGTCTATGGAGATGTTAGTCATTCACTAATATAACATTGATTTTATTATCGAAGTTACCTCATTATTTTTTTATTTTTGAGTTAACGCGGGATAAATTAAACTTGTTTTGAGAATTAAACTTGCAAGGATGTGCTTAACAATTTTAAGAAAATACTTATAAAATTACATTCTAGGTTATGAATATATTTAATAAAAAATGGATCCACGGGTCGGATCTGGACGGATACGGATCTCAAATACAAGATCCGGATCCGATCCGATCCGTCGAAACGGATTCGGGTCCGATCCGGATCCGTCGGGTCCAAATTTTGAAGATCCATATCCTATAAAACGGATCTGGATACACCGGATCCGGACCGGGTCCAGGATCCATTGTCATCTCTACCAAGGAGTGATGTGTGTAATTCGCCGTACATTTAGGAAATTGGAAATAGTAAAATAATGAATTGATTAAAATAAGAAAAAGGCGTTGCTTTTACTGATAAAATAAATTGATTAAAGTAAGAAAAAGGCATTGCATTTTACTGGGAAATGGAGCAGTACTAGATAGTCTGTTTATGCGGCAAATATTTTATATTTTTTAAATTTCTCCACATTCATAAGTTTATTGCTTTTCTCCCTTTTTCTTTTCCAGCTTGATGTTCGATATCATTATTGGTGCTCGATTATATTCGAATTCACATCAAATAAAATTTATTTCTGAAAAAACGCTCTCTATTAATGATTAATAATTTTTTTATATCTGAGGCTCGGGACTTGAACTCGAGATCTCTATTAAGAGAGGAGCATCTTCATTTACCCACCACATTCTTTAATAGTATATTTTATGCTTCCTCGTTTTAAAGGTATAGTATTACTCTATTAAAGATAATTTGCATATTCAATTTAAGTATTTTTTTTACAATAATTAAAAATCATACAAAATAGTAATCATTTTGATACACTATTATTTAGAATATTTGATGTTTATAAAAATAAGAAAAATCTACTTTTCTCTAAAAAAAAAAAAATAGTAGTGTCAACAAAAGCTCTTAATATTAAACTTACTGAATATGTTTTTGAAGTGTATAAAATTCTTAAAGACAAATAATATAAATCCATGAGAGTATCATTTGTAACATTTTTAAATATAAAATAACTTATTTTTTAAAAATATTAAAAATTTCTCTAAATTAACTTTAAACTCTCTCAATTGGAAGCATCATAGAAATAATTTTTCACCTTAATAAAAGGTTTTGAGTTTGATATTTAAGAATAAAAATACTCTTAATAAAAAATATTTTTCATTTCACTCAACACGTAGTTTGAATAATTTTAACCCCAACGGGTAGGATACTTTAAAATAAAAACAAAGAGCATCATGAGTGTGTAGTGCTACCACCACAAGATTACTGTGTGGGGGGTGGGATGGGGTTTGGTTGGGTTTTTTTTTTTTTGGGGAGGGAGGGGGGACTAGGGGCTTTTGAATGTGTTCCAATAATTTTTTGGAAAAAAAGAGTACTGTGTGTGAGGGTGGAATGAGGTTTGGGGAGGCTTTGAATGTGTTTCAATAATTTACTTCCTAAGGTCCCCCCACTTGAAGTATATTCGGATTCACACCTATCATTTAATTATACTAGTCTCAAACATGTTATTGCACGTTACTCACTATTAATCATGAGAAATAAATGTTAAGTTAAATTATTTGTAATTAGATATAATTTTTTATAAGATACAAATATACTATAAGGTGAGATATGCATTAATTAACTAGAATTTTGTGACAACTTTGTAAAAACATGTGTCATTTGCTTATTACTCCCTATGTCCCAAAATATTTGTCGCATTATGTTTTTCAAAAATTAAATTATATGGATTTTGACCAACGATTTAAACTAATTTTTTCATCATATTAATAAGAAAATAATTGAAACTTACAGTACCTTTCGTATAGTTTTCGAATATCTAAATTTTAATTTTAAAATATTGAATTAATCTAATCTAATTTAGCTTTAAAATTTAGTCAAATTGACTTTTTTTTTAAAAACATGACAAGTATTTTGAGATGGATGGAATAATTTAGGGTAAACACATTGCACAGATAAGTATTTATTTAATTTAAAATATACAATCAACCGTTCTGCTTTAAATCATGTATGTCGTACTAATATCTCTTGAAATTAAACCTCAACTTAACTGATGTATGGAGATACCTTGATATCCTCCTTTATATAGTTGTCTTATTATTCACCATCTTTATTAGTAGCTATTATCCCTTTCAAACCCCATTAATGGTGATAGAATGTCCTTCCCCTTTCCCTACTTGATGATATGATATACTGTATGTAAGATACACTCACTAAACATGGAATATTTTATGTTACACCATATGAAGAATCAAAGACATGGATTTAGAAGAAACATAAACTTATTCTTGCACTTCGTGACTTGAATACATGTCTCATCAATTTAAAACCCTTGATAAAGAGGTACTAAGTACGTAGTTCAAAGTATTCTTATCAATCTAGAATTGATATGACTTTGAACTTCAAATATAGGTAGAACACAATATGTCAGAGTATTTTAGAAGTTGGAACTCCATAGGAATTAGAAGTCGGACAAATTCATATTACACCTAACTTAACAATTTTATCCTACATAAAGATAATTTTCAAAGAATTAGTTTAGATTTCAAAGGTATAAAAGTCGTTTAATATTTGAAGGATATTTCGGTCAACTAATATTTATATTTATGTTTTTATAATAACTAGTCTCTCTGAACGTGCCCTACACGTTATTCCCTGTCAATCATAACAAATGTGAAGCAATATTATTTTGAAATTACATATTATTTATTTTATGAGTACATAAATACTAGCTGATCTCTTAATAACTCAAATTGTTTTTAGAACAAAAAAAAAAAAGGAAAGCAAGGGAGTACGTTGGTATGGGATTTCAATTGAATTTAAAGTCCTAGTATATTAAGAAAAAGATTAATATTACAATATTATGTTATATGAATTTATTTTTTAGATAAAATTTCAATTAAAAAGGATATAAAGGTCATTCAATTTATAAAAAATATTTTGATCAATCCACATTTATATTCATATTTTTAAAATAATATAGATATTCCTTATTTTATTAAGCTCATCCTTTTACTTCCTTTGCAACTATGCTCTAGATGTAGAATGTTCTACACCTTTGCTTTACATCTTTTCTCCTTCGAATTTCTTCTACGACAACTAACATATTCAGTATGAAATTATAGTTAGGGTTCCTTCAAATTTCTTCTAAAAAAGAAAATTATTTCCTTTTAGTTTCATTGACTGAAAATTTTACTATAGAATACACATAGCTTCTCTTTAAGCTCAATCACAACACACACATTTTAACATCACATTACACCATTCTGGATTTAAAGGCCGGTCATAAAAAAACCTGTAAGTTCATATTTCTTTCTCTCACAATTTTAAATGTACTCGAATTTAGCTCAAAAGAGAGGATTATCCAAGATAATATAAGAAATTGTCATCTCAGCACCGAAGTAGACTACTAACTCCACCCACCCCCAACTCCCACACACCTAAACTCGATAATTAGAACGTGGATAAAATAATATGAAGTCTAACATTCGGTAAAATAAATATTGAGTATGTGTCTAACTCAATTCCAAAAACTAATTTGAGTGGTGAAAATTGTGGCAAAATCATACAAAAAATATAGTATCGCTTTTCCACTCACTAATATGGGTCTAGTCACCTTAATAGCTAATTAAAGTGGTGAACAATCGAGAGTCAAATTAACTCAGAAATGTAAATAAAGAAATGGATTTCGTAATTTGCAAAAGGTAAAAAGAAAAGGTAAGTACCCGTCATGTGTTATATATTATCACAGAGAAAGCTTCTACCAAATTTTATAACATTTCAGAATTGTTTATTCTGTCCTTACATGATTATTGATGAAAAGCTACATTGCTTTCTGTTAATTGTACGTGTTACTATGTCTATACTTTGTGAAGGGGAAAGTTCCGAAGGCGAAACCCCCATCTGTATCAGAGGTCCATTGGCCAGGTGAGATGTAAATCGAGGGATATGCGCGAGTGGCAGCCCTGCAAGGGAGAGGACCAACGGGACACAAACCCAGCAACAATCCTTGCAATATTTCAGCAAAGACTGTCACCACACGAATTCGAACCCGCGACGTCGGAGTGGTTGTATCCCAATCACCTTGCAACTTATCAACTCGCATGTACCCCTGGGGGCTTGTTACTATGTCTATACTTGATACCCCATTTCTTTTGCTTTATGTGGAACTATTTTTTTTTAATCTATCCTAAAAAGAATGTTATCTTTATATATTTAAAAATAATTTAATTTTATGAGATAATTTACGGCTATACATTTATATTATTATATAAGATTTATTTTGGATTATACTTTTTTTTTTAAATTATTTTTTTCTTAAATTATGTGTTAAGTCAAATAGTGTCACATAAATTAAAATAGGGAGAACAGAAAAATACGTCAATGAAAGATGGAATAATTTTCCTTGGGATTCCTTTCATTATTCACAATATATATAGTTGTACAAAGGTTGATTCCTAATATGGTACGAATCCTAACTTACCTTACAAAGGTTGATTCCTAATACAATTAGAATCCTAAGTTACCTTAAATATACATTTATCATAATTACAAAATATACAGAGAATATTCGAAGAATATTCGCTAATACTCCCCCTCAGACGGAGCGGGAGGAGGCCGAACGCTAAGGCCGGATCGGAAGTCGGTGAAGAGCATCGCGGTAGTCCCTTTGTGAAGATGTCGCATACGATAAGAGGAAGGCACGTGTAATATTTTGACCGACCACGGCAACCTTCTCTCGCACAAAGTGGATATCCATCTCAATATGCTTAGTCCGTGATGTTGGACCGGATTATGAGACATATAGATGGCGGATATGTTGTCACAATAGACTATAGACGCCTTGCGGAGTGGACACCGGAGCTCTAAAAGAAGATTTCGGAGCCAACGGATCTCAAAGAACTACATTAGCAACACCGCGATATTCTCGCTTCAAAGACTCGAACGGGATAGTGTGGCTTGCCTCTTGGCGGACCATGAGATAAGATTATCCCCAAGAAATACACAAGGTACCACGAGGTGGAGCGACGTGTGTCTGGGCATCCTGCCCAATATGCATCCGTATAGGCAAGTAACTTGGTTGGGGCAGAGGGGTATAAGTGTAATCCAAAGTCTAGTGTGCCCTTAACGTATCTGATAATACGTTTGAGGGCGGTAAAATGGGACTCTCGGGGGTCGTGCATGAACAGACACACCCGTTTGAACGGCATATGTAATATCGTGCCTAGTGAATGTAAGATACCGAAGAGCACCTGCTAGACTCCGATATAGAGTGGGATCGAAACCGCGCACCGTCATTGGCACTAAGCTTGGATTTGGAGTCCACCGGAGTTGGCATAATTTTACAATTTGCCATCTTGGCCCTGTACACTATCTCTTCTGCATACTTACGCTGACACAGGAACATAGTGGCTGCAGATCTGGTTACCGATATACCCAAAAAAATAACTTAGCTTGCCCAAGTCAGTCATAGCAAATTCAGTTTTGAGTAGAGCAATGATTTCATTCTTCAAACCGTCAGATAAGGCAGTAAGAACAATGTCATCGACATATAATAGCAAATATGCAATGCTGCTACGTCGATGAAAAGTGAAGAGAGAGTTATCACACCTGCTACATACAAAACCAATCTGCAGAAGATACCTGGCAAAACGATCATACCAAGCGCGGGGTGCCTGTTTCAATCCATACAATGACTTCCCGAGACGACACACAAACCGCGGAGCTGGGATGAACAAAGCCGGAGGTCGATGCATGTACACAGCTCTTTCAAATCCCTATGAAGGAATGCATTCTTGACATCAAGTCGATGAATCGGCCAATGCATGCCCATAGCAATACGAGAACAATCCGAATAGTGGCCGCTTTAACAACCGGATCGAATGTCTCACCACAATCAATACCCTCCCGCCGATTAGTGTCATTGGCGACTAGTCTTGCCTTATACCTCTCTAAGTCACCACTGTCTCGAACTTGTGCCGAAATAGCCACATACATCGGATAACATTCACACCTTCGGTCTAGGTACCAAATCCCAAGTGTTCTCGCTTGGTTAAAGCGTTAAATTCCTCGACATGGCCGCATTCCAATTTGGGTCCAGTTTTGCTAGTTTTGGATTTTTTGGAATGGGTGATAAGGTTTGTGTGGAGAGATTGAAGTGAACCTTGGGTTTGAAGATCCCGTGTTGTGCACGAGTCTCCATACGATGAGACGGCAGTGGCGGTGGGTCGGGGCTGGGAGATTGCTTTGGTCCACCGGTTCTCGGACCAATGGGTAGCAGTTCAGCTGGACTGGTTTCTGGTGACTCGACTGGGGGCTGTAGGGGTGAGCAGGGAGCTGTTGGGGTGGTGCCGGACAGTGGCGATACTGTCGGAATAGTGGGCTGCTGTTGGTATAGATTTTGGATGATCGGGGACAGACTTGGTTCATCGAGAAAGATGTAATTGGTGGTCTGAAATTTCCGGAGATTTGAAAAAGGAAAGGTTGTCTCGTCAAAGGTGACGTGACGGGAGATGATGATTTTGCGAGTAGCAATGTCATAGCACAAGTATCCCCAATGATTAGGAGATAGACCAAGGAAGACACATGGCAGAGTGCGAGGGGCAAGTTTGTGAGGTGCAGTGGAGGCCATGTTGGGGTAGCATAAGCATCCAAAAATACGTAGGTGATCATATGATGGTAGCCTACGGTATAAGATTTCGATAGGGGTCTTGTTTTGGAGTGTGCTAGTTGGTAAAATATTAAGAAGGGATTCTACCATTTTGACAGCATAGACCCAAAAAGGTGGTGGTAGGCAGGCATGAAACAGAAGTGTGCGAACCATGTTATTGATGGTACGTATAATTCTTTCACCTTTCCGTTTTGCGAAGAAGTATAGGGACAAGAAAAACGGAAAACCATGCCTTGTTTAGAACGAGAAATTGTGAAATGCCGAGTTATTAAATTCACGTCCATTATCACATTGGAATGATTTGATAGATTTTTCAAATTGTGTTTTAATGAATTTGTGAAACTCGAGGAATTTTGTAAAAACTTCGATTTAAATTTCAAAGGTAAATCTAGACAAAATGTGAAAAATCATCAAAGAATACTAGATAGAATTTATGACCCAAAGAGCTAACAATCGGAGATGTCCACAAATCGGCATGAACAATATCAAAGGGAGAAAAAGTAACACTTTGTTTGATGACATAAATGGAAGACGAGTATGTTTGCCTAGTGGACAAGAAAAACAAAGTGTTGGGCAATTTTCCCATTATTACATTGAATACGTTTAGAAGTCCTAAGAAAAGTAAAAACTCGGGTCTCCGGGGTGTCCGAGTCATGTTGTGCCAAGTGGAGGGAGAGATTGCTTTGCAAGGGATAGAGGTGCTTGCGGTCGACGGCGGAAGATTGAGTAAATGGGTAGAGGTCTCCCACACTATTGTGGCGTGTAAGAATTTTCCCCGTATTGAGTTCTTTCACGAAAAAAGCCAAAAGGGTCAAATTCGACGACACACGTAATTATTGCTAGTGAATTTTCTAACGAGAGATTAAGTTTTTAATGATGTTAGGTGTGTATAGGACGTGGTTTAGGGAGAAAGGTGGGTGTGGATGTTTGGTGTGTGTGTTACCGTAACTTTCAATTGGAATGCGATGACCATCGCCGACAGTAATAAATTGAGGACACTTTAACCGATGTAGTTGAGATAGGTTACCTGACGATCGGGTGAGGTGAGATGTGGCTCCGGTGTCCATGTACCAATTGTCGTCGGGCAGTTGAAGGTTCACGGTGGTGTAGGCCTGGCCCAAATCAGTCGAGGACAAGTCGCTGGGCTGCTGCTGGCTTGGTGGATCGCAACCAGGTGGTGCTTCGGTGTTCTTGGACATGCTTGTGATGGTGGTTCTTCTTGGCCGCAGTGTTGCCATCCCGTCAACGGCTAACGCCTTTTGATTATGTTCATCTTGTTTAGCACGTCTAGTTTCTTCCAACAATAGTTGTGAACGTGCCTTGTTGAAACTTGTGAGAGGGTCGGCTTGTTGAATCATTGTTGCGAGTGTGTCATATTCACCTTTTGGTAAACCCGCAACAAGTTGAAGCACCATCTTGGTTTCGAAACAAGTCCCGACGTTGGATAGTTGATCGGTTATGAGTTTCGATTGCTTACAATATTCGGACTTTATGTTAAAATTCTCGAGGCGGGTATTATTGAATTGCTCTTCCAAATATACGGCCGAGTATTTTTATTGTCTGAAAGATTTCTTCTAGCCGACCCAAAGTTCACATGCCGTAGCACCCGTTTTCATGATAGTGCACAACAGGTCTTTGGAGATGGTGCCGTAGATCCATTGTTTGACGATGGCGTCAAGACGACGCCAGATTGAGTCTGTAACATCGGTGGGACGAGGAACAGATTCGTCAATATGATCGAGCACGTCGTATGCACATGCATGAATGTAGAATAGTTACATCCACATGGAATATTGACAGTCTTTTTGGTCAAGAATTATAGGGATAAAATTTTTGATGTTGTTAACGGCGAATGTCGGATGAAAAGAAGATACTAAACGTTGAGAGGGGTTGTCAAGTGTGCCAGTGGATGAACCGGAATTTGTGGGGAAGACATGGTTGTCGCCTGCTTGAGGAAGGGAATTTTCCGGTTTGGCCGAAAAAGGGAGGAAAGCAGAATTTTTTTTTCCTGTGAAATCAGAAAAAAAATACTAATTTCGGCCGAGAATGAGGAAGAGAAGAAATTTAGGTTTTAGGCTTTTAATACCATGAAAGATGAAATAATTTCCCTTGGGGATTCCTTTCATTATTCACAATATATATAGCTGTACAAAGGTTGATTCTCAATATAGTACGAATTCTAACTTACCTTACAAAGATTGATTCCTAATACAATTAGAATCCTAAGTTACCTTAAATATATATTTATCATAATTACAAAATATACAGAGAATATTCGGAGAATATTCGCTAATAGTAAATTCTATATTTTTTTTGGGTACACCAAACTAACAAAACAGCTGAAGTATTAGCAATTTAACTCAGACGCCGGTATAACTTTTCCAGCTAACTTTTGCACTTGTCATTACGTTTCTCTTCACCTTTGGTTTTTATCGTTTGATCAAAGGAATAACAAATTCTATAGTCTACCAAATAAAAAAAGGTAAAAATAGGAGGAGAACAAAGTGAGCTATGCCGTATGCGTTAGGTTAGGATAGTCAACAGCGGCGGTCTACGTTTTGAAAAGCTAACTATACGTACTATTGTATATCTCTCGTTTTGATTTATACATGTGTATGCAATGTATGTTTCTTAACTATTTATATTTAATTTATTAATATTAATTATTAGTATAGGTATCGTAAAACAAAATATTTTTTATATAAATAATTATAAATATTCATATCCGTGTGATGCACAATCAATATCAATTTTTTATTAATCATAAAATATTATTAATTGAGCAGTGGCTTGAAAAATAAGACAACACTTGTTGATGGAAATTGAGGAATAGTAAGACCTCTCCGCTTTTTTTCCTTGAGAAAGTGGAAGACCAAACAAAGTCCGATCAAAGCAAAGAAAAATATCCCAAAAATTTCAATTTAAGTGATAAAATTTGAATTTTGAAAGTCAACAATGATGGTCTACATTTTGAAAAGCACTACACTATTATATGTACACGTTTTGATTTGTACGTGTCTATGTAATGTATGTCGCTCTGTCCATTCATATATTAAATTTTATTTAGATACATAAATTATGATTTATTTCAATTACGTATCCAAATGTATAACAAAAAGTTTCAATTAAATACTTTCAATTCAAATTTGAAAAAAGTTTTACGTATTTTCAAACGTCTATTAGATAATTAAGTTAATTATAATAAATATGTCATATCTTTTAATTATCATCAACCTCAATTGAAACGTGCATGTTCAGATTAATCCGTATAATATAAAAAATGTGGCATATTTTGAGTGATTAACTTATTTATAATATGCACTTGAGAATAAGTGAAAAAAATTAAAATTAAAATCGAAAATGTCTAACAAGAATATTTTATCATGTATTCAGATGCTCGATTAACTGTAATTTAAGAATGTAAATGAAATTTACTGATAAATTAAAAAAATTGTGTACGTATTAAGCCTTTAATTTATTAATAGTAATTACTAGTATATATTTTACTAGCAGGTATCATAAAACAAACCACAACATATTATTTATGGAGTAATTTTTCTTGGCGGTGGGAGAATTATCACCTCCATGGGGTCATGCACTCACGTTTTCAGCATTGCCCCCCAAAGACACGTGTACTTCGTTTAACCAAATTAGGAATAGTTTACCTTTTTATTTCGGACAAAAATTGGAAATAGTAAAAATAATTAGTATTCTCTATCCCAATTTATATGATTACTGTGCATGAAATTTAAGAAATAAAGAAAGACTTTTGAATCATGTGGTATAAAATAAGCTAAAGATATTTGTGTAATTATATAAATCATCTCATTAAGCGTAAAATGTGAAGATTAAAATTAAATTATTGCCTAATAAAAAATGAGTCATTTTTTTTAGATTAATAAAATAAATGTGGTATATAAATTAGGTCAGACATAGTAATTCAATGAAGAAACTGATTAAATTAATACGGGTAAGGGGAAAAGAGGAGGAAGTTGCATAGGCATAGGATGATAAAAAATTATTTGCGCGAGGTATTTATTTCAAATTGATAAATGAAAAATATTTATAAATTCTTAAAACTTTTTTATATTAATATGTATTCTTATCTCGTTAAATTTATTTACTATTTTCTTATGTCTCAAAATATTTGTCGTTCTTATTATAAATATTTATCTTAAAAATACTTATCGTTTTTATTTAAAATATTTATCTCAAAATACTTACAATTATGTTTAACCAAGATAAAAATGAAGTTATTTTTTTAGTTTACCCTTGTTAATTACATTATTTAATAGGCTGGTGTTATGAATACACATACAAAAAAGAATTAGTTTAATCTTGTGCTTTTAAATATTATTGAGAAAAGTTATATGGTGAAATGTTTTAAGAGGATACAATAGGTAAAATTCTATATTTATTGATATTTTCTTAAAGTATATATGAATAAAAAAAATATGATAAATATTTAAAAATGAAAGAAATCTAGTTAATTTATATAATTTAATGTCTCGGTAGGAGAAAATATTTTCCAGATACAGTATATAGGATTGTAGGAGAATGTTTTATTTCCTTGATTTTTTCCTAATTTGTTGGGAACATCAAGTGCTTAGTGTGTACATTTCTTCTATCCAGAAAAGAATACTGATTTTCGTGGCTTTTCATGTTGTTTTGCTAGTTTCTATGAAATCAGTTCATTTCGCAAGTCCCACCATGTTCCTCTTTCCTTGAAATCCACTCTCATGTTGCATAGAGGGGCTAAAATTATAGGAGTAATTGTTAAATTAAATTGCATAAGAAATTTGATTTAGAAAAGTTCAAAAGAGTAAGTTAAACTAATAAAAATTAACTGAAATTTAAACTAAATATATAAGAAAAAATAAGAAGAGTTTTGCAGCCTGCTTCAATTCCCTTATCAAACTCTTGTTATAGGGTTATTACACATGTGACCTAAACTATTTACTAACCATATATCTGCTTAATTTTAAAATACTTTAAAAGTAATTCAAATTGTATCATATAAGTTATGCAATATTATCCATCGTTAAACACTCAATACCTACCACAAATGAGGTGAGTTTATAATAACTAAATAATAAAAGTCATATGAACAAATAATCAAATCACATATAAAAGACATGTCATATTTTTTATCGATTTGAAGGTGTAAGTAAATAGTCGAGTCGAGTCGAATCGAATCGTTAAGTATGCATATCGTGAACAGAACCAGTAGGTAGCGGACCTATTAGCAAAAGAGGGCCCAAAGAAGAAAGCTTTTTAATGGTTAAATTTGTGATAATTTTTTCGGTGTTTGCCAATAAATTGTCTCGACATGCATTACATTTGAAAAACGTATTTTTACATGTAATATTAATATTTGTCAGATAGTAGTGAACAACTCGAGAGCAATATAGATCACTAATCTGTAATTATTGATGCTTTAATAATCTATCCATGGTTAACCAGGAAAAATATTTCTTCCTCATTAGCTAAAATTAAAAAAATCTTCCTATAGCAGGTGAAGCCGACAAGCACAAAATCTTATGGGTGTAAATTGTAGAGTATAAAAACAAGAGGGGCGGAGTCCACATTTTCGAAGAGTGATAGGGACCCCTACACACGTAGCTACCATCAATCATTGTTTCCTTTTCCTTCCTTTGTTTTCTTTTGCCCAAATTCATAAAGCCTCCTGTGTTTGTTTGTAGCCAAGAGCCACAAGATGTTGCAACTTAGAGAAAATGACACAAATAGTCCCTAATATTTAGTAATAAGTTGAAAATAATCTCTTAAATATATTAGTTAATAATTTGTCTTTTAAATTTTCCAAAAGTAAAAACTTCCAATTTTTGTAAAAGTTTGACAAACACTTATGGTTAGATTTAACATAATTGTG
Organism: Anisodus tanguticus; assembly: GCA_034509755.1. Taxonomy (NCBI): domain Eukaryota; kingdom Viridiplantae; phylum Streptophyta; class Magnoliopsida; order Solanales; family Solanaceae; genus Anisodus; species Anisodus tanguticus. The sequence continues at coordinate 13,180,989 of CM067557.1, forward strand.
AAAGAAATTATTTTTAATGAGAATTCATATATGAAGGTATAGTTTTGGCACTTTTTGCTTTTTCCGGTGTAGGGCAGTTTTTAATATTGCAGATTCTTGGATTTAAGGGGACCTTCCAAGTATTTTTTGATTAAATTTTTTATAGGTTTCTATTATATTTAACAGACATAATATTTTGCAAAAACTAAAAATGCTCAATGATGATAAACTTCATAGGACGAAACTACATAAAAACAAATGCAAGTGATTGATAGAATATTTTCAGAATATTCTCGTATCTTTGTATATCTTTTATATTAGGTAAATTTATATTCCAATTGCAATTAGAAGATTAGTTACCTAGTTTGTAGCCATATAATTAATCATGTAACACTATATATAGTGTACACCACAATTAATGAAAGGCATGAAACATATTCCTTTATGGTATCAGAAGTCAAATCCTAACTCTTCCTACCCTAGTCGTTCCCACCCCTCTCGGCCGCCCACCCGCCGAAGTCCTACCTCCCCCTTTTTCTTCTACTTTTTGGAAACCCTCTTCCCCTCTTCTTTCCCAATTTTCAATGGCTGAACAACCTAAATTTCATCATGCTTTTGTAATCAACAACATCAAGAATTTCATTCCCATAACTCTTGAGATGAAAAAAGTTCAGTATTCATCTTGGGTAGAATTGTTTAATATCCATTGTCGTGTCTACAAAGTCATCGATCACATTATCCCTCCAAAATCAAAGCCCACTGTCGAACCCCTGGAAAAACATGATGACGAACTTTGGTCACGTTTAGATGCGGTTGTTCTACAATGGATTTATAGCACCATCTCGAATGACCTATTGCATACAATCATTGAAACCGACGCCACTACACAACAAACTTGGGAGCGATCGGAATTTTTTTTCATGATAACAAGACACAACATGTCTTGTATTTGGAAAATCAATTTAAGGACATTCAGCAAGACGACTTTCCTAATGCATCTGCCTATTGTCAAGAACTTAAGATGGTTGCCGATCAACTCTCAAACGTCGGTGCACCGGTCACTAATCAACGATTGGTAATGCAACTCATTGCAGGTTTGAGTGAAAATTATGACAGTGTCGCTACTATCCTCCAACAAAGCACGCCGTTACCTCCATTTTATGAGGCTCATTCGAGACTTATCCTGAAAGAAACTCGAAAAACCAAGTGAGCAGTGGCTAACGCCATCACCGCCAACGTCGCCCTCGTGACCATCGGCGGCCCACCTGCCAACACGAGGGGCTCGGTTTCAGGATTGTCTCACCGGCAAACCACTGATCCAAAACATGGTTCAAATCCCCGGAATAACAATAACGGCATAAATTCTAGCAAAAATTGCGGTGGCCGCTGCGCAAATAGTAGTAGCGGTGGCAGAGGGCAGCCCCCACAGCGTCAGCAGCAGCCTCCGCCATAGGTTGCCTACTTGCCATGGGCTGCGTGGGCCTAGCCGACTTGGGTTTCTCTACCGTGCCCCAACCCGGCATCCTCGCGCGCACGTCCACAACAGGCATACAATGCGCATGTCTCTCATTTTTTCACCTACGCACTGACGGATATTGAGGCGGCTGTGAACATGATGTCTCTCAATGTTCCAGACGACAGTTGGTACATGGATACTGGTGCCACATCTCATATGACGGCATTCCAAGGTACTCTCTTGTCTTATTTCAACATGAGCAATTTAAATCGTAATATTATTATTGGTAGTGGTCAAGGCATTCCCATCCGAGGTTATGGACAATCATCCCTCTCCCCACCACATCCACCGTTAGTTTTAAACAATGACCTTCATGTCGTGAAACTTATCAAAAATCTAATCTCTATGCGTCATTTCACAACCGACAATAATGTTTCCTTGAATTTGATCCTTTTGGCTTTTCTGTGAAAGACCTTATGACAGAGATGCAAATAATGAGATGTGACAGCATTGTTGACCTCTATTGTATCACTATCACTGTCAGCCATCCAGCATCATCTCCATCAACTTTTACAGCTATTTCATCTCTGTTATGGAATAATAGATTAGGACATCTGGGAGATTCTGTTTTACGCTCCCTTAGCAAAATAAATTTATTGATTGCAAACATGTCTCTTATCCTTTTGTTTGTGAATCTTGCATTTTTGGGAAACATGTCAAATTGCCATTTTATTCTTCCTCCACCTGTACTTTAATGCCATTTGATATTATACACAGTGATTTATGGACTTCTTCTATTTTAAGCATGGCCGGACATAAATATTATGTGTTGTTTTTGGATGATTATTCTAACTTTCTGTGGACTTTTCCCATTGGTAATAAGTCCCAAGTCTATTCTATTTTTTCTTCCTTTAGTGCTTTAATAATGACACAATTTGAAAAGAATATCAAATGTTTTTAACGTGACAATGGGAAGGAATTCGATAATCAACAATTCAAACGTTTCTGCGCCAACCATAACCTCGTCTTTCATTTTTCCTGTCCAAACACCTCCCCACAAGATGGAAAAGCCGAATGAAAACTTAGAACCATAAATAACTTTATTCGTGCCCTCCTTTCCCACGCCTCTATCCCCCCTATTTTTGACATTACACTCTCTCAATGACAACCTATCTCTTAAACATTCTCCCAAACAAGTCTCTCAAACACAAGTCTCCCACTCAAGTTCTCTACGTTTAGGATCCCTCCTATAAGAATTTACGAACTTTTGGATGTCTATGCTACCCCCCATACCTCCACTCAAATCAACAAGTTGTCTCGATCATCCCCGTGTGTCTTTCTTGGTTATCCTCCCAATCATCGAGGTTACAACTGTTACGACTTGTCAAGTAAAAAAAAAATTTATTTCTAGACATGTCATATTCGATAAGTCTCAATTCCCCTTTGCCAAACTCAATTCTCCACTTCCGGGTTCCTATAACTTCTTAAATGATGGCCTAAATCCACTTTTAATTTATCACTTGCAAAATCAGCTACTACCATCATCGGCACCCGTCCCGAGTTGGCAGTCCAGGCAGCCCCGCAATGGGAGCCTCGGAATAACCACTCTCGGCTTTCTGATTCAGCCGCCGCCACTCAACCAGATTCCCCACCATCTCTTCCAGCCGCCACTACCTCTCGGACCCACCCCCTCACTCCCGGTCCTATTCCTGGTCCCGTTGCCCCATCTTGGCACCCCCTATCCGATCCTGTCCAACCTCCCACAGCACCCCGATGGATAATGGAAACATGTGCTATGCACGACATTTCCATACCCAAATGGTTATTTAACTTGTCCAATTAGGTTGCGTTTTTACCTCTTCATCGCAACCCGAAAGATGCCTTATCCGATCCTAATTGGAAAAATGCAATGATTGACGAATATATTGCTCTTATTGATAATAAGACATGAAATCTAGTACTCATCCTCTTGATACTAATATTATTCATTTTATATGGATTTTTTGACATAAAAAGAAATATGATGGTTTTTTTGGAAGCACAAGGCCCGTCTTGTAGGTAATGGCAGGTCTCAACAGGTGGGAGTGGATTATGATAAAACTTTCAGCCCAGTGGTGAAACCGGCTACCATTCGGATCGTTCTCAATATTGCTTTGTCCAAATATTGGTCTATTCATTAGCTTGATGTCAAAAATATTTTCTTGCATGGGGACCTTCATGAAACCGCATATATGCATCTGCCTATGAGATTCAGGAATCCAGTTCATTCGGATTATGTGTGTCTTTTGAAGAAATCACTCTATGAACTGAAACAGGCTCCTCGTGCATAGTACCAATGGTTTGTTGATTTTGTATCCTCTATCGATTTTTCACATAGCAAATCTGGTAATTCACTGTTCATTTATAGCAAGGGTAATGACATGGCATACCTCCTACTATATGTTGATGATATCATCCTCACTACATCTTCTGATGCACTTCGCTGATCCATTATGTCACTCATTGCCTCTGAGTTTACTATGAAAGATTTAGGCCCCCTAAGCTATTTTTTGAGCATTGCTGTTACGAGACATGCATGTGGCTTATTTATTTGTCAAAGGAAGTAAGCCGAAGAGATCCTTGACCGAGCAAGCATGATATCTTGCAAACTGTCCCATACACTGGTGGACACTAGTTCCAAACTCAGTGCCTCTTCGGGTTCTCTGTATGCCGATCCAACTCACTATCGCAATTTAGTAGGAGCATTACAGTATCTCACTTTCACGAGACCAGAAATATCCTATGCCTTACAACAAATATGCTTACATATGCACAGCCCGACAGATGCACATATAAATGCACTCAAACGTATTTTACGTTATGTACAAGGTACTCTTCACTTCGGCCTACACCTGTACAAGTCCACACTCTCTGGTCTCACTTCTTATTCTGACGCTGACTGGGCTGGCTGTCCAGACACTCGTCAATCCACGTCAGGCTACTTTATTTTCCTCGGAGATAACTTGCTTTATTGGTCTTCTAAACGACAACCAACTCTGTCTCGATCCAGTGCCGAAGCCGAGTATAGAGGAGTAACGAATGATGTCTCTGAGTCTTGTTGGATACACAACCTTCTACTGGAACTTCACTGCCCAATCCGCAAGGCTACATTGGTCTACTGTGACAATGTCAGTGCGATATATATCTCTCAGGCAATCTCGTTTAACATCAGCGCACTAAACGCATTGAAATGGATATTCACTTTGTACGTGAAAAAGTGGCTCGTGGACAAGTTCATGTCCTTCATGTTCCTTCCCGGTATTAGATTGCTTATATTTATTAAAGGACTTTCGCGCATACTTTTTGATGATTTCCAAGCCAGTCTCAGCGTACGAGAAGCTCCCGCTTCGACTGCGGGGGGTGTGATAGAATATTTCCAGGATATTCCCGTATCTTTGTATATATTTTATATTAGGTAAATTTATATTCCAATTGTAATTAGGAAGATTAGTTACCTAACTTGTAACCATGTAAATAATCATCTAACACTATATATATTGTGAGGCAAAGTACGTTGCCGTGATGGTGGCCACGAAGGAGTTGATGTGCTACAATCTTTTCTATGGGAGTTGGATCAGAACCATGAGGGGAGTGTGCTATACTGTGATAGCCAGAGTGTCATTCATTTGGCAAAGAACCCGGTTTACCATGCTTGCACGGAGCACATACAACTTCGGTATCACTTCATCCGATCAGCTTTGGAAGATGGAGTGTTAGTGCTTGAGAAGATCCCAGGAAGTCAGAATCCAGCCAATATGCTGCCGAAGGCCGTGCCGAATGATAAACTGAAGTTGTGTGCAACTTCAGTTGGACTTCTTGGATGAGAATCGGAGTCACTGCTGCAGATGGAGACAGATGATTGAAATTAGTCTCCAAGTGGGAGATTGTTGAGTTGTGGAGCCTAATTCATTTACCGACACTATGAAGACCCTACGCAGAGGGTTGGAATCAGCCGTTTGAAATTAGCCGATTGTGGGAGGGGGGTTGGCATTAGTCAGTGTAATGTTATTAGTGGAGGGTAATTTGAGAATTTTAGGCTTGTATTATGTTCGCCCTAGTTTTCTCTATATAAAGTCTAGGGTGCAGCCTTTCTCAAGTGAGGTTTTTGAGAAGTAGTCTTGAGCAGTAGACGGTGTAGTCAACAAAGAGAAAAAGAGAGAATTGTAAACTCAAAACTCCATTATAGTAAAATCTGCAGCGGCAAAGTGGACTAGCTCTCGCATTGAGGGTGAACCACTATAAATCTGTGTGTGTTATTTGTTCTTCGTTTAATTTACTATTTTCTGATTAGGTAGGATTTGAGACGTTAAACCCTAACAACAGGATTTGAAACTTTTAAATCCCAACACGAACCCTGCGCGAGGACCAACAATCTCGTTGGTAGCGGCTGACACTACAGAGTTCAGTGGCGGAGCCAAAAAATTGACGAAGGATGTGCAAATTTTCTTCTCACTTGTGTTAAGGTGTGCAAAATTAAATATATACTCATAATAGCTAACATTCAACCTATATCCACCGTGTAATTTTTCGACAAAGGGTGTGCACCTGACCACCCTTCAGCTAGAGTGGCTCCGCCCATGCTACTGACCTTAACATCATAGTGAAAAGAAGGGGTACATAAAATAGTTATCAACATGAGAAAGCCGAAAAGGGGAATGGAAAGGCTGCTTCTCTATATTGAAAGTCATCCTTGAAAGAAGAGCTGGATGACAAAGGAGGGGAACTTAAAATTCAGCTGGAGGCCTGCAGCGTTGGTTCGAACCCTGGTGGGATCAATTTGCTCTCTTATGGGGTAGGACCTTGTAGGTGATATCAGTTGCTCTGTTCTCAAACTCTGGTCATTCAGGCACATTCCGCGATTTACTGGTAGTAGTGTTGAGAGACCGAGACTACTATCTCTAGGAATAATCTGACGTAAGCCGGAAAGCTAGATATCAAATAATAAAAAAAGTCTGTTAAAAAAGCACGCAAATAATAGTGGTGGGTGGGAATAAGTGGCCCATTTCTCCTGCTGTGCTGGGTGATGGTCACAAATGAAAGGCATATGCACCAATTTGTCATTCCACTGACAACCATGCACATGTTCCTTTCCCCTCTTTCTCTCTCGATATATATATCCACTTTATTCCTCTCAAATAACCAACACTCTTTTCTCCTTTTCATCCCCTTACGCATAAATTATCTTTTTTTTTTGGATCAATGCATAAATTATCACTACCACAACCAACTCTCAATATTATCAATAAAGATTGTGATAGAACGGTAAGTATTCATTTATCTGATCTCGGATTCGAGATTTTTTTAGTACAATGTCGCCTTTATTAGAAAGTGTTTTATTCCAATGTGGTGTGAATTCAAAATTAGTTGGGCTCTAATAAGAATACTAAACATCAGATGAGAATCCAAAAAAGAATCTCTATATTTACAAATAATGACTCGATCATCAGTATTTGTAAATATTGAACATCAATATGTGCAATACTAATAAAATATTTTTTATCTCAATTTATATGACACTGTTTGACTGGACATGATATTTAAGAAATAAATATTCTTGAAATTTGCAGTATAAAACAAACTTTAGACATTTATATGACTATAAATCTATCTCATTAAGAATAAATGACTAATTCTAGACATAGAAAGGTAGCACTCTTTCTAGACAAACTTAAAAAAAATGTCACATAAATTGAGACAAAAAGAGTATAAAACTTGTTTAAGTAGCAAATTATCTTCATTCATAATTTTTTTTCCAACTGATATTCATGTCCAGACACAACTAAATCATAACAATACCTTTTTTTCCAACTTCACAAGGTCTTTTTTCCACTACAACCAAATATTGTACAAACAAAACACCTACTTCTTCACACACCTCTAAATTAATCACAAAAAGTTCAAACAAACTAAAAGGGTATATGTATTACAATCTTAACAACTTATTAGTTACTAATTAAGTCAATTACGTATACCCTAAAAAATTAAATATATTTTTGATGTTAGTAGGTGAAATTTTCATAGAGCAATAGGTAGTTGAGTTGCCAAGGAAGCACAGTGGACATGTCTTGGGCAGGTTATTAGGTGGTCATTAGTAAGCCCAACTGCCTGCATGAAGGAGTGTATAGCAGTTGGGCCAACATATCTGAAGCCTCTTTTCACCATGTCTTTGCTCATGGTCTCTGATTTTGATGTCTTTACTGGGATTTTGCTGCAGGCCTTGTATTGTGTTGCAATGGGCTTGTTGTTTACGAATCCCCAGAAGTACTTTTGGAACGACCCGAATTGTCTCTTGATCTGTAAATAGAATCAAGAATCAACCAAAATCATTAATAATCAGAGGATTATAGTGATAATATTTAGGCATAAAGTTTAAGTGTACTATTCCTTGAGCTTGAAAACTTAATTTGGAGAGTTTAACTTATGTGCACTGACAATATATATTTTTAGGCGCTCTCTTATCATATTGATTTTGCAACTATAGAAAGACCGCAACACGGGTGTTATTTTTTCAATCGAATGTACTACTTTGATCTAAAAGAAATGGATTCGCCATATCAAGACTAATGCATCCAACCATTTCATCACTTAAATGTGATCAATTAACCAACCAACAAATTCACATGATACATATAAGATTCTAGGGACATTCAAGTTTATAGTTAGGGGCCCGCTAGCCTACTGAAAATGTTCATGTTTTTAGCGTCCTTATGTTTTTCAACAGAATTTGAGCACTGAAAATTATGTGGCTTAAAATGACCTACAACAACATATAACTCTCCATAATAATAATAATAAACATAATTTGGTAAATATAGAAAATAAAGAAAATGGAAGTGTTGGTTACTAAAAGTCTTAGCACCTTTGGAATTGACTGTCAGGGCCAGATGTGTTTATTCTGATTCCATGTGGTTATGTTATTAAGTTGTGTTAGTTACATGCAATTATTAGCTACCAACAGTTTATTTAATTTGAAGCTCTCCCATCTACTTTTTTTCCTACTACTACCAAAATGTGTTTGGTAGCAAATGAAAAGAATGAACAAATTGTAATGGAAAAGACCAGTTCAAAAGTTAATTAAATGTTTTTGTAATGCCAATACTATATTATAATTAGATTAACTTCTGAATACTGACAACTATATCAAAATACACACAAATATATTTTATACTGTCGATGTATATAAGTTAAATCATGTTTACCTCTAAAATTCTTTTAGAGTTGTCAACGACCCCTCGGACTTGGCTCAACTCAATGCCATATTCAGTACTTGTTGAATTTATCTTCTTTTCGTTGTATTTTGCAACAATTTCTGGATCAAATCCTGAAAAGGCGTCCCTGGAAGAAAGAGCAAGCAAAATACATCACAATTAGTGTGTTGGAAGCTGATTAGTCTGTTTTTATTTTCAAGAAGCAACATTAACTAAAGGAATTCTGGTAAGAAAAAAAAAAAAACCCACCTGAAATCGTGCCTTTTCTTTAACACTGAAGTCCAGTCTGATCCAACTTGAGCCACAGTTAACACCAACAATTCAAATAGCAGACTGATATACACAGTAAGGAAATTAGTCCCCAAATGCTTCTCATAATTATGAATAATTGATTTAAGTTGTCTACACTGACCGGAGGCCAAGATTTTCACTTAAATATAAGGAATTAAACACGCGAAAAAAGTCAAGAGAATTTACCAATCTATACGGTGTAAATTTTTAATAAAGGGGTGTCATTTAACTTTCATAGGATAAGGGTGGCCCTGCCACTGACTGATGGCATAGAAGAGTTTTTACGCTATTAATATAATTTAACATGCTATAGTAGATCACTTATTTAAAATCACCTTTCAAACGACATGATTATATAAATATTTTTATATTATCAATAAATAGAACTTAAACTCGACACGTAAGAGGTACTTACTTATCATCATGGACAAGAACTCCCCATTCTTCATCATGGTATGCAACATAGACAGGGTCTGGAAACAGAACAAAACAGAGAAATTTAGTGTCACTCACCCACATGAGGGGTTTATCCTAATTGAATTGAAACTATTGAGAATATAGTTAAGTAAATAAAGTATACTTTCTTTAATAGCTTAAACTTTTAAATGAGATTGTTACACTTTAATATTACATCAGAGCAGGCTTGATTCTGGGATCGAATATCACCACTAATTATTCACAAAGAATTTTCACATGCTTGGCCCATAAAAAGAAGAATCAAGTATGCATGTGAGGCGTGTTGAGAATCTAATTAAATAAATAAAAGTATATTTTCTCTAACAGCTTAACCTTAACTTAAACTTTTAGATGAGATAGTCACGTACTTCAATAAATATAAACTCAATAAGTGAAGTTGTAATTACCAGAATTAAGTGTGATAAAGCTGCATTTTTTGGCCTCTCTAGAACTTGAATTTTTGGAAGAATTTGCAGCAGAGGCAGAGGAAGATTCAACTAATTTAGCTTCATACTTAGCAGAATTAGTTCTTCCATAATGTGCAATTTTCTGTTTTCTTTGCACTTGCATGTTAGCAACTTGTTCTCTTCTTGCTGCTGCTATGCTTCCAGCAACTTCAAGAATCATAAATGAAGAATTATCATTTCCCTTTTTGGGTGTCACAATTGTGTCACATGTCTTCACTTTCTTGATAACTTGTTGTCTAGGGGACTTAATTTTAGGAGATATAGGAGGAGTTGAAATCTTGATATGAGGTGACTTTTTTGGTGTCACAATTTTCTCAATACTTGTTTGTTGTCTAGGGGACTTTATTTTAGGAGATATAGCAGGAGTTGAAATCTTGAAATTAGGTGATTTTTTGGGTGTCACAATTTTCTCACTACTTGTTTGTTGTCTAGGTGACCTAATTTTGGGAGATATAGGAGTTGTTGTTACTGACTTTTTCAGTTTTGAAGAACTATCGTTATATGTTGTTGAAGAAGGAGAAGAAATATTGAAATTAGGTGATTTTTTGTTGGAATTGTGGCGTTCTAAGAGAGGGTCTCTATTGCTATATGGTTGAAGAACAGGACGTCCATTGATATGAGAGAGTGTTTGTGAGGAAATTTCAACAACTCCTCCTTGTTTCTTGAACTTGTAAGAACACATTTTTGTTTTCTTGGACAATGGATGTGTCAAAAGAGTGAAGAACAACAAAGGAAGAAGCAAATGGATTTGAGGTTAGTGTACAAATGAAGGTGATCAAATTAACTCAAAGGGGCTTAAGGGAGGAGAGAAACTAAGGGGAAACGAAGAGGATTTTATAGAGAAAGATGAAGGGATTGGAGCCTGTGTGTGTTTGAGGGGTTTGGGGTGGGGGGTTAGGAGAGTTGTGGGTAGGGGCGGAGTCCACCATCAAGTTTCGACTGAATTTAATAGCATTGGTTCAAATTCTATATTTATATAAAAAAATTAATTAATATATATAAATAATTTATTTAAAACTTAAATAAAAAGATTACATTGAAAATATTATTATTATTTTCAGTTAAAATTTCTAATTCATCTCTAATGTGTGTGAAGGGGGAAAGGGGTAAGGAACATGTATGAGGTAAGTTATTAAGTTGATTGGAACATGGAGGAGTTGGGGGTATGCCATCTTGTGAGGGGCACTTTCTTTTTGTTTAACATAACCACGAGGATGACAGTGACACAAACCTTCCTCGAATCTGCATCTGCATTTGCAAGGTTTAGAATAGTGTAATTTGCAAGTATATATATATATATATATTGGAATCTCAATTAATTTGAATTTATATCACGTAAAATTCACTAAAGATAGAAATATTTTCTGTTAGGATTTTTTTTCATTTTCAAGGTTCGAACTCCTCCATGTCCTATGTTATCCTTAGTGAATGTTCTTAGCCAACCTCTCATACTTCATGAAATTATCAATAGTCAATCTCTCACACCTGCGCACTAGGACATTTATACATCTCCTCTTCACATGTCCGAATCATCTCAACTTCCCTTTAAAAAATACTTCTAATATGTATGAAAATCGTTAATATAATTTGTTGGAATACAAAAACCCCATAGCCATTTATCTTCATCAGACAAGAATGGAAAAGAAAAGAGACGAAGAAGAAATGAAGAAGACAAGGACCAAACTGATAACTTTCACTTCATAGAAGTCGTAGAAGACTAGAAGGTTCTCAATAAAGTCAAGTACAAGTAGAACGATCTAAGACATACATCATATACATGATGGATTAATTTTTACACCCTTGGATGGTCACTGGTAGGGGTGAGCATGGGTACAGGGTACCCAGATACCCAACCGGAATCGATATTATCGGGTAGGTTCCGAATAGATATATTATAATAACGGATAGGTTCCGGGTATTAAAATTAGGAACCGATCAATATCGGGTCCGGTTCCGATAAATAGAGACCGGGTACCCGGACCCGGAACCGATACCCGGACCCTATGAACCTACCTCCATTTAAATTATTTAGTTTTGGGCTTTGGGGCGTTTAATTTTTGGCCCAGTCCGATTATTAGGTTCCGAGTAACCCCCATTTAAATTATTAGTTTTTGGCCCAGTCCGGTTAAAAGGCCATATAGGCATATACAGTACACTACGCAGGTCGCCCTAATTTACTTTCTCTCATACTTTTCTCTTTTCATTTAGAGGCAGAGGCAGGCAGCTCGCAGGTTCGCACCACTCGGCACTACAACGCAACTCGCAGCCTCGCCATCGCCAGTCGCCATTACGTAGCTCGCAGGTTCGCACCACTTGGCACTACTACGCAGCTCGCAGCCTCGCCATCGCCAGTCGCCATTACATAGCTCGCAGTAGCCTCGCACTCGCAACCTCTCCCCTCTCTTGTTGTCACCGTTTCTCACTCCAGAAACTTGACAAAGGTTGCGGCGTTGCGCTCGAATTCCTCTCGGTCTTGTTAAAGGTAATGAATAACCCTTAAAGTTGTTGCATACTGAAGAACATTAGATTTTTGCATGTATTGGCTTAATCAAAACTGCATGAGATAGATCTAGTCTTGTGTGTGTTAAATAGTTCAGATTTCTGATGATTCAATAGAAAATATTCTGAATTAGTTTGGATTGATTTTTGTTAGTTTAGATTGAATTAGTTTGGGTTGATTTCTGTTAGTTTAGATTGAATTAGTTTGGCTTGATTTCTGTTAGTTTAGTCTGAAGTAGTTTGACTTGATTTCTTCTTCATCATAATGTTACTGTTTTTTATTGTTTGTTGTTAGTATTTGGGTTGATTTCTGTTAGAAAAGCTAGTATTTTGGTTGATATTTCCCTTTTATTGTTTGTTGTTATGCTCAATTTATTGGAGTTGTTGTTTTGTTCTCTCCTCTCATAATATTTTGATATTTAGAAAATTGAAAAAGCTAATATTTGAGTTGATTTCTGTTAGAAAAAGCTAGTATTTGAGTTGATATTTCCCTTTTATTGTTTGTTGTTATGCTTAATTTATTGGAGTTGCTGTTTTGTTTTCTCCCCTCATAATATTTTGATATTTAGAAAATTGAAAAAGCTAGTATTTGGGTTGATTTCTGTTAGAAAATTGGAGTTGTTGTTCTGTTCTGTTTTATTTTGATATTTTTTTTGGTAGATGGCTGAGGCTAGCACGACATCCACAACTCGTGCACCATAAAAAAAGAAGGCAACAAAATCTGAGGCTTGGGATCATTTTGTTAAAGCAATAGATGAGAAAACTGGTAATGTTGTTTCTATATGTAATTATTGCAATGAAGGCTTAACTTATAGTGTTAACAATGGTACCTCATCCATGTGGAAACATTTGAGAATTTGCAAAAAGATCCTCACAATATTGACAAGAAGCAAAAATTGCTTGGTGCTCATTTTAAAGGTAGTATAAATGGGGATAATGAGCATATGCTTAGCACTTGGAAATATGATAAAGATTTTTGTAGGCATATGTTGGCTAGGATGATTATTATTGATGAGCAACCATTTAGAATGGTTGAACGTGAAGGTTTTAGGGGTTTTGTGTCTGCATTACAACCTTTATTTAAGCATATTTCAAGATTCACAATTGCTAGGGATTGCATGAAACTTTATGTTTGTGAAAACTCATGCTTAAAAGATAAATTGTCATCTCTTAAATCTAGGATTGCTCTCACCACTGACATTTGGATTTCCATTCAAAATTTGAGTTACTTATGTCTTACCGCTCACTTTATTGATGAAAATTGAAATTTGCATAAGAGATTGCTAAACTTTGTTGTTATGCCTAGCCATAAAGGTAGGGATATTGGTAAGATGGTAGAAAAATGTATAATTGAGTGGGGAATTAGAGATCATATATCATAATTACAGTTGATAATGCGAGCTCTAATGATGTGGCCATTGCTAATTTGAAGGACAAGTTAAGAAATACCCTTGTTTTGGGGGGTGAGTTTTTTCATATGAGATGTGCAACTCATATATTGAATTTGATTGTGAAAGATGGGTTGAGTGAGGTTCGTGAATCAATTAATCGAATTCGAGCTGCAGTTAAGTATGTTAGGAGTTCCCCAAGTAGAGCACAACAATTTCAAAGTTGTATAACTGAAGAGGGCATAACTTATAAGGGCTCTGTTTGTCTTGATATTAGTACGAGGTGGAATTCTACATGTATTATGTTAGAAAGTGCTAGTAAGTTCAAACAAGCATTTGTAAGACTTGAAGATAATGATATGGCTTTTGTGACTGAGCTTGATTGTGGTGTCCCGAAAGATGAGAATTGAGAAAATGCATCCTTGTTGTCTTTATTTCTGAAAAATTTCTATGAGGCTACTATTAGGATGTCAGGAAGTCTCTATGTGACAACTAACCATTATTTTCATAAAGTTATTAGCATGTTTTCAACATTACCTGAATGTGAAAGCCAAAATAATAATGAAAACCTTAAGGCGATGGCTACAAAAATGAGAGCCAAATTTGACAAGTATTATGGGAGTATTGAGAGAACAAACATGATGGTGTTGATAGCCGTAGTACTAGATCCTCGATATAAGTTGAGATTTCTGAATTAGAGTTGTAGAAGGATTGGTGTTGATGATGCTAAAATAAAACTGATCGTTAGTAATGTAATGAATGTATTGGAACGTCTTTTTACATTCTATGACAAAAATCATTCTTCTATGGTTGATTCTAGTGCATTGGATGAGTCTCAAGGCTTTATTGACAATGTTGGTGGAGAAAATTTTGGTTTTGTTGATCCAGCTTCACTTGTCAAAGATTGGTGTACTAGGATGACCAAGATAACTTAGTGGGGATTTAAGATCTGAATTGGAAAGGTACCTTAGTAGTCCTCGTGAGCCCAAAAATGAAATATTTGATTTATTGATGTGGTGGAATGCTGCTAAGTCGACTTACAAGGTTCTCAGTTTGATGGCTAGAGACATCTTAGCCATTCCCGTATCCACGGTAGCCTCAGAATCGGCTTTTAGCACATCTGGTCGAGTGTTTGATCAATTTCGCAGCTCTCTAACTCCTAAATTTATGGAAGCTTTGATTTGTTGCCAAGATTGGTTGCGCTCATCTTCAAAATCCATTAGTGTTGAGAAATATATGGAAGATGCAGAAAAATATGAGGAAGGTAAGTCACTAGGTCTTTCTTTATTTTTGTTTTATGGATTTGGGTTATTTAGAATTTTTATTTTTGTGTATAATCTTTTGTCTTGGAATCTCACAATAGTTTCATTTTATTTTTGTAGAGCTTAATTGTGTCACGGAAGACATAATGGCGGATTAGTATGCAAGTGGATGTGTGGCATTTATGGGCGTTTCTTTAGAAGATGTATTTTTGTTTTATGTTTATTTGGAGTTTTGTAATGTATTCTTCATTTAGTGATTGCGTTGTATCATGTTCCTCCATTTCAGTCACCGATTTCAGTCACGGGAGACCCATTTCGGATTTTCGATCGATTTCCTCCATTTTAGGCTCAAAAGCAGATCTGCAATTTCAGTAGTTTTGCAATGTTTTCTTCATTTATTCACTGGAATACTGTATTATGCAGATTTGAATCAGCTCATATATTTCTGTTAAATGTCACTAGATTATGCAGTGTAGTTTTGCAATGTTTTCTTCATTTAGTGATCGTGTTGTAGTCATTTCAGATTTTTCGTCACTGATTTCCTCCATTTCAGATTCAGTCACTGTGTTATAGTCATTTTAGTTTTGCAATGTTTACAGGGTACCCGGGAACCCATTTCACGGGAGACCCATTTTAGATTTTCCGTCCGTCACTATTTCCTCCATTTCAGATTCAGTCACTGATTATGCAGTAGTATTTATGACATAAATGATTTACAGGGTACCCGGAAACCTATCCGGAACCTACGGTTCCGGATAATGATTGCTATGGGTAGGTTTCGGGTAGTAGGTTTAGGAACCGATCGTTTACTGGGTAGGGTCCGGGTAGTTCAAAAAAGTTAGGGTACCCGGATCCGCTCACCCCTAGTCACTGGACAGCTGTGCTATCTCACGTGCACAGCACATGAGAGAATAATATTGTTGGAGTTTGTTACGCAGTGGACAAAATAGAATAGGACACATGTAATTAGTTGTATAGTTTTTTTTTTCATTATTTGTTATTACATTCAAATGTATATATATTTGTACAAAGATGAATCATACACAGAAAAAATGCTCAAAATACAATCTCCATTCTCAAATTGTTACATGGTATCAGAGCAGTCTTAAGCTCGATCCAAATCATTCAATCAATCTTCAAATTCACCCTAACTCTTCAGTAAATCAACATGGTTGAACTAACACCAACTGCAGAACAAAGAAATGTTGAAAAATCAATCACCTATGATGCAAATCATTCGTATCACCTTAATAACTCTGATTCATCTGATATGTCTCTAGTCAACACAGTGTTTAATGGAAGAGAATACCTAAGTTGGAGGAGATCTGTTCTACTATCTTTATCAATCAAGAAAAATCTTGATTTCATCAATGGAGCTTGCAAATCTCCAGCTATGAAATCTGCAGAATATGAACAATAGAGTTGTGTTAATGACATGATTATTTTCTGGATATCAAATGATCTATCAAAAGAGATTGTTGATGGTGTGATAAGTTTCAAAACAACGAAAAAACTTTGGGACAGTCTAAAGAAAAGATTTGACAAAATAAATGGTGTCAAACTTTATCATTTGCAAAAGGAACTATCAGGTTTAGTACAAGATAATAATGACATTGTTGGATATTTTACTAAACTTAAGAGGCTATGCAATGAGTTGGATGGTTTAAATGTAATCATATTTTGCTCATGTTTTTGTGTATGTGATGGAAAAGCAAAATTCACCAAGTCTCTATAAGACCAAAGGCTAATTCAATTTCTAATTGGGTTGAATGATATTTATGCACATGTAAGAAGGAATATTCTAATAATGAACCATTTTCCCACTCTGGATGTTGCATATTCTTTGCTACCACAGGATGGGAACCATAGAGAAGTCTATGCAAACGCACACTTCAGTTCTAATTCTGCATCCTTCATGGTGAGTGGTCAATCTAAGCAACCTAATAGCCAACTGCTAGATGAATTTTCAACTTTCATGGTTGCTGGACAAGGAAGGAATATGCAGAGATTCAAGAACCAACCAACCATGGAAGGAATGACTACACAAAAGTTCAACAATCCAAATCAAAGGTTTGCCAAGTCATAATAGAAGTTTAGGGGTAAGAAAAAATATAACCCAAATGTATCTTGTACTCATTGTGGAAAGACAGGACATGTTCATAATGACAGTTATAGGCTACATGAATTCCCATAAGATTTTGAGTTTACTAACCCCAAGAACTATGAGTTTTCTAATCCCAAGAACTATCAAAACCACGTAAAGGCAAATGCATCATTAACATATGAAGATGAAGAGAATATAGGGGGACAAAATATTGAAATCACAAACAACAACTCTGGATAGAAATACAACAAGGAAGAAGTTGCAGAAATGATGCAAATGTACAAGCAGTCCAAATTTGCATAGACAAAAAATTCAACAATCAATGCTAATGCAGTGGCTGATAATATTCTTAAATACTCATGTTCAGTTTTTACCAGTCTAAAGTCAAACACCTGGATCATTGATTCAGGTGCCTCAAAATATATGTGTTTTGATCTAATTCTTTCTTGTTTCTAATTCCTCTCCTTCTACTTGTAAACATTAGTTTACCTAACTCTTTTAAGGTAAGTGCTACTCATATAGGGAGTATTTCAATCCTATGTCATGTTTTGACTGATGTACTTCATATCCCATAATTCAAGTATAATTTACTATTAGTTCATAATTTTTGTGTTCAATTCCAATATGATGTTCTATTCACAACTAGTGGATGTCTACTGCAGGGTCTTTCAATGAGGAGTCCTCAAGCTTTTGGTGAAGTTAAGTCTAGGAATACATGTGTCAATGATGTAATTTCAATTCAAAAAGGAAGAAATTCCATTTCAATGTCAGTTTCAGTTTCTAGTTCATTACATGTTAAAGCTATTCCTAAGGTAAAGCTTTGGCATATAAGATTGGGTCACCTTCCTTTTTCAGCAATGAAATATTTGAATTTCCTTCATTGTAGTTTCAATTCTGATTTTATTTGTGATAATTGTCCTAAGGCTAAACAAACTTAGCAACCCTTTTCTATCAGTAGTATAAAATCTAAACATGTTTTTGATCTTATACACATTGACACTTGGGGACCTTACAAGTCTAGTACTTACAATTGATTCAGATATTTTCTCACTATTGTTGATAACTACAGTAGAGGAACTTGGACATTTCTTCTGAGTGCTAAAAGCAATGCTTTTCCTATGCTCTAAGAGTTTTCTATCTATGGTAGAAAGACAATTTAATGTGAAGGTTAAAGTGATTAGATCAGAAAATGCTTTAGAATTGGGGAAGGGATCACATGAAGCAACTTTTCTTTCTTTAGAAGGGATCATACATGAATTATCTTGTCTTGCCACACCTTAACAAAATGGAATTGTTGAGAGAAAGCAAAGACAATTATTAGAAATTGCTAGAGGTTTGATGTTTCAGTCTAAATTGCCTCTGTCATATTGGGGTGAGTCTATCCTAACTGCTAAACATATCATAAATAGGTTGCCATCTAGTGTACTCAAAGAAAGAACACCCTATGAAGTACTTTTTGAACAGAAACCTACTTATGATAATTTAAGAAATTTTGGATGCTTGTGCTATGCTTCTACTTTGACACAAGGAAGGAATAAGTTTGATGAGAGGGAAACTACTTGTGTCCTACTTGGGTACCCTCTACAGCGAAAAGGGTACAAGTTATTGGAACTGAACACAAAGAAGGTGTTTGTGTCCAGGGATGTTAAATTTCATGAAAATCAATTTTCCTATGTGACATCCAACACTTCACATACACCCATTTATGCAGACTCACCTCTATCCACAAACTTTTATTCATATTTTTCATCTTCTATTTCCTCAGAATCAGACACATAAGACATGTCTTCATCATTATCCCAATCACATCTACACAATACACAACAAACCTCTTCTAGTCCTAGTATAGTTTCTCAACCACAAATTGTTTGTCCTGACAATTTTTCAATAGTGGATCCCATTCCTATCCACAATATTACTCCTCAACCTACCCAAGCTAATTCACATAGGAGAATTGGCAGAGTGTTTTAACAACCAGAATATTTAAAGGACTGTATTTTCAATAATGTTGTTTTTACTGATTTAGACAAAGTTTGTTTTGATCAGCCACACAAACCTAATGCATATTCATTCTCTTCTTTATCTCTTGACAATCAGCAAATCATCCATTCTATTTTCACACTTAGTGAACCTTCTAGTTTCACTCAAGCTTCCCAATATCCAGGGTGGTTGGAGGCCATGAATTCAGAGATTCAAGCTCTACAAAATAACCACACATGGGAGGTAGTTGAGTTGTCTAGAGGGAAGAGAGCATTGCCTTGTAATTAGATTCAAGGTAAAACACTTATCATATGGTAGCATTGAAAGATTAAATGTCAGACTTATGGTAAGGGGAACATTAAAAAATAGGGCATAGATTATAGTAAAACCTTATAACCATTGGTGAAAATGACCAATATAAGGTTCCTACTCACTATAGTAGCAAAAAGGGATTGGTGTGTATTAGCGAATATACTCCGAATATTCTCTGTATATTTTGTAATTATGATAGATGTATATTTAAGGTAACTTAAGATTCTAATTGTATTAGGAATCAACCTTTGTAAGGTAAGTTAGGATTCGTACCATATTAGGAATCGACCTTTGTACATCTATATATATTGTGAATAATGAAAGGAATCCCTAAGGGAAATTATTCTATCTTTCATGGTATCAAGAGCATAAAACCTAAACCCCACTCTTCTCCCTTCTCTTTCTCTCACTCGGCCGAAAACAAATTTTTTTTAACCAGAAAATCTTTTGTTTCCCTTCCCTCGGCCGAAACAGCAACAAGGCAGCCACCATGTCTTCCCCCACAAATTCCGGTTCCTCCACTGACAATTTTGACAACCTATCTCAACGTTCATCGTCTTCTTTTCACCCGGCTTTTGCCGTTACAAATATCAAGAATTCTATCCCTATAATTCTTGACCAAGAAGACTGTCAATATTCCATGTGGACAGAACTATTTTATATTCATGCATGTGCGTACAACGTGCTTGACCACATTGATAACTCTGTTCCTCATCCCACCGACACTTCCAAATCGATATGGCGCCGCCTTGACGCCATCGTCAAATAATGGATATACGGCACAATCTCAAAAGACTTGTTGTGTAGCATTATGAAAACATGTGCTACGACACGTGACCTTTGGGTGCGGTTGGAAGAAATTTTTTAGGACAATAAAAATACTCGGGCAGTGTATTTGGAGGAGCAATTCAACAATACGCGTCTCGAGAATTTCAACAACATGTCCGAATATTGCAAACAACTAAAACTCATAGCCGACCAATTATCCAATGTCGGGAATTCTGTTTCTTGAAACCAAGATGGTACTCCAATTAGTTGCGGGTTTACCGAAAGGTGAATACGATACACTTGAAACAATGATTCAACAGGCCGACCCACTACAAAGTTTCACCAAAGCACGGTCACAATTATTGTTGGAAGAAATCCGACGTGCCAAACAAGAGGAACATAATCAAAAGGCGTTAGCCATTGACGGGATGGCAACCAACACCACCCCGCCACCACCGCATGTCCAGCAGCAGCAGCAGCAGAGCGGCGGAGATCATGGCGGTAGAGGTCGCAACAATAGAGGCAAGGGACAAGGCAAGGGCCAACGCAATCAGTGGACTGGACAGCAGCCAGTCCCGCAACCTACGAATTCCCAGTGGCCTGGACAGCAGCCAGGGTGGCCCAACTAGCAGAACCGGCCTCGCCCGCAAGCCTATACCCGACCGTAGGGGGCCCAGTTCCAGCAGCCTTGGACGACTGGCCTCTTGGGCCCCGCCCCCACCACCAGCGAGCCCATCCGGTTGCATTCCAAAGCCGAGCGCGCAGCAGCAGCATGCCAGCCACTGGCCCCGACCGATTTGGGCCAGGCCTACACCACCGTGAACCTTCAACAGCCCGATGACAATTGGTACATGGACATCGGAGCCACATATCACCTCACGCGGTCGTCAGGTAACCTATCTCAACTACGTCGGTTAAAGTGCCCTCAATTTATTACTATCGGCAATGGTCATCGCATTCCAATTGAAGATTACGGTAACACGCACACCAAACATCCACACCCTCCTTCTCCTTAAAACACGTCCTATACACACCTATCATCATTAAAAACTTAATCTCTCGTTAGAAAATTCACTAGCAATAACTCCGTGTCTGTCGAATTTGACCCTTTTGGTTTTTCTGTGAAGGAACTCAATACGGGGAAAATTCTTACACGCTGCAATAGTGTGGGAGACCTCTACACATTCACTCAATCTTCCGCTATCAGACCGCAAGCACCTCTATCCCTTGCGGCGATCTCTCCCTCAACTTGGCACAATAGACTCGAATACCCCGGAGACCTAATTTTTACTTTTCTTAGGACTTCTAAGTGTATTCAATGTAATAATGGGAAAATTGTCCACCACTATTTTTCTTGTCCACTAGGCAAACATTCTCGTCTTCCATTTATGTCATCAAATAGTGTTACTTTTTCTCTCTTTGATATTGTTCATGATGATTTGTGGACATCTCCGATTATTAGCTCTTTGGGTCATAAATTTTATCTAGTATTCTTGGATGATTTTTCACATTTTTTCTGGATTTATCCACTGAAATTCAAATCTGAAGTTTTTACAAAATTTCTCGAGTTTCAAAAATTCATTAAAACACAATTTGAAAAATCTATCAAATCATTCCAATGTGATAATTGACGTGAATTTATTAACTCGACATTTCACAATTTCTGTTCTAAACAAGGCATGGTTTTCCATTTTTCTTGTCCCTATACTTCTTCCCAAAATGAAAAGGCTGAAAGAATTATACGTACCATCAATAACATGGTTCGCACACTTCTGTTTCATGCCTGCCTTCCACCGCCTTTTTGGGTCTATGCTGTCAAAATGGTAGAATCCCTTCTTAACATTTTACCAACTAGCACACTCCAAAACAAGACCCATACTGAAATCTTATACCGTAGGCTACCATCATATGATCACCTACGTATTTTTAGATGCTTATGCTACCCCAACATGGCCTTCACTGCACCTCACAAACTTGCCCTCGCACTTTCCCATGTGTCTTCCTTGGTCTATCTCCTAATCATCGGGGCTACTTGTGCTATGACATTGCTACTCGCAAAATCATCATCCCCCGTCACGTCACCTTTGACGAGACAACCTTTCATTTTTCAAATCTCTGGAAATTTCAGACCACCGATTACATCTTTCTCGATGAACCAAGTCTGTCCCCGGTCATCCAAAATCTATACCAACAATAGAACACTGTTCCGACAGTCTCGTCACTGTCCGGCACTACCCAACAACTCCATGCTCACCCCTACAGCCCCCAGTCGAGTCATCTGCACCACCAGCGACACTGCTGCCCATCACTCCGGCAACCAGTCCCGTAGTTCTACAGTTTTCCAATCCAACATACAGTCCAGAAACCAGTCCAGCTGAACTGCTACCCACTGGTCCAGAACCAGTGGACCAACAACCTTCCAGCCCCGACCCACCACCACTGCCGTCTCATCGCATGGAGACTCATGCACAATACGGGATCTTCAAACCCAAGGTTCACTTCAACCTCTCCACACAAACCTTATCACCCATTCCAAAAAATCCAAAACTAGCAAAACTGGACCCAAATTGGAATGCGGCCATATATGAGGAATTTCACGCTTTAACCAAGCAGAACACTTGGGATTTGGTACCTAGACCCGAAGGTGTGAATGTTATCCGATGTATGTGGCTATTTCGGCACAAGTTCAGAGACAGTGGTGACTTAGAGAGGTATAAGGCAAGACTAGTTGCCAATGGCACTAATCAGTAGGAGGGTATTGATTGTGGTGAGACATTCAGTCCGGTTGTTAAACCGGCCACTATTCGGACTGTTCTCAGTATTTCTATGGGTATGCATTGGCCGATTCATCAGATTGATGTCAAGAATGCATTTCTTCATGGGGATTTGAAAGAGACTGTGTACATGCATCAGCCTTCTGGCTTTGTTCATCCGGCAGCTCCGCAGTTTGTATGTCGTCTCAGGAAGTCATTGTATGGATTGAAACAGGCACCCCGCGCTTGGTATGATCATTTTGCCAAGTATCTTCTGCAGATTGGTTTTGTATATAGCAGTGTGATACCTCTCTCTTCACTTTTCACCGAGGTAGCAGCACTGTATATTTGCTATTATATGTCGATGACATTGTTCTTACAGCCTCATCTGACGGTTTGAAGAATGAAATCATTGCTCTACTCAAAACTGAATTTGCTATGACTAACTTGGGCAAGCTATGTTATTTTTTGGGTATATCGGTAACCAGATCTGCAATCACTATGTTCTTGTGTCAGCATAAGTATGCAGAAGAGATAGTGTACAGGGCCAAGATGGCAAATTGTAAAATTATGCCAACTCCGTGGACTCCAAATCCAAGCTTAGTGCCAATGACGGTGCGCCGGTTTCGATCCCACTCTATATCGGAGTCTAGCGGTGTGCTCTTCGATCTTACATTCACTAGGCATGATATTGCATATGTCGTTCAGCATGTGTGTCTGTTCATGCACGACCCCCGAGAGTCCCATTTTTCCGCCCTCAAACGTATTATCAGATATGTTAAGGGCACACTAGACTTTGGATTACACCTATACCCTCTCGCCCCACCAAGCTACTTGCCTACACGGATGCGGATTGGGCGGGATGCCCCGACACACGTCGCTCCACCTCGAGTACTTGTGTATTTCTTGGGGATAATCTTATCTCATGGTCCGCCAAGAGCGGCCACACTATCCCGTTCGAGTCTTTGAAAGCGAATATCGTGGTGTTGCTAATGTAGTTGCTGAGATATGTTGGCTCCGAAATCTTCTTTTGGAGCTCCAGTGTCCACTCCGCAAGGCGTCTATAGTCTATTGTGACAACATATTTGCCATCTATATGTCTCATAATCCGGTCCAACATTAGCGGACTAAGCATATTGAGATTGATATCCACTTTGTGCGAGAGAAGGTTGCTCGTGGTCAGGTCAAAATATTACACGTGCCTTCCTCTTATCAGTATGCAGACATCTTCACAAAGGGACTACCGCGACAACTCTTCACCGACTTCCGATCCAGCCTTAGCGTTCGGCCTCCTCTCGCTCCGTCTGAGGGGGAGTATTAGCGAATATTCTCTGTATATTTTGTAATTATGATAGATGTATATTTAAGGTAACTTAGTATTCTAATTGTATTAGGAATCAACCTTTGTAAGGTAAGTTAGGATTTGTACCATATTAGGAATCAACCTTTGTACAACTATATATATTGTGAATAATGAAAGGAATCCCTAAAGGAAATTATTCTATCTTTCAGTGTGTATCACAATTAGATGTCAACAATACATTTCTGCATGGTGACTTACAAGAGGAGGTACTTATGAAGTTTTCAGCTGGTTTGACACCATCTAGTCCCAAACATGTTTGTCTTTTAAAGAAATCATTATATGGTTTAAAACAAGCTTTTCGGCAATGGTATGCTCAGCTTGCTGGGGCTTTGAGTTAAAAAGGGGTATACTTCATCACTAAACGACTACTCCTTATTTTTCAAACAAACAGGGGATCTAATTTCCATTTCCATTCTCAAATTGTTACATAATTTGGATAGGGAGGAGAAAGAAAGTGTGGGGAATGAAAGTGGTGGCAGTGCCAGCAGTTCAGTGACCCTCTTTTTCTCCCTACACTCTTTTCTCGCTTTACTTCTGCTTCATTGCTAGCCAGCTCGGTCTCTTTTGGTTTAGGTTTTTTGGGGCCAGAAATAGACCAATCATTTCTCTTTCCCTTTAGAGCTGGCTTCATATTTATTCCCCCTTTATTTCCTTTCTCTTTATTCCATACCCTTTTCTAAGGAAAAATAACATTTCTTCATTAATTATAATTTATGTGATTAGTTGTAATTCAGTTAGTTGGAAGTAGCCAACTGCCTGTATACAAAAAGTTGATCCCATACTCCAAAAAAGAAGGGCATTTATTTAGCCTTACTTTGACATTCTAATTTAAGATTCAGTAGTGGAACAATTGTTTTGTGTGTCCAAGCAAATGCGGATTTAGAATTTCAAATTTATAAATTCTAGATTATAATTTTTTTATTTATTGAATTATGGATCGGTCACGAGTTCGAGCCGTGAAAGTAATTACTAATGCTTGTGTTAAGGTAAAATGTTTACATCACACTCCTTAGCACCGACCCTTTCCCGAACAATGCTAATACGGGATGATTTGTGCATCGGGCTGCCCTATATTAAATTATGTATTGATTATTTATACATATGAAATGAGTTTCTTAACACAAATATAAAATTTGAGCCAAACCTACTAAATTTCGTCGACCCGTAACTTCTATTATAGTTTCGCCAAGAGTATCCCCTATGATTATGTGAATTTGAGACGGATGTAGGGTTTAAATTTTTATAGATTCAGAACTTGATGTTTTTTCACATTTTATAGTAATATTTAGGTATATATTTATGTTACGTATAAAAAATGTTGAGTTCAATTGAAACACCTGAGTATATGTTACATCCACTCCTGCTGGAAAGCTTCTGAAAAGCTATTCTTTATTAGCAAACGAAAAAACTTGATTTAATAATAATAAAACAATTGAGATTCAGCTGTTATGATTATTATTTTCTAATTATTGGCTTAAAACTTAACCGCGTTACAGTAGGGAATGAAATCTCGAACATGCGTAGTTTTCAAGTATCAGAAGAATAAATTACATGTAATGACTTTTTAAATGACCTAATTATGCAAAAAAAAAAAAATATATCATCGGTCTATAAAACTTAAACTCATATCAATATCAAGCAATAAGGTTATTTTGCAAAATTAAAACAAGAACAATAAGATGATAATTCACGGGTAATTTGATTGTGAGCTATTATGACTTTTTCAAGTTTCATCCATTTTAGGGTAAGAATCTTATATATTCCCCATTTCCCTCGTCTAGTGGCCATAGGCGTGTTCCTATCACTAGCCATGGCATTTAAGACAGTGCCCTTTTGTGGATGTATATGTATTATTGAGACCTTTCAGAATCTAACATTACTATGCAATTTTGTGATCATATAAAGTAGTAAGAACAATTGGTATATGGAGTACAAGATAACCGTAAAGGATAAGACATTACTTATTAGAAGAGTCGTAGTTTAGCTCAGTGATAGAATTTTTTTATAAATAACATCGACATGCACGGAAGCTTGGTACAACGGACTTCTTTATAATCTAGTATCGGCTATTACCACAATTCAGCTTGTAAGGGGGCTCGGCTATGATGTTGTAGAACTTCTAACTAAGACTTTATCTTTCGGTCCTAAATTGATATTACTTTGCATCATTTTCAGGCGGTGTTGACTTATTATATATATCTACATTTTTTAAGAAAATATTACCCCGTTCATTTTTACTTGTCCACTATATTAGAAAAATGTCCATCTTTACTTGTCCAGTATAAGAAATCAAGACATAATTTATTATTTTATATCTATTTTACCTTTATTATTCAGTACGATTCATCTCTCAACATTTAGGGTGTGTATGGTATGGAGGAAAACATTTTTAGGAAAATGTTTTTCAATTTTCTCATGTTCGTTTGATAAAAAAAATTGGAAAATATTTTCTTTAGGAAAACAAGTTCCTTAAAATGAGAAAAATGACTTCCCTAATGAAAGCAGGGGAAATAAGTCTCACAACTGGTATTCAACCAACTACTCTACCACCACCCAACCAACCCACCCCACCAAAACCCAACCACTCCCACCACCCTATGCACCTCCCACCCCCCCAAAATTTGTTTTTTTTTGGTTTTCTACACCACATCCCCCACCCCCAAAAAAAAATTCTTAAAAAGATTTTATTTATTTTTTGGTTTTCTATACCAACCCCCACGACCCACTCTCTAGCTCCCCCCCTAAGACATAATTTTTTGGTTTTCTATTTTTAAAAAGTTTTTATTTATTTATTTTTTTGGTTTTCTACACTAGCCCCCCCCCCCCCCCCCCCTGCCACCTCCTACCACCCCCTCCAAAAAAATTAACTTTTTCTTAAATGAGATCTTTAATTTTTTTGTTTTCTACTCCCCCCTACCCCTGTCGAATTTTCTAGCCCCGCCCCGTCCTTGCACCCCTACCCCTCCTGAATTTTCTAGTTCATATATTTTATTTTACTTTTATAAATTTTTTATAAAAAATAAAAATTTGGTGTGGGTGGATTGTGGAGGGGGGGGGGAGGGGCGGGGTGGGAAAAAGAAAAATTTCCCATTTTTTATATAAATAAAATAAAAAATATAATATAGAAAATTGAGAGAGGGTGGAACAGTGGGTGTGGGGTTGTGGGGTTGTGGTGGTGTGGATAAAGATGAAGTGCGTTCGAGAGTTGTGGTTGGATGGGGGTGGGTGGTGAGGGTGTTGATGGGTGTGGGGTGGTGGGGTTGGTGGGCTTGAGTGAGTATTTTCGAAAAATATTTTTTAGTAATCAACCGAACATGAGAAAATAAGTAAGAAGTTCACTTATTTTTCAAGAACTCATTTTCCAGGAAAATATTTTTCTCCATACCGAACACATCCTTAAACGATTTATAATAATTAAGAGTGATATTATAAAATTATTATTATATTTATTATTTTTAAGGGATGTATCAAATCAAACATACACGGGTAATTAAACATGGACGGAGGTAGGGAGTACTTATATATGTATTTGTACTTTTTTTCTATGAAGTGGTGTTGGATTATATCTCGTAAAAGGGTGTTTCCGCCACTGATTGAGGTAATAAGTGGTGATGAATCTCAATGGTTTAGCTGCAAGAACAATCTATTTTTTGGTGCCTTGTTCCTATCACTGGTGTTTTCATTTCTCCAAGAGTATAATCTAAACATTATGTTGTAAGTAATATATGTTACAAGTAGAGGTGATAAAATTAGTCCATGAAAATATAATTCTTCTAATTCATTTTATGTTTGGACGGGTTATTTACCCGACCATCTATTAGCTGAGCCCATTTTAGTCCATTAAAAGTTGGGCTGATAGATAGCCAAATTGACTCATAAAAAATCTTGTGCATATATTTTTTTTTAAATATTTTTTTTATTTGACATGTTATGTATAATCATAATACAGAAAAATAATAATTTTATAAGGTACTAAAATATTATAAAAAGAACATATAAAGCAATTAAAAGTTAGTAAGAATTGGCGGGTCGGGTTATGACCCGCATTTTAGTCCATTTCGGTCCAAACCGTTTCAGTCCAAGTAACTTTTGGATGGATCAATAACCCGTCTATTTATTAACTCAGTCTATTTTGACACGTTCAAATTCAGCCCAACCCCCTTATTTGACACCTATAATGACAAGTGTAGAATCTAGGACTTCAAGCACTATATTCAGTAAAGTGACTTATCAAATTAAACAGTAAGACCACCAAAGGATATGATACAACGGATGGGGCGGGGCTGCTCCTCTCTTTACGAGAGATCTCGAGGTCGAGTCTAGGGTATGAAAAAATATTTGGTAGGGAGTTCATACTCCTAATGAATTCTTACGCGACGCGAATCTGGACATAGTTGAGTTTCAAATCGAGTACCGAATGTCGGACGAGAAACAAAAAAAAATTAAACAGTACTCCCTCTGTCTCAAATTATTTCTCATGGTTACTAAAAATAGTTGTTTCAAATTATTTGTCGTTTTAGAAGTTCAAGGAACAATTGATTATTTTTTCTTCATTTTACCCTTTATCATTAATGAATATGACACATAAATAGAGTAAACATTTAATGGAGAGAGATTATAATTTAGACATAAATAAGTGTAAAATAGGTCAAATACCCCCTCTTAATTAATATTTCTTAAAGGGCGTGTAAACTAAAAAAGTGAAATAATTTGAGACGGAGGGAGTAAGAACTAAGGATGAGGAGTAATCAGAGATTACATGTTGCTTGATTTAAGATTAACTCGATAAAATTTATTTTATATATATTAAATGGTCAGCGTAAATTTGGACCATTTAAATAGTTCAAGGTCAAATATAATTTTTTTAATTTGTGAAAAAGACTCTTGTATTAGAAAGCTTCCGCTATTAGTAAATATCGGGATAAAACGAATTTTACAACGATATGGATATATTTAACCCTTGAACCATTTTGCACAATTTTGAAGCAAATGACCTTTTCCCTTTAATTTATTTGTTAACTCGTCTAAGTTCGAGCTTGACTAAAAAATTACTATAACTACTAAGTTCAACTTTGAAAGTATAACCAACTAATAATCAACTATGTTTCAATGTCGATTAAGTACGACTTTGTCAAACTAAGTGATTAGAATCGGTGGCGGAGTTAGAGAGATGAGAGATGGTTCATCTGAATCTCTTCATCAAAAAAATCACATTGCATATATAGAGTTAATATGTTCGTTTATGTTTATAATAGATAATAAACCCTATGATGAAATTTTTTTGGATCAACACTAATTAGAATTGTAATTTGTAACCTTGTGTTTTCCCAAATAAAGGCAACAAGTTAGGAGCCGTTTGGACATGATTTGAAATCATAGTTTGAAATCAGTGATTTGAAATCATATGATTTGAAGTTAAAGTTTTGTTTGAATATGTAATTTGAGTTTCTTAAGTTGTATTTTTTTCTCACTGACATAAAAAACTCACAAGTTGTGAAAACTATCAAAATTTTCCTAATTCTTGTGCAATCTTACCAAATGAGCAAGTCATAGTTCATAACAAAATTAATACGCGGCTAGAAGGACTTTCTAAAAAATACAATATCAATTGATCATTTGGTAAATATCTACTAATTTAATGACAATGGCGGCTAACACATTTTAGATAACTTTTTGGTTGTTGACAAAATCTTTTTATATTTTATTTACTTGAGTCATATCTTTGAACCGTTGTATCCAATTGTCATTTTAAATGCATTATAACTGTAGTCATACTTTGTTTGTATATATACAATATAAATTATGTACTGGACAATTATATCCAATACAATATAAAGTCGATCAATTGGTATATATCTAATAATTTATGAATCTTTTTTTACAAAATATAAACTTATGGGTCAAGTTTTATATTTAAAAAAATTGAAATCATGATTTGGAATCTCAAATCACACATTTTTGGATGATTTGGGATTTTAAATCATGACATGAAATTGAAGTAGAAGTTATGTCCAAATTGCATAAATAAACATGGTTTGAAATTAAATTATGAAATCATGATTTAAAAACGCATGGCCAAACGCCTAATTAGTGAATGTCAATGTAATTAATAGTACTAATTCTAATGGATGGTAATCATATTTAAGGCACTTTGTATTTCAATAAAGAAAGAGAAAGACAAGCCATGTGCAAATCCAACAAATGCATCAAATAATGAGACGCAAAAACAAGGCATAACACATGATTGACTCTTTGACATCTATCTTATCAATTCGTCCCTCCATAAAATTTTGTTATCAGACAATAATTAATTATTTGTGTACCTTCCTCGCAAATTCTCCTTTCTTTTTGTATTTTAATTTTTTTCCTTAAAAAAGTCAGGGATAAAAAGGACACAAGTAATTTTAATTTCATGCTTAGATTAGAATCAATGAGACCTAATTAAAATGTTTAAATTGAAGTTCTTTAAATAAAAAATTATACATGAAATTGGGGTCTATACTTGTTATTGCTGTATTATTTGTAAGTTTCTTTTAAAAATATTACTCGGTGATTCACTCTTATTATTTCTGTGTCACAAAAAAAGTTACGAGAAAAAAATCCACGAAAAATGAAAAAGGAATAAAATGAATCTCGTGACTAAAAATTAATTATCCGAACATATGATTAAGAATATGTCAATATATTGACTGCTCTTTTGCACATGTTGGGCTCTGTTTCTGGGATTTTTCTTTTGTTTTTTTCTTATATATTTTCATAAATACAAAAAGAAAAAGGGGGAAAAGTACTTAGCTTATTGGATTATGTATTATTGTTGTACGTACAATCTGAAATGGGAAACTTCAGTTCTTAAAACATTTTTTGTAATTATTATATGAAACACACATGCTCAATCACCGCCCAGGCATAACATATACGAGTATATATATATATATATATATATATATAGCTAAATAATGCCATAATGCATGTGTACTAATTCCCTTCTTGTTTTCCTCCTTGTTTCTCTGATGATTTGTTATACCGCGTTTCCTCATTTTTCTTCATGATAATAAGATTCCTATATATTTTTTGACTAATTTGCACGATTGCATGAAGAGTCGGATCCATGATTTGAAAGTTATAGATTTGAGTTCGAAATTCTATTACAATACATTTGATTTACTGGATTTGAATTTTCAAATCCTATTATTTGTACTTATTCAGAATAAAAATCTAATTATTAATCGTTAGAACTAACAAAAATAAATTGGAAAACTAAGACAGGATTCTTTTTATGTACCATTTATTGACATCATTTATAGTGGACAAATACTTTTTAAGAGGAAAAATGGAGTTGAAAGAAATAATTCCCTTGATTATTTTCATTGATAGAATAGGTATATATACAAGTTACATCTTTCCATAATACTACAAATCCTTTTCCTATTCTACATCTAAATCCTTATTCTACCATAATTCTAACTATACAATTATGGTAGGTGTATAACACTAATTAAGGTATCCTTGTTATTACAATATACTACAAATATATACCATATATAAATCGGCCGAGGGAGGCCCACCGGCCGAGAGGCCGAGAGGCCCAATTCTTGGTCCGGCCGTGACAGCCTCTTGCGAGGCCCACCCGTGATATACATGTGATATACACCGCCGTATATTCGTGTATATCACATGTATATTGCTCGTTTAACACACCCCCTCGCTCATAGCGGGCGGTTTTCGAACGCCGAGATCGTCCCTAAAATCTTCAAAGAGAACCGCCGGTAGACCCTTTGTAAAGATGTCTCGCAATTTGATAACGAGACGGGACATGACATACGCGAACTTGACCCTTTGCAACCTTTTCCCGACAAAGTGAATGTCCATTTTGATATGCTTGGTGCGTTGGTGTTGAACGGGGTTACCTGAGAGGTAGATGGCACTAATGTTATCGCAATAGACCAAGGTTGCCTTCTGAATGGGACAATGAAGCTCCAAAAGCAAATTACGTAGCCAACATGATTCGGAGACCACATTCGCAACCCCTCGATATTCTCGCCTCGCACTTGAGCGTGATAGAGTTGCTCGACGCTTTGCCGACCAGAGACCAAGTTGTTGCCAAGGAACATACAAGAGCGAAGTCGACCGTCCGGTGTCGGGACAACCACCCCAATCAGCATCCATGTAAGAGACAAGTGTGGACGTAGATGAAGGATACAAGTGCAACCCATAGTCCAGTGTCCCCTGAATATACCGAATGATGCGTTTGATTGCATTCATGTGCTCAACCCCGGGATCATGCATGAATAAACACACTCGCCGAACCGCATATGTAATATCCGGTCCGGTAAAGGTAAGATACCGGAGGGCCCCCCGCAAGATCGCGATAGCGGTCGGGTCCTCGTATGGTGCACCCGCCGCGGCACTCGCCTTTGGGTTTGCATCAACCGGTGTGAAAGTGGACTTACAGGATGACATCCCATCCCTCTCGATGATCTCAACAAAGATACTTCCGTTGAGACAGAAACAAGCCACCCGAATGACGCTTGACGGCAATCCCCAAAAATAACTCAACGGCCCTAAGTCCTTCATAGCAAATTCGAACCGAGCATGGCCATGATAGACGGCGCGCAAGCATCGGATGAGGCGCTCAAGATGATATCATCCACATATAACGAATATAGGCCAATGACGAACCACGGCGGTAGATGAACAAAGAATTGTCCGACTGCCGCCGTGTGTGAACCCAAGAGTCGAAACAAAATCAGCAAATCGTGTATACCGTGCACGTGGAGACCGCTTAAGCCCATATAATGACTTCTTCAACAAACAGACATGATGAGGTCGGTTGGGATCCCTGAAACCCAACGGCTGATGCATATAGACTGTTTCCTTGAGATCTCCATGTAGGAAAGCATTCTTGACATCTAACTGATGAATCGGCCAAGTCTTTGAAAGAGCCAAGCTAAGTACAGTGCGAATGGTAGCCGGTTTGACCACCGGACTAAATGTCTCACCACAATCAATACCAACCTGCTGAGTCTTACCGTCACCAACAAGTCGCGCCTTATGCCGAGCAAATGACCCATCTGAATTCTCCTTATGAGTAAAAATCCACATAGACCTGATAATATTAGTACCATATGGACGGGGCACCAACTCCCACGTCTTATTATCAATAAGAGCATTATATTCATCACTCATAACAATTTTTCAATTATGGTCATTTAATGCGGACACAAGATTGCGGGGCAAGGGGGATTTAGAGACATCAGAATGTAAATTAAAATGTCTTTTAGGTGTAAAAATACCCCGCCGACTACGAGTGACCGGTCTATGACTCGAGGAAGAATTAATGGAATTATGGGAATTTTCTCGGGCTCGGGATGGATCGGCCAGCCAAGCGGTGGGCTCGCCGGCCCAAATCGGAAATGGCCGGACTCGGCTTCGGACCGGCCTGGAATCGGGCCGGACCGGCCCAATTGTTTGGAACTGCTCCAGCCGGGGAAGAGTGGGTGTGGCGCTGCATCAGGCCGGGCCACGGGCAAGGTGGCCCGCCGGAGAATTTTGGGTACGGGAGTTGTCCGAAAAATTCCGAATAATATACGGGGATATTTGGTCATCCAAAAAATTATACGACTTAGGCTCGGGAGTATGAACTTTCGTAAAAGGGAATTGGGTTTCATAAAAAATGACATGACGATTTATAATAATTTCTTGGAGGATAAATCAAAACACTTATAACCACGATGATTCGACGGATAACCCAAAAATACACACGGAGTAGACCGAGCCTGAAGTTTGTTAATTGTGGTGGATGGGAATAACGGATAACACAAGCACCCAAAAATCCGAAGATGAGAATAAGACGGGTTTTTATTATATAAGATTTTGAGAGGGGAAGAATATGTCAGACCTTTAGACGGAATTATGTTAAGAAGGTAAGTGGCCATTTGTAGAGCATGATGCCAAAAATACGGAGGTATGGAGGCATGGAGGCATGGATTAGGAGAGTTCAGACAATGTTATTTATGGAACGAATTTTGCGTTCGGCTTTCCCATTTTGTGAAGATGTATGAGGACAGGAAAATCAAAAATTTATCCCATGAGTAGCACAA
Source organism: Anisodus tanguticus (assembly GCA_034509755.1). NCBI lineage: Eukaryota > Viridiplantae > Streptophyta > Magnoliopsida > Solanales > Solanaceae > Anisodus > Anisodus tanguticus. The sequence goes on from CM067557.1 coordinate 13,215,414, forward strand.
AATTCTCGAAACTCCTTATTGTCATACTCCTTCCCATTATCATATTGAATATTTTTTATTTCTCTTTCGAATTGAGTACGAATGAACGCTCTAAATTTTATGAAGACGGAAAACACTTGTGATTTATTCGCAATTGGAAACGTCCACAAAAATCTAGAATAATCATCTAAGAAGAGAACATAATATCGATGACCCATTGAACTAAGAACAGGAGATGTCCATAAGTCGCTATGAATAATGTCAAATGGCATAGAAGTATGAGAATTGGAGTCTACAAATGGCAACTTAACAATTTTTCCTAATGAACAAGATCGACAAATTGGAGTACGACTCGTACCCTTACAAGAAATAAAGCTATTTTTATCTAAAACTCGATAAAATAGAAGATCCCGGATGACCCAAACGAGCATGCCACATGGAAGGAGAGATGGCTACAAAAGCCGATGGCAAGGTGGACTCGATGGACCGAAACCGGCATGATAGGATATAGATCCCCCTACTATCACACCTCATGAGATGACTCCCCGTCTTGAAATCCTTCACAGAGAAACCGAAAGGATCAAATTCAACATAAACAGAATTGTCATTTGTGAATTTTCGGACAGACACTAAATTTTTAATCAATTTAGGAGCATGTAAAGTATTTTTCAAGAGAAGTGGTGGATTGGGAGGAGACAACGTTTTCTGACCATACCATAGAATTGGAATTGAATTGCCATTACCAACAATTATTCCCCGAGGGGTGCTCAAATTGTAATAAGATGAGAGAGTACCGATTCGGAAGTCATGTGAGTAGTGGCCCCGTGTCCATGTACCAATCGGGTCCGGTTGAGTTAATCCCAACGTGTGCATCGCGGCCTCGATATCGATCTGAGTGGGGCCTGCTGCATGATGGGCTTGCGGAGGACGGGGCCCAAGGACTCCTGGTCGTGCTGGAACTGGGCTGTTACCGCTGTGGGGGCCGCGTCGGCCACCGGCCGCCGGGCCGCCAATGCCGGGTATTGGGCTCGCTGGATCGGCCAGCCCACCGGCCGCCGGCGTAAACCGCCGGAGGGTGCGGGTGCCACTGCCACTGGCTCCACTGCTGGGCCCACGGTGGTGGTGGCCCACTGTACCCCGAATGGGACCCACCGCCTGCTTGTTGCTCACCGAAACTGCCACCACAACCACCTCGTTTGCCCCCGCGGTTTCGTTATTTTTGCGATTATTCTTGCCGCCACCATTATTATGGTTTTGGCCCGAATTATTAACAAAACCCGAAGAACTAGGAGAGGATGCCACCATGACAACCGGGCTTGCTCCGTAGCCGCCTTTTTAGCCAAACCGCTTCTTCCAACGTCGCACGGAGCGGGCTTGATGAAAGTCGGGAAGAGGGTTGCTTTGGCGAAGGAGAGTTCCAACACCATTATAGGCCTCCGAAAGCCCGCAACCAACCGTAGAACTAGACGATTATTTGTCACCGGTGCGCCAACATTACGGAGTTGATCCGCCAATTCCTTTAGTTTCTTGCAATATGCGTAAACGTTCGGAAATACGTCCATTCGAACGAGAGAGAATTCCTCGCTCGAGTGTGACGATACGGGAATGTTGGTTGTCTTGGAATATGTCACGCAATCTATTCCATGCAGCCATAGCCGTGGTATCGGCTCCATAATCGTCGTAGAAGGTCCACCGAAATAGTGGCGTATATCCACCGAAGAACGGTAGCATCAAGTGTAATCCACACCTCGGATCCTCCGCGGAAGGGGTCTAGCGGGAGGAATTATGTGATGAAGAACTTGATAAGAGATAGCGTGAATTTTAAACAACTCCGCCCACGTTGCATATTGAACGTTTTCCATCTCAAGGACAATAGGACACCGAGCTTGATATTGGAAACCGTGAGGGCAGGGTGAAAATTGTTCTTAGACATATTTGAAAGAACAAAGAAGGAGGATAAATTTAAGAGAGGTTTTTGAGAGCGGAAGATGAGATATTTGGAGAGAAAAACCCGAGGGAGGGGGGGGGGGGGGTTTCTCGCCAAAGAGGCAAAAGTTTGAGAGAAGAAAACTTTTGGTTTAGACCTAGTCTCTTGATACCATAAAAGAAATAATCCCCTTGATTATTTTCATTGATAGAATAGGTATATATACAAGTTACATCTTTCCATAATACTACAAATCCTTTTCCTATTCTACATCTAAATCCTTATTCTACCATAATTCTAACTATACAATTATGGTAGGTGTATAACACTAATTAATGTATCCTTGTTATTACAATATACTACAAATATATACCATATATAAATCTGGCCGAGGGAGGCCCACCGGCCGAGAGGCCGAGAGGCCCAATTCTTGGTCCGGCCGTGACAGCCTCTTGCGAGGCCCAATTCTGTGATATACATGTGATATACACTGCTGTATATTCAGTGTATATCACATGTATATTGCTCTGTTTAACAGGAGTAATCTTTTACCTTATATACAGGAACGGAGCTAGTACTTTGGTTAAGTGTTCGGCTGAATCAATAGTTTTAGTCCAAACCCTATATTTATATTAAAAATTATTTTTATGTACAAATTATTAATTTAGAACTCATTAATTTTAGAAGACTAATTTTAAAATCATAAATTTCAAATGTTGACTGTGTTTTCTGTATATATGCAATATAATTTTTTGACGAAGGTGTTTTAAATATACCCCTTGCGTCCCTGAGTACTCCGCCTCTGATGGGGTGATAGCTATGACCTACATGCATGCTTGGTTTTGTACAACTACAATCATATATAATGAATTATTGTACGTACATGATCTAAATAATGTTTACAAACATACCAAGCAACAGTGAAAATTTCTCTTATTTTTGTCTCATAAGCAAGAGAGGTCTTATATAAGGGTCCCAAACATCCTTCAGCCAACCAACAAAAAAAATAAAAAAGAGTATTACTTACAAATTTCCAGCTCCTAAGAGGTCTTTATTGAAGAGGCAAGAGGGCCAAGGGCAACTTGTACACATTAAAGACGATGGAACGTTTATGTTTAATGGCAGAAGTGGCAAAATCTAACTCATTTTTTTAAGTAATTCGTTAACTCATTCAAGTTTTAACGGGTTGGTATATTATGATTCATTTCTTGATTTAACCTAGCGGATTGAATCTGAAATGATCCATTGTTATTGGAACAGGTGCATAGATAGTTGATCTATTTAAGTTATAGCCAAAAATGTAAGTTAACCACTTTGAAACCAACTTCAGGCATATGCGGACGAGATTGCAAAAATTTTCATATGAAGTTTCACTATAGATTGTACAAGCTTCTCACATTTTTCTTGAAATTTGGCATGCTAAAACCAAACTTTCGATAATCATGACTAAAGTGACCGGCCAAACGTCAAACATGTATATTTGAAGTTCTAGATATATATGTTTGAATCTGAAAGTAATTTTTTTTGAATTTTGAACTCGATGCAATCTTCCTCCGTCCAATGTTTTCAAGCTTTCCGATAACACATTTGAATTAAACTAAATTTTTATATTCAAAACTCAAGAACCATTTTTTTAAGCTTACAACAATGATGATTTTAATGCTAAAAAACCTTATTTGACTACGGATACAAAGTTCTCAAATTAAATGGCGATCTTCAAATAGACTGCCAGTGCAAATAATATTCATTATTGAGAAAGGCCAAAGTAGTACAACCCGAGGGGTCAAAATTCAATCCAAACCTGAATATATAAAATAAAATTTTGAGATCGAGAATTATATAAATTTGGAAGAAGTTGAGCTAATAACTATTTAAAAACGTATATTGACTTTTATATTTTCTTTTTGAAAAGCAAAATAGAAAGGAGGAGAGGTTGGGTCATGTGACGAGTTGGATTATGACACAATTACTTGATTCACTTTTATCGAGACAAACTTTGAACATGTTGGACGATAATCCTCTTATTGATTTTAACCATTTTGACTCACTCAAATTTAACATGCATTTGACACTTCTATTTTTATATATGTATTTTGAAAGAAAAAAAACTATTTATATATGCATAGGGTCCGCGACAACCAATTTTCTGAAGTTGACACACAAAAAAAAATGCTGTCCCTCTTGGCTACCTTTTGCAAGTTCATATAGACTATATAGTACTAGTGACTAATAACGGCCATGTGGTCTTAATTAGCACCAACTCTTATACGTAAGCCAAATCACTGCACATGCATTGCTTTAGTGGGGATGGTTCTTCCATTATCACCTTTAAAAAGTGCCAGCTAGGTGCATTAAACTTCCAATTAAGTGGGGTTCGGAAAACTGGTTAGGAGTGGGCGTTCGATATTTCTGTTTGAATATATGGAACTTCGATTCAGCACTTTGGTTAATGGTATGTACTCATGAGTGCAAGAACGTAATTTGTTTCGATTCTATTTGATTCAATTCATTTTTATTCTTGTTCGGTTCGATTAGGTTTTACGGTATGATGTGTGTTATTTTCTACTTAAAAATGGGCTATTTTAAGTTTGGCCTGAAGATATTAATTGGTCACTTTCAAGATAAATCATTATGATTGACATGTCTGTGGTTTTGGGATAAATATGAATGAAATAATATAATCAAAATAAGAACTATCGGAAATTTGTTTTGTTAATAGGTTTGTATAAGATCTGATGCTACCTGAATTGAATTATAATTCTTTTAAATGGATTTTTTATTTTGGACCCGTCGGCTGAAATTAATTACGGGCGCTAGTTAAAATATACAAAACATATACATTGACTATATATATATATATTTATATATATAGAATACGTATAATATACTTAATATACATAATCTATACATTTGCTGGCTATTTTTTAAATTAAATCATCGAAAGACATTGGGCTATAAATAGTCTAATAATATCTGATGCTTCGACTTGCATTAATTGCTAAACATTTATCCATAATTTTCCGGCTAATCTAAGACGAATTGCCAACCGAAGTCCAAAGGTATAGAAGAAACAAGATGTATAGCATTATAGTAACATGCCATGAAATGAGGCGACAGGCACCAAATATAAAATACTGGCAGCTATTTAATCTTGCCTAATAATCAAACTGAGAACTCCAATCGAATTAATTTGGTTCGATCTAATTTATCGATTTTTCAAATTTTGTGCCACCCCTAAGAACGGATGGATTATACTTGTTCTAATTTTACTTTAAATGTTTATAAATAAGTTGTTCTCATGACTTGAACTGTTACACGACCCGAAGAGGTTGCGGGGCCGTTTCTCTTCTAGAGCAGCCAATTTATGGAGGCAAAAACCTTAGTGTAGAAATTTAGAAGCACAAGGCCCATAGCTAAACTTCATATTTGGTTATACTAAGCAAATAAACATTCAGGCTATATATCAATCATTGAATCTCCTTGATATAAGAAAAAACCCTAGCCTAATGGTACGTGGTTAAAAGTTGCTTTAGGTTATGAGTTGAAATTCCATCTTGGATTTTTTAATTAGGACAAGTTACACATTTGGCCGGTCGGTCAAAAATAATATCTGCTAGCCCAATATACATAAATTATATATTATTAGATGCCTAATTTATACATATTATACACATATTATGCATTTATCGGCTATTATTTTGGGTGACGGTTATAGTGTGTAAAAATCTCTTCTTTTTAATCCTCTTGTATAAAACCACTGCTTGAGCCCAGCGGAGCTAGGAAGCAAGGGAGTTCATCAGAATCCTCATAGCTGAAAAATTACATTGTTTTATACAAAGGTCAAAATTATTTTATATGTAATATGCAATAGATGTTGGATATCCTTTGACTTCTTTATGCATTTACTTTTTCATATTTTAAATTCCTTTTGTTGAAATCGTGGCTCCGCTACTACCATGACATACCTATGATATTATAGTCACGCGACCAGAAGAGGGTGCGTGGCTGTTTTTCTTCCAGAGCAGCCAATTTATGGAAGACAAAACCTTAGTGCAGAAATTAAGAAGCACAAGGCCAGAGCTAAACTTCACATTTTATGAAGAATCTCTCACCCTTTTCTCTGGTGGATGCTGTTTCCAAATTTACAAAGGGAAAGTTGTTGGAAAGTAGCAATGTACATTGCATAAAGAATCTGACTAATGGGCCAACAAAGGGCAATTCATTAACTTGTAGCTTTCGCCTCCTGATTCTTGTTCACAATGATTTTCCTCACCAGTTTACCTATACAAATCAGTGTCATCAAAGCAACCAGGCTTTCTATTCTTTAATCTAACGTTCCATCGTCACAAGTTGACTAGTGCTCTGGAGATCAGCATCAGCTAGCGCCATATGTGAGCTCTACATGAATCATTCTAAATGATTTTCAAGTAAGAATAGTCTTATCTAAGGATAATTTGTTATAGTACTATATATAATACTAAGTCTTGATGGAGATTCTTTACGTTGCAAAGAATCTCCAAGTGGATTTTAGAATTGTAGATAATATATAAACTTGAGAGACACAACTCTACTATCATAGAAGTAACAACTTCCCTTTCCCTTTTTTCTATTCATATACAAAAGGATGGTTAGTGGAACCAGCGGAGACCGACACATCTGTCAATATAAACCTGGTTTACATAGTAAATTAGCCATAGAAGAATTTCATGGCTGCAAAGAAACAAAAATAAGAAAACTAATATCTCCCTTTTGCTTGTATTTCCTTGTACACAAAGGGCGTCTCATAGACCTCCAGAACTCTGCTTGTGTGAGCTTGCTCTCAACTGTTGGTCTCAACTCCAAATAAAGGAAGAGGGTTGCAATAGGATGACAGCCGGCGTAAACTAGTCAACTTTTTATTACTCACCATAGAGTACCCTAGGACGTGTTTACCTAGGCACGCGTTACATAATATTGGACTAAGATGACCTTGAGCACAGTGACATGAATAGTGGAGATTCATATTGCCGACCCGAACTTGCTCGGAATTGAGGCATAGTTGTTGTTATTGTTGTTGTTGTTGATTTTCTGGCAGACCTCCAGAACAAAATCCAGTTCATATGTACATCACGAATGAGCGTGTGCACGCACAACACCCATTATTGGAGCTTGGCATATTGGACATATTCCACTACCAGAAATCAATTTATGAGAACACTTGAAACAGGTGCACATATGCCCACATCTGAAAATCATGTACAAAGTTATGGACATGATTAGTATTGTTTATTTCTAGTATAATCGTAGTTTCCTACTTAGCGTGGTTAAACTGCTATCTATATACAAGTTACCTGTATAGAAGAGAATCAACTGGCTCCTCACAGCAAATACAACAATTGCCTTTGTTTGAACCTTTCTTATCCGAATTCCCCCTGCTCTTTTGACCTGTATTTGAAAAATATCGGTCTCTTCTTTACATAAAATAGACTTCAATAAAAATTAATTAAATTTATTAGAATCTCATATCCAGATCTTTGTGTTCCAGCTTACCTAACTGACTAATTGCAGCTGCAACGTCCTGCTTAATGGAACGTTGTAATTTCATTGGCATGTTCATACAACTCTTCATAGATCTCCGTATTTCAAAAATCTCTTGGCGGAGTTGCTCCATATGTCCTCTCATTTCATATATGAGTTTCATTTCCTGTAATGCCAATGTCATTAGGTCTAAACGAATTCCATGCTTAACAAGAATATCAGGCAAGTAAGTCCAAGGATAGACAACTCACAGTCGAAGGATGACTGCGGAGGGAATATTAGACGATTGAGATAGTAGTGAAGAAGGAGATGGAAAGTGATAAGAGTCATCGGTGATTTCCTGGTCTTGATTTGTGCTCCATGACTGCAAAATCTGTGAAGATGTGTTCTGGTGAATTAATACTTCAGGTTCATTGTAATGTTGTCTGCTAGAGCTATTGTCATCTTCGGAGTCATCGTCAAAGCCCCATTCTTCTTCTTCTCCTACTTCATCCTCCTCTTCTTTTGCATTCTGTTCCACTTCCTCCTCCTCCTCGTCTTCAGCAGCTTGTGCTGGTACTTCTTCCTCAACATGGCTGATATTTGCATTTGGTAGTTGTTGTGAGCGAGACGCCATTATTCGATCAATTTGCTCTCTCAAACCACTGGTAAGAAACGATGAAACGCTTTTTCTGCACGAATAGGAAATCAAAATCAAAGAACAAGTCAGGGACTATGCTTCAATGTCAAAAGTTGAATGATTAATATCATAGGAGTGAGAATGGACATAGACACAAAGGCAAGTTGGACAGTATATTAAAATGTTGCATTTCTTTTCAGGTTTTTAGAAATCTATATGGTTGATTCCCATCTCAGATAAGAAGAGTCTTTCACTACAACGTTGAGAGGGACAAATACAGATAAGCTTCATGCTTTGAGTAGTCTTGTTCAGTGTTCCTAAGTCAAAATTGAAATGCTTTAAGAAGGAAAGTTTACTTTGTCTTTTATTTTTATAAATGTGGTGTCTTGGCCAGCTTGCAGGTACCTAGACTAATTCCACGGGATACCTGTCACCTCCCACCAGCAACAAGTACTAGATAATTTTGTTCACCAAGGTTATGATAGATGAGAAAAAATCAACTAGTGTTTATTTAAACCTGAGACCTCATGGTTCTCAAATAGGTAAGTTTATAGTGTCATTACCTTCATTATCTGATTCTTTTAGCTAGAATATCTAGGCAATCATTTAAAGATGCCTCAAGTCTGCATGTCTATGTATGAATGAGCCTTTCACATTTTTCTTTACTCTAATGGGCAAGAAGTAGTATAGTTTTTTTTTTAGCATGCATGGTTACAGAGTAAACCTAAATCACAATAGTTCAGGAAATAACTGTTGGATACAAAGGTGCAGGAAACGGAAATTACAAGTAACTACTAAGTAATAGAAAAACTGAAATTACAATTCAACAACAAACTGAAATTACAATTATGTTGAACAAGAAAACTGGAATTGTTTTGTGTATGCTGAGTCGAGTGTTGCACTCTGTCTTTAAGACAATATTGCCCCGTATGTATCCTTTATACATCCTGGACAATTGTCTCCCAAGATAAAACAACAATGGAACAATTGAGCAAAGGAAACTCAAGTGCTACCGTGAAGAATTTTGAGTAATGAAATGATGCTGGAAGTTGTAGGAAGAACTGAAATTTGTTTCTGTTTATGTATTTTCGTGTACCTCAACAATGGTGACAAGGGGGTCTTTATATAGTAGAAGGAGGGGCTGATGAACTGCCTCCATAAGTGTCATTACTGGCCAAGTAATGGTCATTATGGAGGTAGTAATACCACCAAAATAAATGGTGAAGATGTGCAACGGATTGACCATTTAGGAAGAGTAATTCAGCCAAAATAAATGGCTGAATTGAGTGTTGTTGACGTTTCTGATCTCTCTGCCCAATTCTGACTTTCTGGAAATTTCAAGGACCAAACTGTACATCTTGAAACTTCAGGGACCAAACTGTACATATGAAAGAATTCTGGTCCAAACTATACATATGAAACTTCAGGGATCAAACTGTACATCTGGAAAAGTTCTCTGGTCCAAAAAGATAAACCCGTGAACCGGACGGGCGGCGGCGCGCGCGTGGGCTTTCCTCGAACCGAAGCACATCTAGGTCCTTCCTCCTTTAAACACATGGGATACCCCTTGGGGTCCCAAACCCCAAACCAATTTTGAGTCTTATAAACAAAATAATTCTTTCTTCCTCCACCGATGAGGGAGAATTGATCACATACCACACTTTTCCATGCTTCAAACACCTCACTTTGTGGATCAATATCTCTTTCATTTCTCAACGAAATTTGACGATTCTTGGCTCTACGGTTATCTACGTACTTAGTAGATCATGCACGTGTGAAGAATCGTATTCTCCAACATGCGTAACACTAGTGTTTAAGCCGTTAAAGTTGATCGGACGCAACTCCCGCCAAAGGTAAATTTCCAACAATCCCCTCTTGAAAGAGATTTTGGCGCACTCACATGGGGCCTTTTTCATTTCCGGCAATATTTTAGCGGAACGATGTTGCATAAGGAGAGGTAGCTTCAGCTTTGAACCTTTCATAGTTAAATACCATCGGACTTACTTACTGCGCAGTGAACGTGATGTCTTGAACCGTCAGTGTTTAGTGTAAGCCAAGTCAATAGTACCAACACAACAAATTCCCTTACTTTCTTCTTCGTAATGTTTTGTCCGTTTTGGCCATGGACAACTTCTTGGATTCTTAAGTGCGTTCATTTGAGGCGGCCCGTCCTCGCACTTAAATAGGTGGTCTCCTACAAGGTATCTGCTATACCCCACTTCACAAGTGTTAGGAACCATTAAAAGTTTCCCAAAACCTAACCTCAACTGTTGAGGATCATTAAAGGTTTTGAAAACTTAACCTTTACCCATACTGCAGATAACACTTAACGTCTATCGCTGGAACGGCTTTGGATTTGGTGTTTCTTTACGGAATCACTATACGAAGTGCTCATGCTTCCACCGAAGCGATCAACTGAACTTTTACAACTTAGTTTTCCCATTGAACCAAATTACTGGGATCTCCAGTTAGTAAGGTTGGGTTACCACTGTATTGGTCCTTATATTTTGGGTTTTAAACCCATTCCCCTAGACAGGCAAGCCATATAATCCTTGGGTAAGCCCTTTGTCAATGGGTCTGTTATATTATCGTTTGACTTAATGTAATCAATGGATATTATACCCGTGGTGATCAGTTGCCTAACGGTCTTATGCCTCCGTCGAATATGATGTGACTTGACGTTGTACATATCATTTTGTGCCATTCCTAGAGCCGACTGACTGTCGCAGTGGATCATTACCGACGGTACGGGTTTGTTCCAACACGGAACATCCTCTAAGAAGTGATGAAGCCACTCAGCTTCTTCTCCTGCTTTGTCTAAAGCGATAAACTCCGATTCCATTGTGGATCGGGCGATGCAAGTTTGCTTAGAGGATTTTCAAGACACAGCCCCACCACCAATTGTAAATACATACCCACTGGTGGACTTGGTGTTCTCTATATCAGATATCCAGTTTGCATCACTGTACCCCTCTAGTATAGCTGGATATCTCGAATAGTGTAACCCGAAAGTTAACGTGTATTTCAGGTATTGTAATACCCGATTCAACGCCTTCCCGTGATTATCACTCGGATTACGGGTGAACTTATCTAACTTATTGACTGCATAAGCAATATCAGGTCGGGTGCAGTTTGTTATATACATCAAACTACCGATCACATGTGCATATCGCTCCTGGTATACAGGTGCACCAAGATTTTTATCAAGCTTTTGATTTGTATCCATTGGTGACTTTATCGGTGAACTGTCTAACATCTCGAACTTTCTCAAAACATCCTCGATGTAGTAAGACTGAGATAAGACCAGTCCGTCAGACGTCTTAGAGATTTTAATCCCTAGGATGACATCTGCGATACCCATATCCTTCATGTCGAAGCATTGTTTCAACATGTTCTTAGTCTCTAGGATTACCCTAGGACTGCTTCCTGTGATTAACATGTCGTCTACATACAGGCATATCATAACAAACGAGTCAGAGCTACCTTTCGTGTAGACACATTTATCACACTCATTAATGGCGAAACCCTTCGATAGTAGAGTACTATCAAATTTTTCGTGCCATTGCTTCGGGGCTTGTTTCAGCCCGTACAGAGATTTGACAAGCCGACAGACTTTCTTCTCTTGCCCTTGAACCACATACCCCTCGGGTTGGTCCATATAAATTTCTTCTTCCAAATCACCGTTTAGGAAGGCTGTCTTGACATCCATTTGATGTATCTCAAGGTCACGCAAAGCTGCGATCACAATGAATACCCGTATGGATGTCTTCCGAGATACCGGGGAGTATGTGTCAAAGTAGTCAAAGCCTTTTGTCTACCGATAGCCCTTGACTACCAACCTGGCCTTGTACTTTTCTATCGACCCATCTGCTTTGTATTTCCATTTGAGTATCCATTTACAACCCAACGATTTATTTCCCGGAGGAAGATCAACCAACTCCCACGTATGGTTATGCAGAATGGAGTGTATTTCACTCTTAATAGCTTCTTTCCAGAGCGGTGCTTCTGGAGTTGACAATGCCTTAGCAATTGTCCTTGGTTCATCATTAACCATATAAGCTACAAAGTCAGGACCGAAGGATTTATCCTTCCTGGCCCTTTTACTTCGCCTTAGATCCATCTCTGGAGTCTCCAAGTTCTGAGAATCTGGAACACTAGATTCCGAATGTTCAGCCACCTCGAGATCCGCTAGATCTGAATCATCTAGATCCGGGCCGTCAACGACTCCCGGTTCTTGAGATCTTTATGTATAACTTCGTTTGTTTCTAGGAAAGGTGCCTTCAAAGAATAGAGCATTCCTTGATTTCATGATTGTACACTGGTGGATATCTGGAATATCTGACTTATGCACTAAGAAGCGATAAGCATTACTGTTATTTGCATATCCGATGAATATGCAATCTACAGTCTTAGGCCTAATCTTAACCTGTTTTGGCTTGGGTACTTCAACCTTTGCCAAACAACCCCACACCTTAAAATATTTGTAGGTGGGTTTCTTTCCCTTTCATGATTCATATGGAGTTTTGTCCTTACCCTTATGTGGGACTCTATTAAGAATCGTATTAGCGGTAAAGACGGCTTCTCCCCACATATTTTGGGGAAGACCGAAATTGATAAGCAAGGCATTCATCATTTCCTTCAATGTGCGGTTCTTACGTTCCGCCACACCGTTTGATTGAGGTGAGTATGGAGCCGTCGTTTGATGAATAATGCCTTCTTGGGCACAGTATTCCTCAAATAGCGCTACATATTCACCCCCTCTATCGCTACGAATGGATTTAATCCGTAGGCTTAGTTGGTTCTCAACTTCTGCTTTGTAACGTCGGAACGCTTCAAAGGCTTCATCCTTACTTTTCAGCAAGTAAATGTAACAATACCTTGTGCTATCATCAATGAATGTCACAAAGTACTTGTTCCCCCCTCTAGTTTGTGCGAACTTCAAATCACATATATCTGTGTGAATAAGTTCTAGAGGAGCAGTATTCCTTTCGACGGATCGAAAAGGAAGCTAGGTGAGTTTTGCCTCTACGCACACCTCACACTTATGTTGAGGGTTTACGTCGATAGACGGCAACAACTCCATCTTTACCAGCCTATGGATAGACTTGTAGTTAACGTGTCCTAATCTATGATGCCATAAATTAGAAGACTCAAGCAAATAAGAAGAAGGTTCAACTTTATTACTTGGACGCATTACAGATATGTCATTCACTTTGAAGAGGCCTTCACAGACGAAGCCTCTCCCCACAAATGTGTCATTCTTAGTGAGTACAAACTTATTGGATTCAAACACTATCCAAAAACCAGCATTAACCAATAAAGGTCCAGAAATTAAATTTCTTCTAATCTCTGGGACGTGCATCACTTCCTTCAGAGTGAGCTCCTTACCGGAAGTCATCTTCAGGACCACCTTTCCTACCCCAAAGACGTCGAGAAGCGTTGTTGCCCATGAACAGCTTCTTGTCGGTGACCGGTGTGTACGTGGAGAAGGCATCTTTGTTGGAACATATGTGTCTAGTAGCACCTGTGTCCATCCACCACTACATCGGATTCTCAACCAAGTTGGCTTCTAGCACTACTGCCGAGAATTCCTCAATCATGTCATTCAGGAACGTGTCCTTGACGACGTTAGCATGCGTCTTGCCTTTAGACTTGGCTTTCTGTTGTTGCTCAGTCTTGAGCTTGCGGCATTCTTTGATCCTATGACCAGGTTTCCCACAGTGGTGATAGGTACCTCTGAACATCTCCGCTGTGTGGGCCTTGTCGTCTTTCTTGAACTTCCGCTTCTTGCTTGAGTTCCCTTTGGCCTCAGCCAGATTCGTCTTTGCCTCAGCAGGTTGTCTACCCCTTGGCAAGGTCTTCTTATTATCTTCCTGGATTTGGAGTTTGATAATAAGCTCTTCAAAGGTCATATCCTTTGTCTTGAGTTTTAAGTAACTCATTCCACGAATGAGGTAACTTTTCGATCAGCGATGCATCCAAAAACTGCTCGTTTGGTTTCATTCCTTCCAAATCCAGGTGATGTAAAATCATTTGGAATTCCTTGACTTGAGATATCACTGTCTTACTAGCCACCATTTGGAATTTTAGAAATTTCCCAACAATGAACTTTTTGGTACCCGCATCTTGTGCGTTGTACTTCTTTTGCAGTTTTTCCCACAGCTCTTTGGCAGTGCCAACGGTGCAATAGACTATGTAGAGAGGGTCTGCCAAGCAGTTCAGTATGTAATTCTTACACATGAAATCGCTATGATTCCATGCATCAAAAACCATCTTCATGCCGTTAACGACATGGATACCAAGGCCCCCTTCACCCGTTTCAGCAGGCGAAGAGTCTATTTCATCTCCAGCTTGTGGAGGATCTTCCATTAGGAACCGGGCCATGCCCATTACAATTAAGTAGAACAACATCTTTTACTGCCATCTCTTAAATTCTGATCCCATGAATTTTTCAGGGCGATCATGGTGGTGTGAGGCAGAAGGTGGAGCACCAGCAGTCGGGAAGGCATCGGAGTTTCTACCTTGAACATTAGCGGCAGCAGCAGAGAAGGCAGCAGAGTTTCTGCATTGGCCGGTAGCGACAGTCGCGAGGAAGGCAGCAGAGTAGCCTTGAGAGGCATCAACAGTAGCAACATCATCGTTCATATTTCCAGCGATGTTGCAGCAGTTACAGTAAGAAGATATTGTCTTAAACTTATTGGATACAAAGGTGCAGGAAACGGAAATTACAAGTAGCTGCTAAGTAATAGAAAAACTGAAATTACAATTCAACAACAAACTGAAATTACAATTATGTTGAACAAGAAAACTGGAACTGTTTTGTGTATGCTGAGTCGAGTGTTGCACTTTGTCTTTAAGACAATATTACCCCGTATGTATCCTTTATACGTCCTGGACAATTGTCTCCCAAGATAAAACAATAATGGAACAATTGAGCAAAGGAAACTCAAGTGCTACCGTGAAGAATTTTTAGTAATGAAATGATGCTGGAAGTTGTATGAAGAACTGAAATCTGTTTCTGTTTATATATTTTCGTGTACCTCAACAATCGTGACAAGGGGGTCTTTATATAGTAGAAGGAGGGGCTGATGAACGGCCTCCATAAGTGTCATTACTGGCCAAGTAATGATCATTATGGAGGTAGTAATACCACCAAAATAAATGGTGAAGATGTGCAACGGATTGGCCATTTAGGAAGAGTAATTCAGCCAAAATAAATGGCTGAATTGAATGTTGTTGACGTTTCTGATCTCTCTGCCCAATTCTGACTTTCTGGAAACTTCAGGGATCAAACTGTACATATGAAAGAATTCTGGTCCAAACTGTACATATGAAACGTCAGGGATCAAACTGTACATCTGGAAAAGTTCTCTGGTCCAAAAAGATAAACCCGTGAACCGGACGGGCGGCAGCGCGCATGTGGGCTTTTCTCGAACCGAAGCACATCTATATCCTTCCTCCTTTAAACACATGGGATACCCCTTGGGGTCCCAAACCCCAAACCAATTTTGAGTCTTATAAACAAAACAATTCTTTCTTCCTCCACCGATGAGGGAGAATTGATCCCATACCACACTTTTCCATGCTTCAAACACCTCACTTCGTGGACCAATATCTCTTTCATTTCTCAACGAAATTTGACGATTCTTGTCCCTACGATTATCTACGTACTTAGTAGATCATGTACGTGTGAAGAACCGGATTCTCCAACATGCGTAACACCAGTGTTTAAGCCGTTAAAGTTGGTCGGACGCAACTCCCGCCAAAGGCAAATTTCCAACAATAACAACAAATTATAGGATTAGTTTCACAATAAAATTGAATGAGTTGCTAATACCTGTGAAGAAGTTGTATGTCATGATTGTCTGAGTAAGGATCATGCATATCTTGGTATCTTTCTTGCCTGAGACCTTCCCATTCTTTAAGTGGACGAGAGATATTATCCAGTATTCATTAGACTGCAGTTCATCCCATCCACTAGCTGTGAGGGAATAATCACTTACCGAGCCACTTTCACTTTCAACTAGACACTGATTGGCCTCTTTGTCTTCCCCGTCGCTTTGAGGATTAGTGCAATCACTGGCAGCTCTATCCTTATGAGGTCTTGCTGACTCTATAAATCCAACAAGTTGCTATGGCTTGCTTCGGAGCTTGTGTTATCTAAGCTCTGTGCTTGATAAGTAAAGCTCGGTAAGCTGGTTCTAACTTCTTGACAGTTAAGGTCCATGCCATGTTGATTTAATCTACAAGATCCTTCTGATTTTTTCGTGCTACATGCCATCTCCTTCTGATTCTTTGACAAATTTCTGGAGCTTAATTTCTTGCATAATTCCTCATAATGATTCTCTTCACGCGGTTGATTGGATATACAAAAAGTTCCAATTTTTGGGATATTATCCACCACCTCTTTATGGATGTTTCTTGGTTTATGATGATTCTCTTCTTTAGGGTATCGAGTTTTTTTCTCCCGATGCTCTAGGAGAACTTCTTGAGTCTGATTCACCAGGCTGATCGCCTTCTCTCTGTTGATGTGATGAAAATCTATTTCCAACTTGAAAGAAATAATCCCCTTGATTATTTTCATTAATTGAAAGGCTATATATACAAGTTACATATTTCCATAATAGGAAAATCCTTTTCCTATTCTACTTCTAAATCCTTATTCTACCATAATTCTAACTATACAATTATGGTAAGTGTATAACACTAATTAAGGTATCCTTTACCTTACAATATACTACAAATATATATACCATATATACAATAACAAATCCTTTGGACTGGCCTTTGGACTGGCTTTCCCGAAAGCCCACTGCCCACTGCTTTAATATTTGGACTGTTTAACACACCCCCGCAGTCATAGCGGGCGGTTTTCGAACGCTGATACTGTCCCTGAAATCTTCAAAGAGAACCGCTGGTAGACCCTTTGTAAAGATGTCTGCAATTTGATAACGAGACGGGACATGACATACGCGAACTTGACCCTTTGCAACCTTTTCACGGACAAAGTGAATGTCCATTTCGATATGCTTGGTGCGTTGGTGTTGAACGGGGTTACCTGAAAGGTAGATGGCACTAATGTTATCGCAATATACCAAGGTTGCCTTCTGAATGGGACAATGAAGCTCCAAAAGCAAATTACGTAGCCAACATGATTCGGAGATCACATTCGCTACCCCTCGATATTCTGCCTCGGCACTTGAGCGTGATAGAGCTGCCTGACGTTTTGCTTGACCAGGAGACCAAGTTGTTGCCAAGGAACATACAGTAGCCAGAAGTCGACCGTCTGGTGTCGGGACAACCACCCCAATCAGCATCCGTGTAGGAGACAAGTGTAGATGTAGATGACGGATACAAGTGCAACCCATAGTCTAGTGTCCCCTGAATATACCGAATGATGCGTTTGATTGCATTCATGTGCTCAACTCTGAGATCGTGCATGAATAAACACACCTGCTGAACCGCATATGTAATATCCGGTTTGGTAAAGGTAAGATACTGGAGGGCCCCTGCAAGACTGCGATAGCGAGTCGGGTCCTCGTATGGTGCACCTACTGTGGCACTTAGCTTTGAGTTTGCATCAACTGGCGTGGAAGTGGACTTACAGGATGACATCCCAGCACTCTCGATGATCTCAGCAGCATACTTCCGTTGAGACAGAAACAACCCACCTGAATGACGCTTGACGGCAATCCCCAAAAAATAACTCAAAGGCCCTAAGTCTTTCATAGCAAACTCGGGCGAGCATGGTCATGATAGACTGGCGCAAGGCATCGGAAGAGGCAGTCAAGATGATATCATCCACATACAACAAAATATAGGCCAATGACGAACCACGGCGGTAGATGAACAAGGAATTATCTGACCTGCTGTGAGTAAACCCAATAGTCGAAACAAAGTCAGCAAATCGTGTATACCAGGCCCGTGGAGACTGCTTAAGCCCATATAATGATTTCTTCAACAAACAGACATGATGAGGGCGGTTGGGATCCCTGAAACCCAACGACTGATGCATATAGACTATTTTCTTGAGATCACCATGTAGAAAAGCATTCTTGACATCCAACTGATGAATTGGCCAAGTCTTTGAAAGAGCCAAGCTAAGCACAGTGCGAATGGTAGCCGGTTTGACCACCGGACTAAACGTCTCACCACAATCAATTCCAACCTGCTGAGTCTTACCATCACCAACAAGTCGCGCCTTATGTCTAGCAAAGGACCCATCTGAATTCTCCTTATGAGCAAAAATCCACATAGACCTGATAACATTAATACCGTATGGACGGGGCACCAACTCCCACGTCTTATTATCAATAAGAGCATTATATTCATCAGTCATAGCAATTTTCCAATTAGGGTCATTTAATGCGGACACAGGATTGCGGGGCAAGGGGGATTTAGAGACATCCGAATGTAAATTAAAATGTCTTTTAGGCGTAAAAATACCCCGCTGACTACGAGTGACCGGTCTATGACTCGAGGAAGAATTGAGGGAATTTTGGGAATTTTCTGGTCTCGGGACGGACTGGCCAACAGGGAGTGGGCCTGCTGGCCCAAATCGGTACAGACTGGGCTCGGTTTCTGGATCAGTTCCAGAATTAGGCTGGAGTGGCCCAATTGCAGGAACTGGTCCAGTGGCTGGATTTTGTGTGTGTGGCGGTACTGTTTATCCAGCGGGCAGTGGGCCCCCTGGAGGATTTTGGGTACGGGAGATGTCCGAAAAATTCCGAAGAATATACGGGGATATTTGGTCATCCAAAAAATTATATGACTTAGGTTCGGGAGTATGAACTTTCGTAAATGGGAATTGAGTTTCATCAAAAATGACATGGCGATTGATTATGATTTTCTTGGAGGATAAATCAAAACACTTATAACCACGATGATTTGACGGATAACCCAAAAACACACACGGGGTAGACCGAGCCTGAAGTTTGTTAATTGTGGTGGATGGGAATAACGATAACACAAGCACCCAAAAATCCGAAGATGAGAATACGAAGGATCCTTATTATATAGGATTTTGAGGGGGAGGAATATGTCAGACCTTTAGAAGGAAGTATGTTAAGAAGATATGTGGCCATTTGTAGAGCATGATGCCAAAAATATGGAGGTATGGAGGCATGAATTAAGAGAGTTCGGACAATGTTATTGATGGAACGAATTTTGCGTTCGGCCTTACCATTTTGTGGAGATGTATGAGGACACGAAAACCTAAAATTGATCCCATTATTAGCACAGAAATCCCGAAACTCCCTATTGTCATATTCTTTCCCATTATCACATTGAATATTTTTTATGTCTCTTTCGAATTGAGTACGAATGAACGCTCTAAATTTGATGAAGATGGAAAATACTTGTGATTTATTTGAAATTGGAAACGTCCACAAAAATCTAGTATAATCATCTAAAAAGAGAACATAATATCGATGACCCACTGAACTTAGAACAGGAGACGTCCATAAGTCACTATGAATAATGTCAAATGGTATAGAAGTATGAGAATTGGAGTCTACAAATGGTAACTTAACAATTTTTCCTAATGAACAAGACTGACAAATTGGAGTACGACTCGTACCATTACAAGAAATAAAACTATTTTTATCTAAAACTGATAAAATAGAAGATCCCGGATGACCCAGACGAGCATGCCACATGGAAGGAGAGATGGCTGCCAAGGCTGACGGCAAGGTTTGACTCGATGGATTGAAACCAGGCATGATAGGATACAGATCCTCCCTACTATCACACCTCATGAGATGACTCCCCGTCTTGAAATCCTTCACAGAAAAACCAAAAGGATCAAATTCAACGGAAACGGAATTGTCAGTAGTGAACTTCCGGACAGACACAAAATTTTTAATCAATTTAGGATCATGTAAAGTATTTTTCAAGAGAAGGGGTGGATTGGGGGGAGACAACGTTTTGTGACCATAACCCTGAATTGGAATAGAGTTGCCATTACCAACAATTATACCCCGAGGGGTGCTCAAATTGGAATAAGAGGAGAGAGTACCTGATTCAGAGGTCATGTGAGTAGTTGCCCCGGTGTCTATGTACCAATTTGGGTCCGGTTGAGTCAACCCCAACGTGTGCATCGCGGCCTCGATATCAGTTTGAGTGGGGCCTGCTGCATGATGGGCCTGCGGTGGTCGGGGCCCAAGAACTCCTGTCCGTGGTACACCTGGGCCGTAGGCTGCGCTGCTACCGCCGGCCGGGCCACCGGCCGCGGGCCGCCACTGCTGGGTATTGGGCCTGGACTGTTGGTCAGCCCACTGGCCGCTGGAAACTGCTGCTGGGATGGTACGGGTTCCACTGCCATTGGCCCCACTGCTGGGCCCATGGCGGTGGTGGGCCATTGTACCCTGGCTGGGACCCACCGCCTGTTTGTTGACCACTGGAACCGCCACCAGAACCGCCGCGTTTGCCCCCGCAATTTTTGTTATTATTTTTGCGATTATTCTTGCCGCCACCATTATTATGATTTTGGCCCGAATTATTCACAAAACCTGAAGAACTAGGAGAGGACGCCACCATGACAACTGGGCTTGCTCCGGTAGCCGCCTTTTTAGCCAAATCGGCTTCTTCCAACGTAAGCATGGAGCGGGCTTGATGAAAGTCTGGAAGAGGGTTACTTTGGCGAAGGAGAGTTCCAATACCATTATAGGCCTCCGAAAGACCGGCAACCAACTGTAGAACTAGACGATTATTTGTTACTGGTGCGCCAACATTACGGAGTTGATCCGTCAACTCCTTTAGTTTCTT
This sequence comes from Anisodus tanguticus, assembly GCA_034509755.1. Taxonomy (NCBI): domain Eukaryota; kingdom Viridiplantae; phylum Streptophyta; class Magnoliopsida; order Solanales; family Solanaceae; genus Anisodus; species Anisodus tanguticus. The sequence continues at coordinate 13,236,221 of CM067557.1, forward strand.
GCAATATGCAGAAACGTTTGGAAATTCGTCCATTCGAACGAGAGAGAATTTCTGCTCGAGTGTGACGACACGTGAATGTTGGTTGTCTTGGAATATGTCACGCAATCTATTCCATGCAGCCATAGCCGTGGTATCCGGCTCCATAATCGTCTGTAGAAGGTCCAGCGAAATAGTGGCGTATATCCACCGAAGAAAAGGTAGCATCAAGTGTAATCCATAACTCAGGATCCTCCGGAGGAAGGGGTCTAGCGGGAGGAATGATGTGATGAAGAACTTGATAAGATATAGCGTGAATTTTAAACAACTCTGCCCACGTTGCATATTGAACGTTTTCCATCTCAAGAACAATAGGGATACTTAGCTTGATATTGGAAACTGTGAGGGCAGGGTGAAAATTGTTCTTAGACATATTGTAAGAACAAAGAAGGAGGAAAAATTTAAGAGAGGTTTTTGAGAGCGGAAGACGAGATTTTTGGAGAGAAAACCCGAGGGGGGGGTCTCGGCCAAAGGAGGCAAAAGTTTGAGAGAAAAAAAACTTTTGTTTAGACCTAGTCTCTTGATACCATGAAAGAAATAATCCCCTTGATTATTTTCATTAATTGAAAGGCTATATATACAAGTTACATATTTTCATAATAGGAAAATCCTTTTCCTATTCTACTTCTAAATCCTTATTCTACCATAATTCTAACTATACAATTATGGTAAGTGTATAACACTAATTAAGGTATCCTTTACCTTACAATATACTACAAATATATATACCATATATACAATAACAAATCCTTTGGACTGGCTTTCCCGAAAGCCCACTGCCCACTGCTTTAATATTTGGACTGTTTAACACAACTTGTATGCTAGTTGCCACCTTCCGGGGGCTTACTTGCTCGGATACTTCCTCATGATGATTCTCTTCTTGTAGTTTATTGGAGTTATCAATATTTCCAGCTTTTGGATTGTTATCTATTACCTCTTTATGGGAACTTCTTGGTTTATGATGATTCTCTTTTTTAAATATGCCAGGGTCTCGAGTGTTATCACCCAATGTTATAGAGGTACTTCTTGAGTCAGCTATATTAGCGAATATTCACCGTATATTTTGTAATTATAATAGATGTATATTTAAGGTAACTTAGGATTCTTATTGTATTAGGAATCAACTAGTTAAGGTAAGTTAGGATTCGTACTGTATTAGGAATCAACCTATATACAACTATATATATTGTGAATAATGAAAGGAATCCCTAAAGGAAATTATTCTATCTTACATGGTATCAAGAGCCAAACCTAATCCCTACTCTCTCTCAAAACAGCCGCCGACACCCCCCCTCGAGTTTCCCTTCGGCCGGTGGCAAAACCAAAAACCAAAAACCGCCATGTCTTCCCCCACAAATTCCGGTTCCTCCACTGGCACTTTTGACAACTCCTCTCAACGATCATCATCTTCTTTTCACCCGGCCTTCGCCGTTACAAACATCAAGAACTCTATCCCTATAATTCTTGATCAAGAAAACTGTCAATATTCCATGTGGACAGAAATGTTCTATATTCATGCATGTGCGTACAACGTGCTCGACCATATTGATGACTCTGTTCCTCGTCCCACTGATATTGCCGAATCAACATGGCATCGCCTTGACGCCATCGTCAAACAGTGGATATACGGCACCATCTCAAAAGACTTATTGTGTACTATCATGAAAACAGGTGCCACGACACGTGACCTTTGGGTATGGTTGGAAGAAATATTTCAGGACAACAAAAATATTCGGGCCGTGTATATGGAAGAACAATTCAACAATACGCGCCTCGAGAATTTTAACATGTCTGAATATTGCAAACAACTGAAACTCATAGCCGACCAACTTTCCAACGTCGGGACATCTGTTTCTGAAACCAAGATGGTACTTCAATTAGTTGCTGGTCTACCAAAAGGTGAATACGATACACTTGCAACTATGATTCAATAGGCCGACCCACTACCTAGTTTCACCAAGGCACGTTCACAATTATTGTTGGAAGAAACCCGACATGCTAAACAAGAGGAGCATAATCAAAAGGCGTTAGCCATTGAAGGGATGGCATCACCGGCGACCAACACCATCCCGCCACCACCGCTAGACCACCACCAGCAGCAGTCCTGCGGCGGAGGTCGTGGCGGCAGAGGCCGCGGCAACAACAACAAAGGCAAAGGCCGCGGCAAGGGCCAACGCAACCAGCAGCCAGGCCCGACTCCTGCCTATTTCAGTGGGTTGGACAGCAGCTAGTATGGCCCAACCAGCAGAACTGGGCCTCGCCTACATGCCCATACCGGACTGCAGGGGCCTAGTTCCAGCAACCTTGGTCGCCTAGCCTGTTGGGCTCTGCCCCAACCAACAGACAGGCCCACTTATTCACTGTCCAGCAGCAACCGTAACCAGGCAGCTTGGCCCCCACTGATATGGGCCAGGCTTACAACACCGTGAACCTTCAACAACCCGTCGATAATTGGTACATGGACACCGGAGCCACATCTCACCTCACCCGGTCGTCAGGTAACTTATCTCAACTACTTCGATTAAACTATCCTCAATTTATTACTGTCGGCAATGGTCATCGCATTCCAATTGAAGGTTACGGTAGCACACATACCAAACATCCCCACCCGCATTTCTCCCTAAATCACGTCCTTTACGCACCTAACATCATTAAAAATCTAATCTCTGTTAGAAAATTCACTCGCAATAATTATGTGTCTGTCGAATTTGACCCTTTTGGTTTTTCTATGAAGGATTTCAATTCGGGGAAAATCCTTACGCGCTGCAATAGTGTGGGAGACCTCTACCCCTTCACTCAGTCTTCCGCTGTCAGAACTCAGTCACCTATCTCCCTAGCTGCTATCTCTCCGTCAACTTGGCACAACCGACTCGGACACCCAGAAGACCCTGTTTTTAATATTCTTAGGACTAATAAGCGTATTCAATGTAATAATGGAAAAATTGTCCACTACTATTTTTCTTGCCCACTTGGCAAACATACTTGTATTCCATTTATGTCATCAAACAGTGTTACTTTTTCTCCATTTGATATTGTTCATGTTGATTTGTGGACATCTCCGGTTGTCAGTTCTTTGGGTCAAAAATTCTATCTAGTATTATTAGATGATTTTTCACACTTTGTATGGATCTACCCACTAAAGTTCAAATCTGAAGTGTTTGCCAAGTTCCTTGAATTTCAAAAATTCATCAAAATATAGTTTGAAAAATCTATAAAATCTTTTCAATGTGATAATGGACGTGAATTTAATAATTCGGCATTTCACAATTTTTGCTCTAAACAAGGCATGGTTTTCCGTTTTTCCTGTCCATACACTTCCTCCCAAAACGACAAAGCTGAAAGAATCATCCGTACCATCAATAACATGGTGCGTACCCTCCTATTTCATGCCAGTCTTCCACCGTCATTCTAGGTCTACGCTGTCAAAATGGTAGAATACCTCCTTAACATTTTACCAACCAGCACTCTCCAAAACAAGACCCCAACTGAAATCTTATACCGTAGGTTCCCCTCTTATGACCACATACGCATCTTTGGTTGCCTATGCTACCCCAACCTAGCCTCCACTGCATCTCACAAACTAGCCCCACGCACCACACCATGCGTATTCGTCGGTTTCTTACCTAATCATCGGGGGGTATTTGTGCTATGACATAACCACTCGTAAGATCATCATCTCACGTCACGTCACATTCGATGAGGCGAACTATCCACTTTCAAACCTTCGAAAATTCCAAACTACGATTTACACATTTCTCGATGAGTCTCATATGTCTCATCTACTCCAGTCGATGTATCTCCAGTAAAGCACAGTATCGATACAACCTATTCCGACAGAACATACTGCCCCGTCCCCGCCACTGCTGCCTTCAGCAAACTGCTCTCGGTCGAACACACCACCAACACCACTGCTGCCTTCAGCCGTGTCTCCTGCCCCTCCAAAGCGAATGCGCCCCCCGATCCCGGCACCGTAAGTCAGCAGCACTCCAGTCCGGCAGCAATGCTGCCTCCCAGTCCAGAAACCGACAGCCTGTAGCTACCAGTCCCGACCTCACACTGCAGCCTACCCATCGCATGGAGACTCGTGCTCAACACGGGATCTTCAAACCCAAGGTTCACTTCAATCTCTCCACACAAACCTTATCACCCATTCTAAAAAATCCAAAACTAGCAAAACTGGACCCTAATTGGAATGCGGCCATGTGCGAGGAGTTTAACGCTTTAACCAAGCAGAACACTTGTGATTTGGTACCTAGACCAGACGATGTGAATGTTATCCGGTGTATGTAGCTATTTCGTCACAAGTTCAGAAACAGTGGTGACTTGGAGAGGTATAAGGCAAGACTAGTTGCCAATGGCACTAATCAGAAGAAGGGTATTGATTGTGGTGAGACATTTAGTCCGGTTGTTAAACCGGCCACTATTCAGACTGTTCTCAGTATTGCTTTGGGCATGCATTGGCCGATTCATCAGCTTGATGTCAAGAATGCATTTCTTCATGGGGATTTGAAAGAAACTGTGTACATGCATCAGCCCCCTGGCTTTGTTCATCCGGCAGTTCTGCAGTTTGTATGTCGTCTCACGAAGTCATTGAATGGCTTGAAACAAGCACCCCACGCTTGGTATGATCGTTTTGCCAGGTATCTTATGCAGATTGGTTTTATATGTAGCAGGTGTGATAACTCTCTCTTCACTTTTCACCGAGGTAGCAACACTGCTTATTTGCTACTATATGTCGATGACATTGTTCTTACTTCCTCATCGGATGGTTTGAAGAATGAAATTATTGCTCTACTCAAAACTGAATTTGCTATGACTGACTTGGGCAAGCTGAGTTATTTTTTGGGTATATCAGTGACCAGATCTGCAGCCAATATGTTCATGTGTCAGCATAAGTATGCAGAAGAGATAGTGTATAGGGCTAAGATGACAAATTGTAAAATTATGCCAACTCTGGTGGACTCCAAATCCAAGCTTAGTGCCAATGACGGTGCGCCAGTTTCTGATCACACTCTATATCGGAGTCTTGCAGGTGCCCTTCAATATCTTACATTCACTAGGCCTGATATTACATATGCCGTTCAGCAGGTGTGTCTGTTTATGCACGACCCTCGAGAGTCCCATTTTGCCTCCCTCAAACATATTATCAGATACGTTAAAGGCACACTAGACTTTGGATTACATCTCTACCCCTATGCCCTAACCAAGTTACTCGCCTACACAGATGCAAATTGGGCAGGATGCCCCGACACATGTCGTTCTACCTCAGGGTACTGTGTATTTCTTAGGGATAATCTTATCGCATGGTCCGCCAAGCGGTAGGCCACGCTATCCCGGTCAAGTGCTGAAGCAGAATATCGCGGAGTTGCTAATGTCGTTGCTGAGATCTGTTGGCTCCGAATCTTCTTTTGGAGCTCCAGTGTCCACTACGAAAGGCGTCTATAGTCTATTGTGACAACATATCTGCCATTTATATGTCTCACAATCTGGTCCAACATCAACAGACTAAGCATATTGAGATGGATATCCACTTTGTGCGAGAGAAGGTTGCCCGTGGTCAGGTCAAAATATTACACGTGCCTTCCTCTTATCAGTATGCAGACATTTTCACAAAGGGATTACCGAGACATCTATTCACCGACTTCCGATCCAGCCTTAGCGTTCGGCCTCCTCCCGCTCCTTCTGAGGGGGAGTATTAGCGAATATTCTCCGTATATTTTGAAATTATAATAGATGTATATTTAAGGTAACTTAGGATTCTTATTGTATTAGAAATCAACCAGTTAAGGTAAGTTAGGATTCGTACTGTATTAGGAATCAACATTTGTACAACTATATTTATTGTGAATAATGAAAGGAATCCCTAAGGGAAATTATTCTATCTTACAAGCTACACCAGGCCCCTTAAGCGGATCCTCTTCTCTCTGCTGATATAATGAAAATCCAGTTCCTGCTCTCGCTGAGTTGCTACAAGCAAGTTCTCTTTGGGGGCTTGTTAAGCCTTTAAACTCCCTATAAAAATTTCTCTTCTCGTTGTCGATTTGGTGTGGAAGTGATGCTTCCGCTCTCATAGGTGCTTTTTGCTACTTCTTTTGAGGCGTTTCTTGAGTCAGCAAGACCATGCTGTCCTACTGTATTAAACTTTTAACCGAAATTAATTAACATCATGGTTTGGTTCCTTGTGTATTAGATTTCAATATAGGTCAGAAAGACATAAGTTTGTTACTAACAAAAGCATAATTGAGTTCCTTTCAACTACACAACTCATGTAGAAAAATGCTTAAGAAACTTTTGATTGTACGGAAAAAGGAAACAAGCATAATAAAGAAGCCAGGCACAGAGGTGTCAAGACTTGAAAGCTAGTTATAATTTATTTTTTTGGTACAATGGAATAAATAAACTAACTAAAGATATTAAATCGTTCATAAGCGGCTTAAAACTGCTAGGAGAAGGAACTCCATGTCTTTAAGTGCATTATTCCAGAGTATCAAAGCCTCTTTATAGTTATAATTGCTTCCAAACTTTAGCGTCCATAAAGGTTTCTTCAGCTAGAAATATCGCATGGACAATTTTACCTCATCTGCATCCCCAAACGGTAGAACAACAAGATTCATCACATTCATCAAATCCTCTCTGAGGGGACCCCACAAATTCAACATTTTCAAAATCTTTCCATTTTCTAACAAGGTTAGAAACACCACCAAGATTTGGAACATCCAAACAACTTTCCTTATCCATTGAGAAAACCACATTTCTAGGCTTATTCCATTTCTCAGTAGCTTTACTTCTCTTCTTTGGACTATTATTCTCATTCTTTTCATCACAATTTGTTGCCTTGTGTACCCATAAATCTTCATGTTTTTGTGAATTTTCACAAGAATCAGAAGCAAATAGACCTTGTAGTCCGGCGCTTCCCTGGACCACGCAGCGGGAGCTTAGTGCACCATACTGTCTCTTTTTTATTTGAAATGCAAGAATCCAAATGGGATTGAACCAAATTCTTGAAATTTTTCTGAAAATCATTAGAATCTCTAGCACAACATCTATTAAGAACATAACCAAATGGAGAAGAGGAGGCAAATTCTACTTGAGAAGAAGCCATTTATTTCTTATTATTATTATTATTATTATTATTATTATTATTATTATTATTATTATTATTATTATTATTATTATTATTATTATTATTATTATTATTATTATAATCCTCTCTTCTTCCCCACAAATCAAGAATGTTAAAGAACTAAACTTTTACTATTATTCTAATTAGAAAATGTGTGAAATCTTTGAACATGTCAATGTTTTTTTTTTCAACAAGCAAAAAGATTTAAGACAAGAAGAGAACAAGTTTTGATAAAAATAGGTAACGTAACACAAAGAATGAAAAAGGAGGAACAAGATTTTAGGAGCATCAGCCGTAAAACAATCATCATCAATAGTTAATATTAATAATTATTAATAACAAACTAATTTTGCTTATCACTATTTTTGGTCCAATCCAAATGAGTCAGTCAAAGTGGAAATTCTGTTTTGGTAAGTATTTAAGCATATGTTTTTGAAAGAAATAATTTCTTCATTATTTTTCATTAATGAATGAGTATATATACAATTTACAATTTCCATAATATGAAAAATCATATTCTTATTCTACTCCCAAAATCCTATTCTATTTGTACAAGAATTCTACAAATATGGTAAGTGTACAATGCTAATTATATACAAAAACATCTCCTAACAATCCGTGATATACACGGTCTCTTTGTGGCTTGTGTTTCCATGATATACATGATACACAGGGCAGTGTGTATACTGTGTATATAATGGGTATATTTATCACACCCTCACAGTCATAGCGGGCGGTCTTCGTACGCTGAGATTGTCCCTAAAATCTTCAAATAGAACCGAAGGAAGACCTTTAGTAAAGATGTCTGCAATTTAATACCTAGAAGGGACATGGCAGACGTGTACTGGTCCACGAGCTACCTTTTCGCGAACAAAGTGGATATCCATCTCTATGTGTTTAGTGCGCTGATGTTGAACTGGTTTACCAGAAAGATAGACTGCACTAATATTATCACAATAAACCAAGGTAGCTTTCTGAATGGGACAATGAAGTTCTAAGAGAAGATTACGTAACCAACATGATTCAGATACCACATTGGCTACCCCTCGATACTCGGCCTCTGCACTAGAGCGTGATAAGGTAGATTGTCGCTTGGCAGACCATGAAACCAAATTATTACCAAGAAACATACAATAACTAGACATGGAGCGTATAATATCTGGACAGCCACCCCAATCAACATCTGTATATGAGACAAGCATAGAGGTCGACGACGAATATAGATGCAAGCCATATTCAAGTATTCCCTGGATGTACCGTCTGATGCGTTTGAGCGCATTTATGTGCTCAACCCTAGGATCATGCATAAACAAACACACATGTTGTACGACATATGTAATATCTGATCTCGTAAAAGTAAGATACTGAAGAGCCCCTGTAAGACTACGATAGTATGTGAGATCCTCGTACGGTGAGCCAGTCGCAGCACCTAGCTTGGGTTTAGTATCAACTGGAGTGGAAGTAGACTTACACGAGGACATACCAGCCCGCTCAATTATCTCAGCGGCATACTTCCATTGTGATAAGAATAACCCACTTGCATGATGAGTGACAGCAATTCCTAAGAAATAACTCAAGGGCCCCAAGTCTTTCATGGCAAACTCAGACCTGAGCAGTGTCATGATAGACTTGCGTAAATCATCAGACGAAGCGGTCAAAATAATATCATCTACATAAAAGAGAATATAAGCTAGGGAAGTACCACGATGATAGATGAACAGAGAATTATCAGACCTGCTGTGAGAAAATCTAATAGTAGATACATAGTCTGCAAATCGCTTATACTAAGCCCGTGGGGCCTACTTGAGCCCATACAAGGAATTCTTTAATAAACATACATGATGAGGATATTTGGGGTCTCGAAACCCCAAGGGCTGATGCATGTAGACGGTCTCCTTAAGATCTCCATGTAAGAAAGCATTCTTCACATCTAGCTGATGAATAAGTCATGCCTTTGAAAGAGTCAGACTGAGAACAGTGCGAATGGTAGCCGGTTTGACCACCGGACTAAATGTCTCACCACAATCCACGCCAACCTGTTGAGTTTTACCATCACCTACAAGACAAGCCTTATGTCGCGTAAAAGAACCATCAGAATTAAATTTATGAGTAAAAATCCACATACACCGAATAATATTAACACCAGAAGGATGGGGTACCGACTCCCATGTCTTATTTTTAATAAAAGCATCATATTCGTCGTTCATAGTCAATTTCCAATTTGGGTCATTTAATGCAGACACTGGGTTACGGGGTAGTGGGGATCTAAGATAATTAGAATTAAGATTAAAATGTCTTTTTGGTTTAAAAATACCCCGTTGACTACGAGTAACAGGTCTGTGTTTAGGGGGAGAATTGAGTGGATTTTGCGGAAAAGTCGAATGGGTGATGGACTGGCCTGCAGGCAGTGGGCCGCTGGCCCAAAACTGGAAACCAAAGACGGGACGTAGCAGAAACTGGGGCAGAAGCAGGCTCGGCAGTGGTCTGGCTAATCGGCCCAACAGTAGAAACTGGGGCGGAAGCAGTGGGTTGTGGCGGGCCAGCAGGCAGTGGGCCTGCTGGCGTTCCGTGGTCACTGGATCGACCCATTAATTGGTGCATAATGTAAAGTGAGACTTCGTCATCTGAAAAACTATACGAACTAGGCCCAGGACTACTCACTTTAGCAAACGGAAATTGGGTTTCATCAAAAATAACATGGCGACTAATTATGATTTTATTAGATGATAAATCAAAACATTTGTAACCACGATGATTAGATGGATAACCAAAAAACACACAAGCGGTAAAATGGGCTTGAAGTTTGTTAATTGTAGTGGACGGAAATAGTGGATAACATAAACACCCGAAGACCCTATGTTGTGAATACGAAAGATTCTTATTATAGAGGACTTTAAGAAGAGATGCATATGTCAACCCTTTGGTAGGAAGTATGTTAAGGAGATACGTAGTCATTTGTAGAGCATGATGCCAAAAGAAAGGGGTACGGAAGCATGGACCAATAACGTTCGGAAAATATTATTAATGGTACGAATTTTTCGTTCGGCTTTCCCATTTTGTGAGGACATATAAGGACAAGAGAAACGAAAAACTATGTCATTAGCATCACAAAATTCCCGAAACAACTCATTATCATATTCTTTGCCATTATCACATTGAATATTTTTTATATCCGGTTCGAATTGGGTACGGATGAATGCTCTAAAGTTTAAGAATGTGGAAAAAACATGAGATTTCTTCGCTAACGGGAAGGTCCATAAAAAATTAGAATAATCATCCAAAAATAGAACATAATAACGATGGCCCACGGAACTTAGTACAGGAGAAGTCCATAAATCGCTATGAATAATGTCAAAAGGCATCAAAGTACGAGAAGTAGATGCTACAAATGATAATTTAACATGTTTTCCTAACGGATAGGAATGACAAATTGGAGTACTACGCGTACCCTTAAAAGAAATAAAATTATTTTTATATAAGGAAGAAACAATAGACGACCCAGGGTGACCCAAACATGCATGCCACAAGAAAGGAGCTAGAGCTGCAAATGTCGATGGCATGGCTTGACTCGAGAAACTAGAGGCGAGCGTGATTGGATAAAGGTCTCCCCTACTATTGCATCTCATGAGAGGTATTCCCGTTTTGAAATCCTTCACAGAAAACTCAAAAGGATCAAAATTAACAGAAACTCAATTATCAGTGGTAATTTTTTCGGACAGACACCAAATTTTTAATTAAGTTAGGGGCAAGAAGGGTATTTTTCAAGACAAGAGGTGGATGTGAGGGAGACAAAGTTGTATTACCGAAACCATGAATTGGAATTGTATTGCCATTACCAACAATAATTCCATGATTTTTGCTCAAATTGGATTAAGACGAGAGAGTACCGTGATTTTTGCCATTATTTTTACGGTTTTGACCCTTCTTACTGCCACCGTTGTTGCGGTTTTGACCCAAATTGTCAACAAACCCGTGTGAGTTATCATATGAAGTCATTATCGCCACAGAACTTGCACCGATAGCCGTTTTTTTTGTCATGCCGACTTCTTCTAACATGAGCATCGAACGGGCTTGATAAAAAAGGGGAAGCGGATTACTTTGTCGGAGTCGAGTCCCAATACCATTATAGGCCTCATATAGGCCTGTAACCATTTGGAGTATAAGACGATTATTGGTAACAGGCGCGCTAACGTTACGGAGTTGGTCTGCCAATTCTTTGAGCCGTTTACAATAAGATGACACATTCGGGAAATCTTTCATGCTGACTTGTGAAAATATTTGCACAAGGGTGACAACTCAGGAATGTTGGTTATCCTGAAATATATCACGCAATCTATTCCAGGTAGCCATAGCCGTAGTGTCCGGTTCAATGATCGTCTGTAAAAGGTCGGTAGAAATAGTGGAGTAAATCCACTGAAGGACGGTAGCATCAAGAGTGATTCATAACTGAGGATCCTCCGCGGGTGTAGGGACAACGGGAGGAATTATGTGATAGAGGACTTGATGTGAGATTGCGTGAATTTTGAACAATTCTGCCCACGTCGCTTATTGGACGTTCTCCATCTCAAGAACAATAAAGATGTGGTTCTTGATGTTGGAAATAGTAAGGGCTGGATGAAACATGTTCTTTGACGTAGACATAACAAAAGAACAATAGGTGAATGATGGATTGGAAAAAAATTGGGAAGAGAAGGCACAGTTTCCAAGAATGGACACGAGAACCGAGGTAGCGGAAGATAGAAAAAAATTGGTAGAAGCACCTAGACTTCTGATACCATGAAAGAAATAATCTCTTCATTATTTTTCGTTAATGAATGAGTATATATATAATTTACAATTTCCATATTATGGAAAATCCTATTCCTATTCTACTCCCAAAATCTTATTTTATTTGTACAAGAATTCTACAAATATGGTAAGTGTACAATGCTAATTATATACAAAAACATTTCCTAACAATATGTGATATACACGGCCTTTTTGTGGCTTGTGTTTCCGTGATATACACGGTATACACAGGACAGTGTATATACCGTGTATATCACGGGTATATTTATCAACCGATCAATTATAGCTCACATGCACGTTACGCCTCTATATTTAAACACCTTTGTATCCCATATTTATTATCTCTTTCATATTGTACGTCAAAAATGTTTGGCATTGGAGAAGTTGATAAGACAATTTTCCAAATGGAAATGAAAAGGGACATAGAAAATATAAAAATAAAATAAAAAACATAATATCAAGAAAATAGGGTTTGCCAACACGGGTAAAAACTTAGCTTATTTACGTGAACATATCAAATTATCATGGTTAAGTGACTTAATAAGGTGAAAAACTATTAATTGACCATAATTAAGTGTAATAGAATTAGATTGCATATAAAATTGTACATCTCCTATATTAGGTAGAATTTGATTTCTCTTCTAATTAGGATTTATTAGTTACCTAGTTTGTAGCAAGGTAAATATTTTTGTACAATTATATATAGTGTAAATCATTAATGAAATAATCAATGAAGAATATTTCTTACATGGTATCAGTAGTCTAAGGAAAGTTTCCTGAAACCTTAACCCTGCTTCCTTGTGTCCGACGCCTCCCCCCCCCCCCCCCTTCTTCTTTTTGCCGCCGACCAACCTTCTCCCCGTTAGCCATGTCTGACTCAAAATCTTCTTTCCATCCAGCCCTCACAGTTTCCAACATCAAATCTCATGTTTCCATCACTCTTGAGATGGAAACCGTCCGTTATACAACATGGGCGGAGCTCTTCAAGATTCATTAACTCTCCCACCGGGTCATTCATCACATAATTCCACCGAAAAAAGGCAAAGAGGTACTGAAAACCGACGATGAATGAGAATTATGGTTAACCCTTGATGCGACAGTTCTTCAGTGGATTTATGCCACTATTTCTAGCGATTTGTTGCATACAATTATTGAGTCTGACTCCACGGCGATGGAGGCTTGGGATCGCTTACGCAACATATTCCAAGACAATAAAATTTTCCAGTTTGTTACTTTTGAACTGGAATTCTTCACCACCGACATAGCGGATTTTCCCAATGCTTCCGCATATTGTCAACGACTCAAGGTGTTGTCTGACCAACTCAAGAACGTCGGCGTGTGGGTCACTAACAATCGTCTTGTTTTACAACTAGTGGTCGGCCTCACCGACGCGTATAGTGGAGTGGGTACGCTCATCCGCCAAAGCAATCCTCTTCCACCATTTTACCAAGCCCGCTCTATGCTCATTCTGAAAGAAGCAGGTTTTGCCAAGAAGACAGCCACTGTGTTAAATTCTGTCTTGGTTGTCGCTCCGTCCGATGAGAGTTCATCACAATTTGAAAATTTGTCGTCAAATCGTGGCTAGTAGGGCCGAAACGGTGGTAATAGAGCAAAAACTATGGTGGTGGTTGCGGTGGTGGTAAAGGCAGCGGCAACCGCCGCGGAAGAGGTGGCGGTAGGGGCGACGGCCAGCAGCAACCACTAGCAGTGGCAGCCAAGGGCACCCTGGGATAGTGGGCCGACACCATGGGACTAGCAGTGGCCTTGGGCCGTGCCGCCCTGACCCTATCTAGCTGGTAGTAACTAGGCTAGGCCCAGGTCACATTCAACAAGCTAGCAGGCCGGTCCAGCAAGCAGCAACCCCCTAGGAATTCTTGGGCCACTACTGAGCCAGTGGTAGTAGGCCTACTCGGCAGTGGCGACCCCGACAGATATTGAGGCCGCGATGCACACTCTTGGGCTTACTCTGCCCAACGCAAATTGGTACATGGACATCGGTGCAACGTCTCATATGACGTCCTCACAAGGTAATCTCTTGTCCTATTTTAATTTGAGTAATAATCGTGGTATAATTATCGGAAATGGTCATTCAATTCCAATTTGTGGTTATGGTACTACAAACTTGTCTCCCCTGAACCCACCATTAATTTTGAAAAATGTCCTTCACGCACCTAAATTAATTAAAAACTTGATTTCAGTTAGAAAATTTACCACTGATAATTGGGTTTCTGTTGTATTTGATCCTTTTGGGTTTTTCGTGAAGGATTTTCAGACGGGAATACATCTAATGAGATGTGATAGTTGGGGTGAGCTTTATCCAATAACCACAACCGCACATCAAGCCAAATTACCATCCACTTTTACAGCTTTAGCTCCGTCTTTATGGCATGAACGTTTGGGTCATCCGGGAGCACCTATTTTTGCTTCCCTTAAACAAAATAAATTTATTGAGTGTACTAGACCTCGTAGTTCTCATGTTTGTCGCTCTTTTTCTCTTGGAAAACATGTTAAGTTTCCTTTTGTTGCTTCGAATTCTCGTACTGTTATGCCCTTTGATATTATTCATAGTGATATTTGGACATTTTCCATTTTGAGCTCTTCGGGCCACCGATATTATCTTCTGTTGTTGGATGATTACTCTAATTTTTTGTGGACGTTTTCTCTGTCTAATAAGTCACAAGTTTTATCCACCTTTGTATCCTTTAGAGCATACATCCGCACTCAATTTGAACGGGACATTAAAAATGCTCAGTGTGATAATGGTAGAGAATTTGATAATGAACCTTTTTGGGATTTTTGCAAAATTAATTGTTTGTCGTTTCGTCTCTCGTGTCCAGATACATCATCTCAAAATGGAAAAGCAGAAAGAAAAATTCAAACCATTAACAATATTTTTAGAACCTTACTTGCCCATGCCTCTCTACCCCCATCTTTTTGGCATCATGCATTACAAATGGCAACCTATCTGTTAAACATACTTCCGAACAAACAAGTATCCTACCAATCCCCACTCAAAATTTTATACCTAAGGGACCTTTCATATTCTCATTTACGGGTTTTTGGGTGCTTATTCTATCCTCTCTTTCCTTCTACTACCATTAATAAACTTCAACCCTGATCAACTCCGTGTGTTTTTTAGGATATCCGTCAAATCATCGTGGTTACAAATATTTTTACTTATCCTATAATTAAATCATCGTAAGTCGTGACGTAATTTTTTATGAAACAAATTTCCCTTTTGCCAAATTACATTGTTCCGGGCTTCTTACATATGAATTTTTTTACGATACATACCCCCGTATTTGATCCATAAATTAGCCTCCCAAATAGGCCCAATGTTTCTCGGTGTCTCAGCCCAATCACCGAGCCCATCGGCTGCTGGCCCAGATGAGTCTCTCACCGGCAGCCCACTACTGCGTGGCCTAGTGGCTGGCAGTCTGTTGGGTCTTGGCCCACCGTCCGGCTCGAGCAGCCTACTTCTCGCAAGCCTACTGCCCGACAGTCCAATCACTTCCAGCCCACTGTCGGGCATTCCGTCCTTCCCGCCTGGCCCAACTCTAATTCCGGCCCAACGGTCTGTCACTCGTAGTCAACACGGGATTTTAAAGCCAAACGAAAAATACGGTCTTCACATCCATGTTTCCAAGTCACCGTTGCCTTGTAATCATGTGTCTACCCTTAATGATCCAAATTGAAAAATGGCTTTGGATGATGAATTTAATGCTCTTATTAATAATAGGACGTGGGATTTGATGCCCCGTCCCCCTGATGTTAATGTGATTCGGTCTATGTAGATTTTTAGTCATAAAAAAAATCTGATGGCACAAAGCCCGTCTTGTAGGTGATGGGAAGACTAAATATGTTGGTGTGGATTGTGGTGAGACTTTTAGTCCGGTGGTCAAACCGGCAACTATCATGACGATCCTCAGTCCTCTTTCGAAGGTATGGCTACTTCATTAGCTTGATGTCAAAAATGCCTTCCTACATGGATACCTCAATGAAACAGTGTACATGTATCAACCCATAGGGTACAAAGACCCTACTTATCCTAATTATGTGTGCCTGTTGAAGAAATCATTAAATGGGCTCAAACAAGCTCTTAGGGCCTGATACAAAAGGTTTGCAGATTACGTTTCACATATTGGATTTTCTAACAACGGTCTTATCATTCTCTATTCATCTACTGTCAGGGTAATGATGTTGCTTACATTCTTTTGTATGTGGATGATATTATCTTAACTGCCTCATCTGATGCTCTTCGCAAGTCTATCATGTCATTGCTTGGCTCTGAGTTTGCAATGAAATATCTAAGGCTACTGAGTTACTTCTTGGGGATAGTTGTGACACGTCATGCAAGTAGTTTATTTTTATCCCAAAATAAGTATGCAACAGAGATTGTTGAACGAGCTGACATGTCATCGAGTAGGTTATCTGTCACTCCGGTTGACACTAAACCAAAATTGAGTGCTTCTTTCAGCAAGTCATATGTCGATCCATCACATTACCGTAACCTTGTAATGGCCTGCAATATCTCACATTCACGAGGCCCGACATCTCTAATGATGTACAACATGTTTGTCTATTCATGTATAACCCTATAGAGGATCACATACATGCTCTCAAACGCATTATGAGTTATATTCAGGGTACTCTCGATCATGGCTTGTATTTATATCCATCTTTGACAACCACTTTTATTTCATATACAGATGCCGATTGTGGTGGTTGTCCGGATACCAGACGATTCACGTCTGGTTATTGTATATTTCTTGGTGATAATTTGGTCTGTTGGTCCTCAAAACGGCAAGCAACTTTGTCCAGATCCAGTGCCGAAGCAGAATATCGAGGAGTTGCCAATGTGGTTTTTGAATCTTGTTGGTTACATAACCTTCTTTTAGAGCTCCATTGTCTGGTTCCGAATGCGATATTGGTTTATTGTGATAATGTTAGTGCTATTTATCTCCCTGGTAGTCCGGTTCACCACCAATGCACTAAACATATTGAGCTAGATATTCACTTTGTTCACGAAAAGGTTGCTCGTGGACAAGAACGTGTCTTACATGTCCCTTCACGTTATCAGATCGCCGACATCTTTATAAAAGGTCTTCCGCTGGTTTTATTTGAAGACTTTTGGGACAGTCTCAGCATACGCCGACCTTCCTGCTTCGACTGCGGGGGTGTAATAGAATTAGATTGCATTTAAAATTGTACATCTCCTATATTAGGTAGAATTAGATTTTTCTTGTAATTAGGATTGATTAGTTGCCTAGTTTGTAGCAAGATTAATATTTTTGTACAATTATATATAGTGTAAATCATTAATGAAATAATCAAAAAAAGAGTATTTCTTACAAAGTGATATGTGCAAACATGTGTCATGCATTTATTAATTTGATGTAAACACATAGTACGGAAAAGTTTTTACCTATGACAAAGCTGCAGAAAAATGTCGCCTAATATACAATGAAATGGGTGAAAATTGTGGGAAAGTATTGTTTAAAGTTCACGTATAAACACCGTGTGGGGTAAGTTTTTAGACAAGACTATATAAAGATGTGCCTAACGTACAATGGAATAGGTGAAAACGGTGGAAACTAGTGTTCAAATTTTACTAGAGACAAAAATAGACTAAGTTGTTCATTCCCGTCTACTCAAGTTTTGGCGAGCTTACTAACCCATACAAGTATAAGAGGAAGGTAATAAGTATTTGATGAATAGTTGAGGTGCACATAAGATAACCATGACCCTATCTATACTAAAATAGGGTCGTACTAGGTTGGGTTGTGTGGTTGGGAATGAAAACGCGTCTATAAGTCTAGATATGAAAATGCTTGCAAACAAACAAAAACTGAAAGCTTCGCACAGAGAAGTACCTTAAGGAAGAAAACAGATGGGCAGATTCCAGTATCCGACCCATCTCTTTCTGCCGATTCCCCGGGTTGTCGGAATCTCTGGTTCGATCAGGACCAGGAGTCCCATTCATTCGTTTATGGACTTTGATAAGATAGTTGCAAAAGTACAGTTGTGACACTACCAATATGTTGTGTGAAAAGGGGAAGTGAATGATTAGGAAATGAAAGATTGACGTTGGTTTAGAGCCATTTGGAGAAATATAGGTTCATTTAAAAATCATTCCTATGGAAAATGAGAAGATATTGTGTTCACCATTTAAGTCATTCTCGAGTTAAATAGGATATTCTAATTTAGTTGTGTAATTGGCTTCATCTAATGATGAAAGTTCATCTGCATTCGGTATTTACATGACCTATATATTCACATACACTTTTATCACTAGATCATACAGTTAATTAATATGTACATTTCCACAGTAATTTATGACTTAACAATAACAAATTAATATATGCTTTGATATAAAAATAGAGTATGATTAGTTTTTATCATTTTACTAGATGCAAAGCTCCGTGCCAGCACGGGCCCAACAAATTATATTAAGCTAGCATTTAGTCATAGATTTAGAAAAAACTAATATGGGTAAAGTTTTTCAAATTTTGAAAATGTGTTTGGCCATAATTTTTAAAAACATATTTCACTTTTCAAAAGAAAAAAGAAAAAAATGACTTATACCCATAAATTTTTAAAACTATCAAGAATACCCAAACAAATATACTTGTTAATCTCAAATTCCTCCTATATGTTTTAATGTTGTTGTTGAATTTGATTTCAGTACTCTTATTTTACTAATTTTATAATTTTCTTGTTTAATGCATCTCAATTTGCATAATTTTGTTGATGAATTGTACCATTTTCTGCATTCCAATTTGTGCAAGTGTGAGACGTCTTTGCGTATGGAGACTCAATAATTAATTATTAGATATTACAAGCAATGACATAACTTTGAAATAAACAACAGTGACTTGCTTAGGAGATGACTTCAAGTCTTCAAATGATTATTATGTTTTAAAATATTCTTGATTAATGAGGGAAACATGTAGATATGGATTAGTTGGGTCATAAATACATAAGAGTTTTTTTTACAAACAAAAGTTTGGCTAATTTTTTTTTCTTTTTTTTTTAAAAAGGTCAATGGATAAATCTTGGCCCAAAAATATGGTTGGGCCAGAATTTTGAGATTTGTAGATTTATTTTTAAAATCTATCACAATTTTATGGCCAAACAAAGATTTGAGAGTCATTTTAGGCGAACTACAATATTTTTGTGGTTATAAAAATTTATTCTTTTTTTTAGATTTTTCAACCAGTCAAATAAATTGAACATAAAGCTTATCAAAATAACTGAAAGAAATAATCCCCTTGATTATTCTCATTAATGAAGAGATATTTATATACAATCCCTAATTATGGAAAATCATATTCCTACTATAACAATAAATGGAAAGACCTATTCTATTATAACAATAAATCATAATTACATTTGTACAAGAATTCTTTAACTACGGTAAGTTTACACTAAAACTGGAACTCAGATACACGTGTATATCACGTGTACACTCCTTCTATCACATCCCCGAAGTCATAACAGGCGGTTGTCGTACGCTGAGACTGTCCCTAAAATCTTCAAATAGAACCGATGGAAGACCCTTAGTTAAGATGTCAGCAATTTGGTACCTGGAAGGGACATGCAAGACACGTACTTGTCCACGAGCTACCTTTTCGCGAACAAAGTGAATATCCATCTCAATATGCTTAGTGCGCTGATGTTGGACCGAATTTCCAGAAAGATAGACTGCACTAACATTATCACAGTAAACCAAGGTAGCTTTCTGAATAGGAAAGTGAATTTCTAATAGAAGATCAGCCAACATGATTCAGACACCACATTGGCTACCCCTCAATACTCGGCCTCTGCAGCGGATCGTGATAATGTGGCCTGGTGTTTTGCAGACCAAGAGACCAAGTTATCACCCAAAAATATACAATAACCAGAGGTCGAGTGTCTGATATCAGGACAATCACCCTAATCAGCATTTGTATAAGACACGAGAGTAGAAACGACGGACGGATATAAATGTAATCCATAACCAAGTGTGCCTTGTATGTATCGTATAATGCCTTTGATCGCATGCATGTGCTCAATCCGTAGATCATGCATAAACAAACACACCTGCTCCACTGCATAAGTAATATTCGGTCTCGTGAAAGTCAGTTACTGAAGTGCCCCTGAAAGACTGCGATAGTGGGTGGGATCCTCATATGGGGTGCCAGACGTAGCACTCAGCTTTGGTTTGGTATCAACCGGAGTAGAAGTAGACTTACAAGATGACATACCAACTCTTTCAATAATCTATGCTACATACTTTTTCTGAGATAAAAATAGACCACCAACATAACGAGTGACTGATATGCCCAAAAATTATCTTAAGGGCCTCAAGTCTTTCATAGCAAATTCTGAACTGAGAAGGGAAATGATAGACTTGCGTAGAATATCCAATGAGGCAGTCAATATAATATCATCAACATATAATAAAATGTATGCCAGAGAAGTACCACGCCGATAGATGAACAATGAATGATCAGACCTACTGTGAGAAAACCTATTAGTAGACACATAATCTGCAAACCTTTTATACCAAGCACGTGGGGCCTGCTTAAGCCCATACAAGGACTTTTGCAGCAAACATACATAATGAGTATAATTGGGGTCCCTAAAACCCAAGGGCTAATGCATGTAAACTGTCTCATTAAGATCACCGTGTAAGAAAGCATTTTTCACATCCAACTGGTGAATGGGCCATGCCTTCAAGAGAGCTAGACTTAGCACAGTGCGAATGATTTCCGATTTGACCACCGGACTAAATGTCTCTCCACAATCCATGCCAACCTGTTGTGTTTTACCATCACCTACAAGACGAGCCTTATGCCTCTCAAAAGAACCGTAAAAATTTTCTTTATGAGTAAAATCCACATAGACCAAATAATATTAATACCAGGTGGATGGGACACCAACTCACATGTTTTATTTTCAATAAGAGCATTATATTTGTCATCCATGTCCAATTTCCAATTTGGGTCCTGAAGGGCAGACGTCGGGTTATGTGGTAGGGGAGATTTAGTGACATTAGAATTAAGATTAAAATGTCATTTTGATTTAATAATACCCCTTTGGCTACGAGTAACGGGCCCTTGACGTGAGGTAGAATTGGACGAGAGTTGGGCGTTTCTCGGGTTGGCAGTGGGCCTACTGGCCCAACAACCGGGTGAGCAGTAGATCCCGGGACTAGGCCGAGACTCTGGATAGGCAATTTGTGGGCCAGCAGGCAGTGGGCCTGGCGAATTCGGGTCACGGGACATATCGGACAAATGGTGGATAATATACGGTGAGATCCCATATCCAAAATAATATATGAACTAGACACAGAACTACACAATTTAGAATACGAAAATTGAATTTAATCAAAGATAACATGGTGACTAATTATGATTTTGTTAGAGGATAAATCAAAACATTTGTAACCACGATGATTAGATGGATAACCCAAAAAACACAAACGGTAGAACGAGCTTGAAGTTTGTTAATTGTAGTAGACAGGAAAAGTGGATAGCATAAACACCCAAACACCCTAAGATGAGAATACGAATGATCTTTATTGTAAAGAATTTTACGTGGGGATTGATATGCTAAGCCTTTATGAAGGAGGATGTTAAGTAGATATGTAGCCATTTGTAATGCATGATGCCAAAAAGAAGGTGGTAATGAAGCATGGGCGAGCAAGGTACAGACAATATTATTTATGGAATGCTTTTTTCTCTCAGTCTTCCCATTTTGTGAGGACGTATGTGGACAAGAAACCGAAAAGATATACCATTAGTGTCACAAAACTCTCGAAACTGCCCATTTTCATATTCCCTGCCATTATCACATTGAATATTTTTAATTTCTCGTTCGAATTGGGTACGGATGAATGCTCTACATTTTAAGAAGGTGGAAAAAACCTGAGATTTTTTGGATAAAGGAAAGATCCACAGAAAATTAGAATAATTATTCAAAAATAAGACATAATAACGATGATCCAAAGAACTTAGAACGGGATATGTCCATAAATCACTATGAATAATGTGAAAAGGCATCAAAGTACGAGAAGTAGAGACTACAAACGGTAATCTAACATGTTTCCCTAATGGACAAGAAGGACAAAGTGGAGTACTACGCGTACCCTTACAAGTAATAAAATTATTTTTATGCAGAGAGAAGACCCCGGATGTCCCAAACGTGCATGCCACAAGGAAGGAGCAAGAGCGGCAAAGGTAGAAGGTGTGGCTTGACTCGCGGAAATGGTGGTGAGTGGATAAAGCTCCCCCTACTATTGCATCTCATTAGAAGTATTCCCGTCGTGAAATCCTTCACAGAAAATCCAAAAAGGATCAAAATTAACATAAACCCAATTATTAGTGGTGAATTTTCAGACATACACCAAATTTTTAATTAAATTACACTATGATAAGTTTACATTAAACCTTAAATTCGGATACACGTGTATACTCCTTCTGTCAATAACCATGACACTGATAATTTTAAAAGGTAATAATTTAATTACCTTGGTATAGAGTATAGATCGAGTGAAAGTTCATGCAAATAAAATCAGTAACCAATTATTAAATAATGTTCAAAACATATTTCTGATTAATAATCTATTTTTGGCTAATGACTTTTGTTAATAATCAACATTGAAGGAAAAGGATATGACGTGACAGCAAAATAGTACTCCGAATGAAAATTTTGAAACACATCCAAAGGAAGCTGTAATGTATTCTCATTTTTATAGAAAGAGAAAATAAATGGAGTAAGGTGAGAAAATAAATAAGTAAACCAAATGGAAACTCAAATTGAACTTGAAGTGGGGCCCGCACGCTGAAACACAAATTCCAGAAGAAAAACAGCCGTCAAGCACCTTTAATAAAACTAGTGCTGGCAAACGGGGCGGGTCGGCCCGGTCCCGACCCTACCCCGCTATTAAAAAAAAATATTCGTTAACGGGACTCGAATCGGGATGGGACCTCGGCTAGTCCCGTCGAGGCCCGGCCCACTACAATACCACCAGCCCCGACCCGCCTCGGTTCCGCCCCCTTTCGATGTCTCGCCAGCTTGCGACATTTGACCAACAAATACCAATTCCAACCGAAGAACGGACAACACCACAAAGTTGCAATTTAGATTTTAGACAATTGTATTTGTATTACAAAAAAATCATATGTCTATTAAATAATATAAGAGGCACAAAAAAATTTCCTTGGGATGTTTTTATTACACTACTTGTTTTGTTTATTGAGTTTTTTTATCCCGACCCGAGCCGACCTTTTATGCCGACCCGCCTCGGTTCCGCCCCATGTCTCGCCCGATAACCCCCCTTTTGCACAAAATAATCATTGCACAACGACCATTTTTGGCCTTCCCCAACCCCCTACCCCTTTAATATTTATTTTTAACCTCTAAGTTATTATATTTACACTTTAACCCAATTTTTCAACTATAAATACCTCATTTTCTCTTCATCTTTCTCACAAATCTTCCTACAATCTCTCTAATCTCTCAATCTATCTCTCTACAAGTCTACATTGTGTACTAAATATTCAATTTTATTTATTCATTTGGGAGTAAAGTTGGCAATTAGCTTGAGGATCATCCATCGAGCAAAGTTTCAATTTTCAACATCTCGATTACACGTCGACGTTTGGTACATTCGTCCCTTCATTAAATTATTATTGTTTTTTATTTTAATTAGCGCACTTAATTTCATTATCTTTAACTATTTATTAGCATAATTAAAATGAAAGGATTTAGAGGGTATGTTTAAGGGCAAGGGTAAGGCTTCCTCTAGTAAGGGTAACAAGGGAAAGGATACTTCTTCTAGTCATCTTATTCCTAAACAGGATGATTTTGTTGATACTTCACATTTTCCTGAAATACCATTAGATTTATACGAGGAGATATTTTCTGGAACTCAACAAGACTTTAATTTAGAAGATAATCTAGATAACACACCACTTGATCTGGATGACACACCGACTAATCTAGATGACACACCTACTAGTGCACCTCCAACTGGAATGCCTCATATTCCCCCTAGTATGAGACGAGGCCCACCACAACGAATATTAAAATCAGATGCATGAAATATTTTTGATAGAGACATAGAGCATCAAGTAGTTAGATGTCAAATTTGTAAAAATGTTTTAAATTTAAAATGGGAAAAGGTCAGGGTGGTACGAGAGATTTTTTATATAAACTAGCGACGGATTTTTGATTTTAACTACTTTATTAATCTATCTGTCCATAGCCTAATTATTTAAGTATTCTAAGATCGCACAAGCGTCATCAACAGCGTCTAAAAGTGTTTTTTCTTTCAGCAGATTTCAAATAGGAGAGCACAGACACTCATTAGCGGGAGACAGCTTGGAGATTGCAGTATTATTCAGAGATTGGATATGAGCGGAGCGGAGAAGGTGTGGTCAACCGGAGATCAACGAAGAAGAAGACAAAAACTACAGCGAAATCTTATCCGACGGAGGTGGAAGTGACGTGGACCAATTTGACCAATAAATATCAATTTCAACTGAAGAACCACAAGAAATTATAAAGAAACTAGAAAAGGTGTTTTTAAAAATGTAATTTTTTAATTGCAATTTTACTATGTTATTTGCAACTTTCAAGTTTCAACACCACAAAGTTGCAATTTTGACAATTGTATTACAAAAAAATTATATTTCTATTAAATAATATAAGACGCGCAAAAACATCCTTGGTATGTTTTTATTACACTATCTTGTTCAATTATTCATTATTGAGTTATTTATATATGTTATTTTTTAAAATTAAGTGTAAAAAAAATTAGAAACCCGACCCCGCCCCCGACCCGTCCCGCCTCGACCCCGTAAATACCGGGGCCCTTTTCCGATGGGACCGGGACCGGGATGGGACACTAGCAGAACCCGCCAGTCACGGCCCACTAGTCCCGCACTACCTCCCCGTCCCGTCGGGTCCCGTCCCGCCAGGACTCGCCCCGCCTCGAACCCGTCCCGTTGGCCAGCCATAAATAAAACATAGAAATCATAAATTTACAAAATACCCTCAGTGGAAGCAGGCATGTCGATGAGCACCTGCTTCCTAGCCGCTTATATATAGTATATATAATCACTTAAAAACCTTCGTGGATAAGAAAAGATATATCAGATAGAGCGCCAAATTCTAACCAGAGAACCGTAGTTTGGGCCTACTTTCGGATCTAGGCCACGGGAATAGTTGAAGCCATACCTAATCGAAAAAGGATGTTATCCAAATGCATTTCAAGTAATTGTAGTAAAACTTGACCTGTTGTTCGACAACGTAAAGACTGCAATCTCGACTTAGAATAACCAAACGCCCATCACGGGCACCCCCACCAAGATATAACTAACACTAATTAGCAACATAAAAGTCTGTGTCTTTTGCTAGATCGCATTACACTTTGGAAATCTTCTTAACTATTTCTTGTTAGGATACAATTGTTGTAGGGAACGGGAAGTAAGTAACTATTACAATAGCAAGAAAGGATAAACTAAATATTACAATAAACTGAAAATCAAGAACTTAACCGATTGCTTGTGTGATTTGCTGAGTCGAGTGATGTCACTCTTTCTTTAAGACAAGATTGCCTTGTATATCTCCTTTTATGTTATCAGGCAATAGTCTCCCAAGATACAACATCAACTTAACAATTTAGCAAAGGAAACTCAAGTGTTACTCTTGAAGAACTTTGAGTATAGTAACTTTGCTAGAGAGGAAGAAGATGAATTCAGAAAATCTAGAGTATTTTCTAAGTGTTGAGTGTTGTGTTCAATTGATCCAAAGGCCTCAATTTAAAGTGTAAGTAGAAGACCCCTCAACTAGCCAACTAATGACCTTCAATAGCCATGTAATGACACTTGATTGATGGGTTACATTCAACCAAATAATGGTTGAATTCATGTGCCAAGTAATAGAGAATCAATGCTCCAAAACCAGCCCTAAGGTCAGATTTTTCCAACTTCCCGTCGCAGCTTTCTGCCTCCGAAGCGCCGCGGCTCTGTGAATTAGCGCCGCGGCTCCAGTGACTGCCCAACCAATTAGCACCGCGGCGCTGCCTGGGAGGCGCCGCGGCGATTTCCGACACGTTTCATCTTACACTTCTTCCTTCTTTTACCAACGTGGAATACTTTGTCATTTGGCCAATAACCGTCCATAATTCCATGTCTCAAACGTATTACATGCGTACCAATATCTCTTTCACTAATGAAATTTATGATACTTGGCACTACATGTGCACGTGTGTGGAAAAGACATTTTCGACGTGCGGGCCCAATTTGTTTGAGTCATAAATTAATGGGATATACTTAATTTCACATTTAGTAAATTTCCAACATTTCTAACTCATGTTTTCATTGGTATATAATCTAGTTATCTAATTTAAGTCAATTTCATTCTAATTTTCTAATACTATGAATAATGGAAATGAATGTAATAATTCTAGGGTAAGTAGAATATTTTCCTCACCTTATTCATCCTTCAAAGGTCCAATATATACACAATATACATCAATTAGGAAGAGCCAATCATGCCTAATCAATTCCTAATAATCTTCTACCTAATTTACATAATATTCCTAATTAACATTGTATTACCTACCATATATAATATGATACTACATTAATACAAAATCATAATATTAATAATATAATATTCTAACATTCCCCCGCATTGAAGGCTGGAGGGCGGTGAATGCTGAGATTGTCCCTAAAATCTTCAAATAATATCAGCGAAAGTCCTTTTGTGAAGATATCTGCGATTTGATATCGCGTTGGGACATGCAATACCCGAACCTGTCCGCGAGCCACCTTCTCACGTACAAAGTGAATATCTAACTCAATACGTTTAGTGCGTTGATGGTGGATGAGATTCCCTGAGAGGTAGATTGCACTAATATTATCACAGTATACTATTGTTGCAGTCGGAATAGGACAATGAAGTTCAAGTAGTAGGTTCCGAATCCAACATGAGTCAAATACAACATTGGCCATAACACGATATTCTGCTTCGGCACTTAAGCGTGATACCGTGGCCTGCCTTTTTGAGGACCATGAGATTAAATTGTCACCAAGGAAGACGCAATACCCGGAGGTGGATCGCCTTGTATCCGGACAGCCTGCCCAATCTGCATCAGTGTAAGTAACAAGTTTGGAACTAGAGGACGGGTATAGATGTAATCCATACTCCAGAGTGCCCTGTGAGATACTGTAAAGCTCCTGCTAGGCTACGGTATAACGTTGGATCAGCAAAAGGTTTGCTAGAGATGTCACTCAATTTTGACTTTGTGTCGACGGAGTTGCCGAAGGTTTGCAGAAAGCCATCCCATCTCGTTCCACGATTTCTGATGCATACTTCTTCTGGGAGAGGAATAATCCACCTGTATGTCGGGTCACAACAATCCCTAGAAAGTAGTGGAGTGGGCCAAGATCTTTCATAGCAAATTCAGAACTAAGTTGTGACATGATATTCTTGCGAAGAGAGTCTGAAGATGTTGTTAGAATAATATCATCCACATATAGAAGAAGATAAGCAGTATGATTACCCTGATGATAGATAGACAGGGAATTATCTGAACGGCTGTGCGAGAAACCCATGCGTGACACAAAATTCGCAAATCGTGTATACCAAGCCCTGGGGGCCTGCTTGAGTCCATATAAGGATTTGTTGAGCAAACACACATGGTTGGGATATGTAGGATCCCTGTATCCCAATGGTTGGTGCATGTAAACAGTCTCATTAAGGTGTCCATGGAGGAAGACATTTTTGACATCCAATTGATGAAGTGACCATCCTTTTGAGAGAGAGAGGCTGAGAACTGTTCTGATAGTTGCAGGTTTGACCACTGGACTGAATGTTTCCCCGCAATCTATACCAACCTGCTGTGTCTTTCCATCACCTACAAGACGGGCTTTATGCCGCTCAAAAGTTCCATCAGATTTTTCTTTATGGCTGAAAATCCACATAGATCGAATTATATTAGCATTAGATGGATGAGGTACTAAATCCCATGTCCTATTTGTAATTAGAGCATGATATTCATCATCCATGGCAATTTTCCAATTCGGGTCTTTTAGAGCAAATACTGGATTACAAGGCAAGGGTGATTTTGAGACCTGGGTATGAAGGATATATTTTGCATTGGGTTTGACAATCCCATGTTGACTACGGGTGATTGGACGGGTTGTTGGGCCAGTGTACTGGACACCACTGACCGAAGAGTGAGAAATCGAGGGGCCAAGGGGCTGTACTGACGGAGTTTGAATTGGGCTTGTTGGGGCTGCCTGGCCCAATGGGCCTGAATTACGGTGTTCAACACTAGTAATAGGTACCGGGCAGTGAAAAAAATATGTCAGATACGAGAGCTTATCATCATCCAAAAAATCATAGTTAGGGGTCCCGGTGGCATGTAACTTAGCAAAAGGAAATGTTGTTTCATCAAAGATTACATGGCGACTTATAAAGATTCTTTTGGAAGAAATGTCATAACACTGGTAACCACGATGATGAGTAGGGTATCCTAAGAACACACAGGGAGTAGACCGGACTTGGAGTTTTGTGATTGTGATAGATGGAAAGAGAGGGTAGCAAAGACAACCAAACACTCGTAAGTGATGATATGTGGGCTCTCGTAGGTAAAGTATTTTTAGGGGAGCTTGGTAGGATAGATTTTTCTGAGGAAGGATATTCAACAGATAAGTTGTCATTTGGAGTGCATGATGCTAAAATGCAGGGGGGAGAGAAGCATGAGAAAGAGATGTTCTAACAATATTGTTAATGGTTCGAATTTTACGTTCCGCCGTCCCATTTTGTGATGAAGTATGAGGACAAGAAAAACGAAACTGAAGACCATTTGTTTTGAAAAAATCCCAAAACTGTTTATTGTCAAACTCCCCCCCATTGTCACATTGTATACTTTTGATATCACGTTCAAATTAAGTTCGGATAAAAGCTCTAAAAGTGAGAAACGTGGAAAACACTTGTGATTTTTTCGACAAAGGGAATGTCCACAAATAATTAGAGTAGTCATCAAGTATAAGCAAATAATATCTATCACCAGAAGAACTCAAAACAGGGGATGTCCAAATATCACAATGGAAAATATCAAATGGCAAAAGAGTGCATGAAGTAGAGGAAATAAAAGGCAACTTAACATATTTACCAAGTGTGCAAGACTGACACTTATTTAGAGTCCGTATCTGGGTACAAGAAATAAAATTATTTTGTTTAAGAGAAGCCAAAACAGCCTCTCCCGGATGTCCCAAACGTTGGTGCCATAAAGATGGTGCCAAGGCAACAAAAAAAGAAGGACACTTGGATTGTTGGGTTGATAGATTTATTGGATAGAGCTCCCCCTTGCTATCACATCTCATGAGAAGCTTCCCCGTCTGAAAATCATGCACGGAAAAGCCAAATGGGTCAAACCGGACAGATACTCAATTATCAGTTGTAAACTTTCTAACATAAACCAAGTTTTTGATTAATTTGGGAGCATGAAGGACATTCTTTAAAATTATGGGTGAGTTTGGTGGTAACAATTTGCTAGAACCATAACCTTTTATTGGAATTGAATGGCCATTTCCGACATTTATTCCATTATCATTGCTCAAATTAAAATAGGATGAGAGATTACCTTGGGAGGACTTCATATGTGACGTCGCTCCGGAGTCCATATACCAATGTGAATCCGGTGGATTAAGTTCAAGAGTGTGCATGGCGGACTCAATTTCCATGGGGTGGGCCCCTGTTGAATGGGCCTCATGCCACCGGGGTCGGCTGAGGCCCACCGCTATCGCTCAGGGCAACAGACCCAGTGAAATGGGCCTGCTGGGCCTGTTGTTGTTGCTGCTGCTGCTGCTCCAGCTGATTTGGGCCATTTGTGTTGCTTCGCGCCGCCGGGGGCCTAGGAGGTCGCTCGACCCAATTACTGCTTTGGGCCGGGCCGGGTGTGCGGCCCAAGTCCACCGCCACCGGCCGTTGTCGCCACCGTTGTCTGCCGCCTCTGCCGCCCTGCTACTGCCACTGTCCGCCGCCCCTGTCCGGCTGCTGCTGCCACTGTTCACCACCGTAGTTGGTGGTGCCGCCATTACCGCCGCCACCAGAAGTTCGGTGGCCTCCACCTTTGTTATTTCCGCGATTTCCACCCTTATTTTTATTATTATGACGTCCTTTTTGTCCCTTATTTTGTTGAGAAGGGTCAAAAAAATTACCATCATGTGAAGGAGGGGCAATCATGGCGGAATTTGAAGTAGTTGAGGCCTTTTTCACCAAGCCCGACTCTTCAAGAACAAGCATGGACCTTGCTTGATAAAATTGTGGTAGAGGATTACTTTGACGAATAAGAGTTCCCACGCCGCTATACACTTCGGTGAGACCGACGACCAATTGCAAGACTAACCGGTTATTTATAACCAGTGAACCAACGTTTCGTAGTTGATCGGCCAACACTTTGAGGCATTGACAATATGTAGAAACATTAGGGAAATCCGCCATGTCAATGGTTGAGAACTCCTGTTCCAATGAAACAGCGCGAGAGTTTTGGTTATCCTGAAATATATCCTGCAAACGTTCCCATGCCGCCATGGCTGTGGAATCCGTTTCCATTATCGTATGCAACAAGTCTGTGGAGATTGTCGCATAAATCCAACCAAGGACTGTGGCATCAAGTGTATCCCACAATTCCTTGTCTGCATCGTTCGTTATGTCTTTTCCTTTGCCGTCTTTTGGAGGAAGTATATGATGAAGAACTTTGTGAGCACGACAACATATTTTGAATAATTCTGCCCATGTCACGTAATGAACGGTTTCCATTTCTAGTTTGATGGAAACATGTGTTTTGATGTTTGAGACAGCTAGGGCAGGGTGAAAAGATGATTTTGATTCATACATAACGAGTTGTGATGAAGGATAATAAAAAACGGAGTAGAAAAAAAAACAATAAATTTCGGCCACTAGGGTTTTGTCTAGGGAGGAAGATGACCAAAAATTTGGAAGAAATTAACTAATTTGGATCTTTCCTTAAGCTCTTGATACCATGTAATAATTCTAGGGTAAGTAGAATATTTTCCTCACCTTATTCATCCTTCAAAGGTCCAATATATACACAATATACATCAATTAGGAAGAGCCAATCATGCCTAATCTTCCTAATCAATTCCTAATAATCTTCTACCTAATTTACATAATATTCCTAATTAACATTGTACTACCTACCATATATAATATGATACTACATTAATACAAAATCATAATATTAATAATATAATATTCTAACAATGAATTCTATAACTAATTAATCCCGTTTAGTTTTTCTTTTTTAAAGAAAGACTAACCTGTTAATAGGGACGTTACGAATTTATTAGGACATTAAGTAGCCATAAAGAGAAATAAGTATCAGTACGACAATTTTGATGAATTGTAAGATAAAAAAGGCCTTTTTAAAATTAAATTTCTCAATTATTTGATAATTATTAATATCAAATTTAGTTTTTTTAAAAAAAATAAATTGAAAGTACAGTTGTAGGCCAATGTTTGAAATTTTTAAATCCACAAATTTTGAAATGATAAAGATAACACAATATAACAATCTTTTTTTGGTTTCCGACCCGATGTACTCTGGTATTCGCATTGAAGTTTCAACTAATCCGAATTCGGATATCCAAATTGGAGTCTCGTCTAATACGGATCCGCGCTATGTAAGACCCATTAAAGGGAACTCAAACTCGAACTCAAGACCTTAATTAATGATGAATGAATCTTATCCATTCCACCACAATACTTTTTCCAAATATCCCCTTGATAACCAATTGAGCTGCCCAACGGACATTCCACCACAATACTGTCGGTATCACTATAACAATCTAATTGTATGTGTCAGCTAGTTGTTTGCCACGCTAAATTTGAATTGTTACTATCATTTATAAATTGTTCTTTGATCAATTCCATATTAAAGGGTTTCCGATTTGTGTAACTGTTTTGACATTTAACACTCTTCATAACATGATTGTGGACCAAAAATATTTCCACGTTTTACTAAATGAATATATGGGTTTCACTTTAATTTGTTAAATCGTCTAATTCTTTCCTTTATATTGGAGTAATTCTTGAGATGGAAGAATGAGGAAGAACGTTAGCACGGTCAATCATATACAGTCAAATCCCTCTATAACAACATTATACCTATAACATTATTGACATTTATTATAGCGGTACACTTTTTGTAAAAATCACCTCTCTATAACAGTTATACTCAAATATTGTGTAATAATATTTTGTAAGAAGTATATTATATATAAAAATAAAATATTAAAATATTTATGACAATCATCATTAATAGAGCACATATTAAATTTCAAATACAAATATCTAAAAAGAAAAGAAAATTTCAAAGTAATCTGATTTAGTTTTGAATTTTTTTAAAATCACCTATTTCCAAAACATATGTTTCTTACAAAGATGAATACCAGGAAACAGAGAAAGTCAAAACAAACAAAAAAAGTCTAACTATGCTCCTAAATAAACAAAACAAGCTCTTTGCTGCAAAACTAGCCTTCAAGATAATCCGGATGTTTTCCTTTAGGTTGTTGCATTATCCAGTTCCATATTGTTTCGCAATTTTGTGATCCTCCTTGCCATTCCAAGATGCTTTCCATATATTATAAGTACAGGTGCAACCAAAGAAAGATGTTCCTGAACCTGCTATTAATCCCCAGTGTCTGCCAATGTTTCCTCATATTGATAACCTTTCTGATCATCTAAGAAGCCTGTTTTGGCATTTTCATTGTGAAAACATCTGCCTCTTTATGTAGTAAGTGTGTAACCAAGTTATCCTTAACTTCTCTTTGTGCTGGCTAAGTGCCCAGTTTGCAGATAACTGTTTGCTTACAAATTCTCGGTATTACAAGATGAAAGTATATGTATGTCCTAAAGATAATCTGTATTAGGACAAATGTACTCTATACACATTCGTATTATTATTAATGGAGATTAATATTTTGGCATTTGTAATTATTGAATTATTAGTTGATTGTTTATAATATTCTATAATATGCATCCCTAGAGGTTACGTTGTGATTAATAATGTGAGTTACTAATATTATTAATGTAACTCTTAAATTAGCCTCGACTAATGATCATCGAGAATGGGATATCGATGATATGTGATAAGTCAACATGTGGTCTGCATCACATCTTTAGAGGATGTAGTATGTCTCACCTGCTACGAGTAATGGCCACTCGTGATGGACACATGGATACTTTGAAAGTATTGGTATACCCTATTGATATAATGTTTGTTATACTTGTCTAAAGTTTGATCAGTGTGTGGGAGATAGAAGCCCTTAGACTTGAGGTCAATGCGCACCTTTTCTACAAAGTAATATACTTTGATCCTGTCCTAAGCTCAAATGCCTTATAGGTTGAGATACGGCTTGTATTGGGTACATTACGATGTGGATTAAAGGTGGTAGTTGAGCCAAGATTAGGATTCATTCCTCGAATGTATATTCGAGAGAACACTCAGCTTCTCAGTGATATTAGGTTGACTAAGTCGTTGGACAACGCAATAGACATATTTAGAATATGGTCTAGTTGTCAACTAATATAGACAAGATACAATGATTAAGCCATTTGGATAGACACTTGACAAATCCTAAGCTTGATCGGGTGTGTCGTGAATGAAATGATTTTATCTTACCACATAGAGGTTAAGTTTACTGGATTCGTGTAAACGTACTTCACATATTGAGTTCGTCTTGTGGCGCCGTCTAGGAGTTCCGTGTAGACCTTAATTTGATTAATGTCGATATGTGAAGGCTTGTAGGGTCACACTATGTCGATTGTCTTTTCGATCTAAGGATGTATTGAGAGAGTATTAAATATTCGATTTAGAATCGAGATATTTAAATGAATAATGATTGTTTTAATTAAGTCAAAATTTGATTTTGGATTTAATTAAGAATGTGCGAAAATAAAACGTGATAGTGTAGGGCCACGTTAGCGCCGAAGTGCCCACACCATAGGGCCGCGGCGCCATGACCTAATATGTCTCTAATTTTAGGCCAGGCCCAAGGGCAAACCCTAATCCAGTTTGACCTAATTTTCACCTATAAATACAGACCTACACTTCATTATTCATTACACTTGATTTTCATATCATTATTCTAAGTCTTAGAGACTCAGAATCAAAACGCTCTCTCGAACCTCTGCTGGATTTCCTAGCTTTCCAAAGGAGGAATACATTGAAGCTTGGAGCTTGCAATCAAAAGGGCATTCGCCTGCGCACCCACAATTGATAAAGATTCCAGATATTGTAAACATGTAAGTACCATTCAAGTCTTATGTTTAGAGTTTAAAATTATCCTATAGTCAAACAGTTCTACGTTTGTTGGGTTTGAAACAAGTTTTCAATATCCGCTGTGTACAACAACCCAACAAAAACCTTCAGTGGTATCAAAGTCAGGGCTATTTTGTATGATTATAAGGTAACTAGTTAATAATAATATGAGTTAGAATTTGTTTAAATCTGAAATTTATGTCGTTTAAAGCTTGAAAACCTAATATCTTAAAAGCTCATCATCATTGTCTCCCAAACTATTAAACAATGATGTAATCGAGGAAGACATTCCGATCTAACTCTTCTAAGTCAATGTGCGTAACCGGCTCATTGCGAATATGGTGCACTGAAGCGAAGAACAAGAAAGGATTGGATGATGGTCGATGAACGTGTTGTTTGATAGTGAAGGGTAACGAAGATGAATCTGCAAATCTGACCCTGAACCAGTTTTAGGGTTTGGAAATGCGGATTTTGTGCTTCTGAGACGGAGGCGCCGCAAATCCATGATGGAGCGTCGCGGTGCCACCTACTGTTTGCCGCGGCACCGAGGCTCCAATTTATATATTTTTATTATTATTAATTATAGATTATTGAATAATATACGAACTATATGTTAAGTGTTTAAATGCTTTCATTTAATAATTAGCATAGTGTCCGCTATAACTGTCTGGGCAGGCGACGCCCAGTATTTGATTAAACCATCTTATATCATGCCTATTGGGTTAACGGTTTTCAACTATATGTGTCATTAGTTTTGCATGATATTAAGATGTCATATTGGATATGGCGTAATAGAATTGATCTTGGTTAAAACCCTGAATTAAAATGTTTCCCAAAATTTTAAATACAAGTCTAAATTAAAATGTGTCATCCATTATAATTGTTAGGGTGCAAAATCCTTTTTGGCGATACGAGTATTTATGCCAAAGCATTTGCTTTAAGTCTACGAGGACCCAGACTCTTTCATAGATGTGTTTTAAATGTAAAGGTAAACGATAAACTTTTGTGGGTATTTACACCAAAGTGTTTGCTCACAAAGGCCAAATTTACTTAGATACATAAACGCAGTCGTGTAATGGGGTTGACTTGCTTAGATAAATCTTGGCGCCAAAGTATCGGACTAATCTAAGGACGCAAGATTAAATATAATATTTGATCAATCAAGAGTTGCAAATAAGTTTTGCAATTGGTTTAGAACCTACCAAGATGTGTTATTAAAGTTATCAGGCAAAACAAACGCGGAAATAGCATAGGCTTGGATCTTGGCCCATTACGACCTTAAATAATATAGGTTTGTATTCTACTATGGGGTCGTAGAAGTATGTTAAAATAGTGGGAGCTAATTAAACAAAAGACCATGTTGATTAGCCTAAACGAATGTGTATAATAGGAAATAAATTTTGATTTTGATTTCCAGTCTATCTAATTCTTCAGATTATCAAAGATGTCGAGCTTATCATTAAAAATGTTGATTGAAATGAACAAACTTACTGGACCTAACTACCTTGACTGGCTAAGAAATTTGTGAATAGTGTTGAGACAAGAGAAATTAGAATACGTGTTGGACATGGTGTTTCCAACAGTCCCTGCGACAGACTCTGCTGAATATGTCTCTTTTGATAAGGATGCTTACCAAAAACACCTAGATGATGCCACTTCAGGACAGTGCGTGATGTTGTCTTCCATGTCTATGGAACTTTAGAGACAACATGAGAACATGGGTCCCAATGAGATGCTCGAACACTTGAAGAGTCTCTATGACTCACAATCCCAAACTATGGAATATGAGTTACTAATAGAACTTTTTAAGTGTAAGCTCAATGAAGGGGGCCAAGTCTCGTAGCATGTGTTGAAGATGATAGGGCTGATAGAGAGACATGCTTCAATTGGAACGAAGCTGCAAAAGAATGTCGCTACCACCCTCATCCTGAACTCTCTCCCTCGTTCCTTTGAAAACTTCATAGTGAATTACAATATGAATGGAACGAAGGCGAGTCTGTCGGAGCTGTATAACATGCTCAAGACCTTTGAGTCTTCCACTTCCAAAGGCAAAGTTGTGCTCATGATGAGCTCTACTAACCGACTCAAGCCGTAAGGTAAGGAATGGCAGAAGAAAAGGTTAAAGCAGTCGCTGCGCCCTCAGCTATGAAGCCTAAGGGAGGTGTGAAGAAGAAGAGGTGAATCCGGCTAAGGATGTATGCCTCAACTACAACAATAAAGGGCTTTGGAAGAAGGACTGCACCGCACCAGGAGGAGGAAAAGCACCAGGTGCTTCTACCTCTGGTGGACAAGGTATGTACGTCATTGAAATAAATATATCTATAAATAACTCTCATTCCTGGGTATTGGATACCGTTTGTGGCTCACACATTTGTACCAATGTGCAGGGGCTGACTGATAGCAGGAAGGTTGGACCAAGAGAGGTGGACCTACGCGTTGGAAATATAGCACGAGTGGATGCTTAGCGCGTAGGAACTTATAGATTAAATTTGCCTTCTGACTATTGTCTAGTGTTAAATGATTGTTACTATGTACCTTCGTTAACGAGGAATATCATTTCTATCCCTATTTTGGACATGGAGAGTTTTTCCTCATATATTTATAATGGCAATCAAGTACTGTCTTTTGATAATGTTATATATGGAACTGCTACTCTTGTGGATGGATTATATACACTAAACTGTAGTCGAGAAGTATTCAATGTACAAAACGAGACAGTGTAGGGCCACGTCAGCGCCGCAGTGCCCACACCATAGGGCCGCGGCGCCATGACCTAATATGTCTCGAATTTTAGGCCAGGCCCAAGGTCAAACCCTAATCCAGTTTGACCTAATTTTCACCTATAAATACAGACCTACACTTCATTATTCATTACACTTGATTTTCATATCATTATTCTAAGTCTTAGAGACTCAGAATCAAAACGCTCTCTCGAACCTCTGCTAGATTTCCTAGCTTTCCAAAGGAGGAATACATTGAAGCTTGGAGCTTGCAATCAAAAGGGCATTCGCCTGCGCACCCACAATTGATAAAGATTCCAGATATTGTAAACATGTAAGTACCATTCAAGTCTTATGTTTAGAGTTTAAAATTATCCTATAGTCAAACAGTTCTACGTTTGTTGGGTTTGAAACAAGTTTTCAATATCCGCTGCGTACAACAACCCAACAAAAACCTTCACAAGATTCATACCACCAGCAACCTTATGCAAATAAATTTTGTCCCAAGCCACCAGAGCCCTTTTAGTGATAGATGCCTCTCCTGACCATAGATAACTATTACACATTACCTCTATCATTTTGATTACTTTCTTAGGGAGCAAAAAAAATTGTGACCAGTATACCTGTACACCAAAAAGAACAACTCTTATAAGTTGTAATCTCCCAGCATATGATAGACACTTGGCCATCCAGTTAATAATTTTGGAGATGATCTTCTCCAGCAAAGGTTTGCATTTTTGAATGGAACGAAGGCGAGTCTGAAGGAGCTGCACAACATGTTCAAGACCCTTGAGTCTTCTACTTCCAAAGGCAAAGTTATGCTCATGGTGAGCTCTACTAGCCGACCCAAGCCGAAAGGTAAGGAATGACATAAGAAGGGCAAAACAGTCGCTGCGCCCTCAGCTATGAAGCCTAAGGGAGGTGTGAAGAAGAAGAAGGTGAATCCGGCTAAGGATGTATGTCTCAACTGCAACAAGAAGGGGCATTGGAAGAAGGACTGCATTGCACCAGGAGGAGGAAAAGCACCAGGAGGAGGAAAAGCATCAGGTGCTTCTACCTCTGGTGGAAAAGGTATGTACGTCATTGAAATAAATATGTCTATAAATAACTCTCATTCCTGGGTATTGGATACCGCTTGTGGCTCACACATTTATACCAATGTGCAGGGGCTAACTCATAGCAGGAAGGTTGGACCAAGAGAGGTGGACCTACGCGTTGGAAATATAGCACGAGTGGATGCTTAGCGCATAGGAACTTATAGATTAAATTTGCCTTCTGACTATTGTCTAGTGTTAAATGATTGTTACTATGTACCTTCGTTAACGAGGAATATCATTTCTATCCCTATTTTGGACATGGAGAGTTTTTCCTCATATATTTATAATGGCAATCAAGTACTGTCTTTTGATAATGTTATATATGGAACTGCTACTCTTGTGGATGGATTATATACACTAAACTGTAGTCGAGAAATATTCAATGTACAAAATAAATGAGCTAAGATAAGTAATAGAAACTCTACCTACCTATGACATTGCAAACTTGGTCATATCAACGAATCAAGGATTGCAAGGTTGGGGAAGTTAGACTACCTCGAACCATTTGACTTGGAGTCTTATGGTAATTGCGAATCTTGCTTGAGAGGGAAAATGATCAATAAGCCACTTTCTGGGAAAGGTGTGCGAGCCAAGGAGGTGTTTGAGTTGGTCCATACTGATGTATGTGGGAAATGAGGTTTCCCATACTTCATCACTTTTACTGACGACTTCACAAGGTATGGATATGTGTATCTTATGAGACATAAATTTGAGGCTTTTGAGAAGTTCAAAGAGTACAAGTCGGAAGTAGAGAAGCAACTTGCAACAAGTATCAAGACCCTTCGATCGGATCGAGAAGGTGAATACTTGAGCAAGGATTTTCTAGATTACTTAAAGCTACATAGAGTCCAATCAGAGTGGACACCTCCTAGAACACCACAGATGAATTGTGTTGCCGAAAGGAGAAATCGGACCTTATTGGATATGGTTCGATCCATGATGAGCTTCTCAGCTCTACCGACATACCTTTGGGGACATGCTATACAAACCTCAATATATGTTCTGAACATGGTTCCTTCCAAGTCAGTAGAAAAGACACCCTATGAGATATGGTGTGGCAAGAAGCCAACTCTTAAACATATGAGACCCTAGGGGTGCCCTGCATATGTTAAGAAGATGCTCACTGTCAAGTTGGAATCCGAAAGTGAGAAATGTTACTTCGTGGGGTACCCAAAAGAAACTAAGGGATACTACTTCTATCTTTCTGGAGAACGTAAGATCATTGTTTCCAGGAACACAACTTTCCTTGAAGAAAATATGTCTACAAGGAACATAGTTGCACAGAGATAGAACTTGAAGAAATTTCAAGAACCGCAAGATAACATAGATGTTGAATCCTTGCCGAATGACCAAGGCAAAAATTCAATGGGAGTATTTGGTGAAGATTGGGTACTTCAAGTACGGCCTTCAGCCAGTGGGAGTGTTACTAGGAACAATGCAAAAATGCAAGATCCTCCTACACAACCTTTGGGAGTAGATGCAATGGTTGTACCTCCTCCCATTCAGGAAATACATGAAAATGATATTCCTGAAAGCTCTCAAGTTAGTGGATTATCCAACACACAAGAACCCTCTCACAGTCAGAACATACCAAACACTGAACTGCAAAACAATCAACTCCATAGGTCCACTAGGACTCATCGTCCTCCTGAAAAACTAAATCTACTTGTGGAAACACACAGTGAGATAGATATTCCAGATAATGATGAGCCTACAACTTATAGCGAAGCAATGTTGGACATTAATTCGAAGAGATGACAAGAAGCTATGAAATCCGAGATGGAATCTATGTACATCAATCAAGTATGGAACTTGGTTGATTTTCTAGCTGGGGTTAAACCTATATGACGCAAATGGGTCTTCAAGAAGAAGATCGATACATTTGGCAATATACAGACTTATAAAGCAAGCTTGGTGGCTAAAGGTTATAATCAACGGCCTAGAGTCGATTATGATGAAACCTTTTCACCCATTGCTAAGATTAAGTCCATTCGGATTTTGATTGCAATAGCTGCATATTATGACTATGACATTTGGTAGATGGACGTCAAAATCACTTTCCTCAATGGTAATCTAGTTGCGAAGGTGTATATGAAACAACCTGAGGGTTTTTCGCTTGAGTCCAAATCAAATGTTGTATGCAAGCTACAAAAGTCTATTTATGGGCTTAAGCAAGCCTCGAGGAGTTGGAACATTTTCTTTGACAAGGCTATCAAGTCATTTGATTTCGTCAGAAGCAAAGAGGGTCCCTGTGTTTATAGTAAATGCAAAGATGAGAGTATTGCCTTCATTATTATATATGTAGATGACATATTGATAATGAGAGACAATAAGACTCTCCTGCAGTCAGTCAAGAAGTGGTTGTCCAGTACCTTCATGATGAATGATTTAGGTGAAGCCTGCTACATTCTGGGAATTAGGATATATAGAGATAGACCTAATAGATTGTTGGGGCAGTCACAGTCAGTCTACATAGACAAAGTTCTTAGACGTTTTTCTATGGAAAATTCCAAAAAATGCGAAGGACTTCCTTACTTTTCATTCATAGTAGTCTTAATGACTAGTAGTTTGAAGCCTTAAGAAATTACCTATGGGACAAGGCATCAAGTACCATATAAGTACCATTCAAGTCTTATGTTTAGAGTTTAAAATTATCATATAGTCAAACAGTTCTACGTTTGTTGGGTATGAAACAAGTTTTCAATATCTGCTGCGTACAACAACCCAACAAAAACCTTCACAAGATTCATACCACCAGCAACCTTATGCAAATAAATTTTGTCCCAAGCCACCAGAGCCCTTTTAGTGATAGATGCCTCTCCTGACCATAGATAACTTTTACACATTGCCTCTATCATTTTGATTACTTTCTTAGGGAGCAGAAAAAGTTGTGACCAGTATACCTGTACACCAAAAAGAACAACTCTTATAAGTTGTAATCTCCCAGCATATGATAGACACTTGGCCATCCAGTTAATAATTTTTGAGATGATCTTCTCCAGTAAAGGTTTGCATAGTTGTACAGTAAGTCTATTAGTGGACAGTGGTACCCCTAGATACCTCCTAAATACACTTGGCGTTTCGCCATGTTTGCTTTCAGATCTGAAGCTTTAGAGAACATGTTAAATTTCTTTCTTAGTAGTATTATTGAAGACACATATCCCCTTGCAAACATGAATAAATCATCTCCAAAGCACGAATGTGTTATACCCAGTTTTTGATACTTTTGGTGAAAATTATAATCTGGTTTCAATTGTAGCATAGCCAAACATCTATGTAAGTATTCCATCAGTAAAACAAATATACAAGGAGAAATTAAATCCCTCTGCCTTAGTCCCCTCTTAGCTTGGATAGTGTCAGTGAGTCCTCCATTCACTTGGAAGGTGTAACTTACAGTTTTGATACAAATCATTAAGTTACCATCCTTCTTGGGAAACCTAATTCTTTGAGCATTTGTTCAATAAAGGGCCATTCTAGAGAGGTATATGCCTTTTGTAAGTCCACCTTAATCATATACTTAGAAAAAATGTGTTTCCTAATGTATCCATTTACTATTCTCAATACCCCATTTTATATTAGAATTCATCCTATTTAATTAAGAACTCTTGGATTTGCTGAGATCAAAAGACTCGATTCCCCAATCATTTGTATCAAGATGGCTCTCTAGCCTGTTAATATCTGATCCCACCAACTCATTTGCATGTACTATTAGTGTGCTTACTTTTTTTTATAACCCCTCTTGATGAAAATTCTATCTCCGTCACCCATTGCAGGTACAACATAGTTGCACTTGGATAACATTCAATTCCATCAAAAAAAAATTGCAGAACCACTTATTTTTGTCCAAGCATATCTCTAGGATGATATATCCGGGAAACTCTACCAACATCATGTTATTAGGTTGTGTTCAAAGCAGTAAATTAGACAAGTAGAAGTTAGAATACAAATAAAAATTAATACCGAGCTCATAGGATTCATTGTGATCCCTAAGGAATTTGACTCCCTACTAACTGTTTGTTTGAATTGTTTGTCAATTCTACGACCCAAGTTAATCTAATTAGAAAGAAAAGCCCGGGAGTACAAAAACACAGTATATTTTGTAAATTTTCAAAAATAATTGTTAAATAGGTATATTATATAGTCGGTTTAGTTAGTTTTCTTCCGTAAAACTAAAATTAAAATTGAATTTTATTACTATTTTTGTTTAAAATTTAAAATCAAACTAAATCTTGTCACTTCATATTATCTTTTTTAATTTGATTATTAGTTTGGTTCGATTTTTTTTATAGAGAAAATGGCCAAATTAGCCCCGAACGTTTGACCGAAATCCCAACCACACACTATATTTTTGCGGGGGTCCTATTACCCCGGACTAATTCAAAATAAATTTATATTGCTCCCTAAATGCTGAGGTGGCATGAGGTGTTTACTCTCTTTGAGAGAGTGAGAGGTGAGAATAAATTATTACAACTTTATTTTAATAAGTATTTTTATTTAATATTAATTTTCTAATTTTTTTAGTCTTTCTTTTTCTTTTTCAATGTCTTTTACATATCATCACTCTTCTTCTATTACACTTTTCACTGCCGTCGGTACCCACTACTCGGAGTACCCTTCCAAACCAGCCGCCGACCGTCGTTATCCACCAGCACCGCCAACCCTCTCTTTTCCTCAACCTCAACTTCAACCCAAATTCTAATTTTCTTCTCAATCA
This sequence comes from Anisodus tanguticus, assembly GCA_034509755.1. Classification (NCBI taxonomy): domain Eukaryota; kingdom Viridiplantae; phylum Streptophyta; class Magnoliopsida; order Solanales; family Solanaceae; genus Anisodus; species Anisodus tanguticus. Next base: position 13,279,047 of record CM067557.1, read on the forward strand.
CAGCCAAACACACTCTTAACACAAAACTCATTTTTTTCTCTCTTCCCTCACCACAACCAGAGCCACCTTCCGACACTCTTATAATATTTCCGACCAACATCTCATCTCTAATTCTGTCACAGTCAATTCAAAACCAATCCAAATACTCACCATCTCCATGCTTATTCACAAATATTATTTAGTCTAGTTTTGTTTTTTGCGCATACCCAATTTCCGCACATCACCTCCATTATTATGTCATTCAAACACCCCTACTGACGAAGCTCACCGAAAAATGCAGGGATCACCGAAAAAAGACAAAAAAGGTGTGGGTCATAAAAAAATAAAAAGGGTGCAAACACAGGGTAAATAACCCAAGAATATCAACATAGCAGCCAAATAATAGTAGAACGACACCCAAAATAAAATCAAATTCGATTAGCATTTCAACATAGTTCATTGAAGCGGCTCAGACATCGGCGGAAAATGACTAAATATCGGAGCAACGGAAAGACACAAAACATGGCCAGATTTGGCCCTTCTCCGGTAAGTTCTTGCAAAAGACGAAATAAAGAGGCAAAATGAAAAGAGGGTGAAAGAAATAATCCTTTTATTATTTTCATTAATTGAAAGACTATATATACAAGTTACATATTTCCATAATAGGAGAATCCTATTCCTATTCTACTACTAAAACCTTATTCTATTTGGATTCTAAATATACAATTATGGTAAGTGTACAAGACTAATTAAGGTAACCTTTACACTACAATATTACAACAATATACACAACCCGTGAGGGGCCAACCCGAGATGGGCTTTCTGCCTTCTACCGTGTTGGGCTGTTTCCAAAAGCACCCGTGATATACACCATGTATACCAAGTGTATATCACGGGTATATACCTTTCTTAACACACACCCGCAGTCATAGCGGGCGGTCTTCGAACGCTGAGACTGTCCCTAAAATCTTCAAAAAGGACCGACGGAAGACCCTTTGTAAAGATGTCTGCAATTTGATATCTTGACGGGACATGACAGACACGTACCTGACCACGAGCAACCTTTCCGCAGACAAAGTGAATGTCCATCTCGATATGCTTAGTGCGTTGGTGCTGAACTGGATTACTAGAAAGGTAGATGGCACTAATATTATCGCAATAAACCAAGGTTGCCTTCTGAATGGGACAATGAAGCTCCAAAAGCAAATAACGTAACCAACATGATTCCGAAACCACATTAGCTACCCATCGATATTCAGCCTCGGCACTTGAGCGGGATAGAGTCGACTGACGCTTCGCAGACCAGGAGACCATGTTGTTGCCAAGAAACATACAATAGCCAAACATAGACCGTCTGGTGTCTCGACAGCCACCCCAATCAGCATACGTATACGAGATAATTGTGGATGTCGAGGAAGGATATAAATGTAAACCATAGTCAAGTGTACCCTGAATATACCGAATGATGCGTTTGAGTGCATTCATGTGCTCAATTCTGGGATCATGCATGAACAAACACACCCGTTGAACAACATATGCAATATCCGATCTCGTAAAGGTAAGATACTGAAGGCCCCTGCAAGACTGCGATAGCTGGTCGGATCCTCTTAGGGTACGCCGGCCGCTGCACTAAGCTTGGGCTTAGTATCAACTGGAGTGGAAGTGGACTTACAGGATGACATCCCAGCCCTTTCGATGATCTAAGCTGCATACTTCCGTTGAGATAAGAACAACCCCTCGGAATGACGAGTGACAGCAATCCCCAAAAAGTAACTCAAGGGCCCCAAGTCTTTCATAGCAAACTCAGAGCTGAACATGGTCATGATAGACTGGTGTAAGGCATCGGAAGAGGCTGTCAGGATAATATCATCCACATATAACAGAATGTAGGCCAATGAAGAACCATGACGGTAGATGAATAAGGAATTATCCGACCTGCTGTGAGTGAACCCAATAGTCGAAACATAATCTGCAAACCGTGTATACCAGGCTCGGGAAGACTACTTAAGCCCATATAAGGACTTCTTCAACAAACAAACATGATGAGGATGTTTGGGATCCCTTAATCCCAACGGCTGATGCATATAGATTGTTTCCTTGAGATCACCATGTAGGAAAGCATTCTTTACATCTAACTGATGAATATGCCATGTCTTAGAAAGAGCCAAGCTAAGCACGGTGAAAATGGTAGCCGACTTGACCACCGGACTAAACATCTCACCACAATCAACAACAACCTACTGAGTCTTACAATCACCCACAAGTCGCACCTTATGTCGGGCAAATGAACTATCTAATTTTTCCTTATGAGCAAAAATCCACATAGACCTAATAATATTAATACCAGATGGATGGGGTACCAACTCCCACATCTTATTATCAATAAGAGCATTATATTTATCGGTCATAGCAATTTTTCAATTCGGGTCATTTAATGCAGACACAAGATTTCGAGGTAAGGGTGATTTAAGAACATTAGAATGTAAATTAAAATGTCTTTTTGGTGTAAAAATCTCCTGTTGACTACGGGTGACTGGTCCATGACTCGGGGAAGAATCGGGTGGATTTTGGGAATTTTTGGGACTCGAGACGGACTGGCCAGCAGGCAGTGGGCATGCTGGCCCAAATCGGTAAATTGGAGCAGGAACTGGACCAGTTCCGAAATTGGGCTGGACTGGCCCAATCGCAGGAACTGGCCCAGTGGCTGGACTATGACCGGCAGTGGGTGACGGAAAAGTGGGGCTAGTAGACAGTGGGCCCGCTGGAGAAATTGGGTGCAAGAGACGTCCGAAAAATGCTGAATAATATACGGGGATATATTGTCATCCAAAAAATTATACGAACTAGGCACGAGAGTATTAACTTTAGCAAATGGAAATTGGGATTCATCAAAAATGACATGGTGATTAATGATGATTTTATTAGAGGATAAATCAAAGCATTTGTAGCCACGATGATTAGATGGAAACCCCAAAAACACACACGGAGTAGACCGGGCCTGGAGTTTGTTAATTGTGGTGGACGAGAATAACGGATAACAGAAACATCCAAAAACCCGAAGATGTGAATATGAAGGAATTTTATTATATAAAATTTGAAGGAGGGAAGAATATGTCAAACCTTTGGAAGGAATTATGTTAAGGAGATAGTTAGCCATTTGGAGAGCATGATGCCAAAAAGACGGGGGTCCGGAAGCATGAATCAATAAAGTTCGGACAATGTTATTTATGGAACGAATTTTGCATTCGACTTTTCCATTTTGTGAAGACGTATGAGGACAAGAAAAATCAAAATTGATCTCATTATTAGGAAAGAATTCCCGAAACACCCCATTGTCATATTATTTGTCATTATCACACTGAATATTTTTTATTTCTCGGTCAAATTGGATTCTGATGAATGCTCTAAATTTTAGGATGACGGAAAAAACTTGAGATTTTTTCGCTATCGAAAACTTCCATAAAAACTTAGAATAATCATCCAAAAAGAGAACGTAATACCGATGACCCACAGAACTAAGAACAGGAGACGTACATAAGTCGCTATGAATAATATCAAATGACATTAAAGTATGAGAATTTGAGTCTACAAATGGAAACTTAACAATTTTTCCTAAAGAACAAGATTGACAATTTGGAGTACTACTCATACCCTTACATGAAATAAAACTATTTTTATCAAATGACGACAAAATAGAGGACCCGGATGACCAAGACGAGCATACCGTAAGGAAGGAGAAATGGCTGCAAAGGCAGATGGCGGGGCTTGACTCGATGGACCAAAATCGGGTGCGATAGGATAAAGATCACCCCTACTATTACACCTCATGAGATGACTCCCCGTCTTGAAATCCTTCACAGAGAAACCAAATGGATCAAATATATTAGAAACGAAATTGTCAGTAGTGAATTTACGGACATAGACTAAGTTTTTAATCAATTTGGGGGCATGTAGGGTGTTTTTCAAGATAAGAGGTGGATGAGGGGGGGCAAAGTATTATGACCATAACCACGAATTAGAATAGAATTGCCATTACCAATAATTATACCGCGAGGGTTGCTCAAATTGGAATAAGACGAGACGAGAGCGTACCTGAATCGGATGTCATGTGGATAGTGGCACCGGTATCCATATACAAATTTGGGTCCGGAAGAGTTAAACCAAACGTGTGCATTGCGGCTTCGATGTCGGTAGACGTGGGTACTGTTGCGTGATGGGCCTGCGGGAGCCGAGGCCCAAACACCCCTGCTTGCGGTCTCGGCCCAGACTGCTGACTGTATGTGGACCAGGCCGAATGGGCTGGATTGTTGTTGGGCCGCCCACTGCCAATTGGGCGAGAATTGGCTGGGCCGAAACTGCTGCAGTGGGGAAAACTGGCTGGGCCCAAACTGCTGATGTTGGGCCCACTGCCACTGCATAGGGGTCCACTGTGGGCCCTAGAACTGTTGTTGTGGTGAACACCGCGATGACCCCCTCTGCCACCACCATTCTGCCAGCTGCCGCCGTTGTTGCCGTCGCGGTTCTTGTCATTATTTTTCTTATTTCCACCCTTTTTGCCGCTACCGTTGTTGCGGCTTTGGAACGAGTTGTTGGAACCGGTAGGATACACTGTGGACTCGGTCATCATGACTACGGGACTAGCACCGGTAGCCGCTCGTTTTGCTATGCCTGCTTCTTCGAGTGTACGCATAAAATGAGCCTGATAAAATTGCAAAAATGGATTGCTTTGCCGAAGAAGCGTTCCAACACCATTATAGGCCTCGGAGTGGCCGAAAACCATTTGGAGGACCAACCGATCGTTCGAGACTGGCGCGACAACGTTGCGAAGTTGGTCCGCCAATTCCTTTAATCTTTTGTAATAAGCCGAAACATTAGGGAAATCTTTCATATTGACGTGAGAGAAATCCTGCTCAAGGGTAACGTCTCTAGAATTTTGATTATCTTGGAATATATCACGCAGTCTATCCCAAGTCGCCTGTGCCATAGCATCAGGCTCAATAATTTTTTGCAAAAGGTCGGTAGAAATTGTGGAATATATCAACTGGAGGACAGTGACATCAAGAGTCGTCCACAACATCATCCTCGCGTTTTGGCACCTCCGTATCCTCAGGAGCCGCGGGGATTATGTGAAGGATGACTTGATGCAATCGTGCGTGAATTTTGAACAGATCGGCCCACGTCGCATATTGGACGTTTTCTATTTCAAGAACGAGAGGGATGTTATTCTTGATGTTAGAAACTGTAAGGGCAGGATGAAACGTGTTCCGGGATGTAGACATATTGATAGAACAATAGGTGATTGAGGGATTTGGGAGAAAATTTTGGGAAGAAGAGGGTTCCCGTCGGTACAAAAACCGAGAGAAAAGGTCTCGGATTTGCAAGGGAGTCGACGGAAAAGTGGAGGAATTTAGAGAGAGGATTTGAAGACCTAGACTTCTGATACCATGAAAGAAATAATCCATTGATTATTTTCATTAATTGAAAGACTATATATACAAGTTACATATTTTCATAATAGGAGAATCATATTCCTATTCTACTCCTAAAACCTTATTCTACTTGGATTCTAAATATACAATTATGGTAAGTGTACAAGACTAATTAAGGTAATCTTTACACTACAATATTACAATAATATACACAACCAATATACACAATCCGTGAGGGGACAACCCGAGATGGGCTTTCTGCCTTCTACCGTGTTGGGCTATTTCCGAAAGCATCCGTGATATACACCATGTATACCAAGTGTATATCACGGGCATATACCTTGCTTGACAGAGGGGTTTGTCACCGTGGTGTTCGCTGCTTTCACATCGGATTCCAGCTGGGCCGGAGCAACCTTAGAAATTGAAGAGGAACCTATGGCTTTGGGATATTAATGGAGGAGGAACCTGTGGCTTTTGATTTGTTGTAGAAGAAAGAAATTAAGGAAGATGATTGGAAAATAAAGAAAAAGAAATTGAAAAGTAGAATAAAAACACAGCTTCGCAAAGCAGAAATAAAAATAATTAAAATTTCAGGTGTGAAGCGCGTGCAAAACACTAGCTCACACATATATGGGTGTGACTTTTAAGAGTGTAAATATTCCGTTTTTAAATAGTCCAGGGGTAATAGGACCCCGTAAAGATAAAGTGTGTAGTTGGGATTTCGATCAAACGTTGAGGGCTCATTTTTCCATTTTCTCTGATTTTTTATTTTTTCGTGAACACTGCTACATATACCAACGGGCAATTCACGGAATCCCCTTATTTTGGGTGGTCTTTAATTTTTGCCCCTCAAATTGAAATTCTTTAATTTTTCACCTTTGTCTAAAATTTCTGGGTTCCGGGTTCGAACCCTCACTCAATCAAAAAGTAAAAAGAATCTGTAAAACATAGTTTGGATTTGTAAGACAGAGATGTCTTTATACAGAGTTTCAAACTCTACCTTAAGACATGATTTGCATTAAGATAGAGTTTTTGACTTTAGGCATAAGACAAACTTTACCTTATGATTTTTTTTAATTTAGCAGGAATTCAAACTCGGAACTTAAAGATATTTTTAAGCCAAGTACAAAAATAAAAGATTTCAAATTTAGAGGGCAAAAATTAAATTGAAGGATAATCCGCGCATACACAAAGTATACCAACCCAAGTAACTACCGAAAAAAGTTTTTAAAATGAAAAATTAACAGTATCCCAAAGCCGACCAAGTAAGAACCGATAGTATTGAAAGGGCAGTCGAATTCGCCAACATATCTCAGTATCCTCCTGCTGAGCAAAAAAAATCGAAGTGCCTGAAATCAAATCGCGAAGAAGAAAAAGATGCCGTTGAGTGCAACAATGGTTGGATCCCTATTGGGATTAGGCACTCAGATGTACTCTAATGCCCTTCGCAAACTCCCTTACATGCGCCGTATGTATCCCTTTTCTCCTCGATTCTTGAAATAAATAATTAATTTTTTTTTATTTTTCTGATGATTTTTGTGTTTGGGTTTTGTAGATCCGTGGGAACATTTGTTGGGTATGGGAATTGGTGTGGTGGCTGCTAATCAGATGGTGAAATGGGAAGCTAAGAGTAATGAAGATCTTGATAAATTGCTCGAGAAATCTAGGCTTGCTAATGAGCGTCGTTATTTCGGTAAGTTTAATATCAAGCCAATTTGGATTGAATTACCGGATTTTTTCTAGTACCCTTTATTGCATTTCACTGTTTAGATTAAGTTTTGCTAATGAAAATGCTAAAAGTTGAGTCTTTTCCTTGAAAATATAGGGAAAGTTACACGTTTGGTCGGGATGCCAAGAATAATTACATTCGCTAACCAAATATGCAAAAAATATACACTATTTTGTGTAAAATATGTGTATCTTTTGTAATTAAAAATTAATATACAAAAGATATACATTTTTCGGCTATTATTTTGGTGGTCAGCTATACAGTGTAAAAATCCCTAAAAGTTATTGAAGGATATACATGTGAGATGCGCTTAGGTGAAGTTCTACTACTGAAAATGCTAAAAAAATGAGTGTTTTCCTTAAAATTTAGGGAAAGGTACACATTTGGCCAGGTGGCCAAAAATAATTACATTCGCTAGCCAATTATGTATAGTATCCTTTATTGCATTGCACTGTTTCTATCTATTGGAAACTATGCAATCACTTAGAAAAGATTCAAGCTTTGAAATTGACAACTGGGGATGTGCTTAGTGAAGTTCTATTGCTGAAAATGCTAAAAAAAATTGAGTTTTTTCCTTCAAATTTATTGAAGGATATACATGTGAGATGGGTAATCTGAAAAAGGATTCTTTTTTGTGTTGTTCACAGTTAGGAGTGGTAAACGGGCAGGTCGGATATTGGCCGGTAAAAAACGGGTTAAACAAAAACGGATAAAATATCGACTAGCCCATATTTAACACGGATAAAAAATGGGTTAATAGACGGCCATGCTTTTAGGAATATTCAGGTGATAACACAAGCTAAAAGCCGAAATAAGCTTAGACTCCCTGAAAGTAAAGAACTCATGAAAATAACAAGTAGACAAATGAGTATTGATAATATGGACATACAACAAATTTGGATTGAACCCCAGATTTTTTCTAGTACCCTTTATTGCATTTCACTGTTTATGTATTAGCAACTATGCAATGTTCGAAATTGGCAATCCCAGATGTGGTTAGATGAAGATCTGCTACTGAAATTGCTAAAATTTGAGTCTTTTGCTTAAAATTTATACACATTTGGCCAGGCGTAAAAAAATAATGACATTAGCTAGCCAAATATACAAAAATTATACACTAAAAAGGGCAGCCCGATGCACTAAGCTCTCGCTATGAGCGGGGTCCGGGGGAAGGGCCGGACAAAAATTATACACTATTTTGTATAAAATATACATTTGTCGGCTATTATTTTGGTGGGCGGCTATACAGTGTGAAAATCCCTAAAAGTTATTGAAGGACATACATGTTAGATAGGTAATCTGAAATGGGGTCGATCCCAGTTGTTTGTTGGTAAAATAAATCCTTATCTTCTAGAGGACGTACTCAGGCAATGGGAGGTAGTGCAATTGATAGAGGTATCCTTAGAAAACGTGGGAACTGTTTTTGTTTTTTTAAATCTTAAAAAATGTGGGAACTGTTCGTGATTCCATGCCTGAAATTTCCTAGGATGTCTTTAAAGTAGTGAATCACCTGTTTTGAACTTTAGAAAACTGTCTTTCAGGATATTGGCTATCACTGCCAATTGGGGTCCTTTCTTTAAAAGATCCTATTTTTCGAGTCTATGTTAATTCTTATCTATTTATCTTAATATAGTGAAGAAGTTTGTAATTTTGGTTGTGTTTCATTGGATCCTAGTTTTACTTTTGTGTTTCAAGTATCTAATTCTTGGATGTTAATGGATCTTGTAGTTCATTTTGATAAAGAATGGATCTTGTTGTTCATTTGAGGCTTCCTAAATTATCATGTAATTTGCTAGCTTTACAAGGATTATTGAATTGACCTTAAAGCTGAAGTGTGTATTGTGAGATTGAACGGAGCTCTAATAGTACCAGGACTAGCCTCAAAGATCTGTTATGCTTTTGGATTGGAAGCCCTAATATTTCCAGTAGCATGTATAATTTTCCCCTTAGATGGCTATTGTACCTTAAGGGTGTGTTTGTGATGAAGGAAAATGTTTTCGTGGCAAACAAGTGAGTTTGAAATCACAAGTCAGATTATCTAGCAAAAACTGGTCAGTGAGGTTAGATTTGTGGGAAGGTGAAAGATGGAGGAAAAAGTTTGGTGTGGAATTGGAAGGTTAATCGGAGGGGAGGGGAGGAGACGGTCAGGCTTCTCTCTCATGCTCTAAAACGAATGCGTGTGAGGTTTTTTATTGGCCTCAGAGAATATTTTAATGATGCTTTTCATCCCAACCATTCTACTGCATAGTACTATATTTAAACAGTAGAAATATCTTATCAACACCCAAAAACCTAGATGTCTCCCACGTTTAAACAGTTTATTCTCCGGAATGTAATACACCCCGTGAGAGAGAACCAACTACTCCTTTGTTGGAATCAGCCAGACACATATCCTCATCATTATCAGATCGAGATGCTTCTTGTTCCTCCGTCACAATTCCCTTTCCTTTGCCATCCATATATCTCAGCCTCTTTGTTTTCTTTCTCTATCACCTTCTTCAATTGTTACTCCTTTGTTAGAATAGGGAAACAAGATAGAAAGGTCTCCATATGCAATTGTAGCATTTGTCTAATCAGCTAAACCAACAAATATATTGCTACTCTGTTGGAGAGAGGATCAGACACAATTGGCACCTGTGGTGGATCTGATGGTGGTGCCGAAGTGGGTCGATTCTCGTGACTTGGTTGGATGCTCTATTTTTATCCTTACTGGTGTCTCCAAGACCTATTGCATCCAAATGGATTTTAGCATCCAACACCCATGAGAGGTAGTTTTTGCCCGAAATATCAAGGGCAACGAACTCAAGTTTCGTAAAATTAGCCATAGATTAGAGAGAAGAAAAACAGTACATTAGTCTTCAAAATAATTTCTTGAGACGGTAGAGCATCGTGCTGATAACGTGTTATAAAACAAAGATAATTTAGAAAGAACTATGCAATTAACTAGACATAGTAATAGGAAGAGAAGACAAATATTAGGAAGAGAATGTTTTCTTCATGCTGATAACATGTTACAAAACAAAGATAAAAGAACTATGTAATTAACTAGAACTAATAATAGGAAGAGAAGACAAATATTAGGAAGAGAATGTTTTCTTCTTTCCTTTTCTTTTTGGTGTGTGTCAAATGAGTTGGCAAAGCTTCCTATTTATAGAATTTTTTGCCTCTCAGCATACAACATACAACTTGTGCAAGTTGATCTACAACTAGGATACAACTTTCAAGTACAAGTTGTACTGTCACTTTAATTACAAGTGTTACAATTTACGTGTTTACATGGGGTATTGCCTTATCTTGGTGATCTACGAAGCAGTCTATCATGGCTACTTCATCAAATCATGCTGAGATAATAGTTGTTCATGAAGCAAGCCGAGAATGTGTGTGGCTAAGGTCAATGATACATCTCATTCGAGAAAATGTGATTTGAAATGTGACAAAATACCACGATCTTATATGAAGATAATGCAACATGCATAGCCGAGTTAATGGGAGGATTCATAAAAGGGGATAGAAAAAAGCACATTTCACCAAAGTTTTTCTCCCCACGCAATCTTCAAAAGAATTGTGATATCAACGTACAACATATTCGTTCAAGTGATAATTTAGCAGATCTTGTTCACTAAGGCATTGCCAACCTCAACATTTAAAAAGTTGGTATACAAGATTGGAATGTGTCATCTTCGAGACATTAATTGATACTTCTTTTAGGGGGAGTAAAATACGCGTTGTACTCTTTATTCTTTACCAAGGTTTTATCCCATTGGGTTTTTCTGGTAAGGTTTTTAACGAGACAAATAGCAATGCGTAGTACTAGATATGTGTACTTTTTTTCTTTACTTGAATTTTTCCCACGAGGTTTTTTCTAGTAAGGTTTTAACGAGACATATTATCTATTACTAAAACATCGAGGGATTATATGGAAGGAACCTCTGCTAAGAATGGAATGCATTGATTTGGGACACTTCTTCTCCTTATTTAGCTTTCAAGTGGGAGAGGACTTCCATAGAGTCATTCGTTTAGCTTGAGGGATAAATTACGTGGCTGACCTGCCAGTCCATCAAATATCGTAGTTTATCCTTAAGAGCAGGAGGTTCCTTGTGTGAAACAAGGGGGAGTGTTATAAACTGTTTTAACAAGTTGTATTTTGGATCTACTATTAATAGATAAAACTAGAAGTGTAAATTGTACCACTTGTACTTAAAGTGACAATACAACTTGTACTTGAAAGTTTTATCGAAGTTGTAGATCAACTTGCACAAGTTGTTTGTTGTATGTTGAGTGGCAAATTTTTTCTACAAATAGAAAGTCTTGCCTTTTCATTTGATTCACACCAAAAAGAAAAGGAAAGAAAGAAGAAAATATTTTCTTCCTAATATTTGCATTCTCTTCCTATTACTAGTTCTAGTTAATTACATAGTTCTTTCTATATTATCTTTGTTTTATAACAAAATGTGTATAGATTCTTGGAATAATTGTGGTTCAAGCCAATTGGCTCTTACGATAAAGCTGGAAGCAACAAGTCCCTTTAAATACATTCTTTACTCTTAACAACATTAAGCCTAACATTACAAGACTGATCCTCAAAGGATTTTTGAAATCAATGTTGGTTCTACCTTAGTGGATATTGACATGAAGGCCAAGCCTATGGACAAATTTGAGAAACTCAAAAGTTATGATCAGAAAGTTATCTATCTCAAAAGTTTCATCACGAAGAGGAGATGCAAAATTTTTGCCAAATAAAAGCAGAAGCTTCACAAGGTAAGGATTTGGTGAACTTGGAAAAATTCTCCAAAAGTACCTACAGAGAAGTTCTCATGCTCCTAAACAAATTCTTCCAAAGTACGTGTGAGGTTGTTTATTGGCCTATTAGAATATTATAATGATGCTTTCCATCTTTCATGTTCTGAGATCCCACGAGCTTTACATTTATATTCTAGTAAGAAAAAGGTATATTTTGAAGAAATGTCCTTTAAGTCAAACGTTAGGTATCAAATTCTCCTCCCATCCCAATATATATGGTGGGTTTGACTGGGCGCAAAATTTTAAGAATGAAAGAAGTTATTTTTGAAGGTGTGAGAGGTTGGCTATGGACGGGTTCAGGAGGGGTAGAGGTAGGCCGAGGAAGTATCGGGGAGAGGTGATTAGACGGGATATAGCGCAAGTACAACTCACTGAGGACATGACCTTAAATAGGGGTTATGGAGGACACGTATTAGGGTAGAAGGGTAGTAGGTAGTCCAGTATAGTCCTACCTACGCTTACAAATTGGCAGTTGTAGTAATATTATTGTAGGCTCGCTTAGCTTAGCATACTGGTAGGCACAGTATTGTTTGACGTTTGATTTATGCTGCTATGTGTATGTGTTTGTCTTATTTAGTTGCATTAGATATTGCTTCTCTTTTGCTTCTTTCCTTTCAGAATTCGCTATCATGACTTGCTCAATTCGTTTGTCGTACTTTACTTTGCTTGAGTTTGTGCCTTGTCTTAAGCCGAGGGTCTCTCGGAAACAACCGCTCTACCTACCAAGGTAGAGGTAAGGTCTGTGTACACTCTACTCTCCCCAGATCCCACATTGTGGGATTTCACTTGGTATGTTGTTGTTGTGGTGGTCTAAGATAAACCAGACATTTGTGTGTCTAAAAAAATCTCATTAAGAGTAAAATGAAAAGTTTAAAGTTACAATTTCTAAATATAGAAATGTGTCATTCATTTTTGGGACAACCTAAAAAGGAAAGTGTCCAGGACGTAGGGAGTAGTAAAAAAGAAAAAGGACATGGTGTAGAATTCCGAAGGTGAAGACACTAAGAAACATGTCGTAAGAAGTCCTAAAGTGTTATGGTTAAACTTCTTTAAACTGTTAAGTAATTTGCCATTTATTTTGGCCTTAAGGAACTAGGTTAGCTTGAATAAGCTCAATTATTTCTGAAAGCTGTGTGGGTTCATTTACAGTGAGCTATTGGCTGTGGAACTTTGATGCCTTGATTTTCTTTCCTATCGAGCATTGAAGTGTAGTGTAATGATTCGGGTTGTCCTCGAGATTAAGAGATCGTGGGTTCAAATGCTACCCAAATTATGGTACTTAGAATTAAATATGTTAACAAACCCTCGTATGCAGGTGTTTGTTCTATCTGTTTGTGGTTCAAATAGCAGTATAAGCATCGGGCAAGAAAAAGTAATGTAACCAGTGATGCTGATTAAAAGCAAAGTCCCTCTATAGTCGTAACCTACAAAAGCAAGAACAAATTAACACAGTTAATATGTTCAATTGTTTTTCATTTTATGGATTTTGAACATTTCTGACATAAATGCCTTATGCCTCTAAAAATGTTCAAAATCCATTTTTTACTGTATTAAAGAAAATGGGATGGGAACATTTTGGTAAGGAGTGCATGAAAATGACGTGAAATTTATATCTAAAACCAGGGTAACCCTTTTAGAAACTCTTTATGATGAGTAGAAGCGCTACAATATCTAAAGCTAAAAAAAACTGATGGAGAAAGGATCGAATTGTCCCTATGTTCAACCACGATGAAATAGAATCAAGTTTTGCTTCATGTTTGCGTTTGTATGCTTTAAGGTGTAGGCATTCTGAAAGTTACTATTCTGGGCTCTACGATTTTGTTGGAGTGGCTTTCTTTTATGCTACGTGTAGTCTATCAGTATATTCTTTGGACTCTTATATTTTTCCTTGTCCTAATCTCAGTTGAATTTTGTAGTCTATCGTTAAATTCTTTGGACTCGTATATTTTTCCTTGTCCTAATCTCAGTTGAACTTTGTAGTCTATCGGTATATTCTGTGGACTTGTATATTTTTCCTTGTCCTAATCTCAGTTGAACTTTTGTTGCAGATGATGATGAGGATTAAAATTATGGGTGGTCTCCGGAGAATATGCTGTTTGCTTAAGCAATTGTTCCCTCTTTGTAAGGTTTGCAGTACTTTGATCTTTGTATCGGCGAAGAACACTTTGCAATAATCATATTTGAATGTTTTGCAAAATGTGTTCCCTAATAATGAGATCATCCATAGTCTCCTATGACTGTTTGGATCATTATATGTTACAAACCTGAAATTTCTTTAACTTAATCAAACAATCTTTTTTCTTTTCTGATTTTGTACCTCTCTGGTTTGCGACGTGTTGTTTTCATAAAATGTGTTTTCGAGCAGGATTCTTCAGATGAACCTCTTTACGGAATACTGTTTTTTCTTCATAGGGTGGAAATGTGCTTTCGTGTATTAGAAAGCTATACATCGACCCGCTTGACCATGTCCATCGCTCATACCAGCAACAAAAATAATAGCGATAACAAGAATAACTAATGGTAAAAAAAAGGCAAATGTCTTTTCTTATTGAGAGCGATATAGCAGCTGCGATGAAGTTTTCCTAGCTAAGAGGAAATTTTCTGTGCTAAGAGTTCGGATTCATAACTTTTATTTGACCCGCAGCAAACTGGATTACATAGAGACAGTGTCATCGATTGGAAGCCTACTTTAATTACAGCCAATCATGAAAATATATTTAGTCATTCTTCTGAAATTTATTGATTCTACCAATTTGTGTATTATTGTTACTCCTCTCCTGGATCTTCTATTCCATCTTCCAAAACACCTTATTCTATTGGGTTGAGTTTTTATGGCAGAAGAAATCAAGAAATTAACTTTGATTTATTGAGTAAGTACTGTGTCTTGGGGTTAAAACTTCCATTAAACCATTTGCACTCTACGTGGGAGTTACTAAATATAACCGTGATTGTAGAGAACTATACTACTACGTACTAAAGAATGATCTAAAAAATTTCTAGTTTTCCATTGCATTTCTCATTGAAAAATATTCGTTAGCTATTTCACACTGAATGTTAGTGAAAAATATCTAAATAGTAGTGTTTTTACACGGAAAAATTAAGAAGTTTTTCAGCGTTTCAATGAAACCTATTTCTCATCATGCGTTTTTCCAGTGAATTGGTTTGATGAAAATAATGTGGGGAAATCTTATTTTATAGCACAAAATTTTTGAAGAAAAACCTTTATTTCTTGTAGTGTCTTGAAATGTAAACTTTGAATATTCAAACTATATCCAATCATTTTGATCTTAACAAACAAGTTGCACATATGATGATCTACATTAATCAATCATAATTATATATTCAAATTGTTTGATTTGTTAATAGATTTTAATTTAAAAATGCTGGTTAAAGATAAAAACACTAACACGGATTCAAGAACTAAATGAGGAAGAATAAACCACACCAAAACAAGTGCATAAGCTATCCAAAAGTTTCGTTTAAGAGTTGTGTAGGAGCCGCGCGAACGCAGGCCCCACTACCATAAATTATGACGTAGGCTCGACCACTTGGGCCGACCTTAGGAAAGTGCCCCTCCAAAGTGCAATGGAGATCACAAACCTAGGCCATGGGTCGTTTTGATCACCCATTTACCCCGTCCAGGTAAGTATGTTTCATCGAAGCTCTGCCCTAATTTTCTATATCCTTCCAACTCATGCATTCCTATGTCTCTGCCGATGAGGGACATCACACATTTAAGCTTACTATTTAATTAAGTGCTTAATGAAATAAAATATTGTTACTTAGTTAAGGTTGTCTCAAATTAAGACTAAATGTGAAGCAATTGGCAACACAATGAGCTTATCATAGCTGTTGAAAGCCAAAAAAAAATCATATTCAAACTAATTACTATCTTTCTCAGCTCATATAGAAGAAACATGAGATATCATTTTTGAGCAGAAATATGTGTATAGGCCGGGATGGAGCTAGTGTGCACCTTACGGATTCAGTCAAATCCAGTAACTTTGGCCCAAACCTTGTCCTTTCTCTAAGAAATTCATTGAATATGTACAAATTATTAATTAAAACCCAATAACGTAAAAGGATTAAAATTCCAAACCTATAAGCTTCAAATCTTGGCTCCTATGCCCATATGTATGTCATGGAAAAAGGGCAAAAAATACAGCAATTCCGCTGTTGTTATGTGAGACTACAAATGTGATAAAACAGAGTTAATATTAACCTCTGTCCCAAAAGAATTTTTTTTTGGTATCCATGGTACTGCTTATGTGTTTACAGAATATGCAAGTTTTAAAAATAATTGGTTTTATATAAAACTTGCCTCAAAATCTTATACTTGAATTGTTGGGGGAACTCAAAGAAGAGAACCCCTCCAAAAATAGGCGTATACCACTATTTGTAGCGAGCACACAGTATTCTTTAGTAAAAGGCAAAAGAATAGTTAGCTTTGTGCTCACCGCGTGGCTGCATGGGAGCCGATGTTTATTGGCTGTAGCTTTTATGTTGGAGTAAACAGCGGGCAGTTGCCTTCTATTTCGATGTGGGAACCGTAGAAGATTGATTGTATGGTTTCATATTATGATGGTACTTTAACTAGAACAATTTTTTATATATAGTTTTTCATTCGTCGGTGATTGGTATCTACACTGAGGTTTGAATAAATTTAGATTTGAATTGAAAAATCTTATTAGAGGATAAAATGTTCCCCAACAAAAAGTATTTAATAATTAGGGCTCAAATCTGAGACTTCTAATGAAAAATGAAAAGATACTTACCGCTCTGTTACAAGGTAAAGCTTATCTTGACCTATCTATACTTTTTTTTCTAATGAAAAAACGACTTAAGTCATTAGTTTTCTTCATCTTCTCTTTTAGAAGCCCCTACTTTTGACGAATTTCAGCTATGATTAATATCAGATGAAATAGGCGTAAGAAAAAAATACATTAACAAAAAGGAAGAAGCAAGGTGTGCATTCAATTGTTGAATTGAACTTTATGAATTACGATTTTTCGAGATTTTTCGTCTTGATAAAATATAGAAAGGGATTATCTTTCTATTTAAACAATTAGTAATTAAATTAGTCACTCTTTTCTGGTCGTGTCAATTAAGAGGGAAAGAGAAAACCAGGAAAAATTGACCAATGCCCCCAAAGAAACAAAAAGGCAATCCATACGCATATAAATAAAAGCAGTACCTCTAATTTCTCTAGAAGAACAAAATATTTCGTTATTTTACTTCCTCATACGATTAGTTCATGAAAACGAAAATAAATGAAACTTGTTAACCAAAAAAAAAATAAAAATGAAAGCTGGACTTGTGGATAAATCGTCGTTATTATTCTCTTTATTTCAATTTATGTGATTTAGTTGGATTCAACATGAAGACTTTTGAAACCTTGTCTAAAATATGAGATATATTGTTTGTGTGGTTATAAACCTTTTGAAACTTGTGTCATTAAACATGTAATAACATTGTGATTATAATATTTTTTTAAGTAAGGATAAAGTAGAAAGTGTAAACTTAATTATTTTCAAATTTAGAAACATGCCATATTTTTAATGAATTACAAAAATAAAGTGTATCATTATATATGAACCGGAATATATATATAAGCAACCTTCTAGAATTGATGAATGCTTCTATTGGATATCACCACTAATATGAAGGAATCATAACAAAAGTTACATCAGACATATTGTTATTATGTTTTTTCCCTTTCCAGATTTCACAGCTTAAACATTCTTTATAAAATAATCATGCCTTTTGACATAAAGCTGATCATTAGCTTCACTAATCAATGATCAATCGTGCCCAAATATGAACAACTACCAATTTCTTTTTTCCAACAATGATCAATCGTGCCCAAATATGAACAACTACCAATTTCTTTTTTCCAACAATGTGTAATGCATATTAATATGCATGGAAGATATACTAGGAAAAACTAGAAAAAAAATTGTAAAAAAAATTAACTAACAATCCCATGAAAGTTGGTCCATAGAATTAACATTAGTGTACAACCCACAAGGCGCCAATGCAGAATCCATAAACTCAAAACCAAAGTTAGAGCTGTCGCCAAATGTATTTTCCACCGTTTGATCATGATCATTAACCTTGTAGACATCCTCTTGATCACAAAACTTTGTTTGCGTAATTGGAAATTGTTGATCCCCTTGTAATTTTCCTTGCATTTCTTCTTCTTGTCCATTGACAGTATTTAATAATGTTGTTGGTTCAAGGCCAGTTCCATGCCACATGTTGTTCTCATTTATATACGATGACACATTACTGTTCGTGCTTTCCATTAATGAACAACTCGTGAAATCCAACATGGAATTTCGAGCAGTAATGAGATTTCTATCACTTGTTTGAGACTGAGACGTAATAATTGTACTTTGATTTCTCTGTTCGCTCCACGTGAATGTAGGGTTTTGGTATTCAATGTTGGGAACAATAGGAGTGTAATTGTATGTACTATTATTATTACTATGAGGGAAAGGAGGTAAGGTTGCAAGAGTTGATTTTATTATGTCCATTGAAATTACTTCTTTATTTGTTGAAGTATCAATGGTGAAAAGCGAGGTAGAATCTTGATGATAAGTGTAGTTGTTGGTTTTTTTGGTTGAATTTTTGGTTTTGGTTTTGAGGAGATTGTGAGTATTTGGATCTATCCCTTGAGCAATAAGCTTCTTTTTAATGAAAGAATTCCAAAAATTCTTCACTTCATTATCAGTCCTACCTGGTAAATGTTTGGCTATTTGTGCCCATCTATTTCCCAAGATTCTATGAACATCAATGATGATTCCTTCTTCTTGCTCAGTAAAAGAACCCCTTCTTAGATCTGGCCTCAAGTAATTTATCCATCTCAACCTACAACTCTTTCCACACCTTTGTAGCCCTGCAAAATATTGAAGATATAATTAAATAAATATAAATATACAGTTTCAAATAACTTAAATTTTTAGATGACATAGTTATACAACTAAAAATGGTATGTATTAGAATGAGAGCCTGAATTTAAATCTCACCGTACCGTCACACATTTTAAAAACAAGGTCTAACGACCTCCTTTATACATTGGAATTACCTTATTATCATAGAAAGGAGAACATTTTTTCAGCTAAATATGAGAGAAAGGTTGTACGTGTATTCTCTCTTTCTCCATCTTCAGAAAGAACACTCTTTGAGCATGTTGACTGAATGATTGACACTTGCATCTCTCTTGATTGAAGTGATTTTAGTACCACTTACTAGAAGAATTACATGTGTTTGGCTCATGAAAAGAAGATCATGCCGCCCGTGAAAAAACACATCGAAGATATAATTAAGCTAATAAAAATGTGTTCTCTCTTGCAGTTTAATCTTTGAGATTAGACGGTCACACAATTCACACAGAATTTCAATCAGAAAACAAGAATCCCCCAATAAAGAAGAACAAAAAGAGAAGTATGACAAATGAACAAATATATCATGTGTATATAAATTAAACCTGCTAGTTTAGGAACAGAACTCCAGCAGCCATGGCCATGGGTGGTGATATGTCTAATGAGTTTTTCATCTTCTTCTGGAGACCAAAGACCTCTTTTTACTTTCTGTTTGCTGCAGCAGTGATGGCCCATGCCTATGTCTTTCTCACCACTAGTGTCTTTAAATAAGTTGCACATCTTCATCTATATATATATATATATATGGTGGCTGTTCCCCGAAATTTTTCTCTAATTAATAATATTATAAAATACAATTGTCTTTAATTTACTACAAACATATAGAGAGTGGGGTTTTCTTTCTCCAAATATTTGCAATTACCATACGTGTGCAACAAAGATGAAGTAGACATATTCACAATGACTATAATAGAGAGAGAGAGAGAGTTTAACTTGGAGTGTACTCATTAAAGGACCACCTTTGGTATCGAGTAATTTAGCAGCTTCTCTGAGCCTTCTCTTTTACACATTTTATTTTTAGAGTAAAGTTCTCTGTTTTGACGGTGTATTTTTTTCTTTCATATAATCAAATCAATTATGAGGTAAATGTAGTGTAATTATTTGACGCTTATGGTGGAATGCGGGTAGACGAGGGAAAGTCAAGTTGAAGAACTTGCAGGCTTTTAGGTTGGCTTGCAGGCTTTTAGGTTGGCATGCAAGCTTTTGAAGAACATATGCGCATGACACCTTAGACAAGTCCCACATTAGAATGACAAAGAAAAGTAAAGAATTTTATAAAACATAACTCAAGTTCACATGGTATGCACGTTTTTGAGCTCGATGATGACAAATATCTTTGAGGTCAGTTCGATCATTGCGGACAGGACCCTGAGTCCTAAGGGGGAGGGGTAAAGGGTTTTATAAAGCATACATCATAAGTTCAGTACGCATATATTTGAACTCGATAATGACATAGCTCAAATCAGCAATTTTGTAATGTCATGAGTTAATTAGGCCAACACTGACAATACATGTCATGAGTTTGGCTCGTGACATACAACTTGTTTGTTTTGCTTTTGTGGACCAATAAATCATGTATTCTTAGGGGAAAATGATGTCTGCAAACAAAACTCTAATACAAGAAATGTCTTAACCATATGAAAGGTGAAAGGATAAAATAAACAACTAATAAATGAAAACAACATTTGTCATGATAATTTTTTTTTTTGGCAATAACTATGAAATATTACCATACCAACAAAAATAAAGCAATACACCTAAGTAAGCATCCATAGTCATAACCATCTTCTTGGAAGGGTGCTATGTACTTACAGACCTCAAGGAATACTAATTACAAATAGTTTGTATGAGATACCTATTTTTCCTACCTCTTTTGGAATTTCTAACTTTATTTATCCTCTCCCTAATTACAAGTTTAATCTGTTGTACTACAAAACTGTTACTCACAGTCTTCCCCTGAAAAATCTTATTATTGCGAGCTATCCAGCTATTGTAAATCACTGCACCATATATAGCACTTATCACATCTTTCTT
The DNA here is from genome assembly GCA_034509755.1 of Anisodus tanguticus. Taxonomy (NCBI): domain Eukaryota; kingdom Viridiplantae; phylum Streptophyta; class Magnoliopsida; order Solanales; family Solanaceae; genus Anisodus; species Anisodus tanguticus. Next base: position 13,299,962 of record CM067557.1, read on the forward strand.
GAATCTATTCCAGTGCTTGAGCTTGATGGAATGCAGATCTTCAGATACCCCTCTATGCTGAATTGTCATCCCCAACCACCCTCGAATTTCATCCCATATTGCCTTAGTCCATGGACAAGTGATGAACAGATGAGTTGCAGCTTCCTTAGCATCAATATCACACATAACACAAGTGGTTTCTTCACTGCCAATTTCAATCTCTAGCATCCTCCTCTTGGTAAGCAATCTGCCAAGGAGATGCCAACCATAATATGAACCTGTTCTTTGGCATTGCAACTCTGGTCCATACTATATCTGCTATTTCAATCTTTGGAGCATTTCCAATCAGTGTCACAAAATATTTTTCATTTTGTGTCAAACAATAGTGATCATTATTATACCACCCAAACATCCTCCATTTGAGTTTATGGAGCCTTTTCCAGTACCAACTGCAATCTGCAGGTGGAATATGCTCCCAGAAAGTTTCATTACTCTTCATACACACTTTATTAACCCACTTGACCCATAACAGATCTTTCTTTTCCATCACAAACCAAATCAGTTTCCCTACAACTGCTAAGTTCCACATTTTGCATCTTTTTATATTTAGACCTCCTTGTTGCCTAGGTTTGCATAACTGGTCCCAAGCTACAAGGGAAACCTTCTTCTTCTCACCAGTACTGCCCCATAGAAATTGTCTGTACTTCTGATCCACCTCACACTTTGAGGCAACAAGAACACTGAACCCCAAAAATTATGGAGAGAAAACAGTAGCGTTTTGATAATCTATAACTTACCAGCATATGATAAATGTCTGATAGAAACAGCCTTAATCTTCTCAGTCACTTTATTACATAACTGATGACAATTCAATGTACTCCACTTCTTTGGAGAGAGTGGTAGTCCCAGATATCTTATGGGGAAAGACCCAAGAGCATACCCTGTCAACTGGAGTAACCTCTGTTTAGTACCCTCATCCACCCCAGCTACAAACAAATTTGATTTGTGTATATTTGCCACTAGACCAGTAGCCTGAGAAAAATGGTGTAGTGCCTCCATCACTCTTTGCACAGAAGCTTAATGCCCCTTACAGAACTGTTGGATATGTAAAGCAGTACGGGAAGTAAATATATATTACAAGTGTTCGAAAGGATAAACAAATAGGCCAATGTTCAGAATTGCCGCAAGGTTGTTGAGTCTTGAATCTTGATAACCTGAAATCAAGAAACACTAAATCTGGATTGTTACAACTGTGGCTGAGTCGAGAGATGTCTCTCTGTCTTTAAGACAAGATTGCCCCGTATATATGCTTTTACGTTAACGGGCAATAGTCTCCCAAGATAAAACAACAACTAATCAACACTACAAAGCAAATAGGTTGATTCTGACGAAGAAAACAAACATGAAACGACTTGCTGAAGAATGGAAAAGGAAGGAAGAGTTTTCTGTTTTTGTCCCAATGTTTCTGCTCATGTTTTGGACTTTCTGTTTCTCTTCTGTTTTGTCTCTGTGTATATATGTTGTCTCGTTTTTCTGTTTCACAATTGAGCCAAAAGGCTCCAATATATAGCATAAGGGAGGGACTCCTCAACTGCCAAATAATAGTTGTTAATGGCCATTGAATGAGGGCTGTTTATGGAGGAGTTAATCAGCCAAGTAATGGCTGGTTAATGCTTCAAAAATCAACCCAAACGGTAGGCAGAAACTTTCTTCCTTCCGTAATTCCCAAATTCACATTTTCAGAAACTCCAGGGACCAAACTGTAAATATTATACAATTTGAGGGTCTATCAGAAGAAGCCCAAGGCCCAAGGCCCAAGACCCACGACCCGTGACTCGAGCCCGGACGGGAAGGGACGGGACGGGCGGGCGGCGGCGGCGCGCGTGTGGGCTTAGCCTCGAACCAAAGCACCTCTAGGTCCTCCTTCCTTCAAACACATGGGTTACCCCTTGGGGTCCCAAACCCTTAGCCAATTTTGAGACTTATAAAGAGAGCAATTCTTCCTTTTCCCACCGATGTGGTAGATTCGTCCCACACCATATTTTCATGCATCAAACACCTTACTTCATGGACCAATATCTCTTTCATTTCTTAATGAATTTTGACGATCATTGGCCCTACGGTCATCTACTCACTTAGTAGATTATGCATGTGTAAAGAGACAAAGCCTCCAACATGCGAAACTCTAGTGTTTAAGTCATTAAATACGGGTGGACGCACCTCCCCACCAAAAGCAAATTTCCAACAAGAACAACATCAAATCATCTGCAAATATAAGATGTGTCAGCTCTTGAGACTTACGCATTGGATGAAATCTAAATCTGGGAGTTGTGTCATTTTCCCTAGTATCTTTGATAAGTACTCTATCACCAAGATAAAAAGTAGGGGAGAAATTTGATCCCCTTGCCTCAACCCCCTCTTCCATTCAAAATATCCATGACAATCACCATTCACTTTGATGGAAAAAGTTGTAGTTGTTACACATGTCATGATCAGTTGACAGAATTTAGGGGAAAATCCAAAACCCTTTAGCAAGTCCCCTACAAACTCCCACCTTACCATGTCATATGCATTCTTCAAGTCTATTTTCATCATACACCTAGCTGAGGTTTTCCTATTATAATGTCTCAATAAATCATGACATATGAGAATATTTTGCACCAAAGATCTCCTTTGCACAAAAGCCGCTTGTGTTAGATTAACCAGCCAAGGCAAGACTTGTTTCAGTCTCCCACATAACAACTTAGAGATGAATTTATACACCACATTGCAACATAAAATTAGCCTAAATTGACTAGCATACTCAGGCTTACTCACTTTAGGAATCAATATGATGACAGTTTCAGTTAGTTGTCTAAGCATCCTACATGAAGTCCAGCACAACATCTGTGACCTCTTCATCAACTATATCCCATGAATCCCTGAAAGAACTGTTGGAAATTTACTAATGTGGAATTAAGTTTATCCCATTATTTATGACTCGAACAAGTATGTCAGAAATATCGTTTCCACACACGTGCAATCTTAGTGTCAAGTATCGTAAATTTCGTTAATGAAAGAGATATTGGTACGTAAGTGAAATGTTTGAGACATAGAATGATGGATGGTTATTTGCTAAATGACAAGTGTTCCACGTTGGTAAACGAAGGAAGGATTGTGCAAGGTGTAAGATGGAACGGGTCGGAAAGGGCTGCGGGGCCGAGAAGGGCCGCGGCGCCTCCCAAACTGGGTTGCAGCGCCGCAGCATCACGACTAATTCCAACTTTTGGTTTCTAGAGCCGCGACGCTAAATGCTGCAGCGCCGCGGCGCTTCCTAGGCAGTGGTTGCTCGACGGAATCCCAAAGGTTTGGTTGTTGAGGGGGCTTCAATGGCATTAAAACCACCCAATAATGGCCATTACTTGGACCATTATGTTGTTGCATTACTTGGGGGTTAAATGTCATCCATTACATGGCAATTGATTGCCATTGTGGGGCACTTGAAAAGGCCATCTTGCACACCTATAAATTGAAGCCTTGGCTCAATTCTATAGATGAACATATGAACAGAAAAACAAGTTCACAACACCACAAAGAGATCAGATTTTCCTGATAGCAATCCTTTTCTTAGCAATCTTCATTATTCGTGTTCTTCCCTGAGATCATTTGTGTATGCTTTGAACACTTGATAGTTTATTATTTCATCTTGGGAGACTATTTTCCACACTTCCGTAAAGCCTATATACGGGGGCAATCTTGTCTTAAAGACAAAGAGCTATCTCTTGACTCAGCCGGTGGTGTTGTGGGTTATCTAATCGGTTGCTAAGTGTTTCAGGTGTTAACTTAACAGACGAAGGACTCTAACCGTTCGTATTCTCAGCGGATCTACAAGCCACAAGAGTAGCAGTTCATGTTCTTGTATTTCCAAATACAAGTTCTATAATTGAAGTTTCATTCAAGATCAAGATATTGACAACTTATTGTTGTCCTCGTTGTTGTTTATCCTTTCGATCATTGTAATAGTTATTTAAAATTCCCATTGTTGCTTTACATATTCCAACAAAAACCACTACTCAAGGCATCAAGGCCTGGGCTTTTAGTAATCTTGATACTAAACATGGCTTTTTTAACTTCCTTCCTTATGTACTCTACCAGTAACCCCACATGTTGAGCACGAGTGAGAGTATTATCATTTGTCATAAACACCTCAGCTATAACAACTCTATTTCTATGCGCCTCTTCCTCCAACATGCTCTTATAGTACTTAACAAATATATCAGCTATCACCTCAGGCTCTATCTGCATCTGGTGGTTATCATCTTTCAATTGTGTGACAGCTTGTACCAACTTCCCTTGCTTAATCACAGAGTGGAAGTACTGTGTGTTGTCATCCCCCATTCTTATCCATGTTGCTTTACTTTTCTAAAGGAGTAACTGTTAAGCAAGGTATATACTCGTGATATACACTTGTTATACATGGTGTATATCACGGGTCCTTTGAGTTGAAGCCTAAAATGGTATAAGGCAGACCAGTCCATCTTGGGTTGGCCCATCACGGGCAGTATAATATTTATGTATATTGATGTAATATTATAGTGTAAAGGTTACCTTAATTAGTCTTGTACACTTACCATAGTGATAGGAGTCTTGTACTACTAGAATAAGGTATTGGAGTTAGAATAGGAATAGAATTCTCCTATTATGGAAATATGTAACTTATATATATTCTCTTTCAATTAATGAAAGTAATCAATGGATTATTTCTTTCATGGTATCAGAAGTCTAGGATAGAAATATTTCTGCTCCTCTCCCACAAAAAAATCCTCTCGGTTTCTTCCTCCAACGAGGCCTCCCTTCCAAATTTTCTTGTCCAAATTTCTTGTTCTATTCACTATGACTGATAGGAAAATGTTTCATCCTGCCCTAACAGTTTCTAATATCAAGAGCGTTCTTCCTATTGTTCTTGACATAGAAAACGTCCAATATGGGACGTGGGCAGAGTTGTTCAAAATTCATGCACTTGCACATCAAGTCCTCCACCACATAATTCCTTCGGCTCCTGGCACACAGGATGTACCCACCATGGAGGACAATCCTAAATTATGGATTACTCTTTATGCTACGGTTCTCCAATGGATTTATGCCACTATCTCCTCCAACCTCTTACAAATGATTATTGAACCCAACTCTATGGCTATGGCTGCTTGGGATAGATTGCGTGATATATTCCAGGATAATAGGAATTCCCGTATTGTTACCCTTGAACAGGAATTTTCCCAAGTCACTATAGAGGATTTTTCGAACGTTTCATCCTAATGCAAATGACTCAAGGAATTGACGGACCAACTTCGCAATGTTGGTACTCCTGTTAGCAATGACCGTCTCGTTCTACAGATGGTTGTAGGCCTGTCTGAGGCCTATAACGGCGTTGCTTCGATACTTCATCAAAGTAACCCTCTATCGCAATTTTATCAAGCCAGGTCTATGCTTATACTAAAGGAGGTTGGTTTGGCTAAAATGGCGGCTATTGGCGCTAACTACGTCTTGATGGCCACGTCCAATGGTTCTCCGGCATATTATGACAATTCCGGCCAAAATCGTAACAACGGTGGCGACAAGAAATGTCAAAATCGCAAGAATAAAAAAGGTGGTGGCCGTAGTGGCAATGGCGGCGACGGATGACACACTGAGGGGTCACGGCCTGCTGGACCACCAGCGAACTGGCCATGGGCCAACTGCCAGTGGCCCGCAACTTCTTCTCCACAACCTGGCCCTGGATACGATGGTGGGCCACCGCCCGATCCATGCCCAATTTCCAGCAGCAGTCACGCAGTCAGGCCCAGTTTCAGCAGCAACAGTCTCGCCCAGTTGGTCCTTGACCAGCCCTAGGCCTGCTTGGGCCTCGGCCACAGCAGGCCTTTGCGGCTGAGGGCCCCACTTCCATCCCTTCTCCGACAGATATTTAAGCCACAATGCACACATTGAGATTAACTCATCCGGACCCAAATTGGTACATGGACACAGGTGCCACAAACCACATGACATCCGATTCAGGTACTCTCTCGTCTTATTCCAATTTGAACAACCCTCGTAGCATAATAGTTGGTAATGGTAATACTATTTCAATTCATGGTTATGGTCATAAAACTTTGTCTCCCCCCATCCACCCATTGTCTTGAAAAATACCCTTCATGCCCCTAAATTGATTAAAAATTTAGTGTCTGTTCGTAAATTCACCATTGACAATTCCGTTTCAATTGAATTTGATCCGTTTGGTTTTTCTGTGAAGGATTTCAAGATGGGGAATCTTCTTATGAGGTGTGATAGTAGGGGAACTCTTTATCCTATCACGCCCAGTTCCGATTTCTCGAGTCAAGTCTTGCCATCAACCTTTGCAGCTCTTGCTCCTTCCTTATGCCATGCTCGTCTAGGTCATCCGGGGTCTTCTATTTTGTCTTCCTTAGATAAAAATAAATTTATTTCATGTAAGGGTACGCGTAGTACTCCGATTTGTCCATCTTGTTCTTTAGGAAAACTTCTTAGGTTACCATTTGTAGACTCTAATTCTCATACTTCAATGCCATTTGATATTATTCATAGCGATTTATGGACATCACCTGTTCTCAATTCTTTGGGTCATCGGTACTATGTTATATTTTTGGATGATTATTCTAAGATTTTATGGACTTTTCCAATAGCAAAAAAATCTCAAGTTTTTTCCATCTTCCTAAAATTTAGAGCATTCATTAAAACCCAAATTGAACGGAAAATCAAAAATATTCAATGTGATAATGGAAAAGAATATGATAATGCGGTGTTTAGGGAATTTTATGCTAATAATGGGATCAATTTTCATTTTTCGTTCCCTCATACGTCTTCACAAAATGGGAAAGCCGAACGCAAATCATTAATAACATTGTTCGAACTTTATTGATTCATGCTTCAGTACCCCCTCATTTTTGGCATCATGCTCTACAAATGGCTACATATATTCTTAACATCCTTCCGTTCAAAGGTTTGACATATTCGTCCCCTCTTCAAATTTTATATTATAAGACTCCTTCGTATTTACATCTTAGGGTTTTTGGGAGCTTGTGTTATCCAATGTTTCCATCAACCACAATTAACAAACTTCAGGCCCGTTCTACCCCTTGTGTGTTTTTGGATTATCCGTCAAATCATCGTGGTTACAAATATTTTGATTTATTGTCAAATAAACTCATCATTAGTCGCCATGTTATTTTTTATGAATCCCAATTCCGTTTGCCAAATTGAGTAGTCCTGTGCCAAGTTCGTATAATTTTTTAGATGACGGTATCCCCGTATATTATTCACCACTTTTCAGACGTGTCCCGCACCTCAAATCCACCAGCGGGCCCACTGCCCGCTGGCCCTACAGTTCCGGACAATGTTCACGTAATCGGACCAATGTGATGAAACCGGGCTAGCTTCCCGACCCGATAACGCCACGCCATCGTTCGATGCGGTACCCGATCCGATTCGAGCACCAATTTCCAGTGTTGGCCCAATGGGCCCACTGCTCGTTGGTCGGTCCGTCCCATGTCCCGCTAATTCCTAAAATCCTCCCAATTCTTCCCAAGTCATGGACCAGTCACTCATTGTCAACGGGGCATTTTTAAACCAAAAATGCATTTTAATTTACATTCTAATGTTCTTAAATCACCCTTACCCCGTAATCTTATGTCTGCGTTAAATGACCCGAATTGAAAAATTGCTATAACTGATGAATATAATGCTCTTATTGATAATAAGACGTGGGAGTTGGTGCCCCGTCCATCTGGTATTAATATTATTAGGTCTATGTGAATTTTTGCTCATAAGGACAATTCAGACGGTTCATTTGCAAGGCATAAGGCTCGGCTTGTGAGTGATGGTAAGACTCAGCAGGTTGGTGTAGATTGTTGGGAGACGTTTAGTCCGGTGGTCAAGTCGGCCACTTTTCGCACTGTACTCATCTTGGCTCTTTCTAAAGCATGGCCCATTCATCAGTTACATGTGAAGAATGCGTTCTTACATGGTGATCTCAAGGAAACAGTCTATATGCATCAGCCCTTGGAGTTTAGGGATCCCAAATATCCTAATCATGCATGTTTGTTGAAAACGTCCTTATATGGGCTTAAGCAGTCTCCACGGGCCTGGTATAAGAGGTTTGCCGACTATGTCTCGACTATTGGGTTCACTCACAACAGGTCGGATAATTTCTTGTTCATATATCATCATGGTTCGTCCTTGGCTTATATACTATTGTATGTGGATGATATTATCTTGACTGCTTATTCCGATGCCTTACGCCAGTCTATTATGACAATGCTCACTTCTGAGTTTGCTGTGAAAGACTTGGGGCCCTTGAGTTATTTTTTGGGGATTGCTGTCACTCGTCATGTAGGTGGATTATTCTTATCACAAAGGAAGTATGCAACCGAGAATCATTGAGAGGGCTGGGATGTCATCCTGTAAGTCCACATCCACTCCGGTTGATACTAAGCCCAAATTAGGTGCTACGGCCAGCGCACCATACGAGGACCCGACCCGTTATCGCATTCTTGCAGGGGCCCTTCAGTATCTCACATTCACGAGATCAAATATTACGTATGCTATACAACAAGTGTGTTTGTTTATGCATAATCCCAGGGTTGAGCACATGAATGCGCTCAAACGCATCATTTGGTATATTCAAGGTACACTTGACTATGGCTTGCATTTATATCCTCCATCGACGTCCACACTTGTCTCGTATACACATGTTGATTGGGGGGGCTGTCCGGACACCAAACAATCTACGTCTGGCTATTGTATGTTTCTTGGCAATAACTTGGTCTCATGGTCTGTCAAACGTCAATCCACTTTGTCCCGATCCAGTGCCGAGGCCGAGTATCAAGGGGTAGCTAATGTGGTCTCGGAATCATGTTGGTTACGTAATTTGTTGTTAGAGCTTCATTGTCCTATTCAGAAATCAACCTTGGTTTATTGTGATAATGTTAGTGCCATCTACCTTTCTGGTAATCCGGTTCAGCACCATCACACTAAACATATCGAGATGGACATTCACTTTGTTCACGAAAAGGTTGCTCGTAGTCAAGTACGCGTCTGTCATGTCCCGTGCAGGTATCAAATTGCCGACATCTTTACAAAAGGGTCTTCCCTCTGTATTTTTAAAGATTTTAGGGACAGTCTCAGCGTTCGAAGATCGCCCGCTATGACTGCAGGGGTGTGTTAAGCAAGGTATATACCTGTGATATACACTTGTTATACATGGTGTATATGACAGGTCCTTTGAGTTGAAGCCCAACACGATATAAGGCAGACCAGCCCATCTCGGGTTGGCCCATCACGGGCAGTATAATATTTTTATATATTGATGTAATATTGTAGTGTAAAGATTACCTTAATTAGTCTTGTACACTTACCATAGTGATAGGAGTCTTGTACTACTAGAATAGGGTTTTGGAGTTAGAATAGGAATAGGATTCTCATATTATGGAAATATGTAACTTGTATATATTCTCTTTCAATTAATGAAAATAATCAAGGGATTATTTCTTTCAGTAACATCTCATCTCAATAGCTTACTCTTTTGAAATCTCTCCCAACTTCCTTCTCTGCTTCCTGCGACCGTCTACACACAGGATTCAGTTGTAGCTGTTGTTGTATAGCCCTCAACTTCACCCTACATGTCTCCACCTTTGTAAGTACACTGCCAAAATGCTGGTTGTGTAAACCCCTCAGTTTATGCTTGAGATGTTTTAGCTTTTTCACTAATTTAAACATATTATACCCTTCTATTTGTATCTGACATCCTTCTCTTACAATATATTTGAACTGTAAGTCAGTACTCCACATGTTACAATACTTAAATGCTTTCCTTTGTGATGGTACAACATTTTGTTGGATATGTAAAGCACGTACGAGAATAGTAAATAACTATTACAATGATCGAAATGATAAACAACAAAGATTACAACAACAAGTTGTCAATCTCTTGATCTTGAATTGAAACTTCAAATATGGATCTTGTATTCGAAAATATAAGAACATGAACTGCTACACTTGTGGATTGTAGATCCGCTGAGAATCCGAACGGTTAGAGTCCTTTGAGATTCAAATTCACACCTGAAACACTTAGCAACCAATTAGATAATCACAACACCACCGGCTGAGTCGAGAGATGACTCTCTGTGTTTAAGACAAGATTTCCCCCGTATATAGGCTTTACGGAAGTGTGGACAATAGTCTCCCAAGATGAAACAATAAACTATCAAATGTGCAAAGCCTACACAAATGATCTCAGCAAAGAACACGAACAATGAAGATTGCTAAGAGAATGATTGCTTATCAGGAAAACTGATCTCTTTGTGGTGTTGTATACTTGTATGTATATTGTGGGCATCTATAGAATTGAGCCAAAGGCTTCAATTTATAGGTGTGCAAGATGACCTTTCAAATGCCCCATGTAATGGCCCTTTAAACCACCAACTAATGTAGCCAAATAATAGATGAGTTATGGAGGAAAAACTGCCATGTTAATGCTCCAAAACCTCTCCATAATCAGCCAAACTTTTGGACTTCTGTCGAGCACTCACTGCCTGGGAAGCGTCGCGGCGCTGCAGCATTTAGCGTCGCGACTCCAGAATGCCAAGCAAGGAATTAGCGTCGCGGCGCTGCAAGGGGGGCGCCACGGCACTCCGGCGCTGCGGCCCAGTCCGGGAGGCGCCGCGGCCCTTCTCGACTCCGCGGCCCTTTCCGACCCGTTCCATCTTACACCTCGCACAATCCTTTCTTCGTTTACCAACGTGGAACACTTGTTATTTATCCAATAACCGTCCATCATTCTATGTCTCAAACATTTCACTTACGTACCAATATCTCTTTCATTAACGAAATTTACGATACTTGGCACTAAGATTGCACGTGTGTGGAAACGACATTTCCGACATACGGAGCCCCAATTGTTCGAGTCATAAATAATAGGATAAACTTAATTTCATATTAGTAAATTTCCAACCCATTCACCATGTTGATGTGCATTGGACAGTGATCACATCCCTTTATTCAAGAAATGAGCTCTACAAGCTGGCATTTCATCCACCCATTCATCATTTACAAATGACCAATCAATTTTAGAAAACATTCTTCCATTATCCCCTTTATCATTCCATGTGCAAGTACACCCATTATTTGTCAATTCTTCAATATGACAATCATTTAAACACCCTTGGAAAATCCACCATTCAACCCTAGTAACTTTGTTTTCCCCTATTATGTCCTCACTGTGCAGCACTGCATTAAAATCCCCTAAAACCAACCAAGTGCAAGTTATTCCACCCCCTACTTGAGCCAAATATCCCCACAGATCATCAACGGCTTTTCCCAAACACTTGTATACATATCTTTGTCTCAAATAAAGTTGGCTTTTAGTCATAAGTATAACATACTCAAATAATTACGTAATAGGAAAACAAACAAACAAAAAGAAGAGTACAATTATGAGTCAAATATGTAAAGACACAATTTCACTTTTAATGTTCTATTGATGAGATTAACTTTTTATTTATTATTTTATTTTAGACATGCTTTCAAAAAGCCAACAAATTTACCAATTAAAGCCTGCCGACGGACATGAGTACATGACAACACAAGAAACTGTTAATTTTTAGTATTATGATGTTATTTTCTTCAAAATGCGTGCAAAGAATTCTTTAAAAAAATGAGATGTTATGATGTTATTGTTGGTTACAATGGTGCAGGAAACTGAAATAAGTAATTGCTAAGTATTACAACACAATGAAATTACAACAAACTGAAATTTCAATGAACTGGAACAAGAAACTGGAACAGTTTTGATATGTTGAGTCGAGTGATGACACTATGTCTTTAAGACAAGATTGCCCCATATATATCATTTCTATGTTCTGGACAATAGTCCCCCAAGATAAAACAGCAACTCAACAAATGAGCAAAAGAAACTCAAGTGTTACTTTGAAGAATTTTGAGTAATGAAATGATGCTAGAAAATAGTAGGAAGAATCTGATTTCGTTTGTATGTTCTGTGTTTCTCAACAGTTGTGCAAAGGCTTCATTATATAGTTGAAGGAGAGGACTTACCAACTGCCCACATAATTACTGTTACTGGCCAAGTAATGACAATTATGGAGGTAGTAATTCAGCCAAAATAAATGGTGAATTGATGTGCAAAGGATTAGCTTTTAGGGAGAGTTATTCAGCCAAAATAAATGACTGAATTGAGTGCATATTAAGGCTGGTTAACATTCCAAAAACCAACAACAAAAGCACAAGTTCTCTGCCCAATTTAACTTATCAGAAATTTCAGGGACCAAACTGTAAATATGAAGCAATTTGGGTCCAAAAAGATAATACCAGAAGAAGCCCACGACCCGCGACCGGACGTGCGGGCGGCGTGCGTGTGGGCTTATCCTCGAACCGAAGCACATCTAGGTCCTCCCCCCTTTAAACACATAGGATACACCTTGGGGTCCCAAACCCCAAGCCAATTTTGAGACTTATAAACTAAACGAATCTTTCTTCCCCCACCGATGAGGGAGGATGGGTCTTTACCACATTTTTCCATGCTTCAAACACCTCACTTCGTGGATCAATATCTTTTTCATTTCTCAACGAAATTTGACGATCCTTGGCCCTACGGTCATCTACTTACTTAGTAGATTATGCACGTGTGAAGAATCGAAGTTTTCAACATCCGGAACACTAGTGTTTAAGTCATTAAAGATGGTTGGACGCAACCTCCGCCAAAAGCAAATTTTCAATAATTATTTAATGAAAAATGTATACAAAATAATATTAAAATATATAATGGTATGATGTCCTTACTTTAGATCATTATACAACAGTAATTACCCTGTTGTAAAAGACAAGTCATTATTGTTGGGAATAAGTGATAGGAGTAGTACGTACGGCCATTTAGGGGAAGACCTAATGATTTTGTATAAGACCAATTATTTATTCAACACAAATTAACAAGAATCTTCTTCAAGTATACCTCTCTCCTCGTTCTCTTTCTGTCTTATTCAAAATTTATGAATTTTTTTTATAACGATATTAAATAATAATTATGTTAAAAAATTGATTAATATATACAAATGATTTATTTTGAAGTAATAATTAACTTCTTTTTTATTTAAACAATAACATATTCAATGTAATTTCATAAATAAAATTTAGGAAGGAGTAAAATGTACACAGATCTTATCCTTATATTAAAAAATAGAAATGATGTTTTCGATATATCCTCGATTAAGATATTTTTTAAATTTAAAATTCTGATTCCGCTTTTTATAGTCAATTTCTTGGTCTCAACGAAATTGGTGATGATTGGGCGGTCTCCTTTCATCATTTTCACCCCATACTTTCCTTTCCTTCTTCTTTCCTTAAAAAACTTTTCACAAAGAATCTTCTCCTTCTATTTTTACTAGGAAATTTTTCTGTGCTTCACGCAATTATAAAAGAAAGAAATGATAATTGAATTTATTAATTATTATTTTTCTAATATTCGAATATTAAAAAAAATTCATGTAATAGATATTAAGAATATCTTGATATAAATTAAATAATAGGATCGTGACACCAAATAACAGGAAGTTGGGATAAGACACAAATATATTTCCATCTAAAAGTGAAACTTATAGTGATATAATATATAAATATATGTTTGAGTTATAAAATTTGGCATTGTCAGAGTATCTCAAGGAACTCTAGTCTATTATAGGGCTGGCCAGTGGGCCGGGCTCGGGTCTGGCGGTGTCGGGGTCGGGGCGGGACGGGAGAAGGGGCGGGGTCGGGTCTGGCGGGCTCTGGCGGGGTCGGGTCTGGCGGGACTGGAGCAAGTCCCGTCCCGATCCCGTCGGGCTCGGGTCGGGGTCGGGCTCGGGTCGGGATATGGCGGTTTTTTTTTTTTTTTTTTTTTTTTTTAAAAATAACATATGTATAAAAAAAACTCAATAAACAAAACAAGATAGTGTAATAAAAACATCCCAAGGTCGTTTTTTTTGTGCCTCTTATATTATTTAATAGACATATGATTTTTTTGTAATACAAATACAATTGTCTAAAATCTAAATTGCAACTTTGTGGTGTTGTCCAAAAGTTACAAATTACATAATAAAATTACAATTAAAAAAATTACATTCTCAAAAAAACTTTCTAATTGCTTGATGATTTCATGTAGTTCTTCGGTTGGAATTGGTATTTGTTGGTCAAATTGATCCACGTCGCTTCCACTACCTTCGGTTAAGATTTCGTTGTAGTTTTCATCATCTTCTTCGTTGATCTCCGGTTGACCGCACCTTCTCCGCTCCGCTCGTATCCAATCTCCGAATAATACGCAATTTTCAAGTTTGTCTCCGGCTAATGAGTGTCTCTGTGGTCTCCTATTTGATATCTCGCTCGAGAAAAGCGCTTTCGACGCAGTTGACGACGCTTGAATGTTCAAAACATCTCGAGCCATCATTGAAAGTGTCGGAAAGGTCTTCTCATTCCCCCTCCGGTATTTCAAAGCAAGTCTTCATGTCCATCTTCATTGATAACTTCTTGATACGGTACGAACCCCACTGCAAAACAAAAATATCCAACTCGCTAATTTGGTTAGTAGTAGAGGTACGGCCGCACATTCTATTTCGAGGCTTTCAATACTAGCCGCGAAACAAGCATGTCTTTCGTGAGGTTGTGTTGAAGATGAAGAAGATGGTATGGAAGCCGGTAAGTTACTAGCATTTTCTTGTTGATAAAATCTATATATATTTTTGCATTGGTGTTCTACGCTAGACAATACTTCTTCTTTAGTTTGTTCAATAGGTGGTGGGTGATTTAGATTTTTGGGACTTGGAGGTGGTAGTACTTCTATACAATCGTAAATAGTTTCAATTAGTGATTTTGTACCGTCTATTTTAATAGTAGGATTTAATACAGAACCAATAATATAAATAGAGGGAATAGGAATAAAATATTTTTTTATTTTGAGAAACATTTTTTTAATAGTTTGCCTTATAAGTTTGGTTTTTCCATATATTCACTAAGTAATAAAAATATTAGAGTTATATAAAATAACATAGTTGAAATAGTAGGATAATATATACCGGAAAATTCTTTTGTTGCTTGAAAAAATTTCTCTAAAAATACAATAAGTTTGGAAATTTTTTCCCAATCACTATCTAAAATCATATCAGCTGGCTTTTTATTATGAGAGTTAAAAAATAAAGTTATAGGTAATTTATAGTCATAAGCAACAAGTAGTTGTTTGTATAAAGAATTCCACCTAGTGGATACTTCTTGTGGAATTTTTCTAAAAGGTAGTCCACAATCATGACAAATTTTTTTATATTCTTTTCTACGTTGTACTTTATTACTTTTAAAAATAAAGTTTATAGCAAATTGTATTTTACTAAGAATGTCTTCAAAAAGTGATAGACCATCCTTTACAATTAAGTTATATATATGGCACGCGCATTTTATATGAAAATGGTCTGGAAAAGACGGAGTTAAACTATTTTTTAAAATTGTAATTGCGTAATTGTTACTAGAAGCGTTATCTAATGTAATAGTCATAATTTTATCGGTAATTCCGTAATAATCGCACACTTGATAAATATTTTCTGCAATAAAAGTACCAGTGTGCCTATCATCTATATATCTATACGCTAAAATACGTTTTTGCATAGACCATTTATAATCTATCCAATGACAAGTTACAGTTAAATAATCATGGCCGTTAGTACTACGACCTATATCAGACGTGATGGATACTTTGCCATTAAAATGATATAATGAAAAACGTAAATATTGTTGATATTCATGCGCGAATTTAAATACATCTCTCTTAACGGTTGATCTAGGAAAACCGTTAAAAGCGGGATTATATATATCTCTAATGTAATGAATAAAACCGGGAGATGAAGGAAATGAAAAAGGCAAACCCTCCACAAAGAACTAATTTTGATATTGCTTCCCTATCTCTATGTTTATTGTATTTAGAGCCTACAATTCCCCCGTCATAGGGTTAATTTGACCCTGTACTTGGTCCGGACGATATCGGTATGTGAACCTTGTCCCGATGGAGCGGGCGTTTGCGCACCCGGTTTTGAAGCCCGGTATTGGGCATACCTAGCTGGATGAGCACTTACTACGTGTCTAATTAAACCCCCCGTCCCACCGTGACCTTTTCCGAGTTTTAAATTTTAAAACATTTTTACAAATTTTACATATGGCTACTTGATTCTCTACGTCCCTATCAAAAAATGTCCATGCATCTGATTTTAATGGTCGTTTTTGGACCTCGTCTCATACTAGGGGGAATAGGAGGTATTTCGGTTGAAGGTGCACTAGTGGGTGTGTTGTCATCAACATTAGTGGGTATATCATCTAGATCATCGTCTAAATTAAAGTCTTCTTGAGTTCCGGAAAATAGCTCCTGGTCTAAATCTAATGGTATTGTAGGAAAATGTTGAGTATCAACAAAATCATCATGTGTAGGAATAAGATGACTAGAAGAAGTACCCTTGCCCTGGTTGCCCCTACTAGAAGAAGCACCCTTACCCTTACCCTTAAACATACCTTTTAATCCTTCCATTTTAATTATGATAATAAATAAATAATTAAAGACAATAAAATTAAGTGATCTAAACTAAATAAACAGACAATAATAATTTAATGAAGGAACGAATGTACCAAACGCCGACGTAACGTCGACGTGTAATCGAGAGGTTGAAAATTGAAACTTTGCTCGATGGAAGATCCTCAAGCTAGTTGCCAACTTCACTACCAATTCCCAAATGAATAAATAAAATTGAATATTTAGCAAACAATGTAGAATTGTAGAGAGATATATTGAGAAATTAGAGAGATTGTAGGAAGATTTGTGAGAAAGATGAAGAGAAAATGAGTTATTTATAGTTGAAAAATTGGGTTAAAGTGTAAATATAATAACTTATGGGTTAAAAATAAATATTAAGGGGTAGGGGGTTGGGGGAGGGGGGGGGCTAAAATGGCCGTTGGTGCAACGGTCAATTTTGCAAAGGGCGAGGGCGGGGTCGGGGTCGGGGTCGGGGCGGGCTCGGGGCGAGCTCGGGTCTCGCGGGCACAGGGGCGGCTCGGGTCTCGCGGGACGAGACATCGTCGTCCCGAGTTCGAGTCCCGCCCCGTAAATTATTATTTTTTTTTTTTCGCGGGGTCGGGGCGGGACCGGGGCGGGCTCGGGACGGGCTCGGGTCGGGGTCGGGCTGTCCCGGCCCACTGGCCAGCCCTAGTCTATTATTATAAAAGTATCGCTCTTGATAAAAGATTTGGCGTTGTCACATCAATAATATTGAATTAATAGAGACGTATTACTTTCGATTCATTTTATCTTTTCTATTTTAATGTGTGTAAAAAAACTTCAACTTTACATACTAACATACATTATCTCATTCCAAAATGAATTCCAATTAAGATAAATGTTGAATATACATAAGTTGAAGATCTAAAAGTGCATTTGAGTTGTTTTATTTGATTCACTTGTTGAGAATACTTGCATATAAAAAATTATGCCTGCGTTTTGTAATTGAGGTTATAACCGCATACACGACATCTATCTTCTTCTTTTTCCTTCGAGAAACACTTATGAGTTGAGGTATTCAATCTTAACTTGTTCTTTTCAACTATTTTGGAATACTCAAAAATTGGATTTGAATATCCAAGAAACAAACAGTCTATAAATCTACACAAAAAAAATTGTCATTTAAAGAAAACAATGAAACAAAAAAGTAACAGATTAAGCAAAATATAAAGGGAGATCATAAGGGTGGAAAAGACAAATAGGCCAGCATACATGACGCAATTGATAATAAATTCTTCAAAAATCTTGCAACTGCAAAATGCCTAATCATATAAATATTCATCAGTTATCTGATTATTTTAGAAGAGAAACGTTAAATCACTAATAATCTAATCATTAATAGATTTGAAAAAGAAACTACACTCAAACAATCGAAAAACTAAAACAAAAAAATAGGATGGTAAGGAGATAGAGTGGTTGTAATCCTCAATAATCTCCCGCTCGCAGCTCACAAATTGGTTCTAATCCCCTCTCGGCTTCTCAACCTCCTCCTAGGGTGTAACCTTAAAAATTACCTCATTGCATGATGGGAAGAATAACTATAAAACTTCATTTTCAATAATAGAACATATTGCTAAAAATCAACCAATAGTAAGTTAGAGCATGCAAATACAAATTAGAGTATGTACAAGATTCACTTTCAATATTTATATATATATAGTGCATAAAAATATTGCTAAGAGGCATAAGAATTAATTATTAGCTTAATTGTGTGGGATTAATATACATTAAATATCATCGTAAGTAGAGTTATGAAAATTTAAAAACTGGTAGAAAGATAATGATTCATTTAGTCTAGCATGTAATTGAATAAGGCTTGTATACCTTTAAAAAGAAAAGTGGGACATCAACTATCATTTTTTAACCAAGAATGTGTGCCCCCAATTCACAAATCTAGACAGAAAACATCTCAGGTAGAACAAAATGTGCAGCAAAAGAAAATATTCAAATTTGAAGCCAAATGACTGCAAAAATAGAATTAGCGAGAATCCATCTGTGTATCACAAAATAAATTACCTGCTTCTTCGGCTACTCAGCTCCGCTAATTTCAAATCTAACCTGTGCATCCAGCATACAAATTAGAGCATGCACAAGATTCATTTTCAATCTCCATATAGTGCATAAAAGAATATTAAGAGGCACAAGATTTAGTGCATAAAAAATATTAAGAGGCACAAGAATTAATTATCATCGTAATCATGAGGGATTAATACACATTACTAAATATTATTGTAGGTCGAGGTTACGGAAATTTAAAAAACTGTTACAAATATGATGATTCATTACAGAAAACTGTTAGAGAATATGAAATACATGTGATGGCAAATGCTATTAAATGGTGAATGAGTCTTTATCTTTCTTAATTAAGGTTTTCTAGGTGACGGAGACATTCTTTAATAAAGAAAATTCTTATATTGTATGTGATCTTAAGTTTGTGGGCCAGATCCCAGGAACGGCTCAACATGGTCGGTGCGGTAAAGCCAAACTCTTATAAGTGATCTTAATTAAATTTGTTAAATAAAATTTATATATTGTAGAAATTACCTTGTACGTATCTTTATAACTTGCTAGCTTTCAACATTAGAGATACTTAGTAACTCTAATCGATAAAATTTAAAATAATATTTATATAAAATATATATTAACGATTTAGATAATATTTTATAAATTCTCATAATCTAATAATTTTCAATTTTGTATTACTAGTGGATGTCAAAATAATTTCATACGTTAGAATAATTCAAATCAATTTTAACAAAAAATGTCTTAATCCACTCTATATAAAAAATATTCGACACTATAAGAGACTTCATTTTAAAACAATGGCTTAATCAAATTCGTCGTCAATTTGTTCATTTTCAAATACGACATTTATTATAAAATTCAAATTATTTATTTGAATATTTTCTATGACATTTTCAAGAAAATATATAAATCTAATATTCTTATTCATAATTTAAAAATATGTAATAGTATAAAATAAAAAACAAATTGGGGCCTTCAACTTGGGAGGGCCTAAAGCAATTGATTTAGTGGCTTTCCCTCCAGCCGGCCATGCTGATCGACGCGGGGGTTGCGTCCTCTTGAATGGACGAAGCAAGGGTTGCTTTTTTGCTTTTGAACTCTTTTCTGAACGTTAGACCCTTTTGCTGGTTTATTAATAAAAAATAATCCCTATGAGTTTTTAATTAAAAAAAAGGGGTTGTGATGTATGTACGAAGGGGTGAGCAAGGGTAAGTGGGGCTGAGTTCGGCAGGTAACAAGTTGACGCGAAAACAAGACACAAAGTGGGGGTCTCGGATTCTTGGGTTCTCGTCTAGGCCGGCAGTGTGGTGTATGGGAGGCTGTTTCGGGTAGTTGTGGTGGGAATCATCTCAAGGCGTTTTGTGAGGTTGTCACGAGTGGGTTGAGGGTTAGGATGGTGATCGAGACTTGGTGGTTTGATAGTGGCAAGGCAGAACAATCTGAAACAGTGAGGTTCTCGGTTGGTGTTTGTAGTGGACTGTTTGGGTGTTATCGGGATTGGACGGTTGTTTACGTGTGGTTTCGGTCAGTGGCCATTATAGAGGATGCTAGGGACGTATTTTGGAGTGTGGTGGTGAAAGGAGTGAAGTGGTTGGGACGAGAAATGACCACAGGATGCTAGGTTCAAACTCGAGTACAAACCAAGTGTTGGTTGGTTCGATTTTGGCTAAGTGTTTGGTTGTTGTGGTTTAGGTGAAGTACGAATGATATGCCCAAGGATAGAGACACTGGGATTTACTGTCTGAGTCGACACCAAGGAGATGGTGACTAATTCCACAAGGTCAAGACCAGGGTTTCTAAGTACAAGCTCGTGAACTAGCCAAGTGAGGGTGGTCGGAAGCCCTTTTAGTAACCTGAAGCTTAGGTTAGGTTGGTCCACACAGCTCCAACGTTCGCTTACCACTAAAGGGTTTCCTCAAGCTTGGGTTTAGTTAAGTCACAAAGTCTTAACCAAACTTACACCAAAGGAAAACTTTAGTTTGAGTTTAACTAGGTCACACAGTCCTAGCTTCAACTTACACTAAGGGTTTGGCTCACATAAAAACCAAAGTCCACACAAGGAACAACTAAAATAGACAACACACAAGTTGAATACGTTTAGCTTTTGTGTATAACTCACTTTTATATTTCATCAAACTCTGAATTTTACAATGGCCTAAGGCCTCTATTTATAGTACAAAAGAGATTATTCTAGAAAGCAAATGAAAAGATACAAACTAACACCTAGTGTGGACGCATTTGGATTGACTTGGTGACCAAGGGAGTTCGGCCAACCCTTCCTCTCCCCTAGGCCGAAATTGTTGTCTCCTATGTAACAATATTCATGAACTTGATTTTTCCAACAACCTCATCTTCTTGGAATGTGTTGGAAGCTTCCATTCTTGGTATTTGTTTGGATGATCAATTTGACCAACACTTGCACTTCCCCTTGGCCGATTTTGAGCTCTTCAATGTGGCCAAATTCATGAGTTTGTTAGTCCATAAATTCTCTCCTTGAAATCTTCATCTTCTAGAACTCTCTTGTCCTTGCCACTTTGTCGGCCAAGTCATCATTTATCCTTGCCATAGTGTACTCTCGGCCTAGTCACCTTTGTGACTTATTAATTGTGTCCTAATGTTAGTTATTACATAGCACACTATGTCCTAAGCTAGCAATTAAGCTAAGAATAAAAGAAAAGCTAAAATAAAAGCAACAAGGTCTTCGCAAGACCAAACAAGAAGGCCAAAAAATACAAGGCTTCTTAAATCTTCATGTCACAATTCAAAATCCATTCCATTTTCCATGCCATGTTAGACATCTAAGTGTGGAACGACGTGACATTATTGACACTCTTGGTAAAGTCGTTCTCGACTTTGGTTGAGAGTTTAAGTCCGCGGGATGATTTACATCAATCTCCCCTTCTTTGGAAGAATTTATCCTCAAATTCTCGGGGATCAAGTACGAGGACACCTCATGATCATACCACTTTGTGCCAATGCTTTTGTCCAGATCTTGTTTCCTACTTGAGCCTTCATGAAGGTTGGCTAACCATATGAAGGGACCATTCACCGAGTAATCTCCCCACTCCATCCAGGCGTCATAAGTCCGTGGTTTGTGGCGCGTGCCTACCAACCTTTCATCACAAGGAATCACGGCTCGGGGTTCTCTTGTTAGGTTGGCACTGAGATTTTGTTCAATCCGCACCATCATAACCGTGGTAGGATTAGCACAAGGATCACGCTTTGGATGTCACAACTCCCGAATGATATCACAAGACAACCGCATTTACCATGTAAGACCTTGAAGATCTTTCCTTGCGCCACTTCCTTTCGGTTCTTCATTGATGGAGAGTTTGCTTTTAAGCTGATCTTTGATGGCATTTTTGCTCCACAAAAATTATAGAGATGAGCACTCAACATTGGCCATAGAGACTTGTACCTTATAGTGAGATTGTAGGCCAATTGGTTATTGATGTACACCTTCCAATCTTCATCATGCCTCAGTACCAATAAGATATATGTCATGTCGGAGCTAAGGTACCCTTGGTCACTCCCTTCTCCTAACACGTCTTGCCTTCCACATCCGTAGGCTTGGGGTGTAGATAACGAACCTCTTGAAAATAAATCAAGAGTGAGTTCATTATCTTCCTTTAGTAACATATCGGATGTGTCATCTTTAATAATTCCATGTCGATTATTTCTTCCATCCTTGTTTGCACATATAAGGGGTTGATAAAGAAGGTATCACCCACTTCTTCAACTTGGTACAAGGGATTGGTAAAGAAGGTCCACCCTTGTGTTGCTTCTTCATGATCACGGCTAGGGGATTGACATGGAATAAGGTCCTCTTGAACATTTGGCTCGGTTGTGGTCGTCGGATCATCATATGGAGGGAGGGGTCTTCCGAGAGCTACCTCACAAATAATATCAACATCATTGCTAGGTGGTAGCTCGGTTGTTGGTCCATGTGACTTGGCCATTTCCGAAACCTATAAGGTTTCCTTCAGACCGGTTTCTTCTCTACATGCCAAAATATTTATGGCACTGCCCTTCTTAGATTCTCCCTTTATCCTTTTTGCATCAAGTAAGAGAGTCTCGACTTCGCACTTCTTGGCGCATCAGATTTTCATGTCCTTCACCTCACTATGTGACATCGCACCAATCAGATTTTATTATCCTATTGAATGGAATACGTATTCCTTCTTTCATCATGATGTACCTTCGTATCAAGTTGCCACGGTTGTCCCAAAAAATATGACATGCATCCATGGGGAAGATGTCACACCATAGTTTATCTTCATATGTTCAAATCTGAAAGCTAACAAGAGTTTGTTTTTTTACTCGTAGTCTTTCGTCTTGGTTTAACCGTTGGAGATCATATGTCTTCAGATGATTGCGAGTGGGTAGTTTTGACTTGTACACCATTTCCACAGAGGCCAAGTTGACACTACTTCTTCCGTCCACAATCATGTTACACACTATATCTTTTACCTTACATCGTGTGTAAAAGAGTCGATCATTTTGAGTCTCCACAAGTGTTTCAAGTGGATCCTCCAACATATGTTTGACTACTAAGTCTTCATTCCATGGGATGTTTCTCACAACCCTGGATTCAGCATTATTATTCATGGTATATTCCACAAGTTCCTTTCTTATGGCTTGCACACGGTTGTCCAAAACTTCACTTGCAATCCGCAAAAAATCCTTTTTTGTTTAAGGCGTCACGTCAAAGTGTGGGACGAGAGCGCCTCGATATAATACCAATTTGATGTATGTACGGAGGGGGTGAGCAAGGGTAAGTGGGGCTGAGTTCGGCAGGTAAACAGTTGACGCAAAAACAAGACACAAAGTGGGGGTCTCGGGTTCTCGTCTAGGCCGACAGTGTGGTATATGGGAGATTGTTTCGGGTAGTTGTGGTGGGAATTGGCTCAAGGCATTTTGTGAGGTTGTCACGAGTGGGTTGAGGGTTAGGGTGGTGATTGATTCCTTATGGTTTGATAGTGGCAAGGCGACGGAACAATCTGAAACAGTGAGGTTCTCGGTTGGTGTTTGTAGTGGACTGTTTGGGTATTGTCAGGATTGGACGGTTGTTTACGTGTGATTTTGGTCAGTGGACGTTATAGGGGATATTAGGGACGTATTTTAGAGTGTGGTTGTGAAAGGAGTGAAGTGGTTTGGACGAGGAATGACCACGGGATGCTAGGTGCAAACCCGAGTACAAACCAAGTATTGGTTGGTTCAGTTTTGGCTAAGTGTTTGGTTGCTGTGGTTTAGGTGAAGTACGGATAATATGCCCAAGGATAAAGTCACTGGGGTTTTACTTCCCGATTCGACACCAAGGAGATGGTGACCAATTCCACAAGGTCAAGACAAGGGTTTTTAAGTACAAGCCCGTGAACTAGCCAAGTGAGGGTGGTCGGAAGCCCTTTTTGTAACCCGAAGCTTAGGCTAAGTTAGTCACAAAGTCTTCACCAAACTTACACCAAAGGGAAACATTAGCTTGAGTTTAACTAGGTCACACAGTCCTAGCTTCAACTTACACTAAAGGTTTGGCTCACACAAGAACCAAGGCCCACACAAGGAACAACTAAACTAGACAACACACAAGTTGAATACATTTAGCTTTTGAGTAAAACTCACTTTTATATTTCATCAAACTTTGAATTTTACAATGGCCTAAGGCCTCTATTTATAGTACAAAAGAGATTATTCTAGAAAGCAAATGAATAGACACAAACTAATACCTAGTGTGGACGCATTTGGATTGACTTGGTGACCAAGGGAGTTCGGCCAACCCTTCCTCTCCCCTAGGCCAAAATTGTTGTCTCCTATGTAACAATATTCATGAACTTGATTTTTCCAGCAACCTCATCTTCTTGGAATGTGTTGGAAGCTTCCATTCTTGGTATTTGTTTGGATGATCAATTCGACCAACACATGCACTTCCCCTTGGCCGATTTTGAGCTCTTCAATGTAGCCAAATTCATGAGTTTGTTAGTCCATAAATTCTCTCCTTGAAATCTTCATCTTCTAGAACTCTCTTGTCCTTGCCACTTTGTCGGCCAAGTCTCATTTGTCCTTGCCATGGTGTACTCTCGGCCTAATCACATTTGTGACTTATTAATTGTGTCCTAATGTTAGTTATTACATAGCACACTATGTCCTAAGCTAGCAACTAAGCTAAGAATAAAAGACAAGCTAAAAGAAAAGCAACAAGGTCTTCGGCCAAGACCAAACAAGAGGCCAAAAAATACAAGGCTTCTTAAATCTTCACATCACAATTCCATTGTCATTCCATTTTCCATGCCATGTTAGGCATCTAAGTGTGGAACGACGTGTCATTGTTGGCACTCTTGATAAAGCCCTTCTCGGATTTGGTTAAGAGTTTAAGTTCGCGGGAGACCGCATGCCACAACAATTTAATAAGAGTTGGAAAATAGCTTGGAGGACATCCTAAATAATTTAGGAATATAATTTATTTTTTTGCAATAACTATGAAATATTATCATACCAACAAAAGAAAACATTACACCTAAATGAGTATTCAAGATCTGAACCACATTCTAGGAAGGGTGCCAAAAGCTCTTACACCTCAAAATGCCTCTAATTACATAAAACTTGTATAAGGTAACTATTTCTCCTACATCTCTTTGAATACCTAAAAATATCTATTCTTTCCCTAATTACATGTGGAATCTGCTGAAAAACAAAATTGTTATTCACATTTTTTCCTTGAAAGATCTTGTTATTCCTAGTGATCCACAAATAGTAGATTACTACTCTATAAACTGTTGCCATCACTTCTTTCTTAAAAGTGTTCCAATGCTTCCTCTTAATATGTTGCAAGTCATTTGCTATCTACCTAGTATGAAGAATCAAGCCCAACCAGTTTTGAACTTTATCCCATACTGCCTTTGCCCATGAACACTGGAAGAATAAATGTGCATGATCTTCCACAGCCCCTCAATTACACATGACACACTCAGTATCAGCACTTCCCAAACCAATTTCCTGTAGTCTCTTTTTTGTAAGCAACCTTCCTTGCACTGCTAGCCATAACACAAATCTGTGTTTAGGTACGGTCACTCTACTCCATACTAGAGTAGTCACCTCCTATCACTGGAGCAACATCCGGAATATGGTTTTTTCGCAACCTATATATGCATGATTTTTCCGCATAATTATATATCATGTAATCATCTCTCATTGAGAAATAATAATAGTTGGTGATGACAGGTTTTTCTCCCCATTAAGGGTTTTTGTATGTTTGGAATAATCTCCCTTGAAGAGTCTTTTCATTAATTCACAATATTTATAGTTGTACAGAAGTTGATTCCTAATACAGTAAGAATCCTAAGTTACCTTAATATACAACAATCATAATTACAAAATATACTGTGAATATTTGGAGAATATTCGCTAATATTCCCCCTCAGTTGGAGCGGGAGGAGGCCGGACGCTAAGGCTGGATCTGAAGTCAAGGAATAGATGTCTGGTCAGTCCCTTTATGAAAATATATGCATACTGATACGAGAAAGGTACATGCAAGACTTTGACCTGACCAAGAGCTACCTTCTCACGCACAAAGTGGATATCCATCTCAATATGTTTGGTCCGCTGATGTTGAACCGGATTGTGAGACAAATATATGGCAGCGATGTTATCACAGTAGACTATAGAGGCCTTACGCAGTGGACATAGAGCTCCAAAAGAAGATTTCGAGCCAACAGATCTCATCAATTACATTAGCAACATCTCGATACTCTGCTTCAGCACTCGAACGAGATAATGTGACTTGCCTCTTGGCGGATCAGAAAATAAGATTATCACCTAGAAACACACAATATCCTAAAGTAGAGCGTCGCGTGTCCGGACACCCTGCCCAATATGCATCTGTATAAGACAGCAACCTTGTCGGAGCAGAGGGGTAAAGATATAACTCATAGTCAAGCGTGCCCTTAACGTATCTGATAATACGCTTAAGAGCAGCAAAGTGGGACTCCCTCAGAGCATGCATAAACAGACACACCTGCTGAACGGAATATGCAATATCGGGCCTTGTGTGTAAGATACTAAAGGGAACCTGCAAGACTCTGATACATAGTAGGATCAGAAACTAGATCACTATCAGCAACACTGAGCTTGGATTTTGAATCGACCGGAGTGGGCATAACTTTACAATTTGACATCTTAGCCATGTACACTATCTCTTCTGCATACTTATGCTGACTAAAGAACATAGTATCTACAGATCTAGTCACTGATATACCCAAGAATAACTCAGCTTACTCAAATCAGTCATGGCAAATTCAATTTTGAGTAGAACAATGATTTCATTTTTCAATCCGTCAGATGAGGCGGTGAGAACAATGTCATCCATATATATAGTAAGTAAACAGTGATGCTACAACGATGAAAAATGAAAAGAGAGTTATCACACCTGCTACATATAAACCCAATCTGCAAAATATACCTGGCAAAACGGTCATACCAAGCTCGAAGTGCCTGTTTCAAGCTATAGAATGACTTCCGGAGATGACATACATACTGAGGGGTTGCAGGATGAACAAAACTAGGTGGTTGATGCATGTACACAATTTCTTTCAAATCCCCATGAAGAAGTGCATTTTTGACATCAAGTTGATGAATCGGCCAATGCTTGCCTATAACAATACTAAGAACAATACGAATAGTAGCCGGTTTAACAACCGGGTTGAATATCTTACCACAATTAATTCCCTCCTCCTGATTAGTGTCATTGGAAACAAGTCTCGCCTTATACCATTCCAAGTCACCACTGTCTCTGAATTTATGATGAAATAGCCACATACATCGGATTACATTCACTCCATCCGGTCTAGGTACCAAATCCCAAGGATGCTGCTTTGTTAAAGCATTAAATTTCTTGCACATGGCACATTCCAATTAGGGTCCAATTTGGCTAGTTTTGAGTTTTTGGGAATGGGTGATATGGTTTGTGTGAAGAGGTTAAAATGAACCTTAGGTTTGAAAATCCCGTGTTGACTACGAGTTTCCATACGGTGGGTAGGTAGTGGTGTATGGTTTTTATTAGGTGTGTTTTATAGCTGCTAGTTCGTGGGTTCGGGAATGGGTGTTGGCCGTCATGGATTGCCGGCGATGGGAGGTTGTGGAGACTGGGTAGGATCTGGGTTTGGTGTCGGGATTTGTGGGTGGTACGACGATGTACTAGGGCCATGCAGTTCAGGTCGTGGGTCAGGTTGTTGGGTACCGATTTGGGGTAGATCGACGATATAGCTGGGTTTGGATTCTGGACAACAGCTCGGGTGAGTGATGGCGGTATATAGGTGAGATAGGTAGGTCGACCATGGGGATGGGTGATCGGGAACTTTGTGGTGCAGGGGTATCGACGGTGTCGGACACTTGTGGTGATGGGGCCACCGAAGAAGATGTTGGTGGGACTGAACAGTATGTTGGAGATGGAATAGTGATTTGACGGTAGGGGACAAATCTGTCTCTTCAAGAAACGTGTAATCCTTGGTTTGAAATTTTCGAAGATTCAAAAATGGAAAACATGTCTCATCAAATGTGACGTGGCGTGAGACAATGATTTTATGAGTGGACATGATTAGGTGAAAAAACAACGAAGACACAGGGCGTGGTTCGCGGGGCTAGTTTGTGTGGTGCAGTGGAGGCGAGATTTGGGTAGTACAGGCAACCAAATATTCTATGTTGGTCATAGGACGGGATCCTACAGTATAAGATTTCGGTTGGGGTCTTGTTTTGGAGAGTGCTAATTGGTAATATATTAAGAAGGTACTCTACCATTTTAACAGCATAGACCCAGAAAGAGGGTGGAAGACAGGCATGAAACAGGAGAGTACGAACCATGTTATTTATGGTACGTATAATCCGTTCAGCCTTTCCATTTTGAGATGAAGTGTGTGGACTTGAAAAACGGAAAACCATGCCTTGATTTGAGCAAAAATTATGAAAGGCCGAATTATTAAAATTCACGTCCATTATCACATTGAAAAGATTTTATGGATTTGTCAAATTGAGTTTTAATGAATTTTTGAAACTCAATAAACTTGGAAAAAACTTCGGATTTGAACTTTAGTGGGTAAATCCAGATAAAATGAGAAAAATCATCTAATAAAACTAGATAAAATTTGTGGCCCAATGAGCTAACAACAGGAGATGTCCACAAATCAGCATGAACAATATCAAATGGAGAAAACGTAACACTTAAGGATGACATAAATGGAAGATGAGTATGCTTGCCTAACAGGCAAGACCAACAATTTTGGGTAAGTTTCCCATTATTACTTTGAATACGCTGATTAGACCTAAGAAAATAAAAATATGGTGCTCCTGGACGTCCAAGTCTGTTATGCCAAATTGACGGAGAGAGTGCAACAAGAGAGGTATGTGAAAGTGGTTTGACAGCGGAATATGGAGTGAAGGGGTAGAGGTCTCCCACACTATTGCAGCGCGTAAGAATTTTCCCTGTATTAAGATCCTTCACAAAAAAACCAAAAGGGTCAAATTCGACAGAGACGAAATTAGTTCGAGTGAATTTTCTAACAGAGATCAAATTTTTAATGACGTTGGGGACGTAAAGGACATTGTTTAGGGAGAAAGGCGGGTGGGGATGTTTGATATGTGTATTACCGTAACCTTTAATCGGAATGCGGTGGTCATTACCAACAGTAATAAATTGAGGATGCTTTAACTGAAGTAGTTGAGATAAATTACCTAACGAGCGGGTGAGATGAAATGTGGCTCCAGTGTCCATGTACCAATTTTCGTCGGGTTGTTGAAGGTTCAAGGCATTGAAGGCCTAGCCCAAATCAGTAGGGCCCAGGCTGTGGACTTGCGAGGTCTGTTGGGCCAAAGCCAAATATACCTGATGATTGGGCTGGTGGGCTTGTCTGTTGGCTGGGGCAGAGCCCAGAAGTCCAGACATCCAGGGCTGCTGGAACTGGGCCCCTACTGTTGGGTAGGGGACGCAGCGAGGCCCAGGTCCCAATATTGGGCCACCTGGTTGTCTATCCCACAGAAAGTATGGAACAGAACATTGGGCTTGCTTGTTGACACCCAATTTTGTCCCATCTTTTATGATTTTATTTGCAATTTTTAATATTTCTGACACCTAAATATAATCTTAAAATATAGGCATATATATATATATATATATATTATTTGCATATTTATTGTCATTTGCATTTTTTATATCATAGTCATACTTTATATCTTAATAATATATATTATGTTATTTTTTTCGCAAAAAATGACATCGCATTTTATTTTTAGCACCAAGCATTTCACAAATATTATATTTTTATCATATTGTCATCTGTACATTTTATAAATTTTGCAAAGCTTTCTTTTTATATAATAAAACTTTTTTTTTTGTATTTTAAACCCATAACCCATTTATTTCCCAATCCAAAACAAATACCTATTTTAAAAGGGGCAGCCCATTTGGCCACCCCCATTTTCGGCCAAGCCCACCCGAAACCCCCCATTTTCGGACCCCCAACCAAAGCCCACACCCGCACCAACCCAACTCCCCCCTTTCTTATTTCCCATCGCCCCAGCCCAAAACTACCAGGCCCAACCGGCCAATCCCCCAAGCCCCAACCGAAGCTCAACTCCCGCAACCCACACTCGAACCGACCCATCGGCCCAACCGCCCAATTTCCTTTATTTCACCCCGCCCCCCTTTAAACCAAACAAACCCTAAAGACCCACACCCCTTCTCTCCTTCACCAAACACACCAAACCGCCGCCGACCCCACACCCACCATACCCGCGTCCTCACACAACGTCGGTCACCTCACCCGACACCACCACCGACCCCCTCTGCCCCTGACACCACCAACCCATTCATCCCATATCCTTATCCCACAAAATCCGCGACCCATATCCCCTTAAATCCGTCCCAAATCGTCACTTTATTTGAAAAATTCGAACTCGTTCTTGAAGGTTGGAGGGATACAAATCCATCTATAAATACCCCCGTTTTTGTTCATTGTGGAGGCGGAGATTTTTTGGGAAGGTCCGATTCCATCTATAAAAATATTTGTTGTGTTCTTGATGAAGCTTTCACCCTCATTGTTATTCAAGAAATAAGTCTGAAAACAAGCCCAAAAATCCAAAAGAAAAGGGTGAGTTTCGTTCTTGAACTTTGGTTTTAAATACTTCTATTTGGCCTCGTAATCCGAATCTGAGAATCTGCTTGTTTTTTTTTGTTGTTCGTCACTGTTTTTGGATTCCGGTTGGGTCACTATTCCGACCGAATTCAGGTAAATTTTCAGATTTATATGTTGTATATTATGTTGGTTATCTGAAAAAATTCGATTCGGGTCGGGTCGACCCGGTTTGGGTATATTTCTAGATTCTTGCATTTTACATCCCATTTGTTGGTTATCTGAAAAAATCTGAGAAGAAACTGATTCGGGTTTGAGACACCTGATTCGGGTCGGGTCGACCCGGTTTGGGTATATTTCCAGATTCTTGCATTTTATCCCAATTTGTTGGTTATCTGAAAAAATCTGAGAAGAAACTGGTTCGGGTTTGAGACATCCGATTTGGGTCGGGTCACTGATCCGGGTCGGGTCAACCCGATTTGAGTAAATTTCCAGATTTTGTGTGTTTATATTTTGTTGTTGGCTATCTGAAAATCAAGAAAAAATTGGATTCTGAATCCTGTTTCGAGTCAGTGTTCAGAATTCGGGTCGGGTATCTTTTTTTGCGAACTGTTGCTGATTTTGGCATTTAACATCCGTGGATGGATATCTTACTATTTTACTGCTTTGAATAAATACTGCATTTAGGCCAATGAAATTGAATTTGAGTTCGTGTCCTTCGGAAGTTGTTTTTCTCAGTTTCTGTTTTCTTTACTGTTTTACTGCTTTGAATAAATACTGCATTTAGGCCAATGAATTTGAATTTGACGCCGCGCCCCTTCGAAAATTGCTTCTCCGTTTCATTTTACTGATTTGAATAAATACTGCATTTAGGCCAAAGAAATTGAATTCGAGGCCGCGTCCCTTCAGGCATCATTTCTCAATTTTTGATTTTACTGCTTTACCGCTTTACCACTTTACCGCTTTACCACTTTACCACTTTACCGCTTTATCGCTGCTTTACCGCTTTGAATAAATACTGCATATAGGCCAATGAAATTGAATTTGAGGCCGCATCTTTTCGGGAAATGCTTCTCGATTTCAGTTTTGCTGTTTTGGTTTAGTTTATTGTTTTTGAATTAAATATTGCATTCTCTTCGGAAATCGTTTATCGATTTCAGTTTTGCTGTTTTGGTTTTGTTTACTGTTTTTGAATTAAATACCGCGTCCCTTCGGACATCATTTCTCGATTTCTATTTTTACTATTTTCGGCACCATTTAGCTAATTTGAACCTTACACTACACCATGGCAGATGAAAAAATATCCGTCGATTTTTTAGGCCTCCACAGTTGTAAAGACGGAAAATAAAACTTCTAGACAAGGATGAAACTTAAATCTTTTTCACCCGAGAGACCAACATGTTCGGTAGGCAAGGCAACTAAAATGACCAACGAGTCATATGTTCGCAGCCACGACGTGATTGGAATGATCTTTTCAAAATTTAAGTCTAAGTCCTCCGTAATCAAAACATTTATTGTTTTGGATACGAATCCGAAGTTATGTATATTTAATTGTTTCTAACTGTTTGTTCTTGACAGCTTGCAAGGGATAAAGTCAAAGAAGGCAAATACCCCTCGGAGATTATTTATTTTGTTGTTGTTTTTTACCTTCTTTAATTCAGCTTTATTTCATTCTGTATTGTAATAGTATTGTACTCTGAAATTATTGAAATGTTTAGAGTAGTTAGACTTTGAATTAATTAATAGGGTAGCCTAAAACTGGAAACCCATCGCTAGTTTATTTATTTTAGGCTCAGTTAGTTTTTTTAAAACCGAAAATCGCTAGTTTACCTATTTTTAGGCTCGTCACCCATAAATTTTACATTGCATTTATTTTTATCAATTTTCATTCAAATGCATACTTTTTTTTTAACTTTACATGTATTTTTAATGTCATAGAAATGTATACTTGTACAAATGCATTATTTTTATACTTGTAAAAATATGCATTTTCTTAGTACAATAATTAACCTGAGTTTGATCGGATAACCGCAAGTTAGCGGATCTTAAAGGATGCCTAACCCCTTCCCTTTAGGATAATAGATAACCCTTACCTAGAATCTCATTAGTTTCGCAGACCACAAAATTGGAGTTATTTTGTAGCTTTTAGTTAGCATTTAGGTGCCCTAATTCACCTTAGAATAATTAGGTGGCGACTCCTCAAAGCAAGCATTCTTAACTTATCCAGAGGGAATCGATGCCATCGCGTCGCGAAGCTCGGGTTAAAAACGGGCGCGACAGCATGGCGACTCCACTGGGGAAATTCAGGTTCTTAACCATAGCAAATTTAGGTTAATTATTATTGTGCTTTATATTGCTCTTTATTTGATCTATTGTTTTTAATTGTTTCCTTTTTGAAATTTTGTATGTTTAACTGCTTTAATTGATACTTTATTTTACTGCTTTCCTTAAATTGGCATTCCGCTCATATTTCTTCCACTTCGTAAAATTGACACTATCACACATTACACGCGAGGTGTGTTTTGCGCACCCGCAAATTCTTTCAAATTACCAAATTTTAGGAGAGTTGGCATATGCGCGGAGTGTCCGGACCATCCGGTGGCCGCGTAGCCTTCTCACTCGAGTAGTCCGCTCGGGAACCTTGAGTCTAGTCAGCCAAATCTTAAAAAATTTAGGATAGAGTTATACCACCCTTTATCTTAAGTCATGCTTACATACACCTTAGGTGGGTCGATACTTGGCATCGACTCCACAATTAAGAAAATCCACCAAAATTGTCGACGGGTCTCGCTCCCCCAATGACCATCAGCATATTATTTGTAGCGTGATAATGATGGACTAATCCAAGCCTAATCATGACATGCCGATATTGGAAAATGTACATACGTTTTGTCTTCATTTCCAACAAAAGCATTGCAGTTTGACAGCTTGGATTATACTGTCATAATCTCTCATATTTGGCATTTAGGCTCACCTCTGGCATAAGAGAGGCTCCATGCATGTTAGGACGCACATTTAATTCCCGCACAATTTGTTTGCTATCTTTTCTTTCAACTCTGTACATATTATTTAATGCAATAATTACCTGCTTCCATTCTGTACATATCATGCCATGTCGCTTGCAACTCTGGGCATGAACATTTGCCCTTTGCACTTTTGGGCTATCGCACTACAATCAAGACTTCTACTGGGGCAACGCTATATCTTTTGGTCTTCGGGACAGAAATTGTGTCACCGCCCGAGGATAAAGCGTTCTTGAACATCAAGACTCGGATTTTGTGAAGCAATCAGGGGAGTTTTTGACCATACTGTCACACTCCTACATTTTATTATTCTTTTAGTGACTTTCCTCCTTTCACCCGGTGCTCTTATTTTTGCAGGAAGACCGTCCTCGCAAACAGTCGGGGGCGGTCATTCTAAAACATAATCCTTGGAGATACTCCATCAAAGAACAAAACAAAAGTTTTCACAAAGATGACCGGGAGATGTTTTTGACTGGAAAAAGTCAGCCAACACCAGATTCAACGAGGCATCACTCTTAGTTTGTTACATATTTGCAAATTCAGTTGATATGCTTAATTTTCGTTACATAATTCCTTTATATCATACCATTTTTACAACATATCCTTACGAACTACGAGTGTCTGATTCTCACCATACGGTGTGATACGTAGGTAATCCTTCTCGGGTTCGACACCCCTAAATAAATAAATAAATAATAATAATAATAATAAAAATGTAAATCTAGTCCTTGCGGAATGCTACCCAACGAAAGAGGAACGAACTTGTCTAAGGGACGCACTTCCTTGTCCACCTGAAAAAGGGACGCACTTCTCCGCATCCACCTTAGATAGGGACATATTTGGCTTACCCATCTTTTCATTCATCCTATTGTGGACAATCATTTTTTTTTTCATTGCATTCATCCTAATGTGGACAATAATTTTTTCATTGCATTCAATTTTTACTTATTATCCTATCGTGCATAAATTCTTTTTCAAGCATACATTTTTTATAACATATCTGCACGAACTACGCACACCTGATTCTCGTCAAAGATGAGATACGTAGGCAGCCCTATTTGGGTTCGGTACCCTTTATTCAAAAATACAAAAAAATTATATATATTTTAAGAATCATTGATGGACTTGGTTGATACCAACACAGTTAGGAGTGTGCATATGAAAGAACAAGTGGAGAAGACTGACTTCGTGTTAAACCATTGATTCTTCTGGTACCTCTCATTCACGTCTGTGTTGACACTTAAAAATTGTTTTGCATGCTTCCAAGATATGAACAAATCCAACCTCATCGTTTCATGTGCATTGTGTGGTGAGTTTTTAGAATAAGTTCAATTGCATTGCATTGTGATCTAGAACTTGGCTTGAATGTTTGTTGAGGCGAAATCCTGAGTAACACTTGGTATAGGAAAGGATCGTAGGCTTTCTTTGATCCGTTTGAGCCTTTCCAGAGTACCAAATAACATTATCCGTAGTACTTCCCCTTTGAGCCTGAAGCCTATTTTTTTCAACAACCACATCTTATGTCTATACCCTTTCTGAGTGCGTACACGCACTATCCCTCTCTTGGCCCGACCTCCTTGAGCGCATCAGAAAAGTGCAAATTGCTGAAAAGATCCGAGTTGAAGTTGCAATGTTCCCAAAAGAGGAAAATAAAAACAAAACAAAAGGACGACTTCACACAAAGAAGAAGTCAAATAGCCCTGACAATATCAAAAAAAAAAAAAAAAAACTCTGAAAGAAGGGAAAAAGCTCAAAACGAAATATTCAAAAGAAGTCGGTACAAAACAAACGGGGGCAAAAAGAAGAAAATCGGCATCAAGGCACACAAGCGTAGACATAATCCAACGCTCAAGGAAGGATTAGTCACTCCTTACCCAAATGATATCCTTTCCTTTCCCCAAGCCTACATTTCAAACCCATAACAAGCCCTACATGATCCTATACCGAGGATTCTCACATTAGTGGATACCCACATGACGGCCAAGCCTATGGTATCACACTTGAATGCATTGAACATCTTTCTAAGGGTGAGTGTACTTCTCTAGATGTCCCAAAGTTCAAAATACTGAAATACATGTGAGAAAGGGACTTTCTTTTAGTGAGGGCATTTGAAACATGAGGATGCGTATATGTCGAAACCTTGGCTTGAAGCAAGTGTCGATACTCAGGTATGTCTGGGGTAGCATCTGAAGATGTATGAATTACCCTGGAGTCAGTCTCGGTTATACAGAAAGCAATAACAGATGCCCCTTCTGTTGACACCCAATTTTGTCCCAGCTTTTATGATTTTATTTGCAATTTTTAATATTTCTGACACCTCAAAATAATCTTAAAATATAGGCATATATATATATATATATATATATATATATATATTTATATATATATATATATATATATATATTATTTGCATATTTATTGTCATTTGCATTTTTTATATCATAGTCATACTTTATATCTTAATAATATATATTATGTTATTTTTTCGCAAAAAACGACATCGCATTTTATTTTTTGCACCAAACATTTCGCAAATATTATATTTTTATCATATTGTCATCTATACAATTTATAAATTTTGCAAAGCTTTCTTTTTAAATAATAAAACTTTTTTTTTGTTGTATTTTAAACCCATAACCCATTTATTTCCCAACCCAAAACAAATACCGATTTTAAAAGGGGCAGCCCATTTGGCCACCCCCATTTTCGGCCAATCCCACCCGAAACCCCCCATTTTCAGACCCCCAACCAAAGCCCACACCCGCAACAACCCAACTCCCCCCTTTCTTATTTCCCATCGCCCCAGCCCAAAACTACCAGGCCCAACCGGCCAATCCTCCAAGCCCCAACCGAAGCCCAACTCCCGCAGCCCACACTCGAACCGACCCATCGGCCCAACCGCCCAATTTCCTTTATTTCCCCCTTCAAACCAAACAAACTCTAAAGACCCACACCCCTTCTCTCCTTCACCAAACACACCAAACCGCCGCCGACCCCACACCCACCATACCCGCGTCCCCACACAACGTCGGTCACCTCACCCGACACCACCACCGACCCCCTCTGCCCCTGACACCACCAACCCATTCATCCCATACCCTTATCCCACAAAATCCGCGACCCATATCCCCTTAAATCCGTCCCAAATCGTCACTTTATTTGAAAAATTCGAACTCGTTCTTGAAGGTTGGAGGGATACAATCCATCTATAAATACCCCCCTTTTTGTTCACTGTGGAGGCGGAGATTTTTTGGGAAGGTCCGATTCCATCTATAAAAATATTTGTTGTGTTCTTGATGAAGCTTTCACCCTCATTGTTATTCAAGAAATAAGTCTGAAAACAAGCCCAAAAATCCGAAAGGAAAGGGTGAGTTTCGTTCTTGAACTTTGTTTTTAAATACTTCTATTTGGCCTCGTAAGCCGAATCCGAGAATCTGCTTGTTTTTTTTTGTTGTTCTTCACTGTTTTCGAATTCCGGTTGGGTCACTGTTCCGACCGGGTTCGGGTAAATTTTTAGATTTATATGTTGTATATTATGTTGGTTATCTGAAAAAATCTGAGAAGAAATCTGATTCGGGTTTGAGACACCTGATTCGGGTCGGGTCAACCCGGTTTGGGTATATTTCCAGATTCTTGCATTTTACATCCCATTTGTTGGTTATCTAAAAAAATCTGAGAAGAAACTGATTCGGGTTTGAGACAGACCCGACCCGGGTCGGGTCGACTCGGTTTGGGTATATTTCCAGATTCTTGCATTTTATCCCCATTTGTTGGTTATCTGAAAAAATCTGAGAAGAAACTAGTTCGGGTTTGAGACATCCGTTCGGGTCGGGTCACTGATCCGGGTCGGGTCGACCCAGTTTGAGTAAATTTCCAAATTTTGTTTGTTTATATTTTGTTGATGGCTATCTGAAAATCAAGAAAAATTGGATTTTGAATCCTGTTTCGGGTCAGTGTTCAGGATTCGGGTCGGGTCAAATTTCAGAATTCGGGCCGGGCATCTTTTTTTGCGAACTGTTGCTGATTTTGGCATTTAACACCCGTGCACGGATATCTTACTGTTTTACTGCTTTGAATAAATACTGCTTTGAATCTCGATTTCAGTTTTGCTGTTTTGGTTTAGTTTACTATTTTTGAATTAAATACCGCGTCCCTTCAGACATCATTTCTCAATTTCTGTTTTTACTATTTTCGGCACCATTTAGCTGATTTGAACGTTACAGTACACCATGGCAGATGAAAAAATATCCGTCGATTTTTTAGGCATCCACAGTTGTAAAGACGGAAAATAAAACTTCTGGGCAAGGATGAAACTTAAATCTTTTTCACCTAAGAGACCAACATGTTTGGTAGGCAAGGCAACTAAAATGACCAACGAGTCATATGTTCGCAGCCACGACGTGATTGAAATGATCTTTTCAAAATTTAAGTCTGAGTCCTCCGT
Organism: Anisodus tanguticus; assembly: GCA_034509755.1. Classification (NCBI taxonomy): domain Eukaryota; kingdom Viridiplantae; phylum Streptophyta; class Magnoliopsida; order Solanales; family Solanaceae; genus Anisodus; species Anisodus tanguticus. Next base: position 13,338,167 of record CM067557.1, read on the forward strand.
AATCAAAACATTTATTTTTTGGATACGGATCCGAAGTTATGTATATTTAATTGTTTCTAACTGTTTGTTCTTGACAGCTTGCAAGGGATAAAGTCAAAGAAGGCAAATACCCCTCGGAGATTATTTATTTTGTTGTTGTTTTTTACTTCCTTTAAATTCAGCTTTATTTCGTTCTATATTGTAATATTATTGTACTCGTGAAATTATTGAAATGTTTAGAATAGGTAGACATAGAATTAATTAATAGGGTAGTCTAAAATTGGAAATCCATCGCTAGTTTATTTATTTTTAGTCTCGGTTAGTTTAAAAAATCAAAAATCTCCAGTTTACCTATTTTTAGGCTCGTCACCCATAAAATTTACATTGAATATATTTTTTTTTATCAATTTTCATTCAAATGCATACTTTTTTCAGCTTTACATGTATATTAATGCCGTACAAATGCATACTTATGCTTCTTCTTTTTTTTAGCTTTACATGTATATTAATGCCATACAAATGCATACTTGTACAAAATGCATCAGTTTATTAACATCTTGCAATATTATTTTTTTATATTTGTAAAAACATGCATTTTTCTTAGCATAACAATTAATCTGAGTTTGATCGGATAACCGCAAGTTAGCGGATCTTAAAGGATGTCTAACCCCTTCCCTTTAGGATAATAAAGAACCCTTACCTAGAATCTCATTAGTTACGTAGACCATAAAATCGGAGTTATTATGCAGCATTTAGTTAACATTCAGGTGCCCTAATTCACCTTAGAATAATTAGGTGGCGACTCCTCAAAGCAAGCATTTTTAACTGATCCAGAGGGAATCGATGCCATCGCGTCGCGAAGCTCGGGTTAAAAACGAGCGTGACAGCATGGCAACTCCACTGGGGACTTTCAGGTTAATTATTGTTGTGCTTTATATTACTCTTTATTTGATCTATTGTTTTTAATTGTTTCCTTTTTGAAATTTTGTATGTTTAACTGCTTTAATTGATACTTTCTTTTACTGCTTTCCTTAAATTGGCATTCCGCTCATATTTCTTACACTTTGGAAAATTGACACTTTCACACATTACACGCGAGGTGTGTTTTGCGCACCCGCAAATTCTTTCAAATTACCAAATTTTAGGAGAGTTGGCATATGCGCGAAGTGTCCGGACCATCCGCTAGCCGCGTAGCCTTCTCACTCGAGTAGTCCGCTCGGGAACCTTGAGTCTAGTCAGCCAAATCTTAGAAAATTTAGAATAGAGCTATACCACCCTTTATCTTAAGTCATGCATACATACACCTTAGGTGAGTCGATACTTGGCATCGACTCCACAATTAAGAAATACACCAAAATTGTCGACGGGTCTCACTCCCCCAACGACCATCATCATATTATTTGTAGCGTGATAATGATAGACAAATCCAAGCCTAATTTTGACATGCCGAAATTGGAAAATGTATATTCATAATGTCTTCATTTCCGACAAAAGCATTGTAATTTAACAGCTTGGATTAATCTATCATATTTGGCGTTTAGGCTCACCTCTAGCATAAGAGAGGCTCTCCATGCATGTTAGGACGCACATTTAATTCCCGCACAATTTGTTTGCTATTTTTTTCTTTCAACTCTGTACATATTATTTAATGCAATAATTACCTGGCTCAATTCTGTACATATCATGCCATATCGCTTGCAACTCTGGGCATGAACATTTGCCCTTTGCACTTTTGGGCTATCGCACTACAATCAAGACTTCTACTGGGGCAACGCCATATCTTTTGGTCCTCGTGACAGAAATTGTCACCGCCTGAGGATATAGTGTTCTTGAACATCAAGACTCGGACCTTGTGAAGCAATCAGGGGAGACTTTAACTATACTGTCACACTCTTACATTTTATTATTTTTGCGACTTTCCTACTTTCACCGATGTCTCTTATATTTGCAGGAAGATCGTCCTCTCGAACAGTCGAGGGTCGGTCGCCCGTAGAGATCCTCCAGAAAAAAAAAGTTTTCACAAAGATGACCGGGAGATGTTTTTGACCGGAAAAAAGTCAGCCAACACCAGATTCAACGAGGCATCACTTTAGTTTGTCTATACTTTTGTTTTTTTTTATATATTTGCAAATTCAATTGATATGCTTAATTTTCGTTACATAATTCATTTATATCATACATTTGTTACAACATATCATTACGAACTACGAGTGTCTGATTCTCACCATACGGTGTGATACGTAGGTAACCCTTCTCATGTTCGATACCCCTAAAAAAATGTAAATATAGTCCTTGCGGAATGCTACCCAACAAAAGTGGAACGAACTTGTCTAAGGGATGCACTCCCTAGTCCACCTGAAAAAAGGACGCACTTCTCCGCATCCACCTTAGAAGGGATATATCTGGTTTACCAATCTTTTCATTCATCCTATAATGGACAATCATTTTTTTTTCATTACATTCATCCTATTGTGGATAATCATTTTTTCATTGCATTCATCCTATCATGGACAATTATTTTTCACTTTGCATTCGTCCCATAGTGGACAATCATCTGTTTTATACAGTTTTTACTTTTACTATCCTATCATGGATGAATTCTTTTTCAAGCATACATTTTAGATATACTATCTGAACGAACTACGCACACCTGATTCTCGTCAAAGATGAGATACATAGGCAGCCCTACTTGGGTTCGGTACCCTTTATTCAAAAAAAAAAAAGTGCAAAAATATTTTAAGCGTCATTGATTGACTTGGTTGAATACCAACACAGTTAGGAGTGTGCATAGGAAAGAACAAGCAGAGAAGACTAACTTCTTGGTAAACCATAGATTCTTTTGGTACCTCTCATTCACGCTTGTGGCGACACTTGAAAAATTGCGTTGCATACTTCCAAGATATGATCAAAACCAACCTCATCGTTTCATATGCATTGTGTGGTGAGTTTTAGAATAAGTTCAATTTCATTGCATTGTGATCTAGAACTTGGCTCGAATGTTTGTTGAGGCGAAATCCTGAGTAACACTTGGTATATGAAAGAATCGTAGGCTTTCTTTGATCCGTTTGAGCCTTTCCAGCGTACCAAATAACATTATCCGTAGTACTTTCCCTTTGAGCCTGAAGCCTTTTTTTTAACAACCACATCTTATGCCTATACCCTTTCTGAGTGCGTACATGCACTATCCCTCTCTTGGCCCGACCTCCTCTCTTGGCCCGACCTCCTTGAGCGCATAAGAAATGTGCAAATTGCTGAAAAGATCCGAGTTGAAGTTGCAATGTTCCCAAAAGAGGAAAAGAAAACAAAATGTCAACTTCACACAAAAAAGAAGTCAAAAAGCCCCGACAATATCTGTCGCGCCCGTTTTTGACCTGCGGGCTTCGCGACGGGATGGCATTGATTCCCTCTGGATCGGTTAAAAATGCTTGCTTTGAGGAGTCGCCACCTAATTATTCTAAGGTGAATTAGGGCACCTGAATGTTAACTAAATGCTGCAAAATAACTCCATTTTTTGTGGTCTACGAAACTAATGAAATTCTGGGTAAGAGTTCTTTATTATCCTAAAGGGAAGGGGTTAGGCATCCTTTAAGATCCGCTAACTTGCGGTTATCCGATCAAATTCAGGTTAATTGTTATGCTAAGAAAAATACATGTTTTTACAAATATAAAAATAATGTTACATGATGTTAATAAAATGATGCATTTTGTACAAGTATGCATTTGTATGGCATTAATATACATGTAAAGCTGAAAAAAAGTATAAGTATGCATTTGTATGAAAATTGATAAAAATGTATGCAAGGTGATTATTATGGGCGACGGGCCTAAAATTAGATAAACTAGCGATGGATTTCCAGTTTTAGGCTACCCTATTAATTAATTCTAAGTCTAACTACTCTAAACATTTCAATAATTTCAGAGTACAATACTATTACAATACAGAATGAAATAAAACTGAATTAAATAAGGTAAAAAACAACAACAAAATAAATAATCTCCGAGGGGTATTTGCCTTCTTTGACTTTATCCTTTGAAAGTTGTCAAGAACAAACAGTTAGAAACAATTGAATATACATAACTTCAGATCCGTATCCAAAATAATAAATATTTTGATTACGGATGACTCAGACTTAAATTTTGAAAAGATCATTCCAATCACGTCGTGGCTATGAACATATGACTCGTTGGTCATTTTAATTGCCTCACCTACTAAACATGTTGGTCTCTCGGATGAAAATAAAGAAAAGATCATTATAATCACGTCGTGGCTGCGAACATATAACATGTTGGTTATTTTAGTCGCCTCGCCTACTAAAACATGTTGATCTCGGATGAAATAAAAAGGTTTAAGTCTCATCCTTGCCCAGAAGTTTTATTTTCCTTTTACAACTGTGGAGGCCTCAAAAATCGACGGATATTTTTTCATCGGCCAAAATGCAGTATTTGGTTCAAAACAGTAAAATAATAAAACAATGAGATAATTCGTGCACGGATGTTTAAATGCCAAAACAGAAACGAAAAAAAGCGCGGCCTCGAATTCAATTTCATCGCCCTAAATGCGATATTTATTCAAAGCAGTAAAATAAACAACATAGCCGCATACAATAGTAAGTAATTAAATGTCCGACCCGGATCATGAACAGTGACCCGAATGAAACAGTGAACCAGTTCTGAAAACAGACCCGGAATAGTGACCTTTATCGGAATCAAAATTCAGATTTTTCAGATAACCAGCAACAGATATGAAAAGTGCAATAATCTGGAAATATGCCCAAACCGTGTCGACCCGACCCGAATCAGGTGTCAACCCCGAATCAAATTTTTTTTCACCAATTTCAGATAACCAATATACAAGATATGAAATGCAAGAATTCTGGAAAATATCCAAATCGGGTCGACCCGACCCGAATCAGATGTCGAACCCGAAATCAAATATTTTCGCCAAATTCAGATAACCAATATACAAGATATGAAATGCAAGAATTCTGGAAAATATCCAAATCGGGTTGACCCGACCCGAATCAGATGTCGAACCCGAAATCAAATATTTTCGCCAAATTCAGATAACCAGTATACAAGATATGAAATGCAAGAATTCTCGTATCCAAATCGGGTCGATGTCGAACCCGAAATCAAATATTTTTGCCAATTTCAGATAACCAATAACAACAACAACAACAACAAAATATGGTTCTTACCCAACCCGGGTCGACCCGACCTGGAATCAAAAAAGCAGAATCAAAACACCCTTTCTTTTGGATTTTGGACTTGTTTATTTCTTGAATAACAACGAGGGGGAAACTAAAAATCAAGAACACAACAAGATATTTATATGGAATCGGACCTCTGAAAATCCTCCTCAAAAATCCTTTTAAAAATCCCCCCCCCCCCAAAATGAAGAACAACATGGGGTATTTATAGATGGCTTAAGCCCCCCCAAGAACGAGTTTGAAACTCGAATAAAATGTTAAAAAATTTGATTTTGGAAGCGGATTTTGGGGGTATGGGTTGCGGATTTTCGGGGATAGGGGTATGGGATGATGGGTTGGTGGTGTCAGGGGCAGAGGGGGGTTGGTGGTGGTGTCGGGTGAGGTGATGGCCGGCGAAGTGGGGTCGCGGGTATGGGGTGTGCGGAGCTTGAGAGAGAAAGGAGAATCTTAGGTTTTTTTTTTTTTTTAGTTTTAGGGGGTTTGTTTGGTTTGGTGGGTCGAAAAAAATAAGAAGGGGGGAAGGGAATTGGGCCGCGGGTCTGGCCGATGGCCGTTGGGCCTGGGGAGTGGGCGTTGGGCTTCGGTTGGGGGGTTCAAAAAAATGGGGATGGCCGATTGGGCCTGGGTGTATTAGTTGGGGAATAAATGGGTTATGGGTTTAAAATATAAAAAGGGGTTTTATTATATAAAAAGAAAGCTTTGCAAAATTTATAAATTGTAAAGATGACAATATGATAAAAATATAATATTTGCAAAATGTTTGGTGCTAAATAAAAAATAATAAGGCGATGTCGTTTTGTGAAACTAATAAAATAACATATAATATTAGGATAAAAAGTATGATTTTGATATAAAAATGCAAATGACAATAAATATGCAATATATATATATATATATATATGCCTATATTTTAAAATTGTTTTAAGGTGTCAAAAATGTTTAAAATTGCAAATAAAATCATAAAAGATGGGACAAAATTGGGTGTCAACACATGTCACACCCAGTAACCCAGCAGGTCGGCCCAGCAGGCAGCAACCCAGGAATTCTTGGGCCACTTAGGCCCACTCGTCCGTGGCGACCCCGATCGATATCGAGGCCGCGATGCACACTCTTGGGCTTACTCTGCCCGATGTAAATTAGTACATGGACACCGGTGCAACGTCTCATATGAAGTCCTCACAAGGTAATCTCTCATCCTATTTTAATTTGAGCAATAATCGTTGTATAATTGTAAAAATGGTCATTCAATTCCAATTTGTGGTTATGGTACTACAAACTTGTCTCCCCCGAACCCACCGTTTATTTTGAAAAATGTCCTTCACACACCTAAATTAATTAAAAACTTGATTTCAATTAGAAAATTTACCACTGATAAATGGGTTTCTGTTAAATTTGATCCTTTTGGGTTTTCCGTGAAGGATTTTCAGACGAGGATGCATCTAATGAGATGTGATAGTCGGGCGAGCTTTATCCAATTACCACAACCACACATCAAGCCAAATTACCATCCACTGTTGCAGCTTTAGCTCCTTATTTATGGCATGAACGTTTGGGTCATCCGGGAGCATCTATTTTTACTTCCCTTAAACAAAATAAATTTATTGAGTGTACTAGACCTCGTAGTTCTCATGTTTGTCGCTATTTTTCTCTTGGAAAACATGTTAAGTTGCATTTTGTTGAGTCGAATGTCGTACTGTTATGCCCTTTGATATTATTCATAATAATATTTGGACATCTCCCTTTTTGAGCTCTTCGGGCCATCGATATTATCTTCTGTTGTTGGATGATTACTCTAATTTTTTGTGGACGTTTCCTTTGTGTAAAAAGTCACAAGTTTTTCCACCTTTGTATCCTTTAGAGCATACATGCGCACTCAATTTGAACAGGACATTAAAAATATTCAATGTGATAATGGTAGAAAATTTGATAATGGGCCTTTTTGAGATTTTTGCAAAACTAATTGTTTGCCATTTCGTCTCTCGTGTCCACATACATCATCTCAAAATGGACAGAAAGAAAAAATTGAACCATTAACATTATTGTTAGAACCTTACTTGCCCATGCCTCTCTACCACCATATTTTTGGCATCATGAATTACAAATGGCAACCTATCTGTTAAACATACTTCCGAACAAACAAGTAGCCTACCAATGCCCACTCAAAATTTTATACCTAAGGGACCCTTCATAATCTCATTTAAGGGGTTTTGAGTGCTTATACTATCCTCTCTTTCCTTCTACTACCATTAATAAACTTCAACCCCGATCAACTCCGTGTGTTTTTTGAGATATCCGTCAAATTATTGTGGTTACAAATGTTTTGACTTGTGCTCTAATAAAATCATCGTAAGTCGTCACGTAATTTTTTATGAAACAAATTTCCCTTTTGCCAAATTACATTGTTACGGGCCTCCTACCTATGAATTTCTTGATGGTAGCATACCTCCGTATTTGATCCATAAATTAGCCTTCCAAACAGGCCCAATGTTTCTCGGTGTCTCAATCCAATCACCGAGCTCAACAGCTGCTGGCCTAGATGAGTCTCTCGCCGGCAGCACACTGCCGCGAGGCCCAATGACTGGTAGTCCGTTGGGTCTCGGCCCACCGTTCGGCTCGAGCAGCCCACTTCCCGCAAGCCCACTGCCGGGCAGTCCGTCCTTCCCGCATGGCTTAACTCCAATTCCGGCCCAACGATCTGTCACTCGTAGTCAACACGAGATTTTTAAGGCAAACAAATAATACGGTTTTCACATCCATGTTTCCAAGTCACCGTTGCCTCGTAATCCTGTGTTTTCCCTTAATGACCCTAATTGGAAAATGGATAAGGATGGTGAATTTAATGCTCTTATTAATAATAAGACGTGGGATTTGGTGCCCCGTCCTCCTGATGTTAATGTGATTCGGTCTATGTGAATTTTTAGTCATAAAGAAAAATCTTATGGTACATTTGAGAGGCACAATGCCCGTCTTGTAGGTGATGGGAAGACTCAAGAGGTTGGTGCGGATTGTGGTGAGACTTTCAGTCCGGTGGTCAAATCGGCAACTATCAGGACGGTCCTCAGTCTGGCTCTTTCGAAGGCATGGCCGTTTCATCAGCTTGATGTCAAAAATGCCTTCCTGCATGGAGACCTCAATAAAACAATGTACATGTATCAGCCCATGTGGTATAGAGACCCTACTTATCCTAATCATGTGTACCTGGTGAAGAAATCATTATATGGGCTCAAACAAGCTCCTAGGGCATGGTACAAGAGGTTTGCAGATTACGTTTCACATATTGAGTTTTCTAAAAGTATGTCTGATCATTCTCTATTCATCTACCGTCAGGGTAATGATATTGCTTACATTCTTTTGTATGTGGATGATATTATCTTAACTGCCTCATCTGATGCTCTTCGCAAGTCTATCATGTCACTGCTTGGCTATGAGTTTGCAATGAAAGATCTAGGGCCACTGAGTTACTTCTTGGGAATAGCTGTGACACGTCATGCATGTGGTTATTTTTATCCCAAAAGAAGTATGCAACAGAGATTGTTGAACGAGCTGGAATGTCATCGTGTAGGCCGTCTGCCACTCCGGGTGACACTAAATCGAAGTTGAGTGCTTTTTCCAGCAAGCCATATACCGATCCATCACATTACCGTAGCCTTGCAGGGGTCCTGTAATATCTCACCTTCACGAGGCCTGGCATCTCTTATGATGTACAACAGGTTTGTCTATTCACGCACAACCCGATGGATGATCACATGCATACTCTTAAAAGTCATTGCACGTTATATTCAGGGTACTCTAGATCATGGCTTGCATTTATATATGTCCTCGACAACCACTCTTATTTCATATACAAATGCCGATTGGGGTGGTTGTCCGGATACCAGACGCTCCACGTCTGGTTATTGTGTATTTCTTGGTGATAATTTGGTTTCTTGGTCCACAAAATGGCAAGCAACCTTGTCTAGATCCAGTGCCGAAGAAGAATACCGAGGAGTTGCCAATGTGGCATCTGAATCTTGTTGGCTACGGAACCTTCTTTTAGAGCTCCACTGTTCGGTTTTGAAGGCGATTTTGGTTTATTGTGAAAATGTTAGTGCTATTTATCTCTTAGGGAATCCGGTTCACCACCAACGCACTAAACATATTGAGCTAGATATTCACTTTGTTCGCGAAAAGGTTGTTCGTAGACAAGTACGTGTCTTACATGTCCCGTCACGTTATCAGATTGTCGACATCTTTACAAAAGGTCTTCCGCTGGTTTTATTTGAAGACTTTCGGGACAGTCTCAGCATACGCCGACCTCCCGCTTCGACTGCGGGGGTGTAATAGAATTAGATTACATTTAAAATCGTACATCTTCTATATTAGGTAGAATTAGATTTCTCTTGTAATTAAGATTGATTAGTTACCTAATTTGTAGCATGGTAAATATTTTTGTATAATTATATATAGTGTAAATCATTAATGAAATAATCAAAAAAATATTTCTTACAAAAATTAATAGAACACATTAGGGAGTTAATTGTTCCATGTCCCTTTTGCATGCGTTAATCCTCCCATTTGACTTCTTGAAGTTTGTACATTTTTTTCAATTAATGTTTATTATTTTTAGCTGATCTGATTAACTAATCGGGAAACAATCACATTTAAAATTGACAGAATACATCAACCTCTTAAACTTACAATAAACTTTATTTAGATACTTGAACTACGATATATATTCTGATTGAGCACATGAACATATGATAAAATATTCTTATTAGACACTTTCAACTCAAAATCTTGAAAAAACTTTTGCATGTGTTCTTAAGTGTATCTTGCGTAAATAAGTTAAACACTTAAAATATGTCACATTTTTTAATTATACGCGATAACCTTATTAAACCATAAAACTTCATGATGTACATAATTAAAGGAGGAAACATTTTAATGTATTAAGTCTTTAAAATTTGAGTAGTTTCTCGAGAGGGAAAATTTGAGTCTTGAATTGGATATGAAGATTTACTTAACCTGGAACCTTCCTTTTAAGTCTGAAGTAATCTTTCATAATTATGACGTTAGTTATATTTGTTTAACTTATCATCATATGCATGTCCACTGTTCCATTTTTATCTCTTTCACCCTAGAGTTCTCCTTCCATGAAGTTAACCTAAAAATAAGGAAGACATAATCAAGCAAAGTGGGACATGAAGATTGAAATTCGAACTCTTTTGATTATATAATTTGAATCATGACCTCTTGACCATTATGGTAGAGCCCGTTTAAACTAGCTAATTGTTAATAATTGATAAGTTTTTAATATTGTCATTTATTTTATAAATAAACAGTTATGTATTTGGATAAAAATGATGAAACTGATAATAATAAGCGGTTAAAGTATTCAGTAAAAAAATGATGATAAGCTATATTTTTGTTAAAGTGATAAAAATATACTTAATTTTTTACAAATACGAATTAAAAGTATTTTTTAAAGAAAGGAAAAACGATGAATATAGAATGAACATGAAGTTAGGACTTATGTTTTGGATAATATATTTTACGAAATTTAAAAATATTAAGAATAAAATAAAAAAGAACTATCAAACAGAAAGTGCTTGAAAGTCATAAGTTAAGGGGTCAACTTATGACCTTCGGATAGTTTTAGCTTATACACACTTATAAGTGCTTTGAATGTTTACCAAATGCATAAATAAGCTAATAATTATTTATAAGCAAGTTTAATTACCGACTTATAAACTTAGTCAAATATTATTCTATCTCTTTTTCATAACTCACCATTATATTGCATAATCAAAACTCGCATATATTCAGTTTTTACACAATTAATGATACTTTAATATAATAATTAAGTGATATATTAAGATAAAAATATATATTAAGTAATCATGATTAATTACTAAAACTAAATATAAAATACACGTGTCATTGACTCACTGGTACGATATAAAGACAGAATGTGAGTTAAAAATTTCCGGTGATCTTTGAATAGAAAAGATGTGGAATATGAGGAGAGTGGAGACCAATTATTATGTTTGAGTGGGTAGCTGAACGAGTTAAATGAATTTAACATGCTTCTAAACCTACACAAAAAATCGTTTTGGTCCCGTTTTATTTGTCATAATTATTAAAAATAATTAATTCAAAATACTCTTTTCATTTTTTTACTAGTTGAAATACACTAAAAGTATTTTTTTTATTAATTTGTCTATTTTAACAAATCAAGACAGTTTTTTTCTCAATTTCTTCTATACCATTAAGTAATTATTGAACTATATAGTCAAATTTAAATTTTCATAGCACAGTTAATATGGCAACTTAGTAAAATAAATACTTCATCCGGTTCAAAATAAGTGTTCACTTAGACCTTTTATTTTGGTTCAAAATAAGTGTCCACTTAATTAATAAAAGAAGAATTGACTTTATATTTCTATACTATTTACTCAAAGCAATAAATAAGTAAGAGGCTTATTAATTAAGAGTAGTTTAGTCAAAATAACTATTTTTTTGTGTTTTCTTATGGGGTGTGAAAAATGCAAAGTGAAAACTTATTTGAACTGGAAAAAGTAATTAATTTCTTAAGATGAGTGCAAGTCAATACCGGACTAATAAAAGGGAACGGAACAGAGGGACTACTTATCATTTTAGCCTTTGCCTTTTTAAAAACAAAATGTGGAGAAAAATGATTATATGATTAAAGGAAGAGTAATTTAATCAAATTATTCTTTTAATTTATATTTTCTTAATAAATATGTAAAAAATAAATATGACAAGTAAAATGAATCGGAGTAAATATAAGTAAGGTGAAAAAAATGGTAACACCAAGGTAATTAGATTTCATAATTGTCGGCAAACTGAATTTTATCTAGAATGTAATGATATATTAGCATTGTGGTTAATGATGATGATAAACTCTTCTCCTTTTAACAGCAAAGTTTTATTAATATGGCAACGACAGAATAAGCTTAATTGACTTCCTACCTTCTGGGGCATCATTTTGCTTCCTAATCATATTACTCCTATGTATTTAACCCCCATCACATCAAAAATCAATATTGACATCATGAAACAAATATTCTCTATTATGCTTATCATTGCACATTTTATTATGATCTCCATGAAGATTTACAATGTCACATCAGTTTGTTTGATCCTCTTTCATTCTAACGGTATTTGAGTCATTTTATGTACATCTCAATTAGTTTTATATTATCTTTAATCTGTGTAAAGGTATTTACCAAAACTTGGAGGATTAAATAAAATTACATAATATTTTCTACTATTTTTATGAAATTTGAACTCAAGTCCCTCATGATGTTTACCTATTTCATTAACCGATATCGTCAAATTCAATTTTCAAATAACAATGGTGTCCTAGTTCGCTCATTGTTATTTTGCTACCATCTTCCAAAAGGAATTTATTTTCCTCAAATGTACTTATAAATTACAAGAATTTATATATTGTTATAATAAAAAAAGTATTTCTTTGTTCACATCAAGAGATCACCCCAAAAAAAGAAAGAATTAACTCATATCGAAATTCTCAAAAACTCCAAATTCCAAACACGATAATTCCTACACACATACACACACACATGTGTGTGTGTTTTTCTTTCTCACCCTTTCATAAGAAGTAAATAATTTACAACATTAAAAAAATCTAAAATATGAAGTTAAATAGAGTTGCCAAGAGGACGCAAAGGTACAATTATTAATTATTACCAAATTTAGTGATTAACGGCCACAATAATTACCTCTTTGAAAGACACATTTTTAATTTTTTACATTAAATTCAATAATTAACTCTAAAATATAATCTTAAGAGTCACAAATTAAATTAACATGATGCTATTTTCGGTTTGTATTATTTATCGTTTAAATGTTTTACACAACCTTTAAAAAATATATTTAATAGCCAAAATGGTATTTGTCTAAACTAAATTGTTCTTGTTCTCTCTCTCTCTCTCTTCTCTTTAAACGTCGTTCTAAATTAACACTCCATTAACTAGAGCACTACTATATATAATCACCATTCATTTGATACTATATGATGTTGTAATTAATCGTGTGGTTAAGTGATATATATATATATATATATATATCACTTAACCACACGATTTACGTAATTAATCGTGTAGTCCACCATTAGAATCCTTAGATAACATCCTTTTTTTCGTGAGTCACGTTTGTGACCCTCATTAAGGAACTATGCATAAATAAAAAAAATTACTTGTATAGAATATTTACATTAAATAGGATTAAATTATCATGATTAATTTAATATTATTTAATGTAAATATTCTATACAAATAATTTTTTTATTTATGCATAGTTCCTTAATGAGGGTCACAACGTATAATTAAGTGAAAAATATGTATGTATTAATATAATGTATCTATTTATTAATTTAATTTAAACACCTTGGTGTAGAAAAATATGTAATGTATTAATATAATGTATGTATTTATTAATTTAATTTAAAACACTTGATGTAGGTGGACTTTTCCATGCAAAATACCTGATTTGAAAGTTTACACTTTACAGTAACATGAGATCTACAAGGAAAACTCGAAAAAGTAGATCAAAAGGAGAAGGAGAAGGAGAAAGGTGACGAGACTAAACTTTAAGCCTTTCCAACAAATAAAATGAAATCATAGCGTTCAAAGGATTGGACAGATTTAATATAATTTAAATATTCTAAAGCTGTTTTGACATTAAAGAATATAGTATTCTTCATCTTCATGTGATTTCCTTGCATCATGCATACCTATCTCTTTCATCATGAACTAATGGAGAGGGAGAAAACTAACTCCTGTTTAAAATGAAAAATGGTGGCGGATACAGTATATTATAATTTAGTATAATTTATACAACCTATGTAATTGCATTTCAAATTGTGATGAGTTAAAGGTTCTACTTCTTTTCTTACAACAACCTATATATATATATATATATATATATATATATATATATATATATATATACATATTTTGTTTTCAAATCTTACTACATTGTATATATGCATATCGTGTTCTTAATAATATTTGTCATCACATTTTATGAGACAACAAGAATTAAAGCCATGCCTATTATTTCTCAATGAAAAATGATTACATGATACATAATTATGTGTGAAAACTACTAGCAAATATTCTTCAAATATTCATAGTATATTTTGTAATTATGATTGTTGTATATTTAAGGTAACTTAGGATTCTTACTGTATTAGAATCAACCTCTGTACAACTATATATATTGTGAATTAATGAAAAGACTCCTCAAGGGAGATTATTCCAAACTTATATAGTATCAGTAGCCAAACCCTAAACCCCACTTTTCTTTTTCTCTCCTATTGCCGCCGACCCCCCCCCCCCCCCCCCCATCTACATCGACTGCCACCCCACATAATTTTCTTCCCAATTCTTATGGCTAACATGTCTCCTCCCACTTCCCCTAAAACCACTGGTTCATCCACCGATATATTTGACAACCACCCTCCTTCTTCATCATCTTTTTTCATCCGGCTTTTGCCGTTACCAACATCAAGAATTTCATCCCCATAATTCTTGACCAAGAAAACTGTCAATATTCCACGTGGGTAGAACTGTTCTATATCCATGCTTGAGCGTACAGCGTGCTTGACCACATTGATGATTCAATTCCTCGCTCCACGGATGTTGCAAACTCACCATGGCGTCGTCTTGACGCCATCGTCAAGCAATGGATATACGACACTATATCAAAAGACTTGTTGTGTACTATCATGAAAACATGTGCTTCGACGCGGGAACTTTGGGTGCGATTAGAAGAAATTTTTCAGGACAATAAAAATACTCGGGCCATGTATTTGGAGGAGCAATTCAACAATACGCGTCTCGAGAATTTTAACAACATGTCCGAATATTTTAAACCACTGAAACTCATCGCTGACCAACTTTCCAACGTTGGGACATCTATTTCTGAAACAAAAATGGTACTATAACTTGTTACAGGTTTACCGAAAGGGGAATATGATACTATTGCAATGATGATTCAACATGCCGATCCACTACCAAGTTACAACAAGCCACGTTCACAACTTTTGTTGGAAGAGACCCGACGTGCTAAACAAGATGAGCGCAATCAAAAGGCATTAGCCATTGAAAGCATGGTACCACCGGCTGCCTCCACCACCCAACCACCAGCAGCAGCATACCCGTGGCGGAGGACGTGGAGGTAGAGGCCGCGACAATGGCAACAAAAGGAAGGGCCGCGGTAAAGGCCAGAAAGCCCAGCAGGCAGGTGTCGCACCCATTTTTAACCCGAGCTTCGCGACGCGATGGCATCGATTCCCTCTGGATCAGTTAAGAATGCTTGCTTTGAGGAGTCGCCACCTAATTATTCTAAGGTGAATTAGGGCACCTAAATGCTAACTAAAAGCTACAAAATAACTTCAATTTTGTGGTCTGCGAAACTAATGAGATTCTAGGTAAGGGTTCTCTATTATCCTAAAGGGAATGGGTTAGGCATCCTTTAAGATCCGCTAACTTGCGGTTAGCCGATCAAACTCAGGTTAATTATTGTACTAAGAAAATGCATGTTTTTACAAGAATAAAAATAATGTTGCAAATATTTAATGAAATAATGCATTTGTACAAGTATACATTTGTATGGCATTAACAATACATGTAAAGTTAAAAAAAAGTATGCATTTGAATGAAAATTGATAAAAATATATGCAATGTAAATTTTATGGGTGACGAGCCTAAAAATAGGTAAACTAGCGATTTTTGATTTTAAAAAAAACTAACCGAGCCTAAAATAAATAAACTAGCGATGGGTTTTCAGTTTTAGGCTACCCTATTAATTAATTCTAAGTCTAACTACTCTAAACATTTCAATAATTTCAGAGTACAATACTATTACAATACATAATGAAATAAGCTGAATTAAATAAGGTAAAAAACAACAACAAAATAAATAATCTCCGAGGGGTATTTGCCTTCTTTGACTTTATCCCTTGAAAGCTGTCAAGAACAAACAGTTAGAAACAATTGAATATACATAACTTCAGATCCGTATCCAAAACAATAAATGTTTTGATTACGGAGGACTCAGACTTAAATTTTGAAAAGATCATTCCAATCACGTCGTGGCTACGAACATATGACTCGTAGGTCATTTTAGTTGCCTTTCCTACCGAACATGTTGGTCTCTCGGGTGAAAAAGATTTAAGTTTCATCCTTGTCCAGAAGTTTTATTTTCCGTCTTTACAACTGTGGAGGCCTCAAAAATCGATGGATATTTTTTCATATGCCATGGTGTAGTGTAACGTTCAAATCAGCTAAATGGTGCCGAAAATAGTAAAAACAGAAATCGAGAAATGATGTCTGAAGGGACGCGGTATTTAATTCAAAAACAGTAAATCAAACAAAACAGCAAAACAGAAATCGAGAAACGATTTTCGAAGAGAATGCATTATTTAATTCAAAAACAGTAAACTAAACTAAAACAACAAAACTGAAATCAAGAAGCATTTCCCGAAAAGACGTGGCCTCGAATTCAATTTCATTGGCCTAAATGCAGTATTTATTCAAAGCGGTAAAGCAGTAAAGCAGCGATAAAGCGGTAAAGAGGCAAAGCAGCGGTAAAGCGGTAAAGCGGTAAAGAAGTAAAATCAAAAACTGAGAAATGATGTCCGAAGGGACGTGGCCTCGAATTCAATTTCATTGGCCTAAATGCAGTATTTATTCAAATCAGTAAAATACCAAAACAGTAAACTGAAATGGAGAAGCAATTTTTGAAGGGGCGCGGCCTCAAATTCAATTTCATTGGCCTAAATGCAGTATTTATTCAAAGCAGTAAAACAGTAAAGAAAATAGAAATTGAGAAAAACAACTTCCGAAGGACGCGACCTCAAATTCAATTTCATTGGCCTAAATGTAGTATTTATTCAAAGCAGTATTTATTCAAAACAGTATTTATTCAAAGCAGTAAAACAGTAAGATATCCGTGCACGGATGTTAAATGCCAAAATCAGCAACAATTCATAAAAACGATGCTCGACCCAATTCTGAAATTTGAGCCGACTCGAATCCTGAACACTGACCCGACACAGGATTCAGAATCCAATTTTTTCCTGATTTTCAGATAGCCAACAATAAAATATAAACACACAAAATCTAGAAATTTACTCAAACCGGGTCGACCCGACCCGGATCAGTGACCCGACCCGAATCGGATGTCTCAAACCCGAACCAGTTTCTTCTCAGATTTTTTTCAGATAACCAACAAATGGGGATAAAATGCAAGAATCTGGAAATATACCCAAACCGGGTCGACCCGACCCGAATCAGGTGTCTCAAACCCGAATCAGTTTCTTCTCATATTTCTTCAGATAACCAACAAATGGGATGTAAAATGCAAGAATCTGGAAATATACCCAAACCGGGTCGACTTGACCCGGGTCGGTGACCCGACTCGAATCAGGTGTCTCAAACCCGAATCAGATTTTTTCAGATAACCAACATAATATACAACATATAAATCTAAAATTTACCCAAACTCGATCGGAACAATGACCCAACCAGAATCTGAAAACAGTGAAGAATAAAAAAAAAACAAGAAGATTCTTGGATTCGTCTTACGAGGCCAAATAGAAGTATTTAAAACCAAAGTTCAAGAACGAAACTCACCCTTTTCTTTCGGATTTTTGGGCTTGTTTTTGGACTTATTTCTTGAATAACAATGAGGGTGAAAGCTTCATCAAGAACACAACAAATATTTTTATAGATGGAATCGGACCTCCCCAAAAAATCTCCGCCTCCACAATGAACAAAAAGGGGTTATTTATAGATGGATTCATACCCCTCCAACCTTCAAGAACGAGTTCGAATTTTTCAAATAAAGTGACGATTTGGGACGGATTTAAGGGTATATGGGTCGCGGATTTTGTGGGATAAGGGTATGGGATGAATGGGTTGGTGGTGTCAGGGGCAGAGGGGGTCGGTGGTGGTGTAGGGTGAGGTGACCGACGTTGTGTGGGGACGCGGGTATGGTGGGTGTGGGGTCGGCGGCGGTTTGGTGAAGGAGAGAAGGGGTGTAGGTCTTTAGGGTTTCTTTGGTTTAAAGGAGGGGAAATAAAGAGAATTGAGCGGTTGGGCCGATGGGTCGGTTCGGGTGTGGGCTGCGGGAGTTGGGCTTCGGTTGGGGCTTGGGGGATTAGCCGGTTGGGCCTGGTAGTTTTGGGCTGGGGCGATGGGAAATAAGAAAGGGGGGAGTTGGGCTGTTGCGGGTGTGGGCTTCGGTTGGGGGTCCGAAAATGGGGGTTTCGGGTGGGCTTCGCCGAAAATGGGGGTGGCCAAATGGGCTGCCCCTTTTAAAATGGGTATTTGTTTTGGGTTGGGAAATAAATGGGTTATGGGTTTAAAATACAAAAAAAAAAGTTTTATTATATAAAAAGAAAGCTTTGCAAAATTTATAAATTGTACAGATGACAATATGATAAAAATATAATATTTGCGAAATGCTTGGTGCTAAAAATAAAATGCAATGTCATTTTTTGCGAAAAAATAACATAATATATATTATTAAGATATAAAGTATGACTATGATATAAAAAATGCAAATGACAATAAAAATGCAAATAATATATATATATATATATGCCTATATTTTAAGATTATTTTGAGGTGTCAGAAATATTAATAATTGCAAATAAAATCATAAAAGATGGGATAAAATTGGGTGTCAACAGATGCCCCTCTTTGGCCGGAGACGATGAGAGAGTTTTCGGACAAAGAAGTTGACTGAGTAGCCAATTTTGTCATGATCATCGGGACTCTAGGGAAGGTTAGGGATGTGTGGGAAGAAATAAAATCCTGAGGGGGAGAAAGTTGCAAAAGATGGTGCACATTCAAGAAACATTGCCCAGTGTCGAGGTGTGATGACACTGGTTGCAGATGTGGCGAAATACTGGGGGAAGGGCGGAACAACGTTCGAAGTACTTCCCCAATGCAGATGATGATTTAGCATATGCGTAATGAGATGACGTCGTTGCTTAGACGTTATGCAGATAGCGATGTTGCATAGGCGTGATTGAAATTAAAATACCCGCATTAGAAGGTGGGCGCCTGACAGAAATTAAAATACCCGCATTATGAGGTAGGTGCGCCTAATACTCGCATTAGAGGTAAAATAAATTAAAATACTCGCATTAGGAGGTGGGCGCCTAATAAGATAAAATACCCGCATTATGAGGTGGGCGCCTGACTGAAGATAAAATACCCGCATTAGGAGGTGGGCGCCTGACTGAAAATAAATACTCGAATTATGAGGTGGGCGCCTGACTGAAATTAAATACCCGAATTATGAGGTGGGCGTCTGACTGAAATTAAATACCCGCATTATGAGGTGGGCGCCTGACAGAAATTAAAATACCCGCATTAGGAGGTAGGCGCCTGACTGAAATTAAAATACCCGCATTAGGAGGTGGGCGCCTACTGAAATTAAAATACCCGCATTAGGAGGTGGGCGCTTGACAGAAAATAAATACCAGTATTATGAGGTGGGCGCCTGACTGAAATTAAATACCCGAATTATGAGGTGGGCGCCTGACAGAAATTAAATACCCGCATTATGAGGTGGGCGCCTGACTGAAATTAAATACCCGAATTATGAGGTGGGCGCCTGGCTGAAATTAAATACCCGAATTATGAGGTGGGTGCACGGGCCCGAAATTAAATACCCAAATTATGAGGTGGGCGCCGATCCGAAATTAAATACCCGCATTATGAGGTGGGCGCCTGACTGAAATTAAATACCCGAATTATGAGGTGGGTGCCTGACTGAAATTAAATACCCGAATTATGAGGTGGGCGCCTGACTGAAATTAAATAGCCAAATTATGAGGTGGGCGCCTGAAATGACGTCGTTACTTAAACGTGATGCAGATGTCGTCGTTGCATAGACGAAATGTAATGACGTCGTTGCTTAGACGTGATGCAGATGTCATCGTTGCATAGACGAAATGAAATGACGTCATTGCTTAGACATGATGCAGATGTGTGACCCTAAGGTCAAATTGCTATGTCGTCAATCTATATTAAAAGTTAATGCGTGGACATAAGCGATGTAAAAGGAATGGATAAGGATGAGAATATGACCTTGTTTGTCGAAATACCGTCCTTGTACGGACATAGCAGTTGGGACCCTGTAGGTGAAGATGATGTTTTTGTACGGACGCCCAATAGGAACGTGATCCTTGTAGGGCCTAAACTGCGATGCCGGAGTTCTTTGCCAAATTAAACACACATGTTACGACTTCCATGCCTTTGTCAACCTGAAGACCTGCACTCAAAGAAATTTGTGAGTTTTGGGGGCAGGGGCGGTTGATTCGCATTGACTTTGTAGTTTTTGCCCTTGACGCTTGCAAGCTCAGACTGGTTTGGATTGAAGACTTAGTTTCCTTGCACTTTTCCATGTCTATTGGCGTATTCTTGCAATGAACTCTTAAATTTTTGCCTCAGTTTCTGGTATATATGAAAATGTTGAACTTCCAATTGGAAAAAACCGAGTTTGTGTGGGCGGCTTGCTTTTATTGCGTTGTGTGCAAGATAAGGGAAGAAAATTTCCAATGGTGTGACCGAAGCCGATATAGGCCGCCTACGTATCCCGCCGAGGGAATCAGGTCATAATGTAGTTCGCTATAAGCAAAAAGGGATTGTGAAGTTTTCCAAAACGGGACCGAAGCTGATGTGGCCGCCTACGTATCCCACCGAGGGAATCAGGTCATAACGTAGTTCGCTATAAGCAAAAAGGATTGTAAGGATTTTTTAAAAATGGGACCGAAGCCAATGTGACCGCCTACGTATCCCGCCGAGGGAATCAGGTCATAACGTAGTTCATGCATGCAAAATAGCGATTGTGACATTTTTTTTTTGTATATATATATTTTTTTCATGAGACCGAAGCCGATGTGGCCGCCTACGTATCCCGTCGAGGGAAATCAGGTCATAACGTAGTTCATGGAAGAAAAAAAAGGGATTGTGAAGGTTTGCAAAATGGGACCGAAGCCGATGTGGCCGCCTACGTACCCCGCCGAGGAAATCAGGTCATGACGTAGTTTGCTATAAGCAAAAGGATTGTAAGGATTTTCTAAAAAATTGGACCGAAGTTGTTGTGGCCGCCTACGTATCCCGCCAAGGGAATCAGGTCATAACGTAGTTCATGTTAAGCAAAAAGGATTGTAAGGATTTTCTAAAAAATTGGACCGAAGCTGTTGTGGCCGCCTACGTATCCCGCCAAGGGAATCAGGTCATAACGTAGTTCATGTTAAGCAAAAAGGATAGTAAGGATTTTCTAAAAATGGGACCGAAGCCGATGTGGCCGCCTACGTATCCCGCCGAGGGAATCAGGTCATAACGTAGTTCATGATAAGCAAAAAGGATTGTAAGGATTTTCTAAAAATGGGACCGAAGCCGATGTGGCCGCCTACGTATTCCGCCGAGGGAATCAGGTCATAACGTAGTTCATGATAAGCAAAAAGGATTGTAAGGATTTTCTAAAAATGGGACCGGAGCCGATGTGGCCGCCTACGTATCTCGCCGAGGGAATCAGGTCATAACGTAGTTCATGAGGCAGAAGGGGATTTTTAAGTTTTTAGAATGTTTTTTTGGTAAAAATAGAGTGACTACAGTTTGAAAAAATGATGCAATATTTTGCAAGGTTTTATTTTTATTGAAAATATGAAAAATATAGAATCACATCTTGACCTCAGTTGATACCAACCATTAGTAATGCGCTTACGGTTCCCGTTATTTGCTTTCTGTATAATCGAGACTGACTCCAGGGTAATTCCTACAGCTTCAGATGCTACCTCAGACATACTTGAGTATCGACACTTGCTTCAAGCCAAGGTTTCGACATATACGCATCCTCAAGTTTCAAATGCCCTCACTAAAGAAAGTCCCTTTCCCACATGTATTTCAGTATTTTGAACTTTGGGACATATAGAGAAATACACTCACCCTCAGAAAGATGTTCAATGCATTTAATTGTGATACCATAGGCTTGGCCGTCATGTGAGTATCCACTAATGTGAGAACCCTATGTATAGGATCATGTAGGGCTTGTTATGGGTTTGTAATGTAGGCTTGGGAAAGGAAAGGATATCATTTTGGTAAGGAGTGACTAATCCATCCTTGAGCGTTGAAATATGTCCGTGCTTGGTATTTGTGTGTCTTGATGCCGATTTGCTTCTTTTTGCCCCCGCTTTGTTTTGTACCGACTTCTTTTGAATTTTTGTTTGGAGCTTTTTCCCCTTTTTCAGAGTTATTTCCTTTTCTTTTTTTTTGGATATTGTTGACACCCAATTTTGTCCCATCTTTTATGATTTTATTTGCAATTTTAAACATTTTTGACACCTTAAAACAATTTTAAAATATAGGCATATATATATATATATATATATATATATATATATATTATTTGCATATTTATTGTCATTTGCATTTTTATATCAAAATCATACTTTTTATCCTAATATTATATGTTATTTTATTAGTTTCACAAAACGACATCGCCTTATTATTTTTTATTTAGCACCAAACATTTTGCAAATATTATATTTTTATCATATTGTCATCTTTACAATTTATAAATTTTGCAAAGCTTTCTTTTTATATAATAAAACCCCTTTTTATATTTTAAACCCATAACTCATTTATTCCCCAACCAATACACCCAGGCCTAATCGGCCACCCCCATTTTTTCGAACCCCCCAACCGAAGCCCAACGCCCACTCCCCAGGCCCAACGGCCATCGGCCAGACCCGCGGCCCAATTCCCTTCCCCCCTTCTTATTTTTTTGACCCACCAAACCAAACAAACCCCCTAAAACTAAAAAAAAACCCAAGCTTCTCCTTTCTCTCTCAAGCTCCGCACACCCCATACCCGCGACCCCACTTCGCCGGCCATCACCTCACCCGACACCACCACCAACCCCTCTCTGCCCCTGACACCACCAACCCATCATCCCATACCCCTATCCCCGAAAATCCGCAACCCATACCCCCAAAATCCGCTTCCAAAATCAGATTTTTTAACATTTTATTCGAGTTTCAAACTCGTTCTTGGGGGGGCTTAAGCCATCTATAAATACCCCATGTTGTTATTCATTTTTTTTGGGGGGGGGGATTTTTAAAAGGATTTTTGAGGAGGATTTTCGGAGGTCCGATTCCATATAAATATCTTGTTGTGTTCTTGATTTTTAGTTTCCCCCTCGTTGTTATTCAAGAAATAAACAAGTCCAAAATCCGAAAGAAAGGGTGTTTTGATTCTGCTTTTTTGATTCCGGGTCGGGTCGGGTAAGAACCATATTTTGTTGTTGTTGTTGTTGTTATTGGTTATCTGAAATTGGCGAAAATATTTGATTTCGGATTTGACATCTGATTCGGGTCGGGTCACTGACCCGGGTCGGGTCGACCCGATTTGGATATTTTCCAGAATTCTTGCATTTCATATCTTGTATATTGGTTATCTGAAATTGGTGGAAAAAAATCTGATTCGGGGTTGACACCTGATTCGGGTCGGGTCACTGACGCGGGTCGGGTCGACCCGGTTTGGGCATATTTCCAGATTATTGCACTTTTCATATCGATTCTTTGGTTATCGAAAAATTTGAATTTTGATTCCGATTCCGGTCACTATTCCGGTCATTTTCGAACCGGTTCACTGTTTCATTCGGGTCACTGTTCATGATCCGGGTCGAACATTTAATTACTTACTATTGTATGCGGCTATGTTGTTTATTTTACTGCTTTGAATAAATATCGCATTTAGGCCGATGAAATTGAATTCGAGGCCGCGCTTTTTTTTCGTTTCTATTTTGGCATTTAAACATCCGTGCACGGATTATCTCACTGTTTTATTATTTTACTGTTTTGAACCAAATACTGCATTTTGGCCGATGAAAAAATATCCGTCGATTTTTGAGGCCTCCACAGTTGTAAAGACGGAAAATAAAACTTCTGGACAAGGATGAGACTTAAACCTTTTTATTTCATCCGAGATCAACATGTTTTAGTAGGCGATCTTTTCTTCTGGGCAACGACGTGATTATAATGATCTTTTCTTTTTTTTCATCCGAGAGACCAACATGTTTAGTAGGCGAGGCAATTAAAATGACCACCGAGTCATATGTTTGCAGCCACGAAGTGATTGGAATGATCTTTTCAAAATTTAAGTTTGAGCCCTCCGTAATCAAAACATTTATTGTTTTGGATACGTTTCCGAAGTTATGTATATTCAATTGTTTCTAACCGTTTATTCTTGACAGCTTGCAAAGATAAAGTCAAAGAAGGCAAATACCCCTCGGAGATTATTTATTTTTGTTGTTGTCTTTTACTTTCTTTAATTCAGCTTTATTTTCATTCTGCATTGTAATATTATTGTACTCGTGAAATTATTGAAATATTTAGAATAGGTAGACATAGAATTAATTAATTAATAGGGTAGTCTAAAACTGGAAACCCATCGCTAGTTTATCTAATTTTAGGCCCGTCGCCCATAATAATCACCTTGCATACATTTTTATCAATTTTCATACAAATGCATATTATACTTTTTTCAGCTTTACATGTATATTAATGCCATACAAATGCATACTTGTACAAAATGCATCATTTTATTAACATCTTGTAACATTATTTTTATATTTGTAAAAACATGTATTTTTCTTAGCATAACAATTAACCTGAATTTGATCGGATAACCGCAAGTTAGCGGATCTTAAAGGATGCTTAACCCCTTCCCTTTAGGATAATAAAGAACTCTTACCCAGAATTTCATTAGTTTCGTAGACCACAAAAAATGGAGTTATTATCAGCATTTAGTTAACATTCAGGTGCCCTAATTCACCTTAGAATAATTAGGTGGTGACTCCTCAAAGCAAGCATTTTTAACCGATCCAGAGGGAATCGACGCCATCCCGTCGCGAAGCCCGCAGGTCAAAAACGGGCGCGACAGCATGGCGACTCCACTGGGGAGATGCAGGTTCTTAACCATAGCAAATTCAGGTTAATTATTATTGCGCTTTATTTTGCTTTTTATTTGTTCTACTGCTTCAAAATTGTTTACTTTTGAAATTTTGCATACCTAACAGCTTTAATTGCTACTTTCTCTTGCTGCTTTCCTTAAATTGGCATTTCGCTCATATTTCTTCCACTCTGGAAAATTTAGACTATCACACATTACACGCGAGGTGTGTTTTGCGCACTCGCAAATTTCTTTCAAATTTCCAAATTTCTAGGAGAGTTGGTCTATGCGCGGAGCGTCCGGACCATCCGGTTGGCCGCGTAGCCTTCTCACTCGAGCAGTCCACTCGGGAACCTTGAGTCTAGTCAGCCAAATCTTAGAAAATTTAGGATAGAGCTATACCACCCTTTATTTTAAGTCATGCATGCATGCACCATAGGTGGGTCGATCCTTGGCATCGACTCCACAATTAAGAAATCCACCAAAATTGTTGACGGGTCTCATAACCCAACGACAAATTAGCATGTTATGTGTAGCGTGGTAATGATAGACGGATCCAAGCCTAATTATGACATGTCGAAATTGGAAAATTTCAGCCTTTATTTCCAACGGAAAGCATTTCAATTTAGTAGCTTGGATCAATCTATCGTAATCTCGCATATTTGGCGTTTAGGCTCACCTCTAGCATTAGAGAGGCCCATGCATGTTAGGACGCACATTAAATTCTCGCATAATTTGTTTGCTATTTTTCTTCTTTTAACTCTGTACATATTATTTAATGCAATAATTACCTCCTTCAATTCTGTACATATCATGCCATGTCGCTTGCAACTCTGGGCATGAACATTTGCACCTTCAACTTTTGGGCTATCGCACCACAATCAAAATTTCTACTGGGGCAATACCATATCTTTTGGTCCTCGGGACAGAAATTGTGTCACTGCCCAAGGATAAAGCGTTCTTGAACATCAAGACTCGGATCTTGTGAAGCAATCAGGGGAGTCTTTGACCATATATTGTCACACTCCTACATTTTGTTATTTTTGCGACTTTCCTACTTTCACCCGTGTCTCTCATTTTTGCAGGAAGACCGTCCTCGCAAACAGTCGAGGGCGGTCGTTATAAAACATCATCCCTGAAATACTCCATGAAAAAAAAAATCTCTACAAAGATGACCGGGATATACTTTGACTGATAGAAGTCATCCAACCTCTAGTCCGAACAAATCAATCAGGGGAGTCTTTGACTATACTATCACACTTTCACATTTTATTATTATTTCTGTGACTTTCCTCCTTTCACTCTGTGCTCTTATTTTTGCAGGAAGATCGTCCTTGCGAACAGTCGGGGGCGATCGTTCTAAAACATTATCTCTGGATATACTCCAGAAAAGAACAAAACAAAAGGTTTTCACAAAGATGACCGAAATATGTTTTGATTAGAAAAGTCAGCCAACACTAGATTCAATGAGGCATCACTCTAGTTTGTCTATACTTTTGTTTTTTTTACATATTTGCAAATTCAATTGATATGCTTAATTTTCGTTACATAATTCATTTATATCATACATTTTTTACAGCATATCCTCACGAACTACGAGTGTCTGATTCTCACCATACGGTGTGATACGTAGGTAACCCTTCTCGGGTCCGACACCCCTAAAAAAATCATATTAATGGACAATCTTTTTTCATTCATCTTGTTGTGGACAATTTTTTTTTTCATTGCATTCATCCTAATATGGACAATCACTTTTTCATTACATACAGTTTTTACTTACTATCCTATCGTGGATAAATTCTTTTTCAATCATACATATTTTATAACCTATCTGCACGAACTACGCACACCTGATTCTCGTCAAAGATGAGATACGTAGGCAGCCCTATTTGGGTTCGGTACCCTTTATTCAAAAAAATATACAAAAATACAAAATATTTTAAGAAACATTGATGGACTTGGTTGATACCAACACAGTTAAGAGTGTGCATAGGACAGAACAAGCGGAGAAGACTGACTTCGTGGTAAACCATAGATTCTTTTGGTACCTCTCATTCATGCATGTGGCGACACTTGAAAAATTGCTTTGCATACTTTCAAGATATGAACAAAACCAACCTCATCGTTTCATATGCTTTGTGTGGTGAGTTTTAGAATAAGTTCAATTGCATTGCATTGTGATCTAGAACTTGGCTCAAATGTTTGTTGAGGCGAAATCCTGAGTAACACTTCATATAGGAAAGGATCGTAGGCTTTCTTTGATCCGTTTGAGCCTTTCCAGCTTACCAAATAACATTATCCATAGTACTTCCCCTTTGAGCCTGAAGCCTATTTTTTTTCTACAACCACATCTTATGCCTATACCCTTTCTGAGTGCGTGCACGCACTATCACTCTCTTGGCTCGACTTCCTTGAGCGCATCAGAAATATGCAATTTGCTGAAAATGATCCGAGTTGAAGTTGCAATATTCCCAACAGAGGAAAAGAAAACAAAACAAAAGGACGACTTCACACAACGAAGAAGTCAAAAAGCCCCGACGAAAAAAAAAAACTCCAAAAAGGGGAAAAAGCTCCAATCGAAATATTCAAAAAAAAATAGAGGAGTCAGTGCAAAACAAACGGGGGCAAAAAGAAGCAAATCGGCATCAAGGCACACAAATAACAAGCGCAGACATATTCCAACGCTCAAGGAAGGATTAGTCACTCCTTACCCAAATGATATCCTTTCCTTTCCCCAAGCCTACATTACAAATCCATAACAAGCCCTACATGATCCTATACAGAGGGTTCTCACATTAGTGGATACTCACATGACGGCCAAGCCTATGGTATCACAATTAAATGCATTGAACATCTTTATGAGGATGAGTGTACTTCTTTAGACGTCCCAAAGTTCAAAATATTGAAATACATGTGAGAAAGGGACTTTCTTTCAGTGAGGGCATTTGAAACATGAGGATGCATATGTCAAAACCTTGGCTTGAAGCAAGTGTCGATACTCAGGTATGTCTGAGGTAGCATCTCAAGCTGTAGGAATTACCCTGAAGTCAGCCTCGGTTATACAGGGAGCAGTAACGGGAACCCTAAGCACATTACTAATTGTTGGTACCAACTGAAGTCAAAATATGATTCTGTCTTTTTCATATTTTCAAAAAAAAAACATTCTAAAAAAAACTTACAAATCCTTTTGCTTACAGCGAACTACGTTATGACCTGATTCCCTTGGCGGGATACATAGGCGGCCACAAAAGCTTCGGTCCAATTTTTTAGAAAATCCTTACAAATCTCTTTTGCCGCATGAACTACGTCATTACCTGATTCCCTCGGCAGGATACGTAGGCGGCCACATCGACTTCGGTCCCATTTTTGAAAAAATCTTCACAATCCCTTTTTTGCTTGCAGCGAACTACGTTATGACCTGATTTCCCTTGTCGAAATACGTAGGCGGCCTACATCGGCTTCGGTCACACCATTGGAATCTTTCTTCCATTATCTTGCACACAACGCAATAGGCTCACATTATCTCCATAACGGGACAAGCAAGTTGCCCGCACAAACTCGGCTTTATCCAGTTGGAAGTTCATTATCTTCATATATACCAGAAACTGGGGCATATTTTTAAAGGGTTCACTGCAATCATATGCCAATGGAACTGGAAAATGCCAGACAACTAAGTCTTCAATGTAAACCAGTATGAGCTTGCAAACGTCCATGGCAAAAACTACAAAGTCAATGCGAATCAACCGCCCCTGCCCCCCAAACTCACAAATTTCTTTGAGTGCAGGTCTTCAGGTTGATAAAGGCATAGAAGCCGCAACATGTGTGTTAATTTGGCAAAGAACTCCGGCATCGCAGTTTAGGCCCTACAAGGATCACGTTCCTATTGGGCGTCCGTACAAAAATATCATCTTGACCTACAGGGTCCCAACTGCTATGTCCGTACAAGGACGGTATTTCGACTCACAAGGGTCACACATCTGCATCACGTCTAAGAAATGACGTCATTACATTTCGTCGATGCAACGACGACATCAGCATTGCGCCCATACAACGGCGTCATCGGCATTACACCCATACAACGGCGTCATCAGCAACACGCTAATACAACGGCGTCATCAGCATTACGTCCATACAACGACATCATCAGCATTACGTCCATACAACGACGTCATCAGCATTGCGTCCATACAACGGCGTCATCAGCAACACGCACATACAACGACGTCATCAGTAACATATCCATACAACGGCGTCATCAGCATTACGCCCATACAACGGCGTCATCAGCAACACGCCAATACAATGGCGCCATCAGCATTACATCCATACAATGACGTCATCAGCATTGCGCCCATATAACGGCGTCATCAGCAACACGCCCATACAATGACGTCATCAACATTACGCCCATACAACGGCGTCATCAACATTACGTCCATACAATGATGACATCAGCATTACATCCATACAACGACATCAACAGCATTACGCCCATACAACGGCGTCATCAGCAACACGCCTATGCAACGGCGTCATCTGCACAACACGTCTACATAATGACGTTTTCAACGCACCACGTCTATGTAACGACGTCATTTCAACCCATGCGGGTCACAAATGCATCACGTCAATACAACGACGTCATTTCAGGCGCCCACCTCCTAATGCGAGTATTTTAATTTCAGTCAGGCACCCACCTCATAATGCGGGTATTTCAATTTCTGTCAGGCGCCCACCTTCTAATGCGGGTATTTTAATTTCAATCACGCCTATGCAACGGCGCCATCTGCATAACGTCTAAGCAACGACGTCATTTCATCACGCCTGTGCTACATCATCATCTACATTGGGGAAATACTTCGAACATCGTTCAGCCCTTCCCCCAGTATCTCGCCACATCTGCAACCAGTGTCATCATAAGTCGACACTGGTGCATTGTTTCTTGAATCTGCACTATCTTTTACAACTTCTCTCCCCCTCGGGATTCTATTTCTTACCATGCATCTCTAATCTTCCCTCGAGTCCCGATGATCAGGAAAAAATTGGCTACTCAGTCAACTTCTTTGTCTGAAAACTCCTTCATTGTCTCCGGCCAAAGAAGGGCATATGTTGACACCCAATTTTGTCCCATCTTTTATGATTTTATTTGCAATTTTAAAAATTTTTGACACCTTAAAACAATTTTAAAATATAGGCATATATATATATATATATATATATATATATATATATATATTTGCATATTTATTGTCATTTGCATTTTTATATCAAAATCATACTTTTTATCCTAATATTATATGTTATTTTATTAGTTTCACAAAACGACATCGCCTTATTATTTTTTATTTAGCACCAAACATTTTGCAAATATTATATTTTTATCATATTGTCATCTTTACAATTTATAAATTTTGCAAAGCTTTCTTTTTATGTAATAAAACCCCTTTTTATATTTTAAACTCATTACCCATTTATTCCCCAACCAATACACCCAGGCCCAATCGGCCACCCCCATTTTTTCGAACCCCCCAACCGAAGCCCAACGCCCACTCCCCAGGCCCAACGACCATCGGCCAGACCCGCGGCCCAATTCCCTTCCCCTTTCTTATTTTTTCGACCCACCAAACCAAACAAACCCCCTAAAACTAAAAAAAACCTAAGCTTCTCCTTTCTCTCTCAAGCGCCGCACACCCCATACCCGCGACCCCACTTCGCCGGCCATCACCTCACCCGACACCACCACCAACCCACCTCTGCCCCTGACACCACCAACCCATCATCCCATACCCCTATCCCCGAAAATCCGCAACCCATACCCCAAAATCCGCTTCCAAAATCAGATTTTTTAACATTTTATTCGAGTTTCAAACTCGTTCTTGGGGGGGCTTAAGCCATCTATAAATACCCCATGTTGTTATTCATTTTTGGGGGGGGGGGGATTTTTAAAAGGATTTTTGAGGAGGATTTTCGGAGGTCCGATTCCATATAAATATCTTGTTGTGTTCTTGATTTTTAGTTTCCCCCTCGTTGTTATTCAAGAAATAAACAAGTCCAAAATCCGAAAGAAAGGGTGTTTTGATTCTTCTTTTTTGATTCCGGGTCGGGTCGACCCGGGTCGGGTAAGAACCGTATTTTGTTGTTGTTGTTGTTGTTATTGGTTATCTGAAATTGGAAAAAATATTTGATTTCGGGTTCGACATCGATTGATTTCATCGGGTTCGACCCGATTTGGATATTTTCCAGAATTCTTGCATTTCATATCTTGTATATTGGTTATCGGCGAAAATATTTGATTTCGGGTTCGACATCGATTCGGGTCGGGTCATCGACCCGGTCGGGTCGACCCGATTTGGATATTTTCCAGAATTCTTGTATTTCATATCTTGTGTATTGGTTATCTGAAATTGGTGGAAAAAATTCTGATTCGGGGTTGACACCTGATTCGGGTCGGGTCACTGATCCGGGTCGGGTCGACCCGGTTTGGGCATATTTCCGGATTATTGCACTTTTCATATCGATTCTTGTCGTTATCGAAAATTTTGAATTTTGATTCCGATTTCGGTCACTATTCCGGTGCGTTTTCGAACGGTTCACTTTTTTCATTCGAGTCACCGTTCATGATCCGGGTCGGACATTTAATTACTTACTATTGTATGCGGCTATGTTGTTTATTTTACTGCTTTGAATAAATATCGCATTTAGGCCGATGAAATTGAATTTGAGGCCGCGCTTTTTTTTCGTTTCTGTTTTGGCATTTAAACATCCGTGCACGGATTTTCTCACTGTTTTATTATTTTACTATTATGAACCAAATACTGCATTTTGGCCGATTAAAAAATATCCGTCGATTTTTTAGGCCTCCACAATTGTAAAGACGGAAAATAAAACTTCTGGGCAAGGATGAGACTTAAACCTTTTTATTTCATCCGAGATCAACATGTTTTAGTAGGCGAGGTGACTAAAATAACCAACATGTTATATGTTCGTAGCCACGACGTGATTATAATGATATTTTCTTTTTTTTCATCCGAGAGACCAACATGTTTAGTAGGCGAGGCAATTAAAATGACCACCGATTCATATGTTTGCAGCCACGACGTGATTGGAATGATCTTTTCAAAATTTAAGTCTGAGCCCTCCGTAATCAAAACATTTATTTTTTGGATACGTTCCGAAGTTATGTATATTCAATTGTTTCTAACCGTTTATTCTTGACAAATTTGCAAAGATAAAGTCAAAGAAGGCAAATACCCCTCGGAGATTATTTATTTTTGTTGTTGTCTTTTACTTTCTTTAATTCAGCTTTATTTTCATTCTGCATTGTAATATTATTGTACTCGTGAAATTATTGAAATATTTAGAATAGGTAGACATAGAATTAATTAATAGGGTAGTCTAAAACTGGAAACCCATCGCTAGTTTATCTAATTTTAGGCCCGTCGCCCATAATAATCACCTTGCATACATTTTTATCAATTTTCATACAAATGCATACTTATACTTTTTTTCAGCTTTACATGTATATTAATGCCATACAAATGCATACTTGTACAAAATACATCATTTTATTAACAGCTTGTAACATTATTTTTATATTTGTAAAAACATGTATTTTTCTTAGCATAACAATTAACCTGTATTTGATCGGATAACAGCAAGTTAGCGGATCTTAAAGGATGCCTAACCCCTTCCCTTTATGATAATAAAGAACCCTTACTCAGAATTTCATTAGTTTCGTAGACCACAAAAAATGGAGTTATTTTGCAGAATTTAGTTAATATTCAGGTGCCCTAATTCACCTTAGAATAATTAGGTGGCGATGCCTCAAAGCAAGCATTTTTAACCGATCCAGATGGAATCGACGACATCCCGTCGCGAAGCCCGCAAGTCAAAAATGGGCGCGACAACATGGGCCTGGCCCAGTTACTACCGGTTGGATAGGGGCAGGGCGGCACGGCCCAAGGCCACTTTCAGGCCCATGGTGCCAGCCCACTGCCCCAGGGTGTCGTCGGCTGCCACTGGGCTGGCGGTTGCAGCTGGCCGCCGCCACTGCCTCCACCTCCTCCGCGGCGATTGCCGCCACCTTTAACACTATCGTGGTTTTTCTCCCATTACCACCATTTTGGCCCTTCTGGCCACGATTTGGCTGCGAATATTTAAATTGTGATGAACTCTCATCGAACGGAGTGGTATCTAAGGCAAAATTTGACACAGTGTCTATCTTCTTGGCAAATCCCGCTTCTTGCACCAGGAGCCGTTGCACCAGATGCTACAGCATGGGTGTTTTGTATCCATTGAGAAAAAATGGGTTGTAATTGTATAGCGGTATCTTAAAACATATCTTGAGGACACCCTAAGCGCTAATGGTATCATTATGAATATACAATCCAAAACTGTGAAAGTCTAGAAATATACATGCCTAGTTGAATGGGATATGATTGCATCACGATGCCTAAGGACACGATCATGACCATAGAGCGGGCTTGGTTAAAATGGTGAAAGATTATTGCTTTGGCGGATGAGCGTACCCAATCCACTATACGCATCGGTGAAGCTGGCCACTAGTTGTAAAACAAGCCAATTGTTACTGACCGGCACTCCGACGTTCTTGAGTTGGTTCGACAACACCTTGAGTCGTTGACATTATGCAGAAGCATTGGGAAAGTCCGTCATATCGGTGGTGGAGAATTCCCATTCAAGAGTAACGGCCTGAAAATTTTTGTTGTCTTGGAATATGTTGCGTAAGCGATGCCAAGCTTCCATCGCCGTGGAGTTAGGCTCAATAATTGTATGCAGAAAATCACTAGAAATAGTGTCATAAATCCACTGAAGAACTGTCGCGTCGCATCAAGGGTTAACCATAATTTTCTTTTGTCGTCGGTTTTCGGCACCTTCTCCTTGCCTTTTTCCGACGGAATTATGTGATGAATGACCCGGTAGGAGTGACAGTGAATCTTGAAGAGCTCCGCCCACGTTGCATAATGGACGTTTTCCATCTCAAGAGTGATGGAAACATGTGATTTGATGTTGGAAACTGTGAGGGCTGGATGAAAAGAAGATTTTGAGTCAGACATGGCTGACGGGGAGAAGGGTGGTCGGCGGAAAAAATAAGAGGGAGGGAGGGGGGGTCGGACACAAGGAATCAGGGTTAGGGTTTCATAAACTTTTCCTAAACTACTGATACCATGTAAGAAATATTCTTCCTTGATTATTTTATTAATGATTTACACTATATATAATTGTACAAAATATTTACCTTGTTACAAACTAGGTAACTAATCAATCATAATTATAAGAGAAATCTAATTCTATCTAATATTGAAGATGTACAATTTTAAATGAAATCTAATTCTATTACTTTTGATAAAGCTACTTTTTAGAGGAAAATTTGAATTTAAATAAAAAGAACGTGCTTGGATTTTGATCTTTTTACTTACTACGAGTGTTGGATCCAATCAAATCATCATACCTGTTACAAACAGATTATACTATAGTTTTAACTTTATTGTCGTCAAAACTCAAAATTAGCTTTTCATGAAATACTTTCATGTCTCAAAAGGGTCAGCATGGCGGCACCAAGTAAAAACCATTCCTTGGCAAGGTTGATCAAAATGTATTCCATTTTTTTTATGGCAAAACAATAAATACTCCCTTCAATCATTTTTAAAAGAGAATAATTTCTTGATTATTTTTATTAATGAAGAGGTATATATATATAAATATACAATATCTAAATATAGAAAATAAATCTACCTTTTCCTACTATAATTCTAATAGCTTATCCTAATACAAGGCTAACACCATAATTACACTTGTACAAGAATTCTACAAATAATATACCGAAAACCGGTCCTTGATATACACGGTTTATCCGTGTATATCAAGCCTTCTGTCACACCCCCGCAGTCATAGCGGGCGGTTGTCATACGCTGAGACTGTCCCTAAAATCTTCAAATAGAACCAAGGAAAGACCTTAGTAAATATGTCAGCAATTTGGTACCTTGAAGGGACATGCAAGACACGTACTTGTCCACGAGCTACCTTTTCGCGAACAAAGTGAATATCCATCTCGCTATGTTAATGCGCTGATGTTGGGCCGGATTACCAGAAAGATAGACTGCACTAACATTATCACAGTAGACCAAGGTAGCTTTCTGAATAGAAAAAGTGAAGCTCTAATAAAATATTACGCAACCAACATGACTCAGACACCACATTGGCTACTCCTCGATACTCGGCCTCCGCACTGGATCGCGATAACGTAGTCTGGCATTTTGCATACCAAGAGACCAAGTTATCACCAAGAAACATACAATAACCAGATGTTGACCGTCTGGTATCTGGATGTCCACCCAATCGGCATTTGTATACGACACGAAAGTAGAGATGGAGGATGGATAAAAATGCAACACATAATCAAGTGTGCCATGTATGTATCGTATAATGCGTTTGAGCTCATGCATGTGCTCAATCCACAGATCATGCATAAATAAACACACTTGTTGTACTGCATTAGTAATATCTGGTCTCGTGAAAGTAAGATACTAAAGAGCCCCTGTAAAACTACAATAGTGGGTGGGATCCTCATGTGGTATGCTAGAGGTAGCACTCAGCTTCTGTTTGGTATCAACTGGAGTAGAAGAGGACTTACAAGACGACATGTTAGCTCTCAAAATAATCTCAGCCGCATACATCTTCTGTGATAAAAATAGACCACTTGCATGACGAGTGACAGTTATGCCAAAAAAATAACTTAAGGACCCCAAGTCTTTCATAGTAAATTCTGAACTGAGAAGGGACATGATAGACTTGCGCAAATTATCAGATAAGGCAGTCAAAATTATATCATCTACCTATAATAGAATGTATGCTAGAGAAGTTCCACGCCGATAGATGAACAAAGAATGATCAGACCTGCTGTGAGAAAACTCAATAGTAGACACATAATCTGCAAACCGCTTATACCAAATTCGTGGGGCCTGCTTAAGCCCATATAAGGACTTCTTTAGCAAACAGACATGGTGAATATAATTAGGGTCCTTAAAATCCAAATGATGATGTATGTATACTGTCTCCTTAAGATCACCGTGTAAGAAAGCATTTTTCACATACAGCTGATGAATGGGCCATGCTTTCGAGAGAGCCAAACTAAGCACAGTGTGAATGGTTGCCAGTTTGATCACCGGACTAAATTTATCTCCACAATCCATGCCAACATATTGTGTTTGACTATCACCTACAAGACATGCTTTATGCCTCTCAAAAGAACCGTCAGAATGTTCTTTATAAGTAAAAATTCACATAGACCGAATAATATTAACACCATGCGGACGGGGCACCAACTCCCACATCTTATTTTCAATAAGAGCATTATATCCGTCATCCATGTCCAATTTCCAATTCAGGTCATGAAGGGCAAACATTGGGTTATGTGGTAGAAGTGATTTAGTGACATTAGAATTAAGATTAAAATGTCATTTTGGTTTAAAAATACCCCGTTGGCTACGAGTAACGGGCCCTTGACTTGAGATAGAATTGGATGGAATTATAGGATTTGGGTCAGCAGTGGACTGGCCAGCAGGCAGTGGGCCTGCTGACCCAATAATGGATGGCTGACGACATGGAGTTGGTGGAGAAATATTTAGGCCAGAAATTGGACCGAGAATCTGGGCCAGAAACTAGATCGAGACTGGTCCGAGACTCGGAAGCAGAAACTGGGCCCAGATCATCGCTGGATCGAGACGCTAGAATAGTGGCCTTTTGGGATAAATGATGGACGACGTACGGA
Organism: Anisodus tanguticus; assembly: GCA_034509755.1. NCBI lineage: Eukaryota > Viridiplantae > Streptophyta > Magnoliopsida > Solanales > Solanaceae > Anisodus > Anisodus tanguticus. The sequence continues at coordinate 13,375,147 of CM067557.1, forward strand.
GAGAGCCCATCATCCAAAAAATTATAAGCACTAGATATGGAATTAGACAGTTTAGCAACTTGAAATTGGGTTTCATAAAAAATAACATGGAGACTAATGATGATTTTATTAGCGGATAAATCAAAATATTTGTAACCACGATGATTAGACGAATAACCCAAAAACACACAACCGGTAGAACGGGCTTGAAGTTTGTTAAATGTAGTGGACGGAAAAAGCGGATAGCACAAACACCCAAACACCCTAAGATAAGAATACGAGGGGTCTTTATGATAAATAATATTCAGGGGTGATTGATAAGCTAAACCTTTGCTAAGGAGTATGTTATTAACGGTACAGATTTTTCATTCTGCCTTTCCATTTTGTGAGGACGTATGAGGACAAGAAAACTAAAAAAATATGACATGAGTGTCACAAAATTCCCGAAATGGCCCATTATCATATTCCCTACCATTATCACATTGAATGTTTTTAATTTATCGTTCAAATTGGGTGCGGATGAAAGCTCTAAATTTTAAGAATGTGGAAAAAACTTGAGACTCTTTAGACAATGGAAAAGTCCACAAAAATTAGAATAATCATCCAAATATAAAGCATAATACCGATGGCCCAAAGAACTCAAAATAGGAGATGTCCATAAATCACTATTGATTTATGAATATTGTCAAAAGGCATCGATGTACTAGAAGTAGATGCAATAAATGGTAATCTAACATGTTTCCCTAATGGACACGAAGGAAAAATATGAGTACTACGCATACTTTTACAATCAATAAAATTATTATTATGAAGAGATAAAATAATAGACGATCCCGGATGACCCAAACGTGCATGCCACAAGGGCGGCAAATGTTGAAGGTGTGGGTTGACTCATGGAAATGGTGGTGGTGATTGGATAAATCTCTCCCCGGCTATTACATCTCATTAGAGGTATGTCCGTCTTGAAATCCTTCACATAAAATCTAAAAGGATCAAAGTTAACAGAAACCCAATTATCGGTTGTGAATTTTCGAACAGACACCAAATTTTTAATTAAGTGAGGGGCATAAATGACATTTTTTAGGACAAGAGGTGGATGTGGGAGGGACAAATTTGTGTGACCATAACTATGAATTGGAATTGAATTGCCATTACTAACAATTATGCCACAATTTTTGCTCAAATTGAAATAAGACGAGCGATTACCTTGTTCGTACGTCATATGAGAAGTGGCTCTGGTGTCCATGTACCAATTTGTGTCCGAGGGATTTAATCCCAGTGTATGCATCGCGGCCTCGATATCCGTAGGTGTCGAAATTGCTGCTGGGTCCGCAGCCGCGAAGGCCTGCTAAGGCCGAGGCCCAAGCAGGCCAGCCTGTTGCCAAGGCCCAACAACCGACTGTCTGGACTGAAAAATCTGTGAATTGGGCCTCCGCTAGCTGGCCCAATTCGATAGGTAAACTACTGGGTTTGGAAAGAGGTAACGGTTGGGCCACTCCCAGGCCCATTGGCTAGTGGCACTATTGGCTCACTTCCCTAGCCTAACCTACGGTTGCCCTTGCCGGCTGCCACCCTGACCACTGTTGCCACCAACGTTGCAGCCACGACAACCGCCTTTGCCCCGACCGCCGCCTTTTTCATTGAATTTCCGATTTTGACCCCGTTGTTTCAATTTGGAGTGGAATTAACCGAAGATGATGGAGAGTAGGAATTTTGTGGCAAGGACACTATCATAGCGGAATTTTCTCCAGTTGCGGCCTTTTTAGCGCCTCTTCAAGGTGAGCATAGAACGGACTTGGTAAAATAGAGGAAGAGGAAAGCTTTGACGAAGAAGAGTCCCAACACCATTATAGGCCTCGGATAGGCCTGCAACCATCTAAAGAACAAGAGATCATTCATGACGGGTGCACCAACGTTCTTGAGTTGATCCGCCAATTCCTTCAGCCTTTTACAATAAGCAAGACATTCGGAAAATCCTCCATATTGACATGGGAGAATTCCTTCTCAAGAGTGACGGCACGAGAATTTTTATTATCTTGGAATATATCACGCACCCTATTCCAAGTGTCCATCGTCGTGGCATCGGGTTCAATAATCGTATACAAAAGGTCCGTAGAGATAGTGGAATATATCCCCTAGAGGACGGTGGCATCAAGAATCGTCCATAACACATGGTCATCATCGGCAGTAGACACCTTCTCCTTACCTATATCCGTAGGGATAATGTGATGAAGGATTTGATGCGAGCGTGCGTGAACTTTAAATAATTTTGCCCACGTCGCGTATTGGACGTTTTCCATCTCAAGAACGATAGGGATGTGGTTCTTGATGTTGGAGAGGTAAGGGCAGGATGAAACGTGTTCTTTGAGGTAGACATAATGAAATAACAAGAGGAGAATTAGGGAGTTGGAAGAGAATTTAGGGAAGAATGGAGGGAAGGGCATGGAATCCGAGAACCGAGAAGGGCAACAGAAGCTGGTTTGTGAGAAGTATTTTAGCCCTAGACTTCTGATACCATGAAAGAGAATAATCCCTTGATTATCTTCATTAATGAAGAGGTATATATACAAATATACAATATAAATATGAAAAATAAATCTACCTTTTCCTACTATAATTCTAATAGTTCCTAATACAAGACCAATGCCATAATTACACTTGTACAAGAATCCTATAAATAATATACCAAAAACCGGTCCTTACACGGTTTGTCCGTATATATCACGCCTTATGTCAATTTTTACTTGTCACTTTTCGCTTCTCGAGAGTCAATTTGATTAGTCTTCAAAGTTAAATTGAACTAGATTAATTTATTCTTTAGAAATTAAAATTTAGGTATTCAAAAACTATACGAAAATATTATAGGTTGCAATGCTTTTCGTATTAATATGATGAAAAAATACATTTTAAAATATTGATCAAAATTCATATAATTTGGCTCTTAAAAAGAAAAATATGAGAAGTAAAAATGAACGGATGGAGTATACATCAACGGTACCTCATCTTTCCTGGAAAGAAGAACAAATATCATTGAATTAAAAATTAAGGTTAGTTAAATACATGTCGGAATTAATCTTGGAGTATATATCAATATCCAAATAATCTTTGTAATAAAGAGAGAAAGCATAACCATGGAAGAGTAATCTGAGTAGTCGTCATCTTTTTTCATATATTAGTAAGAATGAGAAAGATCGCTGTAAGACGGTGAAATAGGAAAAAGCTCTGAGCACAACTTTCGTCGTTTCACGACAATTATTCTCGAGAACTCCGATTAAGAAGTAATTCCATTTTACCACAACCTAATTGGTACGTCAGTTTGAAAGTTAGTACTAACATACATGCAGTGATGTCAAAAAAGTTGTTAAGACAAGACAATTATGATAAGTGTTAAATATACACAATATTATTGTGTATATTGGTCTTGGATTGGCTCTCGGATTTGGCTGATTATTGTGTATAATTTATGGTAAATATTTAGTATCCTAGTTTAGGTAATGTTGTAATATAATTAGTAATGTATTACCATAAATGTATAGTTAGAGTAGAATAAGGTTTTAGGAATAGAATAGGAATAGGATTTCCTATTATGGAAATATGTAACTTGTATATATAGTCTTTCAATTAATGAAAATAATCAAGGAATTATTTCTTTCATGGTATCAAGAGCCTAGGTTTATTTTCTCTCCCAAATTCTCCCAAATTCCGTCGAAATCCCTAGCCAAAATCCCAGACCTTGCTCTCGGGTTTCGTGCCGACGAGAACCTCCTTCTTCCAAAAAACATTTTCTCCCTAATCCCTCAATCACATATTGTTCTATCAATATGTCTACATCCCGGAACATGTTTCATCCGGCCCTTACAGTTTCTAACATCAAGAATAATATCCCTTTCGTTCTTGAAATAGAAAACGTCCAATATGCGACGTGAACCGAACTATTCAAAATTCACACACGATCGCATCAATTCATCCATCACATAATTCTCGAGGCTCCTGAGGATACAGAGGTGCCAAAACGCGAGGATGATCCTAAGTTGTGGACGACTATTGATGCTACCGTCCTTCAGTGGATATATTCCACCATATCTACCGACCTTTTGAAAACAATTATTGAGTATGACACTACGGCACAAGCGATTTGGGATAGACTGCGTGATATATTCCAAGATAATCAAAATTCTAGAGCCGCTTACCCTTGAGCAGGATTTCTCCCACGTCAATATGCAAGATATTCCTAATGTTTCGGCTTATTGCAAAAGATTAAAGGAATTGGCGGACCAACTTCGCAAAGTTGGCGCGCCGGTTTCAAACGATCGTTTGGTCCTCCAAATGGTTTCCGGCCTCTCCGAGGCCTATAGTGGTGTAGGAACGCTTCTTCGACAAAGCAATCCGCTTCCACAATTTTATCAGGCGCGTTCTATGCTTACACTAGAAGAAGCAGGCATGGCAAAACGAGCGGCTACCAGTACTAGTCCCGTAGTCATGATGACCGAGTCCACGGTGTATCCTACCGTTTCGAACAACTCGGGCCAAAACCGCAACAATGGTGGCTGCAAAAAGGGTGGAAATAAGAAAAATGGCAAAAACTGTGGCGGCAGCCGACAAAATGGTGGTGGCAGTGGGGCTCCTCGCAGTGGTCAGCAGCAGCAACAGTTTTGGGGCCCATAGTGGGCCCCTATGCAGTGGAAATGGGCCCCACAACAGCAGTTTGGGCCCAGCCAGTTTACCTCCCAGCGGCAGTGGCCGCCCCGGCGACGAATCCAGGCCCAATTTGGCTGGTCCAAGCATTCTGACCCGGCAGTTAGCGATCGGGCCGAGACCGCAAGCAGGGGTGCTTGGGCCTCGGCCTCTGCAAGCCCATCACGCAGCGGCACCAACACATACCGACATCGAAGCCGCAATGTACACGTTTGGTTTAAATCCACCGGACCACAATTGGTATATGGACACGGGGCCACTGCCCACATGACATCCGATTCAGGTACGCTCTCGTCTTATTCCAATTTGAGCAACCCCCGCGGTATAATTATTGGTAATGGTAATTCTATTCCAATTCGTGGGTATGGTCATAAAATGTTGTCTCCCCCCATCCACCCCTTATCTTGAAAAATACCCTTCATGCCCCCAAATTGATTAAAAATTTATTGTGTCTGTCCGTAAATTCACTACTGACAATTATGTTTCTATTGAATTTGATCCATTTGGTTTCTCTGTGAAGGATTTCAAGACTGGGAGTCCTCTCATGAGGTGTGATAGTAGGGGAGATTCCGGTCCATCGAGTCAAACCCTGCCGTCAGCTTTTGCAGCCATTTCTCCTTCCTTATGGCATGCTCGTCTTGGTCATCCGGGGTCCTCTATTTTGTCATCTTTAGATAAAAATAGTTTTATTTCATGTAAGGGTACGAGTCATACTCCAATTTGTCAATCTTGTTCTTTAGAAAAAATTGTTAAGTTGCCATTTGTAGACTCAAAATCTCATACTTTAATGCCATTTGATATTATTCATAGCGACTTATGGACGTCTCATGTTCCTAGTTTTGTGGGTCATCGGTATTATGTTCTATTTTTGGAAGATTATTCTAAATTTCTATGGACGTTTCCAATAGCGAAGAAATCTCAAGTTTTTTCCGTCTTCCTAAAATTTAGAGCATTCATCATAACTCAATTCGACCGTGAAATCAAAAATATTTAGTGTGATAATGGAAAAGAGTATGACAATAAGGTGTTTCGGAAATTCTATGCTACTAATGAGATAAATTTTTGTTTCTCTTATCCTCATACATCTTCACAAAATGGGAAAGCCGAACGTAAAATTCGTTTCATAAATAACATTATCCGCACTCTATTAATTCATGCTTCTGTACCCCCATATTTTTGGCATCATGCTCTTCAAATGGCTACATATCTACTTAACATAACTCCTTCCAAAGGTTTGACATATTCTTCCCCTCTTCAAATTTTATATAACAAAATTCCTTCATATTCACATCTTCGGGTTTTTGGGTGTTTGTGTTATCCGTTATTTCCTTCCACCACAATTAACAAACTTCAGGCCCGGTTGACTCCGTGTGTGTTTTTGGGTTTTCCATCTAATCATCGTGGCTACAAATGCTTTGATTTATCCTCCAATAAAATTATCATTAATCGCCATGTAATTTTTGATGAATCCCAATTTCCATTTGCTAAAAGTCATTCTCCCGTGCCTAGTTCGTATAATATTTTGGATGAACAAATATCCCCGTATATTATTCAGCATTTTTCGGACATCTCCGTACCCAAAATTCTCCAGCGAGCCCACTGCCCGCTGGTCCCATTGGCCCGTCACACTCCTCTCTGCCCGGTTTTATCACTGGGCCAGTTTCTGCAATTGGGCCAGTCCAGCCCAATACTGGAACTGGTCCAGTTTTTGGTTCCAACAATTGTACTGCTTCCCGAGTTGGGCCAGCAGGCCCACTTCCTGCTGGCCAGTCCGTCCCGAGCCCAGCAAATTCCCAAAATCCACTCAATTCTTTCTCGAGTCATAGACCGGTCACTCATAGTCAGCGGGGTATTGTTACACCTAAAAGACATTTTAATTTACATTCTAATGTCTCTAAATCCCCCTTGTCCCGTAATCCTGTGTCTGCCTTAAACGACCTGAATTGAAAAATTGCTATGGCTGATGAATATAATGCTCTTATTGATAATAAGACGTGGGAGTTGGTGTCCCGTCCATATGGTATTAATGTTATCAGGTCTATGTGGATTTTTGCTCATAAGAAGAATTCAGATGGTTCATTTGCTCGACATAAGGCGCGGCTTGTGGGTGATGGTAAGACTCAGCAAGTTGGTATAGATTGTGGGGAGACGTTTAGTCCGGTGGTCAAGTCGGCTACCATTCGCACTGTGCTTAGCTTGGCTCTTTTGAAAACATGGCTTATTCATCAGTTAGATGTCAAAAATGTTTTCCTACATGGTGATCTCAAGGAAACAGTCTATATGCATCAGCCATTGAGATTCAGGGATCCCAACCATCCTCATCATGTCTGTTTGTTGAAGAAGTCCTTATATGGGCTTAAGCAGTTTCCACGGACCTGGTATACAAGGTTTGCTGACTATGTTTCGACTATTGGGTTCACTCACAGCAGGTCAGATAATTCCTTGTTCATCTATTATTGTGGTTCGTCTGTGGCCTACATTCTGTTGTATGTGGATGATATCATTTTGACTGCCTCTTCCGATGTCTTACGACAGTCTATCATGACCATGTTCAGCTCTGAGTTTGCTATGAAAGACTTAGGGCCCTTGAGTTACTTTTTGAGGATTGCCGTCAAGCGTCATTCAGATGGATTGTTTTTGTCTCAACGAAAGAATGCAGCTGAGATCATCAAGAGGGCTGGGATGTCATCCTGTAAGTCCACTTCCACTCCAGTTGATACGAAGCCTAAGCTTAGTGTCACGGCCGGCGTACCCTACGAGGATTCGACCCGCTATCGCAGTCTTGCAGGGGCCCTTCGGTATCTTACCTTTACGAGACTGGATATTACGTATGCTGTCCAGCAGGTGTGTTTGTTCATGCATTATCCCAGAATTGAGCACATGAATGCGCTCAAACGCATCATTCGGTATATTCAAGGTACACTTGACTATGGGTTGCATTTATATCCTTCCTCGACGACCACACTGGTCTCGTATACAGATGTTGATTGGGGTGGTTGTCCTGACACCAGACGGTCTATTGTATGTTTCTTGGAAACAACTTGGTCTACTGGTCTGTAAAGCATCAGTCGACTCTATCCCGCTCAAGTGCCGAGGCTGAATATCGAGGGGTAACTAATGTGGTCTCAGAATCATGTTGGTTACATAATTTGCTTTTGGAGCTTCATTGTCCCATTCAGAAGGCAACCTTGGTATATTGCGATAATATTAGTGTCATCTACCTTTCTGGTAATCCGGTTCAGCACTAACGCACTAAACATATCGAGATGGACATTCACTTTGTCCGTGAAAAGGTTGCATGTGGTCAAGTTCGCGTATGCCATGTCCCGTCAAGATATCAAATTGTCGACATCTTTACAAAGGGTCTTCCCTTGGTCCTTTTTGAAGATTTTAGGGACAGTCTCAGCGTTCAAAGACCGCCTGCTATGACTGCGGGGGTGTATTAAATATACATAATATACATGTGTATATTGGTCTCGGATTGGCTCTCGGATTTGGCTGATTATTGTGTATAATTTATGGTAATATTTAGTATCCTAGTTTAGGTAATGTTGTAATATAATTAGTATTGTATTACCATAAATGTATAGTTAGAGTAGAATAAGGTTTTAGGAATAGAATAGGAATAGGATTTCCTATTATGGAAATATGTAACTTGTATATATAGCCTTTCAATTAATGAAAATAATCAATGGATTATTTTTTTTCAATAAGAACCTCAACAAGTATTGTCGTTTGGTCGCCCCTACTTTTGTTGACTTAGACCCTTAATACTTTAGGAAGATACATTCATAGAATATATATATAATCATGATATGTAGTAATAATTTAGGTTACCTAAAATATAAGATATTAATTACAACCTAATTGATTTGTCTAATAATTACAATATCACTAATTGATTATAATTACATGATTTATGGTGGAGAATGATAATATGAGATTGCTCCCATAATTATCGTGTGTAACAGTCCCCCGTAGTCTTAGCGGGAGGTTCACGGATGTTGAGACTGTCCCGGAAATCATCAAAAAGTATGCATGTTGTGGACGAGACCCTAGAATACTGGGTTGGCGATTGGACGAAGGAGGAGGCCTGACCCACGAAGAATTCGGATATGGACCTGGCGGGGCAGCCCACTATGGGCCCAGGCCACGGTGGGAACTACCCCCACTGGTTGCCGCCATTGCCAGCAATATTACCGCCACTGCCCGGGCTGGGCACTGCCGCCTGCGGGTTGGCCCCTTCCCCGTCCACGTCCCTTCCCACCATTATTTTTGCCTTTATTGTTTTTGTTTGAACCCCGCTTTTTGGCCATTATTTTGACGATTATTATGACCGCCCGAACCAGAATTTTGGGACTCCAAATCAATGGAAAATGAGTTGGTGGAGACGAGAGCAGTTCCGGCGGTGGTTGCCCCAGAAGATCCCTATTTTGCCTTCCTCGTTTCCTCGAGAATTAACCTCAAATGGGCCTCATAGAAAGGAGGCAATGGATTGCTTTATTGAATGAACGTAGCAACTCCATCATAATGTTCATTCAATCTGGCAATCAACTGAAGGACTAACCGTTGATTTATCACGGGCGAACCAACGTTGGACAGTTGGTCCACAAGTACCTTTAATTCTTGACAATAGGCTGAGATGTTAGAAAAATCATCCAATTTAATAATTATAAATTGGTGTTCAAGATAAACGGCCCTAGACATTTTGTTATCTTGAAAAATATTTTCTAATCTTTCCCACGCCTGTTTAGCCGTAGAACTTGGTTCTAAGATGGTATGAAGAAAATCATTCGAAATTGTGCCATAAATCCATTGAAGAACTATAGCATCTAAGCAAGACCATAATTTCTTGTCCACTGTAGTGGTATCCGACGGTGACTCGGGCGGAATGTTATGGTTAATCACCACATAGGCGCGACCGTGAATTTTGAATAGTTTTGTCCATGAGGTATACTGCCCTCTCTCCATTTCAAGAGTTATGGAGATAAAGTTCTTGACGTTATTAACGGAAAGAGCAGAATGAAATGTTTGTTTTTCCGACATAGTTTCAACTTAGAAACAAAAGAAGAAGAGAAATTGGAGGTGTTTTGATGGAAGATGATGGAAGAACCCTAAACTTTGGAACAAAATATGGTCTAGCCGGGGGGGTGGGGGGGTGACGGATAGAGAGTAGTTTAGGTTTAGGGTTTTGGAATTGTTTAGGTTTAGTAAACTTAATTAGGGTTTGGCCGAAAATAATAGAAGGGGGATATTTCGGTTTAGGGGAGAAAGGAAGGAGAAAGAATTAGGGCAAAGGATCTTTAGACTCTTGATACCATGTAGGAAGATAATTCTTTGAGTATCTCATTCCATCCATAGAATATATATACAATCATGGTATGTAGTAATAATCTAGGTTACCTAAAATAGAAGATGCTAATTACTACTTAATTGATTTGTCTAATAATTATAATATCACTAATTGATTATAATTACATAATTTATGGTGGAGGGTGATAATATGGGATTGCTCCCATAATTATCCTGTGTAACAACTACCACAATTTAAGGCTTTTTCTTTGCATCCAAATTGAAATTGATCCTAAGAAATGAGTTTGAATGTTGATGTATACTGTTAGTATATCATCCATATTTCAATGACTTTTTTAAGTTGATCGTCAGATCAGTATTTCCTTCCACCCATTTTATGTGGAAATGTTTGATGACGCATCATGAAATTTAGGATTATTTTTTGTTTGAGATTTATGGTCTGAGACGCGTCACAAACATTTGTGAGCTATAAATCATCTCATTAGAATGAGAAATTTAACGTTAAATTATCTCTAATTAAATATGCAAACAAATAATTCTTTCTTCGAACATAATAAGAAAGAGCGTGCACCACATAAACTGAGACGTAAAAAGTAACAAGTATTAACTATCTGATACAAGTACACTTATAGGGTGAATGTACAATTCCCATCCTTTTTTTACGATTTTTCACCCGGTGTCAGGTACATGCATTGAAATTCGACTATATTCGGATTCGTCCTGCGTAGGGCTCATTTGGAAAAGGCGGGGTATTTTTTCATACCCAGAGCTCAAATGCGAGACCTCTGGTTAAGAAAAAAGAAGCCTCATCCGTTGCACCACATTCTTTGGTGGTTACCATCCCATCCTGCATACCAAGTGCATGTGAAATTACCCTTCTTTCTAATCTCTTCTTCAATTGACTTCATCGACTTCAGGAAGCATGTACCTCAATTGGCTACTTAATTTTAAAACTAATTAAAGACTCCTTCATCATGTACTCTTTTTCTTTAATTTTTGTGGGTAGTTGTCAATCTTCTTCATGTTGTTGCACGACTATTCTATCGATGAACATTTACATATATGATAGTTAAAGATATAATTAAATAAATAAAATATGTCTTTTTTAATATTTTAAATTTTTAAATGTGATGATCATACAATTTCAATAAGGATCAGAGTAGACAGAGGTCGTTGACTCAAATCTTAGCGCCGACATTATTAAAAAGAATTTCTACATACTTAATTCATGAAAAAAAAATGGGTTCACACGTTAATGTGGATGTATCAAAAATATAATTAAATTATAAAGTGTGTTCTTCTTAACATTTTAAATGTTTAAATGAGATGATCACACAACTTCAATAATAATTTTATGACTTAATTACATCGGTTTTAGTAGTTGAGTTTGTTTTTAGATTTGGTAGTCGCCAAAATCTGGTATTTCATTTTTGGTTCAAGACATGAAAGTGACAATAACTATATAAAAAGAAGCATCAACCTCAATATTTTAAGTTTAGGTCATTTTCTATATATGCAAATTTATTATAAGCTGCTTAGCTTCATCTTCACTACGAACAACTGTACAAAATAACGTGGAATTCATAAATTCGATGGCGTGATTTACATTTTTCCAACCAATAAGAACATCCATCACTATCATTATAATTTAAATATCTTATCCTTAATTTACTGTCACTTTTAAACAAGCTTCCTATTCCTTATTTGTTTGATTTATTGGATATGTAAAGCGGTACGGGAAGTAAATAAATATTACAAGTGTTCGAAAGGATAAACAAAAGTTGTGTGACCAAATCTGGATATGGCTGTGGTTTTCTAGTAGAAGAGACTTGTGATTATGATGTTGAAGGTCAGCGTGTTCATGGTGTCACCGCTCCTGAGAATGGTGGGAACAATCGCCCACGAGAGGCTGGGGATGTCAACTGGGACAAGAGGAGAAGGATGAAGATGTGGTTCTATCTTGTAGCAGAAGACCTATATCTGTCCCAGACAAAGGATCCGAATTATGGTAAGGAGGAAATGGACACTCAATCCGATGAAGTGACTGAAGTGGGCCAGAATCCGAAATTGGGATAAGTATTTTTTCTTCTTTGTCAAAAATAAGATTAAATGATGTCTGATTAAAAAGGGCTTAAAGTAAGGAGGAATATGAAAATGTTTCACGAAATAATTTATATTCCTTACGCTTTAAAATCAGAAGTTTAATCTCATCTTCTTTCCCGTTTAAAGATTGGATTTTGTAAACGACTTAAAAAGATCTGTTCTTTTAAGTGTAATTTTTAAAAGTGTGTAAAGTATGTTCGCACATACGAGGGAAAAGATCCACCGACTGTGTGAAAAATGTTACCACTCTTAAGTGAGCGCCAGGGATTTCCCTAGGCACCAATCATAAGGGAAGAAGACTAAAAGCTAAAGATATTAAGCATGTCACACTATTTGGTAGAAGATCCTTCATAGGATGATATTGGACACTCAGTCATACAAAGCCTACGGGCGACTGTAGTGGGGCCAAAATTCCTTTGATAGGATGATATTGGACACTCACTCATACAAAGCCTACGGGCGACTGGAGTGGGGCCAGAATTCATTTCATAGGTAATGGACACCTAGTGTGGTGGGCCAGAATTTCCAGAGTCTTAAATGATCTGAAGGCCAGAAGAAAGGCAGAAAAATAATGGACACCTAGTAATGTGGGCCAGAGTTTCCAGGTCTTTAATGATCTAAAGGCCAAAAGAAAGGCAGAAAAGAAATTGGACACTCAGTCTACCAAAGAAACTGGAGTGGGCCAGAGTATCCAGATCACATATGATCCGGTTACGCCCTAACCACGGGCATGAGGTTGCTCACGTGAAGCAATGCCACCTCTAAAGTAGAAGGGGTTGGAGAGGTTGTCCTCAATAGGACTTCAGGGAATGGGATCACTCTAAAATGAGGTGATACATGTCCCAAACTTGGTTTAAGGGACGTTGTTGGTCAAGTTGGTTTGAGACTAGTCCAACAGGTCTATAATAACTAAGAATGGTACATTATATATTTGTAATCCGTGCATCTATGCCATCATAAATTAAGACACGTTAAATAGAAAGTCATTCAAAAGCTAACGAAGTTGAGATTGTTGCCTTCTGTCGACATAAACCCTCAAAATGAATGTGAGGTAGATGAAGAGGCAAAATCATCTTTCCATTCCGTCAAAGGAATAGCGAAAGAAGCATCGCTCCTCAGGAACTTAGTCACACCTACATGGGTGATTTGAAGTTTGTACAAAATAGAGGGGGGAGACAAGTACTTTGTGACCTTCATTGATGATGGTACAACGTATTGTATACTTTGTTTGTTGAAAAGCAAAGATGAAGTTGTTGAAGCGGATAAGCGCTACAAAGCAGAAGTTGAAAATCAACTAATCCTACGGATTGAGGAATTCGTAGTGATAGAGGGGAAGAATGTGAAGCATCGTTCATCAAACAACTGCTCATTACTCACCTCAGTCTAACAATATTAGCCAAGCGCAAAGCTGTACGCCCAAAATATATGGGGCAAGGCGATCCTTACCACTAATGTGATTCTCAATAGAACTCCACATAAGGATAACCCTCTGTGTGAAACATGGAAAGGATCCCACATACAAATGTTGTGATGTGGGGTGGCTTGGTGGAAGTTGGAATACCGAAACAGGTAAAGTTGGACCTAAGACTGTAAATTGCATTTCCACTGGATCTGCAAATAACAGTAGTGCTTATCGCCTCTTGGTGTCAAAGAATGATGAATTCTTTGAGGATAACTTTCCTTGAGAAGGAAAAAGAAGTAATTACTCGAGGTTAACAAGAACCCGCGAGTGCCTGACAGTCCGGAACTAGAAGTTCTGTATCTACAGGACTCAGAAGTTGATGTCTATCCGGAACTTAATATTCCAGATCTACAGAACTCAAGGATTCTAGATGTTGAATCGAGACGGAGCAAAGAGGGGACAAAGACTTGTTCCAGGCCTTCTAGCTTGTATGGTTGAAAATGAACCATGGATAATTAACAAATAATTGTCATCTCCAGAAGCGCTGCTTTGGAAAGAAGCTACAAAGAGAGAAATAGATTCCATTATATAGAACTATACTTGTGTAATGGTTGATCTTCCTCTGGGAAAAAACCTTTGGGTTGTAAATGTGGATACTCAAAAGTGAGTACAAAGTAGATGGATCTACTGACGAGTATAAGGCCTAGACTATTTGAACATGTGCTTCCCTGTGAATAGCTTAACATCCAGGGCCATTGTAGTCTTGTGTGGCATGGATATTGAAACAGCCTTCCTAACCGGAGAGTTGGAAGGGGAGGATCAGAGTAGGTTTGCTGGACTATTGGGATTCTTCCTAAACTTTCATTTTGGTCCCTGAAAATGTTTACATTTTGGTCCTGGAAGTTTCAGATAAAACAGAAATAATAAATCTGACCACAGAAACATTGACTCTGAAGTTGAAAGCCAACAATTGGAAAGCCAAAAGTCTGAGAGTGGAAGTCATATTGAAACGAAGTCTCGATATGAAAGATGTGGGTATCACAGATGACATCTTAGGAATTGGATTTCTAAGACATCTAACGACTGGTCTAACTCAAACTGAGTTGTGAGATAATTGGCAGTCTCGTTGTAGCCACCAATGGATATGAATCATAGAACTGATTGGAATCATGGTGCACCCATAGACAAGGAGCGATATGTGCAGGTCACATGTAGTTCAATGTATTGTACACACTACAACCGACCTGGTATCGGCCTACAAAGCAGATCAGTTAAACTAATGTTCACTGATAATTTTAATAAATGATCAATAGAAGGCATTGAGTCGGATATAACGATATCTGAAATAATTGCTTATCTACGGATTATGGTATTCTGGAGGTCCAGCGGTTCTAGGAGAACACAGTGATGCAAACTGGACATCATATGTGAAGAACACCAAAGCCACAAGGAAATGTGTATGGTGGGTCTTAGAAAACACTCTAAGCAAACTTGCATCGGCCAATTCATGATGGAATCGAAGTTTATCGCTTTATACAAAGCATGAAAGAAGTTGAGTAACTTCGCGACTCCTTAGAGGACATCCCTTATTAGGAGAAACATGTGCCTTCAGCAGTTATACACTGTAGCTAGCCGGTCGGCTTCAAGAAGGACACGGATGACGGCGTCTGGACATATCTGTCAGGATCTGTCGAAGACATAAGGCCGTATGGCAGTTGATCATCACGGGTGTCACTTCCTTAATTACTAATCAAATGATATAGCTGGACTACCCGAAGATCAAGTGTTCTGCCTGTCTAGGGAAATGGGCTTAAAACCCAAATAATACGAACCTTTGTGGTGGTAACCCAACCATACTGACTGGAGATCCCAAGAATTTGGTTAAATGGGAAAACTAAGTTGTAAAAAAGGTTCAGTTGAGCACTTCGGTTGCAGCAAGAGCACTTCGGATGATGATTTCTGTAGGGAAACATGAATCCAAAATTATTCCCACGATAGACATTAAAGTGCTACCTGTATGTGGGTAAAGGTTAAGCTTCCAAACCTTTAACGATCCTCAAACGGTTGAGGTTAAGGTTGGGGAAACTTTTAATGATTTCTAACACTTGTGAAGTGGGGTATACCAGGATACCTTGTAGGATATCACTTATTTAAGTGCGAGGACAGGACGCCTCAAATGAATGCACTTAAGAATCCAAGTGTGTCCATGGCCATAACGGACAAAACAATAAGAAGAACATGAATAAAGAGAGTTATTGTGTTGGTATCATTGTCTTGGTTTACACTAAACACTGACGGTTCAAGACATCACGTTCACCGCGTAATAAGTAAGTCCGATGGTATTCAACTAGGGAAGGTTCAAAGAAGAAGCTACCTCTCCTGATGCAATATCTTTTAGCTGAAAGATTGCTGAAAGTAGGCACCTTGTGTGTGCGCCAAAATCTCTTTCAAGATGGGATTGTTGGAAATTTGCCTTTAGTGGGGAGGTGCGTCCACCCGTATTTAATGACTTAAACACTAGGGTTTTGTATGTTGGAGGCTTTGTCTCTTCATATGTGCATAATCTAATAAGTGAGTAGATGACCGTAGGGCCAAGAATCATCAAATTTCATTGAGAAATGAAAAAGATATTGGTCCACGAAGTAAGGTGTTTGAGGCATGGAAATATGGTGTGGGACAAATCTAACACATCGGTGGGAAAAGGAAGAATTGTTCTCTTTATAAGTCTCAAAATTGGCTAAGGGTTTGGACCCCAAGGGGTAACCCATGTGTTTGAAGAAGGGAGGACCTAGATGTTCTTGGGTTCAAGGCTAAGCCCCCGCGCTCCGCCGCCGCCCGCCCGTCCCGTCCGGTCTGGGCTCGGGTCACGGGTCACGGGTCTGGACTTCTTCTGATAGACCCCCAAATTGTTTAATATTTACAGTTTGGTCCCTATAGTTTTTGGAAAGATGAAATTGGGAACGTCGGATGGCTTTCTGCCGACCATTTGGGTTGGTTTTTGGAACACTGCACATTAAATATAATCATTACTTGGCTGATTAAATCCCTCACTAATTGCCATAAACAACCATTACTTGGCACAATTGTGGAGACTACAACATATATACACAGAGTCAAACAGAAAGAGAACAACCGAAGTCCAGTCCAAAAATGTGAAGCACAAACAGTGGACTAAAACAGAAAACTCTTCCTTCCTTTTCCAATATTTAGCAAGTCGTTTTGTGTTTGTTTTCTTCATCATAATCAACATATTTGCTTTGTAGTGTTGATTAGTTGTTGTTTTATCTTGGGAGACTATTGCCCTTTAACGTAAAAGCATATATACGGGGCAATCTTGTCTTAAAATTATTGGATATGTAAAGTCCTCTTTCTAGCAGGAAGTAATGGGATCAGATCAGAAAGTTCATGTATTTGAGGAGGTTGCAAATCACAACAAGACTAAAGATTGTTGGCTTATTATCAGTGGGAAGGTTATCAAGATTCAACATTCAACAAGCTTGCGGCAGTTCTGAATATTGGCTATTTATTTATCATTTCGAACACTTGTAATATTTATTTACTTCCCGTACTGCTTTACATATCCAATATGATTTTCTCCAGAATGTTGTCTTCTAGCTTCTAGGGTTGTCACTTTGTCTCGATTTTGCAAATAAACTTATTAATATTTGGAAAAATATTTTTTTTCCTTTTTACTTTTTAGAGGAGAGGTGGGAAAATTTTAGAAAAGTACACTTCACTGACTTACATTGCAAAAAATATAGTCCAAAAATACTTTTATATAATGCTATACACTTATATACAAAAACATGTACATTGTGTATATATGTGTAGGAAAGTATAATGTATAGGTATACACACTAAGAAAATATAATTATGCAATATTATACATGAAAATACGAACTTATACACATTTATACACAATTGTACAATATTGTATAAGTGGATAAAAACATAGATCTGGTTCAGAGAGATGACATCTTTTTTTGTTGTTAAAAAATATAATTATACAATATTATACACGAAAATACGCATTTATACATATTTACACATATTTATACAAAGTAATACAAAATATTGTATAATTGTAAAATTATACAATAAGCAAATTAGCGACAGAAAGCACACTTTAGGTGTTTGAAGTATATATATTTGTAGGGAAGAGAGACTTACCCGAGTGGCGACATTGAACGGTGACGTTAGCGGCGACAGTGAACTAGGCAGAGAGAAGGGGAGGAGGAAGAGGAGGGAGTGAATCAGTTTTTGTAATATTTAAAAACGTGGGTCAATTTTGATAGTATTTTAACCCTAATTAGCATACAATGTAATTTTATCAAGATATTATTGAGAATGGGTATTCTGAATGTTATGCCTTGAGGTGGACTCAAACCTCCACACTCTTTAGCACGAGATTGTGAGTTTTGTGTGTGTACCATTTCACCACCAAGACATCATATAGGCTCGAGTTGGACATCCAATTGGTTCGATTAGAAGTTCCATTTTAGGTGTCATTTAAGATTTTAGCACATCTATTAAAAAATATATTTTCTTGGTAATTAAAGAACTCTTATTAATTACCTGTGAGAATTACATAGCCAGAAGAGAACAAAAGCATTTCTGCCTCTCCCAGAATTCAACATCAATCATAACTACCTCTTATCCACTATACCAACAGAATTAAACTATTACAATGAACTAGGGTTGTCCAGTGGGCCGGTCGGCCCGATCCCAACCCGTTCTGTTACCCGTCCCGCTATCCGCCCCGCCCCGCCCCGCCCCGCCACGATCCCCCATAAAAAAATTGTCGGTGGCAGAGCTTGACGGGGCCTGGGATCGTCCCACCCCATCCCGCCCCACTAGCACCCCTCCCCCTTTGCAAAATAACTGTTGCAACAACGGCCAAATTTCATTTTTGGTCGTTGTGCAACGGCTATAACGGCCATTTTTGCCCCCCCCCCCCCCCCCCCCCTACCCCCTTATTATTTATTTGTAACCCCTAAGTTAATATATTTACACTTTAACCATATTTCTCAACTATAAATACCTCATTTTTCTCACAAATCTTCCTACAATCTCTCTAATATCTCAATTTATCTCTCTACAATTCTACATAGCCTATTAAATATTATATTTTTTTGTCCATTTATATCAAAGTTAAAAAAATTGGGAGTGAAGTTGGCAACTAGCTTGAGGATCATCCATCGAGCAAAGTTTCAATTTTTAACCTCGATTACACGTCGACGTTACGTCCGCATTTGGTACCTTCGTTCATTCTTTAAATTATTATTGTTACTTTATTTTAATTATCGCATTTAATTTCATTATCTTTAATTATTTATTTACATAATTAAAATGAAATGATTAAGAGGTATGCTTAAGGGTAAGGGTGCTTCTTCCAGTAGGGGTAACAAGGGCAGGGGTACTTCTTCTAGTAATTCATTCCTAGTCCCGATGATTTCATTGATTTCACTCATATAGATGAAACTGCTTTTTTTAATGATATACCATTAATTCAGACGATAATCTAGATGACACACCCACTAGTGCACCTCAACCTCAGGCTTAGACTAATTCTCAAACTGAAACTGGAATGCCTCTTATTCCCCCTAGTATAAGTCGAGGCCCCACACAATGAAAATTAAAATCAGTTGCATGAGATTTTTTTGATAGAGACCAAGAGAATCAACTAGCTAGATGTAAAATTTATAAAAATGTTTATAAATTTAAAATCGGAAAAGGTCAAGGTGGGACGGGAGGTTTATTGAGACATGTACAAAGTGAGCACACAACTAGGTGGAATAAATATCAGGCTAAAAAATCAGGTGTGCCAATGCCATATGAGTCGGGACAAGGTTCACATAGTGTCCCCGATCAAGTACAGGATCAAATTAACCCGACGACGGGGGGAATTTTTTGTCCTAAATATGATAAAAACAAAGATAGGGAAAATATGGCAAAATTAGTTGCGGTGGAAGGTTCTTCTTTTTCATTTCCTTCCTCTCCTGGTTTTATTCATTACATTCGAGAAATATATAATCCTGCTTTTAATGTTTTTCCTAGATCAACTGTTTGAAGGGATGTTTTTAAATTTGCAAGTGAGTATCAACAATATTTACGTTATGCATTGTATCATTTTAATGGCAAAATGGTTATCACTTCTGACATAGGCCGTAGTACTAACGGTAATGATTATTTAACGGTGACATGTCATTGGATAGATCAAAATTGGTCTATGCAAAAACGTATTTTAGCATATAGATATATTGATGATAGGCACACTGGAAGTTTTATAGCATAAAATATTAATAAAATTTGTGATTATTATGAAATAAATGATAAAATTATGACTATTACATTAAATAATGCTACTTTGAATGATTATGCTATAAGACTTTTAAAAGTTCGATTAACTCCATGTTTTCCTTATCATTTTCATATAAGATGTGTGTGCCATATTTATAACTTAGTTGTAAAGGATTGCCTAAAACTTTTTGAAAGCATTCTTGATAAAATAAAATTTGTGATAAATTTTATTTTTAAAGATAATAAAATACAAAGACGCAAAGAGTATATAAAAACACTTGCCATGATTGTGGATTACCTTATAGAAAAATTACAGAAGAAGTTTCGACTAGGTGGAATTATATGTATGAGCAACTACTTATTGTTTACGATTATAGACAACCTATAAATTTATTATTTAATGCCCATAATAAAAATCCAAGGGATATTCTTATAGATAATGATTGGGGGGGAAAATTAGAACTTAATGGATTTCTAGAGAAATTTTTTCAAGCTACTAAAGAATTTTTCGGTATTTATTATCCTACTATTTCAAATATGTTATTTTATATAGCTCTAGTATTTTTATTACTTAATGAATATATGCAAAAACCAACTTATAAGGCATCTATTGAAAAAAATGTTTAAAAATTTTTAAAGATACTTTTTTCCTATTCCCACTATTTATATTGTTGGTGCGGTATTAAATCCGACTATTAAAGTAGACTGTTGTAAAACACTAATAGAAACGATTTATGATTGTATAGAAGTACTTCCATCAGACCCAACGGAAGAACCAACTCACAAACCAACTAAAGAAGAAGTTATGTCTAGCATACACACTGAATGCAAACAAGTATATACTTCTACTACTTCGCTGCAACCTTATAAAAACATGCGGTTTCAACTGCTAGTATTCAAGGTCTTAGAAATAAAATATTTAGTAGTTCAACTTCTTCACAAGTTAGCGAATTTGATGTTTATATTTTGCAGGGTGTTGTACCGTACAAATTAATTGTCAATGATGAAGGACATGAAGACTTGCTGAAATACTGGAGGCAGAATGAGAAAACATTTCCGAACACTAGCAAAGATGGTCCTAGATGTGTTGAACATTCAAGCGTCATCAACAGTGTTTGAAAGTGTTTTTTCTGCTGGAAGATTTCAAATAGGAGAGCACAAACATTCATTGGTGGGAGACACATTGGAGATTGCAGTTCTTTTCAGATATTTGATTCGAGCGGAGCGTAGAAGGTGCGGTCAATCGGAGATCAACGAAGAAGAAGACTACAACTACAATGAAATCTTGTCCGAGGGAACAGGAAACGACGTCGAACAATTTGATCAACAGATTCCAATTCCAACCGAAGATCCTCAAGACATTGTGAGGAAATTCGAAAAAGTATGGTTAACTATGTAATTTTTTTAATTGTAATTTGCAACTTTTGAAATTGTATTACCAAAATATTATATTTCTATTAAATAATATAAGAGGCACAAAAACAGTCTTGGGATATTTTTATTACACTATCTTGTTCAATTATTGAAGTGTTTATATATATTATTTTTTAAAATCAAGTGCCAATAAAAAAAATCCCGAACCCAACCCGACCCCGTTTCCGGCGGGATGTGGGACGGGACGGGACATCCGCCTATCCCGCTAAGCCCGGCCCTCCGGAGACCCTTCCCCGTCCCGCCGGGACCCGCCCCGCCCCGTGGACAGCCCTGCAATGAACTAACTCAAACATAGGCCTATTCCATCTAATTCTAGTACACAGAGTAGTCTTGAGGAGTGAAGGAGCACCTTCTTAGGCTTAGGCTTAGCTTAGCCTTATTCTGATAGACTATTTGATTCCTTTTAATCCAGATATCATAGACAGTAGCTGCAAATTCAGCCTTCAGCACTCTACTTCTCATATGTTTGCCTCTGGACTCATTTTCATTCTGCATCTCAATTGAGTATCACTCTATGCCAGTGAAGCCACTCTAGAAATCCCTGCCAAACAGCTCTAGTGTAGTCACAGTTGAAAAACAAATGCTCAGTTGTTTCATCAATCAAATCACATAACACATATTTGCTGCTTACAATCAGACCCCATTTGATCAATCTGTCCTTGGTTCTCAACTTCTGATGTAATGCTATCCTCAATATGAAGACTTATTTAGGGCATGCTACATTGTGGCAAATTAAATTTTCCATTGCACAGTTTCAACCTTTACTCTAAGCTCCTTATAACCACTGGATATCTGAAACTTCTCATGATGAATGAGTTGCTGTCCATTGCATATCTTATCCCAATGCTTCCTCACAATTAATAATTTCCTGATCATCCAGGAAGCTTGCTGAGGAATTTCCATAAATCTAATATTTTGATTTTTTTATATAATATTTATGAACCCAAGTGATCCATAATTTCTCTTTATTTTGACTCAACGCCCAGAATAGTTTGTATATGGCAGCCTGGTTCCATATTTTCAGGTTCAAACATTTTGTCCACCTGCACTCTTTGGAAGACATATTCTTTCCCAAGCTACCAATGCTCTTTTAGACACAATAGTCTTTCCTGTCCTCAAATAACTTCTGCATACAGTCTCTATAAGTTCATCACTTTCTGGAGGAGGAGGAAAAGTTAGTGCCCAATAAACTTGAACACTAAATAGTACAACTCTAATGAGCTGCAACCTACTGGCATAAGTCAGTTCTTTAGCTATTCGTGTTTGAATTTTAGCTGTAATCTTATTCATCAGAGGTTGGCATTGTTGCACTGTTACTTTCTTGGTTGAAAGAGGTACTCCATGATACTTGAAAGGTAGCTCTCCAATTTCAAACCCAAGATGTTGCAGTATACTTTCATTGATTTTCTCATTTACTCCTCCAAAATACATTTGACTCTTACTCAAGTTAGCTTTCAGACCAGATGCCTCAGAAAACAAGTCAAACTTTTCCTTCAACAATTTAACTGATTGAACATCCCTTCTAGTAAACATCAATAGCCAAGTTGGTGTAGCATTAGAGCGCGGGACCGCAAGGTCACGAGTTCGATCCCCTGCATAAACCTTCTTGGTTGAGCCTGTCACACATGGCTTGCCAATTGTGGATAATCGGCTGACGTGGTTTGCAGGCTATTGCGTCAGTCCGGGGTTTACCATGTGCGCACTCGAGAGAGTAGCGGCTGCGGGTTCCTTCGTCAACAAAAAAAAAATAATATAATAATTAAAAAAAAAAAAAAAATCATCAGCAAAGCATATGTGGATGATGTTCTTCTGGCATCTAGGATGGTAATGATAGTCAGGTTCTTCCTTCAGAGTATTCAGATATTCCATGATCAAAACAAATATGTAGGGGGACATAGGATCCCCTGTCTCAAACCTCTTTTAGCTTTCATTTTGTCAGACAGGTTACCATTAATCATAAATGTATAATTCAATGTGGTAACACAAAGCATAATTAAAAATTATTAATTATGTTCAAAGTTTAATTTACTAAATTACCCCTATTATTTCTTATTTCCTCTCACTTTATTACTCTGGTTAATCACTTCTGATCTCTTTAATAGCAAGGGTACATGTGATGGAAAACAAATAATTAATTATGTGTTGCTTTTTAAAATCACAATTATTATGAGATAATTATTTGAGCTAAAACGACATTTAAAATGGGACGGATGGAGCACTTGATCCATTACTCCAAGCTAGCAAACGTAGTGTAAATTTTAAAAGTTGTTCAAATTTCTCTCTGTGTTTATAACGGATTGTGAAGTGTATCAATAATTTAGAATATCTTAAGAGCATAAAGGGCAGACCAATAGTACGTAAAAGCTTAACCAACTATAATTAAACTATATAGCTCATTACACGTCAATGTCTAATCAGATGTTAACCGGTATTTGTTATGTTATGATTTTAATTTGAAACTTATACTATTACATAAATGTTATATACCAGCTTGTCAATTCTTAATCTTGTTTTGTGACAGCTTATAATAGAATTCTCTAGCTCAGTTTCTTGCAGGATTGATGAAACTGAAAAGTGTGTCGTTAGAATTTAAAATTTCCAGTTTATAAGTCATTACCTACCTGATGATTATGTGAGTAAATAAAGTAAATTAATTAGGCTTACGAGGTTTGTTTGACAAAGTCCATTTTTTCCGGCCACATGATATATAGTACTAGGAAAATTAGGAGGTAAAGTGAATAAGCAGAACATCCATGTTTATACTTCAAATAAGTCAATACGAAATAACAAACTTCTTAAGTACAATTAATTGGGATAACAACTGTATCAGTTTGAGTAAGAGTGACTTGATTAATACTGATTGTACTACTCAGCATATACTCCCTCTGGTACATAATAAGTGTCCACTTAGACTTTTTATTTTGGTTTAAAATAAGTGTCCATTTAAATAATCAAGAAGGAATTAATTTTATTTTTTCAGATTTTTCCTTATTAAGTGCTAAGTGACCAGATACAATGTGTCAAGTTAATAGTAATATGCAAATTTTTAAATAAGGATAGTTTAGTCAAAATACTTATTTTCTTTCAAGAAGTTAGTATTTTCTTAAAAGTGTGCTAAAGGCGAAGTGAACACTTATTTTGAACTGGAGGGGATACTATTAAGGGGAAGTTTTACCACTGGCCGCTAGGCCTAAAATGTAATTGCTCAACCGATTTATATATACACTAATTATACACGGCTGCACACATATGTACATATATTATACATTCGTCAACTACTTTTCGGATAGGCAGTTATACTGTGTAAAAGTCCCTACTACTATAACATAAGTCTGATCTTGAAGTTTAGTTTGTTCCTCTTTGTAAAGGGGTAATTGAAGGGTTGTGGAAATGGAGATTGATTACTTTTTTAAGTCATAAAAGTTGTTCCAATTAGAAGAGGGAAATAGAAGTGTTTTGAGAAATTGATATTGTTTTCTAAGGAAAATCAGTAATTTGAATTTACAAGAAAGTGTTTCTTGTAAGTATATACCTCAAAGAAGTTTCTGTGGGATTGAGCTGGCAATTGAATTGTAGATGAGAGAAAAAAAAGTAGCATAAGGTAGCCAATGTCCATATCTATTTACATTACACCCAAATTAAGCCCAATGATGATAATAATAATAGCAACTACTCTCTCTTTCCCAATTTATTTGACGCTTTTCGCTTTTCGATAATAAAACTTCTAAATTTTAAATGTGTATTTGAACATAGAATCTCTAAATTTTTTGAAATAATACATATTTATGTTAGAGTAATTATGGAGATATCCCATAATTACCTCTCATTTATTCTCCTATAATTATCTCTCATTTATTATAATTGATAGTGTAATATATTGTAATTATTATTATTGTAATTAGTATCTTATATTTTAGGTAAGGTAGATTAGTCTTCCATTATTCAAGCATAGGATGGTTGTATATATATTGTATCTTTGGGAGATTATTAATCAAGGAATCATTTCCTACATGGTATCAAGAGCCAAAGATTATTTGCCCTAAACTCCTCTCTTTTCTTTTTCCCTTAGCCGATATCTCCCGCTCTTTTCTACTATTTTCGGCCTCCTCTTAGGTTTAGTACTACTAAACCCTAAACCTAAATAACTCCTCACAACCTAAACACTAAATTAACCCTAGCCGATTACTACACCCCCTCCCCCCTCCCCCCGGGCTAGACTTACACCACTTTAGGTTTCTTCCATCCACTTCCATCAAAACACCACTTCCTTCTCCTCTTCTTTTGATTCTAAGTGGAACTCATAGCGGAAAAACAAACCTTTCATCCCGCTCTTCCCGTTAATAACGTCAAGAAATTTATCTCCATAACTCTTGAAATGGAGAAAGGGCGGTATACCTCATGGACAGAACTATTCAAAATTCACTATCGTGCTTATGAGGTGATTGACTATATCCTTCCGTCCGAGTCACCATCGGATACCACTACGGTGGACAAGAAATTATGATCTCGATTAGATGCTATAGTCCTTCAATGGATTTATGGCACAATTTCGAATGATCTTCTCCATACCATCTTGGAACCATTTCTACGGCTCAACAGGCGTTGGAACGGTTGCAAAATATTTTTCAAGATAACAAAGTTTCCAGAGCCGTTTATCTTGAACACCAGTTTACGAATGTTAAACTAGATGATTTTTCCAATATCTCATCTTATTGTCAGGAATTAAAGATGTTTGCGGACCAATTAGCCAACTTTGGTTCGCCCGTGACAAATCAACGGTTAGTCCTTCAGTTGATTGTCGGATTGAATGAACAGTATGATGAGGTTGCTACGTTCATTCAACAAAGTAATCCATTGACTCCTTTCTATGAGGCTCGTTCGAGGTTAATTCTAGAGGAAACGCGGAAGGCAAAACAGGCATCTTCTGGAGCATCCACTGCCGACACCGCTCTCATCTCCACCAACTCATTTTCCACCAATTTGGAGTCCCAAAATTCTGTTTCAGGGGGCAATAATAATCGTCAAAACAATGGCCAAAAATGGAGTTCAAATCGTAACAATAATAAAGGACAAAATAATGATGGAAATGGACGCGGACGGGGCAACGGACAAACTGTCGGCGGCAGTGGCCTGTCCGGGCAGTGGCGGATTGGCAGTGGCAGAAATTAGTGGGGGCAGTACCCACCGTGGGCCTAGGTCCCACAATGGGCTTCCTCGCCATGCCCATAGTCGACGTTATCGTGGGCCCTGCCTCCTCCTTCTTCAAATTGCCAACCCGATATTCTAGGATCTCATCCACAACATGCATTTGCAGCCCAAGCACCATCTTCAGTCGGATATGCACCCACTGACATTGAACAAGTCATGAGCCACATGAATCTAAATATTGCAGATGAGTCGTGGTACATGGATATAGGAGCTACGTCACACATGACAGCATCTCAAGGTAATCTTTTATCTTATTTTAATACGAGCAGTAATAAAAATATTATTGTCAACAATGAGCAGGAAATTTCAATTCGTGGTATTGGTCAGGTAACACTACCATCTCCCCACCCACCTTTATACTTGAAAAATGTCTTACATGCACCAAAACTGATTAAAAACTTAATCTTTGTTAGACGTTTTACAATTGACAACAATGTTTCTGTGAATTTTGATCTGTTTGGTTTTTCGAGTTGGATTTTCAGACGGGGATGCCGCTCATGAGATGTAATAGCACAGGAGACTTATACCCCATCACCTCTGTTTCCAACAATCACTTGGTCAAACCTTCCACATTTGCGGCCATCTCTCCTAGTATATGGCACAATAGGTTGGGATCCCCAAGAGCACCGATTTTTAATCAATTTAGGAAGAATAATTTGCTTTCTTGTAATAGATTTTTGGACTCTTCTGTTTGACAAACCTGTGTGTTTGATAAACATGTTAAGCTTCCGTTTTCTTCGTCTACTACTCATACTTTTATGTCATTTGATATTTTGCATTGTGATTGTGGACATCACCCGTTTTAAGTGATGCATGTCATAAATACTATTTGCTCATTTTTTATGATTATTCAAATTTTTTGTGGACCTTTCCCTTAGGACAAAAATCACAAACCTATAACATTTTAAAATAATTTAGTGTATTTATCAAAACTTAGTTTGGCAAATCCATTAAACATTTTCAATGTGACAATGGGGGGGGGGGCATTTCTAAATGCCCAATTTAAAGATTTTTGTCACAAAAATGGGATGTATGTACGTCTTTCATGTCCACATACCTCTTCTCAAAATGGAAAAGCCAAGAGAAAGATTCGAACAATCAACAATATGACTCGCTCTATCCTTGTGCACTCGTCCACACCACCAAATTTTTGGCACCATGCCCTTCAAATGGCTATATATCTTTTAAATATTCTTCCTAGTAAACTACTCTCCAATGTGTCACCTACTCATGTATTATACCAATTTCTCCCATCAGTTACACATTTATGGGTTTTTGGATGTTTGTGTTATCCCTTGTTTCCATCCACTACCATTCACAAACTTCAGGCTCGTTCTACTCCTTGCGTGTTTTTGGGATACCCACAAATCATAGGGGATATAAGTGTTTTGATATGTCAAGTGGGAAAATCATTATTTCTCGTCATGTCATCTTTGATGAATCCACCTTCCCGTTTGCAACATCTCGAGCGGCATCCTCACCTTCATATAATTTTTTGGACGACGAAATTCATCCAATTTTGAGGTATCATCTAAACTCTCAAAATCATAGTGTAGGGCCATCCAAACCCCCGGCCTCACAACATGACCCAATCACAAAATGTGAATGGGCTGAACCGAGGAACCGAGGCCATTGTCTCTCTTCCCTCAGTCTCGGCCCAATCCACATTTGGTGGCAGGCCGGCCCAGCAAATAGAACCTCCTACACCTCTACCCGTCATACAAACCCCATCCCGTGATATAATGGCCTAATCCAGTGGCCATACCTAGCCCACAGCCCCGGCCTAAAATCTCGTAACCACCCAGCTATCCAGCAGCCCAACTATTCAATCACTGACCATGGAAACTCGTGCAATGCACGGGATTTTTTGACCTAACCACCTTAGTCCAACCATCACCGATACCAAAAAATCTCAAAGTTGCCTTATCCGACCCAAATTGGAAAGCTGCCATGTTAGATGAATTTACTGCTCTTATTCAAAATAAGATGTGGGATTTGGTACCACGTCCATCTAATATGAATATAATTCGGTCTATGTGGGTTTTTTCCCATAAAAAGAATTCTGATAGTTCTTTTGCGAGATACAAAGCTCATCTTGTTGGTGATGGCAGGTTGGAGTAGATTGCGGTGAAATATTCAGTCCGGTAGTCAAGCCAACAACTATCTAGACTGTTCTTAGCCTGGCACTTTGCAAATCTTGGTCCATTCATCAGTTGGATGTCAAGAATACATTTTTACATGGCCACTTGCAAGAAACGGTATATATGCATCAGCCGTTGGGGTTTCGCGATCCTACCCGTCCAGATCATGTGTGTCTATTGAGGAAATCCTTATATGGTCTGAAACAAGATCCTAGGGCATGGTATAACAGGTTTGCAGGATTTGTTTCCAAATGGGATTCTCTAACAGCAAGTCAGATCAGTCACTTTTTATTTATAGGAAAGACACTGACATGGCATATATACTTCTGTATATTGATGACATTATTCTCACATCATTCTCAACTACACTTCGTCAGTAAATTATGTCCCTTCTTGCGGCCGAATTTGCAATGAAGGACTTAGGTCCGTTGAATTATTTTATTGGCATTGTTGTCACTCACTATGCAGGTGGTCTATTTCTCAGTCAGAAGAAATATGCCGAGGAGATAATTGACAAAGCAGGGATGTCTTCCTGCAAATCATCACATACTCCAGTTGACACTAAGGCGAAGTTGAGTAACGCTGCAGGTACTCCATACAGCGACCCTACACATTACCGCAGCCTTGCATGAGAATTGCAGTATCGGACTTTTACGAGGCCTGATATTTCTTATGCGGTCCAGCAAGTTTGTTTACACATGCATGATCCGAAAGAAGAACATATGGGGGCTCTCAAGAGGATTTTGCGGTATGTTAAGGGTACTCTTCATTTCATACTTCATCTGTATAAATCCTCCATCTCGAGTTTTTCTGCCTACACTGATACGGATTGGGGTGGTTGCCCAGACATACACCGTTCCACTTCCGGTTAGTGTGTGTTTTTGGGAGACAATCTCATTTCATGGTCATCCAAACAGTCAACACTGTCTCGGTCAAGTGCAGAGGCAGAATATCGAGGGGTGGTCAATGTTGTTGCTGAATCATGTTGTCTCCATAATTTACTACTGGAGATCCATTGTCCGATTGAAAGGGCAACAATGGTCTATTGTGACAATGTGAGTGCGATCTACTTATCTGGCAATTCTGTTCAACATCAACGCACGAAACACATTGAAATGGATATCTTATTTGTCCGAGAAAAAGTTGTCTGTAGTCAAGTCTGTGTTCTCCATGTACCGTCCCGTTATCATATAGCTGACATCTTCACAAAAGGTCTTCCGCGCATACTTTTTGATGATTTCAGGGACAGTCTCGGCATCCGAGAACCTCCATCTAAGACTGTGGGGGACTGTTGGAGTAATTATGGGGATATCCCATAATTACCTCTCATTTATTATAATTGATATTGTAATATATTGTAATTAGTATCTTATATTTTATGTAAGGTAGATTAGTCTTCCATTATTCAAGCATAGTATAATTGTATATATGTTGTATCTTTGGGAGATTATTAATCAATGAATCATTTTCTACAATTTAGAACTATGTAAAAAGTACTATAAGTCATCATAATTAATAATTTAAAATATTTAAAAGACATATGTAAAAATTACGGTCAAAGAACAACTCGTTTGACTCTTGAAAAGCGAAAAGTGTCAAATAAATTGGGACGAATGGAGTAATAATCAATCTCAAGCAAGTTGAGGGAGATCTAAATTTTTTTCCAGCTACCTCCCAAAATAAATATAAGGTATGCGTACACTTTACTCTCTCCAGATCTCATTTTGTGAAATTTCATTAAATATATTATTATTATTATTGTATATAAATATAATTTTTTTATAAAAGATCGATAATAAAACACGAGATATTTGTAGAATCTTTTTCTTCCTATAACCTGTCACAAGAGATCATTTCCTAGCAAGTTAGCCTTTCATGGTTACAGGGACATCTTGTGCATTAGGCCACTAAGGCCATTGCCTTAGGTCCCATTTGGGGGACCCCACTTTTTCAATGTCTATACTTGTTGTTACTATGTTATTAATTATTTTCAATTCTAAATATTATTTTTTTAAACGAGTACTACTTTTTGTGCTCAATTTTTACTATATTTTCAAGTGTTAGTTGAAACCAAAAAAGATATGACAACTTTTATTAATAATTTAATCTGTTATTGTGTATAGATTTTGAGACATAATTTATTTTATTAAAGGCAATAAGAACTAATATAAATATATTATTCTTATCATTAGTGCAATTTAATCTTGCTAAGGAGGAGGAGGAGCATAGACACAAAGGTGAGATATCTATTAGAGTAGTAGAAAAAGAATCTATTAGAATTACTGATATAGAATTTTGGAAGGATGTTCTAGACATTTTTCTAATTTCAAAATTAGCAAATAGGGAAAAGCATGATAGAAGATGGCTAATAAACTCAATAGGTTGCCTCGGTGGGAAGAAGTTTATCAAAATTAAAATTGATAAAATCTTACTTAAGATCAAAATGTCTCAAGAGAGCTTAAGCGAATTAGCAATACTATCAATTGAAAAGGTATTATTATTGATTATAAACAAATTATTAATAATGCATCTCAAAAAATTAGACAAATAGAATTTAGATAAAACATACATACATACACACATATATATATATACGCTTACGCTTTAGTGAAGTTAAGGCTTCACATTAGCGTTTCGCCTTAGACCGCCAATATCGTGAAGACGCCTTGCATGGTGATATGGCTCATTACAAATTCTTGTAGTCATATGACTCATTTAACAATAGACCTTTATGATGTATGCCATTAATACAAAATAAATGATATCCTTACATGGTTATTTTCTTCCATTCAAATACAAACTTTATTTTTTTATACCATTACTTCTGTTGACCTAGGTCACCACTTTAGTGGTCTTATTATTCAATGTTGGTCATTTTTGAAAATAAACATGTGGTTTAAATATTGATTTTGAATTTTAAACTTCAAATGATCAGGTGGAAACTTTCTAACTTCAGACTACTAGTCTAATTTTAAAAAAATGACCAACTTCTGAATACAAGGTCACAAAAGAAGCTATACTCTATGTTTCAATTTATGTTACGTAATTCAAATGGGCACCAAAATTAAGAAATAAAAAATATGATCATAAACATGTCATGAGATTCATATGGCTATAAAAGCATATCATTGAGGATAAAATAAGATTAAGTAGACGGCTTCTTTAATCACACATAGTAGCTAATAATCCCTTCTGAACAATCCCTACCTCCACTGGAGACCCCAAAAAAGTTCATAAATCCACAATAAAAGATCCTAATCAATCCCACCACTCTTCTCCATCATATTCGCTAGCCTTCGCCACAAAAGATCACAAAAACAAATTATTTTAAGAAAATAACTTTCCAATACCGATTTTAGTAAGAAAATGAAAAACTTGAAAGAAAAGGCTTATAGAAGGGTGAAGCTATATAAAAGAAAGGACATCCCGATGCACTAATCTCCTGCTATGCACGGAGTCCGAAGAAGGGCCGGATTTCCGAACATCAATACCCTCATGAGTCGTCATCTAACTGATAATTGTGTATCGAGTGCTCTTTTTGTGTAAAACCCCATATAATTGTGAGTACATATATAGATATACATGGTTATACACAAATATACATGGATAAATGTTGTGTATATCCATGTATACCTGAATATATCCCTCCCAATTACCATTAATATTTGGGATTTAGAGCAAAATAGCAAAATTTGGGACACACGGCCTGCGCCGAAGGCCATGCGCCACGCGAGGAATGCACCAAGAAAGGCCCACGGTTAGCCAGCGTTGCATGAGTAAAGCATAGAAGGGGCCATGCATGGTAGGCTAGGGACCGCGTGCTCAAATCACTAGATGGGCCTATGCATCGCAACCCTAAAGCACAAAGAGGAGATGTTGAGGTCGTCCGTTTTTCACCCAAGGAGAGGATGGCACTGTTTGGCCTATGCGGTGGCTCCCGTACTCCTCGCCTTGTGGCCCGCGGAGGAAATATTTAGCTTAGGAAATTAAGGTCAATTTCATCCTATATTATTTCACTCTACTCTCTCCAGACCTCACGCTGTGATATTTCACTTAGTATGTTATTGTTGTTGTATAAAGCAGTTTTGGAGGCACACGGAGTCATCAAACTTTAATTTTTTATTCCGTTCTTAGTATTTTTATATAATTTTTTTATATTCGTACAATCATCGTCATGACTATGTGTGACTAGTTTTCTTAATTCTAGGGTTATAGTGCTACATGAATATTGATGTTTGAAGTTTGAGTTTACAATTTTTTATTTTATCATATTGATTTGTTTGTTTAATTCCGGGTTTAATTATTTTGCTGCCTAGCTAACAGTGAACTATGAATCTTGATTTGAACTTGAAAGTGAAAAATTAACGATTGCAATAGAATTACATAGAGCAAATTTTTAACCTGTGTATCTGCGAATGGATTCGCAATTAGCACAGACGTATACCGTGTTGCCTCGCATGATGAATTTCTAGGATTTATTATCTTTTTAATTCTAATTTCATATAGATATAGGCATTAGGTTAATTTAAATAAGCAATATTAACAATCAGATAAATCAATTAGTCCGTTCAACTGGATAACTTAATAGGATTGTTAGCTAATTCATAACCCTAGTATTCTCTCTAATTGAATTCGACCCAGGTTTGCTTATTTGTTTTTGTTCGACTGTTTGATTTTAATTCTTTATTTTGATATTTGTTGCAGTAGTAGTTAATCACAAACAACTTGGAAAATTTTGCTTGAGTGAATAATTTGTATTAGTTTAATTAATCAGACAATAGTTTGTATAAAGTTTCGGTGAGAACAATATTCTACTTCCATCACTTTATTACTTATCGACTACGTATATTTGTATGTGTTTTGAACCCAACAACAATCACAAAATCACCACCAACCACTTATATTGCACGTCAATTACAAACGTCAACCATTGCATCAGAGCCACCATCTCTAGTCACCACAACACCATGACCACTAGACACCATTATACAATCACTACCATATGCTACCTCCCCAACCAATGACCTCCACCAACCATTATACAATCACTGCCATATGCTACCTCCCCAACCAATGACCTCCACCAACCACCTCTACTGCACATCAACTACTAATGTCAACCACTATTGCAGAGCTATCATCTCTGATCACCATATCACAATGACCACTAGACAACATTATACAACTACTATCATCTGGTACCTCCTCAACCAATTGCCACCACCCACCACCTGTATTGCACGCCAATTATCAAAGCAATATTGCAAAGCCATCACCTTTGGTCACCACATCATAATGACCACTAGACGACATTATACTACCACTACCATCTGGTACCTCCACAACCATTTATTACCACCAACCACCTATACTACATGTCAATTACCAATGTCATCCATTATTGCAAAGCCATCATCTGTGATCACCACAACACAATGACCACTAGACACTATTATAAACTACTACCATATGCTACCTCCCTAACCAATGACCACCACCAACCACCACTACTGCACATCAATTACTAATGTCATCCACTATTGCAGAGCTATCATCTCTGATTATCATATCACAATGACCACTAGACAACATTATACGACCACTATCATATGGTACCTCCTCAACCAATTGCCACCACCCACCAACTGTATTGCACGTCAATTATCAATGCATTATTGCAGAGCCATCATCTTTGGTCACCACATCAATTACTTATGTCAACCACTATTGCAGAGCTATCATCTCTGATCACCATATCACAATGACCACTAGACAACATTATACAACCACTATCATCTGGTATCTCCGCAGCCAATTTCCACCACATGTATTGCACGCCAAATATCAATGCATTATTGCAGAGCCATCACCTTTGGTCACCACATCAATTACTAATGTCAACCACTATTGCGGAGCTATCATCTCTGATCACCATATCACAATGACCACTAGACAACATTATACAACCACTATCATCTGGTACCTCCTCAACCAATTGCCACCACCCACCACCTGTATTGCACGCCAATTATCAATGCATTATTGCAGAGCCATCACCTTTGGTCACCACATCACAATGACCACTAGACGACATTATACTACCACTACCATCTAGTACCTCCACAACCAATTACTACCACCAACCACCTCTACTACATGTCAATTACCAATGTCATCCACTATTGCAAAGCCATCATCTGTGATCACCACAACACGATGACCACTAGACATCATTATATAACCACTACCATATGCTACCTCCCCAACCAATGACCACCACCAACCACCTTTACTACACATCAATTACTAATGTCAACCACTATTGCAGAGTTATCATCTCTGATCACCATATCACAATGACCACTAGACAACATTATACAACCACTATCATCTGGTACCTCCTTAACTAATTGCCACCGCCCACCACTCACCAACTGTATTGCACGCCAATTATCAATGCATTATTGCAGAGCCATCACCTTTGGTCACTACATCAATTACTAATGTCAACCACTATTGCAGAGCTATCATCTCTTATCACCATATCACAATGACCACTAGACAACATTATACAACCACTATCATCTGGTACCTCCTCAGCCAATTGCCACCACCTGTATTGCACGCCAAATATCAATGCATTATTGCGGAGCCATCACCTTTGGTCACCACATCAATTACTAATGTCAATCACTATTGCGGAGCTATCATCTCTGATCACCATATCACAATGACCACTAGACAACATTATACAACCACTATCATCTGGTACCTCCTCAACCAATTGCCACCACCCATCCACCTGTATTGCACGCCAATTATCAATGCATTATTGCAGAGCCATTACCTTTGGTCACCACGTCACAATGACCACTAGACGACATTATACTACCACTACCATCTGCTACCTCCACAACCAATTACTACCACTAACCACCTCTACTACATGTCAATAAACAAAGTCATCCACTATTGCAAAGCCATTATCTGTGATCACCACATCACAATGACCACTAGACAACATTATAGAATTACTATAATATGCTACTCCACAACCACCGTCAACCACCATTTCACAATCATTTATGTTGTCAACCATCATCATTAGTTGTTGTGGCCTTAAATTTTTTTCATCTAAAAAATCAATTTTCATAACATTATATAAATTAAATTATTTTTGAATATTATGTGGATGTAATATTTTGCTATTTTTTTCTTTGAATTTAATAATATTATTCATTCGTTCTTAAGCAAACCTTCAGATACTGAGAAAACAATTTTAATTATTACATTTCACATTTAGAGATAACATCCTAATAAATAGATGTAACTGACATTTTGATCTGTAAAGTAAAAACAAACTGGGACTTAGTTTGTATCGTTACAATCTCAATAAAAGCTCGCCTTTATTTTACCTTTCCTCTCCCATTATTCACGGGCTTACCCGACACATAAAAAATTTAATAAAAAAAGAACATCAAAAGAAAGGAGAAAAAAAATCCTTGTCAAAGCAAAAACAGAAATATCTAGATCTTGAAACGAATTTCTATTGCCATCAATTTCTTTGTGAGATAGAAACAGGTAATTCTCATTTTCTTTTCCTCCATATGGATTATAAATCATTTTTTTATGGGTAAAACAACTAAGGTGTACATGAATATTAATTCATGTATACAATATCAAACGTGAAAAACATGGCATGACAGATCTAATATAAATTGAGTTGTTTTAGGAAAGAAATGATAGAAATGTAGTTTTGGGATATGAATTTATAACCCTAGCACAAGGGTAATAGTGGTTGTTTAAGGAAATTAATCATTTTTAATCTCCTCTCTTTATCTTCTATTTTCAAGATCTAATCTATGTGTTTCTTTGTGAATTCTTCATCTATATTTGTTCATTCAATAAATTGATTAGCCAACGTGAAGAAGATCCCTAACCCCACCCGACCCCGAGACGCTAGAAGTGGTGTTAGCTTTTCGATAGAACCAAAGTCTTTTCATGGTCGTTCATGAGATTGTGACTAGTATATCGGAAAAGGTGAAAATCATAATTTTTATAATTCAACATCTCTATTATAGAATTCAACAACATATACACAATATACACGTGTATATCAGGTGTATATTATGTATATTTAACAAACAAGGATAATTATAACTAACACTTATCAAGATTTTGATTTATTCTGAGAACTAATTACTCATCCAAATTCATCTTCTATTGGTGCACATGAACTCTTTTGCAATCAAACTTTTTCTCGGTTGGTGACATGTTTAAATTAATCCTGACTTCAATTAGCAACGCCAGTAGCCTGGTGAGAGCTAGGTGTTTGCGTCTCATGAGATTGGGTGATCACTATTCATGAAAAAAGATTTTTTTTTTTTCTGGCTAATTCCATCTCAACTAAATACCGTTATCTTAATTTGAAACAGGTTCAAAAGGAGCCTAAGGGATAATTGAACATTCATATAGTCGATTCCAACTAATTAGACACATGCGTTTACTCCCTCTTGTACTTGAGGGAGTTGATCAAGAATTCACTATTCCCAAATTCTTTCTTTTTCTTTGAGTTTCTATATTTTCTAACGTAATAGTTTTATTTTAGCGAAAGTTACACTTTTGGCCGGGTGGCCAAAAATTCACTAGCCAAATATACAAAAAATTATACATTATTTTGTATAAAATATGTATATTTTTGTATATAAATTTTTATATACAAAAAAAAAATTGTACTTTGATAGGCGGTTATACGGTGTAAAATCCCTTAAATTTTTTTCACATTTTGTCATTAATCTGTTTTCTTGAAACTTTCCTTTTGCTTTATTTATCTCCTATGAAAATAAAGATTGAAGGTGCTGTATGGTTTCCACTAAAGATGATTTGTAGTGAAGTCTACTATGCATCTTGATTTCCTTTCATGTTTGTTCTTAAGCTTTGTCTCCTTTTTTTTTTTAAAAATCCTCTATATATTGACAGCTTGATATTGGTCCTGAGTCCTGAAGGAAACTATTCCCTTTTATTATATTGCAAATTTCTTGTAAAGCATACTCAATGTTATAATTTCAATATATTTAACTCAGGATGAATGAGCAAGCTACACAAGATAATAATCTCAATGCTCAAACAATCCTACCAGCAAAGCGAAGGCGTGGACGCCCTCGCAAAGATGGAGGTTTTGCTAAAAGAGGGAATTTGCAGTGTCCAGTGATGGCTCCTCCAGTATCCGAAATGAGCCAAAAAGATGGAGGTGTTATTGGCGGTAACAACGTTGTAGGACAGATGGTTTCTGGCGTCGTTGACGGTTGTTTTGATGCAGGGTACTTCATCTCCGTGCGAGTTGGTAATAGCGGGTCCACGCTCCGGGGATTAATCTTCCAACCCGGGCGATTTGCTCCTATTACACCAGCAAATGATGTTGCTCCATTAGCCATAATGTACCATAGAAATCAAGTTGCTCAGCCAAATGTTGCACCAGGACA
Source organism: Anisodus tanguticus (assembly GCA_034509755.1). Taxonomy (NCBI): domain Eukaryota; kingdom Viridiplantae; phylum Streptophyta; class Magnoliopsida; order Solanales; family Solanaceae; genus Anisodus; species Anisodus tanguticus. Next base: position 13,413,204 of record CM067557.1, read on the forward strand.
AGTTTTATCTTCTAAGCCAATGTCAAGTGGTCCATTTGTACCTAATAATAGTCAATTTGCTACTGTCATGACACATCAATCTGGCACGGTTGACGAGGCACATTGCAACTCAGGTTCTTCATTGGGTGAAAAAACCGTGCTTCAGCCAAATCAAGATCAAAGAGTAGTCCAAATCCAATCCCACACGACCCTTCCGGTGGAAAATCTGAGAATGGTTGAACAGAATGAAGTGATCCAGGTAATACGTCTTATCTTCCGGGTTACTAAGGCCTCTTTTTTTTTTTTTTCACTTGATGAAAATCTTAATCATAATCATTCAGATCTTAGTCATTAAGTATATTTGCTTTCTAGGCCTAAATCTTAATCATTCAAATCTTAGTCATTAAGTGTGTTTTGTTTTTTTAATTTTACGACCACTTAATGGGTGTAAAAATCGTGCTGCAGACGAATCAAAATCAAAGAGTCCACCAATCCCACACTACCCTTCCGGTGGAAAATCTTAGAATGGTTGAACAGGACGAAGTGATGCAGGTATTTGAACTTGCGAACGAATCAGAGGGGACTACTAAAATGATTGCAGAATCCATTTTGGTTGAACCGAAAACTAGTGAAGGAACTAATAGCAATCAGGGACTTAATAAGGCTCAAAACCAACTCATGGGCTCTATTTATCAGTCTGACATTCTTTTTCATAACAATCACACCAGCTCAAGCGGCGAAATTCATCAGAATCCTGCTGTGTCTAAGTCTCAAGAGGCCTTGGAATCCAAGAACGATAAGCAACCAAATCCTGAGCAATCGTACATGCAAAATCTACTTCAGCCGGGAGAGTTGGTTCAATGTGAAGCAAAGAAACTTGAGATACACCGAGCTCCTATAAACACTCAAACTCAGCTCTACTCCTCCCAAGAATGGACTTATGGTGGACAAGAAAACCAACAAAGTCAATTCAACCAAGGTACTCTATTTGCTGAACTTAACTACGTTGCCCACGAAACACAGGCTGCTGCAAAAGCTCAAGTAGTTCAGCCAAGCAATGAACTAAAAAGCCCATTTCTTGAACAGAATTATGTTCAGATGACTAATGAGAACCCGAATACCGGGATCAACCAAGTACTGGTTAGTGGTGAAACTCAACCTGTGGCTCCAGAGTCAACTAGGACTACTTCAATGGACTTCACGATGGAAAATCAGAATTATCCAAAGAATGAAGGATCTCAAAATACTCATGTTGCACCTGAAGTTGAGTTATCAAGAAATGCTGAAACGTTGAACGAAACTAAGGAAGCAAGTGATCCTCCTGGCGACAAACTTGTGTTAGGCTCTCAATTAGCAACACAGCAAGAAGAGGCAAAAACTGAAAATTCTGATCATTCAGCAAACGTTGAGACTCAAAGTAAAAGTTGTGATGGTGGCAACATCAACCTGGAAATTTTTCACCAAGGCCAACCTTGAAGCTGCTCAATATTTAAGAGCAACAATGTTATAGACTTGTTTTCTCTATAAGCAGCTGCTAGTTTAGGGCCTTATGTTCTAGTTAGACTTGTTTGCTTTTTATTTTTATTTTGCAAGACTTTTCTTGAGTTACTGGACCTTAATCATCCCAATTATGTATGAAACTTTCCCCATCAATATGGCATGTCCATAGAGGCGGAACCAGGATTTGAAGTTTATCGGTTATGAACTTGTCACTGAATTCATAGCTCGTTTTTAGTTACTGAATTTGCAATTAAATATTTATACAATATAGGGTCTAAACAAAGCTACTCCGTACCTAATAATACAAATTCTAAACAAAAGCTACTCCGTACTTAATATTATAGCTCCGTCCAGATAGCCACAAGATTATCATTTTGGAACATGGGATATGGATTCCATGATTATGCATTTACATCTAAGAGAATCAAAGGTGACACCTTAATTATGAAGGATTTAACTTATATACGCTGACAATGTAAAGAATTTTAATTATATTATTAGCATTACAGTCCCGACTAATATTCTATCGTGAGATTAGTCGTACATGAGTTTTTTTGGGTATTAGGTATTCAGTGTTTGATTCACTTGCCTGATTAGTGCAATTTCATACCGAATAGGTTTGCTAAAGGAGTAAGGTAACGATTTCATTAGAGTAATATTTCAATTGAAACTTGTTTGTTCTTATATATCCCTACTATTTTTCCAAATTGATCTCGCGGATCCATATAATTCAAAAGAATATGTGGGTGGAGTGATGCACAACATTTCATTCCCTTATCAAGGATTCGATCAATTAATATCTTTTCACTAATAAGTAAAAATTCAATTTCTTGATCAGTATTTTCAACTTTTGGTCAAAATAGACTTGCAAAATTCTTAAAATTGTATGGATTTGATTGAATCCAAGTATTTTGAATACTCCCCAAATTTATTTTTCCAAGAATTTGAACCCAGAGATATCTCCAAACTAGTTAATTAGGTGCAGTTGACAAAAAATGAAGACCAGATCAAGATTCCTCTTGTAATCAAATATTATAACCTTTTTGCTTCTTAAAAAAAGCAAAAGTTTTACATTCTTTATAGAAGTAGTAGAACATGTCCTTCAGCCCAAAAGAAGGGAGTAGAACGTGTCTGGTTAGAAGGTCTTCTTTAAGTTGAGATTGAAATGAAAGCACAGAGAAAGTACACTTCTGCTCGATGACAACAATACTTATAATTGTGTGACGTCATCAGGCTATATATAAATGGAAGCCGTAGATCTGTTTTTGGTTATATTCTTGAGTTGTTTAGCTGCCATTTTCATTATAGTTGTCAAGCAAAATCTGCAGGAGTTCTGTCTATGTTTTTTTCCTAATCCTCCTCTTGGTTTTCTTTCTTACATTTCCTAAGTCTTCCGTTTTCGTCCTCTACCACTGCTTTCTGATTACGGGTATTGCTATGTTCAAAATCTTGTGGACCATCATGTTTTCCTGACTTGTAATGCATTTTGCTGTAATTTTGAGAGCTAACTGATTCTATATACGTTATTGGCATTGATGATGGGTTGTGTGTTAATTTCATTTGTGTTTTTGGCTATTCCTTCTTCCCGTATAGTATCTGTTAATTGTTTCCTTCGTATACATATCCCTTCTATATTTCTCGACACCTTCGACTGTTTGCAGAATCGGGCCTATCATATATTTTCAGACAGCTCATGAAAGGGTCAATTAAACACTGACCATCGAAAAGATAAGTGAACAATTTACTCCATAAATTTTGTTTTTGACAAGTAACTTGCTCCAACTGGTAAAATTGATATCAGTTGGATGTCATGTGACTAGGAAATCATTGGTTCAAACTAGGGCTGGCCAGTGGGCCGGGACAGCCCGAGCCCGTCCCGAGCCCGCCCCGGTCCCTCCCCGCCAAAAAAAAAAAAAAAAAAAATTACGGGGGTGGGACTCGAACTCGGGACGGGACGATGTCTCGTCCCGCGAGACCCGAGCCCGCCCCAGGCCCGCGAGACACGACCACGCCCCGACCCAGCCCCTTTGCAAAAATGGCCGTTGCACCAACGGCCATTTTAGATTATGGCCGTTGACCAACGGCCATTTTAGCCCCCCCCCCCTCCCCCAACCCCCTACCCCTTAATATTTATTTTTAACCCATAAGTTATTATATTTACACTTTAACCCATTTTTCAACTATAAATAACTCATTTTCTCTTCATCTTTCTCACAAATCTTCCTACAATCTCTCTAATTTCTCAATATATCTCTCTACAAGTCTACATTGTTTGCTAAATATTCAATTTTATTTATTCATTTGGGAATTGGTAGTGAAGTTGGCAACTAGCTTGAGGATCTTCCATCGAGCAAAGTTTCAATTTTCAACCTCTCGATTACACGTCGACGTTACGTCGCGTTTGGTACATTCGTTCCTTCATTAAATTATTATTATCTCGTTTATTTAGTTTAGATCACTTAATTTTATTGTCTTTAATTATTTATTTATTTATTTATTATCATAATTAAAATGGAAGGATTAAAAGGTATGTTTAAGGGTAAGGGTAAGGGTGCTTCTTCTAGTAGGGGCAACCAGGGCAAGGGTACTTATTCTAGTCATCTTATTCCTACACAGATGATTTTGTTGATACTCAACATTTTCCTACAATACCATTAGATTTAGACCAGGAGCTATTTTCCGGAACTCAAGAAGACTTTAATTTAGACGATGATCTAGATGATATACCCACTAATGTTCATGACAACACACCCACTAGTGCACCTTCAACCGAAATACCTCATATTCCCCCTAGTATGAGACGAGGTCCAAAGAAAACGACCATTAAAATCGATGCATGGACATTTTTTGATAGGGACGTAGAGAATCAAGTAGCCATATGTAAAATTTATAAAAATGTTTTAAAATTTAAAACGGAAAAGGTCACGGTGGGACAGGGGTTTAATTAGACGCGTAGTAAGTGCTCATCCAAATAGGTATGCCCAATACCAGCTTCAAAACCGGGTGCGCAAACGCCGCTCCATCGGGACAAGGTTCACATACTCGATATCGTCCCGACCAAGTACGGGGTCAAATTAACCCTATGACGGGGGGAATTGTAAGCTCTAAATACAATAAACATAGAGATAGGGAAGCAATATCAAAATTAGTTGCATTGTGGAGGGTTTGCCTTTTTCATTTCCTTCATCTCCCGATTTTATTCATTACATTAGAGATATATATAATCCTCGCTTTTAACGGTTTTCCTAGATCAACTCGTTAAGAGAGATGTATTTAAATTCGCGCATGAATATCAACAATATTTACGTTTTTCATTATATCATTTTAATGGCAAAGTATCCATCACGTCCGATATAGGTCGTAGTACTAACGGCCATGATTATTTAACTTGTAACTTGTCATTGGATAGATTATAAATGGTCTATGCAAAAACGTATTTTAGCGTATAGATATATAGATGATAGACACACTGGTACTTTTATTGCGTAAAAATATTTATCAAGTGTGCGATTATTACGGAATTACCGATAAAATTATGACTATTACATTAGATAACGCTTCTAATAACAATTACGCAATTACAATTTTAAAAAATAGTTTAACTCCTTTTCCGCACCATTTTCATATAAAATGTGCGTGCCATATATATAACTTAATTGTAAAGGATGGTCTATCACTTTTTGAAGACATTCTTAGTAAAATACAATTTGCTATAAACTTTATTTTTAAAAGTAATAAAGTACAACGTAGAAAAGAATATAAAAAAATTTGTCATGATTGTGGACTACCTTTTAGAAAAATTCCACAAGAAGTATCCACTAGGTGGAATTCTTTATACGAGCAACTACTTGTTGCTTATGACTATAAATTACCTATAACTTTATTTTTTAACTCTCATAATAAAAAGCCAAATTTGATATGATTTTAGATAGTGATTGGGAAAAAATCTCCGAACTTATTGTATTTTTAGAGAAATTTTTTCAAGCAACAAAAGAATTTTCCGATATATATTATCCTACTATTTCAACTATGTTATTTTATATAACGCTAATATTTTTATTACTTAGTGAATATATGAAAAAACCAAATTATAAGGCAACTATTATTAAAAAAATGTTTCTCAAAATAAAAAAATATTTTATTCCTATTCCCTCTATTTATATTATTGGTTCAGTATTAAATCCTACTATTAAAATAGACGGTACTAAATCACTAATTGAAACTATTTACGATTGTATAGAAGTACTACCACTTCCAAGTCCCAAAAATCTAAATCACCCACCACCTATTGAACAAACTAAAGAAGAAGTATTGTCTAGCGTAGAACACCAATGTAAAAATATATATAGATTTTATCAACAAGAAAATGCTAGTAACTTACCAGCTTCCATACCATCTTCTTCATCTTCAACACAACCTCACAAAAGACATGTCATTTTCGCGACTAGTATTGAAAGCCTCGAAATAGAATGTGCGGTCGTACCTCTACTACTAACTAAATTAGCGAGTTGGATATTTTTGTTTTACAGGGTTCTGTACCGTATCAAGAAGTTATCAATGAAGATGGACATGAAGACTTGCTGAAATACTGGAGGGGGAATGAGAAGACCTTTCCGACACTTTCATTGATAGCTCCGGATGTTTTGAACATTCAAGCGTCGTCAATCCGCGTCTCGAAAGCGCTTTTTCTCGCGAGCGTGATATCAAATAGGAGACCACGACACTCATTAGCCGAGACACTTTGGAAATTGCGTATTATTCGTAGATTGGATACGAGCGGAGCGGAGAAGGTGCGATCAACCGGAGATCAACGAAGAAGATGATGAAAACTACAACGAAATCTTAACCGAAGGTAGTGGAAGCGACGTAGATCAATTTGACCAACAAATACCAATTCCAACCGAAGAACCACATGAAATCATCAAGCAATTAGAACAGATTTTTTTGAGAATGTAATTTTTTAATTGTAATTTTATTATGTAATTTGTAACTTTTGGACAACATCACAAAGTTGCAATTTAGATTTTAGACAATTGTATTTGTATTACAAAAAAATCATGTCTATTAAATAATATAAGAGGCACAAAAACAGCCTTGGGATGTTTTTATTACACTATCTTATTTTGTTTATTGAGTTTTTTTATACATATGTTATTTTGGGATCGGGACGGACTTGCTCCAATCCCGCCAGACCCGACCCCGCCCCTTCTCCCGTCCCGCCCCGCCAGACCCGGCCCGCCAGACCCGAGCCCGGCCCACTGGCCACTCCTAGTTCAAACAGTGGAAACAGCCTCTTGCAGAAATGTGAGGTAAGGCTGTGTACAATAGACACTTGTGGTCCGGCCCTTCCCCGGACCCCACGCATAGCGGGAGCTTAGTGCACCGGGTTGACTTTTACAAGTAACTACAAAAAATTATAATCCCAACAACTTGAGGCATCAGGAATAAAAACAGAATAGTACCACCTAAACACGAAATCGACTAAAACTCCAGGAGCCAACCTTACTTCGGCAAATCTAGAAGATAACTGCAAATTTGTAAATTATGAATTCTATTGATGCCATCTGAGCACCATTAACAGAACAAAACTAACAAGCCATCAGAATTCAAAGATGGTAATAAACCAGACCTACGATGTTATGATTGAAAGAAATGGTAAACAAAATCATATCTAGAAATGAAAATTGGAAAGAAAAGCACCATAATATATCAAAATAAACATCTGACAAGCCAAAATCATGGAAGTATTAAAAAGATGTCCTTGATCTCTCTGAGGTCTTTAACATAACTAGACCACATATAACCAAAATGGCCACGTGAGCAATAGGCCGAGAAAAAAGGCAATAGAAAAGAAAGCAACTGCAGAAACAGACAGCTGACCAGAACATAAATGAGTCTCCAAGAACTAACCTACAGACAACAAACTATACTACCTCTTCATTCAACTGAAATAGATGTGCTCCGCTTTTCAAAATCAATGATTTTGCCATGTTAAGAAGCTCTCAGCAATTCCTTTGATCAGCATATTACTGCAAAATATAAGTCAATTTCTAGCCATGAGAAATAAAATGTGATATGATGAATGAATTGCTGCATCGTATAACTATTTAAAGTTCTACTTCTCTAGCAACTCATTTCTTCACCTAGTATCACACGGATGTTAAGAAATCGAATAGGAGAAATGCAAACTATGATAAAACAAAGACGCTATATTCACACTCCTAGCAGAATCAAGAATGTGCATATATTCATGTCATTCCCTGTATTGACATAGGGCATACAAGATTTAAAAAACTCAAAAAGTTTCGGCAAATACCTGGGGCTGCTGCGACATTTGTTGATGTGGAGGTTGTGCGTAATTTCCATACCCTGCATAGCCCGCATAGTACATATTTGGATCCTGAGTAGGTTGGGTATAACCATAGGCTTCATATCCTGGTGTATACCCATAATAACCACCACCACTCCACTGGTTTGGATCACCCTGAGACTGCTGAAAAGTTGAATATATTATTTATATCAGATACCACACAACAGATACTGCAGAAATCAGAGAACATCATTTAGGCAAAACTAATAACCTGCTTGTTTGAAGGACTACGACCCCATGAAAGGCGGATGCTTTGTCCACCTAGCTGAGTTCCACTTAAAGCTCGTAGAGCTTCCTCTGCACAACTTCTGCCATAACAATGGACAGCATGTTAGTTGCCTTATCATTGAATTTGACAAAGTTCAGAAGGCATGTTACTGTACCTATCAGCAAATTGAACAAAACCACAACGTTTGCCCACTGGTATTTTTACATGAAGCAATTGCCCGTAGTTTCCAAAAACCTGCCTCAGGTGATCATCCGTTACATTGGCATCCAAGTTTCCAACGAAAATCTGCAATTAAAGTTGTTTAATATGAGTACAGTTTGAGAGATACAATCGAATGCTGATATAAAGAAATGTACTGACAGTCGTATTAGTAGGGTCATCCTCATTTTGAGTTCCAGTACTTTGATATGAAGAAGCTGCAAAATGAAAGAGCAAAGGTGAGGGATAGGGTGGAGAGCTTTAATGATCCGTTAAAAAGAAGATATACTATAGCACATCAAACCAAAGAAAAATGCAGTTGAAAAAACAAAATTAAAAGCAAATGTCCCATAAAACAGTAAAACCGGGAGCACCCACAAATCTGAAATTTCAGAATTTGCAGCACCCACAAATTCAAAAAACAGTATTGCATGGGATTGAAGATACGCCCATACGTGATTGTCCTTTGACATGTACAAAAGGCCAAGAATCATGAGCAATTGTATTATAAACAAATTTTGACAGGAAAATAACTTAATGACTCCCTCACGCCCAATAAAGCAGAAATAGATCAGACGTGCAACACGCATGCTAGACATGTATTTAAACTTTTTTTGAGAATGTAAAACTAACATCTCAACTTTCTCAAGTATATGCCCAATTTTTCTTTTTCTTTTTTGGTTTGTTTGCGGGAAGGGTGGGAATGGGATGGAAGAGGACATGTATAAAGATGAAGATCACTATGGGTCGCCAATAAAAGTATTGATCATAATGCGGCATTTTAGAAAAAAGAGCAGAACAGAAAGACATTGAAGATTAAGGCACCCTAGAAGGTGGATTCGCTCACTATTTAGTGGTATGAGATGCTTTCCTAACACAAGACCGATTTGAAAAGAGGGGTATAACGTGCAGAAGGACATGAAGATGCCAATCAACTTTTCATCCACTGCAGATTCACTTCTCAGCTGTTGACCATGTTTTTTGAATATATGTGAGCTGAAGTGGTGCTGGAAAGGAACCCCGGATAAAGCTCTAAATGTCTCGACTAAAGAAGTAAAAAAGAGATTCAGCAAATTAATAGCCAAGCTTATCTAATGAACTTCAGAGATTTTTTAAAAAAGGGGAAAAACATTGAGATATTTACATATCATGTTACAAAATATACACACTAAAATGTCTTACATATATAACCACCAGTGAAACACTGACAAATCATGTATTCACAAGTGAAATGATGGATTATTAGGTTGTAATGGTAAAAGGAAACTCCCTTCCCCCTTGGTGAGGGATTTCTGTAAAACCAATTCATGAGGTAAATGAAGCAGAATTAAGATATCCACAGATAAAGGACCAGGACACCTTAAATTTGACAATTGAGACTGACAGCACTGAAGATCAAAGTGACACTGGTGGCTGATTAAAATATATCGATATACAAGAATAAAATGGGCTGAATAGTAAAGAAAAAAAACTAGAGCTGTTAAAAATTAACGCCGAAAGGATCGGATAGAGGAAATTTAACCACATTTAGATAAACTGACTTACGTAACACCATGCCCTAAAAAGGTATTCATTTCAGCTGAAACAAGCTCCAGGCCACTAAATGGTAGAGCCTGCCTCCAATTACCCTGCTTCGAGACAGCCGGAGTTTTATGAGATTTTATATTTCATAGAGAAGCTTTTAGCACTCAAAGAAAATGACATTATAAGCTGGTACTTCTCTTCAAAAACTCAAGAGTATAACCGAATGAAAGCGAACATAAAAGCACCGCTCTGTATGAGACCAAAACAGATAACTCGTGATCCCCAAAATAAACCAATAGCATCCTCAAGCTATCTAAATTCAGACCTCACGCTCTTTATGACAAATTAGAACAAAAACAAAGATTCAATCTCTAGGAACAACACAAGTATCAAACTGCAAGCTAGATGAAACGCATTATTCTTAACTACTCAAGAACATTACAGCGCCTACCAATAAAAAATAACAAAATCTGGGGATATACCTTGCATCTGACCACCAGCATTCTTCTTGTTAGCTGCAGGACCAACACGCATGGCCCTAGTGGAGCAAAACTTTCCATTCATTTCAGTCATAGCACGCAATTGCTCACTCTCGTCCCCAAATCTAACAAACCCATAACCCTTTGTGTGCCCTGTTGCCCTATCTGTTACAACCTTAGCACCCTTAATTGAGGGATAACTGGCCCTGAATGTCTCCTGAAGCATGTGATCAGTGACATCAGCTGCCAAGTCTCCAACGAATATTGTGTATTCAGGAGTATTATCTGCACGTTTTTCACCCGAACCAAGTGATGCCCAGTTGAGCCTAAAATTTTGCTCAATATTAGGCATCAAGGTGCCATTGTATGCTTGTAGATTCCTTTCTGCAGCTGCATGACTATTGAACTCAATAAAGCCGTAACCCTCTGATTGTTGAGTTTGCTTGTTACGGATAACTTTAGCAGAGACCACCTGCATAACCAGTTAACAGTTAGTGCTTTTTCACACAACCAACAGCAAAGGGGGAAAATAGAGAAAGTGGAAAGAAGAAGACTGTTATTAGTTGCACCAATATGCACACCAGAGCAAAAGAAGAGTAAATTCGGTATATGCTCACAAGAATGCACGTAGCACAAGTTGTATATTCCCCATCTCAAAATCTCAACTTTATTGGCAAGAAATTCACCAAAACAAATTTTGATAAGATATACCCCACAATTCACAGGGGAGTCCACATAGGCTGGTACTAGTAAGTAAACCCATCAATTATTGATTCAAAGATACCAAACCAACAATAGGAATCCACAGTAGCAACTTAAAGCTCAATATTTTGTCCCATAACACCATATACAAGCACCCCAGGACCAATGGACTAGCTTACTCAAAAAATTCAACAACAAGCAGTTACCAAAAAAATGTGCACTTCTGAAGAGTTGCCACTGAAACCTCAAGCAGATTTTTAAGAAAATATTATCCTGCACACTACTTACAAGATTAGAGGAAATTATTATAAAGGTACTATATTTAAATTAATACTCCCTTTGTCCCAATTTATGTGGCACCATTTGATTTGACACGGAATTTAAGAAATAAAGGAAGACTTTTGAATTGTGGTCCAAAACAAGCCTTATATAAATGTGTGGCTGTAAATCATCTCATAAAGTTAAATTGTTTCTAATTATAGAAAGGTGACATTCTTTTTGGGACAGTCCAAAAAAGAAATGGTGCCACATAAATTGGGGCAGAGGGAGCATATGGGGAACCTCGCTTCATTGTCTTAAAGTTAACTCATTTTCACCAAAAATATAATACAAGTTACTGCACATTAACTCCATCTTTTGAAGTGATACAAGTTACTGCATACAAACTCCATTGCGAGATTATTCACATTCCTCAAATAAACACAAAACACTCAGTAGAAATCAATCCAAAGCATATGACCACAGCAAACACATAACAATTCTCAAAAAAAGAAACAGATCCAATCTCCCCCCTAAAGACTTAGTTTTTCATAATTAAATACTCAGCAGCCATATCCAAAACAAGCAAACGTCCTTTTCATAGCTTTTCAGTTGCTTATATTTTCTGATATAGCCTACATGAGAAACTAAATCTGCCTACACGCACAGCATAGCCAGTCACAACCTCGATGTAAGAGAAGAATCACCATAAGTAGCTGCCAGACAGAGTAAAAATAGTATAACTATGATAAAACCTAAATGGATACACAGAGTATTCATATAGCGTGCCAGCTAGTTCAGGTTGAGGCACAGTAGCTCAATCCAATATACTAATTTGAATGTCTAACAGTGTGAACCAACAGAATCATTAGAAAACATACAGTCATCATAAACAGGTCCTTGTACAGTAAGACCTCTCTAAAGTGTCATTTGTTCCAATCTTTTTTTGGCTGATATAGTGAAATGTTGTTATAAAGAACATATAATTCTCCCTCCGTGTCAATTTATTTGACTTACTTTGCTTTTTAGTCCGTTTAAAAAATAATGCATCTTATCTTTTCTGTTTTGGCGACTCTTTAATTCCAACTTTCCACGAGGCATGTTTAAGACCACAAAATTAAAGATCATTTTGATACATTCTACATATGTTTAGTTAAAAAACACAAGATTCAAAAGTCTTATTTACTTTCTTAAACTCCGTGCCAAGTCAAAAACGGACAAACAAATTGAAACAGAGTTCAGATTGAATGTCTAACTAAATCATTAGAAAACATATAAACCTGTCATTATACCTGCAAATAAAACCTAATTGGCTAATAACGATAAATAGGCAACAATGTTTATCAGGAACTTAGTTATACCTCCCCAGTTTGTGCGAAGCAGTTATAGAGGTACTGTTCATCCATCCAAAACTGTAGATCTCCAATCCAGAGCGTCCGGATCTCATCAGCACTAGTCGGCTGAGCCGCCGCCATGTACTGAGATTGTTGTTGTTGCTGTTGCGGTGGCGGTGGTGCTCCGCCTTGCTGCGGTGGTTGTTGGTAGTAATAACCGGACTGCTGAGGCGGCGGAACCTGGTACTGCGGCTGCTGCCATTGCTGTTGGTATTGTGGTTGCACCACCATTGGTGGTGGGACCATTGAGCTTGGTGCCGGTTGCATCGTGTTCAAACTCAAACCCTAGAGATGGAATATTATGTGGATGATGCGAGAGAGATTGAAAGGAGTGGAGAGAGATATTTTTGTAGTGGTAAGAAAAAGACACAACCAATAAAAGTGTGTGAGGGCCCATCTATCTACTTTTACAAAGAAAAACATTGAACAAAGAGAGAAAATATATAGAGTATCTATCAACTTTCTCTTCTTTTTTTTTTTTTTTTTTCATAATCCAGGGTTTCTGTTTGTTTGCGCATACCGACTACTTCACTGACGTTACCTGACGTCCCGGATAATAGCACGGTCCTTCAACACTATTATCGTGTAAATCGCGGGATGTGCTCCGGTGGCACTATTATCGGGTAAATCCTGGGTGTAACTCCGGTGGCAACACTATTATTAAATCGCGGGAAATCGCGGGATGTTATCTCGCGGGATGTGCTCGGGCTTTTTCCGGGAGCGTACAACCGATCAATGAGACAAGGTCAAATTCCCCAACATGCAGAGTTTCTTCGTGCTTGCGGGGAATCGAACCCACGTTGTCCCAGGCCAGAGCGCCTTATAGCACCCAGGCTTTGCCACTGGACTATGCCCCGGAGGACAAAACTGTGGTACGGTAAACTTTTTAAAGTGACTGGTCCCACCGCATTACGGCCCCATACCCCAGAAAACCCCACCTCCGGCCTGCCCTACGGATTAGTATACACCGCTTGGCCCTACGCGTATGGAGGGATTTTTTTGGAACACAGTTCCACTCTCGCTGATCAGATGACTCGAATACGGAACCTCAGACAACAATACCCTAATGTATTGGCCACTGGGCCAAACGATTTGGATTTCTTTTACTCTTTTTTATTCTATCACAAGTGAATTTATCCGCTTCGCACGGTAATTAAAAATCATATTAGATATTTGAAATAAACCTTCACTAATATTCGAGTATCAAAGAAAAATTTGAAAATCCTTCTTAGTTTTCAAATTCAAATAGATTAAATTTTAAATTTTAATTTTTACTAATGGTCTTGAAGACATTAATTTATAGGATGATCTTTCTGTAATATTAGTAGAGACAAAAGGAATAAAATTCTCATGTATAAACAATAGTTCAATATATTTATTAAATTACAAATATAAGCGAATTCATCAAAATTAGAGTTAAAAATATGAGTCCATACCAATTTTTTAAACAGAAATGCATTACCCCAACAGCAATGAACCTACTATCTTTTAATTGTTATTTTTAAGTAGTGTTATTTTTTACATCCAAATGATCTTAGATTTCATATTGGGAGTATAATTATTGTATTTTTAATCTCTTGTATATTCATTTTTTTTCTAACGATAAATGTACCACTACACCTTTATGAATTCCCTTCTAAATTTGAGAAATCTCTTGTTAAGTTTATTCACAGATAATATGATGGACAAGAAGCTCACTAACATATATTGTATATCGACGAAGATAAGCAGAAGAAAAATCAGATGGAAGCAATATGACGAGAGAGAGAGAGAGAACGGAGCAAATCGTGTGAGAAATAATGTGTGTTGTTTCTTTACATAATTGGCCCTCACTATATATACATACATGACATCACTATCAATTAACCTTCTCTAACTACCTTTAACAAACTAATAACCATCATAACAAACTCCTAACTAACTTTAACCAACATAAACAAACTCCTAACTAACTTTAACCAACATAAACAAACTCCTAACAAATAACAACCATAACAAACTCCTAATTATGGCACCTTTGTACACTTATTTAATTCTTTCACACACACCCTCAAGCTAGGGGACATGAAGATATTTTTCATCCCTAGCTTGGACATTAAGTGAGCATGATGATGGTTGTCGAGAGCCTTGGTAAGAAGATCTGTAGGTTGCTCAGTAGAAGGCAAGTAAGTTGTGTGTATAAGACCATCTTGGATTCATTCTCTTATGAAGTGACAATCTATATCAATATGTTTAGTACACTCATGAAAAATTGGATTAGCAGCAATCTAAATAGCAGATTTGCTGTCTGTGAATACAGAAACATGCAACTTAACAAATACTCCAGCTCTTGAAACAAACCAGTAAGCCATACAATCTCAGCCACTGAAGCAGCTAGTGATTTATACTCAACCTCAGCTGAACTTCTGGAAATTGTGGCATGTTTCTTAGATTTCCATGAAACATGAGAAGTACCAAATAACACCAAATAGCCTGTAACAGATCTTCTACTGCTGAGACAAGCCCCCCAATCAGCATCACAGAAACCCTGTAAATGTGGAGTACTGGAGTTATTGAGAAGAATGCCTGAACCCGGAGCATGCTTAATGTACCTAACAAGTCTCATTCCAGCCTCCAAGTGAAAACTCTTGGGGGCCTGCATAAACTGGCTAAGATGTTGTACAGCAAAAGCAATGTCTGGTCTAGTATTGGTAAGGTATAACAGCCTTCCAATGAGTCTTCTATACATGATAAGATCTGGTAATGGTAGATCATGTGAAGAGGAAGACTTAAATGCAGTAACATATGGTGTAGACTGAGATGCAACATAATCATCAAACTCCACAGTACTAAGTTTCTGATGCACTTTCATAGGTGAATGCACAAGCTTAGCACCTGCTAAGCCTGAATCAGAAATAAGCTCCAGAGCATACTTTCTCTTATGCATAAGGATGCCTTGAGAGCTCCTTGCAAACTATATACCAAGGAAATATTTGAGCTCACCTAAATCATTGATTTTGAAAGCAGCATGTAGTGACTGCTTAGTAGACTGAATGAGTGTTGGATCATCACCAGTGATCAACAAATCATCAACATATACTAGTACCACTACAATTTTGCCAGCCTCCTGCTTGGTAAATAATGAATAATCCCTGTGATTTTGATGAAAACCAAAGAAAAGTAAAGCTGAAGTCAGTTTAATATTCCACTGTCTAGATACTTATTTCAGACCATACATTGATTTGAGCAGTCTACATACTTGATTCTGACCTCATGTGGTATTAAACTCTTCTGGCATTTGCATAAACATCTCTTCATATAAATCTCTTTGTAGGAATGTATTGTAGACATCCATTTGATGAATAACCCAGTGCCTAGTAGCTGCAACAGATACCACAGCTCTTACAGTAGTCATTTTAACCATAGGTGAAAAAGTCTCATGATAGTCTAGGCCCTCATTTTGGTTGTATCCTTTTGCCACCAACCTGGCCTTGAATCTTTCAACTTCACTTGTTGCTTTATACTTGATTTTATACACTCACCTACATCCAATGGCTTTTTTACCATTTGAAAGTTGCACAATCTCCCATGTCTTATTTTCCTCCAATGCTTAAATCTCAGCCTTCATTGCATTAACTCACCTTTTGTCCTTGGCTGCTTCTGAATAGTTATGTGGCTCAACATCCACAGAGATCTGTGCCATAAAATCTTGATACATGGATGATAATCCTATGTAATCTACTCCATTTGATATGGAATACAAACAAATATTGTAACCTTGCTTAGCAATATAGTCTTTATGCCAAATGAGAGGTCTACTAGTTCTTGTAGACCTCCTAGTGTCAGACATGTGTACTGGTTTATCTTGACATCTTAAAACATCATCATGATCATCATCATCTGTCTGTTCACCACCAGTTTCTGGATTATTATTTTGACTGTTTGAGCAATTGTGTGTGACTTCGACATTTTATGGATGAACCATATCATCATAATAGAAATGTTCATGTGATTGAATGAAAACACCCCTGTCTACTGCATCATTTTTTAATGGAAAGATTGTTTCCATAAAATCACATCTCTGCTCATGAAAATCACTTTTTTCATGTCATATAACTTGTATCCTTTCTGTGCATTTCCATATCCTAGAAGAACAACCTTCACAGCTCTAGGACTGAATTTGTCTTGTCTAGGCAAAACAATTACAAAGCATAAACATCCTATCACCCTTAAATGTGAGAGTGATGGATATTTGTTATATAACATTTCATAAGGTGACTTATTCTTTATGACAGTTGATGGTATTCTGTTTAGAATGTACACTGCCCCTCCACACAATAACCCCAAAATCTATCTAGCAGATTAGCTTATTTTTTTTATAGCTCTAGCAGTCTCCAGTAGATGTCTATGTTTTATTTCCACTACCACATTCTGCTTTGGTGTGTATGGACATGAGCTTTCATGTATCACACTATATTATTGAAACAAATCTTTACAATTATGATTAAAAAACTCAACCCCATTATCAGACCTTACTTTTTTTTTTATTTTCATGTCAAACTGAGTATGGACTTCAACAAAAAAAATTCTGAGTAATGTAATCACATCTGTTTTGAGTCTCATTAAGAAAATCCAAGTCCATCTAGAATAATCATTCAAAATAGTCAGAAAGTATCTCATTCCATTATATGTTTCAACTTTATAGGATCCCCATACATCCATATGTAACATCTGAAAGGGCCCTAATGTTCTACTAGTACTAACATGAAAAGGAACTCTATTTTATCTAGCCAAAGGACACACCTCACAATTATTCAAAGTAAAAGAAGATTCATTCCTGAAAGCTGAAATTTTCTTCACGACACTCATGTGTATATAACATAGTCTCTGGTGCCAAACACTTGCATAAACCTGTTGAGATACTGCCAAACACTTATTCAGCTTTCCTTTTTTATTTTGTGTATCCAAACACAGTACATACAATCATTCTTCCTCATTACCAATCCCCCTCACCTTCCCAGATGAGATATCCTGAAACACACAATAATATGGAAAGAAGGTAACACTACAATTCAGTTCTTTTGTCACCTTTGAAACATACATGAGGTTAAATTTGAAAGTTGGGACACATAAAACATTTTTAAGAACATCACCTCTTCCTAAGTTACAATCACCAACATGTGTGATTCTAGTTGAATCCCATGTAGGCAACTGCACTTTACCTGCATTTTCTATCAGATTTCTATTGTGTAAGTATTCCTGATTACTAATCATGTGATTAGTTGCACCTGAGTCTACAATCTATTTTAACATTACTTCATCAACATTAAATTTACTTGTCATGTTTGCACTAGCATTAGACTCTCTAGCTTCATTCCTGTTATTAATCATGTTGAGTAGTTGTTAGTGTTGACTAGGTGTAAATTGATTAATTGCCATGTGAGTTCCTTGATGATTATGACAGCTTGACATGAATTGTGGCACCTGTGGGTTTCCATGTGAAGAAAATCTCTCAGGTTGCGAATTCTGAACATGTCTTGCATTGTGTTGATAATGTTGTACATTATGTCATTGTCCTCCTTGTCCAATGTCTTCAAATGCTGAATTTCTTCATGTCACCACATTTTCCCTCTTTGTCTTTCCTTAGAAATTTTCTGGATATCCATTTAGTTTGTAACAATCATTTTGCAGGTGACCAGTCTTATGACAAAATTCACATTTCATCAACTTAAAACAATCCATTTTCAAGTGTCCTCTACCATGACAGAAATCACATACTACATTGGGATTGTATGGCTTCTTTTGCTTTGTATTTCCACTGCCACTTCTAGTTGTGAACATGGCCACTGACTTCAATGTATCTTGCATCATTCTAGTTGATCCTGCAACTATTCTTTGGCTTTCCTTTTGGTTAACCATTGCATATACTTGATTCAAACTAGGTATTTATTACATCATGATCACCTGACTTCTAACTTGACTATAACTATCATGCAGTCCCATCAGAAATTGAAGCATCCTTTGATACTGCAAATGATCTATAAAATCTTTCGACGTAGGGCAACAATTAGGTGGTGGCATGATTGAATCATATTCATCCCAGAGATCCTTGAGCTTAGAGTAGTATATGGATACTGGCATTGTACCAGCCTCATCGTAAAGATTTCTTTATGCAACTGGAAAGTCCTTGAACTGTTGATTTTGTCAAATCTCTCAAATCTTCCTATATTGTATAAGAGTCAGAATTAAACAACATTCCAGTGAGCAAATTTTTGCTCACATTTCCCATCAACCAAGATACTACAATCGCATTACACCTATCCCATAGTTTGGCAAAATCCCCATGAAATGATTCTCTTTTCACGGTTCCATCGATAAATCCTATCTTATTTTTGCCAAGCAACGCCAACTTCATTGCTCTACTCCACAAGATGTAATTATTCATCCCAGTTAGCATAATATCAACTGATAACGAACCTGACACATATGATGGAAATAGGTAAAGATGATGATTGTGATCGATATTTATTGTCACTATTGTATTTACCATATCTTCTCTGTTGGTTCCCATGTCTGTTTAATTCCACTGTTGCATACAAGTAGTTTTTCAGACCTTAATTGAGCATATTTCCTTTGAATTCTTCATTGTATGTCCCTAATTGCATCTCCAATCGAACGGATTCTTCGAATTGCGATGTTTCTCAGATCCCGATTGACCACAGTTCCTTCGAAACCCTAATTGCATGTGCCAATGTTTCCTTTCGATCCGTGTCAATCGACCCGCTCTGATACCATGTTAAGTTTATTCATAGATAATATGATGGACAAGAAGCTCAGTAACATATATTGTATATCGACGAAGATAAGTAGAAGAAGAATTAGATGGAAGCGATATGTACAGAAAGAGAGAGAACAAAGGAAATCGTGTGAGAAATAATGTGTGTTGTTTCTTTACATAATTGACCCCTCACTATATATACATGCATGACCCCACTATCAATTAACCTTCTCTAACTACCTTTAACAAACTAATAACCATCATAACAAACTCCTAACTAACTTCAACCAACATAAACAAACTCCTAACTAATAACAACCATAACAAACTCCTAATTATGGCACCTTTGTACACTTATTTAATTCTTTCACATCTCTCTCTCACTCTTTTATATTTACAATC
The DNA here is from genome assembly GCA_034509755.1 of Anisodus tanguticus. Lineage (NCBI taxonomy): Eukaryota > Viridiplantae > Streptophyta > Magnoliopsida > Solanales > Solanaceae > Anisodus > Anisodus tanguticus. The sequence goes on from CM067557.1 coordinate 13,432,996, forward strand.
TTAATTTCTTGATGATTTATATACAACTCAATTAATTAATCTTTCAAACAAAAGTATTGTGGACCTTTATTATTTTTGTATTTGTAGGTTTTAGATGTAGTACTACAACATAAGGCAATTTTATTATGTAAATATATCTATATCGTAGTAGTAAGTTTTGACTTTTAAGTCACATTTTAAATAATATAAACCTAATTAATTATGGGTTGAAATAGTTCAATGTAGGAGCGCATGGTTTGAAGACTACAAACACCTCAATTATAGGAATATGACACAAAAAGGGCAAATATTTAATGAGAGAAGTTATATCTCAAAATAAAAATAACAGTAAAGTTGTCAAAAACTCCTAATTTATATTTTCTTAAGAACGTATAAAAAATATAATTTGAGATGAGTATAAAATAAAAATAATATTTTATCTCTCTTATTCATTTCTTTCTTTGTAAAAGTAGACAGATGGGGCCACCATTATCCATGTGTCAAAAATATAATGCACCTTCACACACCTTTTATTGGTAGTGTCTCACCCCGAAAAAAATTTCTGCTGATAATAGTATGATAGGACTGAAAAGGTATTATGGCCAGTGCGTGGCTTTTTGTTAAATATGCTCACGTGTTAGTTTTGACTTTAGACCCATGTAAAATTTTCACACCTTCTAAATTTAGATATACATAAAAATTCTTGCAACAATTAAGGATTGTTTGGTTTGCGAATTAATTATGTAGGAATTATATGCATAGGTTGTCTATGTGACAGATTTATCATTTTTGTATGAATTGCTATATGTTGAGTAACTTTATACGGTTGGGTATTCTTATTCAGGTACGGATCTAAAAGCCCGTTTACCAGGGTCGTCTTAAATATTTTGGGGGCTATGTTCTAATTCGTAAAAGTGAACCCTTAATATAAGTAAATATACGATTTCAATAATTAGATTGGGCTAAGATCTGCGAAGACCAGCGAATTATGGGACTTTACAGTAAATTCTAGCTAATACTACTTAATAAGAAATGAAAAAAGGGGCCCCTAAAATTTTTCATTTTTCGGGGGCCATATGCGGTAGCACAGCTTGCACGGGCCCAAAGACGGCCCTGCCGTTTACGGATTCACGTGAATTCAGTAGCGTTTATTCGAATCTTGCATTTATATATGTAGAATTGAATCTCCCTTGGAAAGCTTTTCTCATTAATACAAAATATATATAGGGTATACAATGTGGAATCTTTATGCAATAGGGATCCTATATTTATCATAATTACATAAGACTAAATATGGCTAAATAATATTGTACACATTCTAATACACCACCTAAGTTTGAGCGGGAGGAGGCAGGACACTAAGATTAGATCTGAAGTCAAGAAATAGCTGTCTAGGAAGGCATTTTGTGAATATATCCGCATACTGATAAGAAGAAGGCACATGCAATACCTTGATATGACCGAGTGCAACCTTCTCACAAACAAAGTGGATGTCCATCTCAATATGCTTGGTTCGCTGATGCTGAACCGGATTATGAGATAGATAGATGGGGGATATGTTGTCACAATAAACCAAAGATGCCTTACGCAACGACACTGAAGCTCCAAAAGAAGATTTTGAAGCCAACAGATCTCAGCAACATCATTAGCAACACCTTTGTACTTTGCTTCTGCACTCGAACGAGATAATGTGGCTTGTCTCTTGCAATGGTACTACCTCTATGAAAAATAAATAGAGAATTATCACATTTGCTGCATACAACCCAATCTGCATGATATATTGTGCAAATAGATCATACCACGCTATAGGAGCATGTTTCAATCCATAAAGTGACTTACAGAGATGACATATATACTGAGGGGCTGCAGGATGGACAAAACCAGGCGGTGGTGCATATAAACAGTTTCTTTTAAATCCCATGTAGAAATGCATTTTCACATCATGCTGGTAAATAGGTCAATGCTTACCCATAGCAATACTCAAAACCGTGCGAATGGTGGCCGATTTAACAACTGGATTGAATATCTCACCACAATTTATACCCTCATGCTGATTAGTGCCATTATCCACAAGTCGTGCCTTGTACCTCTCTAGGTCACTATTGTCTCCATATTTGTGACGAAAAAGCCACATGCATAGGATCACATTCACCTCCTCCGTTCTAGGAACCAAATCCCAAGTATGTTGTTTCGTTAAAGCATTAAATTTCTCACACATGGCCGCATTCCAATTTAGGCCTAGTTTGGCTAATTTTGGGTTTTTTGAATTGGAGAGATAGTTTGTGTAGATAGGTTAAATTGAACTTTAGGTTTGAAAATTCCGTATTGGGCACGGGTTTTCATTCGGTGCGGGGTGCGGGTTGGGTCTGTTTTCTTGGTGTTGGGTCAGGTTCACTGGTGGGGTTTGGGCTCGGGTTGTTCTGGTTACTGGATACAGTGGTCGATAGGGGTGGTGTAACGGGACTGGGTGGGTAGTTTTCGGTTGTAGTGAAGGAGTTATGTGGTGTTGTCGATATGGACATATCGATAGTGGTAGACGACGATGAAGTGGGGTACGACGACGGTGGTGGGCGGACCAGTGTTTTGGGATTGTGGTATGATTTTAGTAGTATTGGGTCGGTTTCCGGAGGTTGGTGAAGATGCATGTTGGCGTTGGGTGTATGGTGTCGACACAGTGGTGGGGATAATGATCGGTGGAGAGACTGAGGTGGCGGACCAATCGTCAGTGGGGATGGCAAACGGCGGTGACTGTGACGGAGATGTGGCAAGGACGATGGGACTGCGGGAGGTGCCAGTGCCCTGACCTGGGTTTGACGTAGCAGTGGTGGTAGCTGGTAAGTCGGTTGCCGCCGGAACAGAGGTGGCAGACCTGAGAGGACGAGAATGGAAAGCACTGGATGGACTGCCGGTGGTGGCAGTTGGTGCATCCGCTGTTGTCGGAACTGTAGCAGCCTAAAGGAGTGCTTGTTGGACAAGCGGTGATGGGTCCGAATCTTTGAGGAATTGGTAATTAGTGACTCAGATTTTTTTAATGTTGTCAAACGGGAAAACATACTCAACAAAGGTGACGTGGCGAGAGATTATGATTTTGTCGGTGGAGAGCTCATAGCACAAGTACCCCCTTATGGATTGATAAGAAGCCTAGGAAGGCGCACGGGGTAGATCTGGGTGCCAATTTGTGGGGGTTGTGGATGTCAGATTAGGGTAACACAGACAACCGAAAATTCGAAGATGGTCATAGGTAGGGATCCGACGGTAGAGAATTTCGGTGGGTGTCCTATTTTGAATCGCACGGGTAGGTAAAATATTGAGAATGTGTTCTACCATTTTTAGTGGATATACCCAAAAAGTAGTGGGAGCGACGCATGAAAAATGAGAGTACGAATCATATTATTGATGGTTCGGAGAATTCTTTTGGCTTTTCCATTTTGAGGGGAGGTGTGAGGGCACGAGAAACGAAAGATCATGCCATTATCTGCACACTATTTATGAAATATGAAATTATTAAACTCATGACCATTCTCACATTGAAATGATTTTATGTCTTTTTCAAATTGTGTTTTGACCAGTGTACGAAACTCAACAAATTTGGAGAAAACTTGAGATTTGAGTTTGAGTGGATAGACCCAAAAAAAGTGAGTCATCCAAAAATACCAGATAATATTTGTGAGCTAAGTTGTTAGTTATGGGAGATGTCCATAAATCAACCTGAATAATATCAAAGGGAGAGAAAGTAGTATTCATAGAAGTCGTAAATAGTAGTCTAACGTGTTTCCCTAACCGAAAAGAGGAGAAACTATGAGAGAGGTTCCCTTTGTTATACAATATTAAATTTCGATTTCTAAGAGAATAAAAAACGTGAGAACCCAGATGACCAAGTCTACTATGTCACGTTGAGGGAGATATGATTGTTAGAACGGTGGGAGGAGTGACACTAGTAGAGGATGTGGGTAGGAAGGGATATAGGTCCCCCTCACTATTGCATCTCGTAAGGAGCCTTCCGGTACGGAGGTCCTTTACAGAAAATCCAAACGGGTCAAAGTTAATTGAGACAGAATTATCGGTGGCAAATTTTCTAACAGAAATTAGATTTTTGATGATATTTGAGGCATAAAAGACGTTTTTGAGAGAGATGTGGGGATGCGGTGGTGGGGTAAGGATGTGGCCAAATCCTTGAATTGGAATGTGATGACCATTACCGACCATAATAGATTGCGGAGTATTTAAATTTTGCAGTTGAGTGAGATTACCAGAATTGTTGATGAAGTGAGATGTGGCATCCGTATCCATATACCACGCGTTATCGGGTTGCCGAGGAGTCAATGTGGCGAAAGCCTGGCCCAAATTGGATTGGATAGGGCCTGGAGCGGACTATTGGTCTCTAATTAATTGGGCATGAGGACGTTGGACTCCCTAATGGGCCTGAGGAAGCTGGACCGTCTGCTGGAGGCCCATCGACTGGGGTTGGACCGTCTGCTGGAGGCCCATCGACTGGGCTGGTCCGTTCTGCTGGGCACCATGTCTGGTGGTCCACTACTGGGCCTCAAGCAGCTGGACCGATTGGTGAAAGCCTGGGCTAGTCCAGTTTGCTTGGCTACCTGAGGGTGGGCCTGCTGGATGTGACCCATCTTCGGTGTGTCCAGGCAGTGGACTTTTGCTTGAGACCTTCTGTCACCACTGTCGCGGTGGCTGCTGCCACGACCAAGGTCGTTCTTTGCCATGGTGTCTACCGGAGATGAGGTGAGGGAAAGGACAAAAAAAATTGAGGGGTTGAGACGTACAGATTAGGGGTAGTATCGACTTAAGATAGTTGTATACGGGACAGGTGGGGCCCACGACCCACGACCCGAGCCCAGACCGGACGTGCGGGCGGCGGCGGCGCGCGTGTGGGCTTAGCCTCGAACCCAAGAACACCTAGGTCCTCCCTCCTTCAAACACATGGGTTACCCCTTGGGGTCCCATACCATTAGCCAATTTTGAGACTTATAAAGAGAACAATTCTTCCTTTTCCCACCGATGTGGTAGATTTGTCCCACACCATATTTCCATGCCTCAAACACCTTACTTCGTGGACGAATATCTCTTTCATTTTTCAACGAAATTTGACGATCATTGGCCCTACGGTCATCTACTCACTTAGTAGATTATGCACGTGTGAAGAGACAAAGCCTCCAACATGCGAAACCCTAGTGTTTAAGTCATTAAATATGGGTGGACGCACCTCCCCACCAAAGGTAAATTTCCAACAATTATTTCATCTTTTTGACGATATCAAATGATCTCTTATATATGTGATCCCGCAAGTAATACTTACAATATGAACCAAGAGATCGCAAAGATTATATTATTTGTCTCCAATATATGTTGGTTGCCCATATTTTACAAATTAACTTTGGAAATATCGGATAAGTATAGTGATATTAATATTTTGATTTGCTTTCTCAGTATATTGATTGCTTAGAGAAATTAATAATCAATAAAAATATTATTAATTTAATAATATAATTTCAAATAGTGAAAATGTAATTTAGCAAATATGGAACATAAAAGTTATTACAAGATAAATATATGATTCATTGTCTTTATTTTCAAATAGATTTGGTTATTAGGAGGTAGGGGTACATTTTATTGAGATAATATAATAGTTATAACTTCTTAAGGCAATATGATCTAATATGCTTAAATATTTAATTGGTCGCAATTTAAATAATTAGAAATAATATTTTTTAATATTCACCGTGCATCGCGCAAATACATATACTAATTTTATTAAAACAAAAGATGGGTTAATGATTTCACCGATCACGAAGTGTAGGACTGAGATCTCACAAGTTACAACCTCGTACTTTCCAACCTTAGTTGCAATAATTGAAAAAGAAAAATAACAATACATTCTTTAGATGTTTAAAACACTTTATTTATGTTAGTAAGCTGGCTTAGGCTAAAATCTGATCACCAAATAGCTAAAATTTAGCTGCGCTCAATGTTTATATCAAATATTTCTTTATAGTATTTGATAAAATATATATATATTAAATCAATAAATATAAAACATATGATTTTTATATACACGATTATTACTTAATCATAGTTAAGTGATATATTTTGTCACAATTAATTTTTACTAGTTGGAATCGAAACCTAACGAGCTACTACCTACTACCCACCGAAAAAGAAATAGTAAGATTTTGACATATTACCGAGAAAGCATTCAGTAAACGGATTGAGAACATGCATGTGCTCAGCCTCTGCACTGGATCGCGATAATGTAGTCTGGCGTTTCGCAGACCACGAGACCAAGTTATCCCCAAGAAACATACAATAACCAGATGTCGAGTGTCTGATATCAGGACAACCACCCCAATCAGCATCTGTATATGACACAAGAGTAGAGACGAAAGAAGGATATAAATGCAATCAATAATCAAGTGTGCCCTGGATGTACCGTATAATGCGTTTGAGCGCATGCATGTGCTCAATTTGTGGGTCATGCATGAATAAACACGCCTGCCGAACTACATAAGTAATATCAGGTCTTGTGAAAGTAAGTTACTGAAGTGCCCCTACAAGACTGCGATAATAGGTGGGATCCTCGTATGGTGTGCCTGACATAGTACTCAGCTTCAGTTTGGTATCAATCGGCGTGAAAGTAGACTTACAAGATGACATACCAGCTCTCTCAATAATCTCTGCATCATACTTCCTTTGAGATAAAAATAGACCACTTGAATGACGTGTGACAGCAATGCCCAAGAAATAACTCAAGGGTCCCAAGTCTTTCATTGCAAATTCAGAACTGAGAAGCGACATGATAGACTTGCGCAGATTATCAGATGAAGCAATCAATATAATATCATCTACGTATAATAAAATGTATGCCAGAGAAGTACCACGACGATATATAAATAGAGAATGATAAGACCGGTTGTGAGAAAATCCAATAGTAGATACATAATCTGTAAACCTCTTATACCAAGCCCGCGGGACCTGCTTAAGCCCATACAAGGACTTCTTCAACAAACAGACATGATTGGGATCTCGAAAACCCAAGGGCTGATGCATATAAACTGTCTCCTTAAGATCACCGTGTAAGAAAGCATTCTTTATATCCAATTGATGAATAAGTCATGCTTTTGAGAGAGCCAAACTAAAAACAATGCGAATGGTAGCCAGTTTGACCACTGGACTAAACGTCTCACCACAATCCACGCCAACCTGTTGAGTTTTACCGTCACCTACAAGATGAGCCTTATGCCTCTCAAAAGAACAGTCAGAATTTTCTTTATGAGTAAAAATCCACATAAACCGAATAATATTAACACTAGATGGACGGGGTACTAACTCCCACGTCTTATTTTCAATAAGAGCATTATATTCGTCAGTCATAGCCAATTTCCGATCCAGGTCATGTAGTGCAGACACATGGTTACGTGGTAGTGGGGATTTAGAGACATTAAAATTGAGATTAAAATGATTTTTGGTTTAAAAATACCCCTTTGACTACGAGTAACGGGCCCTTGACTCGAGGTAGAGTTGGGTGGATTTGGGGCAATCAGCAATGTGCGGGACGGTGACGCACTGGCCAGCAGGGGCGAAAGCCGATATTGGAGTGGGCTGGAACAGTACCGAGATCGATACTGGGCCGTGTTTTTGGCCCACTGGGCAGAATCAACGGAATAGTGGTAACGGGACTGTGTGGGCCAGCAGGCAGTGGGCCTGCTGGCATAATTTAGTCACGGGATAAGTCCGATAAATGGTGGATAATATATGGTGAGACCTCGTCATCTAAAAAATTATACGAACTAGGCACGAGACTACTCACTTTAGCAAATGGAAATTGGATTTCATAAAAAAGAACATGGCGACTAATTATGATTTTATTAGACGATAAATCAAAACATTTATAACCACGATGATTAGATGGATAACCCAAAATCACACAAGCGGTAGAACGAGCTTGAAGTTTGTTAATTGCAGTTGACGGAAAAAGTGGATAGCATTAACACCCAAATATCCTAAGATGTGAATATGAAAGAGTCTTATTATAGAGAATTTTAAGGTTCATATGCTAACCCTCTGGTAGGAAGTACGTTAAGAAGGTAAATAGCCATTTGTAGTGCATGATGGCAAAAGGAAGGGGGTACGATAGCATGTGCTAATAAAGTTCGGACAATATTATTAATGGTACGAATTTTTCATTTGGCTTTCTCATTTTGTGAGGATATATGAGGACAAGAAAAATAAAAAACTGTGCCATTAGCATCACAAAATTCCCTAAACAACCCATTATCATATTCCTTGCCATTATCACATTGAATATTTTTAATTTCTAGTTCGAAAAGGGTACAGATGAATGCTTTAAATTTTAAGAAAGTAGAAAAACCTTGAGACTTTTTGGTTAACGGAAAGATCCACAAAAAATTAGAATAATCATCCAAATATAAGACATAATAACGATGACCCAAAGAACTTAAAACGTACGATGTCCATAAATCACTATGAATAATATCAAAAGACATCAAAGTACGAGAAGTAGAGGCTACAAATGGTAATCGAACATGTTTCCCTAACGGACAAGAAGAACAAAGTGGAGTACTACATGTACCCTTACAAGAAATGAAATTGTTTTTATGCAAACACGAAATAATAGACGATCCCGGATGACCCAAACGTGCATGCCACAAAGAAAGAGCAAGGGCGGCAAAAGTAGATGGCATGGCTTGACTCATGGAATTGGTAGTAGTTGTGATTGGATAAATTTCTCCCCTACTATTGCATCTAAATTAGAGGTATCCCCATTTTCAAATCTTTCACAGAAAATCCAAAGGGATCAAAATTAACAAAAAACCAATTATTAGTGGTGAATTTTCGGACAGACACCAAATTTTTAATTAAGTTAGGGGCATGAAGGGTATTTTTCAAAACTAGGGTGGATGTGGGGGAGACAAAGTTGTATGTCCATAACCGCGAATTGAATTGAGTTGCCATTACCAACAATTATACCACAATTTTGGCTCAAATTTGAATAAGACGAGAGAGTACCTTGATCGGACGTCATATGAGAAGTGGATCCGGTGTCCATATACCAATTCACGTCCGAGGTATTTAAGCCAAGTGTATGCATTGCGGCTTCAATATCTGTAGGTGTCGGGATCAGATTTGGGCCCGTAACATGGAAGGCCTGCGGGGGACGAGGCCCAAGCAGGCCTGCCTGCTGTCCTGGCCCATTATTGTACCGCATTCCACTATTTGGTATCGAGAAACTGGGCTTGGAATTTTGCTGGAACTGAGCACGGTTTCCAGGATAAGGAGCAGACGGAAAATAAGGGTTGTTGGGCCAATGGCCATTGGCCTATCCCCACTGCCAGGGGGCCCACGACTGGGGCCAATTGTTATGCGGCTCACTGTTGTAGCTGCCATTGTTCCTTCCTCTGCCGACGTTACCACCGCGATTGCCACCGCTGTTTTTGCTATTATTTTTACAATTTTGACCCTCTTTGCCGCCACCGTGATTACGGTTTTGACCAGAATTTTTTGGAGAATGGATGAGGGTCGTCTGACGTGGTCGTCATTACAATGGAATATTCTCCGATAGCCACTTTTTTTAGCCAAATTGTCCTATTCTAACGTGAGCATGGAACGTGCTTGATAAAATGGTGGCAGTGGATTACTTTGATGAAGTAGTGTTTCAATGCCATTATAGGCCTCATAAAGGCCTGCGACCATTTAAAGAACAAAATGATTATTGATAACGGGCGCACCAACATTGCGGAGTTGGTCCACCAATTCTTTCAGCCTTTTACAATAGGCCGAGACGTTAGGAAAATCATCCATATTGACATGGGAAAATTCTTGCTCAAGAGTGACAGCACAGAGATTTTTGTTATCTTGGAATATATCACGCACCCTATTCCAAGTAGCCATCGCCGTAGCATCGGGTTCAATAATCGTCTCCAAGAGGTCTGTAGAGATTGTGGAATAAATCCACTGGAGAACGGTAGCATCAAGGGTTGTCCATGACGTAGGATCATCCTCGGGGGTAGGCACCTTCTCTTCGCCAGTTACCGAGGGGATTAGGTGATGAAGGACTTGATGCGAGCGTGCGTGAACTTTGAATAATTCCGCCCACGTCGCGTATTGAACGTTTTCCATCTCAAGAACAACAGGGATGTGGTTCTTGATGTTGGAGATTGTAAGGGCAGGATGAAATATGTTCTTTGACGTAGACATAACGAAAGAACAATAGGTGAATTAGGGACTAGGAAGAAATTTTGGGAATAGAGGAGGAAAAGTGCACGGAAATAGAGGAAGGGTTCACGAAAACCGAGCAGAAATCGAGAAGAGCGGAAATATTTTTGGGAGAAGGTATTTTAGACCTAGACTTCTGATATTATGAAAGAAATAATCTCTTGATTATTTTCATTAATGAATGGGTATATATACAAGTTACAATCTCAAAATATGAAAAATCCTATTCATACTATACTTCTAAATCCTAATCATACTTGTACAAGAATTCTACAATTATGGTAAGTTTGTACACTAGTTTAATTTAGGGCTGGCCAGTGGGCCGGGACGGCCCGACCCCGACCCGACCCCGTCCCGAGCCCGCCCGACCCGACCCCGTCCCGAGCCCGCCCCGACCCCGCTTTAAAAAAAAAAATAAAAATTAACGGGGCGGGACCCGCTCGGGACGGGATGATGTCCGTCCCGCCCCCGAGCCCGCCCCCGGCCCGCCTGACCCATCCCCGCCCCGACCCCGCCCTTTTCCCCCATTTGCAAAAATGGTCGTTGCACCAACGACCATTTTAGATTATGGCCGTTGGCCAACGGCCATTTTAGGCCCCCCCTCCCCCAACCCCCTACCCCTTAATATTTATTTTTAACCCATAAGTTATTATATTTACACTTTAACCTAATTTTTCAACTATAAATAACTCATTTTCTCTTCATCTTTCTCACAAATCTTCCTACAATCTCTCTAATTTCTCAATATATCTCTCTACATTGTTTGCTAAATATTCAATTTTATTAATTCATTTGGGAATTGGGAGTGAAGTTGGCAACTAGCTTGAGGATCTTCCATCGAGCAAAGTTTCAATTTTCAACCTCTCGATTACACGTCGACGTTACGTCGGTGTTTGGTACATTCGTTCCTTCATTAAATTATTATTGTCTCTGTTTATTTTATATTTTTATTTAGCGCACTTATTTTTATTGTCTTTAATTATTTATTATCATAATTAAAATGGAAGGATTAAAAGGTATGTTTAAGGGTAAGGGTAAGAGTGCTTCTTCTAGTAGGGGCAACCAGGGCAAGGGTACTTCTTCTAGTCATCTTATTTCTACACAGATGATTTTGTTGATACTCAACATTTTCCTACAATACCATTAGATTTAGACCAGGAGCTATTTTCTGGAACTCAAGAAGACTTTAATTTAGACGATGATCTAGATGATATACCCACTAATGTTGATGACAACACACCCACTAGTGCACCTTCAACCGAAATACCTCATATTCCCCCTAGTATGAGACGAGGTCCAAAAAACGACCATTAAAATCAGATGCATGGACATTTTTTGATAGGGACGTAGAGAATAAGGTAGCCATATGTAAAATTTGTAAAAATGTTTTAAAATTTAAAACGGAAAAGGTCACGGTGGGACGGGGGTTTAATTAGACACGTAGTAAGTGCTCATCCACTAGGTATGCCCCGATACCAGGCTTTAAAACCGGGTGCGCAAACGCCCGCTCCATCGGGACAAGGTTCACATATCCGACGTCTTGTCCCGACCAAGTACATGGTCAAATTAACCCTATGACGGGGGGGAAATTGTAAGCTCTAAATACAATAAACATAGAGATAGGGAAGCAATATCAAAATTAGTTCTTTGTGGAGGGTTTGCCTTTTTCATTTCCTTCATCTCCCGATTTTATTCATTACATTAGAGATATATATAATCCTGCTTTTAACGGTTTTCCTAGATCAACTTAAGAGAGATGTATTTAAATTCGCGCATGAATATCAACAATATTTACGTTTTTCATTATATCATTTTAATGGCAAAGTATCCATCACGTCTGATATAGGTCGTAGTACTAACGGCCATGATTATTTAACTGTAACTTGTCATTGGATAGATTATAAATGGTCTATGCAAAAACGTATTTTAGCGTATAGATATATAGATGATAGGCACACTTGGTACTTTTATTGCGTAAAAATATTTATCAAGTGTGCGATTATTACGGAATTACCGATAAAATTATGACTATTACATTAGATAACGCTTCTAATAACAATTACGCAATTACAATTTAAAAAATAGTTTAACTCCTTTTCCAGACCATTTTCATATAAAATGTGCGTGCCATATATATAACTTAATTGTAAAGGATGGTCTATCACTTTTTGAAGACATTCTTAGTAAAATACAATTTGCTATAAACTTTATTTTTAAAAGTAATAAAGTACAACGTAGAAAAGAATATAAAAAAATTTGTCATGATTGTGGACTACCTTTAGAAAAATTCCACAAGAAGTATCCACTAGGTGGAATTCTTTATACGAGCAACTACTTGTTGCTTATGACTATAAATTACCTATAACTTTATTTTTTAACTCTCATAATAAAAAGCCAAACCGATATGATTTTAGATAGTGATTGGGAAAAAATCTCCGAACTTATTGTATTTTTAGAGAAATTTTTTCAAGCAACAAAAGAATTTTCCGGTATATATTATCCTACTATTTCAACTATGTTATTTTATATAACTCTAATATTTTTATTACTTAGTGAATATATGGAAAACCAAATTATAAGGCAACTATTAAAAAAATGTTTCTCAAAATAAAAAAATATTTTATTCCTATTCCCTCTATTTATATTATTGGTTCTCGTATTAAATCCTACTATTAAAATAGACGGTACTAAATCACTAATTGAAACTATTTACGATTGTATAGAAGTACTACCACTTCCAAGTCCCAAAAATCTAAATCACCTACCACCTATTGAACAAACTAAAGAAGAAGTATTGTCTAGCGTAGAACACCAATGTAAAAATATATATAGATTTTATCAACAAGAAAATGCTAGTAACTTACCAAATTCCATACCATCTTCTTCATCTTCAACACAACCTCACAAAAGACATGTTGTTTCGCGCTAGTATTGAAAGCCTCGTAAATAGAATGTGCGGTCGTACCTCTACTACTAACTAAATTAGCGAGTTGGATATTTTTGTTTTACGGGGGTTCTGTACCGTATCAAGAAGTTATCAATGAAGATGGACAAGAAGACTTGCTCGAAATACGGGAGGGGAATGAGAAGACCTTTCCGACACTTTCATTGATAGCTCGAGATGTTTTGAACATTCAAGCGTCATCAATCTGCGTCGAAAGCGCTTTTTCTGCGAGCGGATATCAAATAGGAGACCACGGACACTCATTAGCCGGAGACAACTTGGAAATTGCGGTATTATTCGAGAGATTGGATACGAGCGGAGCGGAGAAGGTGCGGTCAACCGGAGATCAACGAAGAAGATGATGAAAACTACAACGAAATCTTAACCGAAGGTAGTGGAAGCGACGTGGATCAATTTGACCAACAAATACCAATTCCAACCGAAGAACCACATGAAATCATCAAGCAATTAGAACATGTTTTTTTGAAAATGTATTTTTTTTAATTGCAATTTTATTATGTAATTTGCAACTTTTGGACAACACCACAAAGTTGCAATTTAGATTTTACTTTTTAGACAATTGTATTTGTATTACAAAAAAATCATATGTCTATTAAATAATATAAGAGGCACAAAAACAACATTGGGATGTTTTTATTACACTATCTTGTTTTGTTTATTGAGTTTTTTTTTATACATATGTTATTATTTTTTTTAAAAAAAAAAAAGGAAAACCCGACCGTACCCCGCCCCGAGCCCGAGCCCGACCCCGCCCCGATACCGACGGGAACGGAATCGGGATCGGGACGGGACTGGAGCAGGTCCCGCCAGACCCGACCCCGCTAGGCCCGACCCCGACCCCCTGGCTCGTCCCGCCCCGACCCCGACCCCGCCAGACCCGAGCACGGCCCACTGGCCACCCCTAGTTTAATTACAATCTTAATCTTATTTGAGCACGAAACCGTGCTATATTCTATCAATATCTTATAAACACCTTTTGATCAAATAGAGTTTTTTTTTTATGAATCTATATTCTAATCGTTTTTCTTGCTTATAAACAGGCTAAGTCTATATTTCTCATATAGCAAAGCTTTTTTTTTTTTCCTTTTTCGGGAGAATGTGTTGGATTAGTGGTGGAGTTGAATGGATCTTATTTAGGTTTTCCTATCAGTAGCTAAACGCAAGTGGAGAATCTAAAGGGGTGTTATTGGAGAAATTGACTTGGCGCTGCAAATTGAATTCGTGGAGCTTATAGTAAAATTTTAAGTGCTGGACATATTTTCTATTTACAACTTGTTGTAGGAAAGGTCATGAATTCACATGATTGGTGCAGTCCTTCTACTCTGTACAAGACTCTAAACATCAAACTGTGAAATGTTACCCTGTCATAATTTGACGTGCTTTTAATGTCAATAAAAAGTAACACATCCAATAGTAAGCTACTTCCTTTTGAAGTGTTAATATTGTTCAACTAATACATATAATATTTTATTTTTAATATAGGTGCTATACATCAAATAGTAAGTTTATTATACGTGCATTTCACGTGCATGAAACATCAAATAATGAAAAATAATTTACAAAATTATATCGGTCGTCCTTCATTATGTGCAAAAAATTTATTTCTATTAATGTTTAAAATATACAAAATACAAATTTCAACTCTTATATGTTTAATTTTTGAAATCTATTAGTTTTGTGTACATAAGTTGCACGTGCATAACACATCAAGGAGTTTTTAGGGAGAACATTAGCAAACAAGAATTTTAAATCTTTGCAAATATGTATCTTCAAAAGCAAATAGGATGGTCTTATAGCGATCTCAGGTAAGCAACAAACAAGATTTCCGCTATCGATATCAATTCTGATCTGCCACCGGAATCACTTGAATGAAAAAATACAAATAGATTTTTAAATATATTGATAATTCAAAAAGAAAAAAGAAAAATCTTCGATACCTTAATCTAATTATATTGATAATTCTTAAATAGTAAGTACCAAAGTATCACTTATCATTATGTGAGATGTTACTCAAAGTTAAATGTAAATAGTCTTGAGTATGACACAGGTTATTCCAAAACATGGATAGATCTTTATGTATAAGTTATTATTGGATGTGATGTATGTAATTTGGATTGTGAAAAATAAAACATAGGTTTTCATGTCCATTAAGTTGATGATAGACATATAAGAGCAAAAATTGCTAAAGTAAGTTAAGCCATAACCTATACAAGAGCAGAAAAATTAAAGAAATGAACAAGGGAAACTCTAAACAGATGATCATGAATATATGATAATTAAATTTTTTTTGATTTATAAAGATGTATCAAATCTTTCCTCTAAGGTAGTCTAAACTTTATCATGTGTCTCATAAAATTGTGTGAGAAATTTTCTTATATTTAAGTAAAGTGAACTTTTGTAGATCCAGTCAATCAATCATTTAAGGTCAAACAACCAAGCTTCAAGAAAATTCTTGATAGAAACTAAAGTTATGGCCATATTATAAGTAACTCATTGAAAAAGTGGAGTCTCAAGAAACTAAAAACAAAAGTCAAGGGAGAATTCTTCTTCACCAACTTCAGGAAAAGGATTCAACCTTTTGTGCAGAAGCTGTGCAGAGATACATCAAGCAATAATAATACACAAAATATAATATAAAAGATCAAGTTGAAGTTATTAGCGATTAATATTCACAAGAAAGAATTATCTCCAATCATTTAAGGTAAGTTAAATTATTCAATCAACCTCTTAAATATATTGTGATTAATGAAAGAAATCTCCAAGGGAAATTATTCAAATCTTAAATGGTATCAAGAGCCAAACCCTAATCCCTACTCTTCTCTATTCTTCGGCCAACCACCACCCAAAATTCCCTTCCTCTCGGCCGGCGGTAACAAGATTGCCACCATGTCTCGCCCTACTTCCCCCACTAATTCTGGTCCATCCACTGGCACACTTGACAACCCCCCTCAACGTTCATTGTCTTCTTTTCATCCGGCATTCGCCGTTAACAACATCAAGAATTTTATCCCTATAATTCTTGACCAATAAGACTGTCAATATTCCATGTGGATAGAACTGTTCTATATTCATGCATGTGCGTGCAATGTGCTCGACCATATTGATGATTATGTTCCTCGTCCAACCGATGTTGCAGACTTAACCTGGCGTCGCCTTGACGCCATCGTCAAACAGTGGATCTACGGCACCATCTCTAAAGACTTGTTGTGCACTATCATGAAAACAAGTGCTACGACACATGAACTTTGGGTACGGCTAGAAGAAATTTTTTAGGATAATAAAAATACTCGGGCCGTGTATTTGGAAGAGCAGTTCAACAATACACGTCTCAAGAATTTTAACAACATGTCCGAATATCGTAAACAACTGACACTCATAACCGACCAACTTTCCAACGTAGGGACTTCTGTTTCAGAAACCAAGATGGTACTTCAACTAGTTGCTGGTTTACCGAAAGATGAATATGATACACTTGCAACAATGATTCAATAGGCCGACCCCCTCCCAAGTTTCAACAAAGCACGTTCGCAACTTTTGTTAGAAGAGACCCGCCATGCTAAACAAGAGGAGCACAATCATAAGGCATTAGTCGTTGACGACATGACACCACCGGCGGCTAACACCATCCAGCCACCACCGCAAGACCACCACCACCAGCAGTCCCGCAGCAGAGGGCGTGGCGGCAGAGGTCGCGGTAACAACAATAAAGGGAAGGGTCGCGGCAAGGGCAACCGAAACCAGCAGCCAGACCCAACTTCTGCTCCCTATCTCCCGTGGCCTGGACAACAACCACTGTGGCCCAATCAATGGAACTGGGCCTTGCCTGCATGTCCCTACCCAACTGCAAGGGCCATGTTCCAGCAACCATGGACACCCGGTGTTTTGGGCCACGCCCCAGCTAGCAGGCAGGCCCACAAGCCCACACAGCAGCCCACCTATCTTCGGCCACTCATCATCCGCAAGCCAGCAGCTTGGCTCCCACCGATTTGGGCCAGGCCTTCAACACACTGACCCTTCAACATCCTGATGATAATTGGTACATGGACACCGGAGCCACATCTCATCTCACCCGGTCATCAGGTAATTTATCTCAAACGCATCGGTTAAAGTGTCCTCAATTTATTACTGTTGGCAATGGTCACCGCATTCCAATTGAAGGTTACGGTAACACACATACCAAACATCCCCACCCACCTTTCTCCCTAAATCATGTCTCTACACACCTAACATCATTAAAATCTTAATCTCTGTTAGAAAATTCACTCGCAATAATTCTGTGTCTATTGAATTTGACCCTTTTGGTTTTTCTGTGAAGGATCTCAATACGGAGAAAATTCTTACACGCTGCAATAGTGTGGGAGACCTCTACCCCTTCACTCAATCTTCCGCTGTCAGACCACAGTCCACCGTCTCCCTTGCAGCCATCTCTATGTCAACTTGGCATAACAGACTCGGACACCCAGGAGACCCTGTCTTTACTTTTCTTAGAACTAACAAGCGTATTCAATGTAATAATGAGAAACTTGCCCAACGTTGTTTTTCTTGCCTGCTTGGCAAACATATTCGTCTTCCATTTATGTCATCCAATAATGTTACTTTTTCTCCATTTGATATTGTTCATGCTGATTTGTGGTCATCTTCGATTGTTAGTTCCTTGGGTCACAAATTTTATCTAGTATTCTTAGATGATTTTTCACACTTTGTCGGATTTACCCACTGAAGTTCAAATCAGAAGTTTTTGCAAAGTTCCTTGAATTTCCAAAATTCATTAAAACACAGTTTGAAAAATCCATTAAAGCTTTCCAATGTGATAATGGACGTGAATTTAATAACTCGGCATTTCACAATTTCTGCTCTAAACAAGGCATGGTTTTCCATTTTTCCTGTCCCTACACTTCCTCCAAAAACGGCAAGGCTGAACGAATCATATGTACCATCAATAACATGGTTCGTACCCTGCTATTTCATGCCAGTATTCCACCACCATTCTAGGTCTATGCTATTAAAATGGTAGAGTACCTCCTTAATATTTTACCAACCAACACTCTCCAAAATAAGACCCCCACCGAAATCTTATATCGTAGGTTCCCATCCTATGACCAACTCCGCATATTCGGGTGCCTGTGCTACCCCAACCTGGCCTCCACTGCACCCCACAAACTAGCACCACGTACCACGCCCTGTGTCTTCGTTGGTTTCTCATTTAATAATCGAGGTTACTTGTGCTATGACATAGCCACTCGTAAAATCATTACTCACATCACGTCATATTTGACGAGGCGAACTATCCATTTTCAAATCTCCAAAAATTTCAAACCACGGATTACACATTTCTCGATGAGTCCACTCTGTCCCCCATGGTCCAGTCGATGTACCACCAGTCCACACAGTAGTTCACTGCCCCGACAGAGACTACTCCAACATCTCCGTCAACTGCAGTGTCTGGTGACGTCTCCGACCAGGCACCACCTAACTCTCGGTCGAGCCTTCCACTGCTCGACCCCCCACTGTCTCATACTCAACCAACCATCGCCCCGAGCCTAACCACCACCTAGCTAGAACCCGTAAGCCAACCTCCTCAAACCACTGAACAAACACTGATGCTTACCCACCGTATGGAGACTCGTGCCCAACACGGGATTTTCAAACCCAAGGTTCACTTCAACCTCTCTACACAAACCTTATCACCCCTTCCAAAAAATCCAAAACTAGCCAAACTGGACCCCAATTGGAATACGACCATGTGCGAGGAGTTTAATGCTTTAACAAGTAGAACACTTGGGATTTGGTACCTAGACCGGACGGTGAGAATGTTATCCGGTGTATGTGGATATTTCGTCACAAGTTCAGAGATAGTGGTGACTTGGAGCGGTATAAGGCAAGACTGGTTGCCAATGACACTAATCAGCAGGAGGGTATTGATTGTGGTGAGACATTCAGTCCGGTTGTTAAACCAGCTACTATTCGGACTGTTCTCAGTATTTCTATGGGTATGCATTGGCCGATTCATCAACTTGATGTCAAGAATGCATTTATTCATGGAGATTTGAAAGAAACTGTGTACATGCATCAGCCCCCTGACTTTGTTCATCCGACTGTTCTGCAGTTTGTATGTCGTCTCAGGAAGTCATTGTATGGCTTGAAACAGGCACTCCGCGCTTGGTATGATCGCTTTACCAGGTATCTTATACAGATCAGATTTATATGTAGCATGTGTGATAACTCTCTCTTCACTTTACATCGAGGTAGCAGCACTGCTTATTTGCTATTATATGTGGATGACATTGTTCTTACTGCCTTCTATGACGGTTTGAAGAATTAAATCATTGCTCTACTCAAAACTGAATTTGCTATGACCGACTTGGGCAAGCTGAGTTATTTCTTGGGTATATCGTGACCAGATCTTCAGCTACTATATTTTTGTGTCAGCACAAATATGCGGAAGAGATAGTGTACAGGGCTAAGATGGCAAATTCTAAAATTATGTCAACTCCGGTTGACTCGAAATCCAAGCTCAGCGCCACTGAGGGCCAGTTTCTGATCCCACTCTATATCAGAGTCTTGTAAGTGACCTTCAGTATCTTACATTCACTAGGCCTGATATTGCATATATCGTTCAGCAAGTGTGTCTGTTTATGCACGATCCTCGAGAGTCCCATTTTGCGGCCCTTAAACGTATTATCATATATGTTAAGGGCACACTGGAATTTGGAATGCATCTCTACCCCTCTGCCCCAACCAAGTTACTCTCCTACACGGATGCAGATTGGGTAGGATGCCCGAACACACGTCACTCCACCTCAGACTACTGTGTATTTCTTAGGGATAATCTTATTTCATGGTTCGCCAAGCGGCAGGCCACTCTATCCCGTTCGAGTGATGAAGTAGAGTATCGTGGAATTGCTAATGTCGCTGCTGAGATCTGTTGGCTCCAAAATCTTAAGATTTTGGAGCTCTAGTGTCCACTACAAAAGGCGTCTATAGTCTACTGTAACAACATATCTGCCATCTATATGTCTCACAATCCGGTCCAACATCAGCGGACCAAGCATATCGAGATGGATATTCACTTTGTGCGTGAGAAGGTTGCCCTTGGTCATGTCAAAATATTACACGTGTCTTCCTCCTATCAGTATGCATATATTTTTACAAAGGGACTATCGAGACAGCTCTTCACCGACTTCCGATCCAGCCTTAGCGTTCGGCCTCCTCCCGCTCCGACTGAGGGGGAGTATTAGGGAATATTCTCCGAATATTCACAGTATATTTTGTGATTATGATAGATGTATATTTAAGGTAACTTATGATTCTTATTGTATTAGGAATCAACCATTTAAGGTAAGTTAAGATTCTTATTGTATTAGGAATCAACCTCTGTACAATTATATATATATATATATATATATATGTGATTAATGAAAGAAATCCCTAAGGAAAATTATTCCAATAGTGACTTGAAGAGTATGTCCCTTCGCACTAAATAGTATATTTGATAAGGAATATGAATAGTTTAAGCTGCTGGAAGCTAAAAGGAAAATAAATAAATATGAGACATGAACAATAAAGGCACGAAATAATTGATAACATAGCTCTATCATATTGGCATATTGGCAACTACCTTGGGTTCTCTTTATTTCAATAACCTTTCATATTACTTCTCTTTAAGAATCCTTACATGAATTAATAACGAGAGTTATTTTCTATGAAGTATTTTTACTTCTTTGTACCTAGATGTTGAAAAAGACATTTTTTAAGATAAAAGGGTGGTTCAACATTTGATGTGCATTTTAGTAAATCAACTTTGAACTAAAAGGCTTCCCACTTTTATATTAGTGAATTTGTTTGCGCTTCGCGCGATCATACATGTAACGACCCGTTTGGCCCTTTTCGACATATTGTCCCTAAAAGTGTCTGTTTCGTGGCCCTATTTGGTATTAATAGCTTGCGGGGAGGGTTGGCTCGCTTCTCGAGGTAAATCGAATTCATTTCGGAAAGAAATCCTAAGTTAGAGCTTTCTTGAGTTTTGAAATGGAAAGGGTTGACCAAAAGTTGACTTTTGGGTAAACGTATTCGTATTCGACTTTTGGGTACTTGTTTGCCTAAGAGTGAAAGTTAGAAAGTTAAGGGGTTTTGTGGAAAATTGCATCGTAATGATGTCGGATCAGCTTTTTGAGTGCGCAAACAAGTTTGTAGCATCGATTATAGCCTAGTAGCATATTTGGTTTGCGTCCGGAGGGTCCCGGATGAGTTTCGAGTGTTAGATCGGACGTTGTGGCTTTGAAGAGTTGTTGATTTCAGCAGTCTCTAGTTTCCTACTTCGCGATCGCGAGGAAGGGAGCCGCGATCGCGAGCCTTGATGAAACAGGCCTACACGATCGCGTGAAGATGCTTCACGGTCGCGCATGTGTGCGTAAGTCGGGTAGGCGAGTCGCGGTGAATCGCTATCGGGAGTAAAGGCCTCGCGATCACAAGCATCACTTTGGGCAGGGTCGTGGATGGGCATTGCGATCGCGATGATCCAGTCTGCGAGCGCTATGAAGGGTCGGGCATAACAACGATTTAACCCCAAATTTGAATCGATTTCAAGTGCTAAAGAGTTTGAGAGATCGGGCGAATGCGATTATAAGTGCTAAAGAGTTGATTTCTCGTGGGGGTAAGATCCTAATCCTTAATTTAGTTTTTCCAATGTTTAATCCGTTATTTAGCGTTGTTTCTATGTGGGTTAGTGTAAATATTTGGTATGTTAGCCCTAGGATGAAATCGAAAAAAAAAGATTTGAATGTCATGATTTATGCTTTTTGATTTGATATTTTGGATTTAGACTCACTAAGCTTTGGATAATCCAATGTTGAAGTAAAATTTTAGTTTTATCCTCGGGGCTCGGATTTGGCTATTTTGGATCTATTTTGAGTTTCGGACAGTAATATAGTAATATGGGCATTGTTAGAATCGTCTAAACATCTAGAATACGTTAATGATAGATTTGGATCGAATTGAAGCTTTGGAAAAAGGAAGGGCGTTGGCTTGAGATTAGTGGCACGTGCTCGACCTTCGAGGTCGGTTATGGCTTACCTTTTAAACTCTGATTGGAGGCGTGTAGATATAGTATAATAGTCGTCAGGGTATGCATGTGAGTCTTAGATGGCTTACCTTTTAAACTCTGATTGGAGGCGTGTAGATATAGTATAATAGTCGTCAGGGTATGCATGTGAGTCTTAGGACATTGAAGGTGGTGATAAATCCACATAGAATTGGTTTGACAATTGTTATGTGGGCTATGTTAGCCATGCTTAATTCTTGATTGAACTTTGATTCGGATTCTTATTCATTATTCCACATCTTGATAATACCATGAGAAAATGATTAATCTTGAAATTGATATGCTTAAATGAAACAATATGACAATTACTTACCTCTTCGTACTTATTGATATTGTTGGCTTATGATATTATGCATGCCCATTCATTCATACACTTATATTATGTGGATCACATTGTGAATTGAAGTACGGTATGGTCCGATGAGATTGGAAAAGAGGTAAGATTGATATTTTGCATGCCCGATGGAAATTATTCCGGGTGTTATGATATGATTGATATGAGAAAATTGATATGAGGTAACTGATATGAGATGAGACTAAACCATGTCCGAGGGATATGGACCTCGCGAGTCTCCAATGGATCATGACTGCGTGCCCAAGGACCCGAACATGTGTATATCAGGTTTGATCTTGACCATTTGCATTGCATAGCATCTGAATTTTATCCTATTTTAATAATTATGTGATTAACCTGAGATTGATGGAAAGATGTAAGATTGAGACTTATAAATATGAAAAGGTGAATCTTTATCTATAGTTATGATTAATACATGGATTTCAATGATGTACGGACACATGAACCTAAGGGTAGCTTATAAGGAAGGATTGGACTACGTGGACCGTAATTTTTATTGAATGTACTTAAATGAACTGTATTGATTTGGCTTTACTTGTTTATTCTGTCAACTCTTATATTGTCTATACATGTTTCTTCATTGTCGGTCTATGATGCCTACGAGTACTAATGTTGTACTCATACGACTTTTGCTAAATTGTTCCGTTATTAATTTCCGCTTTCTTTCACTTGATCCTTTTTTAGTTTTGGGGAATGGTTCGCCTACCGATGGATAAATTGTTGGTACCATCATGAGCATGATTTGGGTCGTGATAAATTGATATCAGAGTCCTAGGTTAACCGATTAATGAGTACAAGAGCAATGTCTAGTAGAGTCTTGCGAATTGGTACGTAAACGTCTGTACCCATCTTCGAGAGGCCATGGGACATTTAGGAAAAGCTCTATTTCTTCTCTCTTTTCGTGATAGTTCATTCTGATTGGTATCTAGTTCATTCTTTTCGTGCGGGTTTGTTTAGATTGATATCTTAACCTCGTTCTTCTGTTCTCTCACAGATGGTAATGACACGATCGACTGCTATTGTAAGCCAGGAGTCTTCACCTGCACAACTGAATTAATATTGAATATATAACATATGTCATCTACTAAAACAAGTAAATATGATATGATGATGTAAAATTCTTTACATTGACGATATATAAAACTTATATAGATTCTATCTTTAGTAGCCACGTTAGAGACTAATTAATTTGTCCAGATTGCTCTCTCCTACAAAACATAAAATGTGCTCCAAAGTAATTGCGCAACTCTTAAGTCGACCTGTAGTCTATTATATATGCCTATATAATATAAGGATCCCTTCATTAAGGGTTGCTATTAGGAGTTAGAAAGAGCTCGGCTCCAGTTTCTTTCGGCAAATGGGGGCAAAAGGGGTGTTGGATAGCCAGGTATCCACGCACCCCTCATGAAAAACGTGGTTGTAACCGGGAATCAATGTCGCTATTTGTTCTCCTTCGATTTCACTCAAGAAGACAACACATTCATGATTTTCCATCACCAGCTCTCTGTTGGTGACTTTCGGGAGGTTTTCCAGTTGCATGACTGATAAACCCTCTTGATTAGTGTTATTAGCAAACCTCTTTTTATAATAGTACGTACTCCAAGTTTACATTTTATAATAGCGATCGACTGCTATTTGTCTAGAATCATCATGAAGTTATGATTCATGGAGAAGATAACAATTCAATCTACCACGAAAAATCAGTCTCCTTTTGAAGTGGTAATGTGGTTCAACTTATATGTAGTATTTTGTTTTGAATAAGTGTTATACATCAAACATCAATTAACTAAAAGTAATTTACAAAAATTATAGCAGTTGTGCTTCATTATGTATGAAAAATTTATGTTAATGTTTTAAAATGTACAAAATACAAATTTCAACTCATGTATGTTCAGTTTTCAAAATATGTTAGTTTTGTGTACGCGAATTGCATCGTGCATAACACGTCAAGATATTTTTAGGGAACAATATCAAACAGGAATTTCAAATATCTACAAATGTGTATCTTCAAGGCAAATAGGATGGTCGTATAGTGATCTCAGCTAAGCAACAAACAAGATTTTTGTTGTCGATATCAATTGTACTCCACTACCGTAATCACTTGAAACGAAAAGAACACGAAATTTTTTGGATTACTTACTGTTGACATTCAACTTTATCTTGCCTTTTCTCCAATTAATTTTCTTGTGCTTCTACAATTTTTGTTAACTTAAGGACGCTTATACTTTTGTTCTATTACGATTTAAGAGCTTTTAATATGATATGTTCATTCTTAATTGTTCAACTGTCGTCGTCGTCATCATCATCATTATGGACGTTTAAATATTTTTATTTATTATCTTTCGCAAAAGACATTACATTTCTTTACTCAGTCAAATAAAAAAACGATGGTATGACTAAAGAGGTAGCACGAGGAGCATCAGTAGGAAAACCAACCATGGAGCTTAAAGGGGTGTCGTTGGAGAAATTGACTTGGCACTACAAATTGAACTCACGGAGTTCATTGTGGAATTCGGTCCAAGTGCTGGACATATCTGTTGTTGGGCCTGTGTTCAAAAAATCAGGAAAAACAGAAACCAAACGGAAAGACAAAAATCAGAAAAACAGAAACTGGAAAAATAATGCAGAAGTAAGAAAATATCCGAGACCACAGAATTCACTGTGTGCCCTTAAGGAATTTAATCCCCTCACTGTACCCGAGGTTATGGATTACTTCCTCCCAGGATAAAACGGATATACCTGTCGCAGGAGTAGCGGTACGTCAAACGCCTTCAACTTCAACGAACTCAAAGTTGGCAACGAAACACAATAAGACTCGATAGTTTTATTTGTGGAAAAAGAATGCAGAATTTCAGATGCAGAAATTTTTGTTTCAGTGTCTTAAAAATGAGGCATTGCCTCAGTTTATATAGCCTCGAAGGTGCCTCTTCGGAATAGGTTGGTGACTGTTCGGAAAGGTTGCCTTCATTTTCCTTCCATTTCGCATTCACACCAACTTGGCTAGTTTTATTCATTAACTAGCTTTAACAATCCCCCACATGAATGGGGAATGGCTATATGATGAAAAACATGCATGACAAAAAACGGTGTGATTTGTAAGCAAGGATTAATCGCATCTGGATAAGTAGATTTCTCTTTGAACTTTCCGTAGTGAACATATGTCGGATATACTCGATCAATCGGTAGATTTGATATCCTTGAACCGTCGAGCTTTGGTGTATACCTAGACAACCACATGTCACACAATTAACTCTTTAACCGTCTTTGGTTCTCATTGTTTTGTTCGTTTCAGCCATGAACACTGCCTGGTTCATAAGTGCGTAGAGAATTGGCCTTACATAATTCTCCTTGAAGCGGCTTACACTTCACACTTACATAGGTGATTCCTAAATGTGTCATCCCGTAGATACACTATTTGATATACCCCGTACCAAACTTAGGAACCATTAAAAAGCCGCAATGCTTTATCCTGGTACTTGAACATTGTCTCATCACGAGAATGGACCAAAGAGTTATTGTGACAATGTTGAACCGTCATTAATGACTTTGTTTGATCTCTTTGAACCTAGATCTTGGGATCTCCGATCTTCTAGGTAGAGTTACCGTCACGATGACTTGTCCTCGGCCATAGTCCCATTCCCTTTGATGATCTTTCAACTACCTCTCTAGTTAGGCCTTTAGTTAGTGGATCCGACACATTATCTCTTGACTTAACATAGTCAATTGTGATAATTCCACTAGAGAGTAGTTGTCTAACGGTATTATGTCTTCGTCGTATGTGACGAGACTTTCCGTTGTACATAAGGCTCCCGGCTCTTCCTATTGCCGCTTGGCTATCGCAATGTATGCATATAGGAGCCAACGGTTTGGGCCAAAATGGAATATCTTCTAAGAAATTTCGGAGCCATTCGAACTTCTTCACCGGCTTTGTCTAAAGCTATAACTCGATTCCATTGTAGAGCGGGCGATACATGTCCGTTTGGATGACTTCCAAGACAACGCTCCTCCACCTATGGTAAAAACATATCCACTTGTGGATTTAGTTTCGATTGAACCGGTGATCCGGTTTGCATCATCTTGTATCCTTCAATAACAAAGCGGGATACCCGTTATAATGCAAAGCAAAGTTTTGAGTATGTTTTAAATACCCCAAAACTCGTTTCATTGCCAGCCAATGTTTTTGGTCGGGATTACTAGGGTAGCGACTTATTTTACTTATAGCACACGCAATATCGGTCGCGTACGCTTCATGATATACATCAAACTTCCCAACACTGCGCATAATCCAATTGAGAATGACTTTCACCTTTATTCTTTGCAAGAGCAAGGTTCATATCAATTGGCGTCTTTGCAACTTTAAAGTCCAAATACTTGAAATTTTCAAGTACCTTTTCAATATAATGAGTTTGAGACAATGCTAGACCTTGAGGAGTCTTATGGATTTTAATTCCCGAATTAAATCGGCAACTCCTAAGTCTTTCATATCAAACTTACTAGCAAGCATGCGTTTAGTAGCATTTATGTTGGCAATGTCGTTACTCATTATCAACATATCATCCACGTACAAACAAACAATGACTACGTGGTTCGGAGTGTTCTTAATGTAGACACATTTATCACACTCATTTATCTTGAATCCATTTGACAAAGACATTGTATGGTCAAATTTTGCTTGCCATTGTTTGGGTGCTTGTTTTAGTCCGTAAAGAGACTTAACAAGTCGACACACCTTCTTCTCTTTCCCTGGAACTACAAACCCCTCAGGTTGTTCCATATAAATTTCTTCCTCTAACTCTCCATTTAAGAAGGCTGTTTTCACATCCATTTGATGGATTTCAAGACCGTACACGGCGGCTAATGCTACTAACACCCGAATAGATGTAATCCTCGTTACCAGCGAGTATGTATCAAAGTAATCAAGACCTTCTCATTGTCTAAACCCTTTAACAACTAGTCTTGCCTTATATTTATCAATAGTACCATCAGCTTTCATTTTCCGCTTGAAAATCCATTTAGAACCTAAAGGTTTATTCCCTGGAGGAAGGTCAACCAATTCCCAAGTATGGTTGTTTAATATGGATTCTATCTCACTATTGATTGCCTCTTTCCAAAATTGAGCTTCCGATGAAGACATAGCTTCGTTTAAGGTTCGAGGCTCATTCCCCAACAAAAATGTTAGAAATTCTGGTCCAAAGGAAGTAGACGTCCTTTGACGTTTGCTGCGTCTTGGATTTTTCTCATCAGGAATATTTTCCTTTGTTTCTTCCCGAGGTCATTTAGATTCTTTGCTAGACGACTCACATTCCTTTTTATACGGATATATAGTTTCAAAGAAGTCAGCATTATCTGATTCAATTACCGTATGCACCTGAATGTCGGGATTTTCTGATTTGTGAACTAGAAATCGATATGCCTTACTATTTGTGGCATATCCTATGAAAACACAATCAATTGTTTTAGGTCCTATTTTTACCCTTTTGGGTTTAGGAACTTGCACCTTGGCCAAACACCCCCACACTTTGAAGTATCCCAAATTGGGCTTCCTTCATTTCCACTTTTCGTATGGAATAGATTTTGTTTTGCTATGGGGCACTCGATTGAGTATTCGGCTAGTCTGTTAGAATGGCTTCCCCCACAAGTTCTTGGGTAAACCGAACTTATTAACGAGCATTCATCATTTCTTTCGGGGTTCTATTTTTCCTTTCCGCAATTCCGTTTGATTGTGGCGAGTAAGGGGCGATTGTTTGATGAATAATGCCATATTCCAAACATATTTGTTCAAAAGGAGATTCATATTCACCGCCCCTATCACTCCTTATCATTTTAATCTTTTTATTAAGTTGAGTCTCAACTTCAGTTTTGTATTGCCTGAATGCTTCAATTGTTTCATCTTTACTATTAAGCAAATAAACGTAGCAATACCGCGTACTATCGTCAATAAAAGTTATGAAATACTTCTTCCCACCGCGAGATGAGATTGACTTCATGTCACAAATATCTGTATGGATTAAGTCTAAAGGACTTGAATTCCTTTCAACTGACTTATAAGGATGTTTAACATACTTAGACTCAACACAAATTTGACATTTTGATTGATTGCATTCAAACTTAGGCAATACTTCCAAACTAATCATTTTTCGCAAGGTTCTATAATTGACATGTCCTAAACGTGAATGCCATAAATTATTTGACTCAAGCAAGTAAGATGAAGCAGAAACTTTATTATTATTGGCAACGACCATTACATTCAGTTTGAAAAGGCCCTCTGTGAGGTAACCTTTTCCTATGTACATCTCGTTCTTACTTATTACAACCTTGTCAGAAACAAAAACACACTTAAAACCATTCTTTACTAGAAGTCCGGTAGATACTAGATTTTTCCTAATTTCAGGAACATGACAGACGTTGTTGAGAGTCACCACCTTGCCAGATGTCATCTTCAGCAGTATCTTTCCATAACCTTCAATTTTGGCCGTTGCGAATTTCCCATATATATGGTCTCGTCGGGCCACTGCGGGGAGCATATGAAGCAAAGGCTTCTCTAACAGCACAAATTTGGCGAGTGGCGCCAGAGTCAATCCACCACTCTTTCGGATTTCCCACTAGGTTGCACTCAGACAACATAGCGTACAAGTCATCAACTTCCTCGTTTGTTTCAACCATATTAGCCTGACCCTTCTTCTTTTCCTTTTTCGGAGCACGACAGTCTGCAACTTTGTGTCCGAGTTTTCCACAATTGTGGCAGTTTCCCTTGAATTTCTTCTTGTTGGGATAGCTCCTTGGTCCCGATGCATTTTTCCTCTTTTTCAGATTAGTTGGGACAGTTTCAACAATATGTGCTCCCCCTATGGTTGATCTCCTATTTGCCTTCTTCTCCGCTGCCTTGTTATCTTCCTCGATTCTCAAACGGACGATGAGATCTTCCAGTGTCATCTCCTTTCGCTTGTGTTTCAAGTAATTTTTGAAGTCCTTCCATGAATGAGGCAGCTTCTCTATTACTGCCGCAACTTGAAATGCCCCACAATCACCAAACCTTCAGCGAGTAGATCATGGATGATAACCTGCAACTCTTGAACTTGAGTAACAACAGACTTGCCATCTACCATTTTGTAGTCCAGAAACTTGGCAGCGATAAATTTCTTTAATCCAGCATCTTCTATTTTATATTTCTTTTCCAACGCATCCCATAGTTCTTTTGATGTTTCCACATTACTATAGACGTTGTAAAGATCATCCTCCAGTTCGCTAAGAATATAATTCTTGCACAAAAAATCTGAGTGCTTCCATGCCTCAGTTACAACAAAACGTTCATTCTCAGGTGTTGATTCCGGCAAAATCGGAACGACCTCCTTAATAAACTTTTGGAGGTTTAAAGTAGTTAAATAGAAGAACATCTTTTGTTGCCATCGTTTGAAATCAATTCCGGTGAATTTTCCAAAGCTTCTCTGCCGGAGCGGTGTTGGTGCGATTTATGACGGAGGACGCAACATTGCTCGTAGAACCAACCATGGGGGTTGGTGTGGCAGTAGCAGTAGCATTCAAATTTGGAGTCATGTCTCCCATTTCTGTCGCAAACGATGCAACAGAAAAAGTTTAATAAGCGGTGAAGACTTCGAACCGAATCAGTTTTGACAGCAACAGAATGTAATACACAACGGTGAAGATTTTATTTCTTCAAACCGAATCAAGGTTACACAAACATATTTAAAATACTTGAAACGAAATGCAGTAAATTGTATGTTGTATACTTGATGAGGTTTTTATATCTTCAAATCAAGTACCCAAATGAGTAGAAAGTTATGAAAACTTTAATCTCAACCGAAGTAGAAAATTCGAAGATTTTAGTCTCCAAACAACATATAAGTTCGTTACACCGAAACAACAAACACCTTTTTTTCTCCAGTAAATTGTATGTTGTATACTTGATGAAGTTTTTATATCTTCAAATCAAGTACCCAAAGGAGTAGAAAGTTATGGAAACTTTAATCTCAACCGGAGTAGAAAATCCGAAGATTTTAGTCTCCAAACAACATACAAGTTCGTTACATCGAAACAGCAAACATACACCTTTTTTTTCCGACAATGTTCTGTAATTGTTAAACAAGAACAAATGAATACAGAAATAATGAAATTAAATTCCTTAAGCTTGTTGTTGGGCATGAGTTCAAAAAATCAGGAAAAACAGAAATCAAACGGAAAGACAAAAACCAGAAAAACAGAAACTGGAAAAATAATGCGGAAGTAAGAAAATATCCGAGACCACAGAATTCACTGTGTGTCCTTAAGGAATTTAATCCCCTCACTGTACCCGAGGTTATGGATTACTTCCTTACAGGATAAAACAGATATACCTATCGCAGGAGTAGCGGTACGTCAAACGCCTTCGACTTCGACGAACTCAAAGTTGGCAACGAAACATAGTAAGACTCGATAGTTTTATTTGTGGAAAAAGAATGCAGAATTTCAAATGCAGAAATTTTTGTTTCAGTGTCTTAAAAATGAGGTATTGCCTCAGTTTATATAGCCTCGAAGGTGCCTCTTCGGAATAGGTTGGTGACTGTTCGGAAAGGTTGCCTTCATTTTCCTTCCATTTCGCATTCACACCAACTTGGCTACTTTTATTCATTAACTAGCTTTAACAATATCTTCTAATTACAACTTGTAGTTAGGAAAGTCATGGTTTCACATGGTTTGTGTGGTCCCTTGTACTATGCATCAGACCTTGAAATGTCTAGAGTCATCATGAAGTTATAATTCAAGAAAAAGATAATAATTCAATCTACCTCGACAATTCAGTCCCTGTCCAATTCATTAGAAATACAATAACGAAGAGTCGTGAACAACAAATGTTTTAGGAAAAAGGGTAAAAATGTCCCTAACATATTAGAAATTATTTAAAAATGCTCTTCTTTCACGAAAAGATTTTTTGAATGGGGTAAAAAAATTTGGGATCGTCGATCTCTTCCTTAAAGATTGGGATGAGTCGATGTCGGTCGATGGTGTGAAAACACTTCCTGATGTCGAATTCCAAAAACTATATTGGATCAAATTCACTCATCCTTCCATCTATTGGTTCTAAAATGACATTAACATATTAAAAATGGATCAAAAATACCTTTTTCCCACCTATTGGATTAAAATTATTTCTACAATTATTTTTAAGCTTAAAACTGCCCAATTAACGACACAATTATATGACAATCAAAACCTGTAACATAAAACTAGAAAACTTACAAGTTGTATTATCTGGAGTCTTTACTTAGGGATTACACGCGACTATCCCTTCGACTGCAAGCACTATGCTACGGTGTATCCTCTGTCAAGAAAGCCAGGAAATCTTGGCAGAGGTTTGAGAGAGTTTCGACCTAGACTCTAAGTCTAGAAAGTTTATAGAATTGGTGTGTTTAACTTATGGGGTTTAGTGTTGTTTATATAGGGAGAATTAGGTCAATATCAGATTAGGGTTGGGCTCTAAGCCTGGCCCAAAAACCGAGGTGCAGTGGGCCGGTTTGACTGGGACCACTGCTGGGTCGGCGCGCGCGCCTTACGTAAAATTTCTTTTCCCATTTTTCATTTAATATATATATTCAGCACATTAAATTCAAAATCCAATTTTGATTTAATTAAATAATTTTCATCAAATAGAAATTATCCCATAGTTATTATCATTTTAAATATCTCGATTCCAAATCGAACATTTAATATTCTCTCAATACACCCTTAGACCGAAAAGACAATCGACATAGTGTGATCCTATAGGCCTTTACATATCGACACTAATCCAATTAAGGTCCATATGGAACTCCTAGACTGTGCTGTATGACAAACTCAATATATGAAGTACGTTTACATGAATCCAGCAAACATAGCCTTTATGTGAGATGATAAATTCCTTTCATTCGCGACACACTCGATCAAGCTTAGGATTTTCCATGTGTCTATCCAAATGGTTTGATCACTTTATCTCATATTTATTAGTCGATAATTAGACCATATTCTAAATATGTCTCTTGCATTGGCCAATGACTTGGTCGACCTAATATCACTGAGAAGTTGAGTGCTCTCTCGAATATCCAATCAAGGAATGAATCCTATTCTTGGCTCAATTACCACCTTAATTTACATCATAATGTACCCAACACAAGCTGTGTCTTATCCTATAAGGAGTTTAAGCTTATGACAGGGTCAAAGTACATTACTCTGTAAACACGGTGCGTATTGACCTCAAGTCAAAGGACCTTTATATCCCACACGCTGATAACACTCTAGGCATGTCTAACAAATAGTTTATCAGCAGGGTATACCAATACTTTCCAAAAGTATCCATGTGTCCATTACTAGTAACCATTACTAGTAGCAGGTGAGACATACTACATTCTCTAAGAATGTGATGCAGACCACATGTCGACTTATAACATATCATCGATATTCCATTCTCGATGATCATTAGTCGAGGCTATTTTAGAGTTACGCTCTATCATCAATATCTCACTATATTAATGACAACGTAAGCTCAAGGGATGCACATTAATGAATAATTACAAACAATCAAATAATAATTCAATAATTGCAAAATGCCATAAATATTAATCTTATTAATAATACGAATGTGTTCAAGTACATTTGTCCCTAATAATGATTATTTCTAGGACATACATACTTTCATGATCCACATAAAACTCTAACCCAACTCAAAAAGAACTGACCTATCCATGACACAACCTAACACAAAACTCAGTTTAAATTAACACATGTAAGCGATAAAAAAAAAATCTCACCAAACAATGATTTTATGACAAAGTTGTGAGTAGGGTCATTTTGAGTTGAAAGAATTTTATGTGGACCAACAGTGAAGATTTTGTGTTTAAATAAAATTTAATTATCATATAATTATGTCTTTAAGGGATAATTTTAAGATTAAAATAATTAAAGAGGCAAATTTAATTTAATAGGTGGAAGGAGTACATTTATGAACAATTTTTTATATGTTAAAGACATTTTTATTCTTTTCCTTAGGTTTTATAGATTAGTAGTATCTAATTGTTTTTCTGGTTTCTCATATGATGTCTGGTATTCACATTGGAGCCTAATTACATCTAGATTCGCACCGCGTAGGGCTCATTCGGGGGAAGAGCTCACTACTAAAGATTTTTCCATACTCAAAACTCAAACCCAACATCTCTGATTAATAGAGGAACAGCTCCATCCGGTGCACCTCATCCTAATTTCTAATCTTTTACTTATCGAGTTTTTGTTGTCTTAAATAGGGCTGTCCAACGGGGCGGGTCCCGGCGGGATCCCGGCGGGGGGGGTCCCGTCCCGTCCCACATCCCGCCGGAACGGGGGCTGGTTGGGGCGGGTCGAGACTCAATTTTTTTGCCACTTAATTTAAAAAAACAATATATACAAACACTTCAATAATTGAATAAGATAGTGTAATAAAAACATCCCAAGACTATTTTTGTGCCTCTTATAGTATTTAATAGAAATATAATTTTTTGGTAATACAATTTCAAAAATTGCAAATTACAATTAAAAAAGTTACATAGTTAACCATACTTTTTCGAATTTCCTCACAATGTCTTGAGGATCTTCAGTTGGAATTGAAATTTGTTGATCAAATTGTTCGACGTCGTTTCCTGTTCCCTCGGACAAGATTTCGTTGTAGTTGTAGTCTTCTTGTTCGTTGATCTCCGGTTGACCGCATCTTCTACGCTCCGCTCGAATTCAATATCTGAAAAGAACTGCAATCTCCAATGTGACTCCCGCCAATGAATGTCTATGCTCTTTCCTATTTGAAATCTTCCAGCAGAAAAATGTTCAACACATCTCGGGTCATCTTTGCTAGTGTCGGAAATGTCTTCTCATTCTCCCTCCAGTAGTTCAGCAAGTCTTGTTTCCTTCATTATTGACAACTAATTCGTACGGTACAATACCCTGCAAAATATAAACATCAAATTCGCTAACTTGTGAAGAAGTTGAACCACTACACATTTTATTTCTAAGACTTTGAATACTAGCAGCAGAAACCGCATGTTTTTTATAAGGTTGCAGCGAAGTAGTAGAAGATAGTACAGAAGCCGGTTGATTATTTGCACTTTGTTGTTGGTAATACATATATACTTGTTTGCATTCGGTGTGTATGCTAGACGTAACTACTTCTTTAGTTGGTTTGTGAGTTGGTTATTCAGTTAGGTCTGTTAGAAGTACTTCTATACAATCATAAATCGTTTCTACAAGTGTTTTACAACCGTCTACTTTAATAGTTGGATTTAATACAACATTGACAATATAAATAGTGGGGATAGGAAAAAAGTATTTTTAAACATTTTTTCAATAGATGCCTTATAAGTTGGTTCTTGCATATATTCATTAAGTAACAAAAATATTAGAGCTATATAAAATAACATATTTATAATAGTAGGATAATAAATACCGGAAAATTCTTTAGTAGCTTGATAAAATTTCTCTAAAAATCCATTAAGTTCTAAAAAAAATCTCAAACATTATCTACAAGTATATCCCTTGAATTTTTATTATGGGCGTTAAATAATAAAATAATAGGTTGTTTATAATCGTAAGCAACTAGTAGTTTCTCATACAGAGAATTTCACCTAATCGAAACTTCTTCTGCAATTTTTCTATATGATAATCCACAATCATGACATGTTTTTTATATTATTTGCGTTTTTGTATTTTT
The DNA here is from genome assembly GCA_034509755.1 of Anisodus tanguticus. Taxonomy (NCBI): domain Eukaryota; kingdom Viridiplantae; phylum Streptophyta; class Magnoliopsida; order Solanales; family Solanaceae; genus Anisodus; species Anisodus tanguticus. The sequence goes on from CM067557.1 coordinate 13,468,343, forward strand.
TTACCTTTAAAAATAAAATTTATAACAAATTGTATTTTATCAAGAATGCTTTCAAAAAGTTTTAGGTCATCATTTACAATTAAGTTATAAATATGGCACGCACATCTTATATGAAAATGATCAGGAAAAGATGGAGTTAATATAAGTTTTAAAAGTCTTATAGTATAATCATTAGAAGAAGCATTATCTAATGTAATAGTCATAATTTTATCATCTATTCCATAGTAATCACAAATTTCATTAATATTTTCTGCAATAAAACTTCCAATGTACCTATCATCTATATATCTATATGCTAAAATATATTTTTGCATAAACCAATTTTGATCTATCCAATGACATGTTACTGTTAAATTATCACACCGTCAGTACTACGGCCTATGTCAGAAGTGATAGTCATTTTACCATTAAAATGATACAGTGCATAAAGTAAATACAGTTGATATTCACTTAAAATTTAAAAACATCCCTTCTAACAGTTGATCTAGAAAAACTATTAAAAGCATGATTATATGTTTCTCGAATGTAATGAATAAAACCAGGAGATGAAGTAAATGAAAAAGGCAAACTCTCCACCGCAATTAATTTTGCCATATTTTCCCTATCTTTGTTTTTATCATATTTAGGACCAAAAATTCCCCCCGTCGTCGGGTTAATTTGACCCCGTACTAGGTTGGGGACACTATGAGAACCTTATCTCGACTCAAATGGCATTGGCACACCCGATTTTTTAGTCTGGTATTGATTTCACCTAGCTGTGTGCTCGCCTTGTACATGTCTCAATAAACTTCTCGTCCTACCTTGATCTTTTCCGATTTTAAATCTATAAACATTTTTACAAATTTTATATCTAGCTAGTTGATTCTCTTCATCCCTATCAAAAAAATATCATGCAGATGATTTTAATTTTTGTTTTGTGTGGTCTCGATTCATACTAGGGGAATATGAGACATTCCAGTTGCAGTTTCAGGCTGAGACTCAGTCTCGAGCTGAGGTTGAGGTGCACTAGTGGGTGTGTCATCTAGTGGTTCATCTAAATTAAAGTCTGATTCATCTACTTCATCATCTAATGGTATATCATTAAAAAAAAACAATATCATCAATATGACTGAAATCAATCAAATCATCGGGACTAAGAATAGGATTACTAAAAGAAGTACCCTTACCCTTGTTACCCCTACTAGAATAAGCACATTTATCCTTACCAGTAATCATACGTTTCAATCCTTCCATTTTAATTATACAAATAAATAATTAAAATAAATGAAATTAAGTGCGATAATTAAAATTAAGTAACAATAATAATTTAAAGAAGGAACAAAGGTACCAAATGTCGACGTGTAATCGAGGTTGAAAATTGAAACTTTGCTCGATGGATGATCCTCAAGCTAGTTGCCAACTTCACTTCTAATTTTTTAAAACTTTGATATAATATTTAATAGTAGGAAGATTTGTAGAATTGTAGAGAGATAAATTGAGAGATTAAAGAGATGGTAGGAAGATTTGTGAGAAAAATGAGTTATTTATAGTTGAGAAATAGAGTTAAAGTGTAAATATATTAACTTAGGGGTTAAAAATAAATATTAAGGGGTAGGGGGCAAAAATGTCCGTTATAACGGTTGCACGACGGCCAAAATCGAAATTTGGTTGTTGTTGCAATGATTATTTTTGCAAAGAGGAGGGAGCCGAGTCGGGATCGGGACGGGACATGGTTAGGATGGGGCGGGTCAGGTCGAGATCGGGACGGGCGGGACGAACCCAAGCCCCGTCCCGAGTTTGAACCCCGACCCCGATAATTTTTTTTTAAATTTTGGGGGATCGAGACAAGGTGGGCAGGGTATCGGAACGGGCCGGATCGGGATCGGACCAATCCAGCCCACCGAACAGCCCTAGTCTTAACTAAGGTTAGTGACACTCCAATTGTTGTTAGAATCAAAGCTGCACTACACTACTATTTTTTTCTTATTTAATATCCGTATTAGGGCCTGATTATATTTGAATTCGCATCATTAGGGTTTCATTAGGAGAAAAACACTTCCTGCTGCAATTTTTTTTTATACCGAAGACTCCAATCCAAAACTTTAATTAAGAGAAACAACCTCATGCGCTGTACCATCATTTAGTGGTTACTGCTACTACTTTCGTCAATAAGTCCCCAAAACAACGTCATATTCCATTTCAAATTCTTTTACCTTAAACCCCTAAAAAAAACCAAATCTCAAGACCCTAACCCGTAAACCCCATGGCAGCACTTCGCAGCAAGCTCCGCTCACCACCACCCTCCACCACCACTACCACGGCCTCCATTACTCCTCCGCCGCCGCCGCCTCCATTCTAAACCCCGATTCCAGATCCCCACTCTCCGCCAAAGACAAATCACGCGCCGCTCTAACTCTCCTCAAATCCGAATCCAATCCGACCCGAATCCTCGAAATCTGCCGTGCCGCTTCCTTAACCCCCGAATCTCATCTCGATCGCATTGCGTATTCCAAAGCAATCTCCAAACTCAAAGATCTCAATCACTTCTCGGGTATCTGCACATTTCTCCAAGAATCAACGACCCGACCCGACTTGAAATCGGAGCGGGTCATTTCCCATTTCATCGTTCTTTACGGACAGGCTGGACTAGTTGATGAGGCTATGAAGACATTTGAGGAAATGGAGGGTAAACTGGGTATTTCAAGAACTGAGAAAACTTTGAATTCTTTGTTGTTTGCTTGTGTTTTAGGTAAAGATTATGCTTTAATGAAAAGGGTATTTATCGAATTCCCTAAAAGATACGATCTTGTACCGAATTTAGACACGTATAATGTGGTGATTAAAGGGTTTTGTGAGTCGGGTTCATCGAGTTCGGTTTACTCGATTTTGGATGAGATGAGTAGGAAGAACGTTAAGCCGAATGCAGAGACGTTTGGGAATTGTATTACCGGGTTTTATAAGGAGGAGAAGTATGAGGATGTCGGGAAAATATTGGAAATGATGAAGGAATATAATATGGCTCCGGGGATTAGTACGTATAATATAAGGATTCAGAGTTTATGTAAGCTTAAGAAGTCGGGTGAAGCTAAGGCGTTACTTGATGGGATTTTATCTAGAGGTTTAAAGGCGAATCATGTAACTTATGGTCATCTTATACTTGGTTTTTGTAGGGAAGGTAATTTTGAAGAGGCGAAGAATATGTTTAACAAGATGGTTAATAGTGGGTTGAAACCCGATGCTGAATGCTATTTTACGTTAGTGTATTATTTGTGTCAAGGTCGGGATTTTGAGGCTGCATTGAAGATATATAAAAAATGTTTGGCTGATGGACGGGTTCCGAATTTCTCCACCATGAAGTCTCTTGTTGAGGGACTAGCTAGCATTTCAAAGGTTGATGAAGCGCGGGAAGTTATAGCTCAAGTGAAGGAGAAGATTTCGAGGAACGTTGAGAAGTGGGATGAGATTGAAGAGGCATTGCCGAAGTAGGGAGAAGGAATAAACATGGTATACTACAGTTTTCTGGTTGCAGTGTGCCATGGTCTTAATAAAGTGAAAATTCTAAAATCCTAGGGTAATTTGGTTATGTGTCTAGTGTTGTAGAAATGTCTAAATCATTCTCCTTTTGATGTGGTTAGAACTGATTTTGCAGAATTTATGCTTAGAATTTCTTTTCTTGTTATATACAAGGGGCATTTTAGATATCTATTTGATTATCATTGCTTGTACTAATTGCATCTTATGTAACTTAGTTCCCTTGTGGAATTAGAGTTCTGAGTATTCATATGTGCTTTGCTTCTGCCCATGTAATATGTCATTTGGCAACTTTTTGGCAAACTAACCACGCCTTTTCATTAGTGCCTTCTATACATGACAATGCCTTTTTCTTATTGCCGTTTGTATGATTGATGATATAGTGCGAAAGGCCTGGTTGAAAGTATTATATATCAAGATTGTGTATATATATTACCTCGGTTGTGTTCAAGTGGAACCTTCTTTTGTTTGGTTCATGGATTGTGCTTTGATTTCTGTTTTGATGCTAATGTATACTGATGTTACTTTAACAAAAGGTTTACTTGTACGTTCACGTTGTTCTATTCTGAAACGATTAAGTTAACCTTAATGAACTGAAGATTTATGGCCAATCTGTGATACAAATAGCTCTATAATCTGGCTGGTACATATCAGAGATCCTGTTTTAACAGGAATGTTTCTGCATATGTCGAACAAAAGGTTGGATTGTTTTACTGTTGTATATACCTCGGGTGTCAGATGAGCCGTTTGGGCTGAAGTTGGGCGGGTCAAAATGGGTCAATGCTCAACCCGCCCAAAACTTACGTGGGCTAAGATGTTTCGATTCAAAACGAAGAAAGGATAAAATAGAAGTTAATAACTTGAAATCCAATTCTAAAAGTAAAAGATTAAAATCAAGAAAATAAAGTAATAGTAAAGCAAAGTCAACATATATGATATATAACCGGATCTTATTTGTGCAGTGCCGGGACACATATTCTCTTCGGAACGATTCCAATTATTTTTTTAATTGTATTCTTTTTATTCAAGAAGTTTGACCCCGGGTCATAATCATACTTGCCCAACTTGACCCATTACTTTTACAAATTTCAAACTTACCTTCTATGATGTTATTTAATTTTGTATGATATTTGATTTTTCCATATCTTTATTTTTAAAATAAGAATAATATTTTAAAGATTTTTTTTTATTTTTTATAAAAGCAAAATAAATATATAAAATAATGGGTGAGAGGGCAGGGGTAGTGGGGCGAGGGGTGAGAGGCGGGGGGCTGGGTAGTGGGGTAAGATAAGTTTCTCATTTTTTATAAAAAAATTTGTATAAGTAAAATAAATATATAAAGGAAAAAAACTTCGAGTGGAGTGGGGATGGGGTAAACAAATTTTTCTCATTTTTATAAAAAAGTTTATAAAAGTAAAATAAATATATAAAATAGAAAATTTGGTGGGGTTGGGTGATGGGGTACGAAAAATTTCTCATTTTTAATAAAATTTTACATATAAGTAAAATAAATATATAAAATAAAAATTTCGGGGGTGGTGTGTGAAGGCAGGGGGTTGGGGATAAGAAAAAAAAATATATTTTTAATAATTATTTTATAAAAGTAAAAAAATATGAAATAGAAATTTCAGGATGGGGTAGGTATTGGGGTGGAGGGGTAGGAGGAAAGAAAAAATTTCATTTTTTTTTATTTTTTTTATAAAAGTAAAAAGAATATGAAATAGAAATTTGAGGATTGGGTAGTGCATGGAGTGGAGGAGGTAGGGGTAGGGGGGAGGTAAGAATTTTTTTCATATTTTTAATAATTTTTTTATAAAAGTAACAAAAAATATGAAATAGAAATTTGAGGATGGGGTGGAGGTGGAGGGAGGTAGGTGGGGTTAGGGCGGTAGGGGAGGTAAGAAAAGATTTCATATTTTTATAAAAGTAAAAAAATATGAAATAGAAATTTGATTATGGGGTAGGGACAAGGGGTGGGGAGGGGAGGGGTAGGACGGGGGAGGTAAGAAAAAATTTATATTTTTTATAAATTGTTTATAAAAGTAAAAAATATAAAATAGAAATTTGAGAATGGGATAGGCCCCGGGGGTAGGTGGGTAGAAGTTGGTAGGGGTGGGGTGGAGTAGGCAAAGTAGGGGGCAAGGATGTGAGGGTGGTTCAGTGCTTGGGTGGGGGTTGATGTAGGGGAGGGGGTAGGGTGGATAGATAGTGTGGTGGGTGGTTGGAGTGCGTTGGTGTATTTTTATTGTCCGAAATAATAAAGATTTTTTAAAAATAATTATGTATAAATAAAAATCTTAATTTAGGAGCTCTAATCGTTAAAATTAAGCATTTTCGTGAGTCAATTTTGGGCATCACCATGGGTTTATTTGACTGTTGATTTATGATGGGTCAACTTGGGCTAGCCAAATCAACCCATCATCAAAATCATTCTTGACCAAACCTATGAAACCTTGCGGGTTGGGCGTGTGTTTCATTTTCTATTATAATGATACTTTGAAAGACTTGGGTATATGAACTGGTACACTCAGAGATCCTCTTTTGGCAGGAAAGCTTCTACATGTTAAACACAAAATTGGGAATTTTCCTGAAAGCGTATGAAGTTCTTGTGTTAGTTCTTTCTGATGTCTCTGAGTTTAACATTTTCTTACCATAGGGAAATGCTTTTCACGGGAAATTTAAGTTAGAGAAACAATACTTTTTTCCAGATTATTAAAACCTGTATTGACCCGCATATGTGTCAGCTTTGTTAAAATGGAGTATAATGAGCAGAAAATGTTAGCACTAAATATGCGAACCCTTCAAAGATTATAAATAGTTGTCTGCCGAATAACGACATTTCATAATTTCTCTCTTGGAGTGTACTACTGAATGATTAGTGAGGTATCTAACTTGGTGCATACCGAGGGTTAGAGTCTCAAAGATATATAGCAAGACAATCAACAACTTGCTGATTCAGACACTACCATTTGTTTCCTAGGACAAGTGATTCAATACCATGGAAATATCAAGGATGGTACCGGGATCATGTTATTATTAAGTCTTTCAATATCAGCAGAAACGTTAAAAAGACAGAGAAAGCCTTTTATTTCCTGATAGAACAATCCCTTGAGAATTGAGCGAGGATCTAAGTGTACAACAAAAACTATAACTTCCCTTCTGTCAGATATATAACAGAACATTACTTCGACATTCATGGGGCAACAAGAAAAGGAAAGAAAAAAATCTGGTAGAAGCAGGGTTTTTTTTTTTTGTAAGTACTCGGTATCCAGTTAGAGTCTGTTCTTCAATGTAGCTCCACTTCTAAGGTGTTGTGCTCCATAGGACGCAGTTGAACCTACCGTTGTCATGGCTACTAACCAGCTGCACCAAACAGAATGGAATTGAGTACTAACATATTTGGGAAGAAATGAAACAACGAGGTGCAGTTGTAACTCACCTGAGGTAAGTGATATATGTTTAGTTTCCATATTACCCAGATCCGGTTGGAGGAGAGCTGCAGCAACGAGGGCCAATTGCAAAACTGTATTTACCTGTACATATTGCAATACTAGTTATGAATTGGAAAATGATCTCCGGCCAAATTTGCAAGCATGCTTTACTAATCATTTCTCGGACAGTGATCTTCTCTCTCAATCTTACTGGCAGTTGAAAATGAACACTCAATGTAAATCATCAACCTGGTTGACACTTTTAGCCATATTTAAGAAGGCCCTACTTCCTCATACCCCACTAGACAATCTCTTGGTTAATTATTTTTCAATGTTGCCTAAAGAGATTCAACTGAATGATGGGTTCAAAGAACATGTGCTATACCTTGCTTATCATAAGAGGCTCAACTTTCTGAGGACGGGCTCCATCAAGGTTGAAGAATTCATACCAGCTTGACCACTGCAAACAATGTTAAACCAAGTAATGTGAGCAAAAACAATACTGCATATAATATTACAGAATCTGAAGGCAGAGCCAACATCACCTTCCACTCTAAAATGCTAGCTCTTTTATATACCGCACCACCAACAAGGGCCACATCACGCAGCACAACCAGGGAAACTAGTCCAGCTTCACAGCATAAAACCAAGAAAGTAAGTTTCTGAAAACTAGTGCAACATTTCATCTTCAGTTGGAAAATCCACAAATAATTAGAGATCCAACTAGGTAAGCAACTCATCTAAATGCTTTTTGCACTCAATGTACTTTAGTAGGTATGTGGGTGGAAGGGCTCCAATAGGCATTAACATTGCATATGGACCACCGAAACTTAAAAGGCAAGTTATACCGAGTAGTGGTTAGACCAACTATGTTGTATGGGGCGGAGTGTTGGGCAGTTAAGACCACTCACATTCACAAGATGAAAGTTGCGGAAATGAGGATGTTGCGGTGAATGTGTGGGTATACAAGGAGATATAAGATTAGGAATGAAGAGATCCAAGATAAGGTGGGAGTGACCTCGACGGAGAACAAGATGCGGGAAACGAGGCTAAGATGGTTCGGCCATGTGAAGAGGAGATGCCCCAGTGCGGAGATGTGAGAAGTTGCCTATGGATGGCTTTAGGAGAGGCAGAGGTAGGGCGAAGAAGTATTGGAGTGAGTTAATTAGACACGACATGACGCAATTACAGTATTCACCGAGGACATGACCTTAGATAGGAGGGTATGGAGGGCACGAATTATGGTAGAAGGGTAGTAGGTAGTAGAGTGTTGTCTCGCGTATCTTTCCTTACTAGTATTCATAGTATCTCTGTTGTAGTTCTTGTCCATTGATTTTTATTATTATTTGATGTTCCTTGTCCTTTTTTGAAATTATTTGTCTTGCTTTCTATAGTATGCTCTCGTTATTTCTTTTTTGACCTACTTTGATATGCTTTCTCTTGAGCCGAGGGTCGTTCGAAAATAGTCTTTCTGTTGGTTACAATGATGCAGGAAACGGAAATAACTGCTAAGTATTACAAACAACTGAAATTACAATTAACTTGAACAATAAACTTGAATTACAATAAACTTGAACAATAAACTGGATCAGTTTTTGGTATGCTGAGTCGAGTGTTTGCACTCTGTCTTTAAGAAAATATTGCCCCGTATGTATCATTTCTACGTCCTGGACAATTGTCTCCCAAGATAAAATAACAAATGAACAAATGAGCAAAGGAAACTCAAGTGCTACCGTGAAGAATTTTGAGTAATGAAATAATGCTGGAAGGTAGTAGGAAGAACTGATTTCATTTCTATTTTTGTGTTTTGTGTGTCTCAACAATCTAGCCAAAGGGTTCTTTATATAGTTGAAGGAGAGGCTTACCAACTGCCCACATAAGTGCCATTACTGGCCAAGTAATGACAATTATGGAGGTAGTAATTCACCAAAATAAATGGTGAATTGATGTGTGTGCAACGGATTGACGTTTAGGAAGATTAATTCACCCAAAATAAATGGCTGAATAGAGTGTTGATTGACGTTCCAGAAACCACAAAGTTCTCTGCCGAATTTGACTTTCTGGAAACTTCAGGGACCAAACTGTACATATGAAAGAATTCTGGTCCAAAAAGATTATATCAGACGAAGCACAGCCCACGACCCACGACCCACGACCCGAACCGAAAACAATTCTTTCTTCCCCCCACCGATGAGGGAGAATTGATCTCAATACCACACTTTTTCATGCTTCAAACACCTCACTTCGTGGACCAATATCTCATTCTTTTCTCAACGAAATTTGACGATCCTTGGCCCTACGGTCATCTACTTACTTAGTAGATTATGCACGTGTGAAGAACCGTATTCTCCAACATGTGGAACACTAGTGTTTAAGCCATTAAAGTTGGTCGGACGCAACTCCTGCCAAAGGCAAATTTCCAACAATCCCCTCTTGAAAGAGATTTTGGCGCACTCACATGGTGCCTTTTCATTTCCAAAGAATATTTCGGGGACCGATGTTGCATAAGGAGAGGTAGCTTCAGCTTTGAACCTTCCATAGTTAAATATCATCGGACTTACTTACTGCGCAGTGAACGTGATGTCTTGAACCGTCAGTGTTTAGTGTAAGCCAAGTCAATAGTACCAACACAACAAATTCACTTACTCTCTTCTTCGTAATGTTTTGTCCGTTGTGGCCATGGACAAATTCTTGGATTCTTAAGTGTGTTCATTTGAGGCGGCCCGTGCTCGCACTTAAATTGGTGGTCTCCTACAAGGTATCCTGCTATACCCCCCTTCACAAGTGTTAGGAACCATTAAAAGTTTCCCTAAACGTAACCTCAACTGTTGAGGATCATTAAAGGTTTTGAAAACTTAACATTTACCCATACTGCAGATAGCACTTAACGTCTATCGCGGGAACGGCTTTGAATTTGGTATTTCTTTATAGAAATCACTATCCGAAGTGCTCATGCTTCCATTGAAGCGATCAACTGAACCTTTACAGCTTAGTTTTCCCATTGAACCAAATTACCAGGATCTCCAGTTAGTAAGGTTGGGTTACCACCGTATTGGTCCTTATACTTTGGGTTTTAAGCCCATTCCCATATACAGACAGACTATTTGATCCTTAGGTAAGCCCTTTGTCAGCGGGTCTGCTATATTATCCTTTGACTTAATGTAATCAATGGATATTATACCCGTAGTGATCAGCTGTCTAACGGTCTTATACCTCCGTCGAATATGACGAGACTTGCCGTTGTACATAGCATTCCGTGCCCTTCCTAGAGCCGACTGGCAGTCACAGTAGATCATTACCGAAGGTACGGGTTTGTTCCAACACGAAACATCCTCTAAGAAGTCATGAAGCCACTCAGCTTCTTCTTATGCTTTGTCTAAAGCGATAAACTCTGATTTCATTGTGGATCGGGCGATGCAAGTTTTCTTAGAGAATTTCCAAGACACAACCCCACCACCAATTGTAAATACATAGCCACTGGTGGACTTGGTGTTCTCTATATCAGATATCCAGTTTGCATCACTGTACCCCTCTAGTACAACTGGATATCTCGAATAATGTAACCCGAAAGTTAACGTCTGTTTCAGGTATTGTAATACCCGATTCAACGCCTTCCAGTGATTATCACTCGAATTTCGGGTAAACCTAGCCAACTTATTGACTGCATAAGCAATATCAGGTCGGGTGCAGTTTGTTATATACATCAAACTACCGATCACCTGTGCATATCGCTCTTGGTATACTAGTGCACCAAGATTTTTATCAAGCTTTTGATTTGTATCCATTGGTGACTTTATAGGTGAACTGTCAAACATCTCGAACTTTCTCAAAACATCTTCGATATAGTGAGACTGAGATAAGGCCAGTCCGTTAGACGTCTTAGAGATTTTTATCCCTAAGATGACATCTGCGATACCCATATCCTTCATGTCGAAGCATTGTTTCAACATGTTCTTCGTCTCTAGGATTACCCTAGGACTGCTTCCTGTGATCAACATGTCATCTACGTATAGGAATAACATGACGAATGAGTCAGAGTTACCTTTTGTGTAGACATATTTATCACACTCATTAATGGCGAAATCCTTCGATAGTAGAGCACTATCAAATTTTTCGTGCCATTGCTTCGGGGCTTGTTTAAGCCCGTACAGAGATTTGACAAGACGACAAACTTTCTTCTCTTGCCCTTGAACCACATACCCCTCGGGTTGGTCCATATAAATTTCTTCTTCCAAATCACCATTTAGGAAGGCAGTCTTGACATCCATTTGGTGTATCTCAAGGTCTCGTAAAGTTGCGATCGCAATGAATACTCATATGGATGTTATCCGATATGCCGGGGAGTATGTGTCAAAGTAGTCAAGACCTTCTGTCTGCCGATAGCCCTTGACTACTAAACTGGCCTTGTACTTGTCTATAGACCTATCTGCTTTATATTTCCATTTGAGTATCCATTTAATACCCAACATTTTATTTCTCGGAGGAAGATCAACCAACTCCCAAGTATGGTTATGCAGAATGGAGCCTATTTCACTCTCAATAGCTTCTTTCCAGAGCGGTGCTTCTGGAGTTGACAATGCTTTAGCAATTGTCCTTGGTTCATCATTAACCATATAAGCTACAAAGTCAGGACCGAAGAATTTATCCTTCCTGGCCCTTTTACTTTGCCTTATATCCATCTCTAGAGTCTCTAAGTTCTGAGAATCTGGAACACTAGATTCCGGATGTTCAACCACCTCGAGATCCGCTAGATCTGAACCATCTAGATCCGGGCCGTCAACGACTCCCGGTTCTTGAAGAGCTTTGTTCATAACTTCGTTTGCGAGAGGTTATGTATTTTTCCTTTCTAGGAAAGGTACTTTCAAAGAATTGAGCATTCCTTGATTCTATAATTGTACCCTGGTGGATATCTGGAATATCTGACTTATGCACTAAGAAGCGATAAGCACTACTGTTATTTGCATATCCGATGAATATGCAATCTACAGTCTTAAGCCCAATCTTGACCTGCTTTGGCTTGGGTACTTCAACCTTTGCCAAACAACCCCACACCTTAAAATATTTGTAGGTGGGTTTCTTTCCTTTCCATGATTCATATGGAGTTTTGTCCTTACCCTTATGTGGGACTCTGTTAAGAATCGTATTAGCGGTAAGGACGGCTTCTCCCCACATGTTTTGGGGAAGATCGGAATTGATGAGCAAGGCATTCATCATTTCCTTCAATGTGCGGTTCTTACGTTCCGCCACACCGTTCGATTGAGGTGAGTATGGAGCAGTCGTTTGATGAACAATGCCTTTTTGGGCATAGTATTCCTCAAATGGCGCTACGTATTCTCCCCCTCTATCACTATAAATGGATTTAATCTGCAGGCTTAGTTGGTTCTCAACTTCTGCTTTGTAACGTCGGAACGCTTCAAAGGCTTCATCCTTACTTTTCAACAAGTAAATGTAACAATACCTTGTGCGATCATCAATGAATGTCACAAAGTACTTGTTCCCCCCTCTAGTTTGTGCGAATTTCAAATCACATATATCTGTGTGAATAAGTTCTAGAGGAGCGGTATTCCTTTCGATGGATCTAAAAGGAAGCTTGGTGAGTTTTGCCTCTACGCACACCTCACACTTATGTTGAGGGTTTACGTCGACAGACGACAACAACTCCATCTTTACCAGCCTTTGGATAGACTTGTAGTTAACGTGTCCTAATCTATGATGCCATAAATTAGAAGACTCAAGCAAATAAGAAGAAGGTTCAACTTTATTACTTGGACGCATTACAGAAATGACATTCACTTTGAAGAGGCCTTCACAGACGAAGCCTCTCCCCACAAAAGTGCCATTCTTAGTGAGTACAAACTTATTGGATTCAAACACTAGCCTAAAACCTGCATTAACCAATAAAGGTCCTGAAATTAAATTTCTTCTAATCTCAGGGACGTGCATCACTTCCTTCAGAGTGAGCTCATTTTCGGAAGTCATCTTTAGGACCACCTTTCCTACCCCCAGGACGTTAGACGAAGCGTTGTTGCCCATGAACAGCTTCATTGTCGATGACCGGTGTGTATGTGAAGAAGGCATCTCTGTTGGAACAGATGTGTCTAGTAACACCTGTGTCCATCCACCACTGCATCGGATTCTCAACCAGTTTTGCTTCTAGCACCACTGCCGAGAACTCCTCAATCATGTCATCCATGAGCGTGTCCTTGACGACGTTAGCATGTGCCTTGCCTTTAGCCTTGGCTTTCTGTTGTTGCTCAGTCTTGAGCTTGCGACATTCCTTGATCTTATGACCAGGTTTCCCACAAGTGGGACAGTTACCCCTCGAACATCTCCGCGGCGTGGGCCTTGCCGTCTTTCGGGAACTTCCACTTCTTGCTTGGGTTCCCTTTGGCCTAAGCCGATTTGCCTTTGCCTCAGTTGTTGTTTACCCCTAGGCAAGGCCTTCTTATTATCTTCCTAGATTTGGAGTTTGATAATAAGCTCTTCAAAGGTCATCTCCTTTGTCTTGAGTTTTAAGTAACTCATAAACTCATTCCACGAAGGAGGTAACTTTTCAATCAGCAATGCAACCAAAAACTGCTCATTTGGTTTCATTCCTTCTAAATCCAGGTGATGTAAAGTCATTTGGAATTCCTGGACTTGGGACATCACTGTCTTACTATCCACCATTTGGAATTTTAGAAATTTCCCAACGATGAACTTTTTAGTACTTGCATCTTGTGCGTTGTAATTATTTTGCAATTTTCCCACAACTCTTTGGTAGTGCCAACGGTGCAATAGACCGTGTAGAGAGGGTCTGCCAAACAATTCAGTATGTAATTCTTACACATGAAATCGCTATGATTCCATGCATCAAGAACCATCTTCATGCCATTAATGACATGGATACTAAGGCCCCCTTCACCCGTTTCAGAAGGCGAAGAGTCCATTTCATCTCCAGCTTGTGGAGGATCTTCCGTTAGGAACCGGGCCATGCCCATAACAGTTAAGTAGAACATCATCTTCTGCTGCCATCTCTTAAAGTTTGAGCCTATGAATTTTTCAGGGTGATCATGGTGGAATGCGGATGATGGAGCAGTAAAGGCAGCAGACGTGCCTTGGGCAGTAGCGGGGAAGGCAGCAGAGTTGTTGCCTTGGACGAGCGGCAAGAAGAAGAAACGAGTTGCTTTGCCTTGGACGAAGAGCGGCGCGAAGAGCAGGGAAGGCAACATTGTTGCCTTAAGTTGCAACAAAGAGAATCGGTCATGTTTCCACCATGTTGCAAAGATTCATGAAGCAAGCAAAATATTGTCTTAAACTTGTTGGTTACAATGATGCAGGAAACGGAAATAACTGTTAAGTATTACAAGCAACTGAAATTATAATTAACTTGAACAATAAACTGGAATTACAATAAGTTTGAACAATAAACTGGAATTACAATAAACTTGAACAATAAACTGGATCAGTTTTTGGTATGCTGAGTCGAGTGTTTGCACTCTGTCTTTAAGAAAATGTTGCCCCGTATGTATCCTTTATACGTCCTGGACAATTGTCTTCCAAGATAAAACAACAAATGAACAAATGAAGCAAAGGAAACTCAAGTGCTACCGTGAAGAATTTTGAATAATGAAATAATGCTGGAAGGTAGTAGGAAGAACTGATTTCGTTTCTGTTTTTGTGTTTTGTGTGTCTCAACAATCTAGCAAAAGAGTTCTTTATATAGTTGAAGGAGAGGCTTACCAACTGCCCACATAAGTGCCATTACTGGCCAAGTAATGACAATTATGGAGGTAGTAATTCACCAAAATAAATGGTGAATTGATGTGTGTGCAACGATTGACATTTAGGAAGATTAATTCACCCAAAATAAATGGCTGAATAGAGTGCTGATTGACGTTCCAGAAACCACAAAATTCTCTGCCGAATTTGACTTTCTGGAAACTTCAGGGACCAAATTGTACATATGAAAGAATTTTGGTCCAAAAAGATAATATCAGAAAAAGCACAGCCCACGACCCACGACCCGAGACCCGAGACCCGACCGGACCGGACCGGACGGGCGCGCGGCGGCGTGCGCGCGTGTGGGCTTTCCTCGAACCGAATCACATCTAGATCCTCCCTCCTTTAAACAAAACACCTCACTTCGTGGATCAAACCCCACCGATGAGGGAGAATTATAAACAAAACAATTCTTTCTTCCCCCACCGATGAGGGAGAATTATAAACAAAACAATTCTTTCTTCCCCCACCGATGAGGGAGAATTGATCTCAATACCACACTTTTCCATGCTTCAAACACCTCACTTTGTGGACCAATATCTCATTCATTTCTCAACGAAATTTGACGATCATTGGCCCTACGGTCATCTACTTACTTAGTAGATTATGCACGTGTGAAGAACCGGATTCTCCAACATGCGGAACACTAGTGTTTAAGCCGTTAAAGTTGGTCGGACGCAACTCCCGCCAAAGGCATATTTCCAACACTTTCTACACCCAAGATAGAGGTAAGGTCTGCGTACACTCTACCCTCCCCAGACCTCACTTATGGGATTACACTGGGTATGTTGTTGTTTGTTCATATTTCGTTCAATCGAGCCTCGAGCCAGGGAAATTGATGCCGTATAAGCAGCATACACATTTTAAGAGCAAGAAATTGATCATCACATGAAGGAAAATACCAAGACATGCCTACAGTCTACAGACCTGTAATCTTAACTAGAACTAGTCGGTACAATTAAAGGATCAAATTTTAGACCAGAACTAGGACTAATACTCTACCAAACAAAGAATGAGAAATTCTCGTCCAATTAACCTTAATAATCATAAAGACAAAAGGAAAAGCTACAGGCAACACAAAGCCTGTAAGTAAGGCTCTGATTTATATGTAACATATCAGATTTGCCAAGTACTGGTATTAATTTTTCTTGTTTTTATAGAGGTCAACTAAGATGTTCATTAGTATTAAGCATGAAATCTAATGTTCAGAATATTATGATCTCAGGGTGATTTGCTACAAGTTTTTGTTTTTTTTTTTTTTTTTGGGGGGGGGGGGGGGGGGATAAGTACAAGCTTTTCAACAATCTAAAAAGTGCAGCACAGCTTGGGAGGAAAGATGAGCTGAAGGACATGCGTATAGATGACCAAAACAAAAGAGTAATTGATTGCTCATATGAACTTCAAGCAATGGATAGGATATTCAATGCAGCAAAAAGAAAGACCTAACGTTAACCTTTTTTTCATGGAGAATTTCAAAGAAGCGACGATCCACATAGGCGATACCGAACTAGTAGAAATGTAGACTGAGCTGTTTTGTTACACTTACATTAGGTCCGCTTAAAGACTTCCATGACAACTTAAGGATAAGTGAGAAAATTAGAAAGACAAATTATTTAGTATTGGAATGAAATCTGCCCGCATATAGTAAAAGAGCTCCAGAGAATTCATGCAGCCTATACCGGAAAAGAGTATATGCAGTTAAATCCAAATAGGATATGAGCTTACGATGAATAAGACCCTTGTCAAACAAATGCAATAAGAACCTGTAGGTATAAAAGGAATAGTGATAAAATGGCCAAGACATATAATATCTGAAATCCCAAGACAAGCAACATTATCCACAAAAGAAGAAAATGAAAAAAGAGGAACAAGAAAGACAGCAAAATAAATTCGGAAAAACGACGAAGAGAACAGGAGTGAACCACAAAACCAGAACTTTGTTCACGGTTAGGTCAATGAACCAGAAGGAAGATCAGCTTAAATAGTTACCTTGTCAGCAAGAGGATCAAGGTGAAGAACCAACAACAGAATTTATTCCCATGTACCCATCTAGCTACAAGGTATAGAGTGAAACTAAATTAGAAAGCTGAGCTTAACTCAGAAGAAGAATGGGGCATACACACCCAATCAGTTGCCCCAGAACCAACTAAGACTGTTAAGTTCTTGAACAAGTTATACACAAAATATTACTTTATCCTCAGTTAAGTATCTTAGTTTTAATTGATACAAATTTTAAGAAATAAAAAAAGACTGTTAAATCTTGTGATACTAAATTAAAAATATATGTAATATATTAAAATATCTTTTGAATTTTATGATTTTAAACCTACATGTTTGAAATGCCAACTTACTCTTTTTGGGACAGACCAAAAAGAAAAGTAAGATACTTAAATTGAGACGAATGGATAAGTTAGAGACGGTAATAAGTGATTAATAATCAGTAATCACTAATTACCAAAAACAAAATATGTAATCACTATATTATTGATTTTTATCAGATATTTTTTTTCCAATTTTTTTTTTTTTTTATATATAAGGAAGAATTACATGGCTTATGATATATTTATATATTTGCGATACATAAGGATAGTTTCACAAAATTACCAAACATAGCTACACTTTGAGTCTCATAGCAAATACCCTCCGCGAACGCATACAGTCTATCGCGTCTATATCCAACGCATTCATATAGCGAAATTGAGCGAAACTAAAATAATAGTTATGAATCGTAAATACGTAGTTTACGTATTTAGACTCTAAACTATATAATTATTTATGAAATTTCCTCTAAATTGAAAACAATTAAACAAAATTGACAATAAGCAAATGGATAAATTTATATTATGTTTGATTCGATATAATTTTAGTTCAAAACTTAACTAAATTGATTTGATTTTTGATTTTCACAAAAAATAGAGCAAACTGAATTATGAACACCCCTACTCATCTTGAATGCTGTTAAAACTTGTATCCAATTTTAATTTTGATAATATCAAAGGTAATTAAAAACGACTAGCGTAAAGAATCTTAAAATCAAGTAAAATTTATAACTATAAAATATATTTTTTTAAATAAAGGAAATTTGAAAGTATAGTTAATGAAGTATACTAGCTAAACTTAATGAATCTCACATTAACAAGTGGAACAATGTGTATAAAGATGGTAAAAAATGAGGATCACTAGCAAAAGTAAGTTAGTTATTAAGATATCTAAAAGTCGTTAACACAAAACAGGCCTTAAACTTCATACTCCATTCAAACTACATATATTAGTACACAAATATCGGATTAAATTTTCTCTTACCTTTGTCCCAATGACACGAGTCTTAACATCATTCAATCTACATCTAATTCTTTGAAATCTTCAATTGAAATACAAAATTGTCTGTTTTTTTCTATCTTAAAATTTAAAGTTGGATCAATTTCTTCACCTTCCCCTT
Source organism: Anisodus tanguticus (assembly GCA_034509755.1). Taxonomy (NCBI): domain Eukaryota; kingdom Viridiplantae; phylum Streptophyta; class Magnoliopsida; order Solanales; family Solanaceae; genus Anisodus; species Anisodus tanguticus. The sequence goes on from CM067557.1 coordinate 13,486,484, forward strand.
CTACATTACATACTTGGATATATTCATTTCTCTAAAAATTCTTTTTATTTGGAAGGAATTAGGAGAAATGAATACCAGGATTCAAGAATTTTAGTTGGTTTTTTTATTGCAAAAAAAAAAAAAAAAACAAATCGGAGGGAATAGGGAAGAATTTGATCAATTTTTATTATTGTTGAAGAAGATACAAAAAAAATGAGGAAAACTCAATTGAAATCCTCTAGGAGTTCTGTGAATGAGACAAGGACCCCTAACAAATATGATGATTCAGAGGGCTTGACCACCATTCTTAGAAGTGTTACTATGCATCCAGGTATACATAGGCGGGCAGATCCAGAATTTAACTTGATCGGTTTAACCTATTAGTTATTATCATTTAATTCACGTTTAAATTTATGGATTTTAAATATAATATTTATTGAAATTTTAGTAATTTTTCACGTAATTATTTATGTTATGTCTTAAATAGAGGTTCAGTTGAAAATACGCAATCATCTAGATATTTATAAGATCCTTTATATTGAGATTTTGTTTTAGATTATTGGAGACGTTGATCTCTTAACATTTCTGATGCATTAAGCCTTTTTGCCTTAATAATCAACATTTTACCACACGTAAAATGAGAGAAGATCGGTTAAGATAGTTTGGTCATGTCTTGCATCGACCTCTAGATGCATCAGATTATAGGTGGAAACCATGGTAAAAAAAGTGTTAACAAGGACGAGATAGACCTAAATTTCACGTGAAAGAAAATTATCTCGAAGGACCTACAATGTCTTGGTATCCATGCAGACCTAACAAAAAATAGGATGTGATCATAGTCTACATAGTCGATACTAATTAGCTGGGATTAAGTTTTAGCCATGTTAGCATGTTTATTCTAGGTACAATGTTTGTATTCTTGGTTACAATCTCCAGCGGAACTTAACCAAAAGTGCCTCTGGCCCGGATTTGCTTGAAGATTTTCCCAGTTTTTAGCTTGTTCTTGATTTTTTGTTTGACTAAATAGTGCATAAATGTGTTGAAATTTCGATATCTGAGCAGGGGTCAGCAAGCAGAAGATGATGGCTGAAGATATACTTAGATATGGCAATGTAAACATTTCAGCAGAAGTATTCACATTCCGCGAGTTGGCTCATGCGACAGACAACTTCAATCCTGAGTTTCTAGTTGGTGAAGGAGGATTTGGGAGGGTCTATAAGGGACACCTCAAAAGAACTAATCAAGTATGTCCTCGTTTTTTAATTGTGGTTATTAACTACTAATAGAACAACTGTTTCAGTTTCTTCATCAAATGTGTTTTGTGTCCCCAGGTTGTTGCTGTCAAACAACTTGACAGGAATGGAGTTCAAGGGAACCGGGAATTTCTTGCAGAAGTCTTGACTTTAAGTCTTGTTAACCATCCAAATCTTGTCAATCTGATAGGGTATTGTGCTGATGGCAACCAAAGAATTCTCGTCTACGAATTCATGCACAATGGATCTTTAGAAGATCATCTTCTTGGTATGCATAACTTTACTAGAGTCTATTTTCCTTACACCATTGAGATGAACTTGAAAAACATCACTAAAGTGTATCAATAAAGTGCTTTCACAAGCTTACTTATAACATCTTCTATAAAATTTGTCAAAGTTGGTTGGAGACATACTTACTAATTGTTGAAGTGTGTGACCATCTCATGTAAAAGCTTGAGTTGTTAGAGAGAGCACGCTATTACTTTTTTTTTTCATGGGCCAAACACGTGGAAATTCTTTTTGATAATGGTGGCGGTAGGATTGGATCCCAGAACCTCTGAGTGCTCTAATATCATGTTGAAGTGTGTGGTCATGTCATCTAAAAACTTAAGCAGTTAGAGAGCGCATATTTTACTTAATTATATTCTCAACACTAATTCATCTGCTCCTCAGATTTGCCATCAAATAAGAAGCCATTGGATTGGTATACCAGAATGAAGATAGCTAAAGGCTCAGCGCAAGGGCTAGAATACTTGCACGATATCGCTAATCCTCCCATAATATATCGCGACTTCAAAGCATCCAACGTATTATTAGACGAGTCCTTTATTCCTAAGCTCTCAGATTTCGGTCTTGCAAAGTTAGGTCCAGCGGAAGGCGAAGATCATGTTTCTACAAGGGTAATGGGGACCTATGGATACTGTGCACCAGAGTATGCTATGACAGGACAGCTTACATCTAAATCTGATGTATATAGTTTTGGAGTTGTTCTATTGGAGATTATTTCAGGGAGAAGAGCTATTGATAATACAAGATCACCAGAGGAGCAAAACTTGATTTCTTGGGTTAGTTGATAAAGTTTCTAGCTTTCTTTAACTCTTTCATTTCTTGAATAAACTTAATAGCTTGGCATACCTAAAAGGACTTATCCTGGATAATATAACAATGATAAGACAACCCTTTCTTCCATTACTTTTGCTATCCCTGAGATGTTTTACTGCAATCTAGATATTTCTTCTGTTTTTCTTTTACCTCGGATCGTTTAAACACTGAAGTTTGTGGTGTCGAATTTTCGTCTTCCTAACAAAACTTTGGTTAATGTACAATCTCAGTATTTTTTGGTAGAAGTACAATAGTGCATTATAGGGACCATAATTCTCACCGAGGCTAGACTAGGCCGGCCCCGCCCCTAAATTTTCAGTAGGGAATTAGGATGCTAGCCGGTGCCTCACAAGGGGGGGGGGGGGGGGGCGAATTGGTTCAATCCCGTGGGAAACACTTTTTACTTTTAACCTTGAAGGTTTGCCCATGGGGAAAGCAGGGGTTGAAAGTTCAAGATCACCCATTTTCAAGGTCATTGGGTGTAATTTCCTACCCTACTTAGTGATCGAACCTGCCCACTTGTCATGTATAATTAGAGACATAGTCCAAGATGAAGAGCATAAATTTGATTATTGTTATGTTGAATCATTTACTAATATTTGCCAAACACATGGCATATATATTGGGATTTAAGTGTTATATACTGAATATGTGATGGCAGGCTAGTTACCATTTTTATCTCTTTTGCAGGCCAAACCACTTTTTAAAGACAAGAACATGCTCACTGAAATGGCTGACCCGTCGCTTGGAGGAAATTACCCTGTAAAGGGACTACGTCAAGCTCTTGCTATTGCAAATATGTGTCTCCAAGAAGAAGCCAACACGAGACCTCTGATTAGTGATGTTGTTACAGCTCTTGAGTACTTAGCCATGCAAAGAGATGATGAAGACACATTAATTACAACAGAACTAGAGGATAGTGCTTGTTCTGATGAGTTGTGTCTCAAGGACTTAACAACAGAAACTAATTGTGTGTCATAAGATGAAGTACTCTTTGTGTCATGTTTACCATTTTTTCTCCAGCCAAGAAAGGCAGAAAAAAGACAGCCTTTTAGCTTATTGCTGATTGTAGACTTCTGTACTTTTTGATGTTTGAGATATACAAAAGATTTTGAGTTTTGGTAAGAAATTCTAGTTCTTGAATTCCAAACAACAACAACCACCACCCAGTGTAATCCCACAAGTGCGATCTGGGGAGGGTGGTATGTACGCAGACCTTACCCCTACCTTATAAAGATAGAGAGGTTGTTTCCGATAGACAGTTCTTGAATTCCAAACAACATAAAGAATTCGGAAACAAAGAGTAGAAGCTAAAGAAAGCTGATAGATCGAAGCTCTATCAGACCGTTGGTTCAGAATGAGTGTGATCTTACTACATGTGTATGTTTAAAATACCTTTTTGCATATGTATACATAGTTCGAGCAGAAAGTACAGGTTCAGTTAAAGCCACAAAACCTGTTCTAAATCCACCTGTGTCACTGAACCGGACCATTTCCTTCTTCTTATGGCTCTCAGATACTTCCACCATAGAACACATTGCGGGTAGATAACCTCCATTGATTCTCCTCTTCTTTTTCCATTTCATCGAACAAGACTCGAAACTAGGCCAACAACTGCAACCACTGGAATCAATTTTAGTATAATTAGTCTTGTGAGATTCAATAAAGGCCCAGTTACATTCCAATTCAGGTGCTCCTCCTCCTCCAACAACGACGACGATGAAAGGGAAGTCTTGGAGCAACGGCAAAGTTGAGAAGTTGTTATCGTGTGACCTATAGGTTAAAAATTCGAGCCATGGAATCAACCACTAAGCGGCCCTTCCCTAACCCTACGTGAGCGCTAAATGCTTCGCGCAACCAAGCTATCCTTTTTCTCAACAGAGCTTTGTGAAGGCTTCTTGTTCATGTGAATAAAAATGGTAGTTTCAGTTTTAGTTATTGTTGGGATTGGATTGTTTTAGCTTTGAGTAAGGAGAAACTATTCCCTTGAACTAATAATTATGGACATGCTTTAGTTAAAAGCTAAGGGTCTTGCATAGTTATGTTTAAAAAACAAGTACTTGTCAAGAAGAAAATTTGGGGTAAACAATGTGTTGTGTTTGTGCTCTTGGTCAATCAGTAAATTTCCATTCTTTACCTAATCTTTTGCAGTGCAACAATCAGGATAATTTGAATATAGAGCCAATTTGGCTTAACTGATTAGAAGTAGCTGATATGCATTATTTTTTATAAATAAGCAGTAGTACGTGCTCCGATAGAATTATTGAAGTTGATAATGAGTAAGCTAAGATTTAAAAATTGAAAAGTTATTCCCAACAAATGTCAAACTCTGATACAACAAGTAGTTGCATATTTGGAAGTTTTCCAAAGGTACCAACAAATGTTATAAGAAGAAATAAGTGAAATAACCTACAACACCAACAACAACGCTAAATCCCAAGCAAGTTGGAGTCAATATATAAATCTTTATAAATCTTTATGTTCATGTCGCTCCATTTAATAAGCCTGTTTCAGTTCATTGCAATTACAATAGCTGAAAAATATTTCTGCTCATTTGATACATTTCTCTCATCAAAAGTCCTGGCTCTTTGCAGCTAAATCAAATACTTGCTCCAGCTCCTGCTTTACTTTATTACCAGCAAAAATAAAATTAACAGCATTCCTAGCCAGCTGGAACATCTCTCTTTTGTATACCTTCATAATGTAAAATGAGAGTTAGAGAGAGCATAATCTAAAACCCGACTAGGTATGTTTGCATTAAGGAATACATATCAAAACTAGAAGAGGCAAGGCTATACTCGCCCGATACGCTGGTAGAGAACACCCCTGAGTCATCAGTGCAGAGGACAATTGGATGTCCACTATTATATAAATTGGCTGCAAGTCAAAACTAAAGTTATGCCCTTTATTTGAAGTAGTTAGAGGGTGTTTGACTAAGCTCATAAGCATTTTTTAAGCTTATTTACGTGTTTCGTAAACACCCAAAGTGCTTATAAGCCAAAATCAGTTAAAAGACAAATTAGTCATCTCTAACTTATGATTTTTCAGCTTATAAGCAGTTTTGGTTTGACAAATCTTTTACTATTTTATCTTTAATATTTTTTCTACTTTTCCAAATACATTTCACAAAACAAAACTCCTAACATCCTCTTCATCGTTCATCTTTTCATTACAAGGATACTTCAAAATTTATAATTTTCTATAAAAAATTTAAGGGTATTTTAGTTATATTAACAAAAGAACAGCTTATCAACATTTTTATCAAACACAACAACTGCTTATTAAGCATGCAAATGTTTATTTGAAAAATAAATTTTCCAAACAGGCTCTCAGTATCATAAGAAATTTCTCAAAGATCACGGGTAACAACAGGACAGTCCGACAGTGGATTGAAGGTTTACGTTTCTGCTTTTCGTTAGATATAGATTCAGCACAAAACGCAATGTAGAGAGAATCAGAAACCTCACCAAAATGATGAATATCCAGAGAAGATATTGTTTCAGTCCTGATGCTGGAAGTCAAGCAAATTTCAACCTACAATGACATAGAAGACCAAATGTGACAAAACTAGAACGTTAATCCATCATCAAAACATGGCAAATACGCGGGGGTACCAAGGAAAAGGAGGAATATTGTAAGACTTTGAAAGTATTTTCCTCAATGTATTCATCCTTAAAGGGCACAATATATACACCATATACATGTAATTAGGAAGAGCCAATTATGCCTAATCTTCCTAATTAATGCCTAATAATCTTCTACCTAATTAACATAATATTCCTAATTAACATTTTACTACCTACCATATATAAAATGATACTACATTAATACATAATAATAATATGATTTACATAATATTCTAACACTCCCCCGAAGTCGAAGTTGGAGGGCGGTGAATGCTGAGACTGTCTCTAAAATCTTCAAATAATATCAGCGGAAGTCCTTTTGTGAAGATATCTGCGATTTGATGACGCGTTGGGACATGCAGCACCCGCACTTGTCCGCGAGCCACCTTCTCGCGTACAAAATGAATATCTAACTCAATATGTTTAGTGCGTTGATGGTGGATGGGATTCCCTGAGAGATAGATTGCACTAATATTATCACAGTATACTATTGTTGCAGTCGGAATAGGGCAATGAAGTTCAAGTAACATGTTCCGAATCCAACATGAGTCAGATACAACATTGGCAACAACACGATATTCTGCTTCAGCACTTGAGAGTGATACCGTGGCCTGCCTTTTTGAGGACCATGAGATTAAATTGTCACCAAGGAAGACGTAATACCCGGAGGTGGATCGTCTTGTATCCGAACATCCTGCCCAATCTGCATCAGTGTAAGTAACAAGTTTGAAAACAGAGGACGGGTATAGATGTAATCCATACTCCAGAGTACCATGAATATATCGCATAATGCGTTTCAGAGCATGCATATGTTCCTCCATTGGATTATGCATGAATAGACACACTTGTTGCACTGCATATGTAATATCTGGCCTGGTGAATGTGAGATACTGTAAAGCTCCTGCTAGGCTGTGGTATAACGTCGGATCAACAAAAGGTTTGCTAGAAATGGCACTCAATTTTGACTTTGTGTCGACCGGAGTTGCCGAAGGTTTGCAGAAAGACATCCCAGCTCATTCCACGATTTCTGATGCATACTTCTTCTGGGAGAAAAATAATCCACATGTATGTCGTGTCACAGCAATTCCTAGAAAGTAGTGTAGTGGGCCAAGATCTTTCATAGCGAATTCAGAACTAAGTTGTGACATGATATTCTTGCGAAGAGAGTCTGAAGATGTTGTTAGAATAATATCATCCACATATAGAAGAAGATAAGCGGTATGATTACCCTAACGATAAATAAACAAGGAATTATCTGAACGGCTGTGCGAAAAACCCACGTGCGACACAAAATCTGCAAATTGCTTATACCAAGCCCTGGGGGCCTGCTTCAGGCCATATAATGATTTGTTAAGCAAACACACATGGTTGGGACATTTAGGATCCTTGTATCCCAACGGTTGGTGCATGTATACAGTCTCATTAAGGTGTCCATGGAGGAAGGCATTTTTGACATCCAATTGATGAAGTGGCCATCCTTTTGAGAGAGACAAGCTGAGAACTGTTCTAATAGTTGCAGGTTTGACCACTGGACTGAATGTTTCCCCGCAATCTACACCAACTTGATGTATCTTCACGGGTTTTATGCCGCTCAAAAGTTCCATAAGATTTTTTTATGCCTGAAAATCCACATAGATCGAATTATATTAGCATTAGATAGACGAGGTACTAAATCCCATGTCCTGTCTGTAATTAGAGCATGATATTCATCATCCATGACCATTTTTCAATTCGGGTATTTTAGAGCAGACACTGGATTACGAGGCAAAGGTGATTTCAAGACCTGGGTGTGAAGACTATATTTGGCATTGGGTTTGACAATTCTATGTTGACTACGGGTGACCGGACGGTTTGTTGGGCCAGACTGGACGTCACTGACTGAGGGTCCAGTGGGCTGGATTGCTGGAGCTGGAATTTGGCCCGTAGTGGTGGACTGGCCCAATCCGCTGGACCATGCAGATTGTGCGGTAGTGGGACTGGGCCTCGGAACTGAAGGCCCAAGCTGCTGCATTGAAATGTCAGTCAGTTGGGTCATCGATCGTTGGCCCAATGGGCCTGAATTACGGTGTCCACCACTAGCAATAGGTACTGAGCTGTGAAAAAAATGTGTTAGATACGAAAGCTTATCATCATCCAAAAAATCATAGTTATGAGTCCCTGTGGCATGTATCTTAGCAAATGAAAAATTGTTTCATCAAAGATTACATGACGACTTATAAAAATTCTTTTGGAAGAAATGTCGTAACATTGGTAACCACGATGATGAGTAGGATATCCCAAGAAAACACATGGAGTAGACTGGGCTTGAAGTTTTGTAATTGTGGTGGATGGAAACAGGGGGTAGCAAAGACAACCAAATACTCTTAAGTGATGATATGTGGGCTCTCGTAAATAAAGAATTTTTAGAGGAGCTTGGTATGATAGGTTTTTATGAGGAAGGACATTCAACAGGTAAGTGGACATTTGGAGTGCATGATGCCAAAATACAGGGAGAAGTGAAGCATGAGAAAGAGATGTTCTAATAATATTGTTAATAGTTCTAATTTTGCGTTCTGCTTTCCCATTTTGTGATGAAGTATGAGGACAAGACAGACGAAACTGAAGACCATTTGTTTTGAAAAAATCCCAAAATTGTTTATTGTCAAACTCCCCCCCATTGTCACATTGAATATTTTTGATATCACGTTCAAATTGAGTTCGGATGAATGCTCTAAAAGTGAGAAAAGTGGAAAACACTTGTGATTTTTTCAACAAAAGGAATGTCCACAAATAATTAGAGTAGTCATCAAGTATAAGCAAATAATATCTATGACCAGAAGAACTCAAAACAGGTGATTTCTAAATATCACAATGTAAAATATCAAATGGCAAAAGAGTGCATGAAGTAGAGGAAATAAATGGCAACTTAACATGTTTACCAAGTGTGCAAGAATGACACTTATTTAGAGTCCGTGTTTGGGTACAAGAAATAAAATTATTTTATTTAAGAGAAGCCAAAACAGCCTCTCCCGGATGTCCCAAACGTTGGTGCCATAAAGATGGTGCCAAGGCTGCAAAAACATAAGAAAACTTGGATTGTTGTGTTGGCGGATTTATTGGATAGAGCTCCCCCTTGCTATCACATCTCATGAGAAGCTTCCCCGTCTGAAAATCATGCACGGAAAAACCAAAGGGGTCAAACCGGACAGATACCCAATTATCAGTTGTAAACTTTCTAACAGAAACCAAGTTTTTGATTAATTTGGGAGCATGAAGGACGTTCTTTAAAATTAGGGGTGGGTTTGGTAGTGACAATTTGCTAGAACCATAACCTTTTATTGGAATTGAATGGCCATTTCCGACAATTATTCCATTATCATTACTCAAATTAAAATAAGACGAGAGATTACCTTGGGAGGATGTCATATGGGACGTCGCTCCGGAGTCCATATACCAATTTGAATCTGGTGGATTAAGTCCAAGAGTGTGCATGACATATTCAATTTTCGTGGGGTGGGCCCCTGTTAAATGGGCCTCATGCCACTGGGTCGGCTGAGGCCCACTGCTACTGTCTGTGTTAATAGACCCAGCGAAATAGGCCTGCTAGGCCTGTTGCTATTGCTTCCAAATTGGCCCAAAGTACCCACTGTTTTGTTGTGGCTGGCCAGTGGGCCTTTGGGGCTGCCTGACCCAATTGCCTGTTAGGGCTGGGCTGGGTGGTATAGCCCTTGGCCACTGCGAGCCGTTGGGGTGCTGCCACTGTCCTCCACCCCTGCCGCTGGGCTGCTGTCACTATCCGCACCCCTGCCGTCGTGCTGCTGCCACTGTCCACCACCGGAGTTGGTGTTGCCGCCATTACCGCCGCCACCGAATTTCGATGGCCTCCACCTTTGTTATTTCCGCGATTTCCACCCTTATTTTTATTGTTATGACATCCTTTTTGTCCCTTATTTTATTGAGAAAGGTCAAAACAATTACCATCATTCGAAAGAGTGGCAATCATGGCGAAATTTGAAGTAGTTGAGGCCTTTTTCACCAAGCCTGACTCTTCGAGTACAAGCATGGACCTTGCTTGATAAAATTGTGGTAGAGGATTACTTTGACGGATTAGAGTTCCCACGCCATTATACGCGTCGGTGAGACCGGCGACCAATTGTAAGACTAATCGATTATTAGTAACCGGTGAACCAACGTTTCTTAATTGATCGGCCAACACTTTGAGTCGTTGACAATATGTAGAAACATTAGGGAAGTCCGCCATGTCAATGGTTGAGAACTCATGTTCCAATGTAACAACGCGAGAGTTTTGGTTATCTTGAAAAATATCTCGCAAGCGTTCCCACGCCGCCATGGCTGTTGAATCCGGTTCCATTATCGTATGCAACAAGTCAGTGGAGATTGTTGCATAAATCCAACCAAGGACTGTGGCATCAAGTATATCCCACAATTCCTTGTCTGCATCGTTTGTTATGTCTTTCCCTTTACCATATTTTGGAGGAATTATATGATGAAGAACTTTGTGAGCACGACAACATATTTTGAATAATTTCGCCCAAGTCGCATAATGAACGATTTCCATTTCTAGTTTGATGGAAACATGTGTTTTGATGTTTGAGACATCAAGGGCAGGGTGAAAGGATGATTTGGTTTCAGACATAATTGGTTGTGATGAAGGATAATCAATAATGGAGTAAGAGAGAAAAAAAAAAGTTGAGGAAATTTTTGGCCAACTAGGGTGTTCTAAGGAGGAAGATGACCGAAAAATTGAAAGAAAATAAACTAATTTTGGATATTTCCTTCAGCTCTTGATACCATTCACCAATGATAGGATTGCCGGAAAGGTCAATACCCACTACTCCCAAATGTCTCATTTCCAGAGCAAGCTTAACCTTCACAAACCACAAAGAAATTATCAAGCCTTGGACTTTTAAGCTATAAATAAAACTTCAGCCTCTTTATGCATCATATTCAGAAACATACAGTTTCCGTTGCAGCTACTGTGGTTTCACGACGATCAATACTGAGTAGAAGTCTTGACATATATTTTATTTTTTTCAGTTCCATTGCTTGCACAACCATTGCTCCGAGCATAAATACCGGCATTAGCAGGACAATCAAAATTAGGTTCACTGAAAATATCAACTTCGACGGTAGTAACAGCCCTTATACCCTCCAAAACCGCTTCCATGTACGACTTCTTGTTCATCCCTTTGGAGACATTTTTCTGCATTCAGAAAAGACATAAATAAAAAATTAGATCTATACATAATAAATGTTCTAACACACAATATGAGCTTAGCCACAGGCTGTTATAGATGTGAAGAGTTCTAGATTCGCACCTAATAAAAGCTTTAACAGACACTATGAACTTAGCCACAATAACATAAAAGTCATACCTAGATAATAAAAAAGATCAGCACCTAGGATAACTAAAAGGGCACATGATCCTAGAGACTTAAACATTAAGTTTACTATTTCCAACAACATCAAGTTTCTTATCGTATTTTTATCCGATCTTTGCTCGAAGTCTTCACTTTCAATATCGCACCCATGTCGACACAACATGGGTGTGGATCCCATCCGTACCGGATATGGTCAATGATTTTGGATACTTAAGACCAAAATCAATAGAGAAGTTCGAGACATACAAAAGCTAATGTGAAATAATAATTTAGGCATATATTTTTTTATCGTTAAAAGAAATTTGTATTAAACATAATAACATATATTATAAAAGATGCACTATATATTTTGTAATATTTAGTGTTATATTATTATAGTAGAAACAGAATTCTTGTTATATTAGAATTTTACATTGTACACATAATATATATTTATATTAATGAGAAAAACTATCCAAAAAAATTAATACAATTTAAAAGGGTATCAGAAGCCTAAACCCTATTCTATTTTTCGCTCCGGATGAACATGATTCTCTTCTTCCAGAAGACGATTTTGCATCAAACTTTTGTTTTCTTTTCTCTTCTTTCTAGAAAGCCCTGCAAATTGTCTGCTTTGTTTCTCTTCTTTTCAGAAGATTGTTTTCGGCTAATTGTCCTTTCTTTTCTTTTCGTTTTGTTGTTTCCACCAAATCCTTTTCTCTTCCTTTATCCAAATTAATCCACTATAATAACTCCTCCCAAAGCAGCCTCGACCTCCTCCGTCGTCAATCCTATCACACCCACATCATCTTTTTCACCCTCTGTTCATCCCGCACTCACTGTAACCAATATTAAGAAGAATTAAAATATAAGAAACATATGTATTTAAATTAATTGAGAATTTAAATACTTTAAATTTGATGTAAGAATTCTACAATTATAGGTTATTTCGTGAATTACCTATTGTTAGTGATAATATAAGGCTTTAATTGATGAAGAATTTGTCTAAGCTTCCAACAAAAAGGAATTCAATAGCTTTCTTTAAAGGTTCTCTAAGAACAATTTACTCTTCTATCTCACCCTAACTAGCAGTAGGTTGATGCTCTTCATCATCAACACTTTCCTTGTCATCTTCTGCATTCACTGTCTTTTGTTCTTCCACTCCAATCACTTGTGCAATAATTTCTTCATTATTGTAAGTTTCAATAATTGAAAGTGTTGTGTCAAATTTCATTTAAGTGGTAGCATCCATTATTTGATTGGTTTATAAGATGAAATTTGGGCTATAAGTGATGACACACTAGCGATATCCTTAACAAATTTTAAGTTTTTACTATTAAAAACATTGAAGTTGTCATCTATAGGTAGGATTTCTCTATTTTTTCAATAATGGAGAATGGCAGAGGTCTTAACATCATTCCATGCTTCTACAAGAATGTTAATTGCTTATCGTAAGTTGAACTTGTTGTCATTAGATATCATTTCATACTTGAAATTTACTATGTACATGACATTAATGATGATTATCATAAATATTTTAATGTTTTATGTTTGTACATAATATATTTCTTATAAAATATTATTACACAATATTTGATTATGATTGTTATAGAGAGATAATTTTATAAAGAGTGTACCGCTATAATGATGTTATTATTATGAGTAGAATATTATTATATAGAAGTAAAAATATAATATGAAAAAAATATGTTAAGATCGTATGAGTGAAATGTTGTTATAAGAAAAGACACTTAACAGTGAAATGTTGCTATAAGAAAGGACACTTATAGTGAAATTTATAGTGAAATGTTGTATGACAATTATGGAGAAGTTTGAAACTAAAAATAGTCTTTTAAATTCTTTTTTCCGAAACAAATAATTGAAAAGGAATGCGAATAACTAGCAAAGATGTGTGATTATAATCTGCAATACATTAATATGCAAAAATGGCTACAAACTAGGCGGTATTTTAGCAACATGGCTGGCTATGGAAACCAAGAATATGTTTCTCCACTTTCCTCTCCTCCAATGTCCTCCGTATTCTTCATATTTTCTCCATCACTTTTACTTGTGTCAACAGTTGAATCAAGAACATGGATTTACCTTTATCTATTCCATAAAAGGTACATACCCTTTTTTATTTATGCTGCAAAGGTGCAAACTTTATGTCTTTTGGGGGTTCAAAATTACCCATAACAGTTGAATCAAGAACATAAATTTCTCCTATTATATAAAGGGTGTAATCCTTCTTACATATATGCTGCAAAGGTGCAAACTTTATGTCTCTTTTGGGTTTCACCATTGCCCAGAACAGTTGAATCAAGAAAACAAAGTTTTCTTGTTATATAAAGGATGATACCCTTTTTATTATGTTGTAAAGGTGCAAACTTTATGTCTTTTTGGTGTTTCAACATTAGCCAACAGTTGAATCAAGAACACAAATTTCTCTTATTATATAAAGGGTGGTAACCTTCTTTAATGTATATATGTTGCAAAGGTGCAAACTTTGTCTATTTGGTGTGTCACCATTAACCAGAACAGTTGAATCAAGAACACAAATTTCCTCTTAGTATATAAGGGGTGATACCTTTTTTTTATTTTTTTAATTTATGTATGCTGTAAATGTACAAACTTTATGTCTTTTTTTGGGTTTCACCCTTACCCAGAACTGTTGAATCAAGAACATAAATTTTGCTTATTATATGCCAATAAAAGGTGGTACCCCCTTGGCTCCTTCTTGTTTTGTATGTGCATGCAATTTGCAAATGTGTATACTTTTAGGTGGGATTTTATCCTTTGTCTTATGTAATGATGTTATTTGTTGGATAATAAAATAGACCAAGCATCTCAATTGCCTTTTAGAGTAGCTTTTTCCTTAATTGTTCACCTGTAATGAGGCAATATAACAAAAGTTCCCTTTGATAGCGGTGTTAATCTCCAATTTGTTTGTCATTATCCCACATTTCTCCTTTTCTTTCTTTCCCTTTTTGGGGTTACAAAAATGTGGTGGTTGGAAGTAAGAGTGAGTATTGAAATGATGATAGTTTGAAAATGTGAGAGGGAAGCATGGGTTGGTGTAATCATTTGAACAACTATTTGTTATTATTCTGCTTTTACCCTTTTTCTTTCTGTTTGAAACTTGTGGGAAAAATCTGATCTCCCAACAATTTTTTTCTTTCTAATGAGATTAAGGCGTGGCCAATGCATTCTTTCTTGTGCCTTCTACCACATAGTAATCTTCTTGCTTCCTCATTCTTCTTGTTCCTTTTCTTGGCATCCTTTTAGTTTTCTGAAAGTTTGGGTGTTTATAGCTTGGTTTAATGCAAGCATAGTTCAATGGAACAGGTCGAATTGAACGAAGTGGATGTTGATGATTTGCGATAGCGGGCCCCTATTAGTTTAGGATTGAGGTGTAGTGATTTCCATAGAATGCAAGCATAGTTGAATGGAATGGGTCAAATTGAACAAAATGGATGTTGATGATCTGTATTAGCGAACCCCAACTAGTTTGGGATGGAGGTGTAGTAGTTTCTGTTAATGAATGTGAGCATAGTTGATGAGAATGAATGATAAGGTTTTATTGGTTAACACTGCCATTCTTGAAACCTTTAGCAATGTGGATTGTTTTGGTTATTCTTAGGCAAGATTTAATCTTGATATTCCTCCTATGCTGAATGCAAGCATAGTTGAACTATGCTTCTTGCTTCCTCATTCTTCTTGTTCCTTTTGTTGGCATCCTTTTCGTTTTCTGAAAGTTCAGTTGTTTATAGATTCGTTCAATGCAAGCATAGTGGAGTGAAACGGGTCAAACAGAACGAAATGGGTGTTGATGATTTGTTTAGCGGACCCCAACTAGTTTGGGATTGAGGTGTTGTAATTTCTGTTAATGAATGCGAGCATAGTTGAATAGAACGAGTCAAATTGAGCAAAATGGATGTTGACGATCTGTATTAGCTAACCCCAACTAGTTCGGATTGAGGTCTAGTAGTTTCCGTTAATGAACAAGCATAGTTGATGGGAATGAAATTCATTAGTTCTCGCTGCCATTCTTGAATTCTTTAGCAATGTGGGCTGTTTGGTTATTCTTAGGCAAGATTTCATCTCGATATCTGCAATGGTTCCTCCTATGCTGAGTGCAAGCATAGTTGAACTATGCTTCTTGCTACCTCATTCTTCTTGTTCTTTTCCTTGGCATCATTTTAGTTGTCTGAAAGTTTGGTTGTTTATAGATTTGTTGAAGCAAACATAGTGGAGTGGAATGGGTCGAACTGAACGAAATGGATGTTGATGATTTATGTTAGTGAACCCCAACTTGTTTGGGATTGAGGTGTAGTAGTTTTCCGTTAATGAACAAGCATAGATAACGGGGATGAATGATAGGTTTTTATCAGTTCATGCTGCCATTCTTGAATCGTTTGGCAATGTGGGTAGTTTTGGTTATTCTTAGGCATGATTCGAACTTCATATCCTTCATGGTTCCTCCTATGCTTAAAACTTTTGAACTACTTCAACATTGGTACAACTTTTCACTCTATTAGATTGTATAAGATGTAAGATCTTAGGATAGATGATAGGACGATTGAATTGTCATCACGAATTAACTTGCAACTTTCTTGAAATCATCGTTTGAATTTCTCTGCTACATTCTGCTATGAATGATAAGGCTGCGTACGATAGACCCTTGTGGTCCGGCCCTTCCCCGGGCCCCGCGCATAGCGGGAGCTTAGTGCACTCGGCTGCCCTTTTACTCTGCTATGAATGATATGCAACTTGATATATTTGTTGTTTTTGAGTGCATTATGTGATGAGATGGAGTAGCTTCCTTCTTGCTGAATTTACCTATCTAATGCTTGGACTTATCTAAATTACTAATAGCCTGTGATATTATAAGTCAAATCCTTTGTGCTGACTGAACTCTACCAAAGGAGTTGAGTTAGAGCCCCAAGTCTATGTTGCTCGGACTCTCCGAAAAAGCCGATGAGTGCGTGTCGGATCCTCCAAAAGTAGTGTTCTTTTGGAGGATCCGACACGGTTACGGCAGATGTTTTGGAGAGTCCGTGCAACATAGTCTAAAACAGATTGTCAAATGCTAATCGTGATTTCATTCTATCTGGCTAACTTTTAGACAAAATCAATTTGCAGTGAATTTAGCTTGTCTCTATGTTTCATGTCATATTGTGGTCAGTTTACTTAATTTCCTTTAACCAAACCCTTTTCATACCAGCAGCTGGAATCAAATTTTGAATCCTGAAGTTATGCCTATAACCCTCTTTAGATTACGTTCTTCTTTTTGTGTGTGTGTGGTAGGGGTGGGGGGACGTTGATAAGATCCATCCATTATATCTTCATGCACTTTTTTTTTTTAACTTCATAAGCTTGGATTCTGTCGCAGCTTCATTTATTTGTGTAATGTACTTCCATTAGCAATTTCTCATAGAGCAGAATGCACTTCTGTTCCTAATTTTATCTCACAGAACTAATGAATTCAGGCTGATGAAGATAAAAGTAATTGGCACAGAAAGAGGCTAGATGAGGAGCCAGCATGGTCCCACAATTCTCCTCACGTAATTTCACAGTTTGCTCAGTGCTTTAGTGAGTGCAAATTATTTTTCTAAGTTACCACCTAAAATCTGTATTATTTTTGCCTACAATTCGAAAAGTTTCTCCTAGGTAGTGCACTGGACTGTATTTTAATCATTCAAATCATTCTTTTTTTGTTAAATTCATAGTACAACAAATATGTGTTTTTAAGATGTCTGTGCTTCTTATACATTGCAATTTTTACGATCATCTAAAGAGAAACCGTTTTTCTTAATAACCATTGCCTAATTAGGATAAGGCAATGAGCATGGTACATGATAGACTATTGCATGGAGCAAATATCGGAAGAACAACGCGAAGCATAGTGAAAAGAACGAATTCGATATGAACTTCAAGAAGCACCTCTTAGATTCTTTTTTTGTTTTGACTGCTGTTCCCTCAAGTTAATATGCTAAGTGACTAATGTGTACATTTCCATTGTTATTTGTTCGTTTCATTTATCAATATTTTTTATGGTTGTAGCTAATGCTATGGTTGGACCACGAGCATGGATAGGAGGAATCTTCAACCGCTCGAGCAATAAACGGTTTGGAAGTGATAAATATCTTAACTACCCTTTAACTCCTCTTCAGGTAAACCAGATTACCATATTGGCCTTTGAGTTTATCTAACCTTTTACCTCTATTTCGTGTCTATCCAAGTTATATAGGCTTCTTTTGAGCCTATCTGGTTGAATTAGTTCCTTTGTCGAAGTGGTTCTTTCTGTTGGTAGAAATTTGTTGAGACTATCACGGATTTTCTTTTTAACTTCCCTTTGTAATTTATATCTTCTTAACATTGTGAATTTGCATATATATTTAATTTCTTCCAGGAACAAAGCTTACACATGCTTCAAGAACGGCTAGGAGTACCTTTTGACGAAACACGCCTAGATCATCAAGTATTTCCAAAATGCTTGTTCTATTTCTCTTTCATGCTAATTTCGGTTCATAGTTACCATGAAACACTAATCCCTTGGAGATAGTGAAATTGCAACTTGCTACAGTCATGTAAAGGCATTTTTTATAAGGGACTTGGAATATATTTGTTGATCCAAGTTATCTACCTTTTGTTTTACAATTTATCAGTAACATATTTTTTTAAAATCTTTTGTACTGGATAGACGTATTTATCATAATAATAATTAAAGAATTATATTATACTAGTTATATTCCCATAACAGCTTTGCCCCAGGCATTACGGGAATATTACAAAATATTCTCTCTCTGATTTCATGGGAAAGCACCGACCTCACCATTTTATTACATCTGATCTTTATGATAATATCAATATTTTTTTATCATATCAGAGTAGTAACTTAGTTTATAAAAGTTGGAAAATTTGTAACTCTGCGTGCATTGTTTTTTTCCGGATTTTGTTTCTAACTGTACCTGCATCTCTTTTGAATTATAGTCTAATTTATTTTTTCTGGTTACAACCTGTATTTTAGAACATGCCTAACTCCAATTTTCAGGAAGCTCTTCAAGCTTTATGGAATGCAGCATTTCCAAATGTTAAGCTTAAAAGTCTGATCTCCGAGCAATGGAAAGAAATGGGCTGGCAAGGAGCAAATCCGTCAACTGACTTCAGGTCAAGTTCAGCCTTTGAGATGCTAAATGTTTTGTCAAGACATGTCCATACTTTTGTCATCGTTCGTAGGACGAAATGTGTAAGACCTCTTGGAAAGAGGAGATCCGTTTTTGTATGTCAACTGTGAATAAACTTTATTATGTGTCCCACACAACTGACACTAGTTATGTGAGGCTTCTTTTTGTCTCACACGTTGGTGGACCCAAATCTTACATTTTTGGTTCCAAACTTTTGGTCCATCAGCTTGTGAGACAAAAAGAAGCCTCACACAACTAATGTCAGATGTGTGAGACACAGAATACATTTTTTCGTCAACTGTAACAATTAACAGAGTAGGTTTGCTTTGTCATCTCTAGAGAAAAAGGTATCCCACTATTCATTTGCAATGCTCGTCTAGTGGCACTTCTATAACCATCAAGTAGATAAGTAAGGATTAGAAAAAGGTGATTCATGGCCTTGTTCGCTTTTGACACTGTTAAAATATCCCAATGTAAAGTAATACTCCCTCTGTCCCAATTTATGTGACTCTTTCCTTTTTAGTCAGTCCCAAAAAGAATGACACTTTTCTAAATTTAGTAACATTATAACTTTAAACTTCTCATTTTACCCTTAATGAGATGATGTACAACCACACAGATATCCATGGCTTATTTTAGACCACAAGTTTAAAAAGTCTTTCATTTATTCTTAAACTAGGTGTCTAGTCAAACACCATCACATAAATTGGGACATGTGCTTGAATGCATATCTCAAAGGAATATCTCCATAACTTCTGGCTTGTAATTTACTTTAGTAGTCTAAGATATTGATCTCATTTGAAAAGTCTTCTTTGGTGTAGGGGTTGTGGATTTATTTCGCTCGAGAATTTGCTGTATTTTGCAACAAGATATCCGGTATGATTATTCGGCTGTTCTGCAAAGAGCTTAAATTGCTCAGTAGGATAAGTGTTCATAGTATGAATGTCACATAATAATCATAACTAATTGTGTTATTCAAAATCAAGGCTTGTTTTCATAGGTTGCTTTACAAGCAAAGTGGATCGAGATTAATGTTTGCAGTTGCCGGGATTAATGTTACATTCATGTTGATTCAGATGCTGGACTTATTCTCAGGTGGATAGTGTAACTGCAAATTTACATTGACAATTTTCTGAGTATTCTTTTAATGTTTAAAGTAATTCTCACTGAAAAAACCATCTCCTATGTTGCTCAGACTCTTCAAAAATGTTGCCGCACTCGTGTCGGATCCTGCAAAAATGCATTATTAGTTTTAAAGGATCTGACTCACACCAACAATGTTTTTGGAGAGTCCGAGCAACATAGACCATCTCCACTGCTTTCAGATATCAATATTACATTTTATCTTATCTATAACCCCTTCTGTCCCAATTTATGTGAACCTGTTTGACTGAGCATGATGTTTAAGAATGAAAGGGAGACTTTTGAAACTTGTGGTTTAAAATAAGCCAATAGATATTTGTGTGGTTATAGATCATCTCATTGAGGGCAAAATGAGTAGTTTAACGTCATATTATATAGAAATATGTCATTATTTTTGGGACCGACTAAAAAGGAAAAAATGTCACATAAATGAGACGGAGGTAGCCAACAATGCTGATTGTTTCAAATTATACATTTTGCTACTATTTCAGTGGCCACATTTTGTCCTTGTTTTACTCTAGTAGGTCTAGTCTAATTTGGATTTTTCTTTTTTTCTGCACTAATTTGTGTGCTGGATACAGACATGGCTGGTTATTCTCTGATTTTCATTTTCTCTATTAGTATTTAGATTGTCTTTCAGCTGGAAAAGATTATGTTATTGCTTAGAATAAAAAACTGTCAGCATTTTAGAGTAACTGAAAAATAAGAACCGACATTAATACTTCTTTTCTCTTGCAGAAAAACCAAAGTGTCTTCCAGGATTAAATTTTATTAAGTTAATAGGAGGTAAGCCAGGCATGTACATAGAAAATTATTTATTTACTTGAGAATCAGGGAGCTTTTTAGATGAACTTGTTTTCTGAAAAAAAAAACTGCAGAAGATGACGAGGCATTTGATGTTATATACTGTATAGCATTTGCGATGATGGATGCGCAGTGGCTGGCTATGCGTGCTTCATATATGGAGTTTAATGTATACTCTCTCTCTCTCTCTCTCTCTCTCTCTCTCTCTGTATGTATGCGTGTATGTGCATCTCTGAGTAATAAGTAACACATAGGCTATGTTGACGATATGAGGAACATGCCATGAGCGTATGAATTTCCGACGGACGTCCTGTTAAAATTTGGCTCTTCCGTAAGCGATGTTCGACGGAAAATCCGTCGGAAACGTTACTGACGAACAAAATCTGACGGATTTAGTCGGAAATGAGCGATTCTCTGGTAGTGTTTGTTGTTCTCAATATGACAAATTGGTGAAGATAAATTGTATATCTAGACAGAAAGGAGAAAGGAATGTTTTACATTTGTAGGTTACACTAAACTTTTGACTTGGTAAAGTAGAAGGGTCTACCGGGAAGCTCTAGGGTTTTGCTTCTATGTATTGTACTAAATGTCGTTTGTCTTATTCCATCAGGACGTTTTGCAAGCGACGAGGACACAGTTAGAGAGGGAATTATCATTAGAAGATATACAAAGAATAGAAGAACTGCCAGCATTTAACCTGATATAGAACACACACTTCTTCTTCCTCTATAATAGCTGAAAGTTCTTCAGCAGAAAGAACTTTGATGCTCACAATATCTGCAGATTGGCTGCTGCTTTAGAAAATTGCTATTAAAGATAGGCAGAATGTTATAAAATGAATTAGATACATCCAATAGCCAGACCTGATATAGAATGGTTCTGGCAAGTCAATGTTACTGAATAGGTCCAACATTTTCTAGGAGTCTATTAGTCCTATCAGGAATTTTAATGTTTTTTTTTTTGTGTATTTAAAGTAGTGGAAAATATAGAGAACTTCTAGCGCTCTTTACTTTTCTTTTTAATTTTGTTCTATAAAAAAATATCGGATTGAGATGAGTGGAAACGAAGGACACAGCCATTGAAGATTCATATGTCGATTTTAACTTGCTTGAGATTGAGGTGTAGTTGTTGAATGTTTCTAAATAGACTGTTGTTGCAGGTAGGTTAATAATTTTTCCAGTAAAAAATATGAAAACTTATAGTTCCCTTTTACTTTGTTCTTAACGTTTTATATAAATATAGCATTGAGATGAGTTTAAATGGAGTGAAATTGATAGTGAAGATTCATATAGCTAATTCTAATTTGGGATTAAGGTATAGTTGTTGAGCGTTATTCAATAGATAAGTGTTATTGGACCAGTGACATGTATAGTGTAACTTATAAGGTTAAATTAGTTTTAAAGATTGAATACGGATTACGTAGAACCAATAATTTCAATCTATCCAACTTTTATATTTTATTACAAGGTGGAGAGTTAAATCCTCACCAACAAGGTGAAAGTTTAGATAGCCAACCGGATGAGCTAATTGATTTTTTTTCTAATTTGTTTTTGTAAAGAAAAAGAAAGACAACACTATCTGTGTGATAGAATGAGCAAGAATAAGTTATTCACATAATCATATTTGTCGTTGATGATGATAAGCCACCATCACATCTATTTGGATATATTTTGAAAACGTTATCTTGTAAAGCATCCTTATTGAAATCCAAACATGTTCACTCCTTTTTTTTTAACCCTTTGACATTCGACATGTGTTGTCCGAAAATTCTGATTAAGGGTAGAGCCATCTCACAAAACACCATAAAAATTGTCGAGCGGAGGAGGTGGCAATAAAATTTTGCACAAGCGGTGTCGTCGACCTATAGTCACTATCTACTTTATATTCTTTTCAAGTGGTATAAGTCTATTAAAAATACCGAAAATAGTCAAAATTTCCCCTATACTTTCTGTTGAGGAGCACTTTTGCCCTCCATTAATAGAGGTTGTTTTTTGCCCCCGTCATTACCGAAAGGTAGCACTTTTTCCTTTCAGCTAATGGAATCTTTAAAAATGATCCAAAAATTCATACAAAAGGAGCAATTTTGGTCCTTTTTGTATAGAGACACACACATATACAAGAACTTTTTGCAGAGTTGGATGACACTCCTTATTAAAAGAAGCTCAAACTATTATTAATTCTTGCACGATTACGGGAGCAAAGAGCAGAGTTACGTATTTCTTACATAACTGACACAAAAAGTGTTGATAAGACAACTATTTTTCAACAGTGATACAAACTGAAATCAATAATATAATATAGACTAAAGAGATTTCAATAAACGAATCAAAGGCTTACAAATTTAACGACGCTATAGATATTTATATGTTATTTGACATTGCACTTATTTATTATTTTATGATATTGCGAAACAACAACAACAATAACAATATATCCGTGTAATTCCACGAGCAGTGATTTTGTAATATTGCAAAGGTAGCAATATAATTATGGATTTTAATTTTCTAAGAATGTGTTCGGTATGGAGGAAAATGTTTTTATGAAAATGAGTTATTGGAAAACAAGTGAATTTCTACTTATTTTCTCATGTCCGTTTGGTTAGTGAAAAAAATAAGTGAATTTCTTACTTATTTTGTCATGTTCGTTTGGTTAGTAGAAAATATTTTTCGGGAAAATACTCACACACGCCCCATTCAACCCACCACCCCACACCCCATCACCAACCCCACTCACCACCCACCACGCACCCCAAGCACCCACCCCACCCAGCACCAAACCAAATCCCACCCCCACCACTTCTCGAACACACTTCTTCACCTACCCCTATCCCACACCCAACTATACACCACCACCACCCGACACGCTATGCACACCCCCACTCCCATCCCCACCCCGTCCAATTTTTTTTAAAAAAATTTTCTACACCACTCTCTCCACCCCGCTGTGAACCCCCTCCCCCCCTCCCCCCCCCCTCCCAAAAAAAAGTTCTATTTTTTTTATTTTCTACACCCACCTGCTGCGACCCCCATTCCCCATATCCTCTCAATTTTTTTAAAAATAAAAGTTTTAAATTCTTTTTTTTGTTTACTACACCAACCCGCCCACCCCGGCCCATGCTGGAACCCCCCATTCTTTTAAAAAGTTTTAAATTTTTTTTGAGGGGGGGGGGGGGGTAGGGGGTTCACAACAGGGGTGGGGGAGTGGTGTAGAAAACACAAAAAAAAAATTGTGGGGGGGTGCGGGTGGATAGGGTGGTCGGGTGGGTGGTGATGAGGTAGTTGGTTGAATGTCACTTGGAGACTTCTTTTCTCAACTTTCATTAAAAAAATCATTTTACTCATTTTTTAGGACTTATTTTCCTAAAGAAAATATTTTTCAAATTTTTTGACCAAACAAAATGAGAAAATTAAAAAATGTTTTGCTCGATACCGAACACACCCTAAATATAAGATTAGTTTCACACATTACCCTTCTTCAAACACAGTTTTGCAAATCTACCATCTGCATTTGTAATTCTCTTTCTTGTTAAGTCGCATTTACAAATTTAGTAAAATATTAAAATTTACCCAATGTCATAAAGCCTAGCACATCCAAAAAGTCACCCTATGTGGAAAATGTTATTGATATTGGTGAATGGAAAATGATTGAAAAGAAAAGTGGGAGTTGTCCCACATCGGTAGTGGAAAGAAAAGTGGGAGTTCCCTCTTGCTTTATAAAATAAGCATTTGTCCCGCATCGGTAGTGGAAAGAAAAGTTCTTCTACTTATAAGTAGAATTACTCCTTCTTGTCAGTAAAAGGGTTGAGGGGGCAAGGACCCCTCGCGCCGTCGTCGTCGCTCGCTCGGCTCGGCTTCGGCTTCGGCTTCGGCTTCGGCTTCGGCTTCGGCTTCGGATACGGATACGGATACGGATACGGATACGGATACGGAGGATTCGGTCAAATGATCTGATTGATTGATAATCTTTTGGACCAAATTTTCTTTAATTTTTAATTATTTAATTAATCATTATTTAATTAAATTAATTAACTTATCCAATCCTACCCGTTAGTGACCCTGACCCGCGACCCGGCCGGATCCGCGTGTCTGACCCGCGACCCGATTTCTTTTCCTTATTTAAATTTCCCACCATTTTCGGTGGTCGTTCGAAATGTTGCAAACCTTCCAAAAAAGGTACTTCCATGGCTATAAATTCGTTTGATTCCTCGAATATTACTTACGAATTTTCTCGAACAACACAAACTTCTTCTTCTTCTCGCATAAACAAATTCGTGTGATATACTACGTTGAGTGGTTCGCCGCTACCGAATTTGGAGTACTACTATTCGGCAAGATAATCGTTCTATCCCGGGAGGGGATATTCCATCAACCTCGAGTACCGTGAGGGGAATAATTTCCTTAAGACACACTTTGAACTAAGTGGGCTCGATTATATTCTACGAAAAAATATTTTTATTTTTCCAACACCGATTCTGTTCATTATTCAACTATTATTGTTTATCGGTTTTTTTTGGAATACGATTAATAACAATCTTAAGGAAATTATATTTTTAGATTAATCGTATTTTGTTTTGGAGATTAAAACTGTGTGGTTTTCTACTCCGTGTGAAATTTCATATTCGACTTGAAGAAATAAAAACTTCGTTGGAATATTAAAGTTCATACTTGTACAACGATTTGAAGAACATAAAAACTTCATCGTTGTTGTATTCTCGTTTGGAGATTAAAACTTGTGCGCTTTTCTACTCCATATGAATATTAGTATTCGACTCGAAGATATAAAAACTTCATTGGAATACTAAAGTTTCATAATTATACCGCAATTTGAAGAAAAAAAAATCTTCATCGTTTAAGTCTCGTGATTGAATTGCTATTCGGTTTTATTAACTAAAACAGTTTGTCGATTTGACAAGACAAACGAATAATGGCAATTGAGACTGGAACTACCTCTCAGATTCGCACTGCGGTTACTCCTACAACCCGTACCGCCGTGCCACCGGCCGAGAAACTCCGAAGTTCACCGGTGCCAACTTTAAAGGATGGCAAAAAGAATGTTCTTTTGGCTTACCACCATTGGTATGCAAAAGTTCACCAGTGAGGACCCTCCCGTGCCTGCCGCCGACATGCCTGACAACCAAAAGTTCATGGTTACCGAGGCTTGGAAACAGTGATTTTTTGTGCAAAGGCTACATTTTGAGTGCCTTAGAAGATGACTTGTACAACGTCTACAAGGTGCAGTAGAGACCTCCAAAGAACTATGGAGTGCACTTGAAAAGAAGTACAAAACTGAAGATGCTTGCTTGAAGAAGTTTGTGGTTTCCAAATTCCTAGACTACAAAACGGTGGATGGAAAAACCGTTGGAACCCAAGTTCAAGAGCTTCAACTTATCTTCCATGACCTTATTGCTGAAGGTATGGTAGTAAATGAAGCATTCCAAGTGGCTGCAATGATTGAGAAGTTGCCGCCCTCATGGAAAGATTTCAAGAATTATCTTAAGCACAAAAGAAAGGAAATGAAGTTGGAAGATCTTGTGATTCGTCTCAAGATCGAGGAAGATAACAAAACCGATGAGAAGAGGTACCGTAAGACTTCACCAATTGAAGGGGCAAACATCGTTGAAGATGCTGCTCTGAAAAAGAACAAGAAAAGGAAGAGGCCTTCTGGAAAGGAGAAGGATTCCAATAAGAAAAAGT
Organism: Anisodus tanguticus; assembly: GCA_034509755.1. NCBI lineage: Eukaryota > Viridiplantae > Streptophyta > Magnoliopsida > Solanales > Solanaceae > Anisodus > Anisodus tanguticus. The sequence goes on from CM067557.1 coordinate 13,512,630, forward strand.
TCAAGGGCAACCGCTTTAATTGTGGGAAAGTCGGCCACAAAGCCCCGTTGTTGTCGTCTCCCGAAAAGAACAAGGGAAAAGGACAAGCCAATATGGTGGAAAAGAATGATGATATGAATGATCTGTGTGCAATGCTATCGGAGTGCAATTTGGTTGGAAACCCAAAGGAGTGGTGGCTTGATTCTGGTGCCACTCGACATGTTTGCGCTACAAAAGAAGCATTTGCAACCTATACTCCCGCCGGACCCGAAGAGGTACTTGTTTATGGGAAATACTGCAATAGCCAAGGTTGAAGGATATGGGAAGATACTTCTGAAGATGACTTCCGGCAAGGTCCTGACTCTCAACAATGTTATGCACGTTCCAACAATTCGGAAGAATTTAGTTTTAGCCGGACTACTCGTCAAAAACGGGTTTAAGTGTGTGTTGGTTAGTGAGAAAATTGTATTAAGTAAGAATGATTTGTTCATAGGAAAGGGCTACCTCACCGAGGGCCTTTTCAAACTCAATGTAATGGTTGTTGACAGTATTAATAAAAATTCAGCTTCGTCTTACTTATTGGAGTCAAATGATTTATGTCATGTTCGTTTAGGACATGTCAACTACAAAACCTTGCGAAAATTGATTAATTTAGAAGTATTGCCTAAATTCGAGTGTAATAAATCTAAATGTGAAATCTGTGTTGAATCTAAGTTTGTTAAACATCCATATAAGTCTATTGATAGGAATTCAAATCCTTTAGACTTAATTCACACAGATATATGTGATATGAAGTCAATACCATCTCGCGGTGGGAAAAAGTATTTTATAACTTTTATTGACGATTGCACTCGATATTGTTATGTGTATTTGCTTAATAGTAAGGATGAAGCAATTGATGCATTTAAGCAATACAAAAACAAAGTGGAAAATCAATTGAATAAAAAGATAAAAATGATTAGAAGTGATAGGGGTGGAGAGTACGAATCTCCTTTTGCAGAGATATGTTTAGAATATGGAATTATTCATCAAACTACTGCCCCTTACACACCACAATCAAATGGAATTGCGGAAAGGAAAAACCGAACATTAAAGGAAATGATGAATGCCTTATTAATAAGTTCCGGTTTACCGCAAAGCTTGTGGGGGGAGGCTATCCTTACAGCTAACCGAATACTCAACAGGGTGCCCCACAACAAAACACAATCTATTCCATATGAACTATGGAAAGGAAGAAAACCCAACTTGAAATATTTCAAAGTGTGGGGGTGTTTAGCAAAGGTCCAAGTTCCTTTGCCCAAAAGGGTAAAAATCGGACCAAAAACTCGTGGATTGTGTTTTTATTAGCTATGATACAAACAAAGAAAGCTTGTCGGTTTTTGGTTCACAAATCGGACAATCCCGAAATACATGTTAATACGATAATTGAATCGAGATAATGCTGAATTCTTTGAAAATATTTATCCGTATAAAACTGAATGTGAGTCGTCAAGTGAAAGATCTAAACGACCGCGGGAAGAACCAAAGGAAAATACACCAAGTAAAAAGGATGCAAGGCGTAGCAAACGTCAAAGGACATCTACTTCCTTTGGACCAGATTTTGTGACATTCTTGCTTGAAAATGAGCCTCAAACATTTAAAGCAAATGATGTCTTCTTCGATTCAAAGATTTTGGAAAGAGGCGGTCAATAGTGAGATTGAATCAATTTTGAACAATCATACATGGGAATTGGTTGATCTTCTTCCGGAAATAAACCTTTAGGATCAAAATGGATTTTTAAAAGGAAAATGAAAGCTGATGGCACTATTGACAAATATAAGGCAAGACTTGTGGTCAAAGGTTATAGACAAAAAGAAGGCCTTGATTACTTTGACACATACTCGCCGGTAACAAGAATAACATCTATTCGGGTGTTAGTGGCACTGGCGGCCGTATATGGTCTTGAGATCCATCAAATGGATGTCAAGACAAACTTTCTTAAATGGAGAATTGGAGGAAGAAATTTACATGGAACAACCCGAGAGTTTTGTGGTTCCCGGTAAAGAAAGGAAAGTGTGCAAACTTGTTAAGTCACTTTATGGACTTAAACAAGCACCCAAACAATGGCATGCGAAATTTGACCAAACAATGTTGGCAAATGGATTTAAGATTAATGAGTGTGACAAATGTGTTTACATTAAAAATACTCCAAATCATGAAGTCATTGTTTGTTTATATGTTGATGACATGTTGATAATGAGTAGAGATATTACCGATATAAATGCTACGAAGCGTATGTCTTTGCTAGCAAATTTGATATGAAGGACTTAGGAGTTGCTTGATTTGATCTTAGGTATCGAATTCATAAAACTCCACAAGGTCTAGCATTATCGCAATCTCATTATATTGAAAGAGTACTTGACAAGTTTAAGTATTTAAATTTCAATGTTGCAAAGACTCCAATTGATGTAAGTTTTGCACTTCAAAAGAATAAAGGTGAAAGTGACTCACAATTGGACTATGCACGAGTTTTGGGAAGTTTGATGTATATTATGAATTGTACACGACCGGATATAGCATGTGCTATCGGCAAGTTTCGAGTCGATTCACGAGTAATCCCAATCAAACTCATTGGATGGCAATGAAACGAGTCTTGGGGTATTTAAAACATACCCAAGACTATGCTTTGCATTATAACAAATATCCCGCCGTGATCGAAGGATATAGTGATGCAAATTGGATCACCGGATCATATGAAGTTAAATCCACGAGTGGTTATGTTTTCACAATTGGGGGTGGGTCAGTGTCTTGGAAATCATCAAAACAGACATGCATCGCCCGCTCTACAATGGAATATGAATTTATAGCTTTAGACAAGGCCGGTGAAGAAGTTTGAATGGCTCCGGAATTTCTTAGAAGATATTCCATTCTCGCCCAAACCTTTGGCTCCTATATGTATACATTGTGACAGTCAAGCAAGCAATAGGTAGGGCGAAGCGTAATGTACAACGGAAAATCTCGTCACATACGACGAAGACATAATACCGTTAGACAACTCCTCTCTAGTGGCGTTATCACGATTGACTATGTAAAGTCAAGAGATAACGTGGCGGATCCGCTTACAAAAGGCTTATCTAGAGAGGGAGTTAGTAGATCATCAATGAGAATGGGGTTAAGGCCGAGGACAAGTCATCATGGCGGTAACTCTACCTAGCAGACTGGAGATCCCAAGAGCTAGGTTTAAAGAGATCAAACAAAGTTGTGATCGACGGTTCAACATTGTCAAATAACTCAACCCATTCTCGGATGAAGACAATGTTCGAGAAATAAGGATAAAACCTTATGGCTTGTTAATGAGTTAATAAAGCATTAAGGTTCTTTAATGATTATCTAAATCGCGGTGTATGACCGGATAATGTGGCTATAGGACCACATGTTTAGAAATCACCTATGTGAGTGTTAAGTGTAAGCCGCTTTAAAGGGGAATGACAAAGGTGAAGGCCCATTCTCTACGCACTCATGAAACCAGGAAGTGTTCATAGGTGAAACGAACACAACCGTGAGAACCATAAATGGTTGAGGGTTGATTGTGTGACTTATGTTGTCTAGGTATACAACAAAGTTCGACGGTTCAAAGATATCAAATCTACCGATTGATCGAGTATATCCGATATAAGTTCACTACGAAAAGTTCAAAGGGAAACCTACTTATCCGGATGCGATCAATTCTCGCTTGTATATCACACTTGTCCGCACTTTTATATTATAGTCATTCCCCATTCATGTGGGGGATTGTTGGGTATTGATATTGGTGAATGGGAAATGATTGGAAAGAAAAGTGGGAGTTGTCCCACATCGGTAGTGGAAAGAAAAGTGGGAGTTCCCTCTTGCTTTATAAAATAAGCATTTGTCCCACATCGGTAGTGGAAAGAAAAGTTCTTCTACTTATAAGTAGAATTACTCATTCTTGTCAGTAAAAGGGTTGAGGGGGCAAGGACCCCTCGCGCCGTCGTCGTCGCTCGCTCGGCTCGGCTTCGGCTACGGCTTCGGCTTCGGCTACGGCTTCGGCTTCGGCTTCAGATTTGATTGATTGATAATCTTTTTGGACCAAATTTTCTTTAATTTTTAATTATTTAATTAAATTAATTAACTTATCCAATCCTACCCGTTAGTGACCCTGACCCGCGACCCGGCCGGATCCGCGTGTCTGACCCACGACCCGGCCGGATCCGCGTGTCTGACCCACGACCCGATTTCTTTTCCTTATTTAAATTTCCCACCATTTTCGTGGTGTTCGTAAAGGTTGCAAACCTTCAGAAACAGTACTTCCATGGCTATAAATTCGTTTGATTCCTCGAATATTACTTACGAATTTTCCGAACAACACAAACTTCTTCTTCTTCTGCATAAACAAATTCTGTGTGATATACTACTGTTGAGTGGTTCGCCGCTACCGGAATTTGGAGTACTACTATTCTGGTAAGATAATCGTTCTATCCTGGGAGGGGATATTCCATCAACCTCGAGTACTGTGAGGGGAATAATTTCCTTAAGGACACACTTTGAACTAAGTGGACTCGATTATATTCTGAAAAAATATTTTTATTTTTCCAACACTGATTCTGTTCATTATTCAACTATTATTGTTTAATGGTTTTTTGGAATACAGATTAATAACAGAAAATTCTTAGCAATTAGTGATGGATCAAGTACCAAACTTAATGTCGTTATGTCACTGGACCACAAGCCTAAGTGACATTTAAAATAATTATTTTCTAAAGAAAATTGATCTTGTCCAATCATCAAGTACTAAATCATGTAACTCCCCACTCCACACCTGTTTTTTTTTTTTTTTTTTTTTTGTGACGAAGGAACCCGCAGCCGCTACTCTCTCTAATATGCACAGGGTAAACCCCGGACTGACGCAATAGCCTGCAAACCACGTCAACCGATTAACCACACTTGGCAAGCCATGTGTGACAGGCTCAACCAAGAAGGTTTATGAAGGGGATCGAACTCGTGACCTTGCGGTCCCGCGCTCTACTGCTACACCAACTTGGCTACCCTTGCGGGTTCTGTGGTAGGGTAAACTTTTTAAAGTGACTGGTCCCACCGCATTACGACCCCATACCCCAGAAAACCCCACCTCCGACCTTGCCCTACGGATTAGTATACACCGCTTGGCCCTACGCGTATGGAGGGATTTTTTTGGGGGAACACAGTTCCACTCTCACTGATCAGAGGACTCGAACACGGAACCTCAGACAGCAATACCCTAATGTATTGGCCACTGGACCAAACGCTTTGGATAAATTACACACCTGTTGAATCCGTTATTATGGGTTCTAAATTACATTTCATTTTATTTATTGTGTTCTGAACAAATTTTATGTACATGATACATAATGAATTTAGTGATTTTTGTCAAACCCCTAATCTATAATGTGGCTCCGCCTCGACACCTTGTTAGTATAAATAAAGGTGAATCCAAGATCTAAATTTAATGGGTTTGATATCTTAAAGCTTTTTGTATTGAACTTCTTATATTTTTAAAACTAAGGGTTAGAATTTAATATTTGTTGGAATTAAGTTTTCACGTATAACTGTGTATTGTGTCAAACATATTGGGTACAGATGAATTCGTAACTAAAGTGCTACAATCACCGTTGAGTGTAAATAACTATATACTGTATTTTAAGATGTTGTACTAGAAAATTTAATTTATTTTTTAGATTACTAATCTCACTTATTATAAATGATTATCAATAATTATACATATGTTTTAAGTGATCAGATAAAATAAGTTTTTTTACAGTATCAGTCTCAGTGTTTAGAAATTAAATTCTACTAGAAAAGGTAAAATATTCATCATGCGCTCATTTCTTTGATTCCCAAAAAGTGGATTACATAATTCATTTTCTAGTTGAACTATCCAAGTGCCACACAACAAATTGCATCCTTGATTAATTGACTAGGAAAAGAAACAACATGCCCCATGTGTACATGGGAGTTGTTTATGTAGGGTTTTATTGGGTTAAAAAACACATAAGTAAGACATAACAGAAGTTTTAAAATTTTGTTTTTTACTTACTCCAACAATTTATTCTGGTATGGTTATACAACAATCAAAACCTGTAACATAAAGCATAAAAATTTACAAGTTGTATTATCTTGAATCTTTACTAAAGGGTTGACACGCGACTGTCCTTTCGATTGCAAGCTCCAAGCTTCAATGTATTTCTCTTTCGGAAAGCTAGGAAATCCGGCAGAGGTTCGAGAGAGTTTTGATTCTAAGTCTCTAAGGCTTAGAATGATAATCTGAAAATTGGTGTATCAATAATGAAGAGAATGCCACTATTTATAGGTGAAAATTAGGTCAAACCGGATTAGGGTTTGACCTTGAGCCCGGCCCAAAAATTGAGGCAGAAGCGCCGCGGCCCTAGGGTATCCGCGGCGCTTGACGTGTTCCTGCACTGTCTCGATTTATTTTCTATACATTCTTAATTAAATCCAAAATCCAATTTTGACTTAATTAAAATAATCATTATTCATTTAAATATATCGATTCTAAATCGAATATTTAATACTATCTCAATACATCCTTAGATCGAAAGGACAATCAACATAGTGTGACCCTACAGGCCTTCACATATCGACATTAATCAAATTAAGGTCTACGTGAACTCTTAGACGGCGCCGCAAGACGAACTCAATATGTAAAGTACGTTTACATGAATCCAGTAAACTTAACCTCTATGTGGTAAGATAAAATCCTTTCATTCACGACACACCTGATCAAGCTTAGAATTTGTCAAGTGTCTATCCAAATGGCTTAATCATTGTATCTCATCTATATTAGTTGACGACTAGACCATATTCTAAATATGTCCATTGCGTTGGCCAACGACTTAGTCAACCTAATATTACTGAGAATCTGAGTGTTCTCTCGAATATACATTCGAGGAATGAATCCTAATCTTGGCTCAACTACCACTTTTAACCCACATCGTAATGTACCTAATACAAGTCGTATCTCAACCTATAAGGCATTTGAGCTTAGGACAGGATCAAAGTACATTACTTTGTAGACAAGGTGCGTATTGACCTCAAGTCTAAGGACTTCTATCTCCCACACGCTGATCATACTTTAGACAAGTATAACAAACGGATATCGGCGGGGTATACCAATACTTCCAAAGTATCCATGTGTCCATCACGAGTAGCCATTACTCGTAGCAGGTGAGACATACTACATCCTCTAAGGATGTGATGCAGACCACATGTCGACTTATCACATATCATCGATATCCCATTCTCGATGATCATTTAGTTTAGGCTATTTTAAGAGTTACGTTATAATATTAATATCTCACACTATTAATAACAACGTAACCTCCAGGGATGCATATTATAGAATATTATAAATAATCAATTAATAATTCAATAATTGCAAACGCCAAACTATTAATCTCCATTAATAATAATACGAATGTGTATAAAGTACATTTGTCCTAATACAGATTATCTCTAGGACATAAATATACTTTCAATCTCCCACTTGGCCTAGAGCCAATCTCCAACATATCTAATGCCCATATTCTCAAAATGACCATTATGCTTGACTAAACTTAATGATTTAGTGAATGGATCAGCTAGATTATCGTCTGTGGGAACATAATCTAATCTAATCTCTTCAGTCTCCACCATCTCTCTGAGTATGTGGTACTTCTTTGGTACATGCTTGTTTCTGTTGGTTGATCTTGGTTCCTTAGCTTGCGCAATCGCACCAGTGTTGTCACAATAAATCGTTATTGGACAAGTGGTACTTGGAACAACCCTTAGTTCCTTCAGGAACTCAGAAATCGCGACAGCTTCTTTATCAGCTTCCGATCCAGCAATGTACTCAGCTTCTGTTGTCGAATCAGCAGTTGTAGCTTGTTTGGAACTTTTCCAGCTTACTGCTCCACCATTGAAAATGAACGTGTACCCTGATTGAGATTTGTAGTCATCAATATCCCTCTGGAAGCTAGCATTAGTGTACCCAGTATCAGCTAGCTTTTCTTCCCCACCATAGACTAAGAGGTAATCTTTAGTTCGCCTAAGATACTTAAGAATACTCTTGACTGCCTTCCACTGTTCTTCCCCGGGATTCTGCTGGAATTTGCAAGTCATACTAAGTGCAAAGGCCACATCTGGCTACTTAAGAATACTCTTGAGAACCATAATAATGAAATTACTGTAAGCTATTTTTTTTTATAGACACATTCATCAAGCTTATTTTCTACAAACCCAAATTTTGTAATGACATCATCAAATTTCAAGTACCACTGTCTGGAGGCTTGTTTAAGCCCCTAAATGAATTTGTTAAGCTTACACATTAGATGTTCTTTACCAGCTTCCTGAAACCCTTTAGGCTGAACCATGTAAACTTCTTGACACAAACTACCATTGAGAAAAACAGTTTTAACATCCATTTGGTGCAATTCTAAAACAAAGTGAGCCATAAGATTCATGACAACTCTAAATGCATCTTTAGATGAAATAGGAGAAAATATTTCTTTATAATCAATACATTCTTTTTGAGTTTAACCTTTAGAAACTAACCTTGCTTTGTAGCGATCTATATTTCTCTTGGAGTCTCTTTTTATTTTAAACACCTATTTGCAACCAAAAGGTTTGAAACCTAAAGGCAATTCAACCAACTCCCACACTTTATTGTGTTTCATGGAGCGCATTTCATCTTCCATTGCCTCATGCCATTTATGAACATACGGAGAGGAAAGAGCTTGAGCATATGATAAAGGATCAGTCAAATCTCCACTATCACTAAGAATTTCAGTCACATACATAATAAAATTATCAAAAAATGGAAGATCTTTTTTTTTGTGATCTACGGGGTGGCTCTATATGTTGATTATGCTCAAGCATTACAGGATTACTGTCATTGTTTTCTAAATTCTCCCCCTCATGAATGTGTGGGTTTACCACACTTTCATGTACAATACGTACAAAAACAATGACTTTTTTTTCTTTCAACACAACTTCCTTACCATATGTATAATCACAATCACAAACATCTTAAGAAATTTTCCATTAATGTACCCAACGTTTCTTGTGCCACGCCTAGAACAGAAAAAACCTAAAACATTTAGAGTCATCATGATAGCATATGAAGAAACAATTGATAGTTTTAGGATGTCTTCTTTTAAATGGGTGTATAAATACGAACTTCAGCTGGACATTCCCAAATATGAAAATGGTTCAAGCTAGGTTTTAGGGTTGTCCAGAGTTCAAAAGGGGGTTTAGGGACATATTTTGTAGGAACTCTATTTAGAATATCGGTAGTTGTTTTCAAAGGTTTACCCCAAAAAGACTCAGGCAGGCTAATCCTTGACATCATACTTCTCACCATTTTCATAAGAGTACGATTTCATCTTTCAGCCACACCATTATGCTCAGGAGTACCTGGCATGGTGTGTTGTCCTATTATTCCACATTCTTGTAAAAATAAAGTAAAAGGCCCCATACATTGACCAGACTCATCATATTTCCCATAGTACTCACCCCCACGGTCAGACCTCACTATCTTAATGGACTTCCCAAGTTGTTTTTCAACTTCAGTTTTGTAAATTTTAAATTTTGTCAAGTGCTTCAGACTTCTCTTTTAAAAGGTATATATATAACAATTTCTACAAAAGTCACCCATTGTTAACTCGTCTCAGCCACCCACTGCCGCCGTCAGCTCCGCGGCAGTATCCCCGACCACCTCTCTGTCACACCCATCGCCGGTTGTCATCGCCACTGGCAACCAGTCAGGCTCCCCTATCTCACCACCGGTCCCACAACCCAACACCAACCAGAACCTTTACCCGCCACCAGTTGCTCTGCCACCTCCACCTACCGACAACTCCGACAGCCTAACTACCGACCCATCCCCGTCAACCAGCCCGTTACCGGCAGCACCACAACCACACCAACACACCAACACCACCAACCATTCCTGATTCACCTCCATCTTCATCTGAGTCTCCTATCCAAGTCTGACGTTCAGTTATCACTCATACTATGCAAATTAGGTCAAAATCTGAAGTGTTTAAGACTCGCGTTATTTTTTCCTTGCATACTACAACAAGTTCAAGCTATGAATCAAATACATATGCACGGGCTGTTAAATTTAAATGTTGGAAAATTGACATGGCAGAGGAATTTAATGTGCTTGTTCAAAATAAGACTTGACATTTAGTACCTTATCAATCTCACATGAATTTGCTCTCTTGTAAGTGGGCTTATAGAGTAAAATATCATTCTAATTGTTCAGTTGAGAGTCATAAGGCTAGATTAGTTGTACGGGGTTTTGGGTAGCTAGCAGGACTGATTATCATGACACATTTAGCCATGTAGTAAAGCCCACTACTATTCATATTATTTTATCTCTTGCCATTACAAATGATTGGGTCGTTAGACAGTTAGATGTTAAAAATGTCTTTTTACATGGTGATTTAGCTGAAGATGTTTATATAACTCAACCTCCAGATTTTATTCATCCCAACTATCCTAATCATGTGTGTAAATTAGATAAATCTTTATATGGGTTGGAACAGACTCCTCGTGCCCGGTTTCACAAATTTAGTAGTTTTTTTATTTTCTTTGGGCTTTACTTGTAGTCGGACTGATTCTTCTATGTTCATTTATTGTTCTTCCACTGATATTCTAATTTTACTTCTTTATATGGATGATATTATTGGGAGCTCTTCTTCTTTACTCCACCGGTTTGTTTCTCTTCTTTCCCATCAGTTTTCAATGAAGGATTTTGGTGACCTTCATTATTTTCTTGGTGTACAGATTGTGCGGTCTTCAGAGTCTATGTTTCTTTCTCAAACTAGATATGTTCAGGACTTGTTCACAAAATTTAATATCCTTAAATTTAAACTCGTCTGCACGCACACCCTTATCATTCAGGACCTCATTATCATTAATGGATGGGGAACTATTATCTGATCCTTCTGAATATCGTTGTATGGTCGGAGCATTGCAGTACTTGACTATGACTAAGCATGATATATCTTATGCAGTGAATCTTGTTTCTCAGTTCTTGCATGCCCCTCGTACTGCTCACCTTCTTGTTTTGCAATGTATTTTTAGATATTTGCAGGGTATCACAGATCATGGTCTTGTGTTGAAGCGAGCGAAGGATCTTTATGTAGTGGTGGCTTATTCAGATGCTGATTGGGCAGGGTGTCCTGACACTTCTCGATCAACTACTTGTTTTGCAATCTTCCTGGGTCGAAATCCGATTTCGTGGCGTTCTAAGAAGAAACCAATAGTCTCAAAATTCTCTACTGAAGCTAGATGTTGTGATGTTTCTTACACAGCCAGTGAGACATTATGAATTCGGTATCTTTTAAATAAATTAGTTGTGACTATTCATCAACCTGTGAAAATCCTGTGTGACAGTATCTCTATTACTTATATTGCTGCCAATCCAGTTCTCCATGGTCGCAATAAGCACATCAAGATTGGTTATCACTTTTTCAGAGAATGTGTCTCCCATGATGATCTAGTTATTCATTATATACCTAATCAGCTTCAGTTCGCAGACATTTTTACAAAGTCATTTTCGACAACTCAATTCTTGTTTCCTAAAAGTAACCTGTTTGTGCATCCGCTCATACATATTGAGGTGGCGTGATAGAGGATATTTTAGAATCCTTCTAGTATAAAGAAACAATATGTATATTGAATGTAAAATTCTCTATTTTATATATATATAATAAGATCTCTTAGGTTAACTTTCACTGATCTCTTGCGAAAAAAGTCAATTAACTAATATAATATATATTACAAAATCAAATCTCCTACGTAATTTCGGAAAGGAGCGTTTTATTACTCTAAGTAAGCTTAGGCGCGAATTTGAATTAATCAAATCATATTTTGAATATCGAATGATTAAACTTGAAAAAAAAAAACCATAATTATCACCCACACTCCTCTCGTAGTAAATCCATCTCTATAATTTTTATTCACATATATAACATTGTAATTTAGCATTAGAATTCTCTTCTTGTGAGTAAGCAACTTTGTCATTTATTTTTGTAGAGTTGTTCACTTGGAGTAAAATACTTTGTTCAACTCTACAGAGTACGTAACTAACATTCCATTACTTCATTCAAGAAAGAAAAACCAAACCTTTAGGCAGAAAAAATTGAATTGTGTATTGCAAATTTGCAAAAATAGGCTAACAGAATTTAGACCAACAAAAGGAACCCACGTCAGGTTTTAGACTTTCAGGGAGCTTAATGACATGGAATGTAACCACCAGCATCTCCTCTTGCTTTTTTCTGTTTTAAAATATTTGTAATCGTCATATTCGAACCAATTTGCAGCATGCGTCTCAACTTTTCACCTGGAATTAGCTACTTCCCACCCACATTGATACCGAGTATTACCCGACAAGGTTTAGGTGTACGGAAAAAATACTAGTGTATTTTTGTCTCTATTAGGATATGAACCCTGATTTTCTTTTTTACTTCACATCCAACGTCTACATTTGGACCCGACTAACTAGGAAGTCCCACAATGAGGTAAACACCCCCTACTAAAGACGACTTCATATCCAAGGCTGATGGAGGAGTATTTACCACCCCAAAACTACCCGCTCAAAGACCACCGGTTTCACGTCAATGATCCAACAAAGAGGTGAAGTAGTGCTATGATGCTATCTATTTTTCTTTACATTACGAACGACAAGCTCCACCTACTTCCTATGGGTGGTGAACCCTGATTTTTTATAGCATCTTTTCTTGACATTTATCTTCTTTGCAATTTTACTAGTAAGAGATTAGTTCTTTCTCTGTATAAATATCAACAAATTTAGCATAAGAATTTACAAAGCAAGCACAAGAACATCTAAACAAATGAAGGGTCTTTAGAATCACAGAAGGTGCAAGCTGCATTCAAGAGAAAGGACTTCATTGACATCTAAAGATCATGTGCCCAATTAGTCCAGCTAGAGCTCACTTTCTCGCTTCATCTCAAGTTTTATCGCTTAAAAGCTAGTCTCGTTCCTATACAAAAGGTAGTCACAGAAGTCACAAGCTTGAAAGACTGAATTACTGCGATCCTCGGCTTAGGAAGAGGACTGCATAAAAGCCAAATGCCTTCACAAAGATGCATTGACAATTCTCAGTTCAAAGGCAGTAAGGGATTCCAGTAGTCAATTTCGTTGTTAGCATGCAAAGATGATTTCATCGTTCAAGTTTTTCATCAACCACGGCGAATACTCATGTAGTTAAAGTCGTGGTGCTGGACCCCCAACTGCTTTAACCAAGAATCGGCCACACTAAAAAGTGACATCAGCCTCTCTTGGTCCCTTCCGCTCCTATCAGAAACCCACACGTCACCCTGCATCTTGTAAGTGGCCAAACCGAAAGGTGGGAGACCGATGCTTTCCCCTACCTTTCTTTTCCTACTACCATTCTCCATGTCATCTTCAAGGTCCATATCTGGACAAGACATGAAGTATATGGGGTAAGAATATTCTGTAAAGTCACTGGTAAAGTAAAGAATAAAGCTTGAAATTGGAAGGGAATGGAATATTGTTAAGAGTCCCACATCAGATATGAAATGAGAACATGGACTCCTTATATGGACTTGGACAATTATCACCATACAAGCTAGCTTTTGGGGTTGAGTTAGGCCCAAGATCCATTCTTTACATGGTATCAGAGTCAGGCTCATTCCAATTCTTTGTTCACCGATGTTGGGGCCCCAAACTATATTATCCACGCTCCAGTTACCAAGGTTTGGGCGTGCGAGAGAGTGTTAAGAGTCCCACATCGGATATGGAATGGGAACATGGACTTGGACTTGGACTTGGACAATCCTCACCCTACAAGCTAGCTTTTGGGATTGAGTTAGGCCCAAGATCCATTTTTTACACAAGCAACGGCGATTTCATTTGTTCAAACGATAAAAGGGAATAATACCTTGAAAAGAAGAAGAAAGAGTGTGGAAAGTGAGAAAGCACGTCGACAAGTCCTTAATGGTTCTTCCCATTGGAATGTGATATATCGGATACCTACATTGTTTCACCTCAATAAAGTTAGTGACCCCGATCATTCCTTTATTCCCTTTTCCATATTTGATGGTTGCAAAGAAAGAAGCTAGTTCAGCAACAATAAGAGAATAAAGCATCAATGACATGGTATCATATAGGATATGCTGCAGAGAAAACAAGATCTTCTGATTCTCCTTAACCACTAACGGAAGGTAAATAGAAAATTTTACGTCACCGGATATAAAGTAAACTTGGATTGAGATATACACTACTAAAAAACAGGAATTAGCGACGGACAAATAGCTAAAAAGCAAATCCGTCGCTAATCCTATTTAGCGACGGATTATCCAACAAAATCTGTTAGCTACGAGCAATTTAGCGATGAAGTTCGTAGCTAATTCCAGTTTTTTTATAGTGACACTGTAATGCGTGTAAATCATTAGAATTTGATTAAAGTCGTATCGGTAAATGACAGATTCCATGATCATAAATTGCAAACAGAGAGTAAAGGCTGGTATACCAAGCAACTGCCATCCAACTAGCAGGCGAAAGATCGACACTTCTCAATGACATTAATCCAGGGTATCTTTCAGCCAAGCCATTAATCTGAAATCGACACGAGCTGGTGTTAGATTAGCATAAATCAAAAGAAAGAAACGGTCTTAAAAATCCAAACCACATATTCCAAATGGAAACACTAATCTTATCATCATAAAAGGGCATAACATAAATCTAACTGCATAAAGAAAGAACATAGGCTTCTAATTATATCATATGATACGATATTATGCTACTGATGGTTTTGGAAAAAACTGTATAAAAGGGTGTATATTAGTCAATTATACCAATTAAAACAAATAATCCATTTTAATCCTATCATTTCTAAGCTGTAATCTAATGGCTCAAAGGAAGAAAAGGCAGAAGAAACTACAACAGACTACATGATGAACTACAACTAAACTTATTCCACCACATAATTTTCCGAAGCGCTTGTCATTAGCATAAATTATGGGCTACAGAAAGATTGTAAGAAGCAGAAGAAAGCAACTAAAACTAACATGGCAAAAAAATGACATGATTTGGTAAAGATGATGATACCTTATCCATCAGAGGAACTCTGCCATATGGAGTACATCTTTCGAAATACTGAAAATAAAGGTAGCCCAATCTATCGTTTGTTCTATTTAAGCTTTCTTGTTCAACTACACCTTCCTCGGAGGAACATCCGTCCCACCTCGATAGTTTTTCGCTCTCGCTCTCGTCGCTTAACGAATCGCTGAAAGAATCCCTCGCCTCGCAAACAGATTCGGCCTCCTCCCTAAAAAGAACAAACATTATTATGTGATCATCGTAATTTGACGTGTTATAACAGGTCACTTACCTGTTCATTCTTCTGCATAACCATTATTAACCCTAGTTGGTTTACTTTACTGAGTAATCAACAAACTTATGAAGGACTAAACTTCAGGAAACACATGATTACCAAAATAAGCAACAATTCTAAAACCAGTGTGACTTCAACAGAAAGCAACAAACCACCTTTACAAATTTTGACCAGCTCAACATAGCGCATAAACAATCAGCTTTCCAATTTTAAATACAAGAAATACAATTAAAAAGCAAGACCCCGCCCACCCCAACCCCCACAGCCAAACACAACAAGGAATAATTACATTTTTGGACCGCTCAAGAGAGTAATAGCCAACAAATGTATAGGTTTTGTATGTTAAGTATAAATATACATATAATATACATATTGTATACACAAAATATACATATAATATACATAATCAATGTAAAGGTTTTGTATATTTTGCCTAGCGCCCGTAATTAATTTTGGCTGACGGGCCGAAAATGAAAAAAAATCCCAAACAACAACCCAACTCTAGTGCTGTAATCAAATTGAGATAACAAGAATATATACAATACAATGGGTACCTTAAAAAGTTTGCAGGTGAACAAAACTTCTAAAACCAGTGTAACTTCAACAGAAGGCAAGAAACCACCTTTATTTTGACCAGCTCAACATAGTGCATAAGCATTAAGTTTTCCAATTTTTAGAAATACATTTAGAAGGAAAGTAACGCCCCCCCCCCCCCCCCCCCCCCAAACCCCCAACCAACCGAAACTCTAGTGCTATAATCAACAAACTTATGCAGCCAGTAGAGACAAAAACACTAGGTGATTTCTTCCCATATGTCTAAGTCTTGGTAGTCAAAGTTACCTGGTACCTCTTTCTGGTGGGAAGTAACACATATCCCATGGAATTATTCGAGGTGCGTGCAAGCTGACTCGGACAAGAAGGGAGCTACGTCTGAGTTAAACTTGGAGATGGAAGTCTTCTTTCCTTTCTCGACGGTGAAGTAAGACCAAGCTCGTGAGCTTATTACACCACGGTTATAAAAAAAAATTATGGACTAAACTTCAGCAAACACATGATCACCAAAAAAACAACAATTCTAAAACAAGTGTAACTTCAACAGAAGGCATAACAAAGTTTGACCAGCTCAACATAGTGCATAAGCATTAAGCTTTTCCCCCAAACCCACCCCCACAATCCCAAAACAACAATAAAACACTAGTGCTATGATCAAATTGAGATAACAAGAATGTATACCTTAAAAAGTTTGCAGGTGAAGTGCTGGTAAAGATTTGAATTGCTGAAAGATAAGGGACATAATATTGGACCAAAGTTTCTCCTGTATCCAATCTAATAGGTATTCCAGCACCATAAGCACTCCATTCATCATAACAATTCCAAAGATCAACCAACTTGAAATATTCCACCTTCTCCCTTTCCCATGGATGCCATAACCTATTCAAATTTCTAATCTGACTCTACACAAAAAACAAACAAAAACAAAATCATATAACACAAGTTATAAAGGGCAGCCGGTGCACTAAACTCCCGCTACGGCAAAGAATCTATTATATGAAGGTTATACTGCATTTCTGCAAGAGATTATTTTCACGTGTATAAACACAAATTATACACACACAAAAAGGGTGAAGAATCAAGAAATGCAAAAAAAATACAAACCTTGGCTAAAAACTGAGATGGGACTAATGGGGTTGTGCAATTAAGGAAACAATCAAGATTTGATTGCATTGAGCCTTTTTCCATGGTCATTAATTATGCAAATTGAAAGGGAAAAAACAAATAAAGGAGAGAAATAGAGAGAGATAAAAGAAGAGGAAAAAAACTGATTCTCTCTCTAAACACTGTGAATAGAGGACAACCAAAGAAGAGGAAGAGATGAAAAATAACAACAAATAGTATAAAACAAGGCAAGGTAAGGTAAGAGAAGAGGTGAGATAAATACGGGATTCTATTCCTGTGTGTTTGAGGCAAGAATATTACAAACAGGAACTCCATTTTTGACGTTTGGAAAACTAGTTTATACTCTCAAATTATTTGTTATAGGTTATTAAAAATAGTTATCTCAAATTATTTATTATTTTAGAAATTTAAGATAAATATTTAGTAGTTATTAAAAATAGTTATCTCAAATTATTTATAATTTTATAAATTTAAGATATAACTAATTACTTTTTTTTCATTTTACTCTGAAAATGATACATGAATAGAGTAAATATTTAATAGAAAGATTATAACTTAAATATAAATAAAGATGATGTAGGTCAAATAACCCTTCTTAATCAATATTTTTCTTCTTAATTAATATTTTATAAGGAGCGTGTAAACTAAAAAATGATAAATAATTTAAGACATAAGAAACATTTATTTATTATATATATGAAAAATGCAAATAATAAGAACACTCCGGTGTACTAAGTTCTCGCTGTGTAAAAATCCAGAGAAGGACCTAAATGACAAAGGGATATTATACATAGTTTTACCTTGTATTTATGCAAGAGGTTGTTTCCACTTAAATTCATAACATTCTAATCACCGTGACTTAAATTCGGCACATTCTAATTGCATGACAACAACTTTACAAATTATATTGTTATTTAAGTGACTAGGTAATAAAACCAACAAAGCATGAAAATGCGTCCGCTTGGACAGCTCAATTGGTTATCAAGGGGATATTTGAAAAATGGCCAAGGATCGAATCCCGTC
This sequence comes from Anisodus tanguticus, assembly GCA_034509755.1. Classification (NCBI taxonomy): domain Eukaryota; kingdom Viridiplantae; phylum Streptophyta; class Magnoliopsida; order Solanales; family Solanaceae; genus Anisodus; species Anisodus tanguticus. The sequence continues at coordinate 13,530,729 of CM067557.1, forward strand.
AGCGGCAGTGTGGGGGTTACTTCTTGAAATAAAGGAGGGCCCTTGTGCGCAGCGTGATACTGATCTAATCTTTGAAATCAATTAAGTCACCATAATTTACCTCTTTCACAGACCTGACGGACCGGAGTGTGGACTCCTGGTGGTGGGAGTTCCACCTTTTTGGAAAACAAAGCATGAAAATGCAAACAAAATTAAAAATATAAAAAAGACCATAAAGTTTTGATCTTTATTTATTCCGGTGACCGGAAACCGATTATTCCGGCAAATTTTCTGATACAGTCAAAACCCACAAGCTAAAGAGATTACTACTTTCAGCTACCATTCAAGATAACTCCATTTTTGACGTTTGGACAACTAGTTTATGTTGAACAATATTACAAAAAATATAAAGTTTTGATCTTTATTTTATTCCGGTCACCGGAAACAGATAATTTCGGCGAGATTTTCTGATTCAGTCAAACCCACAAGCTAAAAGGATTATTACTTTCAGCTAAATTTCAGGATTACTGAAACCCAAAAAAATCAAAGAATTTTCTTTGATTTTGATAGAAATTAAAATATTACCCACGAGTTTCGGGCAAACTGTGAGAGAGATATAGAAAAGGATGAGAAAGGTTTGGACTTAGGGGAAGAAATTTGTGTGCAGAAGAAAGTAGCGGAAATTAGGGCGGTGAGCATGCCGCATTCAGAATTTTTATTCAGATTGTTAGAAAAAAAAATTAAATAGAAAAATAGTGATGTTTTATCCCTAAGAATCAAATCTATGACGCAGGAGATAATTTTGAACACTCTAAATAATTTGAGATAATTTTTATATTTATTTAAGGTATTTAAAAATTAATATATATATAAATATATAAAATATATTTTATATACATTATAATTTTTTATCGAGAATATTCGGATGGACTCACTCACCTCCATGTAAATTCGCCCCCGATGGTGAGATAATCCTTTTTTACTCATTTTCAAACGGAATTCGAGGATTTCTAATATAAAGGAGCAAGTGTCCGATTTTTTATTGCAATTCACGTGGTGCCTAGGACTCGTTGGAAGGGAAGGGTCAAATACAGGTAGTGGTGAATTGATAAATATTTTTTAATTTTTAATTTAAATTATGGTATAAAATTATTTTTATTAAGAAGTGTTTCTCTTTTATTATGAATTTTCCGGTATAAATTTAAATTTAATCAAATCCCAATATGATAACAGACGCAAAAGTAGTTATGTTTCTTTTATTCGAATTCACATGGCGTGTAGGACTCATTGGAAGGAAAGGATCAATCTCGGGTTCGAGTTTTGACATTAAACTGCCTTTATTATGGAGCGTTTTATATTTGATAGGAGACTTCAGTGTGATAATCGAGTCTTAATACGAATATGAAATATCAGTTGAAAATCCAAAAGTCGTTAGAAGGGGAAGGGATTTTCTATTAATAGGATTTCTGTGTAATTTGCACAAATACATTATATTTAGAGATTGTCTCGTAATTGTTCAAAAATATATAGAATACTTTTAAGTTGAGCGTCAAAGACGGTCAAGTGCAAATGATGACGAATGGATAGGACTTTCATAATATATTCAAAATCTAAATATTAATTATGTTTGGATTACTCAAAAATCATACTGGATCATTGTGATTTTTCTATCAATTTTAATCGTAGCTTATTTAAAAGCTTGTAATGTGTCGGCTTCTATTGCAATAACACATATATTATTTGTCTTAGCATAAAAAATAAACTGAGCCTATTTTGCAATAAAATCAAAAGTAGGGGGTAATCTTTCAAAATAAAACAAAATGAGAGGCCTCTTCAAGCAAATTTTTTGATTTTTTTCTTATTAAACCTCGAATTTGAGACGTTGAAAAGATGAAAAAATATAGTCCGTTTCGCCATATCTTGGAGGGAAAGAAGTCTGTCTTTCTTCATGAAAAAATCAATATCTTCTTTTGGGAAAAATAAAATGAACTATTTATCTTCACATAGCATAAAATATAACCCACTTGTTAGTATTGGTACTTTGTTTTATTGGGTTTAATAGTTTTTTGATTCCTAAAATATCTGAATAAGCATATTTAATTTTTAAATATTCAAAGTGTACATTTTTTATCATTTTCTTATGAATATTTAAAAAATTCCAAAATTATTATCTGCTTAATTGCCTGTATGTTATGCCAAACATGTACCATTACTTCATATTTGAGAAAATATATGTTTTAAAATTTGATATATTTCTTAGATAAAACACACATATTGTAATAAATTAACAATTAAATATATTAAGTCATATATGATAACAATAAAAATTAAAATCTGACAATAATTAAGGGATCAAAAGTTTATCACGTATTAATTTGTAGAGTTAAATATGGGTGCTTGCTCACAAGATCTTTTGTTGACTCTGTGGGATGGGGGTGTAAATAAGACATGAGTTTGAAAGATTTAACATTAATGAGAAAATATATAAAATTACTTTAAATTTATTTTAATAATTTAACTTTACATGTGTTTATATACCTATTTATTCTAGTTGAAAGTGAAATTAATATCCCTGACGTGGCAAGAAGGTATAATCAATCATTTAACATTAAAAAATGAACATTTGTCATCTTCTAATAGGATGATAGTTTATTATACTTTTTAAATCTTTTATTTTCTTTTCTATTTCTTATTCTTTCTTCCTTTTGTCGTTCTATTTCCCGTGGTTATTGTGTGCGATAGCGAAGGATCCATGGTTGAGTAGATAAGGGTGAAATGCAACTGGCCATTAGTTGGCTAAAGTAATTAGTGGGAATTTGTTGAGTCTAGAAGGTGAGTGGCTCAACAACACTCAATTTTGACTTGATCTGACTAACCGCGGTGAATAAAATTTTCTTGAAAGTTATTTAAAAAATGTAAAATTAAACTATTAAAGTGAATTATAGAGAAAAGTTAAAGTAAGGATTTTATGTTTTCTCTTTTGTTTTGTACTTTTTCTTTGTTTTTTTTCTTTTCTGGTTAATTTCGTTTATTTTTGGGAACTTTCGAGATTTAGCAGAAAAAGGGTCTCTTTAACATAAAATAGAAAATCTTTTTACCAAATATTTTGTATTCCCTCCATTTTCTTTTTAAGTGATTTTTAGAAATTTGACACATCCATTAAGAAAGTCACCTAATAGCATTTATTTAATAAATAATTATATTTACTAAAAATATAAAAATGTTTTGAAAGACTTTTTAGAAATTTATTCTTGGTTTCTTAAAAAAATACTTATTTGGAAAATAAATTTTAAAACAGCTAAAAATCACTAGTAACTTACATCATCTTTATACACGGACAATCTAGAAGATCATTTACGAATTAACATAAATTCAATAGTTTTCATCTAAAATTTATATATATATATTAAAATTTTCACTATATATTTTTATAATATTTAATTATATATCCAATTATTATATTACTTTAAAATTGTTAAAAAATTCATAAACTTCAAATAATAAATCCTTCTCTATTTCAATAAATTCAAACACCAAAATATACCCCATGCAATGACAATCAGAGGATATTTAAGGGAGTATAGTATATTGATGACAGTCCTATTAAACTACACTAAGTGAATTGTTTTTAATTGATTATGGCGGTCTGGTGACATTAACTATTTTTAGATTTTTAATAGAGGGACCATAACATTCTTAGCGCTTTAATTATCAATAAATTAATATATATATATATATATATATATATATATATATATATATATATATATATATATATAAGTTCTTGTGATATTTAATTAAACATATCTAAAATTCAATTAGTTAAAAATGTCCACTTTGATTTCTTTGATCGTGAATATTTACAAATTTAATTTTTTTCTCTTAGAATATTATAAATTTAACAATCGTCATGTTTATCCATCTCCAACCATAGATAAAACATGTTAATTGCACGTTCACATTTTAAAACATGTTTTTAAATATTTATTAAATAATAGTTTCTTGCAATTTAAGAATTAAGAACCAAATTACATTTAAAGTTGGTTAACTCGATAAGCAAGGCCGATTAAACCACTTAAAACGAGACAAGAAAACGTGAAGCATATAATAAAATACTCTTATCTTTTTGTATTATTTCTAGCAAACACTCTAACAAATCAATTTTTTCAATAGCTTCATTGATGAAAAGGTTTGGCAGCTCGATATTACCTCTTCATCACTTGGAATAATTGTTTTCAAAGACTTTTTTCGGGGCGTTGACCAGAGCGAGCCTCGAAGCGGGGCGTACCAAAAACACTTTGGGCGCAAATGAATGGTGTAGGGCATACGTCTTATAATTTGGGGCGTAAGTCCCGAGCGCAAAAGCGTAAGCCTCGGGCGTAAAGGCGTACACCCCGGCCGTTAAATTTGATTTTTTATTATTTTAAAAGTATTTTTGTTATATATTATGATTTTTATTATTAGTGTAATGATATTTATACTTTATGTTATCATCTTTTCATTTTGTAGTGATTTTTTCTAAAATATATAAATAAATAAAGCAACTCTCATAGAAAATAACATTGTCATAAATAGTTCTTTTAGATGATTATGTCTGTGTTTCCATCCGAAATATTTGTCGTTTTATCAGCTGACGAAATCGGATGACAAATTGATTCACTAACTAAGTGATTTGGGCCGGAAGCGGAACTCTAACTTCTAGCAATGGGTTCCCCAACTACTCCAGAAAGCGTTAGGATGATGATTGAGTAAACTAAGTGGTAAAAAACATAAATACAGCTAGAGTGCAATAAAGGCGATAAAGATAGAGTGAAGATATGTACAAATCAGATTTTTGATTGACTGTGTTATGTTTATTCTGTACAAGTGATCTTATATTTATACTACAAGAAATAAAATGTGATCCTACTATGTTAGCCACTAAATCGCCCATTAAATCCACTAGCCAACTATGAGGAGGTGGTGTCGATTTTTTCTCCTTGATTTCCTCTCGCACGACCAAAGGCACCTCCTTCTAGTTGTTGACGGTTTGTTTCCATTTCTTGGGGTCTAAAAGGTGCTTTTGACTTGGTCTTCGAAACGTTCAAATATGTGTGGGTCCTAGTCGTTCCTCGGAATTATGATTCGGTCAGGTTACCGAAATAGCCGGTGGAGCTTTTCTAGCCGAGGGCTAGGACTAATAGATTCAGCTACGAGTCAGTTCGATTATCGGCTTAGAACTCTGTTGCCTGCTCATTTTGAGATTTCCACCTTCGGCTGCCACTTGATTCGGCTAAACACTAAAAATATTTTTGAGTGTTAACAATTTTCCCCCTACATTAATTTGAGTGCATATGTTGGGTTGATGTATTAAAAAATAGTCGACGTTTCGTATGGCAGCTACGGGTGTCGTTTCAATCACTTTTGCCTTAAATGTGTGCAGTGACGAATTTCCCTGACTTCCTTTTAACCGAGGCATCTCAGATACCACAAATAAATTCCGACGCATTTCAGCCGCATGTTTACAAGAAATGAGTCCTAATGCGTGTCAACCACATCTTCCAAGAGGAAAGAGGATATTTAAAGGGAGACGTCTTCCCAGGGGTTTCTCACTTAGCTATCAATCGTTCCCAAATTCCTTTGCGCCTCCAAAAACCCCTATTTTTCTTAATTAGAGAACCATGTCTTCATCCTCTTCTCTATCTCAGGGATCAGATAGCGCCGATTTGGCTGCTGGTAACCTAACCCCTACATTTGCCTTCATCGATGAACAGTTGGTTCTTGCCCCTTATGGTACATCTGAACAAGACGACCTCCTTCTTTCTCAACATCTTAGTCCAACAAACTATGACCTTCCTATCACTTGTGATTGGTTCACCGGTGACCATTGTCCGGCTAGCCTGCGTACCTGGCCGACCAAGATTGCCAACTATTCTGGTTGGCTGGAACGAGTAAAGTCGGCCAGAGAGGCCAAATGGAGACGCATGGGTCTTTATGACGCCATTGCGCTGTCGGGGTTTGACCTCCCTTGTAACATTGGTCTCATAGACGCTTTCCTTGGTTATTGGTCGATCACCGCCAACGCCTTTGTTTTTCCTTGGGGGATGATGACCCCCACACTGCTTGACGTGACGGTGATACTTGGCATTCCGATACCGGGGGCCGAAGTGCCTATCTTAGGCGATATAGATGTTGCCGATTTGGTTATCAAGGTTTCAAAGACTTCTTCCGATACGACCACTTCATGACCAACAACAGCTGAGTACCGCCTCTCTCAGTTGATGATGTTGAGCATCATGTTTTCCTACTTTTTTTGTTTAACCGATACTTTGTTGTATGCACAGGATCTTGTGCAGTCGTGAAGGAACTGAAAATTTATGCGGCGCTAGCCATTTCGGGGGAAGATGTCAGATGGGCATCTCTCTTCTTGACTAATCTTTAAATGGCTCTTGGTGATGCCCAGGCAAGGTTAAGGGACTCCAGAAATCTAGATACCTTAGCCGGTCCCCTGTGGTTCCTTCAGCTGTGGATCACCTTATATTTCCCAGACTTTATTCCTGATGGTTTTGATGACCGTCGTTTTACATTAAACCCACCGGAGCTAGCCAATGCTCTTCGGAAAATACCCTTAGTGTCCCAGGATATTTTTGTTGCAGTCTCCACCCTGCATGGTCTGTCTCGAGACCATTATACAGATTGACAACCGGTCCTTGAGAGATGGGCCACGCCTGATTGGGTCCGTCTAGTAGCCGATGACGACCTTACGTTCTCTCAATGAAGAACTATGGCCCTGACATGGGGGCATATTCTAACGGCTAGGGATCTGTTGGGTGGCCTAAAGCCCACCTCTAGGAATAATAAGTTGACCACGATGCCCTATTGGTCAAACTTTGTGGCAAGGAAATTTGGTCTCACTCAGCACGTACCATAGCCTCACCGCAGTATTGTTAGTTTGACCTAACGTTGCATCCTTGATGCAAAACAGGCGAAGGAGATAGCTGATCATAATCTTGAGAGGCTCGCCCTATTTGACTGGCAGTCATTTCCCCCAAGAGCAAATACTACTGTTGCTTTTGACGATTGGTGGAACACGACCAAGGAGAAATTCTCCCAGTCTCATTTCGATGTGTATTGTGATCGGCTGGTCTTGTCAAAGAAGAGAAAGACCCTAGAAACTCCTAAATCGTGGGTGAAAGAGGCCCATTTGAAAACTGCTCCCTTTAAATCGGCTAGACCTGCTGGCTCAAGGTCTTCCGTCAGGTTGCGGCAAACGAAGAGAAAAGGTAAATTATTCTCTACATATGTGTCGGCCAGATTATTCTTGTGAATTTTTTGCTAACATCTTTCATGTGTCTTTCAGCAACTCATTCCCCCCGAGCGTTTGTCGATTTGGATACCACTTCCAACACCGAATTCCCATCACCCAGGAAACCTATTCCTAAGCAACCCAGGCGGGGTGGAGGGATTGTTATCCGAGATCGTAGTGAAGAGGACCCCCATAGAACCAGAGTTCATGTTTCTACCGAGGAATAGGAGGAAATTGAGGTATATCTCTTGTCTAGCTTAAATACCTTCACATCGGCTATCTTTCCATATTCATGTTTTCTATTTTCCCTTCAGGGACCGCAACTCATAAGACGCTGACGATCGCAGACAACGTTCAATTCCCCTCTTCATATTGGATCGTCCTCTTTGGCTCATGCTCCCACACATCCTTATGATCCATTATCGGGTGTCCCCGAGGCTAAAATTTCTTCTGTCGAGGCAGCCAAAGATGTTGATGCAACCGTAGAGGTATATCCTTCCTCTTATGATTGGTCCTTCATTGTTTCCAAACCCTTGCTTTTATTCTGAACCTGCCTTTTCTGTACAGGAGATGGATGGATATAATCCCCCGACTAAAGCTAATCCGGCTGATGACTCAGAAGTGCCGATCGAGATCGTCCCTGAAGACGTGCTTCTACAATATTTTGGATCAGTCGATGTTGCACCTGCACCATCTTTGCCTGTTGGCATTCATCGGGAGAGAGTCGATGAGTCTCTTTCCAAAGGGATTCCGACCAGTAAAGAAGAATTTCAGGCTTTGAGGGCTTCTCTGTTCAAATTGTCAAAAGAAACCAAGAATTCTCCAGTTTTGGCAACCGCTTATAATGACATGGCCTTGGCTCTAAATAATTTATTTGCTTTACACAAAATGACCAAAGATAGTCATGATAAAGTGGTTGCTGCTCTACAACACTTGGGGTCTCTTCGGCAAGAGAAGAAATACATTCAGACTTCTTTCAATGAGGTGAATGCAGAAAGGCAGAAGAATGTTAGCCGAATGAATTAATTGCAGGGGCAACTGTCAAAACTGTGAGCCGAGTTGAAGAGGATCCAGGCGGAGATAAAGGTTATTACTCCTGCCATAGGTGCCTTGAAATCAACTATTAAGGCCCAAGATTCTTCCCACTCTTCTTTGTTTCATTTGGATAACAAGATCTGAGAACTCGATAACCAACAGGTCGTCTGGGAAATAGATCAGAAAACGGGCAGTGAACGGCTGGCCCAATTGGAGAATGAGTGGACTATGTGGAAAAATAGACTTGCTCAAGCAACGCCAACACTCCTTGCTATTTTTCCCAAAGTAGCATCCTAGGGAACTTGTTCTTCAGTTATGACCACTCATTTGCCGGTTGATTATGTTGCTCAATTGTCAGCCGATATCCTCATGGACTTGCATTTTGAAGCCATCGCTGCTTCTGTTACCCAAGAGGTATTGTCAGAAGCCGAATAGAAACTAGAGGATACTCTAGCGGCCGACACTCAAGCTTTTACCGAGATCCCATCAGTGGTGGTGGCTGAGCCTTGTTGGATGCCGGAAAAGGGGTTTCTTGAAGAAGCAGGAACAAATGAGGTAGTAGTTGTTGGTGCGGCTAAGGATGAAAGAGAGACTGCGGCTATCCAGGGTGACCAAGCATCGGTAGATTCGGTTATTCCTGAGACACCTGTGACTGATGATATAGCGCAACCCCTAGCTGGTGACCTGTCAACCAACTTGCCTTTCTATTTTTATTGACCCCAAATCGAAGGGTCTGTTTTTGTGATCAAGTAGCCGTGTATTAATCTAATCCTGATAATGTAGCGCAATTCCAACTAGTGAAACGCCAACCAACTTGGCTTCCTAGTTTTATTGACCCCAAATTGAAGGGTCTATTTTTTTACCAGGCAGCCGATCTGTGGTTGTCGTTTACTCTTGCATTCCCCAAATCGAAGGGAAGTATTTTTTCGCCTTTTTATGTGACTGTGACCAAGCCGTCGGCCTGTGGCTATCACACATTCATGTATTCCCCAAATCGAAGGAAATTGGTTTCTTTTGTGTGTCTAGACAACTGGTCTATCACTGTTGCCTAATCATACATACTCCAAATCGAAGGGTAATACTTTTTTAAGTACTTGTCGTTTACGTTTCTGTCAATCTCTTTATCATGCATGTCGCGCCCGTTTTTAACCCGCGGGCTTCGCGACGGGATGACGTCGATTCCCTCTGGATCGGTTAAAAAATGCTTGCTTTGAGGAGTCGCCACCTAATTATTCTAAGGTGAATTAGGGCACCTGAATGTTAACTAAATGCTGCAAAATAACTCCGATTTATGGTCTACAAAACTAATGAGATTCTAGGTAAGGGTTCTTTATTATCCTAAAGGGAAGGGGTTAGGCATCCTTTAAGATCCGCTAACTTGCGATTATCCGATCAAATTCAGGTTAATTGTTATGCTAAGAAAAATACATGTTTTTATAAATATAAAAAATAATGTTACAAGATGTTAATAAAATAATGCATTTTGTACAAGTATGCATTTGTATGGCATAAATATACATGTAAAGCTGAAAAAAAGTATAAGTATGCATTTGTATGAAAATTGATAAAAATGTATGCAAGGTGATTATTATGGGCGACGGGCCTAAAATTAGATAAACTAGCGATCGGTTTCCAGTTTTAGACTACCTTATTAATTAATTCTAAGTCTACCTATTCTAAATATTTCAATAATTTCACGAGTACAATAATATTACAATGCAGAATGAAAATAAAGCTGAATTAAAGAAAGTAAAAGACAACAAAAATAAATAATCTCCGAGGGGTATTTGCCATCTTTGACTTTATCTTTGCAAGCTGTCAAGAATAAACGGTTAGAAACAATTAAATATACATAACTTCGGATACGTATCCAAAACAATAAATGTTTTGATTACGGAGGGCTCAGACTTAAATTTTGAAAAGATCATTCCAATCACGTCGTGGCTGCAAACATATGACTCGGTGGTCATTTTAATTGCCTCGCCTACTAAACATGTTGGTCTCTCGGATGAAAAAAAAGAAAAGATCATTATAATCACGGCGTGACTGCGAAGATATAACATGTTGGTTATTTTAGTCGCCTCGCCTACTAAACATGTTGATCTCGGATGAAATAAAAAGGTTTAAGTCTCATCCTTGCCCAGAAGTTTTATTTTTCGTCTTTACAACTGTGGAGGCCTAAAAAATCGACGGATATTTTTTCATCGGCCATTGTAGTATCGTGTTCAAATCAGCAAAATTAAATCGGAAAAGAAGCGCAACAACGTAGCGTAGGCAAAACAGAGAGGCAATTCCCGAGAAGACGGGATGTTTAGTAAAACAGTAAAACAATAAATATCTGTTGCCCGGATGTTTAACCCAGTAAACAGAAAATAGAGAAACGAAAAAGCGCGACCTCGAATTCAATTTCATCGGCCCAAAATGCAGTATTTAATTCAAAACAGTAAAAACAGTAAAACAACAATATATCCGTTGCACGATGTTTAAATGCCAAAAACAGTAAACTGAAAACAGAAACAAACAAAAAAAGCGCGGCTTCTAATTCAATTTCATCGGCCTAAATGCGGTATTAAAGTTAAAAACAATAAAACAGTAAGATATTCGTTGCACGGATGTTTAAATGCCAAAAAATAGTAAGCTAAAAACAGAGAAACGAAAAAAGAGCGGCCTCGAATTCAATTTCATCGGCCAGTGTATCTGTTTCAAATCGATAAATACCAACGAGTGTAGCATCGAAATGTAGTTTCGAATATTCAAAAGTGCAACAACTGTTAGTTTCCGATGTACGAGCTCAAAGAGTGCGGCAAAATTTCAACTCAAAGTGCAACAGATCAAATGCAACAATTTGTCTTTCAAAATATAGCATATGTTTGCCTTAAGAACATGGCATCCATTGGTGGTCAAGTATAGCAACTCCTAAAATGCAAATAGTTCAAAGTAGGGTAGTACAAAATCAAGCATAGAGGTGTGGCAACTTGTTCTTTTTCAAGGGAGCTATAATACAATAGCAAAAAAGTGCTACAATAGCTTAGCTCAAGTGTATCGTGGTTCACCAAATATAGCACTCAAGTGTAGTATCAATGTCCATAAAAATCAAAAGCGACATCTAAATCAAATGGCTTAGCAAAGTAGACTTGCCTAAAAATGTAGCAATGATTTGGCTCAAAATGCAATGACAGTTCTACTAAAAAAGGCAGCTACTACTATTTTACCTTAAATAGCAGTGAATTCACCGAGTGTACAACCACCTGTTTTACCCATATAAAGCTAATCATATCAAGACTAAGGACACAAGATTCCATTCATGTCTCACAGCTAGGCATAGTAAACACTAAAACGGATAAGACAAGTGCATGATCAAATTGACAACCACATGGACACAAGATTGAGAAATTAATAGATGACATTCAAGCAGAACAAACTTTGTCTAGGCTAAGTATGTATAATTACATTTATGCTCAAACATGAACCTAACACGGTATGTTTAAGTATTAACAATCAGCAGACATTATGAGGCATTCAATTAACCAATATTTTAAATCCTTCTCAACATATACTAATTAACAAAATATCATCGTATGATACCAAACATGAATCGACACAAAGACGAGCAAAAATAATTCAAAACGTTGTTGTTAACTAAACAAAACCAACATTCTTATCATGCTTAGACAATAAACATATCAACTACATCATTACTAAACCAAAGTGATAAAACACATAAAACACAGAGAGTAAAAAAAATGAGAAGAGTTGAGTTTTACCAACTTTTGGATTATGAACTCCAACCCGAACCGAGAATGGACTCAATATCAACACCATAATTTGAAGGGCTCAGATTTGTTAGAACAGAGCAAGAGGGAATGCAACACACGCCATGGCTGCGGACACCGGATTGCAAATTGATACCGTACCGGGTTGCCCCGCCAAGATACGGGTCGGATATCCTCGGTGCATTCGAAGGGAAATTTGTGCAATTTCTTCGGTAGTACAAGAGAGAGGTAAATTATCATCATAGCCCGATTTCGAATTTGACCCGACCCGGATACAGACCCGACCCGAATAGACTGACCCGGAAATGAAAATAAACCCTGGAGTGATTGGAAAACGGGAAGAACACAAAAAGGAATTTCGGATGAAAATTAGGAACTAACAAAGAGGGGCATTTCAGATTCGGACCCGACCCAAATTGTGACCGATAAAGCAGTATCACAAAAATCGACCATAAATAAAACCACCAAAACAGACCGGAAACCACCAAGCAAATAAACCGGAAACCACCAACAAATCAATCCGGAAACCTACTACAAAACAAACCCGAAACCACCAACATCGGCACCGAAAACCACCAACAAAAGTAAACCGGAACCCTTATTTTTCGGACTTAGGACCTCAAAAACCCCCAAAACCGACGGTGGTGTGGGTGGTGTAGGGTGTCCGGCGTAGGTGGGGTAGTGGTGTAGGGTGGCGGTGACCGGCAACGTGGGGTCGGGTCGGGGGTTAGGTATGGGGGTGTGTGCGGCTGATTTTGAAAAAAGGGAGAGTGAGAGTCATTTGTTTTTTTGTTGTTTTATGTTTTTGTGTAGGGTTTTGGTTTAAAAGGGGGGAAATAAAGGGGAAGGTTTGGTTGGGCCGATTCGGGTGTGGGCTTGGACGAAAATAAGGGGGTTTTGGGCTGGGGATTAAAGGGTGATGTGTTGGGTTTGGACGAAATGGGTTTTAGTTTGGGTTGGGTAGGAATTATTTTGGGTTGAATAGAAATTATTTTGGGGGAAATGAAATGGGTTATGGGTTTAAAATATAAAAAGGGTTTTATTATATATAAATAATAATAAAAAAAAGCTTTGCAAAAATTATAAATTGTAAAGATGACAATATGATAAAAAATATAATATTTGTGAAATGCTTGATGCTTAAATAAAAAATAAAAATGCAATGCCGTTTTGCGAAAATAAAATAACATATAATATTAAGATAAAAGTATGATTATGATATAAAAATGCAAATGACAATAAAAATGCAAAAATAATAATGATATATATACATATATATGCCTATATTTTAAAATTATTTTAAAGTGTCAAAAATATAAAAAAATTGCAAATAAAATCACAAAAGATGGGACAAAATTGGGTGTCAACAATGCATGTCTAGTAGTCGATACGCATTGTCAGCAATATGTTGGCTTACTACGAAGGGTCCTTCCCAATTTGGCGACCATTTACCAAATTTACGATCTTTCATTCCAAGCGGCAATACGGTTTTCCAAACCAAGTCTCATTCGGCAAACCTCTTGGGCTTAACATGCTTTAGCCATTTTTCATTTTTCGGCTTCGATTCTTTCTAGGGCCATCAGTCGGTCTTCATCTAGCTGATCTAACTCCATTAGCATGGCCTGCTGATATTCTTCCAAGCTTAAAGAATTCTGTTTGGCCACTCATAATGACTTAACATTAATTTCCATGGGTAACACTGCATCTTGGCCATAGGTTAGTTAATAAGGTATTGTACCCGTAGCAGTAGACTTAGAGTTTTTGATTGCCCAAATAGCTTCATCCAAAGTGAGATGATATACTGCCGGTCTATCCTCCACATTTTTACTAATTATGTCCACAATAAGCTTGTTAGATGCCTCGACTTGTCTGTTCGCCTGTGCATAATAAGGCGAAGATGTGATTATCTTGATCCCAAACTTCTCAGCAAAGGCTGCCACCTTAGAACTAGTGAACACCATCCCTTGATCGGTTGTAATCATCTCAGGGATACTATATCTATCTATGATCTGGTGTTGGATAAACTGAATGACATCTGTCTAGTGAACCCTCTTCATTGGATGTGCCTCTACCTATTTAGTGAAGTAATCGGTAGCCACAATAACAAAATTATATCCTTTAGCCGATTGTGGGTGAATCTTGCCGATGAGGTCTATAGCCCATCCTCTGAAAGGCCAGGGCTTCACGATCGGGTGCAACACCTCGGTTGGTACCCGTTAAATTGGTCCATGTCTCTGGCACTTTTCACAACCTTTGGCGCATTGAAATCAATCGGCCGTGATGGTAGGCCAATAATAGCCATGACGATAAATCAACCACTTTATCGTTAGCCCGACTCTGTGTGATCCACAGATTCCTTCATGAACTTCTCTCATGACTTTTAAGGCCTCTGTCTTATCAATGCACTTGAGTAGCACCCCATTTACGCTCCTTTTGTAAAGATCATTATCAATGAGCACATACTCCAAGGCCCTTATCTTAACCTTAAGGTCCTTGCACGTGGAAGGATCTTTTAAGTAGCCAATTAATACCTGCTTCCACGAGTCGATCTGGTCCATGGCTAACACTTCGGCTGGCAACTCATCATACTCTAGAGTGAGTAGAGACTTCATAAAATCGGAAGCTTCTTGTGCTAGCCTCAACATTCATGCCTTTGGAAACATGACTTAACGTAGATGATGTGAACCTACTAAGTAACCTGCTAGCCGTTTCATAATGGGCCAACAAATTTGGGTCTCTGCAATTATATTCCCCGGCCAACTGCTTGATAACCAACTGAGAATCTCCATGGATCTTGATGCATTTTGCTTTCATAGAAACTAGGAATTTGAGTCCTATGATAAGAGCATCGTATTCAGCTTGGTTATTTGTCAAGTCAGAATCTAACCGGTAAGAGAACCTCCACGTTTCATCTCTACGATCGGTTATCGTTATTCCGGCTCTGACTCCCTTCTAGGTTCTTGACTCATCAAAAGTTAGCGTCCAAGGGACGACGTCCATAAATGCAGTAGATGGGGCGCATGGGTCCTCCACATCTACATAAGGGTGGTCTGCTAAGAAATTGGCTACCGCCTGACCTTTGATAGCCCTGGGTGGCCTATACTTGAGAGAAAACACAGTGAGCTTGATTGCCCATTTCATTAGTCGTCCTTGAAAAATAGGTCTATTCAATAAGTACCGAATGATGTCAATCTTGCACAAAATGTGAACTACGTGTGGCATTAAATAATGTTCAAGTTTTGTACAAGCATAGAATAAGGACAAACAAAGCTTCTCTATAGGAGTATATCTAGTCTCAGCTTCATTGAGCATTCGGCTAAGATAGTAAATTGCCTTTTCGGTTCCATCATGGGCATCATATGCTAACAGGCAGCCGATAGACAAATCTGTAGCCGAGATGTACAATTTCAATAGTTCCCCTAGCATGGGAGGTACCAGCACGAGAGGAGTTGCTAGGGTCTTTTAATTTGGTCAAATGCTTTTTTGCTATTCCGGGCCCCATACTAGCTCTTCTGACTCTTTAAGCCTAAGCAAAGGTGAGAAAGCCTTCATTTTGCCAGCTGAATTAGATATGAACCGTCTTAGAAAGTTGATTTTCCCTAGCAGGCATTGTAACTCATTCTTTGTTCTGGGTGGTGCCGACTCCATTACTGTCGGGCTTTGTTCTGATCTATCTCAATACCTTTCTTATGTACCAAGAAGCCAAGGAAGTTGCCAACCGATACTCCGAACATGCACTTGGCTGGATTTATTTTAAGATTATAAATCCTCATTCTTTTTAGTGCTTGTTCCAGATCGGCTGAATGATCTTTGAATTCCTTATACCTCACCACCACATCATCAATGTAAACCTCCATAGTCTTGCCGATCAAATCATGGAAGATGGTGTTCATTGCCCTCTGATAAGTAGCACCAACATTCTTCAGACCGAATGACATAACTACCCACTCGTAAATGCCCAAGGCTCCTGGACACCTAAAAGTAGTCTTGTGAGTATCCTCCTCGTCTACAACTATCTGATTATAGCCGGAGTATCCATCCATAAATGTCAGCACACCGTTAGCGGCCACCGAATCGACTAGCATATCGGCTATGGACATGACATACTCATTTTTTAGAGTGGCTAGATTTAGGTTTATGTAATCAATACATACCCAAACCTTGCCATTCTTTTTCTTGACTGGCATAATATTTGCCAACCATTCCACGTACTTAGCCGTTCTGATAAACCCGGCTTTCAGCAGTCGTTCAATCTCAACTTTAATTTGAGGTATCAGCTGAGGATGATATCTTCTAGGCGGTTGTTTATGAGGTGTGAAACCCTCCATAATTGACAATCTGTGCTCTACCAAAGTACGTGCTAACCCAGGCATCTCATGATAATCCCATGCGAAGCAATCCTTATACTACAGTAGAAGAGCTATTATGCTTTGTTTATCCTCCTCCTTCAGCAAGCCACTAATATGTTTTAGCCGAGGGACTTCCTCGATACCCAAGTTGATATCTTCCAAGGGATCCTGAGATTCAAAACTAGGCATAGCCCTTATTATGGGCGATTCAAGTTCCATCGATAACTCAATGTCATCGGCTGCCAGTGTTGGTTCTCCATCGTAGTCCCCTACCTGTGATGCCTCGGCTATCCTGGGTTCAGAATTTAGAGCAGTCAGTTGATGCCACAGATCACGTATGATTTGGGTCTCCTCAATCATTTAACTCTTCCAAGGTAAACCGTGGTTCGACTAATTATTTTATTTCAAAACCTCGTGGAGTAAAATTGCAGTATTCCAAAAATCCTTATTCGTATTGCTCTGCCACAACTATGGGAACCACATAGGGTAAATATAAGACAACCTCCAAGTTATTAACCCCTGCCTGAAATGGGTTATCATCGACTGGGACGATTTCTATCTTGTCTCCTTCCCAGAAAATGAGCTTTTGGTGCATGGTGGAAGGAAGGCATCGGCTGGTATGAATCCAGTCTCTGCCTAATAAGATGGCGAAGGACGGCTTGCCTTCTATCACAAAGAAGGCAGATCTGACCGCTTTAGGACCTACGGTGATTTCTGCTACTAAGATCCCCAAAGCCTCAGAGGCCTCTCCTATAAAGCTAGTCATTTTCATGTTAGTTAGGATGAGATCCTCCCTGGTTTTGTTGAGGCTTTTCAAAGTAAGCGGCATCACATTCAGCATAGCCCCATTATCGACGAACACTCGGCTGAAAGCTTTGCCGTTAATGTAAGCCTTAACATAGAGGGGTTTGAGGTGTTTAACCATCTCTTCTGTAGGTGCACCAAATACAGTGCTCAAAGCGTCCCTAGCCGTGGTATCGGCCAATGTCGCGCATTCAGTGTCTTCCACACACACACATCACCTTCTAGGTTATCCAGCTTAGAGCGGCCGGCCCAGAACTCACATGGAATCAGGCTGACCATTTCAATGGCTACCCAAATCTCATCGACTGAATCTTGCTTAAATAAATCAAGGATGGAGTCTCCTACCTTGTCCAATTCGGCTGGTGAGAAATTAATATCTTCCATCTCCTGGAGGCATATAGGAATCGGTTGGCCCCCTAATGCCTGGATCATTTGTGCGACCTGTGGAACCGTCTCTGCTAGGGATTCCTACAGAATAGTAGTCTTCTATTGAGGTTCCTCTTTCGGATTGTCACCAAGCTGTATATTCAGTTCTGGTTGGCCCAAAGTTTCTTCTTCATGCAGCACTATCTCTGAAGAGGTCGAGTCAAATGCCCACTCGATAGCCTCAGCTACGACAGACTCAGGAATTTCTTGCTTATCGGCTGCCTCAGCGCTGGATATCATGTGCAACGTTAGCTTCATCTTGCACAAGGCTTTGGCGCGCTGCATCCTTCTTTTTTGCGTCTTGGATATGACACCCGGTGGTGCTTCTTTCTTTCCATAAGCCTGATTAATGAACCACTTTCCTTCATCTATATTGGCGGTTGGCTTAATCATCCTCTGGGATCTCAACTGACATTCATCCCTCACTGTGATATGTAAGGAAGAAATGCCTTCCTTCACGTTGAACTCAGCCACCCTCTGTTTAGCCATGGGTAGTGGCTCTTCACCTATCTGGGGCACGCTCTGCTTTTCATCGACGGGCAGCCATGCTTGCCTTCCAAGCCTGTTCCTCAGGTTTGTTGGGTCCCTTTTGAATGTCGGTTACTATTTGTGAGGTTCCCAAATAATGTGCTTTGGCTTATAAGGGCGGTTACTAACACTGCTTCTAGCTGGCTACCTGTCTGTGTCCTCATAGATGTCACGTAAGTTGCCTAGCCGATCAAACACAGAGGTCCTGGTGACCCCCTCTTTACCAGTGGGTTCTTTGGGACACACATAGTTTTCATCGGTTGTTTCCCCTTGACGTCTTTTGATTGATCTATCTTGGCAAAGGATACCATATATATCGGTACTACTGGGAAGGGGTCAGTATCAACAGACATTTCAGCTATGCTTTTATCGGCTAGCTTGAACCTGCCCTCCTTGATGCCCTTTTGAATTGCCTTCCTGAAGACCACACAATTAGAAGTAGCGTGGCTATATGAATTGTGCCATTTACAGTACTTCTTATCCTTGAGTTCTTTGGCAGACGGAATCCTATGGCCATCAAGCAGCCCGATCTATTTATCTTTAAGCAGATGATCAAAGATCTAATATATCTTTGTAATGTCAAACGGGTAACCGACCCTGTCATCAGTCGAACTCATCTCCTTGTCTTTCATAGCTTTAAGGGCTGGGCAAGAGTAAACCTTACCCCTGCGATTTGGGCTACCATTGTGTCTGTCGTGTATTCGGCTGACTCTGAATCAGACTCATCTGCCTCAATAATGGATACCGAATAGGAACCTCAGTTTCGGTTAGCTCTTCTGTTCTCATTCTCCTGGATATACTACTCTATTTGACTAGCCTTCTCGGCTAACTGGCTTAAGTCAGAGCAGGATTGTCCCACTAATTTCTCCCTTAGCTGAGGATGCAGTTTGTTGATTATCATGAGGGCGCATTCTAATTCAAAGAAGTGTACAGTGCATTTCCCAACCTTCCTTCTGAATCTCTCGATATAATCGGTAGCCGACTCATCGACCTGTTGCTTGAGATTTGTCAAATCAGTTACAGTGACTTGAGGTTGGGGCCAATAAAATCTATCATGGAAACAACGCTCCATGTCAGCCCAACTCTGTACGGAGTCGGGGGCCAAGGATGAGTACCAAGCAAATGTTATTCCGGTTAGATAAATGGGGAATAACTGCAGCTTGTGATACTCATTCTGGCCAACTTCGCCACATTGGGCGGTAAATCTGTCGATGTTCTCAATAGTAGATTTGTCTTCATCACCCGAGAAAGTAGTGAAATTAGGCGTTTTGAAGCCTCTTGGCAATGGTGTTACCCAATCTATCCAATCGGGGTAGGGCTTCCTGTAAACAAGCATGTTCAAGTGTTTCAGTTGGATGTCAAAGTACTTACTCGTGGTATTCGTAATGGTTTAAGGGTTCATAAACTGTGATATCCCCTGCCGATTCTCAACTGGAACCAGCTGGTATGCGTTCTGAACTGGAAGCCTCCATTCTACCCCTTGTTGAATATGGTTTTGAAAGTTATAGGTATTCTACTGGCCATTACCAACAGGTGGGGTATATCCTCATTGTTGCTGTTGGGAATAGCCACCAAAGCCTGCAACCTGAACTGCTGGAACAGCCGACGGAACTTGAGGATAAGGGGGAACAGTGTTCCATGTCTGCTTTCCTCGGATATCAGTCATTCTTAGAAAGTTTGCGCTTCCTGGATGGTATGGATTAGGTACCGGTTGTGACTGCTGGAATGGTGTCCCGCTGTAGACAGCGTCACCAGATAGCCTAGCAGGGTCATAGCCAGGGGCCATCGGCTGGCCAGCATTAGTCGCACGTACCGTATGGCCGTTTGCATAAGCGTACGGCATAACGGGCGGCAAACCAAGGTGTCCAGATGCCTGAACTGGTCTCCGAGCCATGTTGATCTATCCATACTGCAAAATTCGTTTGGTCGAGTGGCACAGTTTGCCCACCAGCGTTTGGTGGCAACTATACAGTAGACTGGTTACCAAGTGACTGGGCTTGTGCTACTAGGTGTGCTATCGGCTGTACTTGAGTAGGTACTGACTGATACACATTCGTATGAGGAACAACACTTAGAGTCACAGTTGCATGATGCACAACGTCACTCGTTAGAGGGATAGCAAAACTAGCCGAACCTTCTCCTGGATGCAATCGATTGGCTTCCAATTCTCTCGTCAGCTGAACCTCATTATGCACCATTGGCTTGACAATGTCAGCCAATTGTTTAGAAACCTGGTACATAATGTCGTGGATGCCTAAGTCAATCTGTTGTCTAATGAAAGACGTGGTCATAACAGTTGGACCTTCAGGTTGACTAAGTTCACCCGCAACTTAGGTTGATGGAGGGAGTGGATGGGTATCAACCGATGTAGACATACCCGAAGAAGATGGTGGCTCGTTGTTCCTTCTGGGAAGATTCTGTTTAGGATGTGGACTAGACTCTGGGTTCATTTTCTTACCAGACCTTAGGCGCATACGCCAAGAGTGATCTTGACTTGGAGAATCAAACTTTGCTATGAGATCACCTATGGTCCCACTGGGCGTGCCAAATTTGTTTCCCTCCGAAATGTTTGCCGTTTTATCGGCTGACGAAATCGGATGATAAATTGATTCCTTAACTAAGTGATTTGGGCTGGAAGCGAAACTCTAACTTCCAACAATGGGTTCCCAAACTACTCCAGAAAGTGTTAGGATGGTGATTGAGTAAACTAAGTAGTAAGAAACATAAATACAGCTAGAGTGCAATAAAGGCAATAAATATAGAATGAAGATATGTAAAAATTAGATTTTTGATTGATTGTGTTGTGTTTATTCTGTACAAGTGATCTTACATTTATACTACAAGAAGTAAAACGTGATCCTCATATGTTAGCCACTAAATCGCCCACTAAATCCACTAGCCAACTATGAGGAGGTGGTGCCGGTTTTTGCTCCTTGATTTCCTCTCGCACGACCGAAGACACCTCCTTCTAGCTGTTGACGATTTGTTTCCATTTCTTGGGGTCTAAAAGGTGCTTTGACTTGGTCTTCGAGGCGTTCAAATATGTGTGTGTCCCAGTCGTTCCTCAAAATTATAATTCGGCCAGGTTGCCGAAATAGCCGGTGGAGCTTTTCTAGCCGAGGGCTAGGACTAATAGATTCGGCTACGAGTCAGTTTGGTTATCGGCTTAGAACTCTGTTGCCTGCTCATTTTGAGATTTTCACCTTAGGCTAAACACTAAAAGTAGTGTTAACAGTCTGCCATTGATATAATAGAAATTTCATAGCACTATGTTTCTGAAGCAACTTTATCCATTTTGTCATTGCTCTTACACTTTTTGCCCTTCTCCATTATAGGATATATAAATAAAGTCAGTGCAAATATTAGTTGAGGGTGGGAAAGACCAATAGATCTAGAGATTGATAATAAAGTGAATGAAGACTTCATGTTAAAGATTATCTAGACTATTATCAATTTTTGTGTTATTACTTTTCTCAAATAATAATTATAATAAAAATATATTATTGGTGATTTATTTGAATTTTTCTGAAGAATTTTAATGAAAATTTTACTTTTGCTTATTTTTTGGTAATAAAATTATAAAATTGAGCATACATGAGACATACGCCCCGTAGATCCATGGGGCTTACACCCCGTGTCTCGAGACTTACGCCTCGCTCCGTGCTGTGTAAAACGCCTCGCTCCGTGCTGTGTAAAACACCTCGCCTCTCGCCCCCACTTCTTAAAACACTGCTTGGAATAATTATAATACTCCCTCCGTTTCAAATTATTTGTCATTTTTTTGTTTACACATCTCTTAAGAAATATTAATTAGGAGGGGTTATTTATGTGTCATCTTCATTAATGACAAAGGATAAAATGGAGAAAAGATAATTAATTATGTATTAAACTTATAAAATGATAAATAATTTGAGATAATTATTTTTAGTAACCACGATAAATAATTTGAGACGGAGAGTATATTGTAAGAGTTGGATTATTCATCCATTGCGGTATTTGAGCTAAATTCAACTATATAAAAATATTATAAGTAATATTTTATACAAGATAGATTTCAATTATACAAAGAATCGTTTGTGATGGAGCATAATTGGCAAAAGCTTTTTACTCTTAATTCTTCTAATATTGGAATCCTTTCCTTTCAATCTATTCTTGGAGTCTTGCCAAAAATGAAAGCAAATTGATTGACTGATTGAAGCAAATTGATTGACTGATTGGAGCAAATCATTCTCTAAATCCTTTCCTTTCCTTTCTATTTTATTTTGAGGAGGGAGGCGTGATGGGCGGTTATTTTTATTCTCACGTAGTATTCAATATTTGATGGTCGATGTTTGTTGTTTGGTACTACTATATATTTTGGAGCCTTAATTAATGTGAATTGATAGAGTGTAAGACATATTAAAAAAGAAATCAGTCTCTATCAAGATTTTTTTATTATCAAAATTCAAACTCGAGATCTCTGGTAAAAGAGGAAGGAATCTAATTCATTCAAATAACTTTTGACAATTATTTGTGAGATAACTTATGATTTTTGGGGACCTTTTTACTAAAACTGAAAATTTAGAAAATGCAATTAACCTCGAATTGGAAAATGTACCACAAAATTCATGTTTCCTAACGTTCCTCAATTTTTTTCCCCACAACATAATTAAGTTACATAAGCTATGTAACTGCATATTGGTTTTCATTTATTTTAGGTTATCAATCAATACTATTGAATAGAGTTACTTATAATTACCTTCAAAATAATCTAATTATATAACTATTTTTTATATTATTTGTGCATAAAACTTAAACTCTTTTACATGAGTTTTGTTCAACTCTATATGCAAGGAGAGCTAAAGACTAATTTCATTCGAAACGTCATGTATCAATACTCAAGTGATGATTTTATAACCTTATTTACAAAGAATTTTAATTTAGTACTAGCTGATTACATTGGGAAGAAAGTGGCATATGCTTACAAATTATAATAACACTGTTAAAAATTTAATAATTGTTTACTGTAACTGATTTACAAAAAATGAAAACGAGAAATACCACAAAAAATTACAATAAATATATAAGAAAAAAATGAAGAGAAGAAAGCGACTAGAGAGAAGAAGCAGACAACGTATATGTTATTCACATGTTTTGACCTAGGGGTGGCAAATGGGTGGGTTGAGTCAAATTTGGGCGATTAAAATGGGTTATATTAATAAGCGGGTCAAGACCCAACCCGGCCAAAATTTATCGGGTCAAAACGGATTTAGTCAAGATGGGTCAAATAACGGGTTACAACACAACCCGCTCAATTACTATGGAAGTCGAAGCAACATATACATTTGCTCAACATCTCTTTTTATCAAATGTTAGTTTTAAATCGTGTTATCTTAGTAATAACATACCGTGATATACACGGTTTTGTATACCATGTATATCACTGTTTCAAAAGGAAGTTTTTTCATAATTGAAACTGTGATATACACGGTATACAAAACCGTGTATATCACGGATTGGAGTTACTATTTTAGGTAATTGTTGTAATTAAATTAGCATTGTACACTTATCATAATTATAGAATTCTTGTACAAATAGAATAGGGTTTTGGGAATAGAATAGGAATATAGTTTTCCATATTATGAAAATTGTAAATTGTATATATACTCATTCATTAATGAAAATAATCAAGGGATTATATTGTTTCATGGTATCAGAGGTCTAGGTCTCAAATACCTCCTTCTCCAAAGCTTCCGCTAGCTCTCAGTTTTCTCAAAATTCGGGACCCCTCCCCGGTTTCCGTGTCGAGTTCCTCCCCTCTCTTCCCAAATTTTTATCTAAATCCCTCAAATCACCTTTTGTTATTTCATTATGTCTAAGAACGTGTTTCATCCTGCCCTTACTGTTTCCAATATCAAGAACCACATCCCTATTGTTCTTGAGATGGAAAACGTCCAATATGCGACGTGGGCAGAGTTGTTCAAAATTCACTTTATCTCACATCAAGTCCTCCATCACATCATTCCTCCTACTACACCTACTCCTGTGGAGGATCCACAGTTATGGATTACCCTTGATGTTACCATCCTTCGGTGGATTTACTCCACTATTTCACCGATATTTTACAGACGATCATTGAGCCGGACACTACTGCTATGGCTACTTGGAATAGATTGCATGATATCTTCCAAGATAACCAACATTCCCGAGTCATCACCCTTGAGCGAGAATTCTCCCAAGTCTGCATGGAAGATTTCCCTAACATTTCTGCATATTGTAAACGGCTCAAGGAATTTGCGGACCAACTCCGTAACGTTGGCGCACCTGTGACTAATAATCGTCTTGTTCTACAAATGGTTGACGGCCTTTCTGAGGCCTATAATGGCGTTGGGACTCTCCTTCGTCAAAGCAATCCGCTTCCTCCTTTTTATCAAGTCCGCTTGATGCTCTCCTTAGAAGAAGCGGGCTACCGGCGCCAGTTCCGTGGCGATGATGACTTCGTCTAATAATTCTCATGGTTTTGTTGACAATTCGGGCCACAACCGCAACAACGGTGGCGACAAGAAGGGTCAGAATCGTAAAAAAAATGGCAAGAATCGCGGCGACAATAATGGTAGCAGTCGGAACAGTGGTGGCGGCGGTAATGTCTCTCGAGGCCATGGGCAACAGCCCAGTTGGGCTCAGCAGTGGGCCCCCTGGCAGTGGCTCTGGGCCAGTGGGCCTTGGCCCAACATTGGGCTTTTTTCGTCGAACAATTACTCGGGAAACTGGGCCCAGTTTCCACAATAGGCCAGGCCCAGTTTCTCGAGTCCACTTTCGGGTGGCAGGCAGTTTTCTGGGCCGGGGCAGCAGGCCGGTGTTCTTGGGCCTCGGCCTCCGCAGTCATTCCAGGCAGTGGGCCCCACACCGACTCCGACAGATATTGAGGCCGCGATGTATACGGTTGGATTTAATCCCCTAGACCCGAATTGGTATATGGACACCGGCGCCACTTGACATATGACGTCCGACCAAGGTACACTCTCATCTCATTCCAATTTGAGCAACAATTGTGGCATAATTGTTGGTAATGACAAATCACTTTCAATTCGTGGTTATGGTCATAAAACGTTGTCTCCCCCACATCCACCTCTTGTCTTAAAAATACCCTTTATGTCTCTATCTTAATTAAAAATTTGGTGTATGTCCGTAAATTCACCATTGATAATTGGGTTTTTGTTGATTTTGATCCTTTTGGGTTTTCTGTGAAGGATTTCAAGATGGGGATACCTCTCGTGAGATGTGATAGTAGGGGAGATCTTTATTTTATCACGCCCGCATCCAGTCTCTCAAGTCAAGCCTTGTCATCTACTTTTGCAGCTCTAGCTCCTTCCTTGTGGCACACACGTTTGGGTCACCTTGGGTCATCCATTGTTTCTTCCTTGCATAAAAATAATTTTATTTCTTGTAAGGGTACGCATAGTACTCCAATTTGTCAATCCTATCCTTTAGGAAAACATTTTAGATTACCATTTGTAGCCTCTACTTCTCGTACGTTAATGACATTTGATATTATTCATAGCGATTTATAGACATCTCCCGTTTTAAGTTCTGTGGGCCATCGTTATTATGTTCTATTTTTGTATGATTATTCTAATTTTTTATGGACCTTTCCTTTAGTGAAAAAATCACAAGTTTTTTCCATATTCTTAAAATTAGAGTATTCATCCGTACCCAATTCGATCGGGAAATAAAAAATATTCAATGTGATAATGGCAAAGAGATAATGGGATGTTTTGGGATTTTTGTGAAAATAATGGCATAGTTTTTCATTTCACTTGTCCTCATACGTCCTCTCAAAATGGAAAAGTCGAACGCAAAATTCGTACCATTAATAATATTGTTTGAACCTTATTGGTCTATGCTTCCGAACCCCCTTCCTTTTGGCATCATGCTCTACAAATGGCTACGTATCTTCTTAACATACTTCCTACCAAATGATTGGCATATTCATCCCCTCTTCAATGTCTATATAATAAGACTCCTTCGTATTCACTTCTTAGGGTCTTCGGGTGCTTATGTTATCCACTATTTCCGTCAACTACAATTAACAAACTTCAAGCCCGTTCTACTCCGTGTGTGTTTTTGGGTTATCCGTCCAATCATCGTGGTTACAAATGTTTTGATTTATCATCTAATAAAATCATAATTAGTCGCCACGTTATTTTTTATGAATCCCAATTTCCGTTTGCTAAAGTTAGTAGTCCGGGCCTAGTTCGTATAATTTTTTAGATGACGATGTCTCCCCATATATTATCCACCATTTATCGGACTTGTCCCGCACCCAAAATCCGCCAGCGGGCCCACTGCCCGCTGGACCTCCTGCCACTGTGTCGGGTCCTCTGCCTAGTTCTACCGTATCGGGTCCAGCAACTAGGCCGAATATCCAGCCTAGTTCTGCCCCTACTTGTGCTATCCATCCATCTACTATTTCGGTTTCTAATGTTGGGCCAGCAGGCCACTGCATGTTGGCCAGTCCGTCACCCTTCCATTTTTGTCCCAAAATCCACCCAATTCTCCCTCGTCATAGACCGATCACTCGTAGTCAACGGGGTATTTTTAAACTAAAAAGATATTTTAATTTAAATTCTAATATTCTTAAATTCCCCTTACCCCGTAATTCAGTGTCCACATTAAATGACCCGAATTGGAAATTGGCTATGAACGACGAATATGTTGCTCTTATTGAAAATAAGACGTTAGAGTTGGTACCACGTCCTTCTGGTGTTAATATTATTCGGTCTATGTGGATTTTTACTCATAAGGATAATTTTGATGGTTCTTTTGCGAGGCATAAGGCCCGTCTTGTAGGTGATGGTAAGACTCAGCAGGCTGACGTGGATTGTGGTGAGACATTTAGTCCAGTGGTCAAACCGGCTCTTTTGAAAGCTTGGCACATTCATCAGTTGGATGTGAAAAATACTTTCTTACATATTGATCTTAAGGAGACCATTTACATGCATCAGCCCTTGGGTTTTCATGACCCCAAATATCCTCATCATGTCTGTTTATTGAAGAAGTCCTTATATGTGCTTAAGCAGGGCCCACGGGCTTGGTATAAGAGATTTGCAGACTATGTTTCATCTATTGGGTTTTCACACAGCCGGTCTGATAATTCGTTGTTCATATATCGTCGTGCTGCTTCCCTAGATTATATACTATTATATGTGGATGATATTATCTTGACTGCCTCTTCTGATGCTTAGCGCAAGTCTATTATGACAATGCTCAGTTCTGAGTTTGTTATGAAAGACTTGGGGACCTTGAGTTACTTTTTGGGGATTGTTGTCACTCGTCATGCAGGTGGGTTATTCTTATCACAACGGAAGTATGCAGCTCAGATTATTAAGAGAGCTGGTATGTCCTCGTGCAAGTCTACTTCTACTTCCGTTGATACTAAACCCAAGCTGGGTGCTGCGACTGACTCACCTTATGAGGATCCGACCTACTATCGCAGTCTTGCAGGGACTCTTCGGTATCTTACTTTCACGAGACCAGATATTATGTATGTCGTATAACATGTGTGTTTGTTTATGCATGATCCCAGGGTTGAGCACATGAATGCGTTCAAACGAATTATTCGATACATCCAGGGGACGCTTTACTATGACTTACATTTATATCCTTCATCGACATCTACATTTGTCTCGTATACAGATGCTGATTGGGGTGGTTGTCTAGAAATCGGACGCTCCACGTCTGACTATTGTATGTTTCATGGTAATAACTTAAGTCTCCTGGTCTGTGAAGCGTCAGTCTAGATTAGCACGCTCTAGTGCCGATGCCGAGTATCGAGGGGTAGCCAATGTGGTCTCTGAATCCCGTTGGCTACGTAATCTTCTTTTAGACCTTCATTGTCCTATTCAGAAAACTACCTTGGTTTATTGTGATAATATTAGTGTCGTCTACCTTCTGGTAATCCGGTTCAACACCAGCGCACAAAACACATAAAGATGGATATTCACTTTGTTCACGAAAAGGTAGCTCGTGGACAAATACGCGTCTGCCATGTCCCTTCCAGGTATCAAATTGCAGACATCTTTACAAAAAGTCTTCTCTCGGTCCTTTTTAAAGATTGTATGGACAGTATCAGTGTACGAAGACCGCCCGCTATGACCGGGGGGGGGGGGGGGTGTAATAACATACAGTGATATTGTATACCATGTATATCACAGTTTCAAAAGGAAGTTTTTCCATAATTGAAACCGTGATATACACGGTATACAAAATCGTGTATATCACGGATTGTAGGTTCTATTTTAGGCAAATATTGTTGTAATTAAATTAGCATTATACACTTACCATTAGGGGTGAGCGGGTCCGGGTACCCTAACCTTTTTGAACTACCCGGACCCTACCTAGTAAAAGATCGGTTCCTAAATTTACTATCCGGAACCTACCCAGAGCAATCATTACCCGGAACCTACCCGGACCCTGCGGTTCCGGATAGGTTCCCGGCTACCCTGTAAATTTTTGTGTTGCTTAAAGAGATATATCTGATTATCACAGGCAATAGCCTCATCCGAAATGTTCCTTAATCTAATACTGATTCATTCATTATATGAAAGAAAACATTCCAAAATAAAGTTCAAATAAACAAAAATAAACGTTCCAAGACAAAACTGATTCATTATATGAAAGAAAACACAAGACCAAAGATATAGGTTCCGGGTATCGGTTTCGAGTCCGGATACCCTGTCTCTATTTGCCGGAATCGGAATCGGACCCGACATTGATCGGTTCCTAATTTTACTACCCGGAACCTACCCGTTATTATAATATATCTACCTGGAACCTATCCATTAGTGTCGGTTCCGATCGGGTATCTGGATACCCCGTACCCATGCTCACCCCTACTTACCATAATTATAAAATTCTTGTACAAGTAGAATAAGATTTTGGGAATAGAATAGAATAGGGTTTTCCATATTATAAAATTGTAAATTGTATATATACTCATGAAAATAATAAAGGAATTATATTCTTTCACTTCTCTAATAAAATTACTCAAAACTTCTTGCACCCATTTAAAAGTTTTAAGAGTCATGTTACATGTTATCTTCTAAAAATAACTAGAACTAAAAAATTTGAACTGAGAGCAAAAAAGGTACTACTTTTAGTGAGCAACTATGTACTATTTTTAGTACTTTGTTTACCATCTCACATTTTTGCCACATGGTGTAAGGATTGATAGTATTGAATGTAGTAATTTATTTGTGAAAATCAGGAATGATACAGTTTAAAGATGGAGTTTATCAGTCTTCTTTCCTTTGATCTCGGCCCCCTCCCACCAGAGAAAGGAAAAAAAAAATTAAGAAACACAATCATCCTGAACTTGCCAGCTTCAATCCTATGTACTCTTCCTTTACTGTATTGTAGATAGTTTACTTACCAAAAAGGTACTATTTACATCAAGCGGGGTGAAAAATAAAAAGATTGCGGTTGATAGTTTGACCCATTAATTGACCCGTTTAAAAGATGGGTCATTTTAGGTTCAATCCGTTGGGTAAACTCAATAAACGGGTCATAATCCAACTCGTACAAACATAGAGCGAGTTGGGCGGGTTCCAATCGGTTTTTCCACCCCTATTTTGACCCCAACATTTGGAGCTATCAATTTGTTGCTAACGAGGAAACTATATCATATGATTAGTTACAATTTGAGTTTAATAGAATAATTTTATATAAAAATTATGTGTTTTATTTATTACGTTGTTTTCTAAATAAATAAAATATTTATTATGTTGTTTTTGTTAATAGAAAAGATTATACAATAGGGGACAAAGGTAGAAGTTGAAAACATATTCTTTGGCTAGACTCAATAAATTTTGCTCAAATATCATATTTATGTTTTAAAAATTATATATATATTAGCACTTAAAATCATCATTTTAAATTTCAAAATCCATAAAATGAAAATCATGGCTCCGGATTTATATATAACTAAATTGCAATGCGCCATAAACTTATCTCCCCGCTATATGCAATATGCATGTCGCTTGCCAAATTCACTAAGCATTCAATTAAATCTGATAGAGAAAATGGTTCATATTTCTTTATAGTTTGAATAGAGAAAATAATCATATAAGTATTCTTAATATTCTATTTTCAGATATCGTAAGCGTAAGAATAAGTTTTTTAGAAATATAAATATAAAATTAAAGAAATTGTAACGGACCACAAAATTAATTGAATCACTGCATTAAGTTGAACAAAAGGAGAATAACAACATTGTGCTTTCGAGTTAATCTTCTGATTTTCTCTATATATATACGGTATAAAATGTCTTCAGCATCAAGTGTAAATATTTTATGAATTATTTGTAAAATTGCCGCGTTAAAAAACTTTATATGTATTATTAATTTAGTTATGAGATAGAATCTAGTACGTTTTATATAAAATAAATTTTAGACTAGTCTGTACTAAAATGTCTGCTTCAACTCACCTCGAATAGTCCAAAACTAATCAATACAAAATTCCAAATCTAACATTCATTTAAATTGTTTATATCGTACTCTAGATAAACCTCGTCATCTGCTCTTATAAGGGTTGGTTTTAGACATCAACCCTTATTGAAAGAATATATTCCGTATATACACATATATTCACTTGATATTATTAGAGTTTTTGTACATGTGTAATTATGATAGTGGTCGTGTATTAGAAAAATGTATATTTAATTTCCATAACTAAATATTGTATATCATGCATGTAAACCTTTTACATTAATGAAAATAATCAATGAATTATTCCCTTTCATGGTATCAGCAGTCTATGACAAACTTTTCCTTCTCCAAATAATACCATCTTCCGCCACCCTCCTTTGATTCCTCAACCTTGGCCGACGGCCGAAACCCCCCCCCCCCCCAATCCTTTAATTTTTTCTTCCGAATCCTTAATTCTCCCTTGTTCTTTCATCATGTCTACCACAAAGAACACATTTCATCATGCCCTTGAAATCTCCAATATCAAGAACAACATCTCTATTGTTCTTGAGATGGAAAACGTCCAATACGCGACGTGGGCAAAACTATTTAAAATTCGCGCAAGGTCTAATAGAGTCCTCCATCACATCGTCACACCGGAAAAAGGTAAGGAGAACGTGCCTACCACCGATGATGAAATAGAGTTGTGGGCAACGCTTGATGCTACGGTGCTCCAATGGATTTATTCCACCATCTCTACGGACCTCTTACAGACTATTATGGAACCCGATACCACGACAATGAATGCTTGAATAGGTTGTGTGATATGTTTCAGGATAACAAAAAATTCTCATGGCGTGACCATTGAGCAGGAATTCTCCTACATAAACATGAAGGATTTTCCAAATGCCTCAACATATTGTCAAAGGCTCAAAGAGTTGTCGGATCAACTCAAGAACGTTGGCGCGCCCGTCACTAATGATCGTCTTGTTCTTCAGATGGTTGCAGGCCTCTCCGAGGCTTATAATAGCGTTAGAACTCTTCTTCGTCAAAGCAATCCTCTCTCGCCGTTCTACCACGCACGTTCCATGTTCACCTTAGAATAAGGCATGTTGTCTAAAAAGGTGGCAACCGGAGCAAATTCCGCCATGATGGTGGCCACGTCACACGACACCGATGACCCTCACTCCTTCTCGGAAATTCTAGACAAAATTGTAACAATGATGGTGGCAAAAAAGGCCGTGGTGGCAAAAGCGTGGTCGCGACGGCATGGCGATGCGGTGGCGGCGGCAGCTGCAGCGGCGGTAGTGGCGGAGGACGAGGTGGCAGTGGCCATCATACTGGGCCGCAACCTTGGGCCATTGCACATTGGATGTGGGGCGGGGCCAGTGGGCAGTGGCTCAGTCCACCATTTCAGCAATTTCCAGCATCATATTGGGCCGGCCCAATGGCCTTCAGCAGATAGGGGCTCGGCCGAATGGGGCCTGGCAGCAAGTTGGCCTACTTGGGCCTCGGCCATAGCAGGCCTTCTTTGCTGGAGCTCCAACAACGGCCCCGACTCCCACGGATATTGAGGCAGCGATGCAAACACTTGATTTAAATCCTCCCGATGCTAATTGGTACATGGACATCGGTGCTACTTCTCACATGATGTCCGCACCAAGTAATCTCTCATCTTATTTTACTTTGAGCAAAAATCGTGGCATAATTATTGGTAATGGTAATTCAATTCTAATTCGTGGTTATGGTCACACAAATTTATCTCCCCCGAACCCACCTTTAGCCTTGAAAAATGTCCTTTATGCTCCTCACTTAATTAAAAATTTGGTGTTTGTTCAAAAAATTACAACTACTAATTGGGTTTCTGTTTACTTTGACCCTTTTGGATTTTCTGTAAAGGATTTTTTGACGGGGATACCTCTAATGAGATGTGATAGTCGTGGCGAGCTCTATCCATCACCACTTCCACCACCACCACCACTAATCAAGCCACATCGTCAATGTTTGCCGCCTTAGCACCTTCATTGTGGCATGCGTGTTTGGGTCATCCGGGGGCGTCTGTTTTTTCCTCTCTTAAAAAAATATTTAATTTAGTGTAATAGTACGCATAGTACTAATGTTTGTCCTTCTTGTCCGCTTGAAAAATATGTTAAATTATCATTTGTTGCCTCCAATTCTAGTACTATGTTTCCATTTGATATTATTCATAGTGATTTGTGGACATCTTCCATTTTGAGCTCTTTGGTCCACCGTTATTATGTGTTATTTTTAGATGATTATTTTATTTTTATGTTCTTTTCCGTTATCTAAAAAGTCTCAAATTTATTCCACATTCCTCTCATTTAGAGCATTCGTCCATACCCAATTTGAACGGAAAATTAAAAACATTCAATATGATAATGGAAAGGAATTTGATAATGGACCGTTTAGAGAATTTTGTAACATTAATGGTATATCTTTCCGGTTTTCTTGTTCACATACATCCTCACAAAATGGAAAAGCCGAGCAAAAAATACACATTATTAATATTGTTCGAACATTACTAGCCCATGCTTCATTACCACCTTCATTTTGGCATCATGCCTTACAAATGACCACTTACCTACTTAACATACTCCCTAGCAAAGGATTACCATACTAATCTCCACTCAAAATTCTTTATCACAAAGATCCGTCCGATTATCATCTTAGGGTGTTTGTGTGTTTATGCTATCTTCTCTTTCCATCCACTACAATAAACAAACTACAAGCCCGATGTACCGCTTGTGTGTTTTTGAGTTATCCATCTAATCATCGTGGTTATACATGTTATGATCGTGGTTATACATGTTATGATTTATCCTCTAATAAAATCATCATTAGTCACCACGTAATTTTTTATGAGACCCAATTTCCATTTGTTAAGTTGCCTAATTCGTTGTCTAATTCCTATAATTTTTTGGATGATGGGCTCTCACCATATGTGGTCCACTATTTGGTCCAGCCCTCGTCTCGGGATCTGAACCAGTAGACACCGGCAGGCCCAGTGCCTGTTGGTCTAGTCCCTTCCCGTGATCAATTCCAGCCAGCATGCCCAAATATCCCACACCCTCGGTCTAGTTTCTCGGCTAGTAAGCCCACTGCCTGTTGGCCCATCAAGTCCTTCCCTCGATCCAGTTTCTCGGCCAACAGGACCACTACCTGCTGGCCCACCTCCCAACCCGAGCATGTTCCTGCCAAACCGAGCTAGTTCCGATGTCACCACACCGACCCAGGTCTGGCCCACTTCTATTCTAAGTTAAGGGCTCGTTACTCATAGCCAATGGGGTATTTTTAGACCAAAACAAAATATTTAATCTCAATTCTAATGTCACTAAATCACACATACCATGTAACCCCGTGTCTGCCCTTCATAATCCGAATTGGAAAATGGCTATGGATGATTAATATAATGCTCTTATTGAAAAGAAGACTTGAGAGTTGGTACCCGTCCGCCTAGTGTCAATGTGATTCGTTCTATGTGAATTTTTACTTATAAGGAAAAATCTGATGGTTGTTTTAAGAGGCATAAGGCCCGTCTTGTAGGTGATGGCAAAACTCAACAGGTTGGCGTGAATTGTGGAGAGACATTTAGTTTGGTGGTCAAACTGACAACTATTCACATTATTCTTAGTCTTGCTCTCTCCAAGGCATGGCACATTCATCAGCTAGACGTAAAAAATACATTCTTACACGGTGATCTCAAGGAAATTGTATACATGTATCAGCCCTTGGGTTTCAAGGACCCAATCATCCTAATCATGTGTGGTTGTTGAAGAAGTCCTTGTATGGTCTAAAACATGCCTTTCGGGCCTGGTATAAAAGGTTTGCAGATTATGTGTCTACTATTGGGTTTTCTCATAGCAGGTCTGATCATTCTCTGTTCATCTACCGTCGTGATACTTCTCTGGCATATATTTTATTATATATGGATGATATTATATTGACTGCCTCCTCTATAAACTGTAAAGTCTATCATATCTCTTCTCAACTCTGAATTTGCTATGAAAACTTGGAGCCTTTGCGTTATTTTTTGGTATAGCTGTAACTCATCATGCATGTGGTCTATTTCTGTCCCAGAGGAAGTATGCAATCGAGATTATTGAACGGGCTAGCATGACGTCCTGTAATTCATCTCCTACTTCGGTTGACATCAAACCGAAGTTGAGTGCTAATTCTAGCACACCCTATGAGATCCCTCCCATTATCGCATTCTTGCAGGGGATCTTCAGTATCTTACATTCACGAGGCCCAATATTACTTATGCAGTGCAGCATGTGTATTTATTTATGCATGATCCGAGGGAAGAACACACTCACACTCTCAAACGCATCGTGTATTACATTCAGGGAACTCTTGATTATGGTTTACACTTATATACATCCTCCGTATCAACTCTCATGTCTTATATAGATGATGATTAGGGTGGATGTTCAGATACTGACGCTCGACATCTGGTTATTGTATGTTTCTTGGTGATAACCTAATCTCTTGGTCGGCTAAACGCCATGCTACTTTATCACGTTCCAGAGCGGAGGCCAAGTATCGAGGGGTAGCCAATGTGGTGTCTGAGTCCTGTTGGTTGTGTAACCTTCTCTTAGAGATTTACTTTCCTATTCAGAAAGCTACCTTGGTCTACTGCGATAATGGTAATACGATATATCTCTTTGGAAATCGGTCCAACATCAGCGCACTAAACATATAGAGATTGATATTCACTTTGTTCGCAAAAAGGTAGCTCGTGGACAAGTACGTGTCTTGCATGTCCCTTCACGGTACCAAATTGATGACATATTTACTAAGGGTCTTCCCTTAGTTCTGTTTGAAGATTTTAGGAACAGTCTCAGCGTACGACAACCGCCCCTATGACTGCGAGGGTGTGAAAGAATATATGTGTATATGTCGTGTATATTCCGTTTATATTCCTAATTTACACATATATTCACTTGCTATTATTATAGTTCTTGTACATGTGTAATTATGGTAGTAGTCTTGTATTAGGAAAATGTAGATTTAATTTTTATAATTAAATATTATATATCATGTATATAAACCCTTTACATTAATGAAAATAATCAAGGGATTATTCTCTTTCACTTATTTTAATATCTTAGTTTAAATTTGAATTTCAGTATATATTGTGAGTATTACTTTAGCCATATGATATTAGCAAATAATGGATTTCCCTATTTAAAGTGTGATGTCTATGATGGGGCCGGCCGACGAGGGTGGATCATAGAGAAATACCGCCAGGCTTCTAGGCTGACAAACTTCTAAAATAAGGGTGCACATGATATCTTAGGCGAATCCTACATTAGAAGAGGATAGGTAAGTAAAGAACATTATAAATCTAAGTCATAAAAAGTTTTAACACAATTTTATGTGGTATGTGTGTTTTTAGGTTCGATAATGACGTAGCTCGAGGGATCTATTGGCCAGCATAGTCTTGGGTCGGGACAACTATGGTATCAAAGCTTGACACTCCCTCAGTACAATGGCTATTGTTTAGGTGATTGTTATCGTTTCATAATGTATCATATTGTATTCAATTTACATTATACAATTTTTGGATAGATTGTATATATCGTTTCTCTCATTACATAATGCCACACATTGACAATTTGAAGAATAACTACAATATTATATTTAAAAAATTAGGATATGAGATAGAATTATCATAAAAGAGTAAGGTATATATTAGTACATTAAATAGAATAGTTAATAATAAGGTAATTACACGAGCACACCAAATTGATAACTTCTCGCCGGTTACATAACCATGTATGAATTTAATGATATGATATAATAAATTTAAGTAACAATCAAAACAAGTATTAACAATCAAAACAAGTACTATATTTAAAGTAACAATACAATACAATATAATAGGTAATGATCATCCAAACGTTAAGCTACTTAGTGGGGATATATGTGATATCAACGACGAAGGATAGGTTGATGAGGGAAGATCCAGAGAAGGATCGACAAACTTTTAGGTTGGCAAGTTTTTGAAAAGGTGGTGCACATGACACATAGGGAATTCAACATTGGAATGTGAAAGAAAAATATAGAGTTTTATAAGATATAATAAAATTTCACAAGATATGCACATTTTAAAACTCAATGATGACTTAGTATAAGAAATAAATTTGTAAAGAATGTTGGATCAATACGAGTTAGTGATACATGCTATGTACTTGAAATTGAAAATATTGAACTTGAGGAGTATTTCAAGTGAAATAATGGTTTCCACTAACAAATTTAAAGTTTTTTCCAAGTTAAGTTCATGTCAAAATACAACTATTTTCAGAATACTTTATTTCAACTTGAATTTCAAAAGGGAAAATTTCATAAAAATATATTTGGCTGACTTACATTGCAAAAATGTAGTTCAAAATTCACATTGTAAAAATATAGCCCAAAACACTTTATACAATGTTATACACTTATATACAAAAGACATGTACATTATGTATATAGGTGTATGAGAGTGTATAATATGTAGTTATATAAACTAAAAAATAATTATACAATATTATACACAAAATTACATACTTATACACATTTATACATAATTATACAATATTATATAAGTAGGTATAAAACACATATCTGAACTGATTTTGAAAACAAATTACACTTTTATACAACACAGATGTATATGAGTGTATAAAAATATATAATAGTTTATAAGAGGTGTGTATACATCCATATACAATATTCTACACTATTACACAACCACTACCCTTACATCTCCGATGGCGGCGACTCCTCCTCCTCCTGTATCTTCTCCATCCGATTCTCTATTGACATCTCCTCCAGCTCCACCAACTGTCGACACTCCGTCATCATCCGATTCTCCTACCGAATCTCCTAACTCTTCCTCCATGAATAGAGTCGTCGTCGCCGGATGTACTATTTTAGGTGAATCTCCTAACTCTGTCTCCTTGAATAGAGTCGTCGTCATCGAATCTGCTGTTTTGGGTGCTTGTGTGTGTGATTTCTCCGACGGTAGTGGCAGATGTGCAATAGTGGGGAGCGGCACAACATAGAGAGAGTGCGAGAAAGAGGAAACAGAGAGAGCACGAGAGATAAGGCAGAGAGATGAGACTGGGTTATTTTTTATAAGATTTAAAAAGTGTTAAGAGTCTCACATCGGAAATGGAATGGAAACATGGACTCCTTATATGGACTTGACAATCCTCACCCTACAAGTTAGCTTTTGAGGTTGTGTTAGGCCCAATATCCATTCTTTACATGGTATCAGAGTCAGGCCCATTTCAATTCTTTGTTCACCGATGTTGGGCCCCCAAATTATATTGTCCACGCTCCAGTTAACGAGGTTTGGGCGTGCGGGGAGTGTTAAGAGTCCCACATCGGAAATGGAATGGAACATGGACTCCTTATATGGACTTGGACAATCCTTACTCTACAAGCTAGCTTTTGAGGTTGAGTTGGGCCAAAGATCCATTATTTACAGATTAATACTTAATGTAAAGGACTCGACGATGGTGTAATTATGCATTTGTCTGGTATGTAGGATTAGTCCTTATGAAGCTGTATTGAATATATGCATAAAGGATTTATATATCTCATATTTTTAGTGGATTCAAAATTTGAAGTGTATATGTTATTACAATGATATAAAGTTAGTATATAATAATAATTGAATTCAGAGTCATATATTTATATACTACTACATATTTTATGATTTTTTTAATGATTATACAAAATCTACACAAAAGTTACTGAATTTATATGGAACCATAACACTACTAGAAATAGAGTTTTTTTCCATCGACTTTCAGTGGAAAATTTGTGCTATAAAACATGATTTACCCACCTCATTCTCACCGAGCCAACTCACTGGGAAACACATGGTGGGAAACATATTCTCATTGAAACGCTGAATTTGTTTTTAATTTTTCGTATGAAAACACTACTATCTAGATATTTTCATCGACATTCAGTGGGCAATAACCACTAAACATTTTCAGTGGAAAAATCAATGGAAGAATAAAGATTTTTAGTAGTGTAAACTATGTTACATCCGTTACTGCTCATATATATCGATAATATCAACAAAGAGTTATATTATTAGTAAAAAATTAATTGACTTGATATATTTTTCTTTATTTCTTAAAGTATCAAATTAGGTTGTTCTATCAAAGGTCTTTGAGAGGGTAATAGCGCGCTCGTTATACACTTTTTGGTCTTGGATTTGAGAAATAATCAATGTCATAATTATTTCTTACTATCATGTCATGTTGCTTGTTGAAGTTGACAATAAATATTTTTCAATTAGAAGGACGGAAAGTGGTTATTTGTGAATTTTACCGGTCACTTGATTAGGATCTAAGGTAATTTAATTTCGCATAAAATCTATAGCATTAATTTTTACAATGTTTGATTGTTACTTTTACAAATATGATAATATACTTGTGTATTATTTTCTGTACGATAGAATATGAATATAAGTGTGGATATTCAAAGTTGAAACTAAAACTATTACACATACTTTTATTTTGTTTAACAAGTAAACCAAATGTTTTAAGTTATACTTGTATGCTAATTTGTAATTTTTCAACTAAATATTTAATAAAAAAATAATATATACATTATAAATTATTGCATTGCTAATTTTTGTATTATCATTCTCTTACATTATAACTCCTGCCTATCACTTGTCTCTAAACCAAATGGCCTCGCATATAATTAGCTAACCTCTTATCCTTATACGCCCTCAATTAAACTTGGGTGGCTCTTGCAAATTGCAAGTTTTTCAACTGCGCCCTAATATGCCTTAGTCTACTAGGACAAAATATTATAATGTGGAATTTTTGCCTCTCGTTTAGTTTGACAAAGACCTTTTAGGAATTGAATCGCCATGATCAATTTTGTTGTTTAATGAACTTCTTTAATTTCTGTCAATTATTTATGTCACTTTTTCATCCACGGCAATTGAATTTATGGGTGCCCCCTAGCATCTTTTATATACTTGTGATAATTAACACAACCAGAACAAAAATATTCAAGTATAGTAGATAATTGCAGCAAAAAGATAAAATTTCTTGACCAGGCAATGTTTTTTTTGTAGTTTAACTAAGGCACGTTAGTCATTACTCAGTAATCTCTATCAACGACTGATTCCGGATTTGAAGTTTTTATAGGTTTCTACGGTAATTTCAAATAAACTTATAATGTTATATGAGTTCACAACTAAATATTTATAATTTTTTGGTGATAATTGTGTTTTACATTGACAATGATTTTTATAAAGACAGAATCATGATTTGAATTTTATGAGTCCTGAATATTAAGACACAATTTAAAGTATTAATAATTGAGTTATGAATTTGGACATATTTAATTTTATTTTTTACATAAATACAACGACCAAAGCTATTGAATTATGTTAAACATAACTCACATGTTATATACTACCTTCGCCCTTGTATTGTACCTTCATAGCCCTTTCTCAGTTGGTGTGTGTCTATCTTTACACAAGAACCATGTTAATATTTTCCTTGATTGAAAAATTGTATGGCTAAATACAAAACACTTTTTTTTCACGTGTTTATATGAACTTTTAGATCTTCTTGACGTAAGAATTTTTAAATTATAATAACAAAGACGATTCATAATTTATCAAAACTTTGAATTCCTATTTACAAAATTTCTAGCTTCACAGATTGTTCATAGCACCACTAGTTTTTTATTTTAGTGTTTAGGTTCAGACTAAGATTACTCGACTACCGTATGAAACCGTGGTCACATTTTATTTTATTTTTGATTTCTCAACCGATATTCGGTATTCCTATTAAAATCCAATTAAATTCGACTTGTGCATTGACGAGCTCATTTTTGGGGCTGCGCTTCCAATAGAATTCTCTATTTTCAAAGTCTCAAAGACGAAAAATCTAATTAAAGGTAGATAGACTCCGAATCATCTCACCACAATATCATGTTCACATTAATTATAAGGAGAGTTTTCTATGCTAGAGTACTAATTGAAATGGACATCACAGTGCCATAGCCGGAGATTGTTAAGGTGTTGGATACAGATGGAGCTATTTGTGAGCAAATTGTTAATTATGAATGGTGGCCTCAATACTGCCCTACTTGTTGTCAAATTGGTCATATTTGCCCTGTCCAACCCCCCAAGCTGCCTCAAACCAAGCCTAGGATGGATGCTAAGATCCCTAAGGTGAATAACAAGAAGACACAAAAGCTTTGGCAGTGTAAGGATGGGCAACAAACTTCAGTTCAAATAGAAGTGCAGCCAGTGGTTCTTAAGCCTGGAGAAGATGGGTGGAAGCAAGTGCAGACTAAGTCTGCCAGTAAACACCTATGCCACCACCTCAAGAACCTCATTAGTTGAGACTTCTAATGGATTTATTCCATTGGAAAATACCTTCCAGCAGGTGTTTCAAGCAGCTTTGAACCTGGTAGAGAGAGGACAATGTAGTAGGGACAATGGGAGAAGGCCACCTGATCCTCAAACTGTTCTCCAATGAAAGTAGCATCATGGAATGTTAGGAGTTTTAATAAGCTTTATAAGCATAATGAGTTGCCTAGAATAATAAGGAGAGAAAATATTGTAGTTTTAGCTATCACTGAGCATAGAGTAACTAAAGCAAATGCACCAAAAATAATGAGGAAAGTGCTCCCTACTTGGAGGTGGTATGACAATTATGGATAGAATGATAGAGGAAGAATATGGTTAACTTGGGAGCACACTAGGGTGGATATTAATGTCACTAGCATTCATCCTTAGTTTATTCACTGTTTGATAAGACAACTCAATTCAGATATTTTTTTTCTTCACTGCTGTGTATGGTCTTCATACCATTCCTGATAGGAAAGAACTATGGCAAGCTATTGAGTTGATGGAGCCTGGTAAATATGATCCCTGGTTTATAATGGGGGACTTTAATACTATACTTGAAGCAGAGGATAGAATGGGGGGTAGTTAGGTCCAAGATGCTGAAATTAGGGATTTTACTGAGATATTGGACAATACTGATTTAACAGTCATGAGAACATCCGAGAGGTTTTATACATGGACCAACTCACATGTCCATAGTAGGATTGACAGAGAACTTGTCAACCCTACATGGATGACCCGCTGGCCCCAGATTAAAGTTGAAGTCAAAAGATCCATACTTCTCTGACCATGCTTTATTATGTGTAACTCTTGACAGGATGCAACCAAGGACAACAAAGCCATTTAGATTTCTCAATCATTTGACAACACAAGTATTTCTTGACAGTAGTTCAGGAGGTTTGGATGGAACAGGAGCAAGGGCAACATATGATCAAAGTCTGGAACAAACTGAAACTTATGAAAGAGGTAATGCAACAGTTGAATCACAGGGAATTCTATAAGGTGGATCTCAGAATCCAAGAAGTAAGACAACAATTACAAGAAGTGCAAGAGCAACTCAAAACCTATTACAATGATCCAACCCTGTATTCTAAGGAGAGAGAAGCAAATCAGCAACTTGAGAAGATGGTGCTAGTGGAAGAAAGCATACTTGGACAAATATCTAGGGCGAAATGGCTGAAGCTAGGTGACACAAACTCTGCATTTTTTCATGCCAACATAAAGAATAGAGTTTCTCAGAATCACATAAACAGATTGATATCAGACAGTGGGGATACTCTTAGGACAGAAAATAAGATTGAGGAAGAGGTGACAGGGTTTTATAAGAGACTTCTAGGTACCTGTGCTACTCAGCTGCCTTCTATAGAACCTGGCATTATGGCCAATGACCCTATTCTAAATAGAGAACAACAACTTCAACTTATTGCTCCTGTTACTAAAGAAGAAGTGCTTTTAGCTCTCAAAGATATTTCATGCCTTAAAGCACCTGGCTGTGATGGTTTCAATGCATGGTTTTTCAAAAAGACATGACTCATTATTCTTCAATTTTTTCAAAGAACCTGATTGTTCAAAGCACTTAACTGCACCTCAGTAACTCTGATTCCTAAGTTTCAGGATCCCTCTTCTATCAGGGAGTTTAGGCCAATTTCTTGTTGTACTGTCCTTTACAAGTTGATCTCAAAGGTTCTAACAAGTAGGATGCAGATAGTGATAGGTGGTCTGGTAGATGCCAGTCAAGCTGAGTTTGTGCCATGCAGGCTTATTATTGATAATATTCTTCTTAGTCATGAACTTGTTAAGGGTTATGGTAGGACGGGTATTTCACCTAGATGCATGCTAAAGATAGATATGCAAAAGGCCTATGATTCAGTAGAGTGACCTTACTTAGAGCAGGTTTTACTTGGTTTGAACTTCCCTAATATTTTTATTGGTTGGATTATGACTTGTGTCAAGACAGTGTCATATTCAATCATTATAAATGGGAAACCCTCTAGGCCCTTTGAAGCTAAGAAGGGTCTGAGGCAAGGAGATCCTATGTCACCATTCCTGTTTGTTTTGACAATGGAGTATTTAAGTAGATTTTTGAAGCAGTTGAGGCAGATACATGATTTCAACCACCATCCTAAATATGCGAAATTGAATCTTATTTAATTGACCTTTGCAGATGATATATTGCTATTTTGTAGGGGGACACTAGCTCAGTGCAACATATGTTTGACCAGTTCAACAAATTCTTACAAGCCTCTAGGCTGGTTACTGATGCTTCAAAAAGCTATGTGTACTTTGGTGGCATCACAAATGAGGTGCAACAAGATATCCAGGATGTTTAGGGGTTCAAGCAAGGTGAACTACCCATCAAATACCTAGGGATACCAGTGAGTACAAAGAAAGTCTCTGTTATGCAAGTCCCTGGTTGACAAGATCTTGGCTAGGGTCAAATCTTGGACTATAAAATTTCTATCCTATGCAGGCAGGGCCCAACTGATCAAATCAATGTTGTTTTCCATTCAAGTTTTCTGGGCTCAGGTATTTGTGCTACCAAGAAGGTTGTTAAACTTATTGAGGCTACTTGTAGAAGTTTTTCTGACATGAAGGGTGAGTTGTCCAAAAAATCTCTTCTAGCATGGAAAAGAATATGACAACTTGATACTGCTGGTGGTCTCAACATACTGGATATTCATACCTGGAATAAAGCAGCTGTGATTAAACTACTTTGGAATCTCAGTCAGAAGAAAGACAAGTTGTGGGTTAAATGGATTCATTGTTACTATGGGAAGAATATGGATTTCTTTACTAATATTCCTAATTCCTAAGCAAGATTCATGGATTATTCAAAGAGTATTGAAGGCAAAAAAGTATGTGCTTGAAACTGGAAGTAACATGGAAGAATTAGGGAACTGTCTCATTTTTCCATCAAACAGTTTTACCTCAAGCTTAGAGGAACCTTTCAGAAAGTGGTTTGGAGGAAATTAACTTGTAATAACCTGGGAATGCTTAAATGTATCTTTATCTTGAGGCTAGCTGCTCATACTAGACTTAATACCAGGGACAGGTTATCAAAATGGGGAATTACTATTACCACTGTTTGCCCTTTGTGTGACCAAGTTGATGAGAGTCGTGATCACTTATTCTTTGCTTGCGTGTACTCATCCCAAGTGTGGTCGAAGTTGCTTAGATGGCAAGGGATTCATAGGAGTCCTAAGGTGTTGAATGAAGAAGTTCAATGGGCTGTTGGCTATGCAAAGGGACGAAGTGCCAAAGCTGAGGTTTTTAGACTCACATTAGCAGCTGCAGTATATAGTATCTGGACAGAGAGGAACAAAAGAATTTTTTTAGACTTCCAACCAAGTTGTGGACAACATTGTTAAGCAGGTGAT
Source organism: Anisodus tanguticus (assembly GCA_034509755.1). NCBI lineage: Eukaryota > Viridiplantae > Streptophyta > Magnoliopsida > Solanales > Solanaceae > Anisodus > Anisodus tanguticus. The sequence goes on from CM067557.1 coordinate 13,575,133, forward strand.
CAAGAAAGTACACAGTAGAGGAACCATGAAGCTTCAGGTGGCAAGATGGCTGGAGAATTACACTTTTTATCCTTCCTAGAAGATTAGTAGTCTGTAGTGTATGGCACTGCCCAAAATATGTGCTTTGTTGATGTTGCTATGCTCATTATGACAGTTGTAGCAGGATAGAAAGTTAGTTGAGTTGAAGTATTGGGAGTGTTGTCCAGTACTCAATCTTTTTCTTTATTGTACTTCAATGTTCACTTTGGTAATATAATCATTTATTTTCAAAAAAAAAATTGTTAGCTGCGAATTACCTAACGATGAATTTTGTAATTAATTATCTTCTTTTATTTTATTTTACAATGGATGAAATTGGCTAAGAAAAGAAATACAACAATTCATTCACGGGACCAATATGAATGGGACATGTAACATGTGCGGTTATGTCCCAATCCCATTCACCTATTAAATTTAATTGCTAATATTTATACCATTAAACCTAACCAACATGGCACTTGATAGATTTTTTATCATGTGTTGTATCATTTATTAGTACTAAAATGTCTTTAGCAATCCACTCAAATCCTACTCGAGAAAGAAAAGAATAGGTATGCATAAAAATAGAAACGTCATTAATGAGTATGAATTCACTTTTTCTATTTTCTCTCTACACACCAAAAAAAAAAAAAAGACAAGACAAGAAATTCAATATTAAAATAAAAATTAGGTTAGACTGATTACCATGTTATACCACACATAACAGTTTAGTCATGAAACTGAAATTGACATTTTTTTTCTTTTCTGATTTGCTTTGTGACAACATAATATCATGGCGGATTTATAGTTCTGGCTAAGGTTCAGCCGAATATAATTTGGTCTAGATTTTATATTTGTATTAATTAAATTTCTATTTCATACATATAATAAGTAGCTGAAAAGGGATAAAATTTTGATGGGTTTTTATTTGTTTAATAACTCGTCAACACTAATCCTATAAAATAATATATGAATAACTAGAACATAATGTCAGATTGCCCGTCTACAAAATATCTATTCTGAGTGTTGCTTTCTTATAATATGGCCAAACAAATGGAGAGGTCATAAAAAGAAAAGAAAAGCATAAAGTTTTCATTCGAATATTTATTACTATAGAAAACTATCAAGAGGAGAATATTATGAATCAACACAAATTCAATAACGATGTCAGAATTTTCATCTAGAGATTCATCATCTATTTTATATAAATAATAATTTCATTTTGTATATACAATATAATTTTTTCAGTGAAGGTGATTCGAATGAACCTCTTTCGCTCCGATCCTCTATAGTATGAGAACAACAACATCTATTATTGTGATTACGTCGCAATTCTAAACAAGTCAAACATCTCAAACCGTTCATGTCTTCAATACTTTTACATATTCTCCCCCAATTTATATGATGGTATTTGGTTGACACGAAGTTTAAGAATAAATAAATAAATAAATAAAGACTTTGAAGCTTGTGTCTAAAATAAGTAATAATTTTAATCTGACTATAAATTTATCTCGTTAAAAATAAAATGAGAAGTTCTAAATTAAATGTTCTCGAAATAAGATAATAGAACATTATTTTCGGGATAGACTAAGAATAAAATATACCATATAAATTGTAATGTAAGGAGTATTAAAACAGGAAATTTCTTGCTATAGAAACTTGAAGAAAACGATGAAATTCTTGACCTGACTTAAGGAATTGGATTCTCATTCTATTAATTCTCCTTTCTTTTTTATTTTTTTATTTTTATGTTGTTTGAAAAGGTTCTAGTCAAGAGTAAGTGGTCTTACAGATTATGTCAATTTGGTAATGGTTTGGATATCAATTTTTGACTATACAAATAGTCCAATTTACAAATTTTGATTTCTAACGAGTAACGTATGGGCTGCTTTGATAATTTTAGCACGAAACGGTCCGAACTTAAAAATTATTTCATCATCCCTTTGACTATTTTTTGTTCTTTCTCCCTATATACTCTATTTAGTTATGTGTAACAGCTAACTCCACACTTGCCACACACATTGTTCTGGATATATCTATGGAAAAAATATACCGTAAAGAAAAGGATATAGGAGTTTATCGCTAAATATTTGACAAATGAAATCGTTCTATTCCTGTAGAATCTGTCATTAAAATATCCCTAAAGAGGGATAAGATTAAGCGGAGCTAAAAGAGCTATTCATGAGATGAAAATTTGAAAATTATTTTCTCCATATAAAGTTTGTAAGTGATTTCTGAAAAAATGAGTAAATAATGTCCGTACTTCTGCGTATAAATATGATGGATTGAATTCATAATTTATTAGATGCTTTCTATGATGATCAACAAAGTATTCTAAGTGAATTCATCCTAAATCATATGCACTGTGGTATTATAGTAGGTAAATTTGAACTTTGAAGGTGAGAGAGATATATGTTTGAGCTTCATTTATTTACTCAAATTATTTTTAAAAAAACATTTATACTCTCAAATTACTTATAAATTAATTGTAAGTAAATATTTACCAGCGTTAATATCTAGTGAAATTGATAACTAACATACTGTTGAAAGTTAATTTTGGATAATGGTTTGGACATCAAATTTGGACTGGTACAGTCCAATTTACAAATGTTGGGTTACATTGTATGGGCTGCTTTGATAATTTTAGAACGACACTGTAGTTGATTATAATTTTTTTTCTCATCATCCTTTGACCAGTTTTTTTCTTTCTCACTTTATGTTACTTTGTTCTGTATAATAGCTAACTCCACACTGATTGGACACAGGTTTTGTGAATAGAATCTATGCACAAAATACCGAAGAGTTTGTAGCTAGGTATTTGATCAGATAAATTGCATGGCTCCCATAGAACTTGTCATTAAAATATTCCCAAAGCAAAAAAAGGTTATTTATCAAATGGAAAATTGAAAATTAGTTTCTCCATATAAAGTTTGTGAGTAAGTAATTTTGACAACGAATAAGAAATATTCGTATTTATGCTAAATGAATTGAACTCATAATTCATTCAGAACTGAACTTTATTAAAATCGATCCAAGTAACTTGTTTGATTTGGATCTGAATTGTAATTTTCTACGAAAATTTCAAAATTCAAACTAAAGTTTCATGATCCAATACGATTGCACAATGTCTAACTTACCCGCATTAAGTGTTTATATTAAACTAATGATGTAAGACGTGTCTTGCATTCATTCATTTATTATTTAATCATGATTAACTAATAAGTTCTTCACTCTAATTTTTTGATAAATACGATTAAATTAAACGATTTGGTGTAACACTCGTGAAAATATTTATTTATAAAAATAGGTCTAAATGGACAAAGGCCATCCTTTCACTGTTTTTATAATACATTTAAGTATAATATGGGATCTGATGCTGTCTGTCGAACTTCCTACTTAATTCTGTCACTCCGAGGACATCCGATAAAAAAAAACTCCCTACGCAATTCTTTTTTTTTTTTTTGCATGGATAAACCTTCAAATGCACCGGTCTTTATTTTTTTATCCTCATATTTGTGGTTTTTAATTTTTATTCATTTGACTTATTTAATGAAAATATTCAAATCTGCTTCACATGGTATAATTTCTATAACATTTTTATCTTCGGAAACTGATTTTTTGTCCCACTCAGCATAAATTATGTATGTTAAACTATGCGGCATAGTTTCATAGTATTTTTTCAGAGTGTTTAAAATTATGCCTTATCGGACATAATTACAGAATGCTATGATACATATACAGAAACTAAATGTAAACTATCCCGAGCGAAATCTCAATTTATGTCATTTTTCATATTATGTTGAGTGTTGAAAGTTTGTCTTGTTCGGCATAATTTGTGTGGATGTTATGATACATATACCGAAGTTATACGTAAACTATGCCTTGTGAAATGTAAATTATGTTGCACCAGAAAATACTGAAGGAAAAAAATAAAAAATTATAAATTTGAGGATAAAAATTAATAACCATCCCGAAATAAAGACATTTGTGTGAATAACTCTACTTAATTCTGTATGATAAGAGATTACAAACGAGCAAGGGTCTATAACCTCTGTCAACAAAAGGTCCAAATTATTGAAAACTCATAAAAAACATATGCCCTAATAAATATAATTTTCATTTCCGAGGCAAAAATTAAAGATCGGCACAAAATTGGGGAGAAGTGCAAATGACCCTTGAAACCAACAAATAATTTAAAGCCCCAACCATGAAAACTTGGTCCAGCCCAACATATCACAGGCAAGCCCAAAATTCTGTTCTCTTTTCTTTATTATTTATTTATCTTTGGGAGCCAGGAAATAGTTTTTGGTGCATGGAGGAGGCGGGGAAGAAAAGATTTTTCGCTATTGGTTATCTGTATATCAGGCTTTGATACGGAATATACATGCCGGATGAAGGTTTTGGCAAGATAAAAAATGGATGTACCTATAATCAGACTCGAATAAGAGTTTTTTCATTGTAAATTCGTACGGATCAATCAACGAATTCCACCGAATTAGAAAATCTAGTGACCAAAATTTTCACACTTTTAGCCTAGATGAAATTTGCCAAGAATTTTGTGATGAATTTATTTTTAAATTTCTCTTATAGTGATTGGTGAATGAGTTTTGAGTTGTGTACAAGTTGAAATTACAACAATTAAACAGCAACTATGATTGATGATGTGTGTGATTCTTTATATAGTAGACTAAGCTAAATAGAAGTTGAACACATGCACTAGGCAACTGACTTAGGCATGGAAAGCTAAATTTGGAAATACAATATTAGTTGTTCATTAAAAGCCAAATGAAGTGGAAATACATTATTCTATTAGAAAAAAACATTTGTTTGATATCAAAAGACATATTTCAGACAAACCAATTTGAAAAAGCAAAATGAGGTGGACATATGCAATCGCATGTTAAGTAATCCATAAATATTTATTCGTATTCAATATTTAAAACTTGATGATGGGGCTGCACCAGAGATCAATTCTTAGCCCATTCCTATTTGCATTGGTGATGGATGACTGACGCGACAAATTCAAGGGGAGGTGTCATGTTGTATGTTATTCGCAAATGACATAGTCCTGATTGATGAGACTAGCAGCGGGGTGAACACTAAGCTGAAGGTTTGGAGACAGACTCTGGGATCTAAAGGGTTCAGGCTGAGTAGGACCAAGGCAGAATATTTGGAGTGCAAGTTCAGTGACGGGAGCGACCGTGAGACAGGCGTGGAGGTGAGGCTTGAGACTAAGGTCATTTCAAAGAAAAGAAGCTTCAAGTACCTAGGGTCTATCATCCAAGGGAATGGAGAGTGATGACGATGTCACACATCGCATTGGGGCAGTGTAGATGAAATTGAGGCTTGCATCTGGAGTCTTGTGCGACAAAAATGTGCCACCAAAATTAAAAGGCAAGTTTTATAGGGTGGTGATTAGATCGACTATGTTTTATGGGGCGGAGTGTTGGCTAATCAAGACGTCGCACACCTAAAGGATGAGAGTGGCGGAGATGAGGATGCTCAGATGGATGTGTGGGCATACGAGGAGGGACATGATTAGAAATGATGATATCCGAGGCAAAGTGAGAGTGGCCTCGGTGGAAGACAAGATGTGGGAAGCGAGGTTGAGATGGTTTGGACATGTGCGGAGGAGAGACACAAATGCCCCAGTGTAGAAGTGTGAGAGGTTCGCTATGGACGAGTTCATGAGGGGTAGAGGTAGGCCGAGAAATATTGGGGAGAGGTGATTAGACGGGATATGGAGCAGGTGCAACTTACTGAGGACATGACCTTAGATAGGGGGTTGTGGAGGACACATATTAGGGTAGAAGGGTAGTAGGTAGTCGAGCGTAGTCCTACTTACACTTACAAACTGGTAGTTGTGGTGTTATTACTGTAGGCATTCTTAGCATATCATACGAATAAGCGTAGTATTGTTTTATAGTCTTCTCTAGTTTTATTTCTTTTGTTATGCGTTCTTTAATGTACTTGGTTTATCTCATTTATCTGCGTTAGTTACTGCTTCGCTTTCAGGATGCGATATCATGGCGTATTCGCGTTTGCTATCAGCATTTTCTTAGTGCTTACTGTTTTAAGTTTTTGACCCGGTCTGACTATTTTTTGTTTTGCTTGTCCTGAGCCGAGGGTTTCTCGGAAACAACTGCTTTACCTACCAAGGTAGAGGTAAGGTCTGTGTACATTGTACCCTCCCCAGACCCCACGTTGTGGAATTTCACTGGATATATTGTTGTTGTTGTTGTATTCAATATTTAAAACTTATACTAATAACTTATTATAATTAAAATATGTATTAATTAATTACAATTACCTGAAAAATCTATGTGCTTATACATGTTTCTTATTTTTCTTTTGGCCACACAAAAATTGCCACATCTAGACAGCTACAAGTTGTCACGGATGTCTTGTATTTTGTGTCATCGTGTGTATGAGTGCTTGTAGAATCAAATTTATCAAATCATATTAATATTATATTGACACAAGCCTTGTGATCATTTTTTTTTGATATCCAGCTTTCCGGCTTACGCCAGGTTATTCATGAAGATAGTAGTCCCGGTCCCTCAGTACTACTACCAGTAAATCGCGGGATGTGCCGGAATGATTAGGGTCCTACCCTAGAAGAGAGCAAATTGCTTCCACCAGGATTCGAACCCACACTGCAGACCTCCAACTTGATTTTAAGTTCTCTCCTTTGTCATCCAGCTATGCCCGGGGACTCATTGTTTTATGGTTATAATGCAACTGGTTGAAAAAGTTGTTGATTCTTGATAAAAGTAATGAATTTAACTTACATATGCTAATTTTTTTTTTAAAAAAATCACTATCATCATGAACGAACTTTAACACGCGTTTACTAGCCTTATTTTAATGTTAGTAACGATATTGCTTTTTATCATAACTTATTCGATTTTGTTATTTTTATTTTTATATTATTTTAAATTTTTTGGCCGTGTTGGACTGTTTCTTATGCCTTGAGCCGAGGGTCTTTGAGAAACAATCTTCTACCTATCAAGATAGATGTAAGATTTACATACACTCTCCCTCCGATTCCACATTGTAGAATTTCACTACATATGATATTGTTGATAGTGGATTTTTTTTTCAATTTTGATGTATAAAAATTGTATCAAAATTGAACTCAAAATTAATACAACTCATACATAAAGACTAGAGAGTAGTTCCGGGATTTTGTGGTTGGACAAACAATATACTTGTGAAGGATATCATTGCTTACAAGTTACAGCAATTACAAAATTAACTCACATATCCACTAGTATTATTTATAGTAATTCTTTTTGACGTTTCAATAAATGCTGACTTTTCTTTTTGGTTTTGGCCAAGTCATATATGTTGCTAGTACAAATGTCATAAGATACACGAGATGTAGAGGGACGATTTTATTTTTTAGTCATTATAAATGTAATTTTAATTTATTCAAATATAGACGACATCTTAGTATTTAATAGCAATATGATAGAACACCTAGGACACCTTCAGACCGTCTTCAGACTTTTTGTCCATAATGGGTTAATTATTAGTAAGAAGAAGATGGTACTATGTAAAAAATATATAGACTTCTTAGGAGTAACAATTGGGGAAGGAAAAATTAAACTTCAACCCCATATAGCAAAGAAGGCACTAGATATGCCTGATAAATTAGAAAATACTAAAGATCTTCAAATTTTTTTAGGTATTTTAAATTATGCCAGAGCTTTTATTAAAGACTTAGGAAAAGTTGCAGGGCCTCTTTATTCAAAGACAGGTTCTACAGGTCAGAAAAAATTTAACGCCGAAGACATTAGAATAATTAAGCTTTTAAAACAACAGATCCAGAATATCCCGGATCTAAGCATGCCTCTAGAGAACGACTATCTGATCATAGAGACAGATGGAAGTTTCGAAGGATGGGGCGCGGTGTTAAAGGCAAAGACAAATAAATATTGCAGTAAAACCACAGAACGTATTTGTGCTTATCAAAGCGGCAAATATCGTGAAAAAGGCAATATGAGCAGCATAGACGTAGAAATTTTAGCGGTAATTTATGCTCTAAATGCTTTCAGACTTCATATTTTAAATAAACCTGAAACCCTAGTAAGAACAGACTGTGAAGCTATAGTAAAGTTTCACCAAAAGATAAATGATAAAAGTAGTAGTAGACGTAGGTGGTTAAATTTCTTAGACACCATATCGATCTATAATTTAGTATTTGAACACATTAAAGGTAAAGACAATAATTTAGCAGACCAGCTAAGCAGATTAGCAATAACTAAAGCTAAAAGTACTATCAAACTCGACCCAGGCTAACTTTATTTGTTATTCTTAGCAGTATGAGCACGTCTCAGCAAACTCAAAAAGACAAAGGGAAAGGCCCAGCCAAACCCATAGACAAAGACAAAGGGAAAGGCCCAGCCAAACCCACAGACACTTATAGACAAGCCATATTGGGGAACCTGAATTTCAGGCCCATGATCCAAATTGAGACACCTGTTTTAGAAAGAATTTACTTTGGTAAGAATAACTTAGTTTCTTTTCCGTCATCTAACATGACATTTAAAGTTTTGCCAGACTATGATATAGATAAACAACAAAGATGCCTCGTAGACAATTTGTGGATAGCCCACAACAAAAAAGACAACAGCCATTTTGTGGCAACCTTAAATAGTACATGTTTTTATTTTCATGAGAAAAACCGGGACAAGAAATTCAAATTTTATGTTGTTGTCCACGGAAAGACTAACGGTGTTTTTCAGACTTGGTTGGAAGTAGTAGACTCCATAAAAGATTTTAAAAATCCTCTATTCAAGGGTTTTAATGATTTTACGGAAGCTTTAGACTATGCCCGAGGAACACTCGGACCCAACTACTATCTCACCCCACCCTCGTACACCAACACAACCGACTCCCCGGTATAAAATCCGAAAGACACGGACAAAATAATCTTTTGCGATCATTGTAGCACAATGACAGAAGCATTCAAAAGATTAAACCAGACAAAAGACGAGCTCCAACTACAAAATAGACACCTATTGGAGAAAGTCACTACACTAGAACTCATCCTCAGACAAACCAAACTACAGACCCAGAATCAGAGTTCTCCATCTCCCTCAAAAATGGATGAGACAGGTGTGCATTCCCTCCTGAATGCTAAGAAACCTATTGTATCAGGTATAGATACAACTAGTCCGGTGCAAACGGTTGCCGGTAAAGACTCATCAAACCCGTTGACGGCTGTCACTTTGCCCAAAAGTGAAAACGAGGAAGCTACTTCCTCAAAGACTAGACGTAAGCTCCCGCAAACTCTCACTGGATCTACATCCCGAGCAAGGAGCAAACAGACGAAGAAAAAACAACAGAAAAATATAGAACAGATTGTTAAAGACACCCTCGAACAAATATTTTGAGAACAAATAACTAGTCAGACTCAAGAGCCAGAAAAAGATATACATGTAACTTCTATAGAATTAACAGAAGAAACACCGGTTCCTTCAATAAATCCAGGACAAAGTTCAGGACGAAGTAATATATTCCGTGCCGGAAGATCATGTTTCGTACATCTTGGTTCAGACGAAAATTATGAACAGGATGCACAGGACCCAAACGACGCCTATGACTCAGGCATGAGTTTTGATTCCATAGCCCTACATAATTAAGACACCTAAAGAAATATGCTACAACAACGGACAGCATCCAACGCTGAAAGATGTTAAAGCAAGACAAAGACATAAAGAGACTATAGTGGAAGGCAGCAGCCGAAAGCAGCAGCTGAAAACGACAGACGAGATAGCATTTTCAAACTTTACACAAAGTAAATGCCAGCAGCATACGACGACAAAATAAAGAAGACAATTTTCAAAAAGGAAAAGCGACGATTGGGCCCATAGCGCACCCCGCCGAAACTATTGAAGATTCCTTTTTTAGTTTGAAATCCGAAGCTGAAGTCCGGATATCTAGTATAAATATCAGACTCCAAACTCTCTTACAATCAGAAGCGGAAAGAGAGAGAGAGAACACAAGATACATTTTCCTCAGAAGAAAACTCCTCCGCCCTATATATGTTTCCTGTACCCATATCTCCCATTGTATAAACTCAGATATGTAAGATAGTTTGTAGATTATCATACCCAGTAGCAGTAGCAGTTTCCGGGACTCCCGAAAGGGAAACCTCCTTGTACTTCTAGACATGTAAGTCTACTATTCAGTAGTTTATCTCCTACAATGTAAATTATGCTTTAATGTTTATGAAAATCTTGCAGGATTGCAAGAAGTTATGTTAATATACTGTTGTTATTTTTATCATGAATCTTGAGTTACTGTTATAATCACTGCCATGAATATCTGAAATTACTGTTGAAATCTTCATCATAACATGCCTAGACACGGTTATCTTCTTGACTTAGTATATGGTTATCTGATAAGCTCCGTTATGGCCTCCATGGATTAACCTGTAAATTCCTATGTCAACGGTGGTTGATTATTGGCCTGTTGATGTCCGCTGAAGGACTGTTGTGGCCGCTTTTGGGTGTGGTTAAAGACGATTGCCATAGCGTGGGTAAGGCTTAAAAGAAGAGATGAACAATTAAGAAGAAGAAGTGAATGGGTATAGTATGTTAGAGATTAAAAAGTTCTACGTCTATGCTGCTCATATTGCCTTTTTCACGATATTTGCCGCTTTTATAAGCACAAATACGTTCTGTGGTTTTACTGCAATATTTATTTGTCTTTGCCTTTAACACCGCGCCCCATCCTTCGAAACTTCCATCTGTCTCTATGATCAGATAGTCGTTCTCTAGAGGCATGCTTAGATCTGGGATATTCTGGATCTGTTGTTTTAAAAGCTTAATTATTCTAATGTCTTCGGCGTTAAATTTTTTCTGACCTGTAGAACCTGTCTTTGAATAAAGAGGCCCTGCAACTTTTCCTAAGTCTTTAATAAAAGCTCTGGCATAATTTAAAATACCTAAAAATTCTTGAAGATCTTTAGTATTTTCTAATCTATCAGGCATATCTAGTGCCTTTTTTGCTATATGGGGTTGAAGTTTAATTTTTCCTTCCCCAATTGTTACTCCTAAGAAGTCTATATATTTTTTACATAGTACCATCTTCTTCTTACTAATAATTAACCCATTATGAACAAAAAGTCTGAAGACGGTCTGAAGATGTCCTAAGTGTTCTATCATACTGCTACTAAATACTAAGATGTCGTCTATATAAACTATAGTAAACTTTTTGTATTCTCCAAATATATCATCCATTTTTCTCTGGAAGATCGGTGGAGCCGTCTTTAGGCCAAATGGCATTACTAGCCATTCGAAATGTCCTTCTGGACAAGTGAATGCTTGTCCATTCGATATCTTGGTTTGGTGCATTTTGACACCTTGCCAATAGCCTCGACTTACAATCAAATTTACTGAAAATAGTCTTTCCCTGAATTCTATTGATTAATTCTGTTTTGTCTGGTAATTTATATCCATTACTTCGAGTATTATCGTTTAACCTTTTATAATTGATCACCATTCTCGCCTTTCCCCTGACTTGTTCAGAATGGTTTCTCACTATAAAGGCTGCTGACCGATGCTTAGAAGTGGATCTTCTTATGATTTCTAAATCTAATAGTTCTTTAATTGTTGACTTAAAGTCTTCTAAGTCTTGATTTGTGGACTCTATAGCGGCTGTCTTTATTATATATTCAGGATTAATAATGTCTAGTTCACAAAGAATCTTATTATTTTTCCAGTGTCTAAGCGGTTTTTCACCTATAATTTCTAGTTCATCTAGTATTTTTACTATATTATCTAAATCTTTCTGATCTTTAATAATTCCTATTCTATCAATTCCTTTCTTAAAATTATAAAAATCTGTGGCTATATCTATTAGATTATAGTCTTTTTCTAGGTAATCGTCTGTTTCTAGATAATCTTCTAGATCTTCTATTTCTAACCTGTTGCTGTTTTGGCAACAATATTTCTCATTGTCATTACAGTTATTACAGCAACTGTCTTTTTTATTTAACTGGCTAATATGAGAAGTCTGATTGACCTTTGTTTCTATCTTTTTGGTATGAACTGGCGAATATGTACTATCCTTTTGAAAGATTATTCCGTCTCTGGTGATAGTACAGCTACCGTTATTATTTAACAAAAAATCTAATCCTAGTATAAAGTCTGTATTTATATTTAAATCTCTAACTAAGATTTTATTTATTTTGTAACTAGGATTGTAGAATTTATCACAAGTATTTATAAAACTTATACTTGCTTCTTGTAAATAATATTTATAAAAATTATGCGTCCCATCCATCTGCATGGCTGAAGACGGTTTATCTAGAGTCTTTATTAGATTGCTAGGTACAATCTTTTTGTTAAGAACACTACTAGTACAACCTTTGTCTATTAAGGCTAAAGTAGTTATTTCGTAGTCTCTAATTTTTATCTTGGTTAACAATCTTAATGAGCTAAACTTTTTATCTTCATTACAGATTAAAGAGCTGCTCAACAATTCTGAAGAAGCTTCCGCTTCCTTTTCTATTATCTCTTCATCTGAGGAATTATCTACTGCTATTTGTTTTTCTTTTTCTACTTTAGATAATCTCATTTCTAGTGTATTTACTCTAGTTTCTAGGGTCATTAATCTTATTGTAATAGTTGGATCTATTTTATCATGTTCTACTATTTTTTCTAGAACTTCTTTTTGTCCTATGGTGATATTTAATTCTTTCTGAAGGCATGTTATACATCCTTCTATGTAACATTTCTTGCATCTGGCCCTTTTACTTCTACTTGGGAACCATTTACAGACGCAACATGCTATACTGTCTATACCTTTGTTTTTCTCAAAGATATGTTCACAGTCTACCGAAGTGTTTACTAAATTGTTTAGGTCTTCTCCTATCTGTAATTGTTCTAGCTTAATTAACGCATTCTTTTAGAGTATCACTAATCCACTGTTTGGGTCTTCTCCAGTAATAAGTGTATGAATCTTATTTTTGAAGTTGTAGGGATTTGATCCCATTGACACCAAATTATGGAATTCTTCTGGGAAATTAACCTTATAGGCTTCCCACAAAGCTTTAGTAGATTCTCCTAAGAATGTTTCTAGGTACTTGTACATTGTCTCAGGGTCTGTCTCTACATAACTCTGTATGTAGTCTGCTACCACTATGCCTTTCCATAAATCAATTACGGAATTCCACCTCTGGGGATCGTGTGCTGCTATATTTAAAATTTTTCCTCTATTTCCTCCTTCTTGGAGGGTTATATTTTCTTCTAGGGGTTGTCTTTTACCTGATGGTTTAACCTGTTGTTGTACCGGGTCTTCTGCGGTTCTATATACGCATCTTCTAGGTACATTGCCTGTACTAGTATTTACTGTTATGTTCTCTCCAGTTGTTCTCTGGAAAGGACTTGAGCTAGAGGCACTGGTCTCCATTAATTCTTTATAACTAAATTCTGAATTATTTTCTAATTCTTCTTGACGATCTTCTGGATTGTCTCTTAAATCTATTTCGCTATCTACCGAGAAGTCTTTCCAGATTTCTTCAAACATTTCTGTTTTTTCTCTGGCTATGCGTTCTTCTCTGTAACCTTCATTGTCTGTTCTTTTTGTACAGTATTTAAAATGTTCTATGGTCTCATCTAATTCCATGTTATCTTGTTTGCAACCTTTGCATTTAAATAACATTTTTGGTTTTTGTCTTTTCAGGTCTTTAGCTTTTTCTATAGCGATGTCTACTTCATATCCTTCTGGGATAATTTCTATGTTCATTAGATTTATGTCTTCTTCCGCTATCGTACTTTCTTCTTCGCAATCTTTTTGCGGAGTGTAATTATATTCTGTAAATCTTATGGAGGTTTCTCCATGTCTATTTGTATATTCTAAATGCGAGGCTGGTTGTAATATTTTCTTTTTAGTATTGAATCTATCTAATTTCCATTCTAAGCCTGCATATTCTTCTGGTTGTATTTTAGTAGGCTTAATTAAATTAATACCCTTATTACTCATAAGTTCTACTACATCATTAATTTTTATTTTAAATTTTGTATTACTACTAGTAGTCATTTTTCCTAAAAATCCTAAACATAATAATAGGTTATTACCGCTATGCATTTCTTCATAGCCTTTAGTTTGTATTCCTATTTTTATGTGTTTACCAAATTCTGCTAAATTTATTAAGAAGTCTGGACTGATATAGAATATTCCTCCATTATCAGTCATGTCTATTTCTGTCATACCGATGATGGATTTCTTCATGTCTGTCCATCTATCGTCGTATATCATTATTAAAACTTTACTACCTAAGTTTTTTTCTAGTTAATCCTTTAATTCCTATTACCATTAATCCCATGTGCATGAGAGTCCTGGTGTTTCTTTTAATTTGTCTAAAGGAGTCTTCACTAATTAAATTTAGGTTCTGAGCCTGTCCACCTAATACGGATAGCTTTGTTCTTCCCTATAATGTCTATATAATTGTGTCTTGTAGAAGTTAATCTTCCAAAGATTGTATAGAGTTCAGGGTTCAACAAATTTAACTTTGGTTTTGTTGAAAAATGCTAATATCTCTGTCTACATTTATAACTTCACTTAATTGTCTATTAGTTTCTTCGGGGTTCTTCTATTTAGTATTCGGATACTAAACTAGTTCCTACCCCGTCTTCTCGAGAAACTTTGTCTTGGTCTTTCGTTTCTTGATCTACTTGAAAGAAAGTCCATTTCTGAGGCTTTCTTATTTTACTAATTCTTTCCTTTTGAGGAGTTAATTCTATTTTACTAAATTGGTCTATTAGATTGTCTATAGCCTGATTTTCCTTTTCCTTACCTTTACTTTTGGTATCTTTGTCTACAATTATCTGGAAAATATGGTCGTCTAAATTATTAACTCTATCTTTTAAGTGGTCTATTTTTCTATGTAGGTCTAATAACAATGTTGTTATTACTATATTTTGCTGAATAAGTATTTGGTCTGATTTTTGAACAGGTATATAATTTCTATAATCTTCTGTTAGGGGAATAGATTTATCTATTAATATTGCTGCCTGGTCTAAAACGCTTTCTAACTTGTTCATGAAATAATAGCTTGTTTAAGTTCTTTTACTGATTCTTCTAATTTTAGAAATTTTTCTATTAATTCTTTTTTCAGTAATTTATTTTCTTGACAAATTTTTAATTCTAGGTCTATTAGATTTTCTTTTAGAATCTTATCTAACTCTTTTTTAGATGAGGGTCTAACTTCTGTATCTTTTATATAGTCTATATTTTCTTCCGTTCTTTTGAAAATCTTTTCTTGTTTTACTAATAGATCTTCTAACCTTTTCTGACTTTCTATATATTTATTATTATCTATTTTAAGCCTTTCGCTTAGGTTTATAATAAAATCTACTACTGTGTTTAACTGTTTATCTTCGCAGTGGAGCGAATGTTCTCCTAGACCTAAATTACACCTAATTATACTTTGGTCTGGTAATATTCTATATTTCTTATCTGTTTCTAGTCTTAAGTCTAAATAATCTAAGTGCTTTAATCTAGCTATGATTATCCTAATGAAGCAGTCTTTCGCTTAGGTTTATAATAAAATCTTCTACTGTGTTTAACTGTTTATCTTCGCCGTGGAGCGAATGTTCTCCTAGACCTAAATTACACCTATTTATACTTTGGTCTGGTAATATTCTATATTTCTTATCTGTTTCTAGTCTTAAGTCTAAATAATCTAAGTGCTTTAATCTAGCTATGATTAATTAAGAGGGGTTGTACGTTTTGAGCAAAGAAATTTTCTAAGTCTTCTTGTTTTATCTTAGGAAGGTCTTTATTTCTTACTTCTATTATTCTTGTATTTCTAAGTTCTATTAGTTCACAAAATTTCTTTAGCTGTGTATAAGCCTTTTCGTATCTATTTCTTTTTCTACGTTCTCTATGTAAATAGTATATCGTATACCTTATGTGTCTAGCAAAGAATGAGCTTCTCATATATTTTATGGTGACGGCACAAATATATTTGTAGAGTCTGAGTAATTTTGAGTAGTGGATGGATCTTGGTAAGTTAATCTTAAAGGGGATCTTTTAGTCCTTTTAGTTTTTAAGTGTATAATTAGATTGTATTCTAAGTTAGATACTTGGTCTATTACTTGGTATAGTCTAATACTATTTTTCTGAGTAATATTAAGTCTTATATATTCTGGATATAGAGTGTGCAATTTTCTTTTAACAGTCTGATATGAGTCTGTCATGCGAGTGTGAGGTCGAACAAAATCTTCTCGCTCTGATACCAAAAAGAGGGGGGGTCTATTTCAATGAATTTGTTTCAATAAAGGGGTTAAATGAGTATGGTTTGTAGTCCTACTCGGTACTTCCTTCTTGTAACATTCTATTCATATAAGTCTTTGATTCAAAGTCTATCTGGTCTGAAACATGATCTTCCGGTACCTGGAATATATTACTTCGTCCTGGATTTATTGAAGGAACCGGTGTTTCTTCTGTTAATTCTATAGAAGTTACATGTATATCTTTTTCTGGCTCTTGAGTCTGACTAGTTATTTGTTTTCGAAATATTTGTTCGAGGGTGTCTTTAACAATCTGTTCTATATTTTTCTGTTGTTTTTTCTTCGTCTGTTTGCTCCTTGCTCGGGATGTAGATCCAGTGAGAGTTTGCGGGAGCTTACGTCTAGTCTTTGAGGAAGTAGCTTCCTCGTTTTCACTTTTGGGCAAAGTGACAGCCGTCAACGGGTTTGATGAGTCTTTATCGGCAACCGTTTGCACCGGACTAATTGTATCTATACCTGATACAATAGGTTTCTTAGCATTCAGGAGGGAATGCACACCTGTCTCATCCATTTTTGAGGGAGATGGAGAACTCTGATTCTGGGTCTGTAGTTTGGTTTGTCTGAGGATGAGTTCTAGTGTAGTGACTTTCTCCAATAGGTGTCTATTTTGTAGTTGGAGCTCGTCTTTTGTCTGGTTTAATCTTTTGAATGCTTCTGTCATTGTGCTACAATGATCGCAAAAGATTATTTTGTCTGTGTCTTTCTGGATTTTATACTGGGGAGTCTGGTTGTGTTGGTGTCTGAGGGCTGGGGTGAGATAGTAGTTGGGTCCGAGTGTTCCTCGGGCATAGTCTAAAGCTTCCGTAAAATCATTAAAACCCTTGAATAGAGGATTTTTAAAATCTTTTATGGAGTCTACTACTTCCAACCAAGTCTGAAAAACACCGTTAGTCTTTCCGTGGACAACAACATAAAATTTGAATTTCTTGTCCCGGTTTTTCTCATGAAAATAAAAACATGTACTATTTAAGGTTGCCACAAAATGGCTGTTGTCTTTTTTGTTGTGGGCTATCCACAAATTGTCTACGAGGCATCTTTGTTGTTTATCTATATCATAGTCTGGCAAAACTTTAAATGTCATGTTAGATGACGGAAAAGAAACTAAGTTATTCTTACCAAAGTAAATTCTTTCTAAAACAGGTGTCTCAATTTGGGCCATGGGCCTGAAATTCAGGTTCCCCAATATGGCTTGTCAATAAGTGTCTGTGGGTTTGGCTGGGCCTTTCCCTTTGTCTTTGTCTATGGGTTTGGCTGGGCCTTTCCCTTTGTCTTTTTGAGTTTGCTGAGACGTGCTCATACTGCTAAGAACAACAAATAATGTTAGCCTGGGTCGAGTTTGATAGTACTTTTAGCTTTAGTTATTGCTAATCTGCTTAGCTGGTCTGCTAAATTATTGTCTTTACCTTTAATGTGTTCAAATACTAAATTATAGATCGATATGGTGTCTAAGAAATTTAACCACCTACGTCTACTACTACTTTTATCATTTATCTTCTGGTGAAACTTTACTATAGCTTCACGATGCATTTCCGACTAGGGTTTCAGGTTTATTTAAAATATGAAGTCTGAAAGCATTTAGAGCGTAAATTACCGCTAAAATTTCTACGTCTATGCTGCTCATATTGCCTTTTTCACGATATTTGCCTCTTTGATAAGCACAAATACGTTCTGTGGTTTTACTGCAATATTTATTTGTCTTTGCCTTTAACACCGCGCCCCATCCTTCGAAACTTCCATCTGTCTCTATGATCAGATAGTCGTTCTCTAGAGGCATGCTTAGATCCGGGATATTCTGGATCTGTTGTTTTAAAAGCTTAACTATTCTAATGTCTTCGGCGTTAAATTTTTTCTGACCTGTAGAACCTGTTTTTGAATAAAGAGGCCCTGCAACTTTTCCTAAGTCTTTAATAAAAGCTCTGGCATAATTTAAAATACCTAAAATTTTTTGAAGATCTTTAGTATTTTCTAATTTATCAGGCATATCTAGTGCCTTCTTTGCTATATGGGGTTGAAGTTTAATTTTCCTTCCCAATTGTTACTCCTAAGAAGTCTATATATTTTTTACATAGTACTATCTTCTTCTTACTAATAATTAATCCATTATGAACAAAAAGTCTGAAGACGGTCTGAAGATGTCCTAGGTGTTCTATCATATTGCTACTAAATACTAAGATGTCGTCTATATAAACTATAGTAAACTTTTTGTATTCTCCAAATATATCATCCATTTTTCTCTGGAAGATCGGTGGAGCCGTCTTTAGGCCAAATGGCATTACTAGCCATTCGAAATGTCCTTCTGGACAAGTGAATGCTGTCCATTCGATACTGGCTGGGTGCATTTTGACCTGCCAATAGCCTGACTTACAATCAAATTTACTGAAAATAGTCTTTCCCTGAATTCTATTGATTAATTCTGTTTTGTCTGGTAATTTATATCCATTACTTCGAGTATTATCATTTAACCTTTTATAATTGATCACCATTCTCGCCTTTCTCCTGACTTGTTCAGAATGGTTTCTCACTATAAAGGCTGCTGACCGATGCTTAGAGGTGGATCTTCTTATGATTTCTAAATCTAAGAGTTCTTTAATTGTTGACTTAAAGTCTTCTAAGTCTTGATTTGTGGACTCTATAGCGGCTGTCTTTATTATATATTCAGGATTAATAATGTCTAGTTCACAAAGAATCTTATTATTTTTCCAGTGTCTAAGCGGTTTTTCACCTATAATTTCTAGTTCATCTAGTATTTTTACTATATTATCTAAATCTTTCTGATCTTTAATAATTCCTATTCTATCTATTCCTTTCTTAAAATTATAAAAATCTGTGGCTATATCTATTAGATTATAGTCTTTTTCTAGGTAATCGTCTGTTTCTAGATAATCTTCTAGATCTTCTATTTCTAGCCTGTTGCTGTTTTGGCAACAATATTTTTCATTGTCGTTACGATTATTAAGAATCGTCTCTTTTTATTTAACCGGCTAATGCGAGAAGTCGATTAACCTTGGTTTCTATCTTTTTAGTCTGAACAGGCGAATATGTACTATTTTTTTGGAATATTATTCCGTCTCTGGTGATAGTACAGCTACCGTTATTATTTAATAAAAAATCTAATCCTAGAATAAAGTCTGTATTTATATTTAAATCTCTAACTAAGATTTTATTTATTTTGTATCTAGGATTGTAGAATTTATCACAAGTATTTATAAAACTTATACTTGCTTCTTGTAAATAATATTTATAAAAATTATGCATCCCATCCATCTGCATGGCTGAAGACGGTTTATCTAAAGTCTTTATTAGATTGCTAGGTACAATCTTTTTGGTAAGAACACTACTGGTACAGCCTGTGTCTATTAAGGCTAGAGTAGTTATTTCGTAGTCTTTAATTTTTATCTTTGTTAATAATCTTAATGAGCTAAACTTTTTATCTTCATTACTGATTAAAGAGTCGCTCAACAATTAAGAAGAAGCTTCCGCTTCCTTTTCTATTATCTCTTCATCTGAGGAATTATCTACTGCTATTTGTTTTTCTTTTTCTACTTTAGATAATCTCATTTCTAGTGTATTTACTCTAGTTTCTAGGGTCATTAATCTTATTGTAATAGTTGGATCTATTTTATCATGTTCTACTATTTTCTCTAGAACTTCTTTTTGTCCTATGGTGATATTTAATTCTTTCTGAAGGCACGTTATACATCCTTCTATGTAACATTTCTTGCATCTGGCCCTTTTACTTCTACTTGGGAACCGATTCTGGACGCAACATGCTATACTTGTCTATACCTTTGTTTTTCTCAAAGATATGTTCACAGTCTACCGAAGTGTTTACTAAATTGTTTAGGTCTTCTCCTATCTGTAATTGTTCTATTCCTATTTCATTTATAAAATTGTCTGATTCAGAGTCTGAGGAGTCTAACTGGTTATTTCCTTCATCCTGTATACTTATTACAGAATAAATACTTTCTGTGTCTGACATGTATTCATCTACGCTAATTAGGGTTTCTTGAAAGTCTTCTATTAACTGAGCATTTTTTGAATTATTATTTATTCTTTTTGGGCAAGTATTAGCTAAGTGTTCTATACTGCCACAAGTTAAACATTCTAGTCTATTTTTATAGGTTCTATCGTTTCTATATTTTCTTATATGCTTGTTTTTGTCTAAATACGGTTTCTTAGCAGTTGATCTTCTAAGATAATACTTTTTCTTATCGTATTTATCATAGTTCTGGTAACCGTACTTCTTTTTCTTTTTATAGGGTTTTCTTTTTTGTGGATCTTTGTCATAACTTTGAGTTGTGTATATAACGCTTTTACAAAAACTCAACTCATTCTATTTGAGCTGCTTTTGTATCTGCAAGTTTGTACACTTTTCTTGGAGAATTTCCATTATATGCTGGATTCTATGTCCTATGGACCATCTAGCATTAGGGTTTTGTAATATCCCTTCCCGCTTTCCCCAACGGTCTTCTATTTCTCTTCCTAAAGCTCCTGGTAACTTGTTAAAGAGCTTCTTTCCTAGGTCTTGATCAAACGAGTTACCGCTGATCGTGCAATAATAAAAGAAATCATTAAAAAATTTCTTAATATAAATCCAATTGCTTATACTAAGTTGTTCTAGCTTAATTAACGCATTCTATTGTAGTATCACTAATCCACTGTTTGGGTCTTCTCCAGTAATAAGTGTATGAATCTTATTTGTGAAGTTGTAGGGATTTGATCCCATTGACACCAAATGATGGAATTCTTCTGGGAAATTAACCTTATAGGCTTCCCACAAAGCTTTAGTGGATTCTCCTAAGAATGTTTCTAGGTACTTGTACATTGTCTCAGGGTCTGTCTCTACATAACTCTGTATATAGTCTGCTACCACGATGCCTTTCCATAAATCAATTACGGAATTCCATCTCTGGGGATCGTGTGCTGCTATATTTAAAAATTTTCCTCTATTTCCTCCTTCTTGGAGGGTTATATTTTCTTCTAGGGGTAGTCTTTTACCTGATGGTTTAACCTGTTGTTGTACCGGGTCTTCTGCGGTTCTATATACGCGTCTTCTAGGTACATTGCCTGTACTAGTATTTACTGTTATGTTCTCTCAAGTTGTTCTCTGGAAAGGACTTGAGCTAGAGGCAATGGTCTCCATTAATTCTTTATAACTAAATCCTGAATTACTTTCTAATTCTTCGTGACGATCTTCTGGATTGTCTTTCAAATCTATTTCGCTATCTATCGAGAAGTCTTTCCAGATTTCTTCAAACATTTCTGTTTTTTCTCTGGCTATGCGTTCTTCTCTGTAACCTTCATTGTCTGTCCTTTTTGTACAGTATTTAAAATGTTCTATTGTCTCATCTAATTCCATGTTATCTTGTTTGCAACCTTTGCATTTAAATAACATTTTTGGTTTTTGTCTTTTCAGGTCTTTAGCTTTTTCTATAGCGATGTCTACTTCATATCCTTCTGGGATAATTTCTATGTTCATTAGATTTATGTCTTCTTCCGCTATCGTACTTTCTTCTTCGCAATCTTTTTGCGGAGTGTAATTATATTCTGTAAATCTTATGGAGGTTTCTCCATGTCTATTTGTATATTCTAAATGCGAGGCTGGTTGTAATATTTTCTTTTTAGTATTGAATCTATCTAATTTCCATTCTAAGCCTGCATATTCTTCTGGTTGTATTTTAGTTGGCTTAATTAAATTAATACCTTTATTACTCATGAGTTCTACTACATCATTAATTTTTATTTTAAATTTTGTATTACTACTAGTAGTCATTTGGTCTGATTTTTGAACAATTATATACTTTTTATAATCTTCTCGTTAGGGAATAGATTTATCTATTAATATTGCGGCCTGGTCTAAAACGCTTTCTAACTTGTTCATGAAATAATAGCTTGTTTAAGTTCTTTTACTGATTCTTCTAATTTTAGAAATTTTTCTATTAATTCTTTTTTCAGTAATTTATTTTCTTGACTAATTTTTAATTCTAGGTCTATTAGATTTTCTTTTAGAATCTTATCTAACTCTTTTTTAGATGAGGGTCTAACTTCTGTATCTTTTATATAGTCTATATTTTCTTCCGTTCTTTTGAAAATCTTTTCTTGTTTTACTAATAGATCTTCTAACCTTTTCTGACTTTCTATATATTTATTATTATCTATTTTAAGCCTTTCGCTTAGGTTTATAATAAAATCTACTACTGTGTTTAACTGTTTATCTTCGCCGTGGAGCGAATGTTCTCCTAGACCTAAATTACACCTAATTATACTTTGGTCTGGTAATATTCTATATTTCTTAACTGTTTCTAATCTTAAGTCTAAATAATCTAAATGCTTTAATCTAGCTATGATTATCCTAATGAAGCAGTCTTACCTTTTAACTTCCACTCTTGATATTCTAACCAACTATCTGTGTTTCTAATGTCGCTTTGTAATCCTATTAAGTGCCAACGTAAGTCTAGTAGCAACTCGTAGTCTATTTCTACTCGAGTTATTCTTTCGTATATACTATTCTGGAAAACGTTATGATCTAAATTAATTAAGAAGGGTTGTACGTTTTGAGCAAAGAAATTTTCTAAGTCTTCTTGTTTTATCTTAGGAAGGTCTTTATTTCTTACTTCTATTATTCTTGTATTTCTAAGTTCTATTAGTTCACAAAATTTCTTTAGCTGTGTATAAGCCTTTTCGTATCTATTTCTTTTTCTACGTTCTCTATGTAAATAGTATATCGTATACCTTATGTGTCTAGTAAAGAATGAGCTTCTCATATATTTTGTGGTGAAGGCACAAAAGTATTTGTAGAGTCTGAGTAATTTGGAGTAGTGGGTGAATCTTGGTAAGTTAATCTTAATGGGGATCTTTTAGTCCTTTTAGTTTTTAAGTGTCTAATTAGATTGTATTCTAAGTTAGATACTTGGTCTATTACTTGGTATAGTCTAATACTATTTTTCTGAGTAATATTAAGTCTTATATATTCTGGATTCAAAGTCTAGATGAACAGTTAAGAAGAAGAAGTGAATAGGTATAGTATGTTAGAGATTAAAAAGTAACAAAAATATGAATAGCAGGGATGATGAATAGTAACCTAGGACTAGTGACCGGACAGAGTCCGATTTAAAATAAAATAAAATATATATATATATATATATATATATATATATATATATATATATATATATATATATATATATTTAATTATACGGGAGATAGACTTTGAATCAAAGACTTATATGAATAGAATGTTACAAGAAGGAAGTACCGAGTAGGACTACAAACCATACTCATTTAACCCCTTTATTGAAACAAATTCATCGTACTTCTTTTTCTTTTTATAGGGTTTTCTTTTTTGTGGATCTTTGTCATAACTTTGAGTTGTGTATATAACGCTTTTACAAAAACTCAACTCAATCTGTTTGAGCTGCTTTTGTATCTGCAAGTTTGTACACTTTTCTTGGAGAATTTCCATTATATGCTGGATTCTATGTCTTGTTGAAAAATGCTAATATCTCTGTCTACATTTATAACTTCACTTAATTGTCTATTAGTTTCTTCGGGGGTTCTTCTATTTAGTATTCTGGATACTAAACTAGTTCCTACCCTGTCTTCTGAGAAACTTTGTCTTGGTCTTTCGTTTCTTGATCTACTTGGAAGAAAGTCCATTTCTGAGGCTTTCTTATTTTACTAATTCTTTCCTTTTGAGGAGTTAATTCTATTTTACTTAATTGGTCTATTAGATTGTCTATAGCCTGATTTTCCTTTTCCTTACCTTTACTTTTGGTATCTTTGTCTACAGTTATCTGGAAAATATGGTCGTCTAAATTATTAACTCTATCTTTTAAGTGGTCTATTTTTCTATGTAGGTCTAATAACAATGTTGTTATTACTATATTTTGCTGAATAAGTATTTGGTCTGATTTTTGAACAGGTATATAATTTCTATAATCTTACTGTTAGGGGAATAGATTTATCTATTAATATTGCGGCCTGGTCTAAAACGCTTTCTAGCTTGTTCATGAAATAATAGCTTGTTTAAGTTCTTTTACTGATTCTTCCAATTTTAAAATTTTTTCTATTAATTCTTTTTTCAGTAATTTATTTTCTTGACTAATTTTTAACTCTAGGTCTACTAGATTTTCTTTTAGAATCTTATCTAACTCTTTTTTAGATGAGGGTCTAACTTCTGTATCTTTTATATAGTCTATATTTTCTTCCGTTCTTTTGAAAATCTTTTCTTGTTTTACTAATAGATCTTCTACCCTTTTCGACTTTCTATATATTTATTATTACCTATTTTAAGCCTTTCGCTTAGGTTTATAATAAAATCTACTCTTGTGTTTAATCATTTATCTTCGCTAGTGGAGCGAATGTTCTCCTAGACCTAAATTACACCTAATTATACTTTGGTCTGGTAATATTCTATATTTCTTATCTGTTTCTAATCTTAAGTCTAAATAATCTAAATGCTTTAATCTAGCTATGATTATCCTAATGAAGCAGTCTTACCTTTTAACTTCCACTCTTGATATTCTAACCAACTATCTGCGTTTCTAATGTCGCTTTGTAATCCTATTAAGTGCCAACGTAAGTCTAGTAGCAACTCGTAGTCTATTTCTCCTCGAGTTATTCTTTCGTATATACTATTTTGAAAAACGTTATGATCTAAATTAATTAAGAGCGTTTGTACGTTCTGAGCAAAGAAATTTTCTAAGTCTTCTTGTCCTATCTTAGGAATGTCTTTATTTCTTACTTCTATTATTCTTTTATTTCTAAGTTCTATTAGTTCACAAAATTTCTTTAGTTGTGTATAAGCCTTTTCGTATCTATTTCTTTTTCTACGTTCTCTATGTAAATAGTATATCGTATACCTTATGTGTCTAGCAAAGAATGAGCTTCTCATATATTTTGTGGTGAAGGCACAAAAGTATTTGTAGAGTCTGAGTAATTTGGAGTAGTGGATGGATCTTGGTAAGTTAATCTTAAAGGGGATCTTTTAGTCCTTTTAGTTTTTAAGTGTCTAATTAGACTGTATTCTAAGTTAGATACTTGGTCTATTACTTGGTATAGTCTAATACTATTTTTCGAGTAATATTAAGTCTTATATATTACGGATATAGAGTGTGCAATTTTCTTTTAACGATCGATATGAGTCGTAAATGTCATGCGAGTGTGAGGTCGAACAAAATCTTCTCGCTCGATACCAAAAGAGGGGGGTCTATTTCACTTTGAATTTGTTTCAATAAAGGGGTTAAATGAGTATGGTTTGTAGTCCTACTCGGTACTTCCTTCTTGTAACATTCTATTCATATAAGTCTTTGATTCAAAGTCTATCTTCCGTATAATTAAAAAAAAATATATATATATATATATTTTTTTGAAATCTATATATATATATTTTTTTTAATTATACGTAAGATAGACTTTGAATCAAAGACTTATATGAATAGAATGTTACAAGAAGGAAGTGCCGAGTAGGACTACAAACCATACTCATTTAACCCCTTTATTGAAACAAATTCATTGAAATAGACCCCCCTCTTTTTGGTATCAGAGCGAGAAGATTTTGTTCGACCTCACACTCGCATGACAGACTCATATCAGACTGTTAAAAGAAAATTGCACACTCTATATCCAGAATATATAAGACTTAATATTACTCAGAAAAATAGTATTAGACTATACCAAGTAATAGACCAAGTATCTAACTTAGAATACAGTCTAATTAGACACTTAAAAACTAAAAGGACTAAAAGATCCCCTTTAAGATTAACTTACCAAGATCCATCCACTACTCCAAATTACTCAGACTCTACAAATACTTTTGTGCCTTCACCACAAAATATATGAGAAGCTCATTCTTTGCTAGACACATAAGGTATACGATATACTATTTACATAGAGAACGTAGAAAAAGAAATAGATACGAAAAGGCTTATACACAGCTAAAGAAATTTTGTGAACTAATAGAACTTAGAAATACAAGAATAATAGAAGTAAGAAATAAAGACCTTCCTAAGATAAAACAAGAAGACTTAGAAAATTTCTTTGCTCAAAACGTACAACCCTTCTTAATTAATTTAGATCATAACGTTTTCCAGAATAGTATATACGAAAGAATAACTCGAGGAGAAATAGACTACGAGTTGCTACTAGACTTACGTTGGCACTTAATAGGATTACAAAGCGACATTAGAAACACAGATAGTTGGTTAGAATATCAAGAGTGAAATCTAAAAGGTAAGACTGCTTCATTAGGATAATCATAGCTAGATTAAAGAATTTAGATTATTTAGACTTAAGATTAGAAACAGATAAGAAATATAGAATATTACCAGACCAAAGTATAATTAGGTGTAATTTAGGTCTAGGAGAACATTCGCTCCACGGCAAAGATAAACAGTTAAACACAGTAGTAGATTTTATTATAAACCTATGCGAAAGGCTTAAAATAGATAATAATAAATATATAGAAAGTCAGAAAAGGTTAGAAGATTTATTAGTAAAACAAGAAAAGATTTTCAAATGAACGGAAGAAAATATAGACTATATAAAAGATACAGAAGTTAGACCCTCATCTAAAAAAGAGTTAGATAAGATTCTAAAAGAAAATCTAATAGACCTAGAATTAAAAATAAGTCAAGAAAATAAATTACTGAAAAAAGAATTAATAGAAAAATTTCTAAAATTAGAATAATCAGTAAAAGAACTTTAACAAGCTATTATTTCATGAACAAGTTAGAAAGCGTTTTAGACCAGGCCGCAATATTAATAGATAAATCTATTCCCCTAACAGAAGATTATAAAAATTATATACCTGTTCAAAAATCAGACCAAATGACTACTAGTAGTAATACAAAATTTAAAATAAAAATTAATGATGTAGTAGAACTCATGAGTAATAAAGGTATTAATTTAATTAAGCCAACTAAAATACAACCAGAAGAATATGCAGGCTTAGAATGGAAATTAGATAGATTCAATACTAAAAAGAAAATATTACAACCAGCCTCGCATTTAGAATATACAAATAGACATGGAGAAACCTCCATAAGATTTACAGAATATAATTACACTCCGCAAAAAGATTGTGAAGAAGAAAGTACGATAGCGGAAGAAGACATAAATCTAATGAACATAGAAATTATCCCAGAAGGATATGAAGTAGACATCGCTATAGAAAAAGCTAAAGACCTGAAAAGACAAAAACAAAAAATGTTATTTAATTGCAAAGGTTGCAAACAAGATAACATGGAATTAGATGAGACAATAGAACATTTTAAATACTGTACAAAAAGGACAGACAATGAAGGTTACAGAGAAGAACGCATAGCCAGAGAAAAAACAGAAATGTTTGAAGAAATCTGGAAAGACCTCTCGATAGATAGCGAAATAGATTTGAAAGACAATCCAGAAGATCGTCACGAAGAATTAGAAAGTAATTCAGAATTTAGTTATAAAGAATTAATGGAGACCAGTGCCTCTAGCTCAAGTCCTTTCCAGAGAACAACTGGAGAGAACATAACATTAAATACTAGTACATGCAATGTACCTAGAAGACGCGTATATAGAACCGCAGAAGACCCGGTACAACAACAGGTTAAACCATCAGGTAAAAGACTACCCCTAGAAGAAAATATAACCCTCCAAGAAGGAGGAAATAGAGGAAAATTTTTAAATATAGCAGCACACGATCCCCAGAGATGGAATTTCGTAATTGATTTATGGAAAGGCATCGTGGTAGCAGACTACATACAGAGTTATGTAGAGACATACCCTGAGACAATGTACAAATACCTAGAAACATTCTTAGGAGAATCTACTAATGCTTTGTGGGAAGCCTATAAGGTTAATTTCCCAGAAGAATTCCATCATTTGGTGTCAATGGGATCAAATCCCTACAACTTCACAAATAAGATTCATACACTTATTACTGGAGAAGACCCAAACAGTGGATTAGTGATACTACAAAAGAATGCGTTAATTAAGCTAGAACAACTTAGTATAAGCAATTGGATTTATATTAAGAAATTCTTGAACGATTTCTTTTATTATTGCACGATCAGCGGTAACTCGTTTGATCAAGACCTAGGAAAGAAGCTCTTTAATAAGTTACCAGGAGCTTTAGGAAGAGATAGCCCACAACAAAAAAGACAACAGCCATTTTGTGGCAACCTTAAATAGTACATGTTTTTATTTTCATGAGAAAAACCGGGACAAGAAATTCAAATTTTATGTTGTTGTCCACGGAAAGACTAACGGTGTTTTTAAGGTTCTGGCATAATTTAAAATACCTAAATTTTTTTGAAGATCTTTAGTATTTTCTAATCTATCACGCATATCTAGTGCCTTCTTTGCTATATGGGGTTGAAGTTTAATTTTTCCTTCCCCAATAGTTACTCCTAAGAAGTCTATATATTTTTTACATAATACCATCTTCTTCTTACTAATAATTAACCCATTATGAACAAAAAGTCTGAACTCTTAGATTTAGAAATCATAAGAAGATCCACCTCTAAGAATCGGTCAGCAGCCTTTATAGTGAGAAACCATTCTGAACAAGTCAGGGGAAAGGCGAGAATGGTGATCAATTATAAAAGGTTAAACAATAATAGATAATAATAAATATATAGAAAGTCAGAAGAGGTTAGAAGATCTATTAATAAAACAAGAAAAGATTTTCAAAAGAACGGAAGAAAATATAGACTATATAAAAGATACAGAAGTTAGACCCTCATCTAAAAAAGAGTTAGATAAGATTCTAAAAGAAAATCTAGTAGACCTAGAGTTAAAAACTAGTCAAGAAAATAAAGTACTGAAAAAAGAATTAATAGAAAATTTTTTAAAATTGGAAGAATCAGTAAAAGAACTTAAACAAGCTATTATTTCATGAACAAGCTAGAAAGCGTTTTAGACCAGGCCGCTGAAGGACTGTTGTGGCCGCTTTTGGGTGTGGTTAAAGACGATTGCCATAGCGTGGGTAAGGCTTAAAAGAAGAGATGAACAGTTAAGAAGAAGAAGTGAATAGGTATAGTATGTTAGAGATTAAAAAGTAACAAAAATATGAATAGCAGGGATGATGAATAGTAACCTAGGACTAGTGACTGGACAGAGTCCAGATTTAAAAAATAAAAAATAAAAAAATAAAAATATATATATATGTTTAATTATACAGGAGATAGACTTTGAATCAAAGAATTATATGAATAGAATGTTACAAGAAGGAAGTACCGAGTAGGACTACAAACCATACTCATTTAACCCCTTTATTGAAACAAATTCATTGAAATAGACCCCCCCTCTTTATTGGTATCAGAGCGAGAAGATTTTGTTAGACCTCACACTCGCATGACAGACTCGTATCAGACTGTTAAAAGAAAATTGCACACTCTATATCCAGAATATATAAGACTTAGTATTACTCAGAAAAATAGTATTAGACTATACCAAGTAATAGACCAAGTATCTAACTTAGAATACAATCTAATTAGACACTTAAAAACTAAAAGGACTAAAAGATCCCCTTTAAGATTAACTTACCAAGATCCATCCACTACTCCAAATTACTCAGACTCTACAAATACTTTTGTGCCTTCACCACAAAATATATGAGAAGCTCATTCTTTGCTAGACACATAAGGTATACGATATACTATTTACATAGAGAACGTAATAAAAGAAATAGATACGAAAAGGCTTATACACAGCTAAAGAAATGTTGTGAACTAATAGAACTTAGAAATACAATATTAATAGAAGTAAGAAATAAAGACCTTCCTAAGATAAAACAAGAAGACTTAGAAAATTTCTTTGCTCAAAAAGTACAACCCTTCTTAATTAATTTAGATCATAACGTTTTCCAGAATAGTATATACGAAAGAATAACTCGAGGAGAAATAGACTACGAGTTGCTACTAGACTTACGTTGGCACTTAATATGATTACAAAGCGACATTAGAAACGCAGATAGTTGGTTAGAATATCAAGAGTGGAAGTTAAAAGGTAAGACTGCTTCATTAGGATAATCATAGCTAGATTAAAGCATTTAGATTATTTAGACTTAAGATTAGAAACAGATAAGAAATATAGAATATTACCAGACCAAAGTATAATTAGGTGTAATTTAGGTCTAGGAGAACATTCGCTCCACGGCAAAGATAAACAGTTAAACACAGTAGTAGATTTTATTATAAACCTAAGCGAAAGGCTTAAAATAGATAATAATAAATATATAGAAAGTCAGAAAAGGTTAGAAGATCTATTAGTAAAACAAGAAGAGATTTTCAAAAGAACGGAAGAAAATATAGACTATATAAAAGATACAGAAGTTAGACCCTCATCTAAAAAAGAGTTAGATAAGATTCTAAAAGAAAATCTAGTAGACCTAGAGTTAAAAATTAGTCAAGAAAATAAAGTACTGAAAAAAGAATTAATAGAAAAATTTCTAAAATTAGAAGAATCAGTAAAAGAACTTAAACATGCTATTATTTCATGAACAAGTTAGAAAGCGTTTTAGACCAGGCCGCAATATTAATAGATAAATCTAATCCCCTAACAGAAGATTATAGAAATTATATACCTGTTCAAAAATCAGACCAAATACTTATTCAGCAAAATATAGTAATAACGACATTGTTATTAGACCTACATAGAAAATAGACCACTTAAAAGATAGAGTTAATAATTTAGACGACCATATTTTCCAGATAACTGTAGACAAAGATACCAAAAGTAAAGGTAAGGAAAAGGAAAATCAGGCTATAGACAATCTAATAGACCAATTAAGTAAAATAGAAATAACTCCTCAAAAGGAAAGAATTAGTAAAATAAGAAAGCCTCAGAAATGGACTATGGGCCCCATCGTCGCTTTTCCTTTTTGAAAATTGTCTTCTTTATTTTGTCGTCGTATGCTGCTGGCATTTACTTTCCGTAAAGTTTGAAAAACTTTGCGTAAAGTTTGAAAATGGTGTCTCGTCTGTCGTTTTCAGCTGCTGCTTTCGGCTGCTGCCTTCCACTATAGTCTCTTTATGTCTTTGTCTTGCTTTAACATCTTTCAGCGTTGGATGCTGTCCGTTGTTGTAGCATATTTCTTTAGGTGTCTAAATTATGTAGGGCTATGGAATCAAAACTCATGCCTGAGTCATAGGCGTTGTTTGGGTCCTGTGCATCCTGTTCATAATTTTCGTCTAAACCAGTGTCTGAAACATGATCTTTCGGTACCTGGAATATATTACTTCATCCTGAACTTTGTCCTGGATTTATTGAAGGAACCGGTGTTTCTTCTGTTAATTCTATAGAAGTTACATGTATATCTTTTTCTGGCTCTTGAGTCTGACTAGTTATTTGTTCTCGAAATATTTGTTCGAGGGTTGGGATTTTTAGGAAAAATGACTACTAGTAGTAATACAAAATTTAAAATAAAAATTAATGATGTAGTAGAACTTATGAGTAATAAAGGTATTAATTTAATTAAGCCAACTAAAATACAACCAGAAGAATATGCAGGCTTGTGGTTTTACTGCAATATTTATTTGTCTTTGCCTTTAACACCAGTTCTGTGGTTTTACTGCAATATTTATTTGTCTTTGCCTTTAACACCATGCCCCATCCTTTGAAACTTCCTTCTGTCTCTATGATCAGATAGTCGTTCTCTAGAGGCATGCTTAGATCCGGGATATTCTGGATCTGTTGTTTTAAAAGCTTAACTATTCTAATGTCTTCGGCGTTAAATTTTTTCTGACCTGGTCGAGTTTGATAGTACTTTTAGCTTTAGTTATTGCTAATCTGCTTAGTTGGTCTGCTAAATTATTGTCTTTACCTTTAATGTGTTCAAATACTAAATTATAGATCGATATGGTGTCTAAGAAATTTAACCACCTACGTCTACTACTACTTTTATCATTTATCTTTTGGTGAAACTTTACTATAGCTTCATAGTCTGTTCTTACTAGGGTTTCAGGTTTATTTAAAATATGAAGTCTGAAAGCATTTAGAGCGTAAATTACCGCTAGAAAGACACAAACAAAATAATCTTTTGCGATCATTGTAGCACAATGACAGAAGCATTCAAAAGATTAAACCAGACAAAAGACGAGCTCCAACTACAAAATAGACACCTATTGGAGAAAGTCACTACACTAGAACTCATCCTCAGACAAACCAAACTACAGACCCAGAATCAGAGTTCTCCATCTCCCTCAAAAATGGATGAGACAGGTGTGCATTCCCTCCTGAATGCTAAGAAACCTATTGTATCAGGTATAGATACAACTAGTCCGGTGCAAACGGTTGCCGGTAAAGACTCATCAAACCCGTTGACGGCTGTCACTTTGCCCAAAAGTGAAAACGAGGAAGCTACTTCCTCAAAGACTAGACGTAAGCTCCCGCAAACTCTCACTGGATCTACATCCAGAGCAAGGAGCAAACAAACGAAGAAAAAACAACAGAAAAATATAGAACAGATTGTTACAGACTCATATCAGACTGTTAAAAGAAAATTGCACACTCTATATCCAGAATATATAAGACTTAATATTACTCAGAAAAATAGTATTAGACTATACCAAGTAATAGACCAAGTACCTAACTTAGAATACAATCTAATTAGACACTTAAAAACTAAAAGGACTAAAAGATCCCCTTTAAGATTAACTTACCAAGATCCATCCACTACTCCAAATTACTCAGACTCTACAAATACTTTTGTGCCTTCACCACAAAATATATGAGAAGCTAGTTCTTTGCTAGACACATAAGGTATACGATATACTATTTACATAGAGAACGTAGAAAAAGAAATAGATACAAAAAGTCTTATACACAGCTAAAGAAATTTGGTGAACTAATAGAACTTAGAAATAAAAGATTAATAGAAGTAAGAAATAAAGACATTCCTAAGATAGGACAAGAAGACTTAGAAAATTTCTTTGCTCAGAACGTACAACCTCTCTTAATTAATTTAGATCATAACGTTTTTCAAAATAGTATATACGAAAGAATAACTCGAGGAGAAATAGACTATGAGTTGCTACAAGACTTACGTTGGCACTTAATAGGATTACAAAGCGACATTAGAAACGCAGATAGTTGGTTAGAATATCAAGAGTGGAAGTTAAAAGGTAAGACTGCTTCATTAGGATAATCATAGCTAGATTAAAGCATTTAGATTATTTAGACTTAAGATTAGAAACAGATAGGAAATATAGAATATTACCAGACCAAAGTATAATTAGGTGTAATTTAGGTCTAGGAGAACATTCGCTCCACGACGAAGATAAACAGTTAAACACAGTAGTAGATTTTATTATAAACCTAAGCGAAAGGCTTAAAATAGATAATAATAAATATATAGAAAGTCAGAAAAGGTTAGAAGATCTATTAATAAAACAAGAAAAGATTTTCAAAAGAACGGAGAAAATATAGACTATATAAATGATACAGAAGTTAGACCCTCATCTAAAAAAGAGTTAGATAAGATTCTAAAAGAAAATCTAGTAGACCTAGAGTTAAAAATTAGTCAAGAAAATAAAGTACTGAAAAAAGAATTAATAGAAAAATTTCTAAAATTAGAAGAATCAGTAAAAGAACTTAAACAAGCTATTATTTCATGAACAAGTTAGAAAGCGTTTTAGACCAGGCCGCAATATTAATAGATAAATCTATTCCCCTAACAGAAGATTATAGAAATTATATACCTTTTCAAAAATCAGACCAAATACTTATTCAGCAAAATATAGTAATAACAACATTGTTATTAGACCTACATAGAAAAATAGACCACTTAAAAGATAGAGTTAAAATTTAGACGACCATATTTTCCAGATAACTGTAGACAAAGATACCAAAAGTAAAGGTAAGGAAAAGGAAAATCAGGCTATAGACAATCTAATAGACCAATTAAGTAAAATAGAATTAACTCCTCAAAAGGAAAGAATTAGTAAAATAAGAAAGCCTCAGAAATGGACTTTCTTTCAAGTAGATCAAGAAACGAAAGACCAAGGCAAAGTTTCTCAGAAGACGGGGTAGGAACTAGTTTAGTATCCGAATACTAAATAGAAGAACCTCCGAAGAAACTAATAGACAATTAAGTGAAGTTATAAATGTAGACAGAGATATTAGCATTTTTCAACAAAACCAGCTTAAATTTGTTGAACCCTGAACTCTATACAATGCTGGAAGATTAACTTCTACAAAGACAATTATATAGACATTATAGGGAAGAACAAATTATCGGTATTAGGTGGACAGAAGCTCGTAACCTAAATTTAATTAGTGAAGACTCCTTTAGACAAATTAAAAGAAACACCGAACTCTCATGCACATGGGATTAATGGTAATAGGAATAAAAGGATTAACTAGAAAAAACTTAGGTAGTAAAGTTTTAATAATGATATACGACGATAGATGGACAGACATGAAGAAATCCATCATCGGTATGACAGAAATAGACATGACTGATAATGGAGGAATATTCTATATCAGATCCGTACTTCTTAATAAATTTAGCAAAATTTGGTAAACACATAAAAATAGGAATACAAACTAAAGGCTATGAAGAAATGCATAGCGGTAATAACCTATTATTATGTTTAGGATTTTTAGGGAAAATGACTACTAGTAGTAATACAAAATTTAAAATAAAAATTAATGATGTAGTAGAACTTATGAGTAATAAAGGTATTAATTTAATTAAGCCAACTAAAATACAACCAGAAGAATATGCGAGGCTTAGAATGGAAATTAGATAGATTCAATACTAAAAAGAAGATATTACAACCAAATTTCGCATTTAGAATATACAAATAGACATGGAGAAACCTCCATAAGATTTACGAAATATAATTACACTCCGCAAAAAGATTGCGAAGAAGAAAGTACGATAGCAGAAGAAGACATAAATCTAATGAACATAGAAATTATCCCAGAAGGATATGAAGTAGACATCGCTATAGAAAAAGCTCGAGATCTGAAAAGACAGAAACCAAAAATGTTATTTAAAAGCAAAGGTTGCAAACAAGATAACATGGAATTAGATGAGACAATAGAACATTTTAAATACTGTACAAAAAGGACAGACAATGAAGGTTACAGAGAAGAACGCATAGCCAGAGAAAAAACAGAAATTAGAAAGTAATTCAGAATTTAGTTATAAAGAATTAATGGAGACCAGTGCCTCTAGCTCAAGTCCTTTCCAGAGAACAACTGGAGAGAACATAACGAGAAATACTAGTACAGGCAATGTACCTAGAAGACGCGTATATAGAACCGCAGAAGACCCGGTACAACAACAGGTTAAACCATCAGGTAAAAGACTACCCCTAGAAGAAAATATAACCCTCCAAGAAGGAGGAAATAGAGGAAAAATTTTAAATATAGCAGCACACGATCCCCAGAGATGGAATTCCGTAATTGATTTATGGAAAGGCATCGTGGTAGCAGACTACATACAGAGTTATGTAGAGACAGACCCTGAGACAATGTACAAGTACCTAGAAACATTCTTAGGAGAATCTACTAAAGCTTTGTGGGAAGCCTATAAGGTTAATTTCCCAGAAGAATTCCATCATTTGGTGTCAATGGGATCAAATCCCTACAACTTCACAAATAAGATTCATACACTTATTACTGGAGAAGACCCAAACAGTGGATTAGTGATACTACAAAAGAATGCGTTAATTAAGCTAGAACAACTTAGTATAAGCAATTGTATTTATATTAAGAAATTCTTGAACGATTTCTTTTATTATTGCACGATCAGCGGTAACTCGTTTGATCAAGACCTAGGAAAGAAGCTCTTTAATAAGTTACCAGGAGCTTTAGGAAGAGAAATAGAAGACCGTTGGGGAAAGCGGGAAGGGATATTACAAAACCCTAACGCTAGATGGTCCATATGACATAGAATCCAGCATATAATGGAAATTCTCCAAGAAAAGTGTACAAACTTGCAGATACAAAAGCAGCTCAAACAGAATGAGTTGAGTTTTTGTAAAAGCGTTATATACACAACTCAAAGCTATGACAAAGACCCACAAAAAAGAAAACCCTATAAAAAGAAAAAGTATTATCTTAGAAGATCAACTGCTAAGAAACCGTATTTAGACAAAAACAAGCATATAAGAAAATATAGAAACGATAGAACCTATAAAAACAGACTAGAATGTTTTACTTGTGGCAGTATAGAACATCTAGCTAATACCTGCCCAAAAAGAATAAATAATAATTCAAAGAATGCTCAGTTAATAGAAGACTTTCAAGAAACCCTAATTAGCGTAGATGAATACATGTCAGACACAGAGAGTATTTATTCTGTAATAAGTATACAGGATGAAGGTAATAACCAGTTAGACTCCTCAGACTCTGAAGTAGACAATTTTATAAATGAAATAGGAATAGAAAAATTACAGATAGGAGAAGACCTAAACAATTTAGTAAACACTTCGGTAGACTGTGAACATATCTTTGAGAAAAAACAAAGGTATAGACAGTATAGCATGTTGCGTCTGTAAATGGTTCCCAAGTAGAAGTAAAAGAGCCAGATGCAAGAAATGCTACATAGAAGGATGTATAACATGCCTTCAGAAAGAATTAAATATCACCATAGGACAAAAAGAAGTTCTAGAGAAAATAGTAGAACATGATAAAATAGATCCAACTATTACAATAAGATTAATGACCCTAGAAACTAGAGTAAATACACATAAAGATTAATGATCCAACTATTACAATATGTAATGCTATAATGTTAAATTATGGACAGCATCCATAATTTTATTGTAATAGTTGGATCTATTTTATCATGTTCTACTATTTTCTCTAGAACTTCTTTTTGTCCTATGGTGATATTTAATTCTTTCTGAAGGCATGTTATACATCCTTCTATGTAGCATTTCTTGCATCTGGCTCTTTTACTTCTACTTGGGAACCATTTACAGACGCAACATGCTATACTGTCTATACCTTTGTTTTTTCTCAAAGATATGTTCACAGTCTACCGAAGTGTTTACTAAATTGTTTAGGTCTTCTCCTATCTGTAATTGTTCTATTCCTATTTCATTTATAAAATTGTCTGCTTCAGAGTCTGAGGAGTCTAACTGGTTAATACCTTCATCGTGTATACTTATTACAGAATAAATACTCTCTGTGTCTGACATGTATTCATCTACGCTAATTAGGGTTTCTTGAAAGTCTTCTATTAACTGAGCATTCTTTGAATTATTATTTATTCTTTTTGGGCAGGTATTAGCTAGATGTTCTATACTGCCACAAGTAAAACATTCTAGTCTGTTTTTATAGGTTCTATCATTTCTATATTTTCTTATATGCTTGTTTTTGTCTAAATACGGTTTCTTAGCAGTTGATCTTCTAAGATAATACTTTTTCTTTTTATAGGGTTTTCTTTTTGTGGGTCTTTGTCATAGCTTTGAGTTGTGTATATAACGCTTTTACAAAAACTCAACTCATTCTGTTTGAGCTGCTTTTGTATCTGCAAGTTTGTACACTTTTCTTGGAGAATTTCCATTATATGTTTGGATTCTATGTCCTATGGACCATCTAGCGTTAGGGTTTTGTAATATCCCTTCCCGCTTTCCCCAACGGTCTTCTATTTCTCTTCCTAAAGCCCCTGGTAACTTGTTAAAGAGCTTCTTTCCTAGGTCTTGATCAAACGAGTTACCGCTGATCGTGCAATAATAAAAGAAATCATTCAAAAATTTCTTAATATAAATCCAATTGCTTATACTAAGTTGTTCTAGCTTAATTAACGCATTCTTTTGTAGTATCACTAATCCACTGTTTGGGTCTTCTCCGAAGAATAAGTGTATGAATCTTATTTGTGAAGTTGTAGGGATTTGATCCCATTGACACCAAATGATGGAATTCTTCTCGGGAAATTAACCTTATAGGCTTCCCACAAAGCTTTAGTAGATTCTCCTAAGAATGTTTCTAGGTACTTGTACATTGTCTCGTGGTCCGTCTCTACATAACTCGTATGTAGTCTCTGCTACCACGATGCCTTTCCATAAATCAATTACGGAATTCCATCTCTGGGGATCGTGTGCTGCTATATTTAAAAAATTTCATCTATTTCCTACTTCTTGGAGGGTTATATTTTCTTCTAGGGGTAGTCTTTTACCTGATGGTTTTACCTGTTGTTGTACCGGGTCTTCTGCGGTTCTATATACGCGTCTTCTAGGTACATTGCCCGTACTAGTATTTACCGTTATGTTCTCTCCAGCTTGTTCTCTCGGAAAGGACTTGAGCTAGAGGCACTGGTCTCCATTAATTCTTTATAACTAAATTCTGAATTACTTTCTAATTCTTCGTGACGATCTTCTGGATTGTCTTTCAAATCTATTTCGCTATCTATCGAGAAGTCTTTCCAGATTTCTTCAAACATTTCTGTTTTTTCTCTCGGCTATGCGTTCTTCTCTCGTAACCTTCATTGTCCGTCCTTTTTGTACGTATTTAAAATGTTCTATTGTCTCATCTAATTCCATGTTATCTTGTTTGCAACCTTTGCATTTAAATAACATTTTTGGTTTCGTCTTTTCGATCTCGAGCTTTTTCTATAGCGATGTCTACTTCATATCCTTCGGGATAATTTCTATGTTCATTAGATTTATGTCTTCTTCTCGCTATCGTACTTTCTTCTTCGCAATCTTTTTGCGGAGTGTAATTATATTCTCGTAAATCTTATGGAGGTTTCTCCATGTCTATTTGTATATTCTAAATGCGAGGCAAGTTGTAATATCTTCTTTTTAGTATTGAATCTATCTAATTTCCATTCTAAGCCTGCATATTCTTCTGGTTGTATTTTAGTTGGCTAAATTAAATTAATACCTTTATTACTCATAAGTTCTACTACATCATTAATTTTTATTTTAAATTTTGTATTACTACTAGTAGTCATTTTCCCTAAAAATCCTAAACATAATAATAGGTTATTACCGCTATGCATTTCTTCATAGCCTTTAGTTTGTATTCCTATTTTTATGTGTTTACCAAATTTTGCTAAATTTATTAAGAAGTCTGGACTGATATAGAATATTCCTCCATTATCAGTCATGTCTATTTCTGTCATACCGATGATGGATTTCTTCATGTCTGTCCATCTATCGTCGTATATCATTATTAAAACTTTACTACCTAAGTTTTTTCTAGTTAATCCTTTTATTCCTATTACCATTAATCCCATGTGCATGAGAGTTCTGGTGTTTCTTTTAATTTGTCTAAAGGAGTCTTCACTAATTAAATTTAGGTTCTGAGCCTGTCCACCTAATACTGATAGCTGTTCTTCCCTATAATGTCTATATAATTATGCTGTAGAAGTTAATCTTCCAACATTGTATAGAGTTCTGGGGTTCAACAAATTTAACTGGTTTTGTTGAAAAATGCTAATATCTCTGTCTACATTTATAACTTCACTTAATTGTCTATTAGTTTCTTCGGAGGTTCTTCTATTTAGTATTCTGGATACTAAACTAGTTCCTACCCTGTCTTCTGAGAAACTTTGTCTTGGTCTTTCGTTTCTTGATCTACTTGAAAGAAAGTCCATTTCTGAGGCTTTCTTATTTTACTAATTCTTTCCTTTTGAGGAGTTAATTCTATTTTACTTAATTGGTCTATTAGATTGTCTATAGCCTGATTTTCCTTTTCCTTACCTTTACTTTTGGTATCTTTGTCTACAGTTATCTGGAAAATATGGTCGTCTAAATTTTAACTCTATCTTTTAAGTGGTCTATTTTTCTATGTAGGTCTAATAACAATGTTGTTATTACTATATTTTGCAGAATAAGTATTTGGTCTGATTTTTGAAAAGGTATATAATTTCTATAATCTTCTGTTAGGGGAATAGATTTATCTATTAATATTGCGGCCTGGTCTAAAACGCTTTCTAACTTGTTCATGAAATAATAGCTTGTTTAAGTTCTTTTACTGATTTTCTAATTTTAGAAATTTTTCTATTAATTCTTTTTTCGGTACTTTATTTTCTTGACTAATTTTTAACTCTAGGTCTACTAGATTTTCTTTTAGAATCTTATCTAACTCTTTTTTAGATGAGGGTCTAACTTCTGTATCTTTTATATAGTCTATATTTTCTTCCGTTCTTTTGAAAATCTTTTCTTGTTTTATTAATAGATCTTCTAACCTTTTCTGACTTTTTATATATTTATTATTATCTATTTTAAGCCTTTCGCTTAGGTTTATAATAAAATCTACTACTGTGTTTAACTGTTTATCTTCGCCGTGGAGCGAATGTTCTCCTAGACAATAGAACATTTTAAATATTGTACAAAAAGGACAGACAATGAAGGTTACAGAGAAGAACGCATAGCCAGAGAAAAAACAGAAATGTTTGAAGAAATCTGGAAAGACTTCTCGATAGATAGCGAAATAGATTTGAAAGACAATCCAGAAGATCGTCACGAAGAATTAGAAAGTAATTCAGAATTTAGAAATAAAGAATTTATGGAGACCAGTGCCTCTAGCTCAAGTCCTTTACAGAGAACAACTGGAGAGAACATAACAGTAAATACTAGTACGAAGCAATGTACCTAGAAGACGCGTATATAGAACCGCGAAGACCCGGTACAACAACAAGTTAAACCATCAGGTAAAAGACTACCCCTAGAAGAAAATATAACCCTCCAAGAAGGAGGAAATAGAGAAAATTTTTTAAATATAGCAGCACACGATCCCCAGAGGTGGAATTCCGTAATTGATTTATGGAAAGGCATCGTGGTAGCAGACTACATACAGAGTTATGTAGAGACAGACCCTGAGACAATGTACAAGTACCTAGAAACATATTTAGGAGAATCTACTAACGCTTTGTGGGAAGCCTATAAGGATAATTTCCCAGAAGAATTCCATCATTTGGTGTCAATGGGATCAAATCCCTACAACTTCACAAATAAGATTCATACACTTATTACTGGAGAAGACCCAAACAGTGGATTAGTGATACTACAAAAGAATGCGTTAATTAAGCTAGAACAATTACAGATAGGAGAAGACCTAAACAATTTAGTAAACACTTTGGTAGACTGTGAACATATCTTTGAGAAAAACAAAGGTATAGACAGTATAGCATGTTGCGTCTGTAAATGGTTCCCAAGTAGAAGTAAAAGGGCCAGATGCAAGAAATGTTACATAGAAGGATGTATAACGTGCCTTCAGAAAGAATTAAATATCACCATAGGACAAAAGGAAGTTCTAGAGAAAATAGTAGAACATGATAAAATAGATCCAACTATTACAATAAGATTAATGACCCTAGAAACTAGAGTAAATACACTAGAAATGAGATTATCTAAAGTAGAAAAAGAAAAACAAATAGCAGTAGATAATTCCTCAGATGAAGAGATAATAGAAAAGGAAGCGGAAGCTTCTTCAGAATTGTTGAGCAGCTCTTTAATCTGTAATGAAGATAAAAAGTTTAGCTCATTAAGATTATTAACAAAGATAAAAATTAAAGACTACGAAATAACTACTCTAGCATTAATAGACACAGGCTGTACCAGTAGTGTTCTTAACAAAAAGATTGTACCTAGCAATCTAATAAAGACTTTAGATAAACCGTCTTCAGCCATGCAGATGGATGGGACGCATAATTTTAATAAATATTATTTACAAGAAGCAAGTATAAGTTTTATAAATACTTGTGATAAATTCTACAATCCTAGCTACAAAATAAATAAAATCTTAGTTAGAGATTTAAATATAAATACAGACTTTATTCTAGGATTAGATTTTTTATTAAATAATAACGGTAGATGTACTATCACCAGAGACGGAATAATATTCCAAAAAAATAGTACATATTCGCCTGTTCAGACTAAAAAGACAGAAACCAAGGTTAATCAGACTTCTCAGATTAGCCAGTTAAATAAAAAAGACAGTTGATGTAATAACTGTAACGACAATGAAAAATATTGTTGCCAAAACAGCAACAGGCTAGAAATAGAAGATC
Organism: Anisodus tanguticus; assembly: GCA_034509755.1. Taxonomy (NCBI): domain Eukaryota; kingdom Viridiplantae; phylum Streptophyta; class Magnoliopsida; order Solanales; family Solanaceae; genus Anisodus; species Anisodus tanguticus. The sequence goes on from CM067557.1 coordinate 13,617,421, forward strand.
TAGAAGATTATCTAGAAACAGACGATTACCTAGAAAAAGACTATAATCTAATAGATATAGCCACAGATTTTTATAATTTTAAGAAAGGAATGGATAAAATAGGAGTTATTAAAGATCAGAAAGATTTAGATAATATAGTAAAAATATTAGATGAACTAGAAATTATAGGTGAAAAACCACTTAGACAATGGAAAAATAATAAGATTCTTTGTGAACTAGACATTATTAATCCTGAATATATAATAAAGACAGCCGCTATAGAGTCCACAAATCAAGACTTAGAAGACTTTAAGTCAACAATTAAAGAACTCTTAGATTTAGAAATCATAAGAAGATCCACCTTTAAGCATCGGTCAGCAGCCTTTATAGTGAGAAACCATTCTGAACAAGTCAGGGGAAAGGCGAGAATGGTGATCAATTATAAAAGGTTAAACGATAATACTCGAAGTAATGGATATAAATTACCAGACAAAACAGAATTAATCAATAGAATTCAGGGAAAGACTATTTTCAGTAAATTTGATTGTAAGTCAAGCTATTGGCAGGTCAAAATGCACCCAGCCAGTATCGAATGGACAGCATTCACTTTTCCAGAAGGACATTTTGAATGGCTAGTAATGCCATTTGGCCTAAAGACGGCTCCACCGATCTTCCAGAGAAAAATGGATGATATATTTGGAGAATACAAAAAGTTTACTATAGTTTATATAGACGACATCTTAGTATTTAGTAGCAATATGATAGAACACCTAGGACATCTTCAGACCGTCTTCAGACTTTTTGTTCATAATGGATTAATTATTAGTAAGAAGGAGATGGTACTATGTAAAAAATATATAGACTTCTTAGGAGTAACAATTGGGGAAGGAAAAATTAAACTTCAACCCCATATAGCAAAGAAGGCACTAGATATGCCTGATAAATTAGTAAATACTAAAGATCTTCAAAATTATTTAGGTATTTTAAATTATGCCAGAGCTTTTATTAAAGACTTAGGAAAAGTTGCAGGGCCTCTTTATTCAAAGACAGGTTCTACAGGTCAGAAAAAATTTAACGCCGAAGACATTAGAATAGTTAAGCTTTTAAAACAACGGATCCGAATATCCGGATCTAAGCATGCCTCTAGAGAACGACTATCGATCATAGAGACAGATGGAAGTTTCGAAGGATGGGGCGCGGTGTTAAAGGCAATGAGAAATAAATATTGCAGTAAAACCACAGAACGTATTTGTGCTTATCAAAGCGGCAAATATCATGAAAAAGGCAATATGAGCAGCATAGACGTAGAAATTTTAGCGGTAATTTACACTCTAAATGCTTTCAGACTTCATATTTTAAATAAACCTGAAACCCTAGTAAGAACAGACTGTGAAGCTATAGTAAAGTTTCACCAAAAGATAAATGATAAAAGTAGTAGTAGACGTAGGTGGTTAAATTTCTTAGACACCATATCGATCTATAATTTAGTATTTGAACACATTAAAGGTAAAGACAATAATTTAGCAGACCAGCTAAGCAAATTAGCAATAACTAAAGCTAAAAGTACTATCAAACTCGACCCAGGCTAACTTTATTTGTTATTCTTAGCAAAGTATGAGCACGTCTCAAAACTCAAAAAGACAAAGGGAAAGGCCCACCAAACCCATAGACAAAGACAAAGGAAAGGCCCACCAAACCCACGTACACTTATAGACAAGCCATATTGGGGAACTTGAATTTCAGGCCCATGGCCCAAATTGAGACACCTGTTTTAGAAAGAATTTACTTTGGTAAGAATAACTTAGTTTCTTTTCCGTCATCTAACATGACATTTAAAGTTTTGCCATACTATGATATAGATAAACAACAAAGATGCCTCGTAGACAATTTGTGGATAGCCCACAACAAAAAAGACAACGACCCATTTTGTGGCAACCTTAAATAGTACATGTTTTTATTTTCATGAGAAAAACCGGGACAAGAAATTCAAATTTTATGTTGTTGTCCACGGAAAGACTAACGGTGTCTTTCAGACTTGGTTAGAAGTAGTAGACTCCATAAAAGATTTTAAAAATCCTCTATTCAAGGGTTTTAATGATTTTACGGAAGCTTTAGACTATGCCCGAGGAACACTCGGACCCAACTACTATCTCACCCCACCCTCGTACACCAACACAACCGTACTCCCCAAAAGATAAAATCCGTAAAGACACAGACAAAATAATCTTTTGCGATCATTGTAGCACAATGACAGAAGCATTCAAAAGATTAAACCAGACAAAAGACGAGCTCCAACTACAAAATAGACACCTATTGGAGAAAGTCACTACACTAGAACTCATCCTCAGACAAACCAAACTACAGACCCAGAATCAGAGTTCTCCATCTACCTCAAAAATGGATGAGACAGGTGTGCATTCCCTCCGAATGCTAAGAAACCTATTGTATCGGTATAGATACAACTAGTCCTGCAAACGGTTGCCGGTAAAGACTCATCAAACCCGTTGACGGTGTCACTTTGCCCAAAAGTGAAAATGAGGAAGCTACTTCCTCAAAGACTAGACGTAAGCTCCCGCAAACTCTCACTGGATCTACATCCCGAGCAAGGAGCAAACAGACGAAGAAAAAACAACAGAAAAATATAGAACAGATTGTTAAAGACACCCTCGAACAAATATTTCGAGAACAAATAACTAGTCAGACTCAAGAGCCAGAAAAAGATATACATGTAACTTCTATAGAATTAACAGAAGAAACACCGGTTCCTTCAATAAATCCAAGACAAAGTTCAGGACGAAGTAATATATTCCAGGTACCGGAAGATCATGTTTCAGACACTAGTTCAGACGAAAATTATGAACAGGATGCACAGGACCCAAACGACGCCTATGACTCAGGTATGAGTTTTGATTCCATAGCCCTACATAATTTAGACACCTAAAGAAATATGCTACAACAACGGACAGCATCCAACGCTGAAAGATGTTAAAGCAAGACAAAGACATAAAGAGACTATAGTGGAAGGCAGCAGCTGAAAACGACAGACGAGACAGCATTTTCAAACTTTACGCAAAGTTTTTCAAACTTTACGGAAAGTAAATGCCAGCAGCATACGACGACAAAATAAAGAAGATAATTTTCAAAAAGGAAAAGCGACGATGGGGCCCATAGCGCACTCGGCCGAAACTATTGAAGATTCCTTTTTTAGTTTGAAATCCGAAGCTGAAGTCCGAATATCTAGTATAAATATCAGACTCCAAACTCTCTTACAATCAGAAGCGGAAAGAGAGAGAGAGAACACAAGATACATTTTCCTCAGAAGAAAACTCCTCCGCCCTATATATGTTTCCCGTACCCATATCTCCCATTGTATAAACTCGGATATGTAAGATAGTTTGTAGATTATCATACCCGAGCAAAGATGCTTGCTTTGCGGGACTCCCGAAAGGGAAACCTCCTTGTACTTCTAGACATGTAAGTCTACTATTCAGTAGTTTATCTCCTACAATGTAAATTATGCTATAATGTTTATGAAAATCTTGCAGGATTGCAAGAAGTTATGTTAATATACTGTTGTTATTTTTATCATGAATCTTGAGTTACTGTTATAATCAATGCCATGAATATCTGAAATTACTGTTGAAATCTTCATCATAACATGCCTAGACACGGTTATCTTCTTGACTTAGTATATGGTTATCTGATAAGCTCCGTTATGGCCTCCATGGATTAACCTGTAAATTCCTATGTCAACGGTGGTTGATTATTGGCTCCGTTGATGTCCGCCGAGGACCGTTGTGGCCGCTTTTGGGTGTGGTTAAAGACGATTGCCATAGCGTGGGTAAGGCTTAAAAGAAGAGATGAACAGTTAAGAAGAAGAAGTGAATAGGTATAATATGTTGTTGTTATTGTGTCTCTAACTACAAGCAAGTCCTTGAGGGTGTGTGTGTCGGAGGCCTCACCTATGAAATCGCACTGAATATGTTGTTGTTATTGTGTCTCTAACTACAAGCAAGTCCTTGAGGGTGTGGGTGTCGGAGGGTGTATATTCAAATACTACTATATATATATATATATAGGGTCTATTTCAATGAATTTGTTTCAATAAAGGGGTTAAATGAGTATGGTTTGTAGTCCTACTCGGTACTTCCTTCTTGTAACATTCTATTCATATAAGTCTTTGATTCAAAGTCTATCTCCTATATAATTAAAAATATATATATATATATATATATATATTTTTTTTTTAAATCGGACTCTGTCCAGTCACTAGTCCTAGGTTACTATTCATCATCCCTACTATTCATATTTTTGTTACTTTTTAATCTCTAACATACTATACCTATTCACTTCTTCTTCTTAACTGTTCATCTCTTCTTTTAAGCCTTACCCACGCTATGGCAATCGTCTTTAACCACACCCAAAAGCGGCCACAACAGTCCTTCAGCGGACATCAACAGGCCAATAATCAACCACCGTTGACAAAGGAATTTACAGGTTAATCCATGGAGGCCATAACAGAGCTTATCAGATAACCATATACTAAGTTAAGAAGATAACCGTGTCTAGGCATGTTATGATGAAGATTTCAACAGTAATTTCAGATATTCATGGCAGTGATTATAACAGTAACTCAAGATTCATGAAAAAAATAACAACAGTATATTAACATAACTTCTTGCAATCCTGCAAGATTTTCATAAACATTAAAGCATAATTTACATTGTAGGAGATAAACTACTGAATAGTAGACTTACATGTCTAGAAGTACAAGGAGGTTTCCCTTTCGGGAGTCCCGGAAACTCGCCTCGCTCTCGGGTATGATAATCTACAAACTATCTTACATATCTGAGTTTATACAATGGGAGATATGGGTACAAGAAACATATATAGGGCGGAGGAGTTTTCTTCTGAGGAAAATGTATCTTGTGTTCTCTCTCTCTCTTTCCGCTTCTGATTGTAAGAGAGTTTGGTGTCTGATATTTATACTAGATATCCGGACTTCAGCTTCGGATTTCAAACTAAAAAAGGAATCTTCAATAGTTTCGGCCGGGTGCGCTATGGGCCCCATCGTCGCTTTTCCTTTTTGAAAATTGTCTTCTTTATTTTGTCGTCGTATCTTTCGTTGGCATTTACTTTCCGTAAAGTTTGAAAAACTTTGCGTAAAGTTTGAAAATGCTGTCTCGTCTGTCGTTTTCAGCTTCTGCTTTCGGCTGCTTGCCTTCCACTATAGTCTCTTTATGTCTTTGTCTTGCTTTAACATCTTTCCGCGTTGGATGCTGTCCATTGTTGTAGTATATTTCTTTAGGTGTCTAAATTATGTAGGGCTATGGAATCAAAACTCATGCCTGAGTCATAGGCGTCGTTTGGGTCCTGTGCATCCTGTTCATAATTTTCGTCTGAACCAGTGTCTGAAACATGATCTTCCGGTACCTGGAATATATTACTTCGTCCTGAACTTTGTCCTGGATTTATTGAAGGAACCGGTGTTTCTTCTGTTAATTCTATAGAAGTTACATGTATATCTTTTTCTGGCTCTTGAGTCTGACTAGTTATTTGTTCGAGGGTGTCTTTAACAATCTGTTCTATATTTTCCTGTTGTTTTTTCTTCGTCTGTTTGCTCCTTGCTCGGGATGTAGATCCAGTTAGAGTTTGCGGGAGCTTACGTCTAGTCTTTGAGGAAGTAGCTTCCTCGTTTTCACTTTTGGGCAAAGTGACAGCCGTCAACGGGTTTGATGAGTCTTTACCGCAACCGTTTGCACCGGACTAGTTGTATCTATACCGATACAATAGGTTTCTTAGCATTCAGGAGGGAATGCACACCTGTCTCATCCATTTTTGAGGAAGATGGAGAACTCTGATTCTGGGTCTGTAGTTTGGTTTGTCTGAGGACTCTCATGCACATGTGATTAATGGTTATAGGAATAAAAGGATTAACTAGAAAAAACTTAGGTAGTAAAGTTTTAATAATGATATACGACGATAGATGGACGACATGAAGAAATCCATCATCGGTATGACGAAATAGACATGACCGATAATGGAGGAATATTCTATATCAATCCGGACTTCTTAATAAATTTAGCGAATTTGGTAAACACATAAAAATAGGAATACAAACTTAAGATAGAAGAAAACTCCTCCGCCTTATATATGTTTCCCGTACCCATATCTCCCATTGTATAAACTCGTATATGTAAGATAGTTTGTAGATTATCATACCCGATAGCAAGATAGCGTTTCCATGTTATCTTGTTTGCAACCTTTGCATTTAAATAACATTTTTGGTTTTTGTCTTTTCAGGTCTTGAGCTTTTTCTATAGCGATGTCTACTTCATATCCTTCTGGGATAATTTCTATGTTCATTAGATTTATGTCTTCTTCCGCTATCGTTCTTTCTTCTTCGCAATCTTTTTGCGGAGTGTAATTATATTCTGTAAATCTTATGGAGGTTTCTCCATGTCTATTTGTATATTCTAAATGCGAGGTTGGTTGTAATATTTTCTTTTTAGTATTGAATCTATCTAATTTCCATTCTAAGACTCTATAGCGGCTGTCTTTATTATATATTCAGGATTAATAATGTCTAGTTCACAAAGAATCGTATTATTTTTCCAGTGTCTAAGCGGTTTTTCACCTATAATTTCTAGTTCATCTAGTATTTTTACTATATTATCTAAATCTTTCTGATCTTTAATAATTCCTATTCTATCTATTCCTTTCTTAAAATTATAAAAATCTGTGGCTATATCTATTAGATTATAGTCTTTTTCTAGGTAATCGTCTGTTTCTAGATAATCTTCTAGATCTTCTATTTCTAGCTTTATTCTTTTTTTGGCAACAATATTTTTCATTGTCGTTACGCTTATTACAAGAAATTGTCTTTTTTATTTAACCGGCTAATCGAGAAGTCCGATTAACCTTGGTTTCTATCTTTTAGTACGAACAGGCGAATATGTACTATTTTTTTGGAATATTATTCCGTCTCGGTGATAGTACAAATTTACCGTTATTAATTAATAAAAAATCTAATCCTAGAATAAAGTCTCGTATTTATATTTAAATCTCTAACTAAGATTTTATTTATTTTGTAGCTAGGATTGCAGAATTTATCACAAGTATTTATAAAACTTATACTTGCTTCTTGTAAATAATATTTATAAAAATTATGCGTCCCATCCATCTGCATGGCTGAAGACGGTTTATCTAAAGTCTTTATTAGATTGCTAGGTACAATCTTTTTGGTAAGAACACTACTGGTACAGCCTGTGTCTATTAAGGCTAGAGTAGTTATTTCGTAGTCTTTAATTTTTATCTTTGTTAATAATCTTAATGAGCTAAACTTTTTATCTTCATTACTGATTAAAGAGTACTCAACAATTACGAAGAAGCTTCCGCTTCCTTTTCTATTATCTCTTCATCTGAGGAATTATCTACTGCTATTTGTTTTTCTTTTTCTACTTTAGATAATCTCATTTATAGTGTATTTACTCTAGTTTCTAGGGTCATTAATCTTATTGTAATAGTTGGATCTATTTTATCATGTTCTACTATTTTCTCTAGAACTTGTTTTTGTCCTATGGTGATATTTAATTCTTTCTGAAGGCATGTTATACATCCTTCTATGTAACATTTCTTGCATCTGGCCCTTTTACTTCTACTTGGGAACCATTTACAGACGCAACATGCTATACTGTCTATACCTTTGTTTTTCTCAAAGATATGTTCACAGTCTACCGAAGTGTTTACTAAATTGTTTAGGTCTTCTCCTATCTGTAATTGTTCTATTCCTATTTCATTTATAAAATTGTCTGCTTCAGAGTCTGAGGAGTCTAACTAGTTATTACCTTCATCCTGTATACTTATTACAGAATAAATACTCTCTGTGTCTGACATGTATTCATCTACGCTAATTAGGGTTTCTTGAAAGTCTTCTATTAACTGAGCATTTTTTGAATTATTATTTATTCTTTTTGGGCAAGTATTAGCTAAGTGTTCTATACTGCCACAAGTAAAACATTCTAGTCTATTTTTATAGGTTCTATCGTTTCTATATTTTCTTATATGCTTGTTTTTGTCTAAATACTGTTTCTTAGCAGTTGATCTTCTAAGATAATACTTTTTCTTATCGTATTTATCATAGTTCGGTAACCGTACTTCTTTTTCTTTTTATAGGGTTTTCTTTTTTGTGGGTCTTTGTCATAACTTTGAGTTGTGTATATAACGCTTTTACAAAACTCAACTCATTCTGTTTGAGCTGCTTTTGTATCTGCAAGTTTGTACACTTTTCTTGGAGAATTTCCATTATATGCTGGATTCTATGTCCTATGGACCATCTAGCGTTAGGGTTTTGTAATATCCCTTCCCGCTTTCCCCAACGGTCTTCTATTTCTCTTCCTAAAGCTCCCGGTAACTTATTAAAGAGCTTCTTTCCTAGGTCTTGATCAAATGAGTTACCGCTGATCGTGCAATAATAAAAGAAATCGTTCAAGAATTTCTTAATATAAATCCAATTGCTTATACTAAGTTGTTCTAGATTAATTAACGCATTCTTTTGTAGTATCACTAATCCACTGTTTGGGTCTTCTCCAGTAATAAGTGTATGAATCTTATTTGTGAAGTTGTAGGGATTTGATCCCATTGACACCAAATGATGGAATTCTTCCCGGGAAATTAACCTTATAGGCTTCCCACAAAGCTTTAGTAGATTCTCCTAAGAATGTTTCTAGGTACTTGTACATTGTCTCGTGTCCGTCTCTACATAACTCGTATGTAGTCTGCTACCACGATGCCTTTCCATAAATGAATTACGGAATTCCATCTCTGGGGATCGTGTGCTGCTATATTTAAAAAATTTCCCCTGTTTCCTCCTTCTTGGAGGGTTATATTTTCTTCTAGGGGTAGTCTTTTACCTGATGGTTTAACCTGTTGTTGTACCGGGTCTTCTGCGGTTCTATATACGCGTCTTCTAGGTACATTGCCTGTACTAGTATTTACTGTTATGTTCTCTCCAGTTGTTCTCTGGAAAGGACTTGAGCTAGAGGCACTGGTCTCCATTAATTCTTTATAACTAATTTCTGAATTATTTTCTAATTCTTCGTGACGATCTTCTGGATTGTCTTTTAGGTCTATTTCGCTATCTACCGAGAAGTCTTTCCAGATTTCTTCAAACATTTCTCGTTTTTTCTCCGGCTATGCGTTCTTCTCTCGTAACCTTCATTGTCCGTCCTTTTTGTACAAACATTTAAAATGTTCTATTGTCTCATCTAATTCCATGTTATCTTGTTTGCAACCTTTCCATTTAAATAACATTTTTGGTTTCTGTCTTTTCAGATCTCGAGCTTTTTCTATAGCGATGTCTACTTCATATCCTTCTGGGATAATTTCTATGTTCATTAGATTTATGTCTTCTTCCGCTATCGTACTTTCTTCTTCGCAATCTTTTTGCGGAGTGTAATTAAATTCTGTAAATCTTATGGAGGTTTCTCCATGTCTATTTGTATATTCTAAATGCGAGGCTGGTTGTAATATCTTCTTTTTAGTATTGAATCTATCTAATTTCCATTCTAAGCCTGCATATTCCTCTGGTTGTATTTTAGTTGGCTTAATTAAATTAATAACCTTATTACTCATAAGTTCTACTACATCATTAATTTTTATTTTAAATTTTTTATTACTACTAGTAGTCATTTTTCCTAAAAATCCTAAACATAATAATATGTTATTACCGCTATGCATTTCTTCATAGCCTTTAGTTTGTATTCCTATTTTTATGTGTTTACCAAATTCTGCTAAATTTATTAAGAAGTCTGGACTGATATAGAATATTCCTCCATTATCGGTCATGTCTATTTCTCGTCATACCGATGATGGATTTCTTCATGTCTCCGTCCATCTATCGTTGTATATCATTATTAAAACTTTACTACCTAAGTTTTTTCTAGTTAATCCTTTTATTCCTATTACCATTAATCCCATGTGCATGAGAGTTCGGTGTTTCTTTTAATTTGTCTAAAGGAGTCTTCACTAATTAAATTTAGGTTCGAGCCCTGTCCACCTAATACTAATAGTCGTTCTTCCCTATAATGTCTATATAATTGTCTTTGTAGAAGTTAATCTTCCAAAGATTGTATAGAGTTTTGGGGTTCAACAAATTTAACTTGGTTTTGTTAAAAAATGCTAATATCTCTGTCTACATTTATTACTTCACTTAATTGTCTATTAGTTTCTTCGGGGTTCTTCTCTTTAGTATTACGGATACTAAACTAGTTCCTACCCCGTATTCGAGAAACTTTGTCTTGGTCTTTCGTTTCTTGATCTACTTGAAAGAAAGTCCATTTTTGAGGCTTTCTTATTTTACTAATTCATTCTTTTTGAGGAGTTAATTTTATATTTCTTATCTGTTGCTAACCTTAAGTCTAAATCATCTAAATGCTTTAATCGATCTATGATTATCCTAATGAAGCAGTCTTACCTTTTAACTTCCACTCTTGATATTCTAACCAACTATCTGCGTTTCTAATGTCGCTTTGTAATCCTATTAAATGCCAACGTAAGTCTTGTAGCAACTCGTAGTCTATTTTCCTCGAGTTATTCTTTCGTATATACTATTCTGGAAAACGTTATGATCTAAATTAATTAAGAAGGGTTGTACGTTTTGAGCAAAGAAATTTTCTAAGTCTTCTTGTTTTATCTTAGGAAGGTCTTTATTTCTTACTTCTATTAATATTGTATTTCTAAGTTCTATTAGTTCACAAAATTTCTTTAGCTGTGTTTAAGCCATTTCGTATCTATTTCTTTTTCTACGTTCTCTATGTAAATAGTATATCGTATACCTTATGTGTCTAGCAAAGAATGAGCTTCTCATATATTTTATGGTGACGGCACAAATATATTTGTAGAGTCTGAGTAATTTGGAGTAGTGGGTGAATCTTGGTAAGTTAATCTTAATGGGGATCTTTTAGTCCTTTTAGTTTTTAAGTGTCTAATTAGATTGTATTCTAAGTTAGATACTTGGTCTTCATGTCTGTCCATCCATGGACTCTGTCCAGTCACTAGTCCTAGGTTACTATTCATCATCCCTGCTATTCATATTTTTGTTACTTTTTAATCTCTAACATACTATATCTATTCACTTCTTCTTCTTAACTGTTCATCTCTTCTTTTAAGCCTTACCCACGCTATGGCAATCGTCTTTAACCACACCCAAAAGCGGCCACAACAGTCCTTCAGCGGACATCAACAGGCCAATAATCAACCACCGTTGACATAGGAATTTACAGGTTAATCCATGGAGGCCATAACGGAGCTTATCAGTCCTGGATTTATTGAAGGAACCGGTGTTTCTTCTGTTAATTCTATAGAAGTTACATGTATATCTTTTTCTGGCTCTTGAGTCTGACTAGTTATTTGTTCTCGAAATATTTGTTCGAGGGTGTCTTTAACAATCTGTTCTATATTTTTCTGTTGTTTTTTCTTCGTCTGTTTGCTCCTTGCTCGGGATGTAGATCCAGTGAGAGTTTGCGGGAGCTTACGTCTAGTCTTTGAGGAAGTAGCTTCCTCGTTTTCACTTTTGGGCAAAGTGACAGCCGTCAACGGGTTTGATGAGTCTTTACCGGCAACCGTTTGCACCGGACTAGTTGTATCTATACCGATACAATAGGTTTCTTAGCATTCAGGAGGGAATGCACACCTGTCTCATCCATTTTTGAGGGAGATGGAGAACTCTGATTCTGGGTCTGTAGTTTGGTTTGTCTGAGGACTCTCATGCACATGTGATTAATGGTTATAGGAATAAAAGGATTAACTAGAAAAAACTTAGGTAGTAAAGTTTTAATAATGATATACGACGATAGATGGACAGACATGAAGAAATCCATCATCGGTATGACAGAAATAGACATGACTGATAATGGAGGAATATTCTATATCAATCCAGACTTCTTAATAAATTTAGCAGAATTTGGTAAACACATAAAAATAGGAATACAAACTTAAGATAGAAGAAAACTCCTCCGCCTTATATATGTTTCCTGTACCCATATCTCCCATTGTATAAACTCAGATATGTAAGATAGTTTGTAGATTATCATACCCGATAGCAATGCGCTTTCCATGTTATCTTGTTTGCAACCTTTGCATTTAAATAACATTTTTGGTTTTTGTCTTTTCGGTCTTGAGCTTTTTCTATAGCGATGTCTACTTCATATCCTTCGGATAATTTCTATGTTCATTAGATTTATGTCTTCTTCCGCTATCGTTCTTTCTTCTTCGCAATCTTTTTGCGGAGTGTAATTATATTCTGTAAATCTTATGGAGGTTTCTCCATGTCTATTTGTATATTCTAAATGCGAGGTTGGTTGTAATATTTTCTTTTAGTATTGAATCTATCTAATTTCCATTCTAAGACTCTATAGCGGCCGTCTTTATTATATATTCGGATTAATAATGTCTAGTTCACAAAGAATCGTATTATTTTTCCGATTGTCTAAGCGGTTTTTCACCTATAATTTCTAGTTCATCTAGTATTTTTACTATATTATCTAAATCTTTCGATCTTTAATAATTCCTATTCTATCTATTCCTTTCTTAAAATTATAAAAATCATGTGGCTATATCTATTAGATTATAGTCTTTTTCTAGGTAATCGTCTGTTTCTAGATAATCTTCTAGATCTTCTATTTCTAGCCTTTATTTGTTGTTTTGGCAACAATATTTTTCATTGTCGTTACGGTTATTACAAAGAATTGTCTTTTTTATTTAACTCGGCTAATCCGAGAAGTCGATTAACCTTGGTTTCTATCTTTTTAGTCTCGAACAAAGTGCGAATATGTACTATTTTTTTGGAATATTATTCCGTCTCTGGTGATAGTACAGCTACCGTTATTAATTAATAAAAAATCTAATCCTAGAATAAAGTCTGTATTTATATTTAAATCTCTAACTAAGATTTTATTTATTTTGTAGCTAGGATTGCAGAATTTATCACAAGTATTTATAAAACTTATACTTGCTTCTTGAAAATAATATTTATAAAAATTATGCGTCCCATCCATCTGCATGGCTGAAGACGGTTTATCTAAAGTCTTTATTAGATTGCTAGGTACAATCTTTTTGGTAAGAACACTACTGGTACAGCCTGTGTCTATTAAGGCTAGAGTAGTTATTTCGTAGTCTTTAATTTTTATCTTTGTTAATAATCTTAATGAGCTAAACTTTTTATCTTCATTACAGATTAAAGAGCTGCTCAACAATTCTGAAGAAGCTTCCGCTTCCTTTTCTATTATCTCTTCATCTGAGGAATTATCTACTGCTATTTGTTTTTCTTTTTCTACTTTAGATAATCTCATTTATAGTGTATTTACTCTAGTTTCTAGGGTCATTAATCTTATTGTAATAGTTGGATCTATTTTATCATGTTCTACTATTTTCTCTAGAACTTGTTTTTGTCCTATGGTGATATTTAATTCTTTCTGAAGGCATGTTATACATCCTTCTATGTAACATTTCTTGCATCTGGCCCTTTTACTTCTACTTGGGAACCATTTACAGACGCAACATGCTATACTGTCTATACCTTTGTTTTTCTCAAAGATATGTTCACAGTCTACCGAAGTGTTTACTAAATTGTTTAGGTCTTCTCCTATCTGTAATTGTTCTATTCCTATTTCATTTATAAAATTGTCTGCTTCAGAGTCTGAGGAGTCTAACTAGTTATTACCTTCATCCTGTATACTTATTACAGAATAAATACTCTCTGTGTCTGACATGTATTCATCTACGCTAATTAGGGTTTCTTGAAAGTCTTCTATTAACTGAGCATTTTTTGAATTATTATTTATTCTTTTTGGGCAAGTATTAGCTAAGTGTTCTATACTGCCACAAGTAAAACATTCTAGTCTATTTTTATAGGTTCTATCGTTTCTATATTTTCTTATATGCTTGTTTTTGTCTAAATACTGTTTCTTAGCAGTTGATCTTCTAAGATAATACTTTTTCTTATCGTATTTATCATAGTTCTGGTAACCGTACTTCTTTTTCTTTTTATAGGGTTTTCTTTTTTGTGGGTCTTTGTCATAACTTTGAGTTGTGTATATAACGCTTTTACAAAAACTCAACTCATTCTCGTTTGAGTCGCTTTTGTATCTGCAAGTTTGTACACTTTTCTTGGAGAATTTCCATTATATGTTGGATTCTATGTCCTATGGACCATCTAGCGTTAGGGTTTTGTAATATCCCTTCCCGCTTTCCCCAACGGTCTTCTATTTCTCTTCCTAAAGCTCCCGGTAACTTATTAAAGAGCTTCTTTCCTAGGTCTTGATCAAATGAGTTACCGCTGATCGTGCAATAATAAAAGAAATCGTTCAAGAATTTCTTAATATAAATCCAATTGCTTATACTAAGTTGTTCTAGCTTAATTAACGCATTCTTTTGTAGTATCACTAATCCACCGTTTGGGTCTTCTCCAAGAATAAGTGTATGAATCTTATTTGTGAAGTTGTAGGGATTTGATCCCATTGACACCAAATGATGGAATTCTTCTGGGAAATTAACCTTATAGGCTTCCCACAAAGCTTTAGTAGATTCTCCTAAGAATGTTTCTAGGTACTTGTACATTGTCTCGTGTCTGTCTCTACATAACTCGTATGTAGTCCGCTACCACGATGCCTTTCCATAAATGAATTACGGAATTCCATCTCTGGGGATCGTGTGCTGCTATATTTAAAAAATTTCCCCTGTTTCCTCCTTCTTGGAGGGTTATATTTTCTTCTAGGGGTAGTCTTTTACCTGATGGTTTAACCTGTTGTTGTACCGGGTCTTCTGCGGTTCTATATACGCGTCTTCTAGGTACATTGCCCGTACTAGTATTTTTGTTATGTTCTCTCCGGTTGTTCTCTGGAAAGGACTTGAGCTAGAGGCACTTTGGTCTCCATTAATTCTTTATAACTAATTTCGAATTATTTTCTAATTCTTCGTGACGATCTTCCGGATTGTCTTTTAGGTCTATTTCGCTATCTACCGAGAAGTCTTTCCGATTTCTTCAAACATTTCTGTTTTTTCTCCTCGGCTATGCGTTCTTCTCTCGTAACCTTCATTGTCCGTCCTTTTTGTACAGTATTTAAAATGTTCTATTGTCTCATCTAATTCCATGTTATCTTGTTTGCAACCTTTCCATTTAAATAACATTTTTGGTTTCTGTCTTTTCGGATCTCGAGCTTTTTCTATAGCGATGTCTACTTCATATCCTTCGGGATAATTTCTATGTTCATTAGATTTATGTCTTCTTCCGCTATCGTACTTTCTTCTTCGCAATCTTTTTGCGGAGTGTAATTAAATTCGTAAATCTTATGGAGGTTTCTCCATGTCTATTTGTATATTCTAAATGCGAGGCTGGTTGTAATATCTTCTTTTTAGTATTGAATCTATCTAATTTCCATTCTAAGCCTGCATATTCCTCTGGTTGTATTTTAGTTGGCTTAATTAAATTAATAACCTTATTACTCATAAGTTCTACTACATCATTAATTTTTATTTTAAATTTTTTATTACTACTAGTAGTCATTTTTCCTAAAAATCCTAAACATAATAATATGTTATTACCGCTATGCATTTCTTCATAGCCTTTAGTTTGTATTCCTATTTTTATGTGTTTACCAAATTCTGCTAAATTTATTAAGAAGTCTGGACTGATATAGAATATTCCTCCATTATCAGTCATGTCTATTTCTGTCATACCGATGATGGATTTCTTCATGTCTGTCCATCTATCGTTGTATATCATTATTAAAACTTTACTACCTAAGTTTTTTCTAGTTAATCCTTTTATTCCTATTACCATTAATCCCATGTGCATGAGAGTTCTGGTGTTTCTTTTAATTTGTCTAAAGGAGTCTTCACTAATTAAATTTAGGTTCTGAGCCTGTCCACCTAATACTAATAGCTGTTCTTCCCTATAATGTCTATATAATTGTGCTGTAGAAGTTAATCTTCCAGCATTGTATAGAGTTTTGGGGTTCAACAAATTTAACTGGTTTTGTTGAAAAATGCTAATATCTCTGTCTACATTTATTACTTCACTTAATTGTCTATTAGTTTCTTCGGGGGTTCTTCTCTTTAGTATTCTGGATACTAAACTAGTTCCTACCCTGTATTCTGAGAAACTTTGTCTTGGTCTTTCGTTTCTTGATCTACTTGAAAGAAAGTCCATTTTTGAGGCTTTCTTATTTTACTAATTCATTCTTTTTGAGGAGTTAATTTTATATTTCTTATCTGTTGCTAACCTTAAGTCTAAATCATCTAAATGCTTTAATCGATCTATGATTATCCTAATGAAGCGATCTTACCTTTTAACTTCCACTCTTGATATTCTAACCAACTATCTCGCGTTTCTAATGTCGCTTTGTAATCCTATTAAATGCCAACGTAAGTCTTGTAGCAACTCGTAGTCTATTTTCCTCGAGTTATTCTTTCGTATATACTATTCGGAAAACGTTATGATCTAAATTAATTAAGAAGGGTTGTACGTTTTGAGCAAAGAAATTTTCTAAGTCTTCTTGTTTTATCTTAGGAAGGTCTTTATTTCTTACTTCTATTAATATTGTATTTCTAAGTTCTATTAGTTCACAAAATTTCTTTAGCCGTGTTTAAGCCATTTCGTATCTATTTCTTTTTCTACGTTCTCTATGTAAATAGTATATCGTATACCTTATGTGTCTAGCAAAGAATGAGCTTCTCATATATTTTATGGTGACGGCACAAATATATTTGTAGAGTCGAGTAATTTGGAGTAGTGGGTGAATCTTGGTAAGTTAATCTTAATGGGGATCTTTTAGTCCTTTTAGTTTTTAAGTGTCTAATTAGATTGTATTCTAAGTTAGATACTTGGTCTTCATGTCTGTCCATCCATGGACTCTGTCCAGTCACTAGTCCTAGGTTACTATTCATCATCCCTGCTATTCATATTTTTGTTACTTTTTAATCTCTAACATACTATATCTATTCACTTCTTCTTCTTAACTGTTCATCTCTTCTTTTAAGCCTTACCCACGCTATGGCAATCGTCTTTAACCACACCCAAAAGCGGCCACAACAGGTCCTTCGACGGACATCAACGAGCCAATAATCAACCACCGTTGACATAGGAATTTACAGGTTAATCCATGGAGGCCATAACGGAGCTTATCAGTCCTGGATTTATTGAAGGAACCGGTGTTTCTTCTGTTAATTCTATAGAAGTTACATGTATATCTTTTTCTGGCTCTTGAGTCTGACTAGTTATTTGTTCTCGAAATATTTGTTCGAGGGTGTCTTTAACAATCTGTTCTATATTTTTCTGTTGTTTTTTCTTCGTCTGTTTGCTCCTTGCTCGGGATGTAGATCCAGTGAGAGTTTGCGGGAGCTTACGTCTAGTCTTTGAGGAAGTAGCTTCCTCGTTTTCACTTTTGGGCAAAGTGACAGCCGTCAACGGGTTTGATGAGTCTTTACCGGCAACCGTTTGCACCGGACTAGTTGTATCTATACCTGATACAATAGGTTTCTTAGCATTCAGGAGGGAATGCACACCTGTCTCATCCATTTTTGAGGGAGATGGAGAACTCTGATTCTGGGTCTGTAGTTTGGTTTGTCTGAGGACTCTCATGCACATGTGATTAATGGTTATAGGAATAAAAGGATTAACTAGAAAAAACTTAGGTAGTAAAGTTTTAATAATGATATACGACGATAGATGGACAGACATGAAGAAATCCATCATCGGTATGACAGAAATAGACATGACTGATAATGGAGGAATATTCTATATCAATCCAGACTTCTTAATAAATTTAGCAGAATTTGGTAAACACATAAAAATAGGAATACAAACTTAAGATAGAAGAAAACTCCTCCGCCTTATATATGTTTCCTGTACCCATATCTCCCATTGTATAAACTCAGATATGTAAGATAGTTTGTAGATTATCATACCCGATAGCAGCGATAGCTTGATTTCCATGTTATCTTGTTTGCAACCTTTGCATTTAAATAACATTTTTGGTTTTTGTCTTTTCAGGTCTTGAGCTTTTTCTATAGCGATGTCTACTTCATATCCTTCTGGATAATTTCTATGTTCATTAGATTTATGTCTTCTTCCGCTATCGTTCTTTCTTCTTCGCAATCTTTTTGCGGAGTGTAATTATATTCTGTAAATCTTATGGAGGTTTCTCCATGTCTATTTGTATATTCTAAATGCGAGGTTGGTTGTAATATTTTCTTTTTAGTATTGAATCTATCTAATTTCCATTCTAAGACTCTATAGCGAGTACTTGTCTTTATTATATATTCGGGATTAATAATGTCTAGTTCACAAAGAATCGTATTATTTTTCCGGTGTCTAAGCGGTTTTTCACCTATAATTTCTAGTTCATCTAGTATTTTTACTATATTATCTAAATCTTTACGATCTTTAATAATTCCTATTCTATCTATTCCTTTCTTAAAATTATAAAAATCGTGGCTATATCTATTAGATTATAGTCTTTTTCTAGGTAATCGTCTGTTTCTAGATAATCTTCTAGATCTTCTATTTCTAGCTTTCTTGCTGTTTTGGCAACAATATTTTTCATTGTCGTTACGGTTATTACGAAGCGTAATTTGTCTTTTTTATTTAACGGCTAATCTGAGAAGTCTGATTAACCTTGGTTTCTATCTTTTTAGTCTGAACAGGCGAATATGTACTATTTTTTTGGAATATTATTCCGTCTCTGGTGATAGTACAGCTACCGTTATTAATTAATAAAAAATCTAATCCTAGAATAAAGTCTGTATTTATATTTAAATCTCTAACTAAGATTTTATTTATTTTGTAGCTAGGATTGCAGAATTTATCACAAGTATTTATAAAACTTATACTTGCTTCTTGTAAATAATATTTATAAAAATTATGCGTCCCATCCATCTGCATGGCTGAAGACGGTTTATCTAAAGTCTTTATTAGATTGCTAGGTACAATCTTTTTGGTAAGAACACTACTGGTACAGTCTGTGTCTATTAAGGCTAGAGTAGTTATTTCGTAGTCTTTAATTTTTATCTTTGTTAATAATCTTAATGAGCTAAACTTTTTATCTTCATTACTGATTAAAGAGTTTTAACTCAACAATTAGAAGAAGCTTCCGCTTCCTTTTCTATTATCTCTTCATCTCGAGGAATTATCTCTTGCTATTTGTTTTTCTTTTTCTACTTTAGATAATCTCATTTATAGTGTATTTACTCTAGTTTCTAGGGTCATTAATCTTATTGTAATAGTTGGATCTATTTTATCATGTTCTACTATTTTCTCTAGAACTTGTTTTTGTCCTATGGTGATATTTAATTCTTTCTGAAGGCATGTTATACATCCTTCTATGTAACATTTCTTGCATCTGGCCCTTTTACTTCTACTTGGGAACCATTTACAGACGCAACATGCTATACTGTCTATACCTTTGTTTTTCTCAAAGATATGTTCACAGTCTACCGAAGTGTTTACTAAATTGTTTAGGTCTTCTCCTATCTGTAATTGTTCTATTCCTATTTCATTTATAAAATTGTCTGCTTCAGAGTCTGAGGAGTCTAACTGGTTATTACCTTCATCCTGTATACTTATTACAGAATAAATACTCTCTGTGTCTGACATGTATTCATCTACGCTAATTAGGGTTTCTTGAAAGTCTTCTATTAACTGAGCATTTTTTGAATTATTATTTATTCTTTTTGGGCAAGTATTAGCTAAGTGTTCTATACTGCCACAAGTAAAACATTCTAGTCTATTTTTATAGGTTCTATCATTTCTATATTTTCTTATATGCTTGTTTTTGTCTAAATACTGTTTCTTAGCAGTTGATCTTCTAAGATAATACTTTTTCTTATCGTATTTATCATAGTTACGTAACCGTACTTCTTTTTCTTTTTATAGGGTTTTCTTTTTTGTGGGTCTTTGTCATAACTTTGAGTTGTGTATATAACGCTTTTACAAAAACTCAACTCATTCTGTTTGAGCCGCTTTTGTATCTCTGCAAGTTTGTACACTTTTCTTGGAGAATTTCCATTATATGCTTTGGATTCTATGTCCTATGGACCATCTAGCGTTAGGGTTTTGTAATATCCCTTCCCGCTTTCCCCAACGGTCTTCTATTTCTCTTCCTAAAGCTCCTGGTAACTTATTAAAGAGCTTCTTTCCTAGGTCTTGATCAAATGAGTTACCGCTGATCGTGCAATAATAAAAGAAATCGTTCAAGAATTTCTTAATATAAATCCAATTGCTTATACTAAGTTGTTCTAGCTTAATTAACGCATTCTTTTGTAGTATCACTAATCCTTGTTTGGGTCTTCTCCGATAATAAGTGTATGAATCTTATTTGTGAAGTTGTAGGGATTTGATCCCATTGACACCAAATGATGGAATTCTTCCGGGAAATTAACCTTATAGGCTTCCCACAAAGCTTTAGTAGATTCTCCTAAGAATGTTTCTAGGTACTTGTACATTGTCTCGTGTCCTGTCTCTACATAACTCGTGTATGTAGTACTGCTACCACGATGCCTTTCCATAAATGAATTACGGAATTCCATCTCGGGGATCGTGTCTTTGCTATATTTAAAAAATTTCCCCTGTTTCCTCCTTCTTGGAGGGTTATATTTTCTTCTAGGGGTAGTCTTTTACCCGATGGTTTAACTTTGTTGTTGTACGGGTCTTCTGCGGTTCTATATACGCGTCTTCTAGGTACATTGCTGTACTAGTATTTATTGTTATGTTCTCTCCAGTTGTTCTCTGGAAAGGACTTGAGCTAGAGGCACTGGTCTCCATTAATTCTTTATAACTAATTTCTGAATTATTTTCTAATTCTTCGTGACGATCTTCTGGATTGTCTTTTAGGTCTATTTCGCTATCTACCGAGAAGTCTTTCCAGATTTCTTCAAACATTTCTGTTTTTTCTCTGGCTATGCGTTCTTCTCTGTAACCTTCATTGTCTGTCCTTTTTGTACAGTATTTAAAATGTTCTATTGTCTCATCTAATTCCATGTTATCTTGTTTGCAACCTTTCCATTTAAATAACATTTTTGGTTTCTGTCTTTTCAGATCTCGAGCTTTTTCTATAGCGATGTCTACTTCATATCCTTCTGGGATAATTTCTATGTTCATTAGATTTATGTCTTCTTCCGCTATCGTACTTTCTTCTTCGCAATCTTTTTGCGGAGTGTAATTAAATTGTAAATCTTATGGAGGTTTCTCCATGTCTATTTGTATATTCTAAATGCGAGGTTGGTTGTAATATCTTCTTTTTAGTATTGAATCTATCTAATTTCCATTCTAAGCTGCATATTCCTCTGGTTGTATTTTAGTTGGCTTAATTAAATTAATAACCTTATTACTCATAAGTTCTACTACATCATTAATTTTTATTTTAAATTTTTTATTACTACTAGTAGTCATTTTTCCTAAAAATCCTAAACATAATAATATGTTATTACCGCTATGCATTTCTTCATAGCCTTTAGTTTGTATTCCTATTTTTATGTGTTTACCAAATTCTCGCTAAATTTATTAAGAAGTCTGGACTGATATAGAATATTCCTCCATTATCAGTCATGTCTATTTCTGTCATACCGATGATGGATTTCTTCATGTCTGTCCATCTATCGTTGTATATCATTATTAAAACTTTACTACCTAAGTTTTTTCTAGTTAATCCTTTTATTCCTATTACCATTAATCCCATGTGCATGAGAGTTCTGGTGTTTCTTTTAATTTGTCTAAAGGAGTCTTCACTAATTAAATTTAGGTTCTGAGCCTGTCCACCTAATACTAATAGCTGTTCTTCCCTATAATGTCTATATAATTGTGCTGTAGAAGTTAATCTTCCAGCATTGTATAGAGTTTTGGGGTTCAACAAATTTAACTGGTTTTGTTGAAAAATGCTAATATCTCTGTCTACATTTATTACTTCACTTAATTGTCTATTAGTTTCTTCGGGGGTTCTTCTCTTTAGTATTCTGGATACTAAACTAGTTCCTACCCTGTATTCTGAGAAACTTTGTCTTGGTCTTTCGTTTCTTGATCTACTTGAAAGAAAGTCCATTTTTGAGGCTTTCTTATTTTACTAATTCATTCTTTTTGAGGAGTTAATTTTATATTTCTTATCTCGTTGCTAACCTTAAGTCTAAATCATCTAAATGCTTTAATCGATCTATGATTATCCTAATGAAGCAGTCTTACCTTTTAACTTCCACTCTTGATATTCTAACCAACTATCTCGCGTTTCTAATGTCGCTTTGTAATCCTATTAAATGCCAACGTAAGTCTTGTAGCAACTCGTAGTCTATTTTCCTCGAGTTATTCTTTCGTATATACTATTCGGAAAACGTTATGATCTAAATTAATTAAGAAGGGTTGTACGTTTTGAGCAAAGAAATTTTCTAAGTCTTCTTGTTTTATCTTAGGAAGGTCTTTATTTCTTACTTCTATTAATATTGTATTTCTAAGTTCTATTAGTTCACAAAATTTCTTTAGCTGTGTTTAAGCCATTTCGTATCTATTTCTTTTTCTACGTTCTCTATGTAAATAGTATATCGTATACCTTATGTGTCTAGCAAAGAATGAGCTTCTCATATATTTTATGGTGACGGCACAAATATATTTGTAGAGTCTGAGTAATTTGGAGTAGTGGGTGAATCTTGGTAAGTTAATCTTAATGGGGATCTTTTAGTCCTTTTAGTTTTTAAGTGTCTAATTAGATTGTATTCTAAGTTAGATACTTGGTCTTCATGTCTGTCCATCCATGGACTCTGTCCAGTCACTAGTCCTAGGTTACTATTCATCATCCCTGCTATTCATATTTTTGTTACTTTTTAATCTCTAACATACTATATCTATTCACTTCTTCTTCTTAACTGTTCATCTCTTCTTTTAAGCCTTACCCACGCTATGGCAATCGTCTTTAACCACACCCAAAAGCGGCCACAACAGTCCTTCAGCGGACATCAACAGGCCAATAATCAACCACCGTTGACATAGGAATTTACAGGTTAATCCATGGAGGCCATAACGGAGCTTATCAGTCCTGGATTTATTGAAGGAACCGGTGTTTCTTCTGTTAATTCTATAGAAGTTACATGTATATCTTTTTCTGGCTCTTGAGTCTGACTAGTTATTTGTTCTCGAAATATTTGTTCGAGGGTGTCTTTAACAATCTGTTCTATATTTTTCTGTTGTTTTTTCTTCGTCTGTTTGCTCCTTGCTCGGGATGTAGATCCAGTGAGAGTTTGCGGGAGCTTACGTCTAGTCTTTGAGGAAGTAGCTTCCTCGTTTTCACTTTTGGGCAAAGTGACAGCCGTCAACGGGTTTGATGAGTCTTTACCGGCAACCGTTTGCACCGGACTAGTTGTATCTATACCGATACAATAGGTTTCTTAGCATTCGGGGAGGGAATGCACACTGTCTCATCCATTTTTGAGGGAGATGGAGAACTCGATTACGGGTCCGTAGTTTGGTTTGTCGAGGACTCTCATGCACATGTGATTAATGGTTATAGGAATAAAAGGATTAACTAGAAAAAACTTAGGTAGTAAAGTTTTAATAATGATATACGACGATAGATGGACGGACATGAAGAAATCCATCATCGGTATGACGAGAAATAGACATGACTGATAATGGAGGAATATTCTATATCAATCCAGACTTCTTAATAAATTTAGCAGAATTTGGTAAACACATAAAAATAGGAATACAAACTTAAGATAGAAGAAAACTCCTCCGCCTTATATATGTTTCCTGTACCCATATCTCCCATTGTATAAACTCAGATATGTAAGATAGTTTGTAGATTATCATACCCGATAAACGATGCTTGAGTTTCCATGTTATCTTGTTTGCAACCTTTGCATTTAAATAACATTTTTGGTTTTTGTCTTTTCAGGTCTTGAGCTTTTTCTATAGCGATGTCTACTTCATATCCTTCTGGGATAATTTCTATGTTCATTAGATTTATGTCTTCTTCCGCTATCGTTCTTTCTTCTTCGCAATCTTTTTGCGGAGTGTAATTATATTCTCGTAAATCTTATGGAGGTTTCTCCATGTCTATTTGTATATTCTAAATGCGAGGTTTGTTTGTAATATTTTCTTTTTAGTATTGAATCTATCTAATTTCCATTCTAAGACTCTATAGCGGTTTGTCTTTATTATATATTCGGGATTAATAATGTCTAGTTCACAAAGAATCGTATTATTTTTCCGATGTCTAAGCGGTTTTTCACCTATAATTTCTAGTTCATCTAGTATTTTTACTATATTATCTAAATCTTTACGATCTTTAATAATTCCTATTCTATCTATTCCTTTCTTAAAATTATAAAAATCATGGCTATATCTATTAGATTATAGTCTTTTTCTAGGTAATCGTCTGTTTCTAGATAATCTTCTAGATCTTCTATTTCTAACTTTGTTGCTTTGTTTTGGCAACAATATTTTTCATTGTCGTTACGGTTATTACAAGAAATGTCTTTTTTATTTAACGGCTAATCCGAGAAGTCGATTAACCTTGGTTTCTATCTTTTTAGTCGAACAGTGAATATGTACTATTTTTTGGAATATTATTCCGTCTGCGGTGATAGTACATACTACCGTTATTAATTAATAAAAAATCTAATCCTAGAATAAAGTCTGTATTTATATTTAAATCTCTAACTAAGATTTTATTTATTTTGTAGCTAGGATTGCGAAATTTATCACAAGTATTTATAAAACTTATACTTGCTTCTTGTAAATAATATTTATAAAAATTATGCGTCCCATCCATCTCGCATGGTGAAGACGGTTTATCTAAAGTCTTTATTAGATTGCTAGGTACAATCTTTTTGGTAAGAACACTACCGGTACGTACTTTGTGTCTATTAAGGCTAGAGTAGTTATTTCGTAGTCTTTAATTTTTATCTTTGTTAATAATCTTAATGAGCTAAACTTTTTATCTTCATTACTGATTAAAGAGCTTACTCAACAATTACGAAGAAGCTTCCGCTTCCTTTTCTATTATCTCTTCATCGAGGAATTATCTACTTGCTATTTGTTTTTCTTTTTCTACTTTAGATAATCTCATTTATAGTGTATTTACTCTAGTTTCTAGGGTCATTAATCTTATTGTAATAGTTGGATCTATTTTATCATGTTCTACTATTTTCTCTAGAACTTGTTTTTGTCCTATGGTGATATTTAATTCTTTACGAAGGCATGTTATACATCCTTCTATGTAACATTTCTTGCATCGGCCCTTTTACTTCTACTTGGGAACCATTTACGGACGCAACATGCTATCTTGTCTATACCTTTGTTTTTCTCAAAGATATGTTCACGATCTACCGAAGTGTTTACTAAATTGTTTAGGTCTTCTCCTATCTGTAATTGTTCTATTCCTATTTCATTTATAAAATTGTGCCTTTCGAGTCTCGAGGAGTCTAACTTTGGTTATTACCTTCATCTGTATACTTATTACGTAATAAATACTCTCTGTGTCGACATGTATTCATCTACGCTAATTAGGGTTTCTTGAAAGTCTTCTATTAACCGAGCATTTTTTGAATTATTATTTATTCTTTTTGGGCAAGTATTAGCTAAGTGTTCTATCTTTGCCACAAGTAAAACATTCTAGTCTATTTTTATAGGTTCTATCATTTCTATATTTTCTTATATGCTTGTTTTTGTCTAAATACTTGTTTCTTAGCGAGTTGATCTTCTAAGATAATACTTTTTCTTATCGTATTTATCATAGTTAAGTAACCGTACTTCTTTTTCTTTTTATAGGGTTTTCTTTTTTGTGGGTCTTTGTCATAACTTTGAGTTGTGTATATAACGCTTTTACAAAAACTCAACTCATTCTGTTTGAGCTGCTTTTGTATCTGCAAGTTTGTACACTTTTCTTGGAGAATTTCCATTATATGCTGGATTCTATGTCCTATGGACCATCTAGCGTTAGGGTTTTGTAATATCCCTTCCCGCTTTCCCCAACGGTCTTCTATTTCTCTTCCTAAAGCTCCTGGTAACTTATTAAAGAGCTTCTTTCCTAGGTCTTGATCAAATGAGTTACCGCTGATCGTGCAATAATAAAAGAAATCGTTCAAGAATTTCTTAATATAAATCCAATTGCTTATACTAAGTTGTTCTAGCTTAATTAACGCATTCTTTTGTAGTATCACTAATCCACTGTTTGGGTCTTCTCCAGTAATAAGTGTATGAATCTTATTTGTGAAGTTGTAGGGATTTGATCCCATTGACACCAAATGATGGAATTCTTCTGGGAAATTAACCTTATAGGCTTCCCACAAAGCTTTAGTAGATTCTCCTAAGAATGTTTCTAGGTACTTGTACATTGTCTCAGGGTCTGTCTCTACATAACTCTGTATGTAGTCTGCTACCACGATGCCTTTCCATAAATGAATTACGGAATTCCATCTCTGGGGATCGTGTGCTGCTATATTTAAAAAATTTCCCCTGTTTCCTCCTTCTTGGAGGGTTATATTTTCTTCTAGGGGTAGTCTTTTACCTGATGGTTTAACCTGTTGTTGTACCGGGTCTTCTGCGGTTCTATATACGCGTCTTCTAGGTACATTGCCTGTACTAGTATTTACTGTTATGTTCTCTCCAGTTGTTCTCTGGAAAGGACTTGAGCTAGAGGCACTGGTCTCCATTAATTCTTTATAACTAATTTCTGAATTATTTTCTAATTCTTCGTGACGATCTTCTGGATTGTCTTTTAGGTCTATTTCGCTATCTACCGAGAAGTCTTTCCAGATTTCTTCAAACATTTCTGTTTTTTCTCTGGCTATGCGTTCTTCTCTGTAACCTTCATTGTCTGTCCTTTTTGTACAGTATTTAAAATGTTCTATTGTCTCATCTAATTCCATGTTATCTTGTTTGCAACCTTTCCATTTAAATAACATTTTTGGTTTCTGTCTTTTCAGATCTCGAGCTTTTTCTATAGCGATGTCTACTTCATATCCTTCTGGGATAATTTCTATGTTCATTAGATTTATGTCTTCTTCCGCTATCGTACTTTCTTCTTCGCAATCTTTTTGCGGAGTGTAATTAAATTCTGTAAATCTTATGGAGGTTTCTCCATGTCTATTTGTATATTCTAAATGCGAGGCTGGTTGTAATATCTTCTTTTTAGTATTGAATCTATCTAATTTCCATTCTAAGCCTGCATATTCCTCTGGTTGTATTTTAGTTGGCTTAATTAAATTAATAACCTTATTACTCATAAGTTCTACTACATCATTAATTTTTATTTTAAATTTTTTATTACTACTAGTAGTCATTTTTCCTAAAAATCCTAAACATAATAATATGTTATTACCGCTATGCATTTCTTCATAGCCTTTAGTTTGTATTCCTATTTTTATGTGTTTACCAAATTCTGCTAAATTTATTAAGAAGTCTGGACTGATATAGAATATTCCTCCATTATCAGTCATGTCTATTTCTGTCATACCGATGATGGATTTCTTCATGTCTGTCCATCTATCGTTGTATATCATTATTAAAACTTTACTACCTAAGTTTTTTCTAGTTAATCCTTTTATTCCTATTACCATTAATCCCATGTGCATGAGAGTTCTGGTGTTTCTTTTAATTTGTCTAAAGGAGTCTTCACTAATTAAATTTAGGTTCTGAGCCTGTCCACCTAATACTAATAGCTGTTCTTCCCTATAATGTCTATATAATTGTGCTGTAGAAGTTAATCTTCCAGCATTGTATAGAGTTTTGGGGTTCAACAAATTTAACTGGTTTTGTTGAAAAATGCTAATATCTCTGTCTACATTTATTACTTCACTTAATTGTCTATTAGTTTCTTCGGGGGTTCTTCTCTTTAGTATTCTGGATACTAAACTAGTTCCTACCCTGTATTCTGAGAAACTTTGTCTTGGTCTTTCGTTTCTTGATCTACTTGAAAGAAAGTCCATTTTTGAGGCTTTCTTATTTTACTAATTCATTCTTTTTGAGGAGTTAATTTTATATTTCTTATCTGTTGCTAACCTTAAGTCTAAATCATCTAAATGCTTTAATCGATCTATGATTATCCTAATGAAGCAGTCTTACCTTTTAACTTCCACTCTTGATATTCTAACCAACTATCTGCGTTTCTAATGTCGCTTTGTAATCCTATTAAATGCCAACGTAAGTCTTGTAGCAACTCGTAGTCTATTTTCCTCGAGTTATTCTTTCGTATATACTATTCTGGAAAACGTTATGATCTAAATTAATTAAGAAGGGTTGTACGTTTTGAGCAAAGAAATTTTCTAAGTCTTCTTGTTTTATCTTAGGAAGGTCTTTATTTCTTACTTCTATTAATATTGTATTTCTAAGTTCTATTAGTTCACAAAATTTCTTTAGCTGTGTTTAAGCCATTTCGTATCTATTTCTTTTTCTACGTTCTCTATGTAAATAGTATATCGTATACCTTATGTGTCTAGCAAAGAATGAGCTTCTCATATATTTTATGGTGACGGCACAAATATATTTGTAGAGTCTGAGTAATTTGGAGTAGTGGGTGAATCTTGGTAAGTTAATCTTAATGGGGATCTTTTAGTCCTTTTAGTTTTTAAGTGTCTAATTAGATTGTATTCTAAGTTAGATACTTGGTCTTCATGTCTGTCCATCCATGGACTCTGTCCAGTCACTAGTCCTAGGTTACTATTCATCATCCCCGCTATTCATATTTTTGTTACTTTTTAATCTCTAACATACTATATCTATTCACTTCTTCTTCTTAATCGTTCATCTCTTCTTTTAAGCCTTACCCACGCTATGGCAATCGTCTTTAACCACACCCAAAAGCGGCCACAACAATCCTTCGGCGGACATCAACGTGCCAATAATCAACCACCGTTGACATAGGAATTTACGGAGTTAATCCATGGAGGCCATAACGAGCTTATCGATCCTGGATTTATTGAAGGAACCGGTGTTTCTTCGTTAATTCTATAGAAGTTACATGTATATCTTTTTCGGCTCTTGAGTCGACTAGTTATTTGTTCTCGAAATATTTGTTCGAGGGTGTCTTTAACAATCTTCTATATTTTTCTCGTTGTTTTTTCTTCGTCTCGTTTGCTCCTTGCTCGGGATGTAGATCCAAAGAGAGTTTGCGGGAGCTTACGTCTAGTCTTTGAGGAAGTAGCTTCCTCGTTTTCACTTTTGGGCAAAGTGACAGCCGTCAACGGGTTTGATGAGTCTTTACCGGCAACCGTTTGCACCGGACTAGTTGTATCTATACCCGATACAATAGGTTTCTTAGCATTCGGGGAGGGAATGCACACCGTCTCATCCATTTTTGAGGGAGATGGAGAACTCGATTCGGGTCCGTAGTTTGGTTTGTCCGAGGACTCTCATGCACATGTGATTAATGGTTATAGGAATAAAAGGATTAACTAGAAAAAACTTAGGTAGTAAAGTTTTAATAATGATATACGACGATAGATGGACAGACATGAAGAAATCCATCATCGGTATGACAGAAATAGACATGACTGATAATGGAGGAATATTCTATATCAATCCAGACTTCTTAATAAATTTAGCAGAATTTGGTAAACACATAAAAATAGGAATACAAACTTAAGATAGAAGAAAACTCCTCCGCCTTATATATGTTTCCTGTACCCATATCTCCCATTGTATAAACTCAGATATGTAAGATAGTTTGTAGATTATCATACCCAGTAGCAGTAGCAGTTTCCATGTTATCTTGTTTGCAACCTTTGCATTTAAATAACATTTTTGGTTTTTGTCTTTTCAGGTCTTGAGCTTTTTCTATAGCGATGTCTACTTCATATCCTTCTGGATAATTTCTATGTTCATTAGATTTATGTCTTCTTCCGCTATCGTTCTTTCTTCTTCGCAATCTTTTTGCGGAGTGTAATTATATTCTGTAAATCTTATGGAGGTTTCTCCATGTCTATTTGTATATTCTAAATGCGAGGTTGGTTGTAATATTTTCTTTTTAGTATTGAATCTATCTAATTTCCATTCTAAGACTCTATAGCGGCAGTCTTTATTATATATTCAGGATTAATAATGTCTAGTTCACAAAGAATCGTATTATTTTTCCAGTGTCTAAGCGGTTTTTCACCTATAATTTCTAGTTCATCTAGTATTTTTACTATATTATCTAAATCTTTCTGATCTTTAATAATTCCTATTCTATCTATTCCTTTCTTAAAATTATAAAAATCTGTGGCTATATCTATTAGATTATAGTCTTTTTCTAGGTAATCGTCTGTTTCTAGATAATCTTCTAGATCTTCTATTTCTAGCCTGTTGCTGTTTTGGCAACAATATTTTTCATTGTCGTTACAGTTATTACAGCAGCTGTCTTTTTTATTTAACTGGCTAATCTGAGAAGTCTGATTAACCTTGGTTTCTATCTTTTTAGTCTGAACAGGCGAATATGTACTATTTTTTTGGAATATTATTTCGTCTCTGGTGATAGTACAGCTACCGTTATTAATTAATAAAAAATCTAATCCTAGAATAAAGTCTGTATTTATATTTAAATCTCTAACTAAGATTTTATTTATTTTGTAGCTAGGATTGCAGAATTTATCACAAGTATTTGTAAAACTTATACTTGCTTCTTGTAAATAATATTTATAAAAATTATGCGTCCCATCCATCTGCATGGCTGAAGACGGTTTATCTAAAGTCTTTATTAGATTGCTAGGTACAATCTTTTTGGTAAGAACACTACTGGTACAGCCTGTGTCTATTAAGGCTAGAGTAGTTATTTCGTAGTCTTTAATTTTTATCTTTGTTAATAATCTTAATGAGCTAAACTTTTTATCTTCATTACATTAAAGAGTCGCTCAACAATTAAAGAAGCTTCCGCTTCCTTTTCTATTATCTCTTCATCTGAGGAATTATCTACTGCTATTTGTTTTTCTTTTTCTACTTTAGATAATCTCATTTATAGTGTATTTACTCTAGTTTCTAGGGTCATTAATCTTATTGTAATAGTTGGATCTATTTTATCATGTTCTACTATTTTCTCTAGAACTTGTTTTTGTCCTATGGTGATATTTAATTCTTTCTGAAGGCATGTTATACATCCTTCTATGTAACATTTCTTGCATCTGGCCCTTTTACTTCTACTTGGGAACCATTTACAGACGCAACATGCTATACTGTCTATACCTTTGTTTTTCTCAAAGATATGTTCACAGTCTACCGAAGTGTTTACTAAATTGTTTAGGTCTTCTCCTATCTGTAATTGTTCTATTCCTATTTCATTTATAAAATTGTCTGCTTCAGAGTCTGAGGAGTCTAACTAGTTATTACCTTCATCCTGTATACTTATTACAGAATAAATACTCTCTGTGTCTGACATGTATTCATCTACGCTAATTAGGGTTTCTTGAAAGTCTTCTATTAACTGAGCATTTTTTGAATTATTATTTATTCTTTTTGGGCAAGTATTAGCTAAGTGTTCTATACTGCCACAAGTAAAACATTCTAGTCTATTTTTATAGGTTCTATCGTTTCTATATTTTCTTATATGCTTGTTTTTGTCTAAATACTGTTTCTTAGCAGTTGATCTTCTAAGATAATACTTTTTCTTATCGTATTTATCATAGTTCTGGTAACCGTACTTCTTTTTCTTTTTATAGGGTTTTCTTTTTTGTGGGTCTTTGTCATAACTTTGAGTTGTGTATATAACGCTTTTACAAAAACTCAACTCATTCTGTTTGAGCTGCTTTTGTATCTGCAAGTTTGTACACTTTTCTTGGAGAATTTCCATTATATGCTGGATTCTATGTCCTATGGACCATCTAGCGTTAGGGTTTTGTAATATCCCTTCCCGCTTTCCCCAACGGTCTTCTATTTCTCTTCCTAAAGCTCCTGGTAACTTATTAAAGAGCTTCTTTCCTAGGTCTTGATCAAATGAGTTACCGCTGATCGTGCAATAATAAAAGAAATCGTTCAAGAATTTCTTAATATAAATCCAATTGCTTATACTAAGTTGTTCTAGCTTAATTAACGCATTCTTTTGTAGTATCACTAATCCACTGTTTGGGTCTTCTCCAGTAATAAGTGTATGAATCTTATTTGTGAAGTTGTAGGGATTTGATCCCATTGACACCAAATGATGGAATTCTTCTGGGAAATTAACCTTATAGGCTTCCCACAAAGCTTTAGTAGATTCTCCTAAGAATGTTTCTAGGTACTTGTACATTGTCTCGTGTCTGTCTCTACATAACTCGTATGTAGTTCCGCTACCACGATGCCTTTCCATAAATAAATTACGGAATTCCATCTCTGGGGATCGTGTGCTGCTATATTTAAAAAATTTCCCCTGTTTCCTCCTTCTTGGAGGGTTATATTTTCTTCTAGGGGTAGTCTTTTACCTGATGGTTTAACTTTGTTGTTGTACCGGTCTTCTGCGGTTCTATATACGCGTCTTCTAGGTACATTGCATGTACTAGTATTTACTGTTATGTTCTCTCCAGTTGTTCTCTGGAAAGGACTTGAGCTAGAGGCACTGGTCTCCATTAATTCTTTATAACTAATTTCTGAATTATTTTCTAATTCTTCGTGACGATCTTCTGGATTGTCTTTTAGGTCTATTTCGCTATCTACCGAGAAGTCTTTCCGCATTTCTTCAAACATTTCGTTTTTTCTCCGGCTATGCGTTCTTCTCTCGTAACCTTCATTGTCCGTCCTTTTTGTACAGTATTTAAAATGTTCTATTGTCTCATCTAATTCCATGTTATCTTGTTTGCAACCTTTCCATTTAAATAACATTTTTGGTTTCTGTCTTTTCAGATCTCGAGCTTTTTCTATAGCGATGTCTACTTCATATCCTTCTGGGATAATTTCTATGTTCATTAGATTTATGTCTTCTTCCGCTATCGTACTTTCTTCTTCGCAATCTTTTTGCGGAGTGTAATTAAATTCTGTAAATCTTATGGAGGTTTCTCCATGTCTATTTGTATATTCTAAATGTGAGGTTTGGTTGTAATATCTTCTTTTTAGTATTGAATCTATCTAATTTCCATTCTAAGCCTTTGCATATTCCTCTCGGTTGTATTTTAGTTGGCTTAATTAAATTAATAACCTTATTACTCATAAGTTCTACTACATCATTAATTTTTATTTTAAATTTTTTATTACTACTAGTAGTCATTTTTCCTAAAAATCCTAAACATAATAATATGTTATTACCGCTATGCATTTCTTCATAGCCTTTAGTTTGTATTCCTATTTTTATGTGTTTACCAAATTCTCGCTAAATTTATTAAGAAGTCCGACCGATATAGAATATTCCTCCATTATCGGTCATGTCTATTTCTGTCATACCGATGATGGATTTCTTCATGTCTGTCCATCTATCGTTGTATATCATTATTAAAACTTTACTACCTAAGTTTTTTCTAGTTAATCCTTTTATTCCTATTACCATTAATCCCATGTGCATGAGAGTTCTGGTGTTTCTTTTAATTTGTCTAAAGGAGTCTTCACTAATTAAATTTAGGTTCTGAGCCTGTCCACCTAATACTAATAGCTGTTCTTCCCTATAATGTCTATATAATTGTGCTGTAGAAGTTAATCTTCCAGCATTGTATAGAGTTCTGGGGTTCAACAAATTTAACTGGTTTTGTTGAAAAATGCTAATATCTCTGTCTACATTTATAACTTCACTTAATTGTCTATTAGTTTCTTCGGGGGTTCTTCTATTTAGTATTCTGGATACTAAACTAGTTCCTACCCTGTCTTCTGAGAAACTTTGTCTTGGTCTTTCGTTTCTTGATCTACTTGAAAGAAAGTCCATTTCTGAGGCTTTCTTATTTTACTAATTCTTTCCTTTTGAGGAGTTAATTCTATTTTACTTAATTGGTTTATTAGATTGTCTATAGCCTAGACCAGCTAAGCAGATTAGCAATAACTAAAGCTAAAAGTACTATCAAACTCGACCCAGGCTAACTTTATTTGTTATTCTTAGCAGTATGAGCACGTGTCAGCAAACTCAAAAAGACAAAGGGAAAGGCCCAGCCAAACCCATAGACAAAGACAAAGGGAAAGCCCAGCCAAACCCACAGACACTTATAGACAAGCCATATTGGGGAACCTGAATTTCAGGCCCATAGCCCAAATTGAGACACCTGTTTTAGAAAGAATTTACTTTGGTAAGAATAACTTAGTTTCTTTTCCGTCATCTAACATGACATTTAAAGTTTTGCCGTACTATGATATAGATAAACAACAAAGATGCCTCGTAGACAATTTGTGGATAGCCCACAACAAAAAAGACAACAGCCATTTTGTGGCAACCTTAAATAGTACATGTTTTTATTTTCATGAGAAAAACCGGGACAAGAAATTCAAATTTTATGTTGTTGTCCACGGAAAGACTAACGGTGTTTTTCAGACTTGGTTAGAAGTAGTAGACTCCATAAAAGATTTTAAAAATCCTCTATTCAAGGGTTTTAATGATTTTACGGAAGCTTTAGACTATGCCCGAGGAACACTCGGACCCAACTACTATCTCACCCCAGCCCCGGTACAACAACAGGTTAAACCATCAGGTAAAAGACTACCCCTAGAAGAAAATATAACCCTCAAAGAAGGAGGAAATAGAGGAAAATTTTTAAATATAGCAGCACACGATCCCCAGAGATGGAATTCCGTAATTCATTTATGGAAAGGCATCGTGGTAGCAGACTACATACAGAATTATGTAGAGACAGACCCTGAGACAATGTACAAGTACCTAGAAACATTCTTAGGAGAATCTACTAAAGCTTTGTGGGAAGCCTATAAGGTTAATTTCCCAGAAGAATTCCATCATTTGGTGTCAATGGGATCAAATCCCTACAACTTCACAAATAAGATTCATACACTTATTACTTTGGAGAAGACCCAAACAAATGGATTAGTGATACTACAAAAGAATGCGTTAATTAAGCTAGAACAACTTAGTATAAGCAATTGGATTTATATTAAGAAATTCTTGAACGATTTCTTTTATTATTGCACGATCAGCGGTAACTCGTTTGATCAAGACCTAGGAAAGAAGCTCTTTAATAAGTTACCGGAGCTTTAGGAAGAGAAATAGAAGACCGTTGGGGAAAGCGGGAAGGGATATTACAAAACCCTAACGCTAGATGGTCCATAGGACATAGAATCCAAAGATATAATGGAAATTCTCCAAGAAAAGTGTACAAACTTGCGATACAAAAGCAGCTCAAACGAGAATGAGTTGAGTTTTTGTAAAAGCGTTATATACACAACTCAAAGTTATGACAAAGACCCACAAAAAAGAAAACCCTATAAAAAGAAAAAGAAGTACGGTTACCAGAACTATGATAAATACGATAAGAAAAAGTATTATCTTAGAAGATCAACTGCTAAGAAACCGTATTTAGACAAAAACAAGCATATAAGAAAATATAGAAACGATAGAACATATAAAAATAGACTAGAATGTTTTACTTGTGGCAGTATAGAACACTTAGCTAATACTTGCCCAAAAAGAATAAATAATAATTCAAAAAATGCTCAGTTAATAGAAGACTTTCAAGAAACCCTAATTAGCGTAGATGAATACATGTCAGACACAGAGAGTATTTATTCTGTAATAAGTATACAAGATGAAGGTAATAACCAGTTAGACTCCTCAGACTCTGAAGCAGACAATTTTATAAATGAAATAGGAATAGAGCAATTACAAATAGGAGAAGACCTAAACAATTTAGTAAAAACTTCGATAGACTGTGAACATATCTTTGAGAAAAACAAAGGTATAGACAGTATAGCATGTTGCGTCTGTAAATGGTTCCCAAGTAGAAGTAAAAGAGCCAGATGCAAGAAATGTTACATAGAAGGATGTATAACATGCCTTCAGAAAGAATTAAATATCACCATAGGACAAAAACAAGTTCTAGAGAAAATAGTAGAACATGATAAAATAGATCCAACTATTACAATAAGATTAATGACCCTAGAAACTAGAGTAAATACACTAGAAATGAGATTATCTAAAGTAGAAAAAGAAAAACAAATAGCAGTAGATAATTCCTCAGATGAAGAGATAATAGAAAAGGAAGCGGAAGCTTCTTTAGAATTGTTGAGCAGCTCTTTAATCTGTAATGAAGATAAAAAGTTTAGATCATTAAGATTATTAACAAAGATAAAAATTAAAGACTACGAAATAACTACTCTAGCATTAATAGACACAGGTTGTACCAGTAGTGTTCTTAACAAAAAGATTGTACCTAGCAATCTAATAAAGACTCTAGATAAACCGTCTTCAGCCATGCAGATGGATGGGACGCATAATTTTTATAAATATTATTTACAAGAAGCAAGTATAAGTTTTATAAATACTTGTGATAAATTCTACAATCCTAGCTACAAAATAAATAAAATCTTAGTTAGAGATTTAAATATAAATATAGACTTTATTCTAGGATTAGATTTTTTATTAAATAATAACGGTAGCAGTACTATCACCAGAGACGGAATAATATTCCAAAAAAATAGTACATATTCGCTGTTCGTACTAAAAAGATAGAAACCAAGGTTAATCGAGACTTCTCGCATTAGCCGAGTTAAATAAAAAAGACGATTCTTTGTAATAATCGTAACGACAATGAAAAATATTGTTGCCAAAACAAACAACAAAGCTAGAAATAGAAGATCTAGAAGATTATCTAGAAACGACGATTACCTAGAAAAAGACTATAATCTAATAGATATAGCCACAGATTTTTATAATTTTAAGAAAGGAATAGATAGAATAGGAATTATTAAAGATCAGAAAGATTTAGATAATATAGTAAAAATACTAGATGAACTAGAAATTATAGGTGAAAAACCGCTTAGACACTGGAAAAATAATAAGATTCTTTGTGAACTAGACATTATTAATCCTGAATATATAATAAAGACAGCCGCTATAGAGTCCACAAATCAAGACTTAGAAGACTTTAAGTCAACAATTAAAGAACTCTTAGATTTAGAAATCATAAGAAGATCCACCTCTAAGCATCGGTCAGCAACCTTTATAGTGAGAAACCATTCTGAACAAGTCAGGGGAAAGGCGAGAATGGTAATGAATTATAAAAGGTTAAACGATAATACTCGGAGTAATGGATATAAATTACCAGACAAAACATAATTAATTAATAGAATTCAGGGAAAGACTATTTTTAGTAAATTTGATTGTAAGTCAGGCTATTGGCAGGTCAAAATGCACCCAGCCAGTATCGAATGGACAGCATTCACTTGTCCAGAAGGACATTTCGAATGGCTAGTAATGCCATTTGGCCTAAAGACGGCTCCACCGATCTTCCAGAGAAAAATGGATGATATATTTGGAGAATACAAAAAATTTACTATAGTTTATATAGACGACATCTTAGTATTTAGTAGCAGTATGATAGAACACTTAGGACATCTTCAGACCATCTTCAGACTTTTTGTTCATAATGGGTTAATTATTAGTAAGAAGAAGATGGTACTATGTAAAAAATATATAGACTTCTTAGGAGTAACAATTGGGGAAGGAAAAATTAAACTTCAAAATGGATGATATATTTTAAATTACGCCAGAGCTTTTATTAAAGACTTAGGAAAAGTTGCAGGGCCTCTTTATTCAAAGACAGGTTCTACAGGTCTGGTACAGGAAACATATATAGGGTGGAGGAGTTTTCTTCTGAGGAAAATGTATCTTGTGTTCTCTCTCTCTAGCACGTCTCAGCAAACTCAAAAAGACAAAGGGAAAGGCCCAGACAAACTCATAGACAAAGACAAAGGGAAAGGCCCAGCCAAACCCACAGACACTTATAGACAAGCCATATTGGGGAACCTTTTCTGAATGCCCCCCAGGGCGCGGTGTTAAAGGCAAAGACAAATAAATATTGCAGTGGAAGGCATAAAGAGACTATAGTGAAAGAAAGTCCATTTCTGAGGCTTTCTTATTTTACTAATTCTTTCCTTTTGAGGAGTTAATTCTATTTTACTTAATTGGTCTATTAGATTGTCTATAGCCTGATTTTCCTTTTCCTTACCTTTACTTTTGGTATCTTTGTCTACAATTATCTGGAAAATATGGTCGTCTAAATTATTAACTCTATCTTTTAAGTGGTCTATTTTTCTATGTAGGTCTAATAACAATGTTGTTATTACTATATTTTGCTGAATAAGTATTTGGTCTGATTTTTGAACAGGTATATAATTTCTATAATCTTCTGTTAGGGGAATAGATTTATCTATTAATATTGCGGCCTGGTCTAAAACGCTTTCTAACTTGTTCATGAAATAATAGCTTGTTTAAGTTCTTTTACTGATTCTTCTAATTTTAGAAATTTTTCTATTAATTCTTTTTTCAGTACTTTATTTTCTTGACTAATTTTTAACTCTAGGTCTACTAGATTTTCTTTTAGAATCTTATTTAACTCTTTTTTAGATGAGGGTCTAACTTCTGTATCTTTTATATAGTCTATATTTTCTTCCGTTCTTTTGAAAATCTTTTCTTGTTTTATTAATAGATCTTCTAACCTTTTCTGACTTTCTATATATTTATTATTATCTATTTTAAGCCTTTCGCTTAGGTTTATAATAAAATCTACTACTGTGTTTAACTGTTTATCTTCGCCGTGGAGCGAATGTTCTCCTAGACCTAAATTACACCTAATTATACTTTGGTCTGGTAATATTCTATATTTCTTATCTGTTTTTAATCTTAAGTCTAAATAATCTAAATGCTTTAATCGAGCTATGATTATCCTAATGAAGCAGTCTTACCTTTTAACTTCCACTCTTGATATTCTAACCAACTATCTGCGTTTCTAATGTCGCTTTGTAATCCTATTAAGTGCCAACGTAAGTCTTGTAGCAACTCGTAGTCTATTTCTCCTCGAGTTATTCTTTCGTATACACTATTCTGGAAAACGTTATGATCTAAATTAATTAAGAAGGGTTGTACGTTTTGAGCAAAGAAATTTTCTAAGTCTTCTTGTTTTATCTTAGGAAGGTCTTTATTTCTTACTTCTATTAATATTGTATTGCTAAGTTCTATTAGTTCACAAAATTTCTTTAGCTGTGTATAAGCCTTTTCGTATCTATTTCTTTTTCTACGTTCTCTATGTAAATAGTATATCGTATACCTTATGTGTCTAGCAAAGAATGAGCTTCTCATATATTTTGTGGTGAAGGCACAAAAGTATTTGTAGAGTCTGAGTAATTTGGAGTAGTGGATGGATCTTGGTAAGTTAATCTCTAACATACTATACCTATTCACTTCTTCTTCTTAACTGTTCATCTCTTCTTTTAAGCCTTACCCACGCTATGGCAATCGTCTTTAACCACACCCAAAAGCGGCCACAACAGTCCTTCAGCGGACATCAACAGGCCAATAATCAACCACCGTTGACATAAGAATTTACAGGTTAATCCATGGAGGCCATAACGGAGCTTATCAGATAACCATATACTAAGTCAAGAAGATAACCGTGTCTAGGCATGTTATGATGAAGATTTCAACAGTAATTTCAGATATTCATGGCAGTGATTATAACAGTAACTCAAGATTCATGATAAAAATAACAACAGTATATTAACATAACTTCTTGCAATCCTGCAAGATTTTCATAAACATTAAAGCATAATTTACATTGTAGGAGATAAACTACTGAATAGTAGACTTACATGTCTAGAAGTACAAGGAGGTTTCCCTTTCGGGAGTCCCGGAAACTGCTATTGCTACTGGGTATGATAAGCATAGCGGTAATAACCTATTATTATGTTTAGGATTTTTAGGAAAAATGACTACTAGAAGTAATACAAAATTTAAAATAAAAATTAATGATGTAGTAGAACTTATGAGTAATAAGGGTATTAATTTAATTAAGCCAACTAAAATAAACTATAAATACAGACTTTATACTAGGATTAGATTTTTTGTTAAATAATAACTGTAGCTGTACTATCACCAGAGATGGAATAATCTTTCAAAAGGATAGTACATATTCGCCAGTTCAGACCAAAAAGATAGAAACAAAGGTCAATCAGACTTCTCAGATTAGCCAGTTAAATAAAAAAGACAGTTGTTGTAATAACTGTAATGACAATGAGAAATATTGTTGCCAAAACAGCAACAGCAAAAGACGAGCTCCAACTACAAAATAGATACCTATTGGAGAAAGTCACTACACTAGAACTCATCCTCAGACAAACCAAACTACAGACCCAGAATCAGAGTTCTCCATCTCCCTCAAAAATGGATGAGACAGGTGTGCATTCCCTCCTGAATGCTAAGAAACCTATTGTATCAGGTATAGATACAACTAGTCCGGTGCAAACAGTTGCCGGTAAAGACTCATCAAACCCGTTGACGGCTGTCACTTTGCCCAAAAGTGAAAACGAGGAAGCTACTTCCAAAAAAGACTAGACGTAAGCTCCCGCAAACTCTCACTGGATCTACATCCCGAGCAAGGAGCAAACAGACGAAGAAAAAACAACAGAAAAATATAGAACAGATTGTTAAAGACACCCTCGAACAAATATTTCGAGAACAAATAACTAGTCAGACTCAAGAGCCAGAAAAAGATATACATGTAACTTCTATAGTATTAACAGAAGAAACACCGGTTCCTTCAATAAATCCAGGACAAAGTTCAGGACGAAGTAATATATTCCAGGTACCGGAAGATCATGTTTCAGACACTGGTTCAGACGAAAATTATGAACAGGATGCACAGGACCCAAACGACGCCTATGACTCAGGCATGAGTTTTGATTCCATAGCCCTACATAATTTAGACACCTAAAGAAATATGCTACAACAACGGACAGCATCCAACGCTGAAAGATGTTAAAGCAAGACAAAGACATAAAGAGACTATAGTGGAAGGCAGCAGCCGAAAGCAGCAGCTGAAAACGACGACAGACGAGACAGCATTTTCAAACTTTACGAAAAGTTTTTCAAACTTTAAGGAAAGTAAATGCCAGCAGCATACGACGACAAAATAAAGAAGACAATTTTCAAAAAGGAAAAGCGACGATGGGGCCCATAGCGCACCCGGCCGAAACTATTGAAGATTCCTTTTTTAGTTTGAAATCCGAAGTCGAAGTCCCATATCTAGTATAAATATCGACTCCAAACTCTCTTACAATCGAAGCGGAAAGAGAGAGAGAGAACACAAGATACATTTTCCTCAGAAGAAAACTCCTCCGCCCTATATATGTTTCCTGTACCCATATCTCCCATTGTATAAACTCGTATATGTAAGATAGTTTGTAGATTATCATACCCGATGCGCGATGGCAGCTTTCCGGGACTCCCGAAAGGGAAACCTCCTTGTACTTCTAGACATGTAAGTCTACTATTCAGTAGTTTATCTCCTACAATGTAAATTATGCTTTAATGTTTATGAAAATCTTGCAGGATTGCAAGAAGTTATGTTAATATACTGTTGTTATTTTTATCATGAATCTTGAGTTACTGTTATAATCACTGCCATGAATATCTGAAATTACTGTTGAAATCTTCATCATAACATGCCTAGACACGGTTATCTTCTTGACTTAGTATATGGTTATCTGATAAGCTCCGTTATGGCCTCCATGGATTAACCTGTAAATTCCTATGTCAACGGTGGTTGATTATTGGCCTGTTGATGTCCGCTGAAGGACTGTTGTGGCCGCTTTTGGGTGTGGTTAAAGATGATTGCCATAGCGTGGGTAAGGCTTAAAAGAAGAGATGAACAGTTAAGAAGAAGAAGTCAATAGGTATAGTATGTTAGAGATTAAAAAGTAACAAAAATATGAATAGCAGGGATGATGAATAGTAACCTAGGACTAGTGACTGGACAGAGTCCAGATTTAAAAAAAAAATATATATATATATATATATATTTTTAATTATACAGGAGATAGACTTTGAATCAAAGACTTATATGAATAGAATGTTACAAGAAGGAAGTACCGAGTAGGACTACAAACCATACTCATTTAACCCCTTTATTGAAACAAATTCATTGAAATAGACCCCCCCTCTTTTTGGTATCAGAGCGAGAAGATTTTGTTCGACCTCACACTCGCATGACAGACTCATATCAGACTGTTAAAAGAAAATTGCACACTCTATATCCAGAATATATAAGACTTAATATTACTCAGAAAAATAGTATTAGACTATACCAAGTAATAGACCAAGTATCTAACTTAGAATACAATCTAATTAGACACTTAAAAACTAAAAGGACTAAAAGATCCCCATTAAGATTAACTTACCAAGATTCACCCACTACTCCAAATTACTCAGACTCTACAAATATATTTGTGCCGTCACCATAAAATATATGAGAAGCTCATTCTTTGCTAGACACATAAGGTATACGATATACTATTTACATAGAGAACGTAGAAAAAGAAATAGATACGAAAAGGCTTATACACAGCTAAAGAAATTTTGTGAACTAATAGAACTTAGAAATACAATATTAATAGAAGTAAGAAATAAAGACCTTCCTAAGATAAAACAAGAAGACTTAGAAAATTTCTTTGCTCAAAACGTACAACCCTTCTTAATTAATTTAGATCATAACGTTTTTCAAAATAGTATATACGAAAGAATAACTCGAGGAGAAATAGACTACGAGTTGCTACAAGACTTACGTTGGCACTTAATAGGATTACAAAGCGACATTAGAAACGCAGATAGTTGGTTAGAATATCAAGAGTGGAAGTTAAAAGGTAAGACTGCTTCATTAGGATAATCATAGCTAGATTAAAGCATTTAGATTATTTAGACTTAAGATTAGAAACAGATAAGAAATATAGAATATTACCAGACCAAAGTATAATTAGGTGTAATTTAGGTCTAGGAGAACATTCGCTCCACGGCGAAGATAAACAGTTAAACACAGTAGTAGATTTTATTATAAACCTAAGCGAAAGGCTTAAAATAGATAATAATAAATATATAGAAAGTCAGAAAAGGTTAGAAGATCTATTAGTAAAACAAGAAAAGATTTTCAAAAGAACGGAAGAAAATATAGACTATATAAAAGATACAGAAGTTAGACCCTCATCTAAAAAAGAGTTAGATAAGATTCTAAAAGAAAATCTAATAGACCTAGAATTAAAAATTAGTCAAGAAAATAAATTACTGAAAAAAGAATTAATAGAAAAATTTCTAAAATTAGAAGAATCAGTAAAAGAACTTAAACAAGCTATTATTTCATGAACAAGTTAGAAAGCGTTTTAGACCAGGCCGCAATATTAATAGATAAATCTATTCCCCTAACAGAAGATTATAAAAATTATATACCTGTTCAAAAATCAGACCAAATGACTACTAGTAGTAATACAAAATTTAAAATAAAAATTAATGATGTAGTAGAACTCATGAGTAATAAAGGTATTAATTTAATTAAGCCAACTAAAATACAACCAGAAGAATATGCGAAGCTTAGAATGGAAATTAGATAGATTCAATACTAAAAAGAAAATATTACAACCAAATCGCATTTAGAATATACAAATAGACATGGAGAAACCTCCATAAGATTTACAGAATATAATTACACTCCGCAAAAAGATTGCGAAGAAGAAAGTACGATAGCGGAAGAAGACATAAATCTAATGAACATAGAAATTATCCCAGAAGGATATGAAGTAGACATCGCTATAGAAAAAGCTAAAGACCTGAAAAGACAAAAACCAAAAATTTTATTTAAATGCAAAGGTTGCAAACAAGATAACATGGAATTAGATGAGACAATAGAACATTTTAAATACCGTACAAAAAGGACAAGACAATGAAGGTTACAGAGAAGAACGCATAGCCGAGAGAAAAAACAGAAATGTTTGAAGAAATCGGAAAGACCTCTCGATAGATAGCGAAATAGATTTGAAAGACAATCCAGAAGATCATCACGAAGAATTAGAAAGTAATTCAGAATTTATTTATAAAGAATTAATGGAGACCAGTGCCTCTAGCTCAAGTCCTTTCCAGAGAACAACTGGAAAGAACATAACAGTAAATACTAGTACGGGCAATGTACCTAGAAGACGCGTATATAGAACCGCAGAAGACCCGTACAACAACAAAGTTAAACCATCGGGTAAAAGACTACCCCTAGAAGAAAATATAACCCTCCAAGAAGGAGGAAATAGAGGAAAAATTTTAAATATAACAGCACACGATCCCCAGAGATGGAATTCCGTAATTGATTTATGGAAAGGCATCATGGTAGCAGACTACATACAGAGTTATGTAGAGACAGACCCTGAGACAATGTACAAGTACCTAGAAACATTCTTAGGAGAATCTACTAAAGCTTTGTGGGAAGCCTATAAGGTTAATTTCCCAGAAGAATTCCATCATTTGGTGTCAATGGGATCAAATCCCTACAACTTCACAAATAAGATTCATACACTTATTACTGGAGAAGACGCAAATAGTGGATTAGTGATACTACAAAAGAATGCGTTAATTAAGCTAGAACAATTATAGATAGGAGAAGACCTAAACAATTTAGTAAACACTTCGGTAGACTGTGAAC
The DNA here is from genome assembly GCA_034509755.1 of Anisodus tanguticus. NCBI lineage: Eukaryota > Viridiplantae > Streptophyta > Magnoliopsida > Solanales > Solanaceae > Anisodus > Anisodus tanguticus. The sequence goes on from CM067557.1 coordinate 13,661,968, forward strand.
ATATCTTTGAGAAAAACAAAGGTATAGACAGTATAGCATATTGCGTCTGTAAATGGTTCCCAAGTAGAAGTAAAAGGGCCAGATGCAAGAAATGTTACATAGAAGGATGTATAACGTGACTTCAGAAAGAATTAAATATCACCATAGGACAAAAAGAAGTTCTAGAGAAAATAGTAGAACATGATAAAATAGATCCAACTATTACAATAAGATTAATGACCCTAGAAACTAGAGTAAATACACTAGAAATGAGATTATCTAAAGTAGAAAAAGAAAAACAAATAGCAGTAGATAATTCCTCAGATGAAGAGATAATAGAAAAGGAAGCGGAAGCTTCTTCAGAATTGTTGAGCAGCTCTTTAATCTGTAATGAAGATAAAAAGTTTAGCTCATTAAGATTATTAACAAAGATAAAAATTAAAGACTACGAAATAACTACTTTAGCCTTAATAGACACAGGCTGTACCAGTAGTGTTCTTAACAAAAAGATTGTACCTAGCAATCTAATAAAGACTTTAGATAAACCGTCTTCAGCCATGCAGATGGATGGGACGCATAATTTTTATAAATATTATTCACAAGAAGCAAGTATAAGTTTTATAAATACTTGTGATAAATTCTACAATCCTAGCTACAAAATAAATAAAATCTTAGTTAGAGATTTAAATATAAATACAGACTTTATTCTAGGATTAGACTTTTTGTTAAACAATAACGGTAGCTGTACTATCACCAGAGACGGAATAATCTTTCAAAAGGATAGTACATATTCGCCAGTTCAGACCAAAAAGCTAGAAACTAAGGTCAATCAGACTTCTCAGATTAGCCAGTTAAATAAAAAAGATAGTTGCTGTAATAACTGTAATGACAATGAGAAATATTGTTGCCAAAACAGCAACAGGTTAGAAATAGAAGATTTAGAAGATTATCTAGAAACAGACGGTTACCTAGAAAAAGACTATAATTTAATAGATATAGCCACAGATTTTTATAACTTTAAGAAAGGAATGGATAAAATGGGAGTTATTAAAGATCAGAAAGATTTAGATAATATAGTAAAAATACTAGATGAACTAGAAATTATAGGTGAAAAACCACTTAGACACTGGAAAAATAATAAGATTCTTTGTGAACTAGACATTATTAATCCTGAATATATAATAAAGACAGCCGCTATAGAGTCCACAAATCAAGACTTAGAAGACTTTAAGTCAACAATTAAAGAACTCTTAGATTTAGAAATCATAAGAAGATCCACCTCTAAGCATCGGTCAGCAGCCTTTATAGTGAGAAACCATTCTGAACAAGTCAGGGGAAAGGCGAGAATGGTGATCAATTATAAAAGGTTAAACGATAATACTCGAAGTAATGGATATAAATTACCAGACAAAACAGAATTAATCAATAGAATTCAGGGAAAGACTATTTTCAGTAAATTTGATTGTAAGTCACGCTATTGGCAGGTCAAAATGCACCCAGCCAGAATCGAATGGACAGCATTCACTTGTCCAGAAGGACATTTCGAATGGCTAGTAATGCCATTTGGCCTAAAGACGGCTCCACCGATCTTCCAGAGAAAAATGGATAATATATTTGGAGAATACAAAAAGTTTACTATAGTTTATATAGACGACATCTTAGTATTTAATAGCAATATGATAGAACACCTAGGACATCTTCAGACTGTCTTCAGACTTTTTGTTCATAATGGATTAATTATTAGTAAGAAGAAGATGGTACTATGTAAAAAATATATAGAATTCTTAGGAGTAACAATTGGGGAAGGAAAAATTAAACTTCAACCCCATATAGCAAAGAAGGCACTAGATATGCCTGATAAATTAGAAAATACTAAAGATCTTCAAAAAATTTTAGGTATTTTAAATTATGCCAGAGCTTTTATTAAAGACTTAGGAAAGTTGCAGGGCCTCTTTATTCAAAGACAGGTTCTACAGGTCAGAAAAAATTTAACGCCGAAGACATTAGAATAGTTAAGCTTTTAAAACAACAGATCCAGAATATCCCGGATCTAAGCATGCCTCTAGAGAACGACTATCTGATCATAGAGACAGATGGAAGTTTCGAAGGATGGGGCGCGGTGTTAAAGGCAAAGACAAATAAATATTGCAGTAAAACCACAGAACGTATTTGTGCTTATCAAAGCGGCAAATATCGTGAAAAAGGCAATATGAGCAGCATAGACGTAGAAATTTTAGCGGTAATTTACGCTCTAAATGCTTTCAGACTTCATATTTTAAATAAACCTGAAACCCTAGTACGAACAGACTGTGAAGCTATAGTAAAGTTTCACCAAAAGATAAATGATAAAAGTAGTAGTAGACGAAGGTGGTTAAATTTCTTAGACACCATATCGATCTATAATTTAGCATTTGAACACATTAAAGGTAAAGACAATAATTTAGCAGACCAGCTAAGCAGATTAGCAATAACTAAAGCTAAAAGTACTATCAAACTCGACCCAGGCTAACTTTATTTGTTATTCTTAGCAGTATGAGCACGTCTCAAAGAAACTCAAAAAGACAAAGGGAAAGGCCCACCAAACCCATAGACAAAGACAAAGGGAAAGGCCCAGCCAAACCCATAGACACTTATAGACAAGCCATATTGGGGAACCTGAATTTCAGGCCCATGGCCCAAATTGAGACACCTGTTTTAGAAAGAATTTACTTTGGTAAGAATAACTTAGTTTCTTTTCCGTCATCTAACATGACATTTAAAGTTTTGCCGGACTATGATATAGATAAACAACAAAGATGCCTCGTAGACAATTTGTGGATAGCCCACAACAAAAAAGACAACGACCATTTTGTGGCAACCTTAAATAGTACATGTTTTTATTTTCATGAGAAAAACCGGGACAAGAAATTCAAATTTTATGTTGTTGTCCACGGAAAGACTAACGGTGTTTTTCAGACTTGGTTGGAAGTAGTAGACTCCATAAAAGATTTTAAAAATCCTCTATTCAAGGGTTTTAATGATTTTACGGAAGCTTTAGACTATGCCCGAGGAACACTCGGACCCAACTACTATATCACCCCACCCTCGGACACCAACACAACCAGACTCCCAAGATAAAATCCAGAAAGACACGAGACAAAATAATCTTTTGCGATCATTGTAGCACAATGACGAAGCTCAAAAGATTAAACCAGGACAAAAGACGAGCTCCAACTACAAAATAGACACCTATTGGAGAAAGTCACTACACTAGAACTCATCCTCGACAAACCAAACTACGGACCCGAGAATCGTAGTTCTCCATCTACCTCAAAAATGGATGAGACAGTGTGCATTCCCTCCCGAATGCTAAGAAACCTATTGTATCGTATAGATACAACTAGTCCGGCAAACGGTTGCCGTAAAAGACTCATCAAACCCGTTGACGGCCGTCACTTTGCCTAAAAGTGAAAACGAGGAAGCTACTTACTCAAAGACTAGACGTAAGCTCCCGCAAACTCTCACCGGATCTACATCCCGAGCAAGGAGCAAACAGACGAAGAAAAAACAACAGAAAAATATAGAGCAGTTGTTAAAGACACCCTCGAACAAATATTTCGAGAACAAATAACTAGTCGGACTCAAGAGCCAGAAAAAGATATACATGTAACTTCTATAGAATTAACAGAAGAAACACCGGTTCCTTCAAATCCAGGACAAAGTTCAGGACGAAGTAATATATTCCAGGTACCGGAAGATCATGTTTCGTACATCAGTTCGGACGAAAATTATGAACAGGATGCACAGACCCAAACGACGCCTATGACTCGGCATGAGTTCTCGATTCCATATCCCTACATAATTTAGACACCTAAAGAAATATGCTACAACAACGGACAAGCATCCAACGCCGAAAGATGTTAAAGCAAGACAAAGACATAAAGAGACTATAGTGGAAGGCAAAGAAAAAAACGAGACGAGACAAAGATTTTCAAACTTTTCGCAAAGTTTTTCAAACTTTACGGAAAGTAAATGCCAACAGCATACGACGACAAAATAAAGAAGACAATTTTCAAAAAGGAAAAGCGACGATGGGGCCCATAGCGCACCCGGCCGAAACTATTGAAGATTCCTTTTTAGTTTGAAATCCGAAGTCCGAAGTCCGGATATCTAGTATAAATATCGGACTCCAAACTCTCTTACAATCGAAGCGGAAAGAGAGAGAGAGAAACACAAGATACATTTTCCTCGAAAGAAAACTCCTCCGCCTCTATATATGTTTCTGTACCTATATCTCCCATTGTATAAACTCGGATATGTAAGATAGTTTGTAGATTATCATACCCGATAAAGCAGAGAAGTTTCCGGGACTCCCGAAAGGGAAACCTCCTTGTACTTCTAGACATGTAAGTCTACTATTCAGTAGTTTATCTCCTACAATGTAAATTACGCTTTAATGTTTATGAAAATCTTGCAGGATTGCAAGAAGTTATGTTAATATAATGTTATTATTTTATCATGAATCTTGAGTTACTGTTATAATCACTGCCATGAATATCTGAAATTACTATTGAAATCTTCATCATAACATGCCTAGACACGGTTATCTTCTTGACTTAGTATATGGTTATCTGATAAGCTCCGTTATGGCCTCCATGGATTAACTCAAATTCCTATGTCAACGGTGGTTGATTATTGGCATGTTGATGTCCGTGACGGACTGTTGTGGCCGCTTTTGGGTGTGGTTAAAGACGATTGCCATAGCGTGGGTAAGGCTTAAAAGAAGAGATGAACAGTTAAGAAGAAGAAGTCAATAGGTATAGTATGTTAGAGATTAAAAAGTAACAAAAATATGAATAGCAGGGATGATGAATAGTAACCTAGGACTAGTGACTGGACAGAGTCCAGATTTTAAAAATAAAAAAAAAATAAAAAAAAATCAAAGTCTATCTCTCGTATAATTAAAAAAAAATATATATATATATATATATATATATATTTTTTTTTTAATTTCTGGACTCTGTCCAAATCACTAGTCCTAGGTTACTATTCATCATCCCCTCGCTATTCATATTTTTGTTACTTTTTAATCTCTAACATACTATACCTATTCACTTCTTCTTCTTAACTGTTCATCTTTTCTTTTAAGCCTTACCCACGCTATGGCAATCGTCTTTAACCACACCCAAAAGCGGCCACAACAGTCCTTCAGCGGACATCAACATGCCAATAATCAACCACCGTTGACATAGGAATTTACAGGTTAATCCATGGAGGCCATAACGGAGCTTATCAGATAACCATATACTAAGTCAAGAAGATAACCGTGTCTAGGCATGTTATGATGAAGATTTCAATAGTAATTTCAGATATTCATGGCAGTGATTATAACAGTAACTCAAGATTCATGATAAAATAATAACATTATATTAACATAACTTCTTGCAATCCTGCAAGATTTTCATAAACATTAAAGCGTAATTTACATTGTAGGAGATAAACTACTGAATAGTAGACTTACATGTCTAGAAGTACAAGGAGGTTTCCCTTTCGGGAGTCCCGGAAACTTCTACTGCTACTGGGTATGATAATCTACAAACTATCTTACATATCTGAGTTTATACAATGGGAGATATAGGTACAGGAAACATATATAGGGCGGAGGAGTTTTCTTCTGAGGAAAATGTATCTTGTGTTCTCTCTCTCTCTTTCCGCTTCTGATTGTAAGAGAGTTTGGAGTCTGATATTTATACTAGATATCCGGACTTCAGCTTCGGATTTCAAACTAAAAAAGGAATCTTCAATAGTTTCGGCCGGGTGCGCTATGGGCCCCATCGTCGCTTTTCCTTTTTGAAAATTGTCTTCTTTATTTTGTCGTCGTATGCTGCTGGCATTTACTTTCCGTAAAGTTTGAAAAACTTTGCGTAAAGTTTGAAAATGTTGTCTCGTCTGTCATTTTCAATTTTTGTTCAAATTCGCTTTCTTTTTGCCTTCCACTATAGTCTCTTTATGTCTTTGTCTTGCTTTAACATCTTTCAGCGTTGGATGCTGTCCGTTGTTGTAGAATATTTCTTTAGGTGTCTAAATTATGTAGGGCTATGGAATCAAAACTCATGCCTGAGTCATAGGCGTCGTTTGGGTCCTGTACATCCTGTTCATAATTTTCGTCTGAACCAGTGTCCGAAACATGATCTTCCGGTACCTGGAATATATTACTTCGTCCTGAACTTTGTCCTGGATTTATTGAAGGAACCGGTGTTTCTTCTGTTAATTCTATAGAAGTTACATGTATATCTTTTTCTGGCTCTTGAGTCTGACTAGTTATTTGTTCTCGAAATATTTGTTCGAGGGTGTCTTTAACAATCTGTTCTATATTTTTCTGTTGTTTTTTCTTCGTCTGTTTGCTCCTTGCTCGGGATGTAGATCCAAAGAGAGTTTTGCGGGAGCTTACGTCTAGTCTTTGAGGAAGTAGCTTCCTCGTTTTCACTTTTGGGCAAAGTGACAGCCGTCAACGGGTTTGATGAGTCTTTACCGGCAACCGTTTGCACCGGACTAGTTGTATCTATACCTGATACAATAGGTTTCTTAGCATTCAGGAGGGAATGCACACCTGTCTCATCCATTTTTTAGGGAGATGGAGAACTCTGATTCTGGGTCTGTAGTTTGGTTTGTCTGAGGATGAGTTCTAGTGTAGTGACTTTCTCCAATAGGTGTCTATTTTGTAGTTGGAGCTCGTCTTTTGTCTGGTTTAATCTTTTGAATGCTTCTGTCATTGTGCTACAATGATCGCAAAAGATTATTTTGTCTGTGTCTTTCTGGATTTTATACTGGGGAGTCTGGTTGTGTTGGTGTCTGAGGGCTGGGGTGATATAGTAGTTGGGTCCGAGTGTTCCTCGGCATAGTCTAAAGCTTCCGTAAAATCATTAAAACCCTTGAATAGAGGATTTTTAAAATCTTTTATGGAGTCTACTACTTCCAACCAAGTCTGAAAAACACCGTTAGTCTTTCCGTGGACAACAACATAAAATTTGAATTTCTTGTCCCGGTTTTTCTCATGAAAATAAAAACATGTACTATTTAAGGTTGCCACAAAATGGCTGTTGTCTTTTTTGTTGTGGGCTATCCACAAATTGTCTACGAGGCATCTTTGTTGTTTATCTATATCATAGTCTGGCAAAACTTTAAATGTCATGTTAGATGACGAAAAAGAAACTAAGTTATTCTTACCAAAGTAAATTCTTTCTAAAACAGGTGTTTCAATTTGGGCCATGGGCCTGAAATTCAGGTTCCCCAATATGGCTTGTCTATAAGTGTCTATGGGTTTGGCTGGGCCTTTCCCTTTGTCTTTGTCTATGGGTTTGGCTGGGCCTTTCCCTTTGTCTTTTTGAGTTTGCTGAGACGTGCTCATACTGCTAAGAATAACAAATAAAGTTAGCCTGGGTCGAGTTTGATAGTACTTTTAGCTTTAGTTATTGCTAATCTGCTTAGCTGGTCTGCTAAATTATTGTCTTTACCTTTAATGTGTTCAAATACTAAATTATAGATCGATATGGTGTCTAAGAAATTTAACCACCTTCGTCTACTACTACTTTTATCATTTATCTTTTGGTGAAACTTTACTATAGCTTCACAGTCTGTTCGTACTAGGGTTTCAGGTTTATTTAAAATATGAAGTCTGAAAGCATTTAGAGCGTAAATTACCGCTAAAATTTCTACGTCTATGCTGCTCATATTGCCTTTTTCACGATATTTGCCGCTTTGATAAGCACAAATACGTTCTGTGGTGTTACTGCAATATTTATTTGTCTTTGCCTTTAACACCGCGCCCCATCCTTTGAAACTTCCATCTGTCTCTATGATCAGATAGTCGTTCTCTAGAGGCATGCTTAGATCCGGGATATTCTGGATCTGTTGTTTTAAAAGCTTAACTATTCTAATGTCTTCGGCGTTAAATTTTTTCTGACCTGTAGAACCTGTCTTTGAATAAAGAGGCCCTGCAACTTTTCCTAAGTCTTTAATAAAAGCTCTGGCATAATTTAAAATACCTAAATATTTTTGAAGATCTTTAGTATTTTCTAATTTATCAGGCATATCTAGTGCCTTCTTTGCTATATGGGGTTGAAGTTTAATTTTTCCTTCCCCAATTGTTACTCCTAAGAAGTCTATATATTTTTTACATAGTACCATCTTCTTCTTACTAATAATTAACTCATTATGGACAAAAAGTCTGAAGACGGTCTGAAGGTGTCCTAGGTGTTCTATCATATTGCTACTAAATACTAAGATGTCGTCTATATAAATTATAGTAAACTTTTTGTATTCTCCAAATATATCATCCATTTTTCTCTGGAAGATTGGTGGAGCCGTCTTTAGGCCAAATGGCATTACTAGCCATTCAAAATGTCCTTCAGGACAAGTGAATGCTGTCAATTCGATACTGGCTGGGTGCATTTTGACCTGCCAATAGCCTGACTTACAATCAAATTTACTGAAAATAGTCTTTCCCTGAATTCTATTGATTAATTCTGTTTTGTCTGGTAATTTATATCCATTACTCCGAGTATTATCGTTTAACCTTTTATAATTGATTACCATTCTCGCCTTTCCCCTGACTTGTTCAGAATGGTTTCTCACTATAAAGGCTGCTGACCGATGCTTAGAGGTGGATCTTCTTATGATTTCTAAATCTAAGAGTTCTTTAATTGTTGACTTAAAGTCTTCTAAGTCTTGATTTGTGGACTCTATAGCGGCTGTCTTTATTATATATTCAGGATTAATAATGTCTAGTTCACAAAGAATCTTATTATTTTTCCAGTGTCTAAGCGGTTTTTCACCTATAATTTCTAGTTCATCTAGTATTTTTACTATATTATCTAAATCTTTCTGATCTTTAATAATTCCTATTCTATCTATTCCTTTCTTAAAATTATAAAAATCTGTGGCTATATCTATTAGATTATAGTCTTTTTCTAGGTAATCGTCTGTTTCTAGATAATCTTCTAAATCTTCTATTTCTAACCTGTTGCTGTTTTGGCAACAATATTTTTCATTGTCGTTACAGTTATTACAGCAACTGTCTTTTTTATTTAACTGGCTAATCTGAGAAGTCTGATTGACCTTTGTTTCTATCTTTTTGGTCTGAACTGGCGAATATGTACTATCCTTTTGAAAGATTATTCCGTCTCTGGTGATAGTACAGCTACCGTTATTATTTAACAAAAAATCTAATCCTAGTATAAAGTCTGTATTTATATTTAAATCTCTAACTAAGATTTTATTTATTTTGTAACTAGGATTGTAGAATTTATCACAAGTATTTATAAAACATATACTTGCTTCTTGTAAATAATATTTATAAAAATTAAGCATCCCATCCATCTGCATGGCTGAAGACGGTTTATCTAGAGTCTTTATTAGATTGCTAGGTACAATCTTTTTGTTAAGAACACTACTGGTGCAGCCTGTGTCTATTAAGGCTAATGTAGTTATTTCTTAGTCTTTAATTTTTATCTTTGTTAATAATCTAAATGAGCTAAACTTTTTATCTTCATTACAGATTAAAGAGCTGCTCAACAATTCGGAAGAAGCTTCCGCTTCCTTTTCTATTATCTCTTCATCTGAGGAATTATCTATAGCTATTTGTTTTACTTTTTCTACTTTAGATAATCTCATTTCTAGTGTATTTACTCTAGTTTCTAGGGTCATTAATCTTATTGTAATAGTTGGATCTATTTTATCATGTTCTACTATTTTCTCTAGAACTTCTTTTTGTCCTATGGTGATATTTAATTCTTTCTGAAGGCATGTTATACATCCTTCTATGTAGCATTTCTTGCATCTGGCCCTTTTACTTCTACTTGGGAACCATTTACAGACGCAACATGCTATACTGTCTATACCTTTGTTTTTCTCAAAGATATGTTCACAGTCTATCGAAGTGTTTACTAAATTATTTAGGTCTTCTCCTATCTGTAGTTGTTCTATTCCTATTTCATTTATAAAATTGTCTGCTTCAGAGTCCGATGAGTCTAACTGGTTATTACCTTCATCCTGTATACTTATTACAGAATAAATACTCTCTGTGTCTGACATGTATTCATCTACGCTAATTAGGGTTTCTTGAAAGTCTTCTATTAACTGAGCATTTTTTGAATTATTATTTATTCTTTTTGGGCAAGTATTAGCTAAGTGTTCTATACTGCCACAAGTAAAACATTCTAGTCTATTTTTATAGGTTCTATCGTTTCTATATTTTCTTATATGCTTGTTTTTGTCTAAATACGGTTTCTTAGCAGTTGATCTTCTAAGATAATATTTATTTTTATCGTATCTATCATAGTTCTGATAACCGTACTTCTTTTTCTTTTTATAGGGTTTTCTTTTTTGTGGGTCTTTGTCATAACTTTGAGTTGTGTATATAACGCTTTTACAAAAACTCAACTCATTCTGTTTGAGCTGCTTTTGTATCTGCAAGTTTGTACACTTTTCTTGGAGAATTTCCATTATATGCTGGATTCTATGTCCTATGGACCATCTAGCGTTAGGGTTTTGTAATATCCCTTCCCGCTTTCCCCAACGGTCTTCTATTTCTCTTCCTAAAGCTCCTGGTAACTTATTAAAGAGCTTCTTTCCTAGGTCTTGATCAAACGAGTTACCGCTGATCGTGCAATAATAAAATAAATCATTCAAAAATTTCTTAATATAAATCCAATTGCTTATACTAAGTTGTTCTAGCTTAATTAACGCATTCTTTTGTAGTATCACTAATCCACTGTTTGGGTCTTCTCCAGTAATAAGTGTATGAATCTTATTTGTGAAGTTGTAGGGATTTGATCCCATTGACACCAAATGATGGAATTCTTCTGGGAAATTAACCTTATAGGCTTCCCACAAAGCTTTAGTAGATTCTCCTAAGAATGTTTCTAGGTACTTGTACATTGTCTCAGGGTCTGTCTCTACATAACTCTGTATGTAGTCTGCTACCACGATGCCTTTCCATAAATCAATTACGGAATTCTATCTCTGGGGATCGTGTGCTGCTATATTTAAAAATTTTCCTCTATTTCCTCCTTCTTGGAGGGTTATATTTTCTTCTAGGGGTAGTCTTTTACCTGATGGTTTAACCTGTTGTTGTACCGGGTCTTCTGCGGTTCTATATACGCGTCTTCTAGGTACATTGCCTGTACTAGTATTTACTGTTATGTTCTCTCCAGTTGTTCTCTGGAAAGGACTTGAGCTAGAGGCACTGGTCTCCATTAATTCTTTATAACTAAATTCTGAATTACTTTCTAATTCTTCGTGACGATCTTCTGGATTGTCTTTCAAATCTATTTCGCTATCTATCGAGAAGTCTTTCCAGATTTCTTCAAACATTTCTGTTTTTTCTCTGGCTATGCGTTCTTCTCTGTAACCTTCATTGTCTGTCCTTTTTGTACAGTATTTAAAATGTTCTATTGTCTCATCTAATTCCATGTTATCTTGTTTGCAACCTTTGCATTTAAATAACATTTTTGGTTTCTGTCTTTTCAGGTCTTGATCTTTTTCTATAGCGATGTCTACTTCATATCCTTCTGGGATAATTTCTATGTTCATTAGATTTATGTCTTCTTCTGCTATCGTACTTTCTTCTTCGCAATCTTTTTGCGGAGTGTAATTATATTCTGTAAATCTTATGGAGGTTTCTCCATGTCTATTTGTATATTCTAAATGCGAGGCTGGTTGTAATATCTTCTTTTTAGTATTGAATCTATCTAATTTCCATTCTAAGCCTGCATATTCTTCTGGTTGTATTTTAGTTGGCTTAATTAAATTAATACCCTTATTACTCATAAGTTCTACTACATCATTAATTTTTATTTTAAATTTTGTATTACTACTAGTAGTCATTTTTCCTAAAAATCCTAAACATAATAATAGGTTATTACCGCTATGCATTTCTTCATAGCCTTTAGTTTGTATTCCTATTTTTATGTGTTTACCAAATTCTGCTAAATTTATTAAGAAGTCTGGACTGATATAGAATATTCCTCCATTATCAGTCATGTCTATTTCTGTCATACCGATGATGGATTTCTTCATGTCTGTCCATCTATCGTCGTATATCATTATTAAAACTTTACTACCTAAGTTTTTTCTAGATAATCCTTTTATTCCTATTACCATTAATCCCATGTGCATGAGAGTTCTGGTGTTTCTTTTAATTTGTCTAAAGGAGTCTTCACTAATTAAATTTAGGTTCTGAGCCTGTCCACCTAATACTGATAGCTGTTCTTCCCTATAATTTCTATATAATTGTGCTGTAGAAGTTAATCTTCCAGCATTGTATAGAGTTCTGGGGTTCAACAAATTTAACTGGTTTTGTTGAAAAATGCTAATATCTCTGTCTACATTTATAACTTCACTTAATTGTCTATTAGTTTCTTCGGGGGTTCTTCTATTTAGTATTCTGGATACTAAACTAGTTCCTACCCTGTCTTCTAAGAAACTTTGTCATGGACTTTCTTTCAAGTTCAACAAATTTAACTGGTTTTGTTGAAAAATGCTAATATCTCTGTCTACATTTATAACTTCACTTAATTGTCTATTAGTTTCTTCGGGGGTTCTTCTATTTAGTATTCTGGATACTAAACTAGTTCCTACCCTGTCTTCTGAGAAACTTTGTCTTGGTCTTTCGTTTCTTGATCTACTTGAAAGAAAGTCCATTTCTGAGGCTTTCTTATTTTACTAATTCTTTCCTTTTGAGGAGTTAATTCTATTTTACTTAATTGGTCTATTAGATTGTCTATAGCCTGATTTTCCTTTTCCTTACCTTTACTTTTGGTATCTTTGTCTACAATTATCTGGAAAATATGGTCGTCTAAATTATTAACTCTATCTTTTAAGTGGTCTATTTTTCTATGTAGGTCTAATAACAATGTTGTTATTACTATATTTTGCTGAATAAGTATTTGGTCTGATTTTTGAACAGGTATATAATTTCTATAATCTTCTGTTAGGGGAATAGATTTATCTATTAATATTGCGGCCTGGTCTAAAACGCTTTCTAGCTTGTTCATGAAATAATAGCTTGTTTAAGTTCTTTTACTGATTCTTCCAATTTTAGTATAAGCAATTGGATTTATATTAAGAAATTTTTGAATGATTTCTTTTATTATTGCACGATCAGCGGTAACTCGTTTGATCAAGACCTAGGAAAGAAGCTCTTTAATAAGTTACCAGGAGCTTTAGGAAGAGAAATAGAAGACCGTTGGGGAAAGCGGGAAGGGATATTACAAAACCCTAACGCTAGATGGTCCATAGGACATAGAATCCGAGCATATAATGGAAATTCTCCAAGAAAAGTGTACAAACTTGCGTATACAAAAGCGACTCAAACAGAATGAGTTGAGTTTTTGTAAAAGCGTTATATACACAACTCAAAGTTATGACAAAGACCCACAAAAAAGAAAACCCTATAAAAAGAAAAAGAAGTACGGTTATCAGAACTATGATAGATACGATAAAAAGAAGTATTATATTAGGAGATCAACTTCTAAGAAGCCGTATTTAGACAAAAACAAGCATATAAGAAAATATAGAAACGATAGAACCTATAAAAACAGACTAGAATGTTTTACTTGTGGCAGTATAGAACACTTAGCTAATACTTGCCCAAAAAGAATAAATAATAATTCAAAAAATGCTCAGTTAATAGAAGACTTTCAAGAAACCCTAATTAGCGTAGATGAATACATGTCAGACACAGAGAGTATTTATTCTGTAATAAGTATACAGGATGAAGGTAGTAACCAGTTAGACTCATCAGACTCTGAAGCAGACAATTTTATAAATGAAATAGGAATAGAACAACTACAGATAGGAGAAGACCTAAATAATTCAGTAAACACTTCGGTAGATCGTGAACATATCTTTGAGAAAAACAAAGGTATAGACAAGATATAGCATGTTGCGTCTGTAAATGGTTCTCAAGTAGAAGTAAAAGGGCCAGATGCAAGAAATGTTACATAGAAGGATGTATAACGTGCCTTCAGAAAGAATTAAATATCACCATAGGACAAAAAGAAGTTCTAGAGAAAATAGTAGAACATGATAAAATAGATCCAACTATTACAATAAGATTAATGACCCTAGAAACTAGAGTAAATACACTAGAAATGAGATTATCTAAAGTAGAAAAAGAAAAACAAATAGCAAGAGATAATTCCTCGATGAAGAGATAATAGAAAAGAAAGCGGAAGCTTCTTCTAATTGTTGAGCGACTCTTTAATCAGTAATGAAGATAAAAAGTTTAGCTCATTAAGATTATTAACAAAGATAAAAATTAAAGACTACGAAATAACTACTCTAGCCTTAATAGACACAGTCATACATACGTAGTGTTCTTAACAAAAAGATTGTACCTAGAAATCTAATAAAGACTTTAGATAAACCGTCTTCAGCCATGCAGATGGATGGGACGCATAATTTTAATAAATATTATTCACAAGAAGCAAGTATAAGTTTTATAAATACTTGTGATAAATTCTACAATCCTAGCTACAAAATAAATAAAATCTTAGTTAGAGATTTAAATATAAATACAGACTTTATTCTAGGATTAGACTTTTTGTTAAACAATAACGGTAGCTGTACTATCACCAGAGACGGAATAATCTTTCAAAAGGATAGTACATATTCGCCAGTTCAGACCAAAAAGCTAGAAACTAAGGTCAATCAGACTTCTCAGATTAGCCAGTTAAATAAAAAAGACAGTTGTTGTAATAACTGTAATGACAATGAGAAATATTGTTGCCAAAACAGCAACAGGTTAGAAATAGAAGATTTAGAAGATTATCTAGAAACAGACGGTTACCTAGAAAAAGACTATAATTTAATAGATATAGCCACAGATTTTTATAACTTTAAGAAAGGAATGGATAAAATGGGAGTTATTAAAGATCAGAAAGATTTAGATAATATAGTAAAAATATTAGATGAACTAGAAATTATAGGTGAAAAACCACTTAGACACTGGAAAAATAATAAGATTCAATGTGAATTAGACATTATTAATCCTGAATACATAATAAAAACAGCCTCTATAGAATCCACAAATCAAGACTTAGAAGACTTTAAGTCAACAATTAAAGAACTATTAGATTTAGAAATCATAAGAAGATCCACTTCTAAGCATCGGTCAGCAGCCTTTATAGTGAGAAACCATTCTGAACAAGTCAGGGGAAAGGCGAGAATGGTGATCAATTATAAAAGGTTAAACGATAATACTCGAAGTAATGGATATAAATTACCAGACAAAACAGAATTAATCAATAGAATTCAGGGAAAGACTATTTCAGTAAATTTGATTGTAAGTCAGGCAATTGGCAGGTCAAAATGCACCCAGCCAGTATCGAATGGACAGCATTCACTTGTCCAGAAGGACATTTCGAATGGCTAGTAATGCCATTTGGCCTAAAGACGGCTCCACCGATCTTCCAGAGAAAAATGGATGATATATTTGGAGAATACAAAAAGTTTACTATAGTTTATATAGACGACATCTTAGTATTTAGTAGCAATATGATAGAACACCTAGGACACCTTCAGACCGTCTTCAGACTTTTTGTCCATAATGGGTTAATTATTAGTAAGAAGAAGATGGTACTATGTAAAAATATATAGACTTCTTAGGAGTAACAATTGGGGAAGGAAAAATTAAACTTCAACCCCATATAGCAAAGAAGGCACTAGATATGCCTGATAAATTAGAAAATACTAAAGATCTTCAAAAATTGTTAGGTATTTTAAATTATGCCAGAGCTTTTATTAAAGACTTAGGAAAGGTTGCAGGACCTCTTTATTCCAAAACAGGTTCTACAGGCCAGAAAAAATTTAACGCCGAAGACATTAGATTAGTTAAGCTTCTAAAACAACAGATCCAGAACATCCCGGATCTAAGCATGCCTCTAGAGAACAACTATCTGATCATAGAAACAGATGGAAGTTTCGAAGGATGGGGCGCGGTGTTAAAGTCAAAGACAAATAAATATTGCAGTAAAACCACAGAACGTATTTGTGCTTATCAAAGCGGCAAATATCGTGAAAAAGGCAATATGAGCAGCATAGACGTAGAAATTTTAGCAGTAATTTACGCTTTAAATGCTTTTAGACTTCATATTTTAAATAAACCTGAAACCCTAGTCAGAACAGACTGTGAAGCTATAGTAAAGTTTCACCAGAAGATAAATGATAAAAGTAGTAGTAGACGTAGGTGGTTAAATTTCTTAGACACCATATCGATCTATAATTTAGTGTTTGAACACATTAAAGGTAAAGACAATAATTTAGCAGACCAGCTAAGCAGATTAGCAATAACTAAAGCTAAAAGTACTATCAAACTCGACCCATGCTAACTTTATTTGTTATTCTTAGCAAGATGAGCACGTCTCAAAGAAACTCAAAAAGACAAAGGGAAAGGCCCAGCCAAACCCATAGACAAAGACAAAGGGAAAGGCCCAGCCAAACCCACAGACACTTATAGACAAGCCATATTGGGGAACCTGAATTTCAGGCCCATGGCCCAAATTGAGACACCTGTTTTAGAAAGAATTTACTTTGGTAAGAATAACTTAGTTTCTTTTCCGTCATCTAACATGACATTTAAAGTTTTGCCAGACTATGATATAGATAAACAACAAAGATGCCTCGTAGACAATTTGTGGATAGCCCACAACAAAAAAGACAACAGCCATTTTGTGGCAACCTTAAATAGTACATGTTTTTATTTTCATGAGAAAAACCGGGACAAGAAATTCAAATTTTATGTTGTTGTCCACGGAAAGACTAACTGTGTTTTTCAGACTTGGTTGGAAGTAGTAGACTCCATAAAAGATTTTAAAAATCCTCTATTCAAGGGTTTTAATGATTTTACGGAAGCTTTAGACTATGCCCGAGGAACACTCGGACCCAACTACTATCTCACCCCAGCCCTCAGACACCAACACAACCAGACTCCCCAGTATAAAATCCAGAAAGACACAGACAAAATAATCTTTTGCGATCATTGTAGCACAATGACAGAAGCATTCAAAAGATTAAACCAGACAAAAGACGAGCTCCAACTACAAAATAGACACCTATTGGAGAAAGTCACTACACTAGAACTCATCCTCAGACAAACCAAACTACAGACCCAGAATCAGAGTTCTCCATCTCCCTCAAAAATGGATGAGACAGGTGTGCATTCCCTCCTGTATGCTAAGAAACCTATTGTATCAGGTATAGATACAACTAGTCCGGTGTAAACGGTTGCCGGTAAAGACTCATCAAACCCGTTGACGGCTGTCACTTTGCCCAAAAGTGAAAACGAGGAAGCTACTTCCTCAAAGACTAGACGTAAGCTCCCGCAAACTCTCACTGGATCTACATCCCGAGCAAGGAGCAAACAGACGAAGAAAAAACAACAGAAAAATATAGAACAGATTGTTAAAGACACCCTCGAACAAATATTTCGAGAACAAATAACTAGTCAGACTCAAGAGCAAGAAAAAGATATACATGTAACTTCTATAGAATTAACAGAAGAAACACTGGTTCCTTCAATAAATCCAGGACAAAGTTCAGGACGAAGTAATATATTCCAGGTACCAGAAGATCATGTTTCAGACACTAGTTCAGACGAAAATTATGAACAGGATGCACAGGACCCAAACGACGCCTATGACTCAGGCATGAGTTTTGATTCCATAGCCCTACATAATTTAGACACCTAAAGAAATATGCTACAACAACGGACAGCATCCAACGCTGAAAGATGTTAAAGCAAGACAAAGACATAAAGAGACTATAGTGGAAGGCAGAAGCTGAAAGCAACAGCTGAAAACGACAGACGAGACAACATTTTCAAACTTTACGCAAAGTTTTTCAAACTTTACGGAAAGTAAATGCCAGCAGCATATGACGACAAAATAAAGAAGACAATTTTCAAAAAGGAAAAGCGACGATGGGGCCCATAGCGCACCCGGCCGAAACTATTGAAGATTTCTTTTTTAGTTTGAAATCCGAAGCTGAAGTCCGGATATCTAGTATAAATATCAGACTCCAAACTCTCTTACAATCAGAAGCGGAAAGAGAGAGAGAGAACACAAGATACATTTTCCTCAGAAGAAAACTCCTCCGCCCTATATATGTTTCATGTACCCATATCTCCCATTGTATAAACTCAGATATGTAAGATAGTTTGTAGATTATCATACCCAGTAGCAGTAGCAGTTTCAGGGACTCCCGAAAGGGAAACCTCCTTGTACTTCTAGACATGTAAGTCTACTATTCAGTAGTTTATCTCCTACAATGTAAATTATACTTTAATGTTTATGAAAATCTTGCAGGATTGCAAGAAGTTATGTTAATATACTGTTGTTATTTTTATCATGAATCTTGAGTTACTGTTATAATCACTGCCATGAATATCTGAAATTACTGTTGAAATCTTCATCATAACATGCCTAGACACAGTTATCTTCTTGACTTAGTATATGGTTATCTGATAAGCTCCGTTATGGCCTCCATGGATTAACCTGTAAATTCCTATGTCAACGGTGGTTGATTATTGGCCTGTTGATGTCCGCTGAAGGACTGTTGTGGCCGCTTTTGGGTGTGGTTAAAGACGATTGCCATAGCGTGGGTAAGGCTTAAAAGAAGAGATGAACAGTTAAGAAGAAGAAGTGAATAGGTATAGTATGTTAGAGATTAAAAAGTAACAAAAATATGAATAGCAGGGATGATGAATAGTAACCTAGGACTAGTGACTGGACAGAGTCCAGATTTAAAAAAAATATATATATATATATATATATATATATATATTTTTTAATTATACAGATCTCCCATTGTATAAACTCAGATATGTAAGATAGTTTGAAGATTTTGTTAGACCTCACACTCGCATGACAGACTCGTATCAGACTGTTAAAAGAAAATTGCACACTCTATATCCAGAATATATAAGACTTAATATTACTCAGAAAAATAGTATTAGACTATACCAAGTAATAGACCAAGTATCTAACTTAGAATACAATCTAATTAGACACTTAAAAACTAAAAGGACTAAAAGATCCCCTTTAAGATTAACTTACCAAGATCCATCCACTACTCCAAATTACTCAGACTCTACAAATACTTTTGTGCCTTCACCACAAAATATATGAGAAGCTCATTCTTTGCTAGACACATAAGGTATACGATATACTATTTACATAGAGAACGTAGAAAAAGAAATAGATACGAAAAGGCTTATACACAGCTAAAGAAATTTGGTGAACTAATAGAACTTAGAAATAAAAGAATAATAGAAGTAAGAAATAAAGACATTCCTAAGATTTGAAAGACAATCCAGAAGATCGTCACGAAGAATTAGAAAGTAATTCAGAATTTAGTTATAAAGAATTAATGGAGACCAGTGCCTCTAGCTCAAGTCCTTTCCGAGAGAACAACCGGAGAGAACATAACAAAGAAATACTAGTACAGTGCAATGTACCTAGAAGACGCGTATATAGAACCGCAGAAGACCGGTACAACAACAAAAAGTTAAACCATCAGGTAAAAGACTACCCCTAGAAGAAAATATAACCCTCCAAGAAGGAGGAAATAGAGGAAAAATTATAAATATAGCAGCACACGATCCCCAGAGATGGAATTCCGTAATTGATTTATGGAAAGGCATCGTGGTAGCAGAACTACATACGAGTTATGTAGAGACAGACCGAGACAATGTACAAGTACCTAGAAACATTCTTAGGAGAATCTACTAAAGCTTTGTGGGAAGCCTATAAGGTTAATTTCCCGGAAAGAATTTCATCATTTGGTGTCAATGGGATCAAATCCCTACAACTTCACAAATAAGATTCATACACTTATTACTGGAGAAGACCCAAACAGTGGATTAGTGATACTACAAAAGAATGCGTTAATTAAGCTAGAACAACTTAGTATAAGCAATTGGATTTATATTAAGAAATTTTTGAATGATTTCTTTTATTATTGCACGATCGCGGTAACTCGTTTGATCAAGACCTAGGAAAGAAGCTCTTTAACAAGTTACCAGGAGCTTTAGGAAGAGAAATAGAAGACCGTTGGGGAAAGCGGGAAGGGATATTACAAAACCCTAACGCTAGATGGTCCATAGGACATAGAATCCAAGATATAATGGAAATTCTCCAAGAAAAGTGTACAAACTTGCAGATACAAAAGCGACTCAAACAATGAATGAGTTGAGTTTTTGTAAAAGCGTTATATACACAACTCAAAGCTATGACAAAGACCCACAAAAAAGAAAACCCTATAAAAAGAAAAAGAAGTACGGTTACCAGAACTATGATAAATACGATAAGAAAAAGTATTATCTTTTTATAATCTTCTGTTAGGGGAATAGATTTATCTATTAATATTGCGGCCTGGTCTAAAACGCTTTCTAACTTGTTCATGAAATAATAGCTTGTTTAAGTTCTTTTACTGATTCTTCTAATTTTAGAAATTTTTCTATTAATTCTTTTTTCAGTAATTTATTTTCTTGACTAATTTTATATTCTAGGTCTATTAGATTTTCTTTTAGAATCTTATCTAACTCTTTTTTAGATGAGGGTCTAACTTCTGTATCTTTTATATAGTCTATATTTTCTTCCGTTCTTTTGAAAATCTTTTCTTGTTTTACTAATAGATCTTCTAACCTTTTCTGACTTTCTATATATTTATTATTATCTATTTTAAGCCTTTCGCTTAGGTTTATAATAAAATCTACTACTGTGTTTAACTGTTTATCTTCATCGTGGAGCGAATGTTCTCCTAGACCTAAATTACACCTAATTATACTTTGGTCTGGTAATATTCTATATTTCTTATCTGTTTCTAATCTTAAGTCTAAATAATCTAAATGCTTTAATCTAGCTATGATTATCCTAATGAAGCAGTCTTACCTTTTAACTTCCACTCTTGATATTCTAACCAACTATCTGCGTTTCTAATGTCGCTTTGTAATCCTATTAAGTGCCAACGTAAGTCTTGTAGCAACTCGTAGTCTATTTCTCCTCGAGTTATTCTTTCGTATTTACTATTTTGAAAAACGTTATGATCTAAATTAATTAAGAGAGGTTGTACGTTCTGAGCAAAGAAATTTTCTAAGTCTTCTTGTCCTAGCTGAAAACGACAGACGAGACAGCATTTTCAAACTTTACGCAAAGTTTTTCAAACTTTACGGAAAGTAAATGCCAGCAGCATACGACGACAAAATAAAGAAGACAATTTTCAAAAAGGAAAAGCGACGATGGGGCCCATAGCGCACCCGGCCGAAACTATTGAAGATTCCTTTTTTAGTTTGAAATCCGAAGCTGAAGTCCGGATATCTAGTATAAATATCAGACTCCAAACTCTCTTACAATCAGAAGCGGAAAGAGAGAGAGAACACAAGATACATTTTCCTCAGAAGAAAACTCCTCCGCCCTATATATGTTTCCTGTACCCATATCTCCCATTGTATAAACTCAGATATGTAAGATAGTTTGTAGATTATCATACCCGGTAGCAGTAGCAGTTTCCGGGACTCCCGAAAGGGAAACCTCCTTGTACTTCTAGACATGTAAGTCTACTATTCAGTAGTTTATCTCCTACAATGTAAATTATGCTTTAATGTTTATGAAAATCTTGCAGGATTGCAAGAAGTTATGTTAATATACTGTTGTTATTTTTATCATGAATCTTGAGTTACTGTTATAATCACTGCCATGAATATCTGAAATTACTGTTGAAATCTTCATCATAACATGCCTAGACACGGTTATCTTCTTAACTTAGTATATGGTTATCGATAAGCTCCGTTATGGCCTCCATGGATTAACTCGTAAATTCCTATGTCAACGGTGGTTGATTATTGGCCTTTTGATGTCCGAAGAGGACCGTTTGTGGCCGCTTTTGGGTGTGGTTAAAGACGATTGCCATAGCGTGGGTAAGGCTTAAAAGAAGAGATGAACAGATTAAGAAGAAGAAGTGAATAGGTATAGTATGTTAGAGATTAAAAAGTAACAAAAATATGAATAGCGGGGATGATGAATAGTAACCTAGGACTAGTGACCGGACGAGTCCGCATTTAAAAATATATATATATATATATTTTTAATTATACGAGAGATAGACTTTGAATCAAAGACTTATATGAATAGAATGTTACAAGAAGGAAGTACCGAGTAGGACTACAAACCATACTCATTTAACCCCTTTATTGAAACAAATTCATTGAAATAGACCCTATATATATATATATATATATATATATATATATATATATAGTAGTATTTGAATATACACCCTCCGACACCCACACCCTCAAGGACTTGCTTGTAGTTAGAGACACAATAACAACAACATATTCAGTGCGATTTCATAGGTGAGGCCTCCGACACTCACACCCTCAAGGACTTGCTTGTAGTTAGAGACACAATAACAACAACATATTCAGTGCGATCTCATAGATGAGGTCTGGAGAGTAGACACAGACCTTATCACTATCTTATAGTTGAAATAAATTTAACTAGAAACACTAAGAAGTCCCGTTAAATTTAAAAAAATACAACACCAAAAACTGCACATCAAAAATAGATAAAAACAACAAAAACTACACATAATAAAACTACACCAAACACCAACAATAACATAAAATAATACCTGCAAATGTAAGTTTTCGTTGAATTTTACGGTTTTCATAAAATCTGGAAAAAAATTCTCATCTTTTACAAATTCAAAGGATCATAATTGCTTAAAATTACATTTAAGGAACTATCTAAACTAACCCATAAACATAAGAAAATAATTTTAATTTTACTAGTAAGATTCAAACTGATAGCATTTCGTGTTGAATTACAATATTTTATTAACGTAAAATTATAATTCGAACTCGTGAAAATAATGCTAATTTTGCAGTAATTTGACACAGCAGCCAAAAAAGACAATATAATCAAACAAGTACAATTTCCATCACCACCACGACCATAATTTCTTGCTGGAAAGTGAAAAGCTAAAAAATCTCTCCTACTTATTGCTTCCTTTTTATGCTTCTGCAATTAATGTGGCAGCTTTTTCTTCCTTCCTCATTTTCTTGAAAATATTATTAAAAGAAAAAAAGAAGAGAGAATCCATCTAGTTCAAAGGTAGTACTACTATATCCATATTTTCTTGGATTTTAAAGCCTTCAAAAAGCTAAACTTATTTGGGGTTGATGATTTGGGTTTAATAATCTAATCTTTTTCTTGTTTTTGCCTTTGTTTCTCTTTTATATCCTCTAATTTCCAGTTTTTACAATTTGGGTGTCAATCTTTTGCTTATTGTGAAAAAACCCAGAAATAATTTTGCATTTCTTGTTGCCACTTGGTTTTGGTCATGTGTAGCTCAGATTAGATTTGTTTTTATTGATTTTTAATGTAGTTTTACTTTTGAAGCTGTTGACATTTCTGTGTCCACAAAGTTGTTAGGTTTTGCCTGAATTTCCTACCTGAATTTGATCATAATTGTATTTTATTTTAAAAAGATTTTTTGTTGGTAGAAAATGTTTTTATGCGGAAAATAATTCTACCATATTTATCATTTTCTTGGAGGATTTTTTTTGTATTTCTATAAATAGGAGATCATTTCTCTTCCTAAACAACACAATAGCATCTACGATGTAGTCGTTTAGGGGTTATATTTTTTCTCTCAATAGTAATTATGCTTTCTTTTACATTAGTTTTTCATACCTAGGTTAATTGGCCAAATCATATCAAATATTAAGCTTTTTTAGCATATTTTTCTGTGTCCGATTTATGATAGGTTAATGTTTGCAATTGTTAACTTCCGCATGATTCGACCCCAACAAAAGTTACTGCCTTTTTTCCTTTACCTTTACATTCACTTTCTTTAGTTTGTACCCAATCTAGAAAGGCTGAAATTATGTATTTGTGTGCAGAATCTACTTATTTTCAGGCTTTTTGATTGAGCTATAGATATGCTTATTAAGTTTCACATTACAACCAAAAGGACTAAGCTCCCGTTTGGCCATAGATTTTGAAATTGAAATTTGAAAATTTGAGTTTTTGAAGTTGTGATTTTGGAACTTGAAGTTGTGTTTGGACATGCATTTTACACGATTTTTTTTGAAGTTTTGTGAGTGGAAGATTTTTTGAAGACAGATTTTCAAAATCTGATCCAAAATGTATGGCCAAATGCTAGCTAACTTTTACCTTCTTTGGTTTGGAAATAACATATCAGATTTGTGGATAACTTTAAAATTTTGATAAAAGATGAAGCTTTTGATAACTTATGAGGATGCCTTGTTTCCTGTTTTTCCCGTCTTTTTTATGTTTTTCAAAGTTTCATTGTCTTCTTATTGATGAATGAGTACATAAATTCTATCAATTTTTTACTTGTATAATTGAGATTCTCATAAAAGGCAACAGCTTAAGACAGTA
Source organism: Anisodus tanguticus (assembly GCA_034509755.1). Taxonomy (NCBI): domain Eukaryota; kingdom Viridiplantae; phylum Streptophyta; class Magnoliopsida; order Solanales; family Solanaceae; genus Anisodus; species Anisodus tanguticus. The sequence continues at coordinate 13,686,393 of CM067557.1, forward strand.
GAATGTTTATATTTTATTCATAGCTCACATGCCATATCCTTTAAGCTATGCAATATCCTTTATACTTGCTGGCATTTCCATCTTCTTATGTACTTTTAAATAAACAATTCCATTAATTAATCTTTTCTTCTTCTTCTTTTGTTTAGCTGATTCATCAGTTGATTGAATCGACATTTGACCGAGGAAAAAGTGAACCTATTTATCTCCATTAAGCCCCAAAACACCTTTTCTTGCTGTGCTGGAATCTTGTCATTTCAACATTGTTTTGCTTGCTTGACCATAAATCTGATCTGTGAACCCTGTGAGATCCATTTTCTTTGCTGTCAATCAGATGGTCGCTTTGTTGGCCTGAGCAAAATGGGGGGTTGTGTGTCGACAAGCAGTAGTACTTGTAGTAGCAGGAGCAATGGAGAAAAAGTTTCACATGAATGTTTGGGAATAAGCATGTTTGGACGAAAGAGGATTAGAAGAACTTTTTCTGATCATGCCATTGCATTGCAGCATCTGAGTTCAATACCTAATCGGGTCTTTGCAAATGGAAAGAGCCGAACTTCTTGCATATTCACGCAACAAGGACGTAAAGGCATTAACCAGGATGCCATGATCGTGTGGGAAGTAAGTCGCGCTTTTATGCATAGAACTACCTTTAGCATCTTTATAAAGGGGTTTTTTTTTCTTAACTTTTGGCCCATCAGCCGAAAATTTTGAGCAGTCCAAAAATGTAATTAATCCCTTCTAAATCTGATATTTTACATGAATGTACCTATGTAGGATTTTATGGTGGAAGATGTGACCTTTTGTGGGGTATTTGATGGCCATGGTCCACATGGCCATCTTGTTGCTCGCAAAGTAAGGGATGCACTGCCCCTGAAACTATTATCTTTTTTGAAGTCATTTGAATCAAAGGGCGGCGGTTCTGCTGCCGTTTGCTGCAATGGGAATCCACAATTGGAAGTTGTGGATCCCGATAAGGATCAAGTGGTGGTGGATAAAGTGGACACCCAATGGAAAGAAGCTTTCCTTCAATCGTACAAGGCGATGGACACAGAATTGAGGTCCCAACCTAATTTAGATTGCTTTTGCAGCGGCAGCACTGCTGTAACTCTAGTAAAACAGGTAAGATGAGAGTGTATATTTGGCTAGTGAATGTAATTAATTTTGGCCGACCGGCCAAATGTGTAACTTTCCCTAAGTTTGTTAATTTTCCTCATGCTATTTTTGTCGTCTTGTTTTCTTTATTTCTAAGCTTATTTTTGTTCTTTTGTGTTTTAAGGGTTCAAATCTTTATATGGGCTATATTGGTGATTCTCGGGCAATCTTGGCATCGAAGAATGATAATGATTCAATGGTTGCAGTCCAGTTGACTGTTGATCTGAAGCCTAATTTACCTAGTATGTATCTTTTATAGTGAATCTTTCATGGTTTTATTAACCATTTCTGAATTCCTACTAGATAATCAGTATTTCTGGTTCCAGAGGAAGCTGAGAGGATAAAACAGTGTAAAGGTCGGGTTTTTGCATTGCAAGATGAGCCAGAAGTGCAGAGAGTTTGGTTGCCATTTGATAATGCCCCCGGGTTAGCAATGGCTCGAGCATTTGGCGATTTTTGTGTGAAGGAATACGGTGTAATATCTGTACCAGAATTTTCTCACCGGGTTCTTACAGAGAGGGACAAGTTCATTGTTCTTGCTTCTGATGGGGTATGTTACGCTGTCTAAACGTCTATATAATTTGTTAGCTTAATCATTTTCTGGCAGCCTGAAATGGTAGTATTTGTTAGGGTGTTGTGTATATTTAAGTAAACCCTCAATGAGAATTCAGTAACAAATTGATCCTTTTGGCTGACTCTAATACTAGTATTGTGCTAAATGTTACAATCTTGAACGTCCTAGTAATTATGTTTCTTGGCATGGTTGAATTTGCATTATATATAATTAATAATATGTTTCTCTGAGTATTAGTATGTGTTTGACAAGTTAAATGGAGCGACATATTATAACTTGGGAAAACGAGCGAACTGTAAAATGATGCATTATAAAGTTGATTTGATTTTCTTTATTTTTCAAAAAGATTTGCATTTTCTTTTAATTTTGTAATTGCACAAATAAACGGAAAAGCTGATTCTTTATATATGGTCACCTATTGACTATTGTAGCTTCCTTTGTTAATTGTTATGATTGCTTATTAACAAAAATCTATCGATAATTTCCACAATCAATTTTGATGGGTAACTACATAATAAAGAATTTAGTGTCATTTTTACTGGTGAAATATTATGATTAGGTGGAAATTAGTTTTGTTTTTAGGATTGTATATCATGTAGCTTTGGGGGAACGAAGAGACATTTAGGTTGTCATTAATCTGGAAGGTTTAACTACAAGTGTTTATGTCTGTATCTAGGTGGAAATGATTTGATTAAAAGTTCGCATCTGATATGTCGACTCCTCATAAGCAAAGTAGTTATCATCTTAGTAATCAATTTAAAAGGTATTAGCTCATCTACTGTAGTAGGTTGAATATTTTATGGCTTTTGGTGTTGAAGAAAGAAAATGGAGACTGGTGATATATTTACATTTATACCTAGGAGAAACAGATCTGATTAGTGTTTGAATCAGATATACCAGTTCTGATAGGCAATGTAGCTATCACTTTAGTATTTTAAGAAGGTATTAGTTCATCTACTTTATTAGGTAGTATTTTACTTAGCTTTTGCTGTTGAACAAAGAAAATGGAGCTTGGTGATATTTGAAGTTTCAGGTCTGACATCAGTTATTTAGTCTTTGAAGTGGTGGATCTAACAGCAGTTATTTACATGCAATCCTAGAAAGAACTTGTAATTAATTTTAGTATGAAACTTTTGGCAGACTCTGACTACTATTTTGATCAATGCGACTTTCCTGTGCCCTGTATATGACTCAGATGAAATGAGTTATATAATCAATATTATAGTATGTGTTTATGTGCACACGCATAAGTACGATCAATCAGTGAAATAGAGCAAGATAGTTATGACATGAGAAAAAGAGCGAATTGAGAAGTGATGCATTATATAGTGAAAGTTCAATTTCCTTTTCATTTCATAATTACTCAAATAGGACAGAAAACTGATTCTCTATATACAGTCACCTATTCTAGCTTCCTATGTCCATTTTAAGAATTTGGAGATTATATAACCATCAGCAATGATATACTAAAGCTAGTTCGAAGCATCACTGTTGATTGGTACCTACATAGCTAAGGCATTTGGTTGTCGTTCTCACTGGTAAAACATTATCGTTGGTGGGAATTAACCTTTGTAAAAGTATTTGGTCAGCCTATCATGGTTGGTTTTCTATCATGTAACTTCCTGGATTTGGGGGAAGAGGGACATATTATGTTGTCTTTGAATCTGGAAGGTTCAACAACATATGTGTTTACAATACCTTGGAGGAAAAGATAATACTTCTTCTGTCCCAATTTATGTGAAGGTGTTTGACTGGCACAAAGTCTTACCAATGAAAATAAGACCTTTGAAACTTGTGGTCTAAAACAAACCATAGATATTTGTGTGGCCATAAATCAACTCATTACTAAATATAGAAATGTGTCATTCTTTTTGGGACCGACTAAAACAGAAAGTGTCACATAAGGAAAGAGGGAGTAATAGTGTTTCCTGATCAAAAAAGAAAATAAATAATTTCTGAATCAGATGAGGTAAGACTTCTATAGGAAAAGTAGCTATGACTTCAGTATTTTGGAGAGGTACTAGCTCATCTACTTGTCAAAAAAGAAGAAAAAAGGTACTATTAGCCTACTTCAGTAGGTTGTCTATTCTATCATCTATGACTTTTTATTGTTTGAGGAGAGAAAATGGAAATCTGTGATCTTTGAAGTGGCAGCTTTAACAGCAGTTATTTAATCTTTGAAGCAGTTTTGACTGCAGTTATTTGCATGACTCCTAGGAGGGAAGGACTTGCGATCAGTTTTAGCATAAGATTTGCGACCATTTCTTTCAGGTGGTTTGTTTTTGAAAAAATACCAACGGCGATTTTCTTGTAACTCTTGATGTTTTAGCAGTTATCTGACTGCTGGACAGTTTAATGTAATAGTGTTTTGTATGAAGAAGATTTTTGAAAACTTTTTGGTTTTGGATATGAATATGCCTTTGGTATGGAGAATAGTTTTGGTTATGAAAAACAATTACTCCCTCTATCCCAATTTATGTGGATGCACTTTACTATCCTTTTTAGTCTGTTTCCAAAAAGAATGATACCTTTCTATATTTGAAAATAATTTAACTTTAAATTTTCATTTTACCATTAATTTGTTGTTTTTAATACTTAAAACTTGTTTTAGACTACAAGTTTCAAGTCTTTCTTTTTTTGGCTTAAATCCATGCCCACTGAGCAATGAATGGACTTTCCTTTTCAGCCAAAAAGCAAAAAGAAAACACCAACACTATTGTTTCATTATATCGAGGAACTATTGTTTCTACATTGAACGTCTATTCTTGATTGCAGGTTTGGGATGTCTTGACTAATGAAGAAGTGGTCGATATAGTGTCGTCAGCGCCTACACGATCATCAGCTGCCAGAATCCTAGTTGACACTGCTGCACGCGAATGGAAAATCAAATATCCAACTTCAAAAATGGATGATTGTGCTGTCGTTTGCTTATTCTTGGACGGAAAAATGGATGTGGAATCTGACAACGAGGATCAATGTTTCTCTTCTGCTGCACTTCAGAGTAATGCTGCTGAATCGGATGACGGGCGCAACTCCGAGCCATCTCTGCAGAGAAATACTACTGTCAGATCAGCCGAAGAGAACGATGTCTATAAACGAGTAGTAGCTGAAGCAGAAGCAGAAGCAGAAGCAGATCAAGAAACCACGGTAACAGAAGATAAAAAATGGTCAGGATTGGAAGGCGTTACTCGAGTCAACTCTCTAGTTCAGCTTCCAAGATTTTCCGATGAGAGGCCAAGACCTTAACCTTGTTGTTCGATTATGATTGTTATACAAATTCTTTCATCTCAAAGTGTCAATAGAGAAAGTGCCTTTGGTGCCTGCTACATCCCGTGCAAATATATTTTTGCTGCGTGAGGATTCATGTAATCAACCTCAACTTGTTTGGGATTGAGGCGTAGTTATTGTTGTATTCTAGACAGTGTATATGTTCCCCCTCTCCCAACTCCCGCATTGATAGAGAACGCTTTCATACACAGGGTAAACGTGTTTATCTTAGCCTGTTTATGTATTTTTTTTTCAGGTTTTGTTTGTTCACTAAGTTAACTGGCACTCATCTCAACTGTAAATTAATGTTTTTCTTTAAGATGTTCCCATCTTAGGAATGACATATCATCACAATTTATGTTATGTATACTTTCAGTCTGATGAGAGTTTAGCCTGTGATTTGTGATCTAAATGGTATTTGGACAGTTCTTCAGAATTTATTTTTCTGGAGTTTTCCGAAAATAGTTGTGCTTGGATGAAGGTGCATCTAATTTGGTGTCTACTGGCCTCTTTGTTCAAAGACTAACTGCTTGATCAAGAGACTACTACAAAAAAGATTACATATGACAGTATTGGATTTCAATATATATGAAAGTTTATATCAAAAATCAGAAACAACCTCTCTGCCTCCGAAGATAGGGGTAAGGTTTTCCTACACTCACCCTCCCCAAACCCCACTTTGTGGGATTTCACTAGGTATATTATTGTTGTTGTATATCAAAAACCAGAAACAGCATACCGGAAATAGCCTCTCTACCTGTTATAAGGTAGGGTAAGATTTGCATACACTCTACCCTCTCCAGACTCCACCTGGTGGGATTATATTAGATATGTTGTTGTATATCAAAAACCGACTAATAAACTTCATATATGATGGAATTTAACTCTGGAATGGTGACCAAACGAGGGATTTTATTGACAGACGGTATATACTTGAATGAAGCAAAGGCTTGAGAAGAAAATGCAGATATCTTTTAGGACCAATAGCAGAAGTAAGACTATTCGTATTAAGGGAATATTCCACTTGATTTCAAATTTGCGTATTCAAATATAGCAGTAGAGTCTGTTAAAAATGTTTATATTCAAGAAAAAAAGAAGTTGAAATATTGCTCACAAGCCACTTTTCAAATCCTGTTTTAAAAAATAATCACATTGGTTATTTTTTAATTATAGGGGCTAAAAAGTGTATTTGTGATTTTTGTTAAAAAAAGGTAGCAGGTGGTAAACCAGGTGCAGAAGTAAATTTGGTACGCACATAAAAATGGCTACTTTATTGAGAGCAATGCACGGAGGATGCTAGGTTTTGGCGTGCACGAACACACAAAATCTCAAATGTGCATATAAGATAGGTAAATACTTTTCTACATCGAGTGTTTACACCAAATCAATGCAATTTATCATGGTTAAGTGATTTAATGAAGTGAATATATACATATATATATATATATATATTAATTAATCACGATTAAGTAATAGTTGTATATATTCAAACACAAGTCATACATCCATTGGTTTGATGTAAACACCCGGTGTGGTTGACCACTGAAGATGTTGAGTTTCAAAATTTTAGAGCCATATCACAGTAAAAAGATAATCGAGTACACCAAGAGATCTACTGGAATTTGCATTTATGAAAAATGTTTACATGTATTTTCATTGCACGCTTACAATTTTGACAAATCATCTGTGCGACGACTTCATTCCTCTCCACATCTCATTGCTAAAATCTCACTGGTCAAGAAATGAAGAAAATAATCTCTGAATTGGAGCCAACCATTTGAAGTTCTCAAATTCTGCTTCTCCTGATATGCAAACAAGCTTTACCATCACCTGAAAATTAAGACAAATTACAAGTCAACAAGAATAATCCACAAGAAAAGGGATGATTGAAAGTTTCCGATCCATTTTAGAGGATAAATAACCCTCTATATCCCATTTCATGGCCCACGTATTCCACAAAAATATAATATTTTCAGATCATTCCAAAGTGTAACATGGTTGAAGAATTAGACAACAAGGTTTCATTGTGCATACAGATGAACTATTCATATCCATAGTCTAATCAGCAACAGATGTCCAAGGTTGAAAGAGTTCCAAGATACAGTAAGTGTGTGATTGTGCCTGACTCTTTCGTTTTCCCGCATTCAAAATTTTTTGATGTAAAGATCCTACATTTTAGTATTTTTGAATGCTCACGGAGAAGAGACACGGTAACTAATGGTGATCAAGGAGGAGAAGGCGGTGATGATGGTTCCACGTTTTAGAGAAGATTCTTTTTTATCAGGCAAGATACCGGGTTATGGAGAAGATTATAACAAACTACATGGGCAGTAATGAAGAAGACGAAGATGCATGATTACAACGTGGAGGAGAAGGTAGTAAAATATATAAATAACAAGTTCAGATGAAGAGGAGAATGAACCATAGGAGCAGACAGCGAGCAGTGATTGATGGATAATATGGTGAGTGCAACAGTCTAGATTGATGATAATCGTGACAAGCAATCTATGATGATACGATCAAGAATATGGTCAACAGTATATGTGATTCTTAAGCCGAAGAACAAGGAATTGATGTGTTTAGATTTTAGAAATGATCTTTAAGAAGATAAGAACTACTTTTTCTTCTTCTTTGATGACTAAATTATTGGATTTGAAGGATATTAGTAACCTTTTACAGTCATCGTATTCAGTGTTTTTCTTCTTTACCAAATCAAGAGAATGAGTCAAGATAAGATACTTGCACATTGCATCAAACAACCATCATGACATACCACATACAGACGAGTTGATCACCCATTCTTCGGGTCTTGTTTTTTTTTATCAAGTAAAAGTATTTTGCCAAACTGGCCGTAGATAAGGGATATACGAAAAGGTAAAGAATCTACAAAGTATGATTCTCTACAAACTCCGCCCAATCATCTAGACAACAAGGAACTTCCTGTTTACACCAAAAAGAAAATAAGGGAGCGGAGACTACTCCTCAACGGAGAGAAACTCAACTCTACTCCTTCAAAAGCTCTTCTATTTTATCTCTATAAGCAACTAAATGGCATATTAAGAGATGATTACTCTGAGAGAAGTTATATAGAAGGCTTAGTTAAGGTTAGCTACATTAGGTTCTCGTTAGAACTGCTCACTCACCAAACAAGTCGGTGCTCTCAAATACTATTCACAACAGGATGTCACAAGAACAACAGATTTACAGAGATCACAGATATGGAATTAAGCATTTCCCGCATCAATTAGTTAAAAACCTGTGGATCTTATTTCACTGCTAGACTATCTACATCAGCCTGCTACAATAATTTAAAGGACATCCATTGCACTTAACTTCAATAAGGCGTTCAGGTTAACCGCTAGCAACAAGGCAAGACTATATGTAAATGATCCAAGTATACCCAATATGCACCATGCTTTAGCAACAACTACTACTTGCTAAATTTTCTTCCAAGACAGAATAGAACAGTTTAACTAGATTTTAAGACATGACTACCAATTCATAAGCTGCACTGACTTCCTGCATAAAGGTTTATTTTGATGAATACTTCCTGTATACGGGTTGCCCATCTTTTTTATCAATGAAATCTATTTACTTATGATATATTTTGGCACATATATGATATACTAGCTTCGCAGACCAGCCCAATTTCAGCTCCAAAGTTCCAAGCTTTTTCTTAGTCTATAATTTACTTAGGAAACAAGATCCATCTTAATCAAAGGCTTGCTTAAGCAATCATATATTCAGCAACTTACAGCACCTAGTCATTTGTAAGGCTAGGATATCATTCCAACTTTTTCTTACAGTTAGTACTAAGGGAACATGAATAATAATAAGAATATCAAAAAAATATAAGCTACATATTATTACCTTGGTAAATCACTATGGTTAGTGCCTTAGTGGTATCCTTCATTATGACAGATTCTAGCTTAACGCTAAAATAAACAACGCTATAGACACCTATTTTACATTGATTCGATACGTATCCTGTGCGAGTGTGCATAACAATCCACAACCAATACTTGTAGTTTTTTGCTAACTTTAGTGTAATTTGAAAAATCGGCATGTATAACCAACACTCATGTCACATTCAACAAATGAAGATGAACCTAAAAAAATGTGCATTCGGGATCGGGCGGAGGCCTTAAATCAGTAGGGCAATAGCATAGCTATTATTGACCAAAGCCCTATTACATTACTTAAGCCTACTCTTTCTTCAAGATACGAAACAAGCCGCCAAAAATGGATGTCCCTATTCTATTTTAGATGAGGGTCAATAAAAGCAAATGCTGTGGAAATAGCCACTAACGCTTGACTATCTGTGTCACTCCTTAGAGTGCGGCCCTTCCCCGGACCCCGCGTAAATGCGGATGCTTTGTGCATCGAGCTGACCTTTTTTACTGTAAGTCAAAGCAAATGAAGGATCCAATTGACATTCAGACACCATAGTTTCTGAAGCAAAATTTTAAGCAGCAAATATGTGGAAAAAATAAGTTACATAACCTTCTTCAAGCAACTAAAGGTTGAAATTTTTATCTTCCCAAAGGGCTCTAACATCATCAATCTCCTATTTTTGTTAAAGCCCAACATCGACAAAATACAAATATAAGAGCTCAGACATAAAAATTGCATAAATTGGATTCAAATGGGCATTAAAAAATACTCCATCCGGATCATAAAGAGTGTCCACTTAGCCAGTTGCACACCAAGAATACTAACTCCTAAGTAAAAATAGACTAAAATATCCCTCCTTAAATAAGTATTTAAATTTAGACATTTAATACTTAATAAGGACAAATTTGAAAAAGTAAGGTTAATTCTTTCTTGATTTAGTAGGTGGACACCTTTTTGAACAAAAAAATAAAGGTTAACTGGACAATCTTTTTGATCCGGGGGAGTAATATTTCCTCTATGTCAATTTATGTGACACTTTTCATTTTTTTAGATTCAAATTATGTGAACTTTGAGAAACATTTTAAATGAGAATAATTTTAATTTATAGTACTTTTGTACGGAGTAGTTTTTAAATATCTAAATTTTAATTTAAACAATTGAGTTAATCTATTTATTTTAGATTGGAAGATTAGTTAGACTCTCGATAGGTCGAAAAGTATCACATTAATTGAGAGAAGGGAGTAATGAATAAATCAATGAAAATAATTTAAGATGGAATCTAATTTAACGAAAAGGGTTGCTGGAAATCACCTGGATGGATTAAATTCCAACCATTTTGACGAGAAAGAAGCAAAGGAAACATAAGAATATGAAGAGGTAAAGATAATCTACAATGACGAAGAATTTTGTGGATCCATGGTTCCTCTTTGTCATCTTTTTTGATGTGTCTTCCAACTTCGCCATTAATGCAATCAGAAGAAGCAGATCAAGAACTTCAAAGGCAATGTACCAATAGATCTCTTTGGATTATGTTATTCTATTGGGAGGATTATCATCAGCTGCAGTTTTGTAGTTTTCTGGCTAGGAAGAGAAAATAGTTAATTTATGAAGGATTCTTTTAATAAATTTGTGATTTAATTATGCACTCCCTCTATTCTAATATACGTGACACACATTCTTTTTGTTACAGATTCAAAAGAAAAGTGTGATACATAAAGGAAGAAATATAACCTATATATATGGCCACACATTTAGTTTGCAGCCCACTGTATCATCGATATATAAATAATGTATATATTATGTATAGCAATATATATACATTACATATATTCTCTATATATATGATATATATACTTTGTATAAACATACGAAACCAACTTAAATTACAATGTATATATAATGTATATAGAAGTTGCTCAACTTCTTTTGTAAGTAAGCGGCACAGATACTTTCTATCTAAATGACAAATAAGATCTATCGAAAACGGAAAATAAATAGTGCACAGCGTGCCGGATATGACACGAATTTTAGAAGGAATAAACTTGTGGTGATCTAATGGGGCATAACTAGTTCTTCTAAAGATTTTTTTTTTTTTAAATAATTATTCTTCAGTTACAAGCTCATTTTTCTCTTAATATCATGGATGAATGGAGGCCTAACCGAAATGCACCCATCCATGAATTCAATCACTTAGTAAATTATAAGTTTGATAAAATAAGTGTAGGACTAATTAATAATTTTAAAAAAAATAGTTATCTCTAGTACGGAATTTGGCCAAAGGTGAAATTGAGTTGCCTGTTATAATTAGTAACTAAATTAATATCGAAGATATTTTTTTATAATTATTAAATTAAGACCTAATAACAATTCTTACATTATTTTCCAAAAAGGTGGAACTCCCACCCAGGAGCCCCCACACCCCGGTCCGACAGGTCTGTGAAGGAGGTAAATCATGGTGACTCAATTGATTTCAAAGGTTAGACCGACCACGCTCGCGCACAAGGGGCCCTCCTTTATTTCAAGAAGTAACCCCCACACTGCCGCTGACGGGATTCGATCCTTGGTCATTTTCCAAATATCCTCTTGATAACCAATTGAGCTGCCCAAGCGGACAACAATTCTTACATTATTAAAGCAACATCCATAAGACCTAGTTCTAGTTGTTAATTCGAAAGGAAATTATAGTCCACTGATTATAAAGAAGCTAATAGTTAGGCAGGCTAATAGTTAGGTGAGAATGGTTAACTAGATCACCGAAGGGCTAAATTGGGTAATAAACTAATAGTTAGGCTAGAATTGGTTAGCTAAATCACCGAATGGCTAAATTGGATTACAAACTAATAGTTTAGGCTAGAATTGGTTAACTATAGGTAATTATCTCATACATAAATTGAGATGGAAGGAGTAAGCATTTAGTAGACGTTTGGCCATAGATTTGTTACTGAATTATTATTAAAAAAATTAACATGAAATAATATTTCCCCTAATTGCTAGAGGGATGCTTTATCTTTTTATTTTCTTTTTAATTTACATAAAGAAATTACTTTTTCTTTTTTAAAAAAATTAATAGGAAAGAGGAAACACCAATTGGGTTAACCATAAAATAAACTCGTGATACTACAATTTAAATTGCGATCTCTTGGTCATCATAGTCTCATTGCAAAGGATTTTTTTATTTTATAAAAAGGTCATTTTTATACTTAAGAGTAATAAGGATAACGATTGTAGAGTATTTAATCTGAATTCAAAATTTAACAAAATAACTGTGATAATTAAAAAGTATATAAATACAAATACTATCAAAGATCTCGAATTTGAGTCTTGAGAACAAAAAGAATCTTAATAGGTAACACTTCTCTCTATAATGGTCTTAATTATTACGCGGCACGAATTTAAATAAGTCAACCTATGAAATTCAAAAAATAGAAAGCAAAAACAAAAGATAAGCAAACTCACATCAATTTGTATACATGATGGATATGTTTTGACTGAAGTACTTATTAAAGTTACATGATGTTTCTCTGCATAGGTACAAAAGTATACATCTATAACCACCTGCACATAATAAACTCTTCTTTTCTAATTTGCTCCCTTTTATATTTTCCCCATTCACCAAGGGTAAGGCCAAGGAGAGCAAGTAAAAGCAATAGTAATAGTAATAGTAATAACTATAAAAAAGAAAAAAATAAATTTATCAGCTATACTAGACACTTTTAATTTCCTAAATAAATAGCTCTCTCTGAGGCTGGCTAATTTTACTATAACTAGATAATAAAACTCAGAATCTCTGAAGTTGTTCTCTTGATTAATCCTGCAAATGCAAAATAGGAGGACTTTAACTGCTTCAAGAAGTGAGGAAACACAGAAGATTGAGAAAGACAATTTAGTTTGGAGAAGTACCTCGGACAATTTACTCGATGATGAATCAGATTTAGCTTCCGATAATTCTTCATATTAACGTGTACATACCCATTACCATAATTAGAATATATTTCATATATTATGTAATATTTAGTGATGTATAATTATGGTAGATATATGATCCTTATTGTATTAGGGTTTCACATTGTACACTATATATATTTGTATTAATGAGAAAGACTTCCAAGGGAGATTAATCAATTCTACATGGTATCAAATTCTTTGTTCACCGATGTTAGACCCCCAAATTATATTATCCACACTCCAGTTAACAAGGTCTGGGCGTGCGGGGGAGTGTTAAAAGTCCACATCGGATCTGGAATGGGAACATGGACTCCTTATATGGACTTGGACAATCCTCACTCTACAAGCTAGCTTTTAGGGTTGAGTTAGGCCCAAGATCCATTCTTTACATGGTATCAGAAGCCAACAATCATTCCCAACCCAAAACCTAATTTCGGCCACCCATTCCCCTCTTTTCCGACTTTGAACCGACTATATACCTTTGATATACGCTGATATACAGCTACCCAACCCTCCAATTCTGCTAAACATCCCTGTATACCCCTGGTATACAACCCTCCATCCGTCCCTATCCCTCCAACAAGTCATATACCCCTTGTATACAACCTATACACACCGATATACACTATGTATACGACTGATATACCATCTTTGCCATTATATACTATCCATATACAACCTCCCTAAGCTGTTATACACCTTGTATACTGTTGTGTCTGCATCATATACACCTCGTATATGTCCCAAACCCCCTTATTATTTTCTCTCTCCTACTCGATCTCCAGCAGCCACCATGGTCGGAAACCACCACAGATATAGCTATGGACAGAGGTGCAACGCTGTCAGCAGTGGGCGAGCTGGGAACTAGATTTCCAGCTTGAGCCCAACTGCCCCTAGATAGAGCCCAGAAGCTGCGGCCCAAGTTCCAGCAACAGTGCAGCTCGACCAACTATTGGGCCAAGGCCATCCAGCCCACCAGCCTTATGCCCAGCAGTCTGGGTTCCCATCCGACGACCCACAGATGCCAGGCCCAATTTCTCGAGGACCAATTTCCTACTCCGGGCCTTCTCCAATCTAGTTGGTCCAGGCTTTCGGCACATTGACTCATCGGAAGCCCGATAATATGTGGTATATGGATATAGGCGTCACGTCTCACCTCACCAACAATTATGGTAATCTTCCTCAAATGCGTAATTTAAATACTCCGCAATATATTATGGTCGGAAACGGTCATAACATTGCAATTCAAGGGTTTGGCCACACACTAACCCTACCGCATCATCCCCATTTGTCCCTTAAAAACATCCTATATGCCCCGAACATTATCAAGAACCTAATCTCCATTAGAAAATTTGCCACCGATAATTCCGTTTTATTTAATTTTGACCCATTTAGGTTTTCTGTAACGGACCTCCGTACCGAAAAACTCCTTATGGAGTGCAATAGTGAGGGGAACCTCTACCATTTCCTATCCACGTGCGGTACCAGTGTCACATCTCCCACATCTTTAACTGCCCAAGTCTCCCCTCCCACCGCTTTCGCCATAATCTCTCCGTCAACCTGGCACAATAGACTCAGACACCCAGGAGCTCCTGTCTTTGATTTTCTCAGAAATAATAATTTAATTTGTTGTAATGATGGGAAACATGCCCAATAGTGTGTTTCTTGTCCTTTAGGCAAATATGTTCGCCTTCCATTTCAGTCTTCTTTAACTGTTACATTTTCTCCGTTTGATATTGTTCATGCAGATTTATGGACATCTCATGTTATTAGTTTACTGAGTCATACATTTATCTTGTGTTATTAGATGACTTTTCACACTTTATATGGATTTACCCTCTAAAATTCAAGTCTGAAGTTTTTACCAAATTTCTCGAGTTTCGCACATTTATCAAAATACAATTTGAAAAATCTATTAAATCATTCCAATATGATAACAGTCGTGAGTTTAATAATTCTGCGTTCCATAATTTTTGTACCAATAATGGCATGGTATTCCGTTTCTCCTGTCCCCACACCTCACCCCAAAACGGAAAAGCCGAACGAATCATCTGTACTGTCAATAATATGGTTCGTACCATTCTTTTCCATGCTTCTCCCCCCATTGTTTTGGGTCTATGCAGTCAAAATGGTAGAATACATCCTTAATATTTTACCTACCAGTACTCTTCAAAACAAAAAACCCCACCGAAATTCTCTACCGTCGGATCCCTTCCTATGATCACCTTAGAGTTTTTGGTTGCATGTGCTACCCAAATCTGGTCTCCATTGCACCTCATAAATTAGCACCTTGTACCACCCGTGTGTCTTCATAGGTTTTCCTCCTAATCATATGGGCTATCTGTGCTATGACTTGTCTACTCGCAAAACCCACATCTCTCGTCATGTCACGTTTAACGAGACAATCTTCCCATTTTTGAATATCCAAAAATTCCGAAACACGGACTACACTTTCCTTGACAAGTCTGACCTCTCTCCAGTCATCCTCCGTGAACTGTGTCAGTCCACCACCGTCAACCCATCTTCGCTACCTACTGCCACCACCACAGAACACAACTCTGCGTCTCTGCCACCCGCTTGCTCTCCGTCCCCATCACCGCCGATTGCCACTACCACTAGCAATTGGCCCAATATCTCAACACCATCTACGGTCACCATCCCCAACTATGTGTCTCCACCGCATCCCCAACACCCACCCGTAACCACACCAGCCACCGAAAACCCACATCGAACCACCATAGTACTACCACCGAACCAGAACACCGGTCCCTCCCCACTACTGACTCTATACCCCACATCGTCGACCTCCGCGAGTCACGATCTACCCAGATCGGCGACACCACACAACCCCACCACTGCCTCCAACCTCGACTAACCTAGATCGGCACAACCCACACCCACCACTGTAGACAGTCAACCGACCGATAACCTTCCCCATCACCAGATTCCAAACCCACCCAGTGTACCCGATCCGACACCCATCAAACATGCCCATCCAGCACCCTCGCAACATATGGAAACCCGTGCCCAACATAGAATATTCAAACCCAAAGTTCAATTTAACCTAGCTACACAAACTATATCCCCAATTCCCAAAAACCCAAAATTAGCCAAACTAGACTCAAATTGAATGCGGCCATGTGTGAGGAGTTTAATGCTTTAATGAAACAATACACTTGGGATTTGGTTCCTCGACCGGAGGGGGTAAATGTTGTTGACACCCAATTTTGTCCCTCTTTTTCAATTATTTGTTTACAATTTTGAATATTTCGACACCCCAAAATAATTTTGAGATGCATACATATATTCACATTTTCTTTACTATTATTTGCCTTTTAATATCATAAGCATAGTTTTACCATAATATTCTATGTTATTTTATTTTCGCAAAACAACGTCGCATCTTTTTATTTTTAAGCATTAAGCATTTCGCAAATATTATATTTTATTATTATCACATTGTTATATTTTATTTAAATAATTTACATTTTTTCTTCAAAGCATTTTAAACCCTTTTTATATTTTAACCCATTTTAGTTTCAAGTTGGGTAGTTAGCTTCCGACCTTAATTGCCCCATTCTGCTTTCTGCCTATACTTACGTAGATTGGTCTTGGTTTAAACCGTTCAAAGTGGAGCAGTCCGTCTCTTCTTCATGTGTTCTTTGGTTTGGTCTTAACAACATAATCCAACCATGTTTTCAAACTTGCAACTGAAGTGCTTCATGTATGTTTAAATATCTTTATTAACTTCGCATGTTTTCCCTGGTGTTCTAATGGATGATTTTAGTCTTAGCTATGATCTATTTGCAGAAGTGTAGAACTTTTCCTGAAATAGGATACATTCAGTAACTGTCACATATAATAAGATCCTTTAAAACTTTTGTTCCTGTCCTTGCCACTCTAGCCATGTGATTTCTTAGATGGTTGTAGTTGTTAACAGAGTGCTACTGTTAGTAGTATTGTTATTTTAAATATGTTACCACTTGTTGCTACTGTTTGGTTGATGTAAGGCTCAAAGTGTGTCACTTTAGGCAAATTAATTGCTGTGCAAACTTTAAGTGAATTGATACACTTGTATGAGCTACTTTGTTCCATTCTTTGGGCTGTTCCCTTTAAATAGGGTAGCTACACCTAAGGCCTCACTATTGCTGTTACTTTGATGTTAATTTACCACTGTTTTGAGGCAAAAGTGTTGGTTGTTTTGCTGCTGCTATTACTACGGTTTCCTGCCAACAATGGCTGCATTTGAGGGTTGTTGTTACTGTATTTGGAGGGTTGTCGTTGTTGCATTTTAAGGGCAGTTGTTGCTGCATTTTGATGGCTGCTTTGCTGCACTTTTAAGGCAGCCAACTACTGCATTTTTGGCAGAATGTTACTGCATTTAGGGTTAAAAAATATGCATTCATGAGACGAGTTGCTTGCTACAATATTGGATCGATTTACTACTGTTTCTCTGCTAAAAAACTGTTGCATTCAAGACAAACAATGGCTGCGCTTTAGTTCAATCTAATGATCCTACTGCTGCATTTTTACGTCCATTTCGGACTCAAATCCTCGGTGTTTTTAAGGCCAACTGCTGCTGCGATTCTGCACTTGGCCGTGGCACTTTGAGGAGTCTAATTGCCGCATCTTTGGGGCTGAAAAACGCCACACTTTTGAGATATATTTGGGACCATTTACTGCAAATTTAAATGAACAAGCGTTGCACTCGAAACCTTAAAAGTTGCTCCCACATCTGGAACATATACTTGATTATGGATTGCACCTATACCCCTCAGCACCAACCAGGTTGTTATCATATACGGATGCTGATTGGGCAGGCTGTTCGGACACGCGACGCTCCACCTCCGACTATTGTGTGTTCATAGGGGATAATCTCATTACTTGGTTTGCGATGCAGGCCACCCTATCCCGTTCGAGTGCAGAAGCAGAGTACAGAGGCGTTGCTAATGGTGTTGCTGAGATCTGTTGGCTTCGAAACTTTCTTTTGGAGCTACAATGTCCCTTGCGTAAGGCTTCTTTGATTTACTATGATAACATATCCGCCATATATTTATCTCATAATCCGGTTCAGCATCAACAAACCAAGCACATTGAGATGGATATACACTTTGTTCGTGAGAAAGTTGCTCTTGGTCATGTTAAGGTGTTACATGTGCCTTATTTATATCAGTATGCAGATATATTCACGAAAGGCCTACCTAGACAGCTCTTCCTCCACTTCAGATCCAGTATTAACGTCCGGCCTCTTCCCGCTCCAACTGAGGGGGTGTATTAACGTGTACATATCTATTACCATAATTAGAATATATTTCATATATTGTGTAATATTTAGTGATGTATAATTATAGTATATATATGATCCTTGTTGTATTAGAGTTACACATTATACACTATATATATTTGTATTAATGAGAAAGACTTTCAAGGGAGATTAATACAATTCTACACTTTAGATATCCGTGCCTCTGATTTCTCATTCGAATAACTGCAAAAATGAACTTCAAGCTTCAGGAAGATACCACTCCTTCTTGATGATGTTCTAGTGTATATATTATGACATGCAAAGACATTAAAGCGTTGCAAAGTCTCAAGAATGACAGTTTGAAGGAAAGATCTTATGTCAGGCGTTAGGACAGCTAACATAAAATGCAAAACCAATCATGGCTATTGAAAGGTTTACAACAGTTAAGGATGGTTTATTCGTAAGGTAAGGCAAAGAAGACGACAAAATAATCCGTAATTTCCCTAGACGAGTGTCTTAATCCATAGAAGAACTGAAAAGAAAAACAAACAACATCCATAGAATGGACGGGATGTCTTTGTTAGTTTGTCCTTAAAATTTCCTAAGGACATACAAACAATTTCCACATACTAATTTGTCGTCGGTTATATGAAAGCAATTGTAAAATTGAACTAGAAACTCACGTTGAGAGAATAGTAGCCCAAACCAGTTCAACACAATCCACCCAAAGAAGTCTTTGCTCGAGGAATAACACCATAAGTTATTAGGTGAGCAAATGGCCAAAGTTTCCACCCTGCCTGAAAGAATTAAGAACTGATTTAGTATTCTGAAAGAAATCATCTCTGCTAAACTAGAATTGAAGTAAGTACCAGAACAACAAGAGTTGTATCAAAAGACATTTATGATTAGTTAGTGAAAGAGTTGAACTCGATAAAGTTTCTATGTGTACCCACTCTACACCCCCTTGGAATAAACAAATACAAATGTATCTCTCCTTTTCAAATACGGTGTTGTTCCAGGCCAGCTTGTGGACAAATGTCAGTTTTTCATAATGTCCACAAATCAATAAATAAAAGCCAAGCAGAGTTCAGTAACAGTTCAAGGAGGACAATCACTTAAATCAAGTTCTTGTGCTATATATCGTTCGTGATCCCAACCTGGGAGTCACATCACTCCCTTTTGACTTTTTTAGAAGAGGCAATGCTTCAGATTTAGACTAGGGGCATAGAAATCGAAGGACACTACACACCAATGAACTGTTTAATCTTATAATCTGCATATAATACTTTTGAAGTAGTGCAAGGTATAAGAAAAGAACAGTTTCGATTCAACTAAAATGATATATCGATCCAAAATATCAAACTTACATGGCTTTCCACACTAATATAGGTAAAAGAAAAGACATGGAGCACTTTCTGTGCTCATGATGTCAAACTTCTTTCTTTTCTGAGTGGTAAAAGTTTATTTTTCTCATTTTGGTGGATTGGAGGATGGAAATAAAAGAAGCTATTTCAACATCCAGAATTAGGCCGCTGAACCATTATTTTTAAGGAGATGACAAAAGGGGTTGAACAGCAGCAACGCCAATGGCTTGGTCGCAGGCTTCATTTGCCAAATTAAAATTCTAAGAACATAAATAAAAACGGTATATAGGCCAATGTGAAATATTGCCACCTTGGACATATTGCTAGAAGCATGCAGGCCATCTTAGATCTCGAGTAGCATTGATAAGTATCATCATTCTTGAAATAATAAAAAAGGTAACAGTATATTGGCCTTGAAGATATGTTCAGCTTCATATCAAACAAAATTTTAACAGACCAAACAGTAAACTTGGACTAACTTCTGCTGAATCAGCATAAACCAAGTTACAATTCTTGAGCTAATATCCCTCAAGAATAGGAGGCAATAATAGAGCGAATCCGTCAGAGAGTACTCCACCACGAGTTGCCAAAGCACGCTCAGTCAATCGTCAATCTCCAGCCCAAAGCTGACCAGTACAACCACGCTGTAGTTCCCCTTATAGACATATTCAACTTCAGATCATTAAATATTGTAAGCACTTTAAGGTTGATCATTAAAAGAATTCCTTACTGTTAAGATGGGCCAAAACGTGGTTTTGAGTTCTCCGAAAATATTGGCTGCAGATTCGAGACGCAAGAAACCCAGGACCACAAAATAGATGCTATTCCAAATTGCTGCCCAAATGGTTTGGTCAAAAGCAACTTTGGCAGGAACCACCCACCAATCATTGGATGGAAAAGAGCCTGTAAGTTAGAGTTGAACCTTTTAGCTTTCATCAAATATGTCAAATTGATCAATCATGAAATATACACGAGCAACAAACATCACCTCACAAAATTGGTAATAGTAGTGGGAAAGGGAACCATGGAGTGAAAATCCAACAAGACCGGATCTAAACATCCGAGTTCGATCAAATTCAAGAAGAGGCTTCCCTTCATAGCACTGTAAATAAACAGGACAAAATAAAACAAATTAGACCAATTACAACAGCTCATAATATTGTGGAAGAGTTTAACTTCTATTAAACTGACGGTTATCAGATCACCTAAAAGATAACTACATGTAACTATTCAGACGATACTTACTTGAGCAATCCAATCTCCTAGAGAATAGACAATACCACTAATCGCCATTTTAGCTAACACAGGATTTGCTTTCAATGCTTCTTCATATGCAATCCAATTGTGCTCCGGGGCATATCTCAGAATCTCGTAAAGGGTCCATCCCTGAGTACACAATCAAGAAAATTAAATCCATACAAGGGGAAAACAAAAAAGCAGGCTGCAATATGTTGAATTATGTGATAATCTTATTTAAAAGATTAAGCGGTTAGAGAGGGTATACTTTTATCCACTTAATTATATCTTCAACACACCCTTGCGAGATTTTTTTGTGATAAAGGGGGCAGTAAGATTTGGACCTCAACCTTGGCCTTTTTTTTAACATGTTGAATTTTGTGACTATCTCATCTAAAAGATTAAACTACTAGAAAGTGTATACTTTTATTTACTTAATTATCACTTCATTAATGATTATCCAACTTAGTTCATTCCTTTTGTCATCATTTAACCCTGTGAAAATCCAATCCTATTGTTACCTTTATGATCATCCGGGACAGAGTTACACTACTATGTACCAGTTCAGCTGAGCCTAGTAGTAGTAGCTGCTTTTTCTTATACCGGAAATTCATTAAATATATATAAATATTTAATTGCGAATTCAATAACTAAAACGAGCTATGGGTTCAATGAAAGATTCAGAATTCATAAACTTCAAATCTTGACTCTGACTCTGTGATCACCAGGGGCGGAGCTACCGTACTATGTACCCGTTCGGACAAGGCCAACAGCTTTTGCTTAAACAGGAAATCCAAAATCCATTAAATATGTATAAATATTTAATTCGAATCCAGTAACTAAAAAGCAAAAAAAAGAAAAGACTTACATGCCAATACTCATGATCTATGGTGAGCAGCCTTGTGATGGCAAGTGTACCAGCACCAAGTACAATTGCAGCATTAAAGAACCTATCTTTATCCAACAAAATGGACAATGAACAGTTGAAAATTTACTGAGGTGGGATTGAGTTTATCCCGTCTTTAATGACTTAAACACGTGGGCCCTGTATGTCGGAAACATTGTTTCTTCGCACATGCCTAATCTACTAAGTGAGTAGATGATGTTAGTGCCAAGTATCGTCAAATTTCGTTAAGAAATGAAAGAGATATTGGTACACAAAGTAAGGTATTTGAGACATGAAAAAATGGAGTGTTTTTGGCAAAAAATGACAAAGCTCCCTCATTGGTAGAAGATGGAAGGATTGTGCAATATATAAACTCTTAAGTTTGGGGAAGAGTTTGGGACCTCAAGGGTAATCCATGTGTTTAGAAGAGGGAGGACCTAGGTGAGCTTGGATTCGGGGCTAAGCCCCACAAGGCGCCGCCGTTGCCTGAGTCGGGTTCTCGGACTGTCTTTCGGAATTTTCTTTTGTCCCTGAAAATTTTGGAAGACTTTAGAAACGTTGCAACGACCCTCCTCTTCAACTATAAATTGAATACTAACATTCAGTTTACAAAATAGAACAAAAACTCTTATGTTTTCGAAATAAAGACAACACAGAAACATAGACTCTTCTGTTTTTGTTCGAAATACACAGAAACGTCGCAAATCCTCTCCAAATCAGCAGTCTGTTCTTATTTATTTTCTTCGCTAGAATCAACTTTATTTGCTTTGTATAGTTGATTGGTTGTAGTTTTATCTTGCGAGACTATTATCTCGACTCAGCCATTATTTCTATTTCATCTTTCTGCAACACTATTACCAACATAAACTATTCTTATTTTCCTCAAATTCAGTTCCATTTGAGTCTTTCTTTTCATTTTCTTGACTTGTCTCTGCTTCCCTATCTTCTGTGACAGCATTTATTGGACCAACAAGACTAATTCTTGATGGGGTTTATTGGTGAATTTTGTATAGTTAAGGGTGGAGAAAAGTTGATTGAGAAAGTTTGGGTTTTTCGTGGTTCTTGAAAGGATTTTGAGGGAGAAGAGAGGATATTCGTAGTAGCAAAATTGCGGATAGCTGACATGATTGGTTTGTTATTTTGCAGAAGAGAAAGAAGTTGAAGGGGGAAAAGAAATAATTTAATGTTTGTACTTTGTAGATAGTTTGGTGGGTGGCGTGGGGGTGGGGTTTACTCCTAAAAAAAGTGTCAAAACATTTTGGTAAACAGAACAAAATAAAACAAATTAACCAATAAAAAAAGCTCACAAAATTTCAAAGAATCTAACTCGTATACATTATACTATCAGATTACATAAAAAAATAACTATTAAAATGGTACTTACTTGAGCGATCCAACTCCTAGAGAGTAGACAATACCACTAATGGTCATTTTAGCTAACACAGGATTTGCTTTCAGCTCTTCTTCATGTGCAATCCGGTTGTGCTCCGGGGCATACCTTAGTATCTCGTAAAGGGTCCATCCCTAAGTATACAATCAAGAAAATTAGAGCCATACAAATGGGAAAAAAGCAGGCTGCAATATGTTGAATATGTAATCATTTCATCTAAAAGAACTTTGTTAGAAATTTATTCACTTTATTTATTTAAAGTGTTCCCTCACGTGCAGACCTGATTCTTTTTCACGGTCCAAACACACGAAAATTCTTTTAGTTAAAGAACGACGGTAAGATTCAGATCTCAACCTGGTTGTTTTACCATGCTGAATTTTGTGACTATTTTTCTAAAGGCTTAAACATCACTATGTACTTTTATTTTCTTAATTATCACTTCAATAGTGACTACCATAACTTAGTTCATCCCTTTGTCATCATTTAGACCTGGAAAAAGTCCAATCCTACTGTGTATGATCACCAAGGGCGGAGCTACAATACTATGTATGGTTTCAGACAAATCTAGTAACTTTTGCTTATACAGAAAATCTATTAAATATGTATAGATATTTAATTGTCAATCCAATAACTAAAACGACCTATGAATTTGATAACAAATTTAGAATTTATAAACTTAAAATCCCGGTTCCGCCTCTATCATCACAAAGGCTCAATTGAATAACTAAAAAGAACTTTTTCCCCTTGATATGAATTATCCAAAAGCAAAAAAGATAATAAAAAAACTTAAATGCTAATACTCATGATCTATGGTGAGTAACTTTGTGATGGTAAGTGTACCAGCAACAAGTACAATTGAAGCATTAAAGAACCTATCTTTATCCAACATAATGGACAATAAACTATTAACGTATATTATAAAATGTACTCCATATATGTTATAATATTTAGTGATGTATAATTATGATAGATATATGATCCTTAATGTATTAGGATTCCACATTGTACACACTATATATAGTTGTATTAATGAAAAAGACTCTCCAAGGGAGATTAATACAATCTTACATGGTATCAGAAGCCTAAACCCTCTTCTATTTTTCTCTCCAGACGATAGCCGCCCCTTTTTTTTTCTTTTCTCGGACTTTGTTTCGACCAGTGGCAGCCTGTCTGCTTAAACTCTCTGCAAATTGTCTGTTCCCTTTTTAATTTTTTTCTCTTTCCAGAAAGTCCTTTTTCCCAACAAAAAAAAAACACACACACAAAGTGCTTGTTTTCTTTTTTCGACTAATTTGGTCAGAATAACAAAACTGCTCTCTGTTTTTTTTCTTCCTTTTCCGAAGAATTTTTTTTTGTCCGAAAGCCATGCCGTCCACCCCATATAATTCGATGGGCTCCACTGATACATCCCACTTTCCTGCTGCCCAGTAGCAGCCCAGCAGTCTGGGAGCACTTCCAACGGGCCAATACCATCAGGCCCAATTTCTTGGACTACAATCCACTCCGGGACTTCCCCAATCAAATTTGGACTAGACTTTCGGCACTTTGAATCCTCGACAGCCCGATAATGCTTGGTATATGAATACAGGCACCACGTCTCACCTCACCAACAATTCTGGTAATCTTTCTCAACTGCAAAATTTGAATACTCCGTAATCTTTCTCAACCGGAAAACATTTTACGAGATGCAATAGTAAGGGGGACCTCTATCCTTTCCTCTCAGTGTCCACTGTCAGTATCACCCCTCTCACATCTCTAACTGCATTTATCTCTTCTCCCACCGCTTTAACAACAATCTCTCCGTCAACATGACACAATAGATTTGGACATCCATGAGCCCCTATTTTTAATTTTCTTAGAAACAATAATTTAATTCTTTGTAATAATGGAAAATTTGCCCAACAATGTCTTTCTTGTCCTTTAGACAAACATGTTCATCTTCCGTTTCAGTCTTCTTCAAGTAGTACGTATTCTCCCTTTGACATTGTTCATGCAGATTTATGGACATCTCTCTTTACTAGCTCACTGGGTCATAAATTTTATCTCGTCTTATTATATGACTATTCTAACTTTTTCTGGGTCTATCCGGTTAAATTCAAGTCTAAAGTGTTTGCCAAGTTTCTTGCATTCAGTGTCTATGTCAAAACACAATTCGAAAAAGACATAAAATCGCTTCAATGTGATAACAGTCGTGAGTTCAATAATTCCGCATTTCATAATTTTTGCTCTACTAATGACATGGTTTTCCGGTTCTCGTGTCCCTACACCTCCTTCCAAAATGGCAAGGCTGAACGAATCATTTGCACTATCAATAACATGGTTCGTACGATCCTATTTCATGCCTTCCTCCCCTCTCCCTTTTGGGTCTATGTTGTGAAAATGGCCGAATATATTCTAAATATTTTGCCCACCCAGACTCTCCAAAATAGAACACTCACCAAAATTTTATTCCGCCAACTCCCCGCTTATGATCACCTACGAATTTTTGGTTTCCTGTGTTACCCAAATCTTATGTCCACGGTCCCATACAAACTTGCACCCCGCACCACCCCTTGTGTCTTCTTAGGTTTCTCACCCAATCATAGGGGGGTATTTGTGTTATGATCTGTCTTCTCGTAAGATTATCGTGTCTCGTCATGTCACATTTAATGAAGCAATCTTCCGATTTGCCAACTTCCAAAAATTCAGGACTACCGATTACACATTCCTCGAGGAGTTCGAACCCTCCCTACCGTCTGCCACCTACTCAGTCATCCAGTCATTGTACCATCGCTGTCACCTACATCAGTTACGACCACTACCACTGCCGCATCTCCGCCACCTCAACCTGCCACTGCCATCACCAGCAGTCTGGCAGCCAACCACCCTGTTAGTCTCAGATCGTCGGCCGACCATCAGATTCGACCGACCCACCGACACACCCAACCAACACTCCAGGCGTCACCTCCACCTGCTGCAACAGTAACCACCCTCGGAACCCAACCTATCACCACAATAGTGCCCAAACCCATAACCTATCACTAAACCAGTGACCACACCCAGACAACACCACCGCGACCCTTCCCCACCTCACCCACACCATCGCCGAAATCAACATTAATTCTCCAAATTTTACCAGTTCCAACCATATCACCAACCTTAGCCAACCCTTCTCAATCACTCGAGAGCCCTAGCCACATCTCTCAGCCCGTCGTCATGCCTCTCCACCCACTGCCGCCAGTCCACTATCCACAAACTCAGAACTGGCAGCACGACCCAAACCCGACACCCACCCGAACCTGCACCAACACACAGACCAGACACCCAACCAAAATACCCAACCTAACCCCGCCCTACACACTGTATGGAAACTCATGCCCAACACGGAATTTTCAAACCTAAAGTCCAATTTAACCTATCCATACAAACCATATCCCAATTCCCAAGAATCCTAAATTAGCCAAACTTGACCCTAATTGGAATACGACTATGCGTGAGAAATTTATTGCTTTAACGAAACAACACACTTGGGACTTGGTTCTTAGACCGGATGGGGTGAATGTGATCTAATGCATGTGGCTTTTTCATCACAAATACAGAGACAGTGGTGGCCTAGATAGATATAAGGCGAGACTAGTGGCTAATGACACTAATAAGCGGAAGAGTATTGATTGTGGTGAGACATTCAGTTCGATTGTTAAACCGGCTACCATTCGCACAGTTCTAAGTATCGCTATGGGTAAGCACTGGTCGATTTATCAGCTTGATGTGAAGAATGCATTTATACATGGGGACTTGAAAGAATCTGTTTACATGCACTAGATGCTAGGTTTTGTCCATCCGTAAGCCCCTGATTATGTATGTCATCTCCGTAAATCACTTTATGGTTTGAAACAGTCCCCTAGAGCGTGGTATGAACGCTTTGCTCAATACATTATGCATATTGAGTTCGTATGCAGCAAGTGTGGTAATTCTCTATTTATTTTTCATCGATGTAGCAACATTGCTTACTTATTGTTATATGTGGATGACATTGTGATTACTGCCTCCTCTGATTTGTTGAAAAATGAGATCATTGCATTCCTTAAAACCGAATTTGCTATGACTGACTTGGGGAAGTTGAATTATTTTTGGGGATATCCGTGACTCGATCTGCAGATACTATGTTTTTGTGTCAGCATAAGTATGCAGATGAGATAGTGTACATGGCTAAAATGACGAACTGCAAGGTCATGTCCACTCCGGTTGACTCTAAATCAAAGCTAAGTGTTGCTGATGGTGATCCAGTCTCCGATCCCAATATTAACAGGAGTCTTGCAGATGCACTACATTATCTTACTTTCACCATGCCTGATATTGCTTATGTCGTTCAGCATGTGTGCTATTCGGGCCTCATTTTACTGCCCTAAAGTGTATCATTCGATACATTAAGGGAACACTTGATTATGGATTGCATCTATACCCCTCAACACCGATCAAATTGCTATCATATACAGATGCTGATTGGGCAGGTTGTCCGGACATCCGACGCTCCACCTTTGGCTATTGTGTGTTGTTAGGGGATAATCTCATCTCCTTGTCTGCCAAGAGGCAAGCCACATTGTCCCGTTTGAGCACCGAAGCAGAGTATAAAGGCGTTATAAATGTTGTTGCTGAGATCTGTTGGCTCCGAGACCTTCTTTTGGAGCTTCAATGTCCCTTGCGTAAGGCGTCTTTGGTTTACTGTGATAACATATCCGCCATATATTTATCTCATAATCCGGTTCAGCATCAGCGAACCAAGCATATTGAGATGAATATCCACTTTGTTCGTGAGAAGATTGCTCTCGGTCAAGTTAGGTGTTGCATGTGCCTTCTTCGTATCAGTATGCAAATATATTCATGAAAGGTCTTCCTAGACAACTATTCCTCGACTTTAGATCCAGTCTTAGCGTTCGGTCTCCTCCCGCTCCGACTAAGAGGGTGTATTAACGTATATTATAAAATGTATTCCATATATTTTGTAATATTTAGTGTTGTATAATTATGATAGATATATGATCCTTACTGTATTAGGATTCCACATTGTACACAATATATATATTTGTATTAATGAGAAAGACTCCCCAAGATTAATACAATCTTACATAGACTATTCTTAGTTTCCTCAAATTCAGTTCCATTTGATTCTTTCTTTTCATTTTCTTGACTTGTCTTTGCTTCCCTATCTTCTGCATGTGACAACATTTATTGGACAAACAAAACTAATTCTTGACGGGGGTTTTGGTGAATTTTGTGTAGTTAAGGGTGGAGAAAAGTTGATTGAGAAAGTTTGAGGTTTTCTTAGTTCTTGAAAGGATTTTGAGGGAGAAGAGAGGATATTAATAGCAAAATTGTTGAGAGCTGACATGATTGGTTGGTTATTTTGCAATAGATCAGAAAGAAGTTGAAGGGGGAAAATAAATAATTTAATGTTTGTACTTTGTAGGTAGTTTGGTCGGGGGGGGGGGGTAGAGGTGGGTTTACTCCTAAAAAAACCAGAAAAAGTGTCAAATATTTTGGTAAAGGAACATTTTATTTGTGTGGAAAATAAAAAAGATATGCTAGGGGGTTATTTTGCTGGTAATTACTTATTTGCTTTTGATGTTCACACCAAATTAAATAATTTAATTTTACTAAGTTAAATTATTTAATATATATATATATATATATATATATACTCGTTCTTGACTTTTAATAACTTTTCCGTCACTAAAAGGCTTGGTGAGATAGTTAGGAATTCTCTCATCCTTAATAAGAGGACTTAAGTTCAAGTACTAAGAACAAAAAACTCTTTATTAAAAAGATCTTACAATCATAATGAATATATCTATGCAAACTCGAAATAGTTGAGTCATTAAGATTCAGTTACCAAATAATTAAATTAGGAAAAAAATAATTTTCTAACTTCTTATATTATCTCTTTTCAAAGTAAATTCTTATGGATGCTCTAAAAAATTATGAGCTAAAAAAGCCAGCATCGTAATTCAATTATTAAATGACTTGACAAATATAAAACCAAATTTAAGGATAATTTGGTACCTATTTAGTGACGGCGCAGTTATAATTTTTTTTAAAACATTTGAAATTATTAAAATTAATATTTAAGTTTATTTAGGATCCAATTCATCATAATTAGTGCATATAAAAGGTAATTTTAGAATATTAGTCTCTGCCCTCCTTTTTGGACAATTTTTTGGAGCTTGTTATTGGCTCAATTATTTAATTTTAATAGAATTGTATATTCTTAGAATAAATTATGTGAGGCGTGCATGCAGGATGGAAGATTGAGCTTGATGTAAATGACTAAAATATCATCTGCTTTATGTGATTGGAGGAGGGATTTTCTTTATTCTCTGATGGCCGGGTTCCACAAAAGGATAATTATGTCGAAAGATAATGCTATGATGAAACAATGACCAACAATCGTGATAGAAGCGGAAGAGAACACTAGAAGAGAACTGTGAGAGAGTTTGGGGAAAATATCTCCATTCAACTGAACTGAAATGAAATATTTGTACATCACCTATATTTATACTATTCTAACCACCTATGACTACTTCTGAACCTTCAATAACTAACTCTAACAAACTTTAAATTACTTTACTAAGCACACAACTGTGGCACAGCCATGCAGTACAATTGCCTATCTTTTAACACTCCCCTCAAGTTGAGGATTGAAAAACATCAAACAACCTCATATTGCTTAGTAGGTAATTGTGTTGTTGTCCTCCTAATGCCTTGGTCAATATGACTGCTTCTAATTCAGTACCAGCAACATGATCTGCATGTATGATTTCATTTTTGATTTTTTCACTCAAAAAAATAGCAATTTATTTCTATATATTTTGTTTTCTCATGAAATATTGAATTTGCTGCTATCTGTAGAGATGCTTTATTGTCACAAAATAAGTTCACTGGCAGCTTCACCTTCAAGCTCATTTCATCCAACAATCCCACAAGCCAAATTATTTTAGACAGAGCTGATGTCATACTCCTACACTCTGCTTCAACAGTGTTTTTTGAAATTGTTTCCTGCTTTTTGATTTCCATGATACCAAGAACTTTCCTAACCTTATACAGTATCCTGTCACTGACTTTCTAGTCACTTCACATGAGGCCTAGTCTGAATCGCAAAAAACTGTGATTGTATCATCCTTTTCACTGCTTAACAAGAGTCCCAAGCCAAGCTTGCCTTTAAAATACCTGATCACATGAATAGCAACATCTAGGTGAGATTGTGTTGGTGCATGCATAAACTGATGTCTGCACTGCAAATGATATATTTGGCCTTATCATGGCCAAATAGAGCAGTTTTCCAACTAATTTTTGATAAACACTTATGTCTTTCAATAATGGATCAGGTTGTATCAAAACTCTTGTCATCTTGATGTTTCCTCTCATTTTCCTTAGCCAAATATTCATCATACTCAATTGTAGTCAATTTCAAGTGCTTCTCCAAAGGTGTCAATGCAGGTTTTGCTCCTGCTAGACCCCACTCTGATATTAATTCCAAAGTTTAATTTCTTTGTGTCATGAGTATTCCTTATTTTGATCTCATAAACTCAATTCCTAAAAAGTAACTTAGTTCTTGATCTTGAAATTTTCATGTAGGCTTGATTGTGCTGATTTAATAAGTTTTACATCATTCCCAGTGATTAGGAGGTCATCAATATATATAAGTATCATGACAATGTTATTTACTTGCTTCTTAGTGAAGAGAGAGTAGTCATGCTTGTTTTGAGTAAAATCAGACTGAATCAATGCAGTAGTGAGTTTAATGTTCTATTGCATAGATGCTTGCTTAAGCCCATATAGAGACTTTTTAAATCTACAAACCTTAATCTTAGATGTTTGCTTGTTTGAGGAAGTGTTGGTAGTACTAAACTCCCTCTTACTGCCAAAGCCTTGAGGCAGTACCATGTAAACTTCCTCATTTAGATCACCCTGAAGGAATGCATTAAAGACATTCATTTGGAAAACAGACCAAGCATTCATAGCCGCCAAAGAAAGAGCACACCTAACAGTAACCATCTTAGCTACAGGTGAAAAATTGTCATAATAATCTCTCTTCTTTATGAGTAAAGTCCTTAGCAACTAACCTAGCTTTAAACATCTCAACACTACCATCTGCATTATGTTTGATCTTGAATACCCACTCAATTTTCTGTTTCATAGCATGAATCCATTTATCATCTTAAATGGCTTCTGAGTAAGAACTTGGTTCAGTATGAAGTGAAAATTTGGATAGATAAGCTGAATAAGAAGGACTAAGCTTAGAATAGTCCAAGACAAGATTAATAGGATAGGATTGAATTCTTGAAACTGGTTCTCATCCAGTTGCTTTTGTTCCATTTCCTACATGTCTAGAGCAACCAAACCTCCCATATGGTTGACTGTCTATGTCCATCAGGAGGTGGTGGATGTGTCAGAGGGAGGTGTAGGTGTAGCATCATCTGAGGAATGTGGAAAGAAGGGATGAAATGTAAGTGTATGTGGTTGTTGATAACATGATGATGTCTCTCTGTCCTGTATTTCAGGTGATATAGGTGTATTTGGTGCTGTAAGCATAAAAGTTCTTCATGTGATAGGAAAGGATATACAGGAAATGTGGTGTTCAAACAAGTAGAGATTTGTTTGAAAGGAAATATATGTTCTTTGAAATGCACATCTCTGCTCACAAAAAAAGTTTGAATAGTCAAATTATAGAGTCTATAACCTTTTTAAATAGTTGAGTATCCTATGAACACAGATGGGATGGCCCTAAGTGAAAATTTATCAGAAGGGTTAGGATTAGTGGCATAACATAAACAACCTAGAGTTTTCATGTGAGTGAGAGGTGGTGGTTGTCCATGAAAATTTTCATATGGTGACAGATCTTTTAGAACAGATGATGAAAGCCTATTTATTATGTAAGTGGCAGTAAGTACATAATCAACCCAAAATCTAGTAGGTATGTGACCATGAAATCTCAAAGCTCTAACTACTTATAACAAGTGTCTGTGTTTTCTCTCTGCCACCCCATTTTGTTGTGGAGTATATACACAAGTCCTTTGATGAACAATACCAAAAGACTGAAACATGGATGAACATTCTGTGTTAACAAATTCAAGGCCATTATCAGACCTAACATTTTTAATTGAAGATAAGAAATGATTTTGGACAAGATGTATAAAGTTCTTTAAGTGAATCAAACAGTCACTTTTGAGTTTCAAAAGACATATCCAGGTCATTCTACTATAGTCATCCACGAGAGTAAGAAAGTATCTATAGCCATTGTAAGTATTGTGTTTAAATAGTCCCCATACATCCATATGCAACAATTGGAAATATTGTGTAGATACAGTCTTATGAGCCGGAAAAGAAAATCTAGACTATTTTTCTATAGGGCAAATAGGACAGTTACAGACTTGAGACTTATTTATACTATGCTTGATATTAGGAATTTGACTAAAAACTTGAACTGGAGCATGACCCAATCTTTTATGCCAAACAATATAGTTGATAATATTAGAAGTGGTAGTAAAACATGCTAATAATTATTGAGACTGTGCAGGTGTTGGTTGCTTCATAGATAAGATGTACATGCCATCTTTCTCCTTACGAATCCCCTTCGCATTGCCAGTGTAGATATCCTGGAAGAGAAAGAAATCAGAATAAAAGGAAACAAAATATTGCAAGTCTCTTGTTAGCTTAGAAACTTACAACATATTGTACTTAAAGTGTGGAATGAAGAAAACATCTTCAAGTACTTGACCTTTGTCCAGAAGACAAGTTCCTTTATGTGTGATGGTGGCTAGATCTCCATTAGATAAATGTACTTGATTTTGTTCGGAATTTGAAACCGAGGTACTAGATGATAATAGATCCATGGTAGAAACCATGCGATTTGAAGCTCATGTATCAACAATTCAAAAATTAGTCTCAAAACCAGCTAAAAATAGTTAATCTTACCTGTCATGTTAGCAATTCCCTCAGGATTTTCCTCATTTTCAATCTGGCTAAGCAACTTGTGCATGTGTGAATGCTTGTTTATTGAAATGATCAGCTGCAATCTTCTTTTGTCCAACCTCTTAATACAACTGATCATCCTCAAGGTTCAAAGCAGCATTGTTTGCAGCATAAGCATTTGACCTTTGCCTATAGTTGTTTCTCATTGCACCTCTAGAATCAGTGTTGACTCTCTCTTTATTCCTAGTGAATTTGAAGTCACTTGGATATTCTATCAACTTGAAGCAAGTCTCCTTGGTATGACCTTTCAGGTGGCAAAATTCACATTGTAGATCCATGTTTCTCCTTATTCTCACATTACCACTGTTACTATTATTATTTTTGTTTCTAGTAAAGTTTGTAACTGCCTGAGTTGAAGACTCACATTTTCTCACATTCATGACATTCCTAGATACCGCAAGGGCTGAGGATTCACTCTCTTCATGATGTTCTTTATACATAGGACCTTGTGTTACTATGTTTAGATGTGCTCTCTAACTCTCTTCATGTATAGTGAGAGAATATGCTTGGTTCACAGATGGTATAAGTGTCATTATCAAAATTTGACTCCTAGACTGGTTGTAATTTTCATTCAAGCCTCCTAGAAATTGCATCAGTTTCTGTTGTTCTAGATGTACTATGAAATATATATATTTTTCACATGAGCAAGTCGGTGGTGGAATTAAGGATTCATACTCCTCCCAAAGGTCACTTAATCTAGAGAAGTAGACTGAAACACTAGAAATACCTTGTGTTAGTGTTACAATTCCTCTGTGTACATGATAAACCTTGGTTGCATTGACTTTATCGAATCGTTCCTTAAGATCCATCCAAACTTAATGATCATTTGACGAGTACACAATTCAATTCACCAAATCCTTTGAGACTAAGCTCATGATCCAAGACAGAACCACCGCATTGCATCGCTCCCACTGACACACCATTTGTCCCTCATGTAGGGTTTTGTTGGGTTCAAAACACATAAGTAAGGCACAACAGAAGTTTAAAATTTTGTTCTTACTTACCCCAACAATTTCTTCTGATATGGTTATATGACAATCAAAACCTGTAACGTAAAATATGAACATTTACACGTTGTATTATCTGGAGTTTTTACTAAAGGGTGGACACGCGATTCCCTTTTCGACTGCAAGCACAATGCTACGGTGTATTCCTCTGTCAAGAAAGCCAGGAAATCTTGGCAGAGGTTTGAGAGAGTTTTATCATAGACTCTAAGTCTAGAATTGTTCTGAGAATTAGTATTCTTAGTATCTTAATAACTAGAGATTAGTATTGTATATATATAGTGATTTTTAGGTCACAAAACGGATTAAGGTTGGGCTCCAAGCCTGGCCCAAAACCGAGGTGCAATGAGCCAGTCTGACTGGGCACACTGCCGGGTCGGCGCCGCGGCGCCTTACGTCAAACGATGTTTCCCGTTTTTCGTTTAACATATATATATATTCAGCACATTAAATCAAAAATCCAATTTTGATTTAATTAAATGATTTTCATCTAATAGAAATTATACCATAGTTATTATCAATTTAAATATCTCGATTCCAAATCGAATATTTAATATTTTCTCAATACAACATTAGATCGAAAAGACAATCGACATAATGTGACCCTATAGACATTCATATATCGACACTAATCCAATTAAGGTCCATACAGAACTCATAGACTGCGTCGTACGACGAACTCAATATATGAAGTACGTTTACATGAATCCAACAAACATAACCTTTATGTGAGATGATAAATTCCTTTCATTCGCGACACACTCGATCAAGCTTAGGATTTGCCATGTGTCTATCCAAATGCTTGATCACTTTATCTCATCCATATTAGTCGACAACTAGACCATATTCTAAATATGTCTCTTGCATTGGCCAATGACTTGGCCGACCTAATATCACTGAGAAGTTGAGTGTTCTCTCGAATATCCAATCGAGGAATGAATCATATTCTTGGCTCAACTACCACCATAGTTTACATCATAATGCACCCAACACAAGTTGTATCTTATCCTATAAGGAGTTTAAGCTTAGGACATGGTCAAAGTACATTACTCTATAAACAAGGTGCGTATTGACCTCAAGTCAAATGACCTTTATCTCCCATACGTTGATAACACTTTAGACATGTACAACAAATAGTTTATCAACATGGTATACCAATACTTTCCAAAAGTATCCATGTGTCCATCAATAGTAACTATTACTAGTAGCATGTGAGACATACTACATTCTCTAAGAATGTGATGCAGACCACATGTCGACTTATAACATATAATCGATATCCCATTCTCGATGATCATTAGTCGAGGCAATTTTGAGAGTTACTCTCTATTATTAACATCTCACTCTATTAATGACAACGTAAGTTCAAGGGATGCACATTTTGAATAATTACAAATAATCAAATAATAATTCAATAATTGCAAATGCCATAAATATTAATTTTATTAATAATACGAATGTGTTCAAGTACATTTGTCCCTAATAATGATTGTTTCTAGGACATACATACTTTCACCTCATACATCTCCTTCTTGCAGGTTCCATCCACAAAGCCCAACTTGTTCTTTCCTAGCAAAGCAATTTTCATTAATTTGCTCCACAAGGTATAATTTTCCATGCCAATCAGCAAACATTGAGCTAGGTTAACTCCCCATATATCATATGATTGCAAATACAATGGATCGAATGAATCAAAGCTTACCTAAAATTGTTTGCTTGAGTGGATCCAGTAGCTACAGAATCAATTTCAATATTGTTCATCATTGCGATTAATATATAATCTCAGAGAAACAAAAAATATGAATTAGAAGAGTGTTTGAGAAATCGATACTAGAAAATGAGATTAACAATCGATTGAAGAATCACAATGATATCTTGATTGCGGAAGAGTATCGCTATGTTCATGGATCTGATACCATGATCAAACAGTAACCAACAATCGTGATAGAAACGGAAGAGAAGACTAGAAGAGAACTGTGAGAGAGTTGCAGAAAATATCTCCATTAAACTTAACTGAAATGAAATATCTGTACATCACCTATATTTATACTACTCTAACCGCCTATGACTACTTCTGAACCTCCGATAACAAACTCCTAACTAACTCTAACAAATTTAAATTACTTTACTAAGCACACAACTGTGGTACAACTATGCAGTACAATTTCCTATCTTTCAACGTGCTATAAGAATAAAATCGTTACAATAACTTACAAATCTTCCACTCAACGAATAATTAATTTCCGGAGGAGTCCGAATACAGAGACACGTTCTGTTGTAGCGGGGAGTCTACGGAGTAGTAGTAGCAGTGTGTTCTTTACAAGCCACAAGGAATTTTTACGACTTATACAGAGACACGTTCTGTTGTAGCGGGGAGTCTACGGAGTAGTAGTAGCAGTGTGTACTGTTGTAGCGGGGAGTCTCGTGTCATATACAGATGCTGATTAGGGTGGATTTCCCGATACCAGACGGTCGACATCTGGTTATTGTATATTTCTTGGTGATAACTTGGTTTCTTGGTCGGCAAAATGTCAGGCTACATTATCGTGATCCAGTGCGGAGCTCGAGTATCGAGGGGTAGCTAATGTGGTGTCTGAATCATGTTAGTTGTGTAATATACTATTAGAGCTTTACGTTCCTATTCAAAAAGCTACTTTGTTCTACTTTGATAATGTTAGTGTAGTCTATCTCTCTGGGAATCCGGTCCAACATCAACGCACTAAACATATCGATATGGATATTCACTTTGTTCGCGAAAAGGTAGCTTGTGGACAAGTACGTGTCTTGCATGTCCCTTCAAGGTACCAAATTGCTGACATATTTACTAGGGGTCTTCCCTTGGTTCTGTTTGAAGATTTTAGGGACAATCTCAATGCACGACAACCACCCGCTATGATTGCGGGGGTGTGATAGAAGTCGTGATATACCTGAACCAAACGTGTATATCACCAAACTAAGTTTTGTAAATAACTTACCATAGTTGTAGAATTCTTGTACAAGTGTAATTATGGTATTAGAATTATAGTAGGAAAAGGTATATTTAATTTTTAAAATTAATTATGTATATCATGTATATATAGACATTTTCATTAATGAAAATAATCAGGGATTATTCTCTTTCATCAGTGACAAGACTTTAAAGATGGACCTATCAAGGATAAATTCTGAATCTGTCTCTAAGTGTATAGAAATTAAACTCTTTCTATGTTTACTCTTTTTTTTTGTTATATTGGCAATGAAATAGTCTAAAATATTTTAAAAAAACGAGAGGACAAATAATTACTTGCTAGAGATGTTTCTTTCATGATAGATCCACCCAAGGGAGACCAAGTACTAGTTTCAGATTTCTCTTAGTGATGTCTTTTTCTACTTCGATTTATATAACAATGAATAAAAACACGTTTAAATAGAGCGACACGAACAATGTTGATGTTAGAATATTATGTTAATAATATTATGCTTTTGTATTAATGTAGTATCATATTATATATGGTAGGTAGTAAAATGTTAATTAGGAATATTATATAAATTAGGTAGAAGATTATTAGGAACTGATTAGGAAGATTAGACATGATTGACTCTTCCTAATTGATGTATATTGTGTATATATTGAACCTTTCAAAGATGAATAAAGTGAGGAAAATATTCTACTTACCCTAGAATTCGTACATGGTATCAAGAGCTTAAGGAAATATCCAAAATTAGTTAAATTTCTTCTAATTTTTTGGTCATCTTCCTCCCTAGAAAACCCTAGTGGCCAAAAAATTCATTTTTTCACTCCATTATTGATTATCCTTCATCACAACCAGTTATGTCTAAATCCAAATCATCTTTTCACCCTGCCCTTGCTGTCTCAAATCAAAACACATGTTTCCATCAAACTAGAAATGGAAACTGTTCATTATGCGACTTGGGCAGAATTATTCAAAATATGTTGTCGTGCTCACAAAGTTCTTCATCATATAATTCCTCCAAAAGACG
This sequence comes from Anisodus tanguticus, assembly GCA_034509755.1. Taxonomy (NCBI): domain Eukaryota; kingdom Viridiplantae; phylum Streptophyta; class Magnoliopsida; order Solanales; family Solanaceae; genus Anisodus; species Anisodus tanguticus. The sequence goes on from CM067557.1 coordinate 13,724,336, forward strand.
GTAAAGGGAAAGACATAATAAACGATGCAGACAAGGAATTGTGGGATACACTTGATGCCACAGTCCTTGGTTGGATTTATGCAACAATCTCCAGACTTGTTGCATACGATAATGGAACCGGATTCCACAGCCATGGCGGCGTGGGAACGTTTGCGAGATATATTTCAAGATAACCAAAACTCTCGCGCTGTTTCATTGGAACAGGAATTCTCAACCATTGACATGGCGGATTTCCCTAATGTTTCTACATATTGTCAACGCCTCAAAGTGTTGGTCGATCAATTACGAAATGTTGGTTCACCGGTTACTAATAACCGGTTAGTCTTGCAATTGGTTGCCGGTCTTACTGACGCGTATAGCGGCGTGGAAACTCTAATTCGTCAAAGTAATCCTCTACCACAATTTTATCAAGCAAGGTCCATGCTTGTACTTGAAGAGTCGGGCTTGATGAAAAAGGCCTCAACTACTTCAAATTTCGCCATGCTTGCCACTCCTTCACATGATGGTAATTTTTTTGACCCTTCTCAACAAAATAAGGGACAAAAAGGACGTCATAACAATAAAAATAAGAGTGGAAATTGCGGATATAACAAAGGTGGAGGCCACCGAAATTCCGGTGGCGGCGGTAATGGCGGCAACACCAACTATGGTGGTGGACAATGGCAGCAGCACGACGGTAGGGGCGGCGGTCAGTGGCAGCATCCCGACTAGCAGTGGCCTTGGGCTGTACCACCCAACCCAGCCCCAGCCCCAGCCCCAGCCCCAGCAAGCAATTGGGCCAAGCAGCCCCCAAGGCCAACTGGCCAGCCTCAACAAATCAGTGGCCCAGTTCCAGTGAACTGGCAACAGCAACAATAGGCCCAGCAGGCCCATTTCGCTGAGTCTGTTGCCATATGCAAGATATGCGATGGGCCTCAGCCGACCCAGTGGCATGAGGCCCATTCAATAGGGGCCCGCCCCATGGAAATTGAATCCGCCATGCACACTCTTGGACTTAATCCACCGGATTCAAATTGGTATATGGACTCCGGAGCGACGTCACATATGATGTCCTCCCAAGGTAGTCTCCCGTCCTGTTTTAATTTGAGCAATGATAATGGAATAATTGTCGGAAATGGCCATTCAATTTCAGTAAAAGGTTATGGTTCTAGCAAATTGTTACCGCCAAACCCACCCTTAATTTTAAAGAATGTCCTTCATGCTCCCAAATTAATCAAAAACTTTGTTTCAGTTAGAAAGTTTACAATTGATAATTGGGTATTTGTCCGGTTTGACCCTTTTGGTTTTTCCGTGCATGATTTTCAGACGGGGAAGCATCTCATGAGATGTGATAGCAAGGGGAGCTCTATCCAATAAATCCGTCAACCCAACAATCCAAGTATCCTTCTGTTTTTGCTGCCTTGGCACCATCTTTATGGCAACAACGTTTGGGACATCTGGGAGAGGATGTTTTAACTTCTCTTAAACAAAATAATTTTATTTCTTGTACCCAGACACAGACTCTAAATAAGTGTCATTCTTGCACACTTGGTAAACATGTTAAGTTGTCTTTTATTTCCTCAACGTCATGCACTCTTTTGCCATTTGATATTTTACATTGTGATATTTGGACATCCCATGTTTTGAGTTCTTCTGGTCATAGATATTATTTGCTTATACTTGATGACTACTCTAATTATTTGTGGGCATTTCCTTTATCGAAAAAATCACATGTGTTTTCCATTTTTCTCACTTTTAGAGCATTCATCTGAACTCAATTTGAACGTGATATCAAAAATATACAATGTGATAATGGGGGGGAGTTTGACAATAAACAGTTTTGGGATTTTTTCAAAACTAATGGCCTTCAGTTTCGTTTGTCTTGTCCTCATACTTCATCACAAAATGGGAAGGTGGAACGTAAAATTAGAACCATTAACAATATTGTTAGAACATCTCTTTCTCATGCTTCACTTCCCCTTGTATTTTGACATCATGCACTCCAAATGGCAACTTATCTGTTGAATGTCCTTCCTCAGAAAAATCTATCATACCAAGCTCCCTTAAAAATGCTTTACTTAAGAGAGCCCATATATCATCACTTACGAGTGTTTGGTTGTCTTTGCTACCCCCTATTTCCATCCACCACAATCACAAAACTCCAAGCCTGGTTTACTCCATGTGTGTTCTTAGGATACCCTACTCATCATCGCGGTTACCAATGTTACGACATTTCTTCCAAAAGAATCTTTATAAGTCGTCATGTAATCTTTGATGAAACAATATTTCCATTTGCTAAGATACATGCCACCGGGACTCATAACTATGATTTTTTGGATGATGATAAACTTTCGTATCTAACACATTTTTTTCACAGCTCGGTACCTATTACTAGTGTTGAACACCGTACTTCAGGCCCATTGGGCCAGTCCACCACTACAGGCCCAATTTCAACTCCATCAATGCAGCCCACTGGACCCTCAGTTTCTCACTCTTCGGTCAGTGGCATCCACTCCACTAGCCCAACAAACCGTCCGGTCACCCGTAGTCAACATGGAATTGTCAAATCCAATACCAAATATAGCCTTTACACCCAAGTCTCGAAATCACCTTTGCCTCGTAATCCAGTGTCTGTTCTAAAAGACCCGAATTGGAAAATGGTCATAGATAATGAATAACATGCTCTAATTACAAATAGGACATGGGATTTAGTACCTCGTCCATCTAATGCTAATATAATTCGATCTATGTGGATTTTCATCCATAAAGAAATATCTAATGGAACTTTTGAGCGACATAAAGCTCATCTTGTATGTGATGGGAAGACACATCAGGTTGGTGTAGATTGCGGGGAAACATTTAGTCCAATGGTCAAACCTGCAACTATCAAAACAGTTCTCAACCTGTCTCTCTCGAAAGGATGGTCACTTCATCAATTGGATGTCAAAAATGTCTTCCTCCACGAACACCTTAATGAGACTGTTTACATGCACCAACCGTTGGGATACAGGGATCCTAAATATCCCAACCATGTGTGTTTGCTCAACAAATCATTATATGGCCTCAAGTAGGCCCCAGGGCTTGGTATAAGCGGTTTGCAGATTTTGTGTCACGCATGGGGTTTTCGCACAGCTGTTCAGATAATTCCATGTTTATCTATCATCAGGGTAATCATACTGCTTATCTTCTTCTATATGTGGATGATATTATTCTAACAGCATATTCAGACTCTATTCGCAAGAATATCATGTCACGGCTTAGTTTTGAATTCACTATGAAAGATCTTGGCCCACTCCACTATTTTCTAGGGATTGTTGTGACCCGACATACATGTGGATTATTTCTCTTCCAGAAGAAGTATGCATCAGAAATCATGAAACGAGCTGGGATGTCTTTTTGCAAACCTTCGGCAACTCCGGTCGACACAAAGTCAAAATTGAGTGCCATTTCTAGCAAACCTTTTGTTGATCCAACGTTATACCGCAGCCTAGCAGGAGCGTTACGGTATCTCACATTCACCAGGCCAGATATTACTTATGCAGTACAAGAAGTGTGTCTATTCATGCATAATGTAATGGAGGAACATATGCATGCTCTGAAACGCATTGTGCGATATATTCAGGGCACTCTGGAGTATGGATTACATCTATACCCGTCCTCTGTTTCCAAACTTGTTACTTACACTGATGCAGATTGGGCAAGATGTCCGGATACAAGACGATCCACCTCCGGATATTGCGTCTTCCTTGGTGACAATTTAATCTCATGGTCCTCAAAAAGGAAGGCCACAGTATCACGCTCAAGTGCTGAAGTAGAATATCGTGTTGTGGCCAATGTTGTATCTAACTCATGTTGGATTCGGAACCTGTTACTTGAACTTCATTGCCTTATTCCGACTGCAACAATAGTATACTGTGATAATATTAGTGCAATCTACCTCTCATGGAATCCCATCCACCATAAACGCACTAAACATATTGAGTTAGATATTCACTTTGTACGTGAGAAGGTGGCTCGTGGACAAGTTCGGGTGCTGCATGTCCCAACGCGACATCAAATTGCAGATGTCTTCACAAAAGGACTTCCGCTGATATTATTTGAAGATTTTAGGGACAGTCTCAGCATTCACCGCCCTCCAGCTTCGATTGCGGGGGAGTGTTAGAATATTATGTTAATAATATTATGATTTTGTATTAATGTAGTATCATATTATATATGGTAGGTAGTAAAATGTTAATTAGGAATATTATGTAAATTAGGTAGAAGATTATTAGGAATTGATTAGGAAGATTAGGCATGATTGACTCTTCCTAATTGATGTATATTGTGTATATATTGAACCTTTGAAAAATGAATAAAGTGAGGAAAATATTCTACTTACCCTAGAATTCTTACAGTTGATTCATATAGCCTATTCAGTTTGTTTGGAATTGAGAACTAATTGTTGCTATTGATGTCTTTAATGTTTTTTTTTTTGCTACATTTAGTCTTGGAACAATAGAGGGAAGACAGAAATTTGTGCCATTTACTCATTACAGCTCCCAAACAACTCTTCAAATTTTCAAGTTGGCAGCAACCTATAGATCAAGGTATAGTTTAAATCTTTTTTTTTTTTCAAAATTCCTCTATTTTTGTCGAATGACCCAGACAAGGATTCAGTGGGAGTATTTGGTGAAGGTTGGGTACTTAGAGTACGCCCTTCAGCCAGTGGGAGTGCTGTGAAAGATAATGCAGAAATTCAAGGCTCTCATACACAACCAATGGATGATGATACAATTGTTGTACATCATTCCATTTAGAAAATATATGAAAATGACATTCCTGAAAGCTCTCAAGGTGGTGGATTGTCCAGCACACAAAGACCTTCTCACAATCAAAATACAACAAACACTGATATACAGAATAATAAACTCCGTAGGACCACTAGGACTCATCGTCTACCTGAAAGACTTAATCTCCTTGTTGAAACACACAATGAGATATATATTCCTAATGACGATGAACCTACAACCTACAGCGAAGCTACGTTAGACATTGATTCGCAGAGATGGCAAGAAGCCATGAAATCTGAGATGGACTCGATGTACATCAATCATGTTTTGAACTTGGTTGATTTGCCAACAGGGGTTAGACCCATAGGATGAAAATGGGTCTTCAAGAATAAGATTGATGCATATGTCAAGGTACAGACTTATAAGGCAAGATTGGTGGCTAACGGTTATAATCAACGGCCTGGCATCGATTATGATGAAACATTTTCACCTGTTGCAAAAATTAAGTCTATTCGGATTTTGCTTGCAGTAGACGCATACTATGATTATGACATTTGGTAAATGGATGTTAAAACTAATTTCCTCAATGGTAAACTAATTAAGGAGGTGTATATGATACAACCTGAGGGTTTTACATCCAAAACTAAGCTCAAAGCAGTATGCAAGCTACAGAAGGCCATTTATGGACTTAAGCAAGCCTCAAGGAGTTGGAATATTTACTTTGACAAAGCAGTCAAATCGTTTGACTTTGTTAAGAAGCAAAGAAGATCCATATGTTTATAGTAAGCGCAATGAAGGGAGTATTGACTTCATTGTAATATATGTAGATGACATATTAATAATGGGAGACAATAAGACTCTCATGCAATCAGTCAAGGAATGGTTATCCAACACCTTCATGATGAAGGACTTGGTTGAAGCCTGCTACATTCTTGGAATTAGGATTTATAGAGATAGACCTAATAGATTATTGGGCTGTCACAGTCCATATACATAGACAAAGTTCTAAGACGATTCTCTATGGAAAACTCTAAGAAGGGAGGTTTTCCTATGGGTCAAGGCATCAAGTTATCAAAGAAAGATAGTCCTTCTACTGTTGCAGAACTTGAACGCCTGAAGAGAATCCTATATGCTTAAGCTATAAGATCAATCATGTATGCCATGACCTGTACGAGGCCAGATGTGGCCTATGCACTTAGTATGACTTGCAAATTCCAGCAGAATCCTGGGGAAGAACACTGAAAGTAGTTAAGAGTTTTCTTAAGTATCTTAGACGAACTAAAGAATATTTCTTAGTCAATGGTGGACAAGAGAAGCTAGTAGCTACTAGGTACACTAATGCTAGCTTCCAGACAGATCTTGATGACATAAAGTCTCAGTCTAGATATACCTTCATTTTCAATGGTGGGGCAGTGAGTTGGAAAAGTGCCAAACAAGTAACAACTGCTGATTCGACAACTGAAGCCGAGTACATTGTTGGATTGGAAGATGGTAAAGAAGTTGTTGCGATATCTGAGTTCGTGAAGGAACTAGGGGTTGTTCCAAGTTCCAATTGTACAATAACGATTTATTGTTACAATACTGGTGCGATTGCGCAAGCTAAGGAACCAAGATCAACAAACAGAAACAAGCATGTACCAAGGAAATAAAACATACTCAGGGAGATGGTGGAAACTGAAGAAATAAGACTAGACTATGTTCCCACAGATGATAATCTAGATGACCCATTTACTAAACCATTAAGCTTAGTTAAGCATAATGGTTATTTTGAAAACATGGGTATTAGATATATTAGAGATTGGCTCTAGACCAAGTGAGAGATTGGAAGTATGTATGTCCTAGAGACAATCATTATTAGGGACAAAACGTACTTGAACACATTCGTATTATTAATAAGATTAATATATTTTATGGCATTTGTAATTATTGAATTATTATTTAATTGTTTATAATTATTCATTAATGTGCATCCCTTGAGCTTACGTTGTCATTAATAGAGTGACATATTGATTATAGAGCGTAACTCACAAAATAGCCTCGACTAATGATCATCGATAATGGGATATCGATGATATGTTATAAGTCGACATGTGGTCTGCATCACATTATTGGAGAATGTAGTATGTCTCACCTGCTACTAGTAATGGTTACTAGTGATGGACACATGGATACTTTTGGGAAGTATTGGTATGCCCTGCTGATAAACTATTTGTTATACATGTTTAGAGTGTTATCAGCATGTGGGAGATAAATGTCCTTTGAGTTGAGGTCAATACGCACCTTGTTTACAGAGTAATGTACTTTAACCCTGTCCTAAGCTTAAACTCCTTATAGGATAAGATACAACTTGTGCTGGGTGCATTATGATGTAAACTAGAGTGGTAGTTGGGCCAAGAATAGGATTCATTCCTCGATTAGATATTCGAGAGAGCACTCAGCTTCTCAGTAATATTAAGTCGACCAAGTCATTGGCCAATGCAAGAGACATATTTAGAATATGGTCTAGTTGTCGACTAATATAGATGAGATAAAGTGATCAAGCCATTTGGATAGACACATGACAAATCCTAAGCTTGATCGAGTGTGTCGCGAATGAAAGAAATTTATCTTCTCACATAAAGGTTATGTTTGCTGGATTCATGTAAACGTACTTCATATATTGAGTTCGTCGTATGACGCAGTCTAGGAGTTTCGTATGGACCTTAATTGGATTAGTGTCAATATATGAAGGCCTATAGGGTCACACTATATCGATTGTCTCTTCGATCTAATGGTGTATTGAGAAAGTATTAAATATTCAATTTGGAATCGAGATATTTAAATTGATAATAATGGGATAATTTCTATTAGATAGAAATTATTTAATTAAGTCAAAATTAGATTTTGGATTTAATTAAATGTGCTGAATATATATTAACGAAAACGAGGAGCGTTGTGGAGGTAAGGCACCGCGACGCCTACTAGGTTGAGCCGCGGCGCCGACCCGGCAGTGGGCCCAGTCAGACTGGCCCAATGCAACTCGGATTTTGGGACAGGCTTAGAGCCCAACCCTAATCTGATTTTGACCTAAATTTTACTATATATACAGCACTACCCTATTTATTACAATACTATTATTCTATTAAACAATTCTAGACTCAGAGTCTAGGATAAAACTCTCAAACCTCTGCCAAGATTTTCTGGCTTTCTTGACAGAGGAATACACCGTAGGAAGGTGCTTACAGTCGAAGGGGTAATTGCGTGTTCACCCTTTAGTAAAAGACTCCAGATTTTTGTAACCTGTAAGTGTTTTGTTCAAGTTTACTTTACAGGTTTGATTGTCATATAATCATACCAGAAGGAATTATTGGGGTAAGTAAAACAAATTTTAAACTTCCGTTGTGCTTTACTTATGTATTTTTTAACACAACAAAATCCTACACTATGTGTATAGTAGACTTAGACGAAGTTGAATGCCCTTGAAGCTTGGCTTTCGTTTCCTATTTAAAGTCATCCCAATGCTTGGAGTCCAAGACTGACTTGTAGGTCTAAGTTAGTCTATTGAACTTATAATTTGACTTTAGGGCCGATATTCCCTCCCCGATTTTCGTGGAGGTTGTTGAGGGAGTTTGTTAGACGTGCATTCTATCCCTTTAGACTCTGTCAACGGATTGGAGAGAGATTTAGCATCGCTTGCAAGACAAAATTTTGACTCATATGTGTAAATAATGGATCTTGGGCCTAACTCAAACCCAAAAGCTAGCTTGTAGGGTGAAGATTGTCCAAGTCCATATAAGGAGTCTATGGTCCCATTCCATATCCGATGTGGGACTCTTAACACTCCCGCGCACACCCGGACCTTGTTAACTGGAGTGTGGATAATATAATTTGGGGGCCCAACATCGGTGAACAAAGAATTGGAATGGGTCTAACTCTGATAACATGTAAATAATGGATTTTGGGCCGAACTCAACCCCAAAAGCTAGCTTGTAGGGTGAGGATTGTCCAAGTACATATAAGGAGTCTATGTTCTCATTCCATATCCGATGTGGGACTCTTAACAATATGAGACTGGGATGCAGGGCATGACCTGTATTTCACATAGTTCCAGGACATAAGTCTTGGTCTTGTCCGGAGGCGAGTGAGGTCATAGACGAGGCCTTAGGCTAAGGAGTCATCACACGAGGATCATTTAGATCGGGGTTGGTCCGTTCTTCGGGTTAACTTTGGGGATCATGTGTTTGGGGCACGGTTCAGCCAGTGCAATATTTGAAAACTCTAAGTAACATTCGAAATATTTAAGTAAAGTTGAGTGATTTTTTTTATTATAAAAAATAATTTAGTAACTGTAAAAATAAATTTTGTATTTAAAAACACAAGCAGGACAAGAGAATATTATAACAAGTGAAATAGTTTATCTCAAGAAACAATGAATGTTATAATCTATAACTTCTCTGATTTTTCTATTCGAAAATAAACTCAATGAATTTGAGCTTGAGCTTGAATTTGAAGTATCATGTCACTTACCACATGCACATATTCGGCCATACTTAAGATATAAGATAACATCCCGATGAACTATGTGCTAATAAAGTGGCTTAGCATTTGTAATCCACTAAATAGACTAACCCAATGAATTTAGATTTTTATTAAATTCATTTATATTGACTCAAAAATTTAATTCAATTAAATTAGAATATAATATTTATTTGAATTAATATATCTTAAATTTTAACATAATCCGATTTATGAAATGAATTTAAATCCAATAATTAAATCAAAATTTTATCGTCAAGGGGTGCATTTTTCTATTTATCGACAACAGAACTACTTTTCTTCACCGACCAAAAGCAGCCAAAAACGTTTAATAGGATGTTACACTTACAATGCCCATAGCCATGGGAAAAAATACGAAAGCGTGGACAATTTGCTAACGCATATCTTATAAAAAAAATCTATATTTTTCAATTTTAAGTTCTACACACCGTTATTATAACAGAATTGTTGAAAATTTACTAATGTGGAATTGAGTTTATTCCATCTTTAATGACTTAAACACGTGTGTCACATATGTCGGAAAAATCGTTTCTTCGCACATGTCTAATCTACTAAGTGAGTAGATAATGTTAGTGCCAAGCATCGTCAAATTTCGTTAAGAAATGAAAGAGATATTGGTACACAAAGTAAGGTGTTTGAGACATGAAAAGATGGAGTGTTTTTTGCCAGAAATGACAAATCCCTCTCATTGGTAGAAGATTGAGAATTTATGCAATATATAAACTCTAAGTTTGAGTAAGGGTTTGTGACCCTAAGGGGTAACCCATGTGTTTAGAAGGGAGATGACCTAGGTGAGCTTGGGTTCAGGGCTAAGCCCCACACGCGCGTTGTCGGCCCCGTCCGGCCTCCGTCACTGGCTGTGGCTTTCTTCCGAAACTTTCTTTTTTGGTCCCTGAAATATTAACTATTTACATTTTGGTCCCTAAAATTTTTCGGAATGTTACAACGACTATATTTTCTCCAAAAGACACCAGCCAACAGACATGATTGTTCAACATAACAGAACGTTTGTCTCCCTTTCTGCTCTTATAAATTGAACATTTCTGTTCAAACTAAAAAAACAGAACGTTTTGTTTCTAGTTCTGCTGCTGCTGTTCAAGGCACTGTTGTTGGTTATGCTGTTGCTGATCAAGGCACTACCTCTGGCACTGCTCAAGGAAGTGTTGTTGTCCCTACTCCTGACAGTCTCCAAAGCAAACGCCCAGGTAAGGTTCTGCATAACAATTACAACAATAGAAGGAGATTAAAGATGTTGTTCTATCTTACTGCGTTGAGCCTGTCACGATCTCAGGCAGAAGATCCTCCTTCTGGTAAGGATGCAATGGACACTCAGTCTAACACAACGACTGAAGTGAGCTAAAATATCCAGGTCACAAATGACCTGAAAGCCAAGAACAAACGCAAGGCAAAGGATAACGTTGTACAAGACGAGGGTAATCCTCTGGATCTTGATGACAAGATTGTGGATTTCTCAGCAGTAGTGTTGGAGGCAAATCTGGTGGACAACCCAAGGCAATGGTGGATAGACACGGGTGCAACCCGTCACATCTGCTCTGACAAGAACGTGTTCTCGTCTTACGCCCCAGTCACGGGCAAAAAGTTGTTCATGGGCAACGACGCTACCTCTAAAGTGCAAGGGGTAGGAAAAATTGTCCTCAAAATGACTTTAGGCAAATAGATCACTCTAAATGAAGTGATGCACGTCCCTGACAACCGCAAGAACTTAATTTCAGGGCTACTGTTGGTCAAGGCTAGGTTTTAGACTAGTTTTTTAGTCCAATAAGTTTGTAATAACTAAGGATGGTAATTTTGTAGGAAGGGGCTTCGCATATGACGGCATCTTCAAAATTAATGTTATGTTTGTAATTCGTTCATCTAATGAAATAAAGTCTTCTACCTACTTGCTTGAGTCTTCTAATTTATGTCATCATTGATTAGGACACGTTAACTACAAATCCATTTAAAAGTTAGTAAAGTTGGAATTGTTTCCTTCCTTCGACATAATCCCTCAACATAAATGTGAGGTGTGCGTAGAAGCAAAATTAACCAAATCATCTTTCCATTCAGTCGAAAGAAACACCGCTCCTCTAGAACTTATTCACGCCGACATATGTGATTTAAAGTGTGTGCAAACTAAAGGGGGGAACAAGTACTTTGTGACTTTCATTGATAACAATACAAGGTATTGTTATGTTTACTTGTTGAAAAGTAAAGACGAAGCGTTTGAAGCATTTAACGTTACAAAGCAGAAGTTGAAAAATCTATTAAACCTATATATTAAGGCAATTCGTAGTGATACAGGGGGAGAATACGTAGCACCGTTTGAAGAATACTGTGCTCAATTCGGCATTGTTCATCAAACGACCGCTCCTTACTAGCCTCAGTCTAACGGTATTGCCGAGCGCAAAAACCGTACGTTAAAGAAAATGATGAATGCTTTACTTTTCAATTCTAGTTTAGCCCAAAACATGTGGGGTGAAGCAATTCTTACCCCTAATATAATTCTTAATAGAGTTCTGCATAAGCGTAAGGATAAAACTCCATATCAATTGTGGAAAGGAAAGAAACCCACTTACAAATATTTGAAAGTGTGGGGGTGTTTGGCAAATATCAAGTACTTAAACCAAAACATGTCAAAATTTGACCTATGACTGTAAATTGCATATTCATCAGATATGCAAATAACAGTAGTGCTTATCGCTTCTTAGTGTATAAGTCGGAGATACCTGATATCCACGAGGGTACTATCATGGAATTAAGGAATGTTGAATTTTTTGAACAGATCTTTTCTAGAAAGGAAAAAGAAATAATTTCGCGCAAACGAAGTTATGAACAAAATGCTCAAAATCAACAAGACCCGGGTGTTTCTGATTATCCAAAACTAGACGTTCCAGATCTACAGGACTCAGAAGTTGCTACTATCCGGAACTTAATGTTTCAGACCTACGGAATTTAGGGGTTCCAGAGGTTGAACCAAGACGGAGCAAAAGGCCAAAAAGGACAAAACCTTTGGTCCAGACTTTCTAACCTATATGGTTGAAAATGAACCGAGGACAATTAAGGAAGCATTGTCAACTCCAGAAGTACCACTTTGGAAAGAAGCTATAGAAAGCGAAATAGATTCCATTATGTAAAACCATACTTGGGAAATGGTTGATCTTCCTCCTGGAAGCAAACCTTTGGGTTATAAGTGGTTACTCAAAAGAAAGTACAAAGCAGATGGAACTATTGACAAGTACAAGGCCAGATTAGTAATCAAAGGCTACAGACAAAAGAAAGGCCTCGATTACTTCGACACATACTCCCATGTGTCTAGATTAACGTCCATAAGGATATTCATAGTCATGGCAGCTTTGTGTGACCTTGAGATACATCAAATGGATGTTAAGACAACCTTCCTAAATGGAGAGTTGGAAGAGGAAATATACATGGAACAACCCGAGGGGTATGTGGTTCCAGGACAAGAAAAGAAAGTATGTCGACTTGTTAAATCTCTGTACGGACTCAAATAAGCTCCAAAACAATGGTATGAAAAGTTTGATAATACTTTATTATCAAAGGGTTTCTCCATAAATGAATGTGATAAATGTATCTATATCAAAGGGAACTCTGACTCATTTGTCATGGTATGCCTTTACGTAGATGACATTCTCATCACCTGAAGTAGTCTCAACTTGATCCTGGAAACCAAGAATATGTTGAAACAATGTTTTGACATGAAAGATATGGGTATTGCAAATGTAATCATAGGAATTAAGATGTTTTGAGAAAATTTGATGTACTTGACAGTCCCCCTACGAAGTCACCAATGGATATGAATCATAGAATTGATAAGAATCATGGTGAAGAATCATGGTGCACCCGTATCCCAAGAGCGATATGCGCAGGTCATTGGCAGTTTAATGTACATTACAAACTGCACCCGAAGTTGGCTAGGTTTACTCGTAATCCTGGAAATTATTACTGGAAGGCGTTAAATCGGATATTACGATATCTGAAATATTTGCTGACTTACGGATTACATTATTCAAGATATACAGCCGTACTGGAAGGATACAGTGATGCTAACTGGATATCGGACATAAAGAACATCAAATCCACTCGTGGGTATGTTTTTACAATTGGTGGTGGGGTTGTGTCTTGGAAATCCTCTAAGCAAGCATGCATCGCCTGATCCATGATAAAATCAGAGTTTATCGCTTTGGACAAAGCATGAGAATAAGTAGAGTGGCTTCACGACTTCTTAGAGGATATTTCTTATTGGGATAAACCCATACCTTCGGTGATGATTCACTGTGACAGCCAATCGGCTTTAGGAAGGAAACAGAGTAATATGTACAACGGCAAGTCTAGACATATTCGTCGGAGGCATAAGACCGTTAGGTAGTTGATCACTACGGGTGTCATTTCCATTAATTATGTCAAATCAAAGGATAACTTAGCGGATCCATTAACTAAAGGCCTATCCAAAGATCAAATATTCTGCTTGTCTAGGGAATGAGCTTAAAACCCAAACAATAAAAAGCTTTATGGTGGTAACCCAACCTTACTGATTGGAGATCCCAAGAATTTGGCTCAATGGAAAAACTAAACTATAGAGGTTCAGTTTAGCGCTTCACTTGAAGTAAGAGCACTTCAGATTATCATTCTTTAAAGAAATATAACTCCAAAATCGTTCCCGCGATAGACATTGAGTGCTACCTGCATAATGAGTAAATGATAAGTTTCTGAAACTTTTAATGATTCCTAACACTTGCAAGTGGGGTAGAGCAATATACCTTATAGGAGATCACCTATTTAAGTGTGAAGACAGGCCGCTTCAAATGTACGCACTTAAGAATCCAAGAGTTGTCCATGGCCACAACGGACAAAACAATAAGAAGAAATGAATAAGGAGAGTTATTGTGTTGATACCGTTGTCTTGGTTTACACTAAACATTGACGGTTCAAGACATCGTGTTCACTGCGCACTAAGTAAATCCGATGGTAATCGACTAAGGAAGGTTCAAAGCCGAAAGTTACCTTTCATGATGTAATATCTTTCCGCTGAAAGATTGTTGAATTTTGGCACCCTGTGTGCACCAATTCTCTTTCAAGAGGAGATTGTTGGAAATTTACTAATGTGGTATTGAGTTTATCCCGTCTTTAATGACTAAAACATGTGGGCCCCACATGTCAAAAATATCGTTTCTTCGCACATGCCTAATCTACTAAGTGAATAGATAATGTTAGTGTCAAGCATCGTCAAATTTCGTTAAGAAATGAAAGAGATATTGACACATGCCTAATCAGACACCGTTTTTACCTACAAGAATTTCATAGCATTAATAATTTATTTTACCCGTATCATAGGTAACCTATTTTATTTTTAAGATTCTATCATTAGGCCATCTTTACGTGCTATAAATTCATTAACAAATAACACACAAGGATTCAAAATTTAAAGTTTATTATTCTACAATGCTTGCAAGTGAATAAATGATGATAATTGGGCTTAAGATCCAATATTTATAAATATTTAGTGATATATATACATAGGGTTTGACCAAAGTTATTGAATTTTCGTAAGTAAGCCTGCGGTATGTTGGATTCGCCACTGATCGATAACCTATCTTATTTTATTTCAAATCACAATCACATGTTTTAAGAAAATTTACTTATAATAGATGATTTGATAGTGCAAAAATAAATTTTATGCCGAAGGTGTACTATAGTTGAAGTTCAAAATTCTTGATTGAAAATTGAACAGTTATTCTTGGCTCCTGCTATGTGAAACTCGTGTTTCACAAGAAATCCAATCATTGACACTTGAAAACTACGCTTATTACCAACAAACAACTTTCTCGATATCGAATGATTAAAAAGCGTACGTATACAACTTATCAAATACATCTTTTTTAAAATGTATACATAATGTTTTTCTCATGTTTTTTTACCATTATCTCCATTTTTATTTAAAAAAATGTTGTCTGCGACAATATCTACAGCTGGAATATTCTTCTCTTTTTGTTGTTTTTTTATTTTTAGGGTAAAAGTAGATTCAAGATTTTAAGTTTATGATTTGTCTTTTAGATCATGTTATTTTTTATCTTTGGAGTTTGGAATAAATTATGTATACATCTTAAATAATTTTAAACAAATAAAAATGGAGATAATGATAAAAAAAACACCCCAAGTATCACCATTTTTTGAGTTTTTCTATCAAAACTATCAGGTGTAAGAGTTTTCTATCTAAACTATTATCAATTAGTTTGCAAAACACATCTCAATTATCAGTTGTTCACTTTTCCTACCTAAACTATCATCATCTAGTTTGCAAAACACACTTCAACTATCAATTGTTCACTTTTAATGAGGTGTGTTTTGCAAACTAGTTGGTGATAGATCACGGTTAAAAAAGTGAACAACTAATAGTTGAGGTATGTTTTGCAAATTATTTAGTGATAGTTTAGGTATGCAACTCTCACACCTGATAGTTCAGTAGAAAACAAAAAAAAAGTGATACTTGAAATGTGTTTTTGACCCTTAACCAAAAAAATACAAATTTAGATTAGAGTTGTTGATTTGTAACTTCAGTCGTAGCTCCGCTAATGGAACCAAAGGGAGTAGGAAAATCTGTAAATATATATTGTTTCTCTTGTGCGTTATAATGAGAGCCAAATAAGCATAGAGTTATAATATGGAGATACTAGGCCAACCTTCACAAATTGGTGACCAAATCTTAGGGAGTACACTTATGAAGGAAAAGATGGGGAATATTTTCTGTTGTATTGCTTGACTATTCACTGTACAATGCTACTGTATTTATACAATTTCTATTCCTAAATTCTGTGTAACAATAAAAGAATAAGATAGCTAATTTTGTACACTTGTCATGTATTTATTTGTCTACTTGTAACAAACTCTAATCATCATAATAACTTGAGAAGCTTCCAGATTTTGGACAGCTGGTCCTTTGATCCAATGATCAGCATTTAATCTATCATGTGAGATGTTTGTTGTTGTGATGCTTCCACGTGGCTTGCTTTTTTCCCTCTTTGTTTACCATTATTCCTCATCTGCTTTGTCTGCTTATCTCGATTCTTATTCTCAACATTCTAACTAATTGCATTTATATTTCACACATCATAAATTTTGTTAACGTGTAAATATCTTTTTTTGTTTCACAAATTGATGAACCACATTTTATACTTTTGGCTTCACAAATTTTTGGTCCATCGGATAGTTAAACAAAAAAAAACGTCACACATAATTTGTATTAATTGTGTGAGTTCCAACATAATTTTTTTGCTTCTTATGAGCTAGCTTCTTATATTAATAGTATGGAAATGCATTTCATTTGGACAATATAAAGTTTTGGTTAATATAACTAAGGGGACACACCCACTCCAGAAATTACTCAAAAAATTTAGATTCGAGTTTAGTTGTAATTTCAAGATTGAAATTTTGATGAGATTTTCACTGATAGTCTGAGACGATTTTTGTGATTGTTATTGTGAAATTTGGTGATTTCAGAGCTGATGGGACAATGCAGGATCAAAGGAATTAATTCAAATTGTTGTGGGTGTATAAATCTTGTATGTTGCCAAAACTGAGATTTGACTATCCTCTACTAACTTTTTTGGGCTAACATCAGTAAATCTATTTTTTAAATAAATCTTGCCAATAATCATTAGCAACAGTGACTTTCTTTATAGACTCACAAGTCCTACATAAAATTTGCATCTTGTTGGCCCAAAACATTTTTAGCAAAAGCAATCCTAAAAATAATGGCATTATGTAGCCAATTATTTATGATACAGTCTCTCAAGGTAGGGGTAAGGTCAGCGTTCACTCTATCCTCTCCGGATCTTAATTGTAAAATTATACTAGATATGTTGTTGCTATTGCTATGTATTCAATTTTGTATCCAGCCCCTAAAGTAAGCAAAATATTCTTTTCTCTAAAATCAGTAGAATGTTTTACCCCCTAATTAATATCAAGGATGTCTAACTGAACTAAAATTCATTCAAGTAATGTTTAAAATGATTTCTTTCTACTTTATAGCCAAGTTAGCTCCCATAACGGCCGAAGACTTTCTTCCTCTTCCATATAATTATATCCGATATAACGTATATATTCTACGATAAAAAAAACATCAAGAAAAAGATTGATTTCTTCTTTAAAACCTAAAAAGTTATAGTTCTGCATATTTAATGCCTAATTTGATATCATATTTTTATACATAATTAATATACATGTCTAATAGTATAATAATTGTTTGTGTGTGTGTGTATATATGCATTATATTTAGCAAATATTCCCAGTATGTTTTTGCAGAATAGACAAAAAAAAATACATAACATATATGACAACATACATTAAATATTTATAAGATTATTTTTGGTATATTAAAACTTTAATCAGAAATATTTTGGCTTACTCTATGTATGTATTACATTCTTATCATTTACATACATAACTGAAGATGTCTTCACAATATTTATATCCGGAAGTTTGTCTACATCCAATTCTCAAAATATATACACGGCGCTTCACAATTCTCAGAATGTATAAATGATATTTTTCTTCTTTATTGAATTATCAGAATATATACATGGTACTTCATAATATATCATGATAGATTTTCAATTTTGATTGAAGAAATTTTAAAAGATAGAAGGAAAGAGAGTGAAAAGGTGGGAGGAGAGATAAGCAATACCAAAGAGATGGAAAAATAAGCGAGAGAGAAATATTGAAGAGATTTTAGGGGAAGAAATAAAATAGGAGAAAATGGGAAACAAATAGTATGTGGGGGCTTTGTTGTGGGTGATGTGGTACAATTAATGGCCATTTTGTGCCAACTTATTAAATTTGGTTAATATTTATCAATTAGGTCTAAGAGTTAGCATACCGTGACAAATTTCCTTTCTTTTTTGAGTTATAGGATAGTTGAGAAATGATTTGGGAAAACATCACTTATACCCCATAAACCAAATTATTTATCCGCCTCTATCACTCTTACTTTCTATGCCCCTAAAAAAATTAAAACTATTTACACGAGATTCCCCCTCCCTTCTCGGTTATGATACCAACATGATATATAAATATACTCAGATAGTATCATAAAAGATTGTTTCAGTCATTCTCTTAGTCTGCATGATACCAATGTGGTATATAAATATACTGAGATGGTATATCATGAATGATCATGTTCGTTTATTAAAAAAGACACACTTTTCTCGAAAAAAACTCTATGATATCATTGTCTTCTATACATATACTGTGATGATATCATGGAGGGCTGCATCATCCTTCAATAAGACACTCCTAAGGACCATGCTACCATTGTGGTATATAAATATACTGAGATGGTATCATGAAAGACTACTTCAGTCCTTCTCTTCCTCATAATACCATCCTGGTATATAAATGTATTGCGATGGTATCACAAAGGAAAGATTTTGGGCGAGGGGATATATCGGGTAAATAGTTTTAAGCGAAAGGGTAAAATGGAAATGGATAATTAATTTAAAAGGGGCATGGAGAGGATAATTAATTTATTTTTTGAGGTATTTCAGTTAGTTTCCCACATGATTTTACATCAGGGCTTGACTTTCTGAAGAGCCCAACTCTTGTAAATGGGTTTGGCTGCAGTCATATGCACAACCCAGTTGTGTTTTATCCAACCCTAAAAAATTGTTTTTAGGGCCATTTGCACTTTCCTTTCTCTTTAGTAGTGGTCTTTAAGTTTTGGCACTCAAGATAAAAAAATTCTTGGAAGAATAAGCGTATATTTTTATATCATAATATCTCACAAGTTATGACGAATTTCTTAATGGGTATAAGTACGATTTGAAGGGTAAAAAATTAAAGACCAATCCACTTGATGTATAAACCGTGCAATTTCTTCTTGTTTTCATGCGGCATTAGTGTAAACGTTATTTGACATAATTAGGTACTTAAGATGTAATTAAAGTAATTATATCTTATAGTATTGACCGGTAACCCAAAGTAAATAAAAAGTAATTTGGTATAACATGTTAAATTATATTGATAAAATTAAGTAATATATACTAAAAATGTAATGAATTTTTACACTATCAATATAATTATAAAATAAAGAACTTCTCCAAGCAGCTCCAAGATCATGAATCATAAACTTACCTCGTGATTCACCAAAAATATCCTTGTTGAACTATGAAAAAATAATGAAAGAAACAAAAAACTAACTGAATATTCAAACATAGCAGATTCATAATTAACAAGAAACCCATAGAAATAATCCCCCAAAAAATCTTTGTACTTTCCGTTTAATCAATTTCCCTACCTATATATTCAACTTCATGACACACTACACAATTCCTCCGGACCTCCACTCCCTAAGTCCAATTTTGCCTTATATTGCTAACAAAAATTCAAGAACCAACACTATGGATTCCATTTCTTCTCAATATCATTCACAAAATCCCAATATGTCCCAAACAAATGACATTAATCGCCATCGTGTTTGTCTCTTTTTGTGGCAAAAATTGTAGTGCTCCTAATGTTAACTTGTCGAATTGGGTATCATGTTACTACCCTTCAACAAATTCATGGAGTACTTGTGTCACGTCGATTCCAGGGCTTCTGAAAAACCACGTCCTGAAAGATTTCGCGATGGTTGTTATTGGTGAGACGATTTATGTAATTGGAGGACGACAATGTTACAAGGATTTAATTGATAGTTCTCAAACTAATAACGTTCACGAAATCGACACAGAAGTTGTTCCTTCGGTGCTCAAGTACAATGTTATTACTAGGGCTGGCCAGTGGGCCGGGACAGCCCGACCCCGACCTGAGCCCGTCCCGAGCCCGCCCCGGTCCCGCCCCGACCCCGCCAAAAAAAAAAAAAAAAAAAAAAAAAAAAAAATTACGGGGCGGGACTCGAACTCGGGACGGGACGATGTCTCGTCCCGCGAGACCCGAGCCCGCCCCAGCCCGCGAGACCCGAGCCCGCCCGACCCCGCCCTCGCCGCTTTGCAAAAATGGCCGTTGCACCAACGGCCATTTTAGATTATGGCGTTGGCAACGGCCATTTTAGCCCCCCCCCCCCCTCCCCCACCCCCTACCCCTTAATATTTATTTTTAACCCATAAGTTATTATATTTACACTTTAACCCAATTTTTCAACTATAAATAACTCATTTTCTCTTCATCTTTCTCACAAATCTTCCTACAATCTCTCTAATTTCTCAATATATCTCTCTACAATTCTACATTGTTTGCTAAATATTCAATTTTATTTATTCATTTGGGAATTGGTAGTGAAGTTGGCAACTAGCTTGAGGATCTTCCATCGAGCAAAGTTTCAATTTTCAACCTCTCGATTACACGTCGACGTTACGTCGGCGTTTGGTACATTCGTTCCTTCATTAAATTATTATTGTCTGTTTATTTAGTTTAGATCACTTAATTTTATTGTCTTTAATTATTTATTTATTATCATAATTAAAATGGAAGGATTAAAAGGTATGTTTAAGGGTAAGGGTAAGGGTGCTTCTTCTAGTAGGGGCAACCAGGGCAAGGGTACTTCTTCTAGTCATCTTATTCCTACACATGATGATTTTGTTGATACTCAACATTTTCCTACAATACCATTAGATTTAGACCAGAGCTATTTTCTCGAACTCAAGAAGACTTTAATTTAGACGATGATCTAGATGATATACCCACTAATGTTGATGACAACACACCCACTAGTGCACCTTCAACCGAAATACCTCCTATTCCCCCTAGTATGAGACGAGGTCCAAGAAAACGACCATTAAAATCAGATGCATGGACATTTTTTGATAGGGACGTAGAGAATCAAGTAGCCATATGTAAAATTTGTAAAAATGTTTTAAAATTTAAAACTGGAAAAGGTCACGGGGGACGGGGGTTTAATTAGACACGTAGTAAGTGCTCATCCAAATAGGTATGCCCAATACCAGGCTTCAAAACCGGGTGCGCAAACGCCCGCTCCATCGGGACAAGGTTCACATACCGACATCGTCCCGACCAAGTACATGGGTCAAATTAACCCTATGACGGGGGAAATTGTAGGCTCTAAATACAATAAACATAGAGATAGGGAAGCAATATCAAAATTAGTTGTTGTGGAGGGTTTGCCTTTTTCATTTCCTTCATCTCCCGGTTTTATTCATTACATTAGAGATATATATAATCCTCGCTTTTAACGGTTTTCCTAGATCAACTGTTAAGAGAGATGTATTTAAATTCGCGCATGAATATCAACAATATTTACGTTTTTCATTATATCATTTTAATGGCAAAGTATTCATCACGTCCGATATAGGTCGTAGTACTAACGGCCATGATTATTTAACTCGTAACTTGTCATTGGATAGATTATAAATGGTCTATGCAAAAACGTATTTTAGCGTATAGATATATAGATGATAGGCACACCGGTACTTTTATTGCGAAAATATTTATCAAGTGTGCGATTATTACGGAATTACCGATAAAATTATGACTATTACATTAGATAACGCTTCTAGTAACAATTACGCCATTACAATTTTAAAAAATAGTTTAACTCCGTCTTTTCCGGACCATTTTCATATAAAATGCGCGTGCCATATATATAACTTAATTGTAAAGGATGGTCTATCACTTTTTGAAGACATTCTTAGTAAAATACAATTTGCTATAAACTTTATTTTTAAAAGTAATAAAGTACAACGTAGAAAAGAATATAAAAAAATTTGTCATGATTGCCAACTACCTTTTAGAAAAATTCCACAAGAAGTATCCACTAGGTGGAATTCTTTATACGAGCAACTACTTGTTGCTTATGACTATAAATTACCTATAACTTTATTTTTTAACTCTCATAATAAAAAGCCAAATTGATATGATTTTAGATAGTGATTGGGAAAAAATTTCCGAACTTATTGTATTTTTAGAGAAATTTTTTCAAGCAACAAAAGAATTTTCCGGTATATATTATCCTACTATTTCAACTATGTTATTTTATATAACTCTAATATTTTTATTACTTAGTGAATATATGAAAAAACCAAATTATAAGGCAAAATATTAAAAAAATGTTTCTCAAAATAAAAAAATATTTTATTCCTATTCCCTCTATTTATATTATTGGTTCTCAGTATTAAATCCTACTATTAAAATAGACGGTACAAAATCACTAATTGAAACTATTTACGATTGTATAGAAGTACTACCACCTCCAAGTCCCAAAAATCTAAATCACCCACCACCTATTGAACAAACTAAAGAAGAAGTATTGTCTAGCGTAGAACACCAATGCAAAAATATATATATATTTTATCAACAAGAAAATGCTAGTAACTTACCGGCTTCCATACCATCTTCTTCATCTTCAACACAACCTCACAAAAGACATGTCTTGCTTCGCGCTAGTATTGAAAGCCTCGTAAATAGAATGTGCGGCCGTACCTCTACTACTAACCAAATTAGCGAGTTGGATATTTTTGTTTTGCAGGGGGTTCTCGTACCGTATCAAGAAGTTATCAATGAAGATGGACATGAAGACTTGTCGAAATACCGGAGGGGGAATGAGAAGACCTTTCCGACACTTTCAATGATGGCTTGAGATGTTTTGAACATTCAAGCGTCGTCAACTCGCGTCTCGAAAGCGCTTTTTCTCAGCAGCGAGATATCAAATAGGAGACCACGTACACTCATTAGCCGGAGACAAATTGGAAATTGCGTATTATTCGAGAGATTGGATACGAGCGGAGCGGAGAAGGTGCGGTCAACCGGAGATCAACGAAGAAGATGATGAAAACTACAACGAAATCTTAACCGAAGGTAGTGGAAGCGACGTGGATCAATTTGACCAACAAATACCAATTCCAACCGAAGAACCACATGAAATCATCAAGCAATTAGAACAGTTTTTTTCGAATGTAATTTTTTTAATTGTAATTTTATTATGTAATTTGTAACTTTTGGACAACACCACAAAGTTGCAATTTAGATTTTAGACAATTGTATTTGTATTACAAAAAAATCATATGTCTATTAAATAATATAAGAGGTACAAAAACAAATTTCTTGGGATGTTTTTATTACACTATCTTGTTTTGTTTATTGAGTTTTTTTTATACATATGTTATTTTTTTTTTTTTAAAAAAAAAAAAACCCGCCATATCCCGACCCGAGCCCGACCCCGCCCCGAGCCCGCCCCGACCCGAGCCCGACGGATCGGGATCGGACGGGACTTGCTCCGGTCCCGCCGAGCCCGCCGCACCCGACCCCGCCCCTTCTCCCGTCCCGCCCGACCCCGACACCGCCAGACCCGGCCCGCCAGACCCGAGCCCGGCCCACTGGCCAGCCCTAGTTATTACTGATTCTTGGACTAAATGTGCACTTTTAGGAACTCCAAGGTTTAGTTTTGCATGTATGGCTTCTAAAGATGGCAAAATTTATGTAGCTGGTGGACAGACATCACTAGGTGGAGCTATGGGTACCTCTTTGGCTGAGGTTTATGACCCTGTCCTAGATCAATGGAAACAACTCCCTACCATGAGCACCACGAGGTATCGTTGAAGCGTGTGTTCATCTAATCTAATATCTTAAGTGTTGGTTCTCTATGTACTTTATAAAGCAGTACGAGAAGTAAGTAACTATTATACGAATTTGAAAGGATGAACAAATATTCAATCTTCAGAAATTGAATCTTGTTGAACAAATAGGCCAATCTTCAAAACATCCGCAAGCTTGTTGTGTCTTGAATCTTGATAACCTGAAATCAAGAAACAACTAAATCTGGATGGTTACAACGTGGTGTGTTGAGTCGAGGGATTGCCCTCTGTCCTTAAGACAAGATTGCCCCGTATATATGCTTTTACGTTAGCGGGCAATAGTCTCCCAAGATAAAACAACACTTTAATCTCAACGCTACAAAGCCCAGGGACCAAACTGTACATATGAAAGAATTCTGGTCCAAACTGTACATATGAAACTTTAGGGATCAAACTGTACATCTGACAGAGTTCTCTGGTCCAAAAAGATAATATCAGAAAGTCCCCACAGCCCACGAGAACCCGGAACCGGACGGGCGGGCGGCGGCGCGCGTGTGGGCTTAGCCTTGAACCCAAACACATCTAGGTCTTCCCTCCTTTAAACACATGGGATACCCCTTGGGGTCCCAAACCCTTTACCAATTTGAGACTTATATAGAGAGCAATTCTTCATATTCCCACCGATGTGGTAGATTTGTCCCACACCACATTTCCATGCCTCAAACACCTTACTTCGTGGACCAATATCTCTTTCATTTCTCAATGAAATTAGACGATTCTTGGCCCTACGGTCATCTACTCACTTCGTAGATCATGCATGTGCGAAGAGACAAGGTCTCCAACATGAGGAACACTAGTGTTTAATTCATCAAAGATGAGTGGACGCATCTCCCAGCCAAAGGCTAATTTCCAACATTAAGTTGTTACAATCACCGTATTTTTAATTATTTATGTTATATTGTGTGTCAAAACATTCTTTCACGTGTGGCTGATTTTTTTTTTCATGGATCAAATATGTGGAGTATTTTTAAAAATTTACACTATACAAGTCCAACAAAGTCCACAATAAACAACAACTCAATCTTTATGTTTTACAATTTTATCCAATACAATCACTGTATAATTTGTGTATAATCAGCACGCATATGGCATACAATGATTATACACTTGTTATACACTTCTACAAATTGTTACGACTAGCCGCCTAGCTAATGTTAAGAACCCTTTTTGGAGAAAAAAAATTTTGGACGATTATGAAATTTAAACTTAAAACTTCCTGCTTGCTCTATATTGTGTTGAATTGTATAATCTAGAAACTTAAGTTGTTAGAGAGAGTGTCTTGTAATTACTTGATTATATTATATATCCATAGGTACAAATGTGATGGTGTATCATGGCTAAGGAAAATTTTATGTCAGGCCCCTATATTATGGAAAGAAGTTTTGCTGAGGTGTACGATCCGGAGCGCAACACGTGGGATTACATGGCGAGGATGTGGGACCTAGATGTGCCACCTAATCAAGTAGTGAATGTTGGTGACAAGCTCTTTAGCTCAGGTGATTGTTTAAATGCATGGAAGGGACATATTGAGTCCTATGATGGGAAACACAATTTATGGAACATTGTGGATGGTTCAAGTTCACCAATTTCTACATTAGATGACACCGAAAAAAATTGGCCAAATTTGGAAAGAATGTTTTGTACCATGGCTCCTATAGGGACAAGGTTGTACTTTTTGGCTGGTTATAGGATTATGTTGGGGGATAATATATCAAGAACAAGAAGTGAGGTACATGTGTTTGAAACAACTAGTGGCAATGGATGGAGAAGTTTAATTGAGACAATAGAGGAAGATGGGGAAAAGGAACTTTGTAGCCATTCTTGTGTTATGAAACTAAATTCTTGATTATTGCCTATTTGCACTATTACGAATGTGAGGATAAATGGTTAAAATCGAATTCAATTGTTTCTATTAGAAATTAGATTATCGACTACCGATAGATTGAAGGCAAAGGTGGCAGTGACTTTTCTTTCGATATACATATATTCATTAGTTCATTAAAATTATTAAATTATATTTATAATAAGTTATTTACGATATTTTGGCCTATTTGACTTGTTAGTTTGGTTTGATGAGAATAGATCGATCTTAAGGTTTTATTTCACGTCGTCTCAAACTAACATTTACTTTTTAATATTTTCAAGCGTTGTCAACCTATATACTTGTGTCAAGGAAGTAAAATATGAATTGTGCAATATCTATAGCGATATATAACCAAAATCTTTTGTATTTATAGGAAAATCTTAAGGCTCTCTAAGAATTTTATTGGTAAAAAACTAGAAATAAAATGAAGGAAATGATGTGATATACTCCAACTTATTAAATTTTAAGGGCTCGTTTGATACGAGGGATAAATCTTAGAATTAAATTTGAAATGAGTTTCTTTCACATTTAGCTGGGATAAAATCTTGGGATAACTAATCCCGAAATTAGTTATCCCAAGATAATTATAGTGTTATTTTTATCTCATGTTGAGGGTGAGATAACAATCCCGAAATAACTAATTTTAAAATAATTAATTTTGAAATAACTTGTTCCCAATCAGATGAGCCTAAGTTCATTAATATAATCTAGATTGCAAAAGTGTTCCCATTTTAAGATAACATGTGTTATCATAACGAGGGATGGAACTTTTATTAAAGTTGATTGTACCACCGACAACTTTGCTTATCCAGTACTTATTTAGATGACAAATATATAGTACAATAATAAGTTGTGGATTAGTATATCTTTGTCTTTCTTTTAAACGGGTAGCAACACTTGTACTATCTGAAAGTATATTTATATCTTAGAGATAATATATATTAGGACAAATGTACTTTATACACATTCGTATTATTATTAATGGAGATTAATATTTTGCATTTGCAATTATTGAATTATTAATTGATTGTTTGTAATATTCTATAATATGCATCCCTGGAGGTTACGCCGTTATTAATAGTGTGAGTTATTAATATTATAACGTAACTCTTAAAATAGCCTCGACTAATGATCATCGAGAATGGGATATCGATGATATGTGATAAGTCGACATGTGGTCTGCATCACATCCTTAGAGGATGTAGTTTGTCTCACCTGCTACGAGAAATGGCTACTCGTGATGGACACATGGATACTTTGAAAGTATTGGTATGCCCTGCTGATATATTGTTTGTTATATACTTGTCTAAAGTATGATCAGTGTGTGGGAGATAGAAGTCCTTAGACTTGATGTCAATACGCGTCTTGTCTACAAAGTAATGTACTTTGATCCCGTCCTAAGCTCAAATGTCTTATAGGTTGAGATACGGCTTGTATTGGGTACATTACGATGTGAATTAAAGGTGGTAGTTGAGCCAAGATTAGGATTCATTCCTCGAATGTATATTCGAGAGAACACTCAGATTCTCAGTGATATTAGGTTGACTAAGTCGTTGGCCAACGCAATAGACATATTTAGAATATGGTATAGTTGTCAACTAATATAGATGAGATACAATGATTAAGCCATTTGGATAGACACTTGACAAATCCTAAGCTTGATCGGGTGTGTTGTGAATGAAAGGATTCTATCTTACCACATAAAGGTTAAGTTTACTGGATTCGCGTAAACGTACTTCACATATTGAGTTCGTCTTGCGGCGTCGTCTAGGAGTTCCGCATAGACCTTAATTTGATTAATGTCGATATGAGAAGGCTTGTAGGGTCACACTATGTCGATTGTCCGTTCGATCTAAGGATGTATTGAGAGAGTAATTAAATGCTAGATTTAGAATCGAGATATTTAAATGAATAATGATTATTTTAATTAAGTCAAAATTGGATTTTGGATTTAATTAAGAATGCGCAGAAAATAAATTGAGACAGTGCAGGAGCACGTCGAGCGTCGCGGCGCCCATACCCTAGGGCCGCGACGCCTCCGCCTCGAATTTTGGGTCAAGCCCAAGGTTAAACCCTAATCCGATTTTGACATATTTTTCAACTATAAATAGAGGCATTCTTTTCATTATTCATACACTAATTTTCAGATTATCATTCTAAGCCTTAGAAACTTATAATTAAAACTCTCTCGAACCTCTGCCGAATTTCCTAGCTTTCCGAAAGAGAAATACATTGAAGCTTGGAGCTTGCAATCGGAAGGGCAACCGCGTGTCCACCTTATAGTAGATAAAGACTCCAGATATTCTAACCTGTAAGTTTATGCTTTATGTTGCATGTTTTATTGTTGTATAACCATACTAGAAATGTTATTGGGGTAAGTAAGAAACAAAATTTTTAAACTTCCGTTGTGTCTTACTTATGTGTTTTGAACCCAATAAAAAACTTACACTATCACCACTGACATTAGTTGAATTTGAAGAGGAAATCGTAAGTAATAGTTGCTTCATTATTTTTGAAGATAAAAGGGGAACATAGAGGGATAAACACCTTGTGAGAACTAAACAAGAAATTATTTAGACAAGCACATAATAGTACCTATATCAAGTCAAAAAGCATTAAGTCCCATGGGGGTCCTTTTTTTGGTACAACGGAAAAACAAATATAGATTTAAAATCGTTTATAAGTAACACGATTTAAGTCTTTTAGGATATGGAACATATGCCTCTAAATGCATAATTCCGGAATATCAAAGCGTATTCATGATTTTTTTACTTCTTTTGCTAGAAAATTGATATACTGGGTTACCTCCACCCAGACATATCTAATTGTGACTTATTGACCTTTGATATATAACTATATTAATCTTGAATAATAGATATAAGCGAATGATCATGTTATACATCATCTTCATAGGGGTCTTATCACCGAAACATTGAAATATAATGTATCATATAGTGGAATAAATTCGAGTTAATAATAATTTTGAATTAAATTAAACTAATAGAGTCTTCTATAATTTTGTTTCAATTATTGTATTATGTATTGTTGCTATTGTTCTCTTCTCCATTATGTTTAGCATGACTGCTTCGCTACTGTATTATGCTTTACTTGAGTTGGGATCTATCGAAAATAATTTTTCTACCTGCACAAGATAGGGTAAAGCGACATACGTCGTTCGTTAGACAAGACCCACGTGATGTGCATCTATGGTTTCTGCTCGTGGGAGAGGGATGCGGGAAAGTGGGGTCCTCTCACCTGTGGGCTAGGGTGAATATTGCAGACCAGCGGATTTGGTGGTCGACAATCGTTCGGACTTGATAAAGGTTGTCGCAGCACCTGTAGTAGGACAGAGGACTTATCGGGATGCCCGCAAACCAATTTACGATGTCTCTGTCGCTAACGTTCGTCAAGCAGGCCGACTCCACATGTAAGATTACACTGTGTATGTTGTTGTTGTTATAGTAACCTTCTATAATTTAGCCTCATCTCTAAATGTGCCTCTATTCGACATATATTCGCTAATATTTAAGTATAATATTTTTTTTTTAATTTCTTGTTTGGTGCTCGATATTCATATTAAGATTTTGACTAATCTATTTTCACATTGCTCAAAAATCATTAACAAAAAGTAAAGCATCTCTTATCAAAATAATTTTCATTCAAATTTGAGATTTATAATTAAAAATAAAGAGATTTATATTCTACTACAACCCTCGATGATTATTCAAGAATATTGAGGGCTTTGGCATGTTATAAATTGTCAAAGCATGAAAAGAAGAGAAAGCAAAGTCAGTGCTGAGTATAAAATTGGACCCGTTCACGTGACCCGGCTTGCATGGGTCTCTCGTCTTTTTCTTCTGTGGTCCCATCCTGCATGTGACCCTTACTTTCAACCCACGCTCACTCCACTTATTTCTCTGTTTTTAAAATAATTTTGTCTAACTTTTAGTACATTTTTCACATGTTTAAAATAAAATAGTTATGAAAACATGACGTTTTAATTCACACTGTTCATTAATTCATTAAGTGACGCAGAGACATGAATGATCTTAATAAAGAAATTTCATTTTTTTTTAATATATGGTGCCTACATTTCAAATTTATCATCTAAGATAATTCTTGAATCGTATTTATTACTTTAATGTAATAAAGATAAGTTTTACAGAGTGGTGGTTAGACCAATATTATTGTATGCAGCGGAGTGCTGGCCAGTAAAATTGTTCACGTTCAGAAGATAAAAATAGCAAAAATGAGGATGCTAATATGAATGTGTGCGTATACCGGGAAAGATGTGATTAAGAATGAAGTTATATGGAACAAGGTGGAGTGGCCTCCGTGACGGACAAGATGAGTGAAGCGAGACTGAGAAGGTTTAGACATCATGTGAAGAAGGGGTTCGAGGATGCGCCAGTGAGAAGGTGTGAGAGGTTAGTTGTAACATGAGTTAGAAAAGGTAGAGGTAGATAGAAGAAGAACTAGGGAAGATAATTATATATATAGCTGAGTGTTGCCGTACTCTTAGTAGTATGATTTCGGTATCGTGTAAGTTGAAGCTTGTTTCACAATTTTTGAGAAAATCATTGATAACTTCTCTGTTTTGATCTTTTAAAATAACTAGATGAATTTATCAGGCATTAACGACTAGATCGAACTTACCCATTTTTTTACAGTAAATAATTAGCTAATTTAAACTTCAACTTGAAATAATTATTATAGGTTGAAGTAATGGCTTGAAGTTTATTTAAAGTTTTAACTTCAAAAAGTTTTTGCAACTATCACTCACAAATCTTAAATTTTCACAAACTTCCCGTTCTCCAAGAAAGCTACAACTATTCAAATATAACTCGAATTTCCAATTGCTGTTTCTCCATAATCATGCAATTGACATTTGGATTCGTTTTAATGGTCTATATTAACAACTGAGAATAATAATAACATCAATATATTGCATAGAGTGTTTTGGTGCAAAAGAAAATATTTTCACTAAAAATATATCGATGAAAGATAATAAATAGAACCAACTAACTTTTTTAGATGTGCACAAACCCACCCGTGAACACTATTATAAAGAAATCACCACCCCTTGCCAGTAACATAAGATTAAAGATCGATTTTATGATAGATTACAAATGTTATTTTAATTATATGGGTTGTCTATCCTAATTTATATAACATATTTTCTTTTTCGTTTGTCCTAAAAAATATATCTTTTTATTTAAAAATAATTTAATTAAATTTATTATCTTCTTTTTGATGAATAATTTATCATACGTAAATATGTATAATTTATTTTAAAGCACACATTATAAATATTTTTGTTTTTTTATATATTACATGTCCATTAAGAGAATCTCAGCCATTTAAATCACAAGATCTTAGGGCTCGTTTGGTTGGAAAATAAGTTATTTCGAAATTAGTTATTCCACTCTTAATGTGAGATAAAATAACACTACAAACTCGAGATAATTAACCTCGAAATTTATTACCATGAATTTTATTCCAATCAAAATGAGATAAGAAGATATTAAAATTTTATTCCCAAACTAACTTTGATTATCTATCATACGAAACACCCTTAGAGATTCGATGATATGGGGCTAACACTAAAACCCGACAAAGACACTAGAAATGGACTATTATTTATCCGACACGCGTCCTCCAGTTTAGTGTAACTTTAGCAGTTGTTTCAGTTATCCAATTTTTTTTTTTTTTTTATAATCCAAGTTTCTGCGCTACCGACTTGATTACTTCACCCAGATTACCTGCACGTCCTGAGGTAATAGGACCGGTCCTTCAACACTATTACCAGGTAAATCGCGGGATGTGCTCCGGTGACTAGTTTTTCTGGGAGCGTACAACTGATCAATGATACAAGATCAAATTCCCCAACATGCAGAATTTCTTCGTGCTTGCGGGGAATCGAACCCACATTGATCCCATGCCAGAGCGCCTTATAGCGCCCAGGCTTTGCCACTGGATTATGCCCCGGAGGACCAGTTATCCTTTCTTTGTCTTAGGGAACCAATGGAGCCCCGTGTTACGATAATTGCGCTTAATATACCTAGGAAGAATTGATCTGCTGTATCGGAGACCACCCCATCTTTTTTCTAATCTTCTAAAACTTTTCTTTTTAGTTATTATGCTTTTTAAATAGGTAAATGTTATACCGTTGGTTTTGATTTATATAAACTTACCATGAAAAAGTGATCCCTCTATTTCATTTCATATATCTTATTAGACACAAATTTTAAAAAATATTTGAAAATTTTGAATCTTATAATTTTAAATAAAAATATATATAAATTATAATGAACCAGAATGTTATTTTAATCTTGTGATCTTAATGTTGAAATTATAGAGTTAATACTAATATAGAAAAATATTTTTAAAAAAAAACAGACTAATAAAGAAAGTAAGATAAATGACTTGAAATAGAGAAAGCAAGAATTTGAAAAAAACTAGTAATGTTAAGCATGTCATAATATTTGCATGTGTATATTATTTTTTTGAACTTGTAGTCCTAATAATTCCATAATATTTGTATAGCTATAAAAACTTGTCATCGAGAATAAAATAAAAAAATTAAGTTAAACTATTTTCTAATATTCAAATAAAGGGTTTATTATCTTTTAAACAAACTAAGAAAATAGAATCACATAAACTGGATCAAGAGTCTTTTTCGTTTTCTCACTTTGCTTTTTTAAGTTAACTAAAGTTATCTTTAAAATTTATTTTATAAGCGAAAAAGGGCCAAATATACTCCTAAACTATTAAAATAGAGCAGTTATGTTCTCTGTTTATTTTTTTGGCACAAAAACGCTCTCATAATTAGCGAAGTGGAGCATATATGCCTCTAAACTATTGAAACTAGAAAAATTATATCCTCCATTTGCCTTTTGGTATGAAAATACACTTATCGTTAACCAAGTGGCCAGATATTCTCTTCTCTACTAATGGACGCACTGTTAGCAAAATGCCGTACTGGAAGTAAATAAATATTACAAGTGTTCGAAAGGATAAACAAACAATTAAGTTTATAATTGTCGCAAGCTTCTTGAGCCTTGAATCTTGATAACCTGAAACCAAGAAACACCAAATCTGTATTTTATAATTGTGGCGAGTCGAGAGATGACTCTCTGTCTTTAAGACAAGATTGCCCCGTATATATGCTTTTACGTTAGCGGGCAATAGTCTCCCAAGATAAAACAACAACTAATCAACACTACAAAGCAAATAGGTTGATTCTGACGAAGAAAACAAACATGAAACGACTGCTGAAGAGTGGAAATTTAGAGGGAAAAGAAGAACTTTTGTTTCTAGCCTGCTCTTGTTCTCAAGACTTGTGTGTCCCTCAAATTAGAGTAAGGTTCCCATTTTATAGTGTTTAGGAAGAGAAGAGGTGTTAAGAGGCTAATTAAGAGGTACAATCAAGGCCAGGAACGTTTTGTAATTAGAATAAAACGTTACAGATGGTTAATGACATCCAAATTGTTGATCTTCCGATTGCTGGCAGTCTTTCCTGAAACTCCAGGGACCAAACTGTAAATACTAAGCAGTTTGGGGTCCAAAAAGATAATAGCATTTTGTAATTATTTTGATTTAGATCACTAATTGAATTATATTGTAATTGAGATTATTACTTTTACAACTTTGATTTTCAACTCTGAAAAAAAATTATTTTATGTTAATTTATATTCTTTGTGAAGTCCATTAGTGAAGAGAAGCTCCCGTTTGATCATAGATTTTGAAGTTGAAACTTGAAACTTGAAATTTTAAGTTCTTGAAGTTGTGATTTTTCGAACTTAAAGTTGTGTTTGGACATGTATTTTACTTTGAACAAATTTGAAGTTTTGTAAGTGGAAGTGCCAGAAAACCCAAAAGCTGGTCTGGATCGGTATTTGGAACTTGAAGTTTTTTTGAAAACAGATTTTTAAAATCTGCTTTAAAATCTATGGCCAAACAGATATTTGAAGATAGATTTTTAAAATCTGATCCAAAATGTATGGCCAAACGCTAGCTTAGTCTCCACCTGACTAACAGTTAGGACTTTTGTGTTAAGAAGTAAACGAAGGACATAACTACTCTATTTCAATAGTTTAGGGGCATAATGTTACATTTAACTAACCGTAAGAACAGTTTGTGTCAAAAAGCAAACAGAAAATATAATTATTTTATTTGACAGAGTGTTTTATAAATCTTCAA
The DNA here is from genome assembly GCA_034509755.1 of Anisodus tanguticus. Classification (NCBI taxonomy): domain Eukaryota; kingdom Viridiplantae; phylum Streptophyta; class Magnoliopsida; order Solanales; family Solanaceae; genus Anisodus; species Anisodus tanguticus. The sequence goes on from CM067557.1 coordinate 13,758,286, forward strand.
TCCCCTCCTCGAAAAAGAATTATCAAGTGTGTGTGCCCGCGCAGTATACTCTTTTCTTTTATCCATTAAGAGAACAAAAATAAAAGCCCAAACAGGGAAATAATGTGAAAGGTGATGAAGAGAATCAGAAAAGCAGCAGCAGGAGAGCCAATTGTCAATTTTCTGATTTTTTGCAGAGTGCCATAAGAAGACAATTGTAGAGACGACAAGGAAACATGAGAGAATATGGATCCTCCGGGGCATAGTCCAGTGGCAAAGCCTGGGCGCTATAAGGCGCTCTCTGCGTGGGACAACATGGGTTCGATTCCCCGCAAGACGAAGAAATTCTGCCGTGTTGGGGAATTTGACCTTGTCTCATTGATCAGTTGTACGCTCCCGTAAAACCCGCCACCGGAGCACATCCCGCGATTTACCCGGTGATAGTTGTTGAAGGACCGGTGCTATTACCTCCAGTGACGTCCGGGTAATACCAACAAGTAGTCAAAAGCGCAAGCCTGGAAACCTGGATTATCAAAAAAAAAAAAAAAAATAATAATGCACCTGTCACCGTAACCTTAAACAGTTCTCTGTTTGGGATGTTCATTTGTTGTTTAATTAAACACATAATTTTGTACCATTTGTCTCTTAATATTTGTCACATTCTATTTCTTTTTCTTTATTTTCTCAATATTTGAGTAAGGGCTTTGTAGGCCTGGACAACTAGTGTATAGATGAGCAAAAATAGTAGTATGTATTAGATACGACGTTTGAAAAGATTAAAACGATCCCCGTAATCGAGGAGCGTGTGAAGGGGATTTAGGTACACCTCAGGAGGTAAATTATGTATAAAATCTCAAGAAATATGAATTCGAATACACATCTAAATACTGAATAATTAAAGCGTTTATTTTTTCAACATCAGAGTGCATAAAATTCATCTTTGTTGATAACTAATAAATATAAAATTCAATTAAGATACTAATTAATCTGCTTCTATAGCACAAAATATTAGAAAACATAAATGTATATGATGATCGATGATGGTAATGACTATTAAGGGTGTTTATAGGTGTTAATTGTCCGTGGTAGTTCCGGTGGTAATGGTGGTGCTAGTGATTGTGTGAAGTGGCTTGCGGTGATTGTTACTGACAATAGTGGTTAAAGGTGGTGGTAATTAGTCGGCTGGTAATTGTGATAGATAATGATTTTGACGACTGATAGTGATGGTTGGCGATATATAGCGGTGATTGCTAGTAGTTGTGGTAATGGTAATTGGTGGTGAAGATTGTAAATAGTAACTAATGATGGTGACGGCCAACTATGGTGAATGGTGGTGGTTGTGATTAAGGATAGTGGTTGTGGGTGGGTGGTAGTAGTTGATAGTAGTGACGCGTGCAACAACGTCAAGTAGTAGTGAAAGTGGATGGAGTTTAGTGCTAAGAATCTCAAAAGAATTACATATTAAATTTAAATCATGACCGACTGTGAGGAGGAGCCACAACCATCATAAAATACATTTATGGTGAGTTTGAATGGTGATTTTTGATAAATTTCAACCATTTAATACAAGTTATAACATCCCAAGTCATGGAATTCACATGTTCTAAAGGATTCACAAAGAACAATCAAAATATCCAAGATAAGGGTTTTTCTTCATAAAGGTAATACAACACCTTGAGCTTTATATATGATGACTAAATAGGTTTATTTAGTACATTTTTGGGGTAGAAATAGTGATTTGGACATGGCATTAAAGTAAGTCTAGAAATAGATATTCTTGGCACGGATGAACTTAAGAAAGAAGTTGATGAATAGTGACTTAGAAGAATGGAATGAATTGAAAAACTATTCTAATGACTCCAATGACTTAAAATGTCGTGTATCAAAATTATGGATAAAAGACCACATGGTTCCGTGATATACATGGTAAGGGTATATCACGGTTTGTACCACAATTAGTTGTAATATTTTGTATCATATTATTTGTAATTAATTAGTATTGTACTCTTACCATAATTATAAGATTCTTGTACAAGTAGAATAAGGTTTTACGAGTAGAATAGGAATATGATTTTTCTATTATGAAAATTGTATATTGTATATATACTCTTTCATTAATGAAAATACTCAAGGGATTATTTCTTTTCATGGTATCAGAAGTCTAGGTCTAAATTTCTTCCGCTCTTCTCCAAATTGGTTCTCGGTTTTTGTGCCCCTTTCTCGGCCGAAACTGCATCATCCGTGCTCTCTTTCTCGAATTTCGTGACAAACTTTACCTCATCTCTTCCAAAATTATCTTCCCAATCCCTTCCTTCTTTCGTTATGTCTAAGAACATGTTTCATCATGCCTTTACTATTTCCAACATCAAGAACAATATCCATATTGTTCTTGAGATGGAAAACGTCCAATATGCAACGCAGTCAGAGTTGTTCAAAATTCACTCCATCTCACATCAAGTTCTCCATCACATAATTCCTCCCACTACCCCTACTCCCGCGGAGGATCCTCAGTTATGGATTACTCTTGATGCTACCGTCCTTCAGTGGATTTATTCAACTATTTCCACCGACCTTTTACAGACGATTATTGAGGCGGACACTACGGCTATGGCTACATGGAATAGATTGCGTGATATATTCCGAGATAACCAACATTCCCGCATTGTCACCCTTGAGCAGGATTTTCCCAAGTTCACATGGAGGATTTTCTGACCGTTTCTGCTTATTGTAAATGGCGCAAGGAGTTGGCGGCCAACTCCGTAACGTTGGAGCGCCCGTTACAAATAATCGTCTTGTTCTTCAAATGGTTGCAGGCCTACCTGAGGCCTATAATGGCGTGGGAACTTTCCTCCGTCAAAGCAAAAGGCAGACTCTCCACTTCCGCCTTTTTATCAAGCCCGCTCGATGCTTACATTAGAAGAGGCCGGTTTGGCCAAAAAGGCGGCTACCGATGCAAGTCCTGTGGTCATGATGACGTCCTTCGCAAATTCTTCAGGTTTTGTTGATAATTCGGGCCAAAACTGTGCTCATGGTAGAGACAAGAAAAATTAGAAAAATTAGAAAAATAATGGCAAAAATCGCGGTGGCAATCATGGTGGTTCTGGCGGGGGTGGGGGTGGCCAAAACAGTGGTGGTAGTGCTCGGCAAGGTGGTAGTGGGCCACACCCCCACTGGTCCTAATCGTGGGCCCCCTGGCAGTGGGGATGGGGCAATGGGTCGTGGCCCAACAACCCTTATTTTCTAGGTGCAGCTTACAACGGGTAGTGGGTCGGCCAGCAGCCCTTCAGGCCCAATTATCAGGCTTCCGCTTCCAGATTTGGCAACACTGTTGGGCCGGGGCAGCAGGGAGGACTGCTCGGGCATCGGCCTCCACATGCCCATCATGCTGCGGGCCCCACACCTACCGACATTGAAGCCGCAATGCACATACTTGGATTAATCCCTCGGACCCAAATTAGTACATAGACACCGGAGCCATTACCCACATGACATCCGATCAAGGTACTCTCTAGTCTTATTCCAATTTGAGCAACAGTCGTGGAATAATTGAAAAATATACTTCATGCCCCTAAATTGATTAAAAATTTGGTGTATGTCCGTAAATTCACAACTGATAATTCCATTTATGTTGAATTTGATCCGTTTGGATTTTTTGTGAAGGATTTCAAGACGGAGATTCCTCTCATGAGGTGTGATAATAGGGGAGATTTTTATCCTATCACGTCAACGTCCGAATCAGTCAAAGCCTTGCCATCAACTTTTGCAGCCCTTTCTCCTTGTGGCATACTCGTCTAGGTCATCCGGGGTCGTCTATTTTGTCTTCCTTAAATAAAAATAATTTTATTTCTTGAAAGGATACGCGTAGTATTCCGAGTTGTCAATCTTGTTCTTTAGGAAAAAATTGTTAGTTTGCCGTTTATAGACTCTTAACTCTCGTACTTTAATGTCATTTGATATTATTCATAGTGATTTATGGACATCTCTTGTTCTTAGTTCTTTGGATCATCGTTATTATGTTCTATTTATGGATGATTATTCTAATTTTTATGGACTTTTCCGATAGCGAAAAAATGTCACATTTTTTCCACTTTCTTAAAATTTAGAGCATTCATTAGAACCCAATTCGAATGGGAAATAAAAAAATATCAATGTGATAATGGCAAAGAATATGATAATGGGTGTTTCGGAAGTTTTGTGCTAATAATGGGATCAATTTTCATTTTTCTTGTCCTCATACGTCTTCACAAAATGGGAAAGCCAAACGCAAAATTCGTACCATTAATAACATTGTCCAAACTTTATTGATTCATGCTTCCGTACCCCCTTCTTTGGCATCATGCTGTACAAATGGCTACATATCTCCTTAACATACTTCCTATCAAAGGCTTGACGTATTCCTCCCCTCTTCATATCTTATATAATAAGACTCTTTCGTATTCCCATCTTAGGGTCTTTGGGTGCTTGTGTTATCCACTCTTTCCGTCCACCACAATTAACAAACTTCAGGCTCGGTCTACCCCTTGTGTGTTTTTGGGTTATCCGTCTAATCATTATGGTTACAAATTCTTTGATTTATCGTCTAATAAAATCATCGTTAGTCGCCATGTTCTTTTTGATGAATCTTAATTTACGTTAGTTAAAGTGAGTAGTCTCGTGCCTAGTTCGTATAATTTTTTAGATGACGGTGTCCCCGTATATTATCCACTATTTATCGGACATGTCCCGCACCCAAAATCCACCAGCGGGTCCACTGCCCGCTGGGTCTACAGTACCGTTATCGGCCATTGTTCCCAGTCCAATGATTGGGACAGTTTTGGTAATTGGGCTAGTTACCCAGCCCAATACCGAAACTGGTCCAGTCTCTAGTTCTGCCAGTTACCGTGTTAGGCCAGCATGCCCACTGCCTGCTGGCCAGTCAGTCACGTGTCCCGATATTTTCTAAAATCCGCCCAATTCTCCCCCCAGATAAAGACCAGTCACTCGTAGTCAATGGAGTATTTTTAAACTGAAAAGACATTTTAATTTAAATTCTAATATTCTTAAATCACCCCTACCTCGTAATCATGTGTCTGCTTTAAATGACCCAAATTGGAAAATTGCTATGATCGATGAATATAATGCTCTTATTGATAATAAGACGTGGGAATTGGTGACCCGTCAATCTAGTGTTAATATTATTCGGTCTATGTGGATTTTTGCTCATAAGGACAATTCTGACAGTTCTTTTGCGAGGTATAAGGCTCGTCTTGTAGGTGATGGTAAGACTCAGCAGGTTGGTGTGGATTGTGGTGAGACGTTTAGTCCGGTGGTCAAACCGGCTACCATTCGCACTGTGCTCAGCTTGGCTCTTTCGAAAGCATGGTCCATTCATCAGTTAGATGTGAAGAATACTTTCTTACATGGTGATCTTAAGGAGATAGTCTATATGCATCAGCCCTTAGGGTTTAGGGATCTCAAATATCCTCATCATGTCTGTTTATTGAAGAAGTCCTTGTATGGGCTTAAGCAGTCCCCACGGGCTTGGTATAAGAGTTTTCCATACTATATTTCGACTATTGGGTTTTCTCACAGCAGGTCTGATAATTCTTGTTCATATATCGTCGTGGTTCTTCCCTGACTTATATACTATTATATGTGGATGATATTATCTTGACTGCCTCTTTTGATGCATTACACTAGTCTATCATGACAATGCTCAATTCTGAGTTTGCTATGAAAAACTTGGGGCCCTTGAGTTACTTTTTGGGGATTGTTGTCTCTCGCCATGCAGGTGGGTTGTTCTTATCCCAATGAAAGTATGCAGTTGAAATCATTGAGCGAGCTGGTATGTCCTCATGCAAGTCTACTTCCACTCCAGTTGATACTAAACCCAAGTTGGGTGCTGAGGCTGGCTCACCTTACGAGGATCCGACCCGTTATTGCAGTCTTGCAGGGGCCCTTCAGTATCTTACTTTCATGAGACCCGATATTACGTATGCGTACAACATGTGTGTTTGTTTATGCATGATCCCAGGGTTGAGCACATGAATGCGCTCAAACGCATTATTCGGTACATCCAGGGGACATTTGACTTTGGCTTACATTTGTATTCGTCATCGACGTCTACACTTGTCTCGTATACAGATGCTGATTGGGGTGGCTGTCCAGAAACCAGACGCTCTATGTCTGGCTATTATATGTTTCTTGGTAATAACTTGGTCTCGTTTTATGCAAAGCGTCAGTCGACTTTGTCCCGCTCTAGTGCAGAGGCCGAGTATCGAGGGGTAGCCAATGTGGTCTCTGAATCCTGTTGGTTACGTAATCTTCTTTTAGAGCATTATTGTCCTATTCAGAAAGCTACCTTGGTTTATTGTGATAATGTTAGTGCCATCTACCTATCGGTAATCTGGTTCAACACCAGCGCACTAAACATATCGAGATGGACATTCACTTTGTTCGCAAAAGGTAGCTCGTGGACAAGTACGCGTCTTCGATGTCCCTTCCAAGTATCAAATTGCAGACATCTTTACAAAGGGTCTTCCCTCGGTCCTTTTTGAAGATTTTAGGGACAGTCTCGGCGTACGAAGACCGCCCGCTATGACTGCGGGGTGTAAAAGACCACACGATTTCGTGATATACATGGTAAGTGTATATCACGGTTTGTACCACAATTAGTTGTAATATTTTGTACCATATTATTTGTAATTAATTAGCATTGTACTCTTACCATAATTATAGGATTCTTGTACAAGTAGAATAAGATTTTAGGAGTAGAATAGGAATATGATTTTCCTATTATGAAAATTGTAAATTGTATATATACTCTTTCATTAATGAAAATAATCAAGGGATTGTTTCTTTTCCACAGACATAAAATGAAAATAAAAAAGGGTATGAGATTTAGGTGGCTTGTAGCCAATGTTTGAGCCTTAGTTGATTTTGTGAGATCGAATGAGTATAAATTGATAGAAATTGAACTATATTTATGTAGATTGAAATATTGTTGATATTTGGAGTGTCAAGTAAGTGAAGAAGGATTGCACTCAGTTAAAGTAAGTTAAAAATTGACCTTCTAAGTATTTTTTTTTTCGAAAGATGCGCTCAACATATTTGATATAGTACCTAACTGAATATTTTGAAAAGTTTTGTGATCAAGTGCTTATAGAGACGAGTTAGTGTTTGATTCACCAGGTTTGTCGAACGGTTTGAATATTGATATGTGCCTTGATGTTTAGAATATTTAAATATTTTACTTGACGTTGTTGGAGATTTTATATGCTTTAAATGCTATATGTAACATGTTTTGAAATGTATAAAAATTTTACGTGAGTACTTTCAAATGCTCGACGCCTTGTAGTTTTATTGTTGCCTTGTAAGACTGATGATTTGTTGATGTTGTTTAACTTTCTTAGTGATGATGATGATTATGTTGATATGTAGACCTATGTACTTGATGCCTTTAGATCATGTCATGTGAAGTATAAAGCCTTGTGGTGACCTAACTGGAGGATCAGACAAATATGAATTATTATTATACATTAATGTTCAAAAGCCTTATGACGACTTAAGAGGAGGGTCGAGCCAATGCAGATAATACTTAGATGTCCAAAAGCCTTGTGACGGAGGAAGGTAAAGCCATTTGGATAATTCTCAGATGCTCCAAAGCCTTATGGTGACCTAGAGGAAGGTCGGACCATGTTTCTGATGAGTGAATGAGAAAGTGTTTTCTTATATTGATTGTATTGTGAATATATATGTATAATTCTTACAAATTATTTTGATCATACTTTGACTTTGCATTAAGTATGTTAGATGCTGACATATCTATTGCACACCGTGATTTTTTAAGAGTTGTCTCAATATTTATCGAGGCTAGTCGATGAGACTAACTGAGCATCAATACATTCAAGCCTTCAGCCACATATTGTTCTTTGATATTTTTGAGAGACATACAATTCTCGAGACAGGCACACAAGCTAGAAACCTATATTATGTCGTAATTCCTTTTTGGTGACCTCCACTATAATAATCTGTTAGTGATCGTTATTTTATATTTATCTTTTTCTTAGTCAGGTTATGTTCCCAGTACAATTTCAACTTTTGTATATCCTTAAAGGTTTGGTAGACATTGTGGATAGTATTATAAAGCTCGTCTAAGTAAAGATGTAAGATTTGATCTCTTGTCGGAAGTCAGAATTTCATATGTAATATTGGCGTTGTGGATAGTTTTATGCTATAATATACTCCGTGTGGTTAGTACCTATTGCTATAACTGTTGTTGACACGATGGTGCTATGAAGTATACTGAAAGAAATAATCGTTTCGATTATTTTCATCACTTGAAATGCTATATATACAAGTTATAAAATAAGAGAATCGTATTCCTATTCTATTCTAAAAATCTTATTCTATACATTTATGGTAATACACTAATTATGATAATACACTACTAATTATATTACAATATTACATAAACTAGGATACTAAATATTTACCATAAATTACTTTACATAAACAGCCAAAATCGAGAGCTATTATTGAAATCAAATCCGAGATTTAATATACACAATATACACATGTACATTGTGTGTATATTGTGTATATTTAACATATACATTGCATAGGTTATGAGACCAGTTAAGGATTCGTCCGGCAAGATAGACGAGCCTAATTTCAATCATAGTTTTGGGGCGTGACAACAATGTAATTAACTACTTCATGTCGCATGGCTCCTTGATTATATGTTTATTTGATTAAACAAAACTTTTCTTTTTCCCCACTAACCATAGTTACCTTCCAATTAAAGAGCACTATTATTCTTAAACAAATCATATAATATATTCTACACTGGGCTGTCCTTTTAAACTATATAGTATACCTTGATTATCTTACTTAGTTATTTCCTTTCTCCACCTCCATTTGCCCATCCCAAAGCTCAACGCTTTTTCTTCTCCCTGCCTCTGTGAAAGCTTTGGTAAAATTAAACTAACTTTTCTCTTACTATTAACGTAAATCTTAGAAAGTTACTCACCTCGAATCCATCATCATTCATCACTATTACTCCATTTCTCTCTCCATTTTCATCAACCAAGTAAAGGGTAGCTTCAAATTGTTTTTTCAGTTCTTTCAGGCAAAACATCAAACACCTAGAGTGCATCAATAAACTGGTTAAAATCCCGACATTTTTCGTTGTTGGGTTGTTTAATTCCATTGTTATTGGTTAATTGGTGATGAGACAGAAAGAGGGTACTTTGTCTTTCTTTGTTTCTTGAACTGTAGCTTCAAATTACTTGTTCAATTCTCTCAGGCAAAAAATCAAACACCTAGAGTGCAACCAAAAACTGGCTCTAATCCGGACAATTTTACGTTGTTGGGTTGTTTAATTCCATTGTTATTGGTTAATTGATGATGAAACAAGAAGAGGGTATTGTGTATTTACTTAATGGGAAGACATATTAATGGTGGTGTGCCACCGAGTGTGGCTCCGGTGGCGAGTGGTGGTGTAGAAGGAGAAGATCATTGGAGGAGCTTTGATAATTCTATAAATGCTGTATCGTTTGGTTTTGTTGCGACTGCTATTCTTATTTCGATGTTTCTAATTATGGCGATCTTCGAGAGGTTTCTCCGGCGAAGTCCTTCGTCGTCCGGTGGTGGCCGGAGTAGTACTGATCTTGTTGCTCAAATGAGGGTCCAAAGGAAGCTTGATTACCCATCTCCCGAGGTATTTATTTTCTCTTTCCCAAAGTTGCATAAAAGCAATATTTTATTCACATGCATTTATAGAATGTGTTGTGTGCATCCATAGGACTTTCTTAGTAAGTGACCTCCCCCGATGCAAATTCAAATTAATCGAGATTCTTATATTATTGATATCGAGCAATAAATTCATTTTATATGAAAGTGCTTAACTGAATATAAAATTTATGAAATAACGAAATATTTTTGCCGCATACCGCAATAATATTGAACTCATGGTTTTAAATATGACATAATAATCCCTCTTTTTCCTTTTGCTTGTCCGATTTGCATTTTGCTTTCTCATTGTAAAATATTAACTTATTAATTAAGTATTTAATTTATTAAATTATCCTTATTAATGGTATACTGGAAAGTTATTAATGGTACAAGGGCAAAGTTAATTTTTTTTTATTAATTCTCTTTCAATTTGTTAAAGTGGCAAGTAAAAAAAATCTATCTTAATATAATTACAAGTAAAAGGGAACGGATGGCGTATAAGATTGCATCTTTATTGTCATTGAGATACAATGAGAAGATTAAAGTTAGAATATTACCACTAAATCATTTAGCGGTTTCGCCAAAAGTTAGAATTTCTAAAAATATAATTATGTTAATTTTTTTGAAACAGACTAAAAAGGAAAAATAATTATATAAAATAGAATAAAGAAGGCTTTAAAAAAATGCACTCTTGAAATTGATAATCATAGAGAAATTTGTCCTGCCATAACAAGTACAGGAATTTAAGGATGAGATCCAAATTATGTTTTTTATTGTTGCTTCAGTGCTTGTACTTTGCTTAATAGTAGAAGGAATACTGCTCTGTTATCATCAGTTCATTCTGGACATGGAAAATTAGACCAAGTATTATTTCCCAAGAAAATGGAAATATTTATTAATTTATTATAGGTTTTTAACTTTTAAGGACCGCAATGAGTAGGCTAACTAACTTTTTGGTGACAGTAACTTTTTTCCTTAATGCCATTATTGCTTCTCACATAATTATGGCTAATATAGCTTATAGCTGGATTATTTGACTGGGATTCGGTTCATAATTATCATTTGGTAGACCTTAGTGAATATGAATCACTCCTGATGATCATGTCGTTGAGAAAATTTACAGTTCATTGTTGATTCAATTAATCTAACTTTAACCGATTAAAGATATTTTTTCATTCAATGCTTTCTGTGTAAGTAATAGCTTGTTGTTTAAGAAGTGCTTTACCCCCTAAAACCTTAATAAGCCTATCATGCGTAAATTTGGATTCATCGGGCTAACATCGAATATAAGATGGTTAAGCTGGGAAAAGAAAACTTATTTTGTAAAACGCTCCTTTTCAGTATAATGAATGTCAATGGAGCGCGGGGTTGAAACTTAACCCGTTCAACCCGCCCCGCATTAGCATTCTTTTGTGTTTTCATTTGGTTCAAGGTGCTTATTTTCTATCTTTCTCCGTAAAGCAGAACAGACAACCACTAAAACAGCAGTAGCCATAGATATGATTCTCAATCAACAAGACCCGCCGGCCCGCATAAGCCTTAACCTGCCCCGCCCAGTCCCGCCTAATTGCCATTCCTAATTTGAAATATAATTTCCAATGGACTAAATTTATTGGAAACGTCTCATTCCTATGTATTCATGTGATTCTTTTTCTAAAGCCAAAGACTCATTAGACATGAGGTGGTTGTGATGGTCCCATTGTGTTTCTGCATGGTACATTATTAAGTATATAGACTTTTGTGATTGAAACCTATGTTGTGTGTCCCAGTTTTAATCATATTGCAAGACATTAAAGCCCAGGATATGCTATTTTATACATAGTTATTAAGAACAAGGTTTTTTTTATTGTCTGATTTTCAATTTATTGGTATTCTTGTCCCAGCATCTTGCCAAAAGAGAAACTATAGCTTCCAATGACATCCCACCATATTTTGACTTTGGACACCATGTTGAGATATGACCCCTTTTTTCATTCCTTTCCAGCTGTGAGTTAATGTTGGGATTCAACATTTTCTTTCTATAACTAGTGGTGTCCAGTCCAGCTTGTTCGTACCTCAATTAATTCTACAAGATACCTACTATCTCCCTTTAGCAGAAATGTGAGGTAAGACTGCGTACAATAGATCCTTGTAGTCCGGCCCTTTCCCGGACCCCGCGCATAGCGGGAGCTTAGTGCACTGAGCTGCCCTTTTTTTTACACCTACTATCTCCCTCTAGCACAAGTATCAGGTATCTTTGTTCACCAAGGCCGGGATAGATGGAAGAAAATCACCTAGTGTTTGTGTCTCCCTTGGTATTTGAACCTGAGACTTCATTGTTTTCAACCCACATTGACCATTAGGGCAGTGACGTTGCAGAATTTTTCATAAGCGGTATTAGTATTTGGAAAATAATCATATGAATAAATCTATATAATGACAAGTGGCGTCATTTTTCATATTTCGTAAGCGGTGTTAATACGACACTGCTCGGAACAAGGTGTATCCGCCCTAAGGCCACACCCTTGGTTGCTAATGTTGTGATTCAACATTGTTTTGAAATGTAACTTTTTTTTGGAGAATAATGGAGAAGATCAATAAATTGGATTTAAAAATAGCACAATCTTGAAAGAGTATGAAGTGGGAGTATCTGAAGTTTCTATAGTGGGGTTACACTTGAGCACTGTCTAGTATTCTTCACAAAATTATTGCTAAATCTAAGATTCTTTGCTTTAGATGTTTTAATTGATTGCTAGAATCATGTTTATACCAATGCTTAATGGTGGAGAGAATTACTTTATCAAAAACCTGCTTTTTTAAAGCAGAACCCTCTTTTAGTGTCTGCAATTTTCACCATGAGAAATCTAAAACAAAAGTATTGGCAGCGTATAATAAGTCGGATTAATAACCTACTACAAGTTTACAACAGGTTAAATCACATAGCTAATGTAAAAGTTCTTTATACCGACGGTGTATATAAGTTAAGTTCATTTTTTGATGATTCTCACCTATGTGGAGCTGCATGGATAATTTTCTTTGCTAATACTTACAGATGACTTTTTACGCCAACGGAGTGTCAGTACTGATGCCCGGAGAAGAAGTTCCTACCTTCATTGCGCATCCTGTACCCGCACCTTCTCCTCCGGAATGTACTTCTCAACCCCTCCATCAACATGACACGTCTTCTTCAAGTCCAGCCTCAACTTGTTCTACTATCCATAGTTCCGGTTGACAATACAGACATGAAACTGAAAATTTATGGCTATCACTATCACAAAACCTCGATGTGAAAGTAGATATTTGTAGGAAATGTCCACTCATAGATGAAAACTTAAGGGCTTTTATTTCCCTCGAGGAGCTTGTCATTGTATTTGCATATACAGTAATGTGATTTGACTACTGGATTTCTTCACTTCTCCAGGGTATGTTACAACTCCAGCCCTTCTTTACATGAGCCGGCTGCGGAATCATGATTTTATTAAGGAGATTAAAAATATAAAGAAGTACATGAATAAGTCAAGAAAACTAAACATCTATTGTATATACATATTAAATAATTATATACAATATAATTTTTCGGTAAAGGGATTAGGACGGGTCCCCTAGCTCCATCCCATGATGGAGGTATTTCCATAAGACTGTTACATTGAGTAAGCAGGCGTTTCCATAAAAAGATACTACTAAGGGTTGCCCCACTACTTGTGCCGCGAGATAATAGTACTTACTGTAATAATTGAGATGCCTATAAATTGGTATATGAAAGAAATAATCCCCTTGATTATTTTCATTGATTGAATAGATATATATATAAGTTACAAAATAGGAGAATCTTATTCCTATTCTATTCCTAAAACCTTATTCTACCATAATTCTAACTATACAATTATGGTAAGTGTATATCCTAATTATGGTAAGTGTATATCCTAATCTATGTAACAAATACACTACAATATACACAAAATATACTTTCCTTAATATACAAATCTGCCCACTGCTTTGCCGGGGAAATCCCGTGATGGGCCTCGGCGTTTTAGGCCACCGCCCACGCTTTGTTGGGTCGCCCAACGCTTTGCTTCGTTGGGCCATCGTTTCATATACTCATGATATATACTTGCCAAAGCGGATATATCACGGGTATATTACCTTTGTTTAACACACACCCGCGATCATAGCATAGCGGGCGGTCTTCGAACGCCGAGATCGTCCCTAAAATCTTCAAAGAGAACCGTGGTAGACCCTTTGTAAAGATGTACGCAATTTGATAATGAGACGGGACATGGCATACGCGAACGTGATCCTTTGCAACCTTTTCACGGACAAAGTAAATGTCCATTTCGATATGCTTAGTGCGTTGGTGTTGAACTGGGTTACCTGAAAGGTAGATGGCACTAATGTTATCGCAATATACCAAGGTTGCCTTCGAATGGGACAATGAAGCTCCAAAAGCAAATTACGTAGCCAACATGATTCGGAGACCACATTCGCTACCCTCGATATTCTCGCCTCTCGCACTTGGGCGTGATAGAGTTGCTCGACGCTTTGCCGACCAGAGACCAAGTTGTTGCCAAGGAACATACGGAGCCGAAGTCGACCGTCGGTGTCGGGACAACCACTCCAATCAGCATCCGTGTAAGAGACAAGTGTGGATGTAGATGAAGGATACAAGTGCAACCCATAGTCCAAAGATCCCCGAATATACCGAATGATGCTTTTGATTGCATTCATGTGCTCAACTCGGGATCATGCATGAATAAACACACCGCCGAACCGCATACGTAATATCCGATCCGGTAAAGGTAAGATACGGAGGGCCCCCGCAAGATCGCGATAGCGGGTCGGGTCCTCGTATGGTGCACCTGTTGCGGCACTCGGCTTGGGGTTTGCATCAACCGGCGTGGAAGTGGACTTACGGGATGACATCCCGACCTCTCTATGATCTCGGCAAAGATACTTTCGTTGAGACAAAAACAAGCCACCCGAATGACGCTTGACGGCAATCCCCAAAAAATAACTCAAAGGCCCTAAGTCTTTCATAGCAAACTCGGGCCGAGCATGGTCATGATAGGGCGGCGCAAGGCATCGAAAGAGGCAGTCAAGATGATATCATCCACATACAACAGAATGTAGGCCAAGGACGAACCACGGCGGTAGATGAACAATGAATTATCTGACCTGCTGTGAGTGAACCCAATAGTTGAAACAAGGTCAGCAAACCTCATGTACCAGGCCCTTGGAGACTGCTTAAGCCCATATAAGGACTTCTTCAACAAACATACATGATGAGGATGGTTTGGATCCCTGAAACCCAATGGCTGATTCATATAGACTGTTTCCTTGAGATCACCATGTAGGAAAGCATTCTTGACATCCAACTGATGAATTGGTCAAGTCTTGGAAAGAGCCAAGCTAAGCACAGTGCGAATGGTAGCCGGTTTGACCACCAGACTAAATGTCTCACCAAAATCTATCCCAACCTGCTAAGTCTTACCATCACCAACAAGTCGCGCCTTATGTCGAGCAAATGATTCATCTGAATTCTCCTTATGAGCAAAAATCCACATAGACCTGATAACATTAATACCATATGGACGGGGCACCAACTCCTACGTCTTATTATCAATAAGACCATTATATTCATCAGTCATAGCAATTTTCCAATTAGGGTCATTTAATGCGGACACAGGATTGCGGGGCAAGGGGAATTTAGAGACATCAGAATGTAAATTAAAATGTCTTTTAGGTGTAAAAATACCCCGCTAACTACGAGTGACCGGTCTATGACTCGAGGAATAATTGAGAGAATTTTGAGAATTTTCTGGGCTCGGGACGGACGGCCCAGGCGGGCGGTGGGCTGCTTGGCCCCCAAATCGGTGAATCGGAATCATCATCGGACCAGTTCCGACCAATGCTGGACCGGCCCAATTCTTTGGGGCCGATCCAAGATCTTGGAACGGACGGTACAGTGGGTCCAGCGGGCAGTGGGCCCGCTGGAGGATTTTGGGTGCGGGATATGTCCGAAAAATTCCGAATAATATACGGGGATATTTGGTCATCCAAAAAATTATACGACCTAGGCTCGGGAGTATGAACTTTCGTAAAAGGAAATTGGGTTTCATCAAAAATGACATGGCGATTAATTATGATTTTCTTGGAGGATAAATCAAAACATTTATAACCACGATGATTCGACGGATAACCCAAAAATACACACGAAGTAGACCGAGCCTGAAGTTTGTTAATTGTGGTGGATGGGAATAACGGATAACACAAGCACCCAAAAATCCGAAGATGAGAATAAGAAGGGTTCTTATTATATAGGATTTTGAGGGGGAAAGAATATGTCAGACCTTTAGAAGGAATTATTCTAAGAAGATATGTGGCCATTTGTAGAGCATGATGCCAAAAATATGGAGGTATAGAGGCATGAATTAAGAGAGTTCGGACAATGTTATTTATGGAACGAATTTTGCGTTTGGCTTTCCCATTTTGTGAAGATGTATGAGGACTCGAAAAACAAAAATTGATCCCATTATTAGCACAGAATTTTCGAAACTCCCTATTGTCATACTCTTTTCCATTATCACATTGAATATTTTTTATTTCTCTTTCGAATTGAGTACGAATGAACGCTCTAAATTTGATGAAGACGGAAAACACTTGTGATTTATTCGCAATTGGAAACGTCCACAAAAATCTAGAATAATCATCTAAAAAAAGAACATAATATCGATGACCCAATAAACTAAGAACAGGAGACGTCCATAAGTCGTTATGAATAATATCAAATGGCATTGAAGTATGAGAATTGGAGTCTACAAATGGCAACTTAACACTTTTCTCTAATGAACAAGACTGACAAAGTGGAGTACGACTCGTACCCTTACAAGAAATAAAGCTATTTTTATCTAAAACTGATAAAATAGAAGATCTCGAAAGATCTCGGATGACCCAAACGAGCATGCCACATGGAAGGAGAGATGGCTGCAAAAGCTGATGGCAAGGCTTGACTCGATGGACTGAAACCAGGCATGATAGGATACAGATCCCCCCTACTATCACACCTCATAAGATGACTCCCCGTCTTGAAATCCTTCACAGAGAAACCAAAAGGATCAAATTCAACGGAAACAGAATTGTCAGTAGTGAACTTTCGGACATATACTAAATTTTTAATTAATTTAGGAGCATGTAAAGTATTTTTCAAGAGAAGGGGTGGATTGGGGGAGACAACATTTTCTGACCATACCCTAGAATTGGAATAGAACTGTCATTACCAACAATTATTCCCCCAGGGGTGCTCAAATTGGAATAAGATGAGAGAGTACATGATTCGGAAGTCATGTGAGTAGTGGCATCGGTGTCCATATACCAATTTGGGTCCGGTTGAGTTAACCCCAGTGTGTGTATCGCGGCCTCGATATCGGTTTGAGTGTGGCCTGCTGCATGATTGGCTTGCGGAGGTCGGGGCCCAAGAATTCATGTCCGTGATGGAGCTGGGCCGTAGCTGCTGCTGGGCCACTGACCAGTGGGCCGCCACTGCTGGGTGTTGGGCCTGAACTGTTGGCCGGCCCACCGGCCGCTAGGGTGGCCGTTGGATTGTAAGGTGGCCGCTGCCCACCGCCCCACCCCCACTGCCATGGGCCCCACTGCTGGGCCCAGGGGGTGGTGGGCCACTGTTCCCTGGATGGGACCCACCGCCTGCTTGCTGACCACCGGAACCGTCGCGTTTGCCCCCGCGATTTTTGTGATTATTCTTGCGATTATTCTTACCGCCACTATGATTATGGTTTTGGCCCGAATTATTAACAAAACACGAAGAACTAGGAGAGGACGCCACCATGACGACGGGGCTTGCTCCGGTAGCCGCCTTTTTAACCAAACCGGCTTCTTCCAAAGTAAGCATGGAGCGGGCTTGATAGAAGTCAGGAAGAGGGTTGCTTTGGCGAAGGAGAGTTCCAACACCATTATAGGCCTCCGAAAGACCGGCAACCAACTGTAGAACTAGATAGATGATTATTAGTTATCGGTGCGCCAACATTCCGGAGTTGATCCGCCAACTCCTTTAGTGTCTTGCAATATGCAGAAACGTTCGGAAATTCGTCCATTCGAACTAGAGAGAATTCTTGCTCGAGTGTGACGACACGTGAATGTTGGTTGTCTTGGAATATGTCACGCAATCTATTCCAGGCAGCCATAGCCGTGGTATCCGGCTCAATAATCATCTCTAGAAGGTCAACCGAAATAGTGGCGTAGATCCACCGAAGAACGGTAGCATCAAGAGTAATCCATAACTCAGGATCCTCCGCAGGAAGGGGTCTAGCGGGAGGAATGATGTGATGAAGAACTTGAAGGGAGATAGCGTGAATTTTAAACAACTCCGCCCACGTCGCATATTGGACGTTTTCCATCTCAAGGACAATAGGGATACTGTTCTTGACGTTAGAAACCATGAGGGCAGGGTGATAATTGTTCTTAGACATATTGAAAAAACAACGAAGGAGGGGAAATTTAAGAGAGGTGTTTGAGAGCGGAAGACGAACTTTGGGAGAGAAACCCGAGGGGGGGAGGGTGTCTCGGCCGAGAGAGGCAAAAGTTGGGAGAGAAAAAACTTTTGTTTAGACCTAGTCTCTTGATACCATGAAAGAAATAATCCCCTTGATTATTTTCATTGATTGAATAGATATATATACAAGTTACAAAATAGGAGAATCATATTCCTATTCTATTCCTAAAACCTTATTCTACCATAATTCTAACTATACAATTATGGTAAGTGTATATCCTAATTATGGTAAGTGTATATCCTAATCTAGGTAACAAATACACTACAATATACACAAAATATACTTTCCTTAATATACAAATCTGCCCATTGCTTTGCTTGGGGAAATCCCGTGATGGGCCTCGGCGTTTTGGGCCACCGCCCACTTGCTTTGCTTTCGGGCTCCACCGCTTTCTTCTGTAGGCATCGCCCTTTGCTTTCTTTGGGCGCCCACCGCTTTTTCTTCGGGGCGCCACACTTTGCTTTCTTCTTTGAGCCACTATACTTTCGTATACCCGTGATATATACTGATGTATATTCAGTGTATATCACGGGTATATTACCTTTGTTTAACAGTCTACTAGATATGTGATGGAATAGCCCCCAGGTGCACATGCGAGTTGATAAGTGGCAAGGTGATTGGGGTAAATTACTCCGACGTCGCGGGTTCGAATCCGTGTGGTGACAATCTTTGTTGAAATATTGCAAGGGTTGTTGCTGGGTTTGTGTCATGTTGGTCCTTTACATCCAATGTCCCAATTTATAAGAAACACTTTCTTTTTTAGTCAATCCCAAAAAGAATGACGCATTTCCCTATTTGACAACAATTTAACTTTAAACTTTACATTTTACGTTTAACAAAATGATTTATAACCACACAAATATCTTCTTCTTTTTTTAAGTTGGTACTGTTCTTTGACTTATTTTAGACCACAAGATTAAAAAATCTTCCTTTATCTCTTAAACTCCGTGCCTAGTCAAACTATGTCATATAAATTTAGACGGAGGGAGTACATTATAGCATGTCACTTGCATCATTATTCGGGTTATTAACTCTCGCATATTATAAACTGTTACATAAAATTACTTATTAAGTAACGTCGCCGTGTAAATATTTCGTGTACGGTCATAACAGTATGTACATAGTTCGGCTCTCTTTCCTCCTGACAAATAGTCTCGCTTAAAGAATGGATCTTGGGCCTAACTCAACCTCAAAAGCTAGCTTATGAGAGGAGGATTGACGAAATCCATATAAGAAGTCCAAATTCTCATCCCACAACCGATGTGAGAGAATCAACACCCCCGTGCATGCCCAGAACTGAACATCGCGTGAACAATATATGATGGGGGCAACATCGGGTAAAAAATGAATTGGGATGAGCCTAACTCCGATAACATATAAATAATGAATCTTGAGCAACACAGTTTAAGAAATTAAAAGCCAAATATGTGAAGTACTAAATTATATTTTGCAAATGAGTAGTGGTGAGAGTTCTACATGTCTTTTCATTTTCTCTCCTCATAAAAGGAAAAAAACTTCATATCATGTGGCTCGCAACAAGTCATTAAGGGTAAAAAGGGTTGCTAAAATTAAATAGTTCTCAAAAAAGAAAAAGATATCATTTTTATTAGATTAAAAAAAGGAAAGCGTGACACATAAAATGAGAAGGAAATAACATTTTTGAGTCGCTTCTCTTCGTCATACAAGTGTGCAAGAATATCAAGCATTCCAAGGAAACAAGAGGATTCTCAACAATCAAGTAAAATTATCAACCATGCCAAATTTATCTATAACGCTAAAAATAAAAATTAAAACCCAAAAAAACTATGAGCTACTGTAAAAGAGATTGCGTAGTATGAATGCCCTCAAAACAGCATTAACTTCTTGTATAGATTATTTTTTTTCTCTATTGATTTCAACAAAGAACTTAAGAATAGTGACAGATGGAACAAATTTATAGTAACGTAGATTTACAACTGCATCTTATTTTAAGGAGAGTTGTATATATATATATATATATATGGGGCATAAGCTAAAGCTCACCAGACTTGCGAAATCTACATCTTTCACTTGCTCTTCGCTCTCTTAAGGAAACATGCCATAAAGGAATAGAGTCAAATGGCGAACCTTCTCTTTATTCTCAATAAATCTTGAGTAGACGTCAAGTCTTTGGTATGAAGACACAATCAGAAGACCAGAAGCTACGACGTAGATGCTGCACGATCAGATTCTATCATGGATTTGATATAGAATTCACCTGCCTTGTATGAGGACCTAACCATGGGACCAGAAGCCACATACCGAAATCCCTGCCAGCAATTCAGGAAGATATATCAGGCTATTAGCAGTACACAAATAATGCCAAGTATAGCAAACAAGCAATTTCTGTGAAGCTTCAAGTTCAATCATGTTGCCAGAAAATCAAGCAGTTAAATGCAGAAGATGTGGAGAATAAAAAGGAGGAAAAGCTATCAGTTTTTTGGGAATATTTTTCAATAGGCATGCCTTGGTTAGAACCGGACTGGCTCTGTCATATCCTCAAGTGCAAGTGATAGGCTTTCACAGAGTCTATTCCGAACTTCCAATCGAAGGCCAAATTGATCAGTTGTAAAATGGGACTTTGTTAGGAAAAGCTTAAAGTAACTGGAATTTAAATGATCTTGAAAACCGCAGGACAGGCCTATGTAATTTCGACAGACCGCAAGATCGGCAATTACCCTTTATAATAGAAACAAGGCATGCAGGATCTATATACGAAATTAAAAAGGAGGGCATAAACAAACCATTTGCATGCCAAGTACTCGATAGTTCTCAAAGGCCTCTGGAGTTATGTATTCTGATACAGGCATGTGACGCTTCGATGGTCTCATGTACTGACCAAATGTCATTACATCAACCCCTGCAGCTCGCACCTTCTCCATCGTTTTAACCACTTGATCAGGTCCCCACACCCCAACGTTATCGACGTCTTCGTCAATGTACCAGCAGGGGCACAGTCCTTTGCCATCATAAGAAAGTCCATAGACTGCTTGAAGTTAGCACGATGATCTCGTACTGCACGCTGAAGCTCTTCAACCGTTTCAATGTTGTGAGCAAAAACATCTAATCCAGATTTTTCAACATTCTCAACATAGCCAGAGCCAGGGTCTCCTCGAAAGTCTGGAACTGCATGATGAGAACATAAACATCATGACTTCTAGTATGGTAAGGTGACAAGTAAAATAGATTCTGGGTTATCACAAAGAAAAAGAAAATTCTTGGAAATAGAATTTGAGAAGTCTGATTATGCAACAATACTTGTGTCATGCTAAGCAGGTAGACACGGGTACATGTTTAAAGGACCGAAGCAGAAAAATGCAGTTGGACAAAATGCTGACCTAATCCTAAATTATGTTTGACCAATGGCAACTAAATTTTGTTGTCAAATTACTCAATTGTCGTGGACAGGGAAAAGGAGTATAACTGAATGAAAGTATTTTTTCACCAAATTTTTATGAGTTCTGCCAGTGGCAAAGCTCCTTTATCAATAGATTCTTAGCCACTGGAACCAGCTTATCCAGACGCTATAAAGGGCATAATGCGAGTTCACAGACCTTATCCATCAGGAACCAAACATTTGATGTTCTATCAGCCTAAAGCAGTTACTCCATCGGTCCCAATTTATGTGACTCTTTTCTTTTTAATCTATCCCAAAAGAATGACACATTTTTATATTAAGTAACAATTTAACTTTAAACTTCTCATTTTACCCTCAATGAGATGATTTATAGTCACATAAATATTTATGATTTGTTTTAGACCACAAGTTTAAAACATCTTACTTTCATACTTAAACTTCGTGTCCAGTCAAACACCTTCCTAAACTGGGACGCATGGAGTATTATTTTTAGAAACCATCAAACGAAAATATAAGCATACGAGCATACAAACCCCACTACCATATAATCATAGCTAAAAGAATATAAAAACGAGGAATATACCAAGTGCTTCTATGAGCATATTTGGCTTCAAGGTTTAAGCTTCTGCACTGTCTCAGCAGAATGACCGCTTCCTTGATCAGGTAGATCATCACGGTCAACACTAGTAATAACAACATAATCTAAACCCCACGAAGCAATGGCCTCAGCCACATTGGAAGGTCATTTGGGTCTGGAGGGGTGGAGTGCGTGATGTCTTCACATTGCAGAATCTGAATTAAAGGGACAGAGATCATTAAAAGGATCATTCTCATAGATTCCCAAATCCTCATCAGATTATATACACTAATAGCATGTTTGGCCAAGCTTTTAAAATCAACTTATTTTGAAAAATGCTATTTCCAAGTGTTTTTCAAAAAAATACTTTTTGTGAGAAGCAGTTTGTGTTTGGCCAATTAATTTAGAAAACACTTTTGAGCAACAATTAGTGTTTGGCCAAGCTTTTAAACAAACTGCTTCTAAGTGTATTTCTCAAAAGTGCTCTTGCGGAAAAGCTCTTTTTTTAGCTTCGGAAAAACAACTACTATTACTCCCAAAAGCACATATTTTCTTCCAAAAGCTTGGCCAAACACCTCATTTTTTAAAATAAGCACTTTTGGTCTCCCAAATGCTTGGACGAACATGCTATAAGAGCTGGTGGACTATGAAGGGAAAAGATGAGCTAGAACACAATGCTTCTTTTTTACTACTTAATATTTTTCCTTTTAATATTTAATTGGCATCTCTTTAGTTCCTAAAAATAATAATTGCATATATAGTTCGTTTTCTCAGATAATTTCCATAATTCAGCTCACCTAGCATTTGTCAAATGGAAGTGCAACATCTAGGGAAAGTGTGTCTTCACTTGTATGTCGAATTTTCCTTTTATCTTTGAAGTAAAATGATTCAGTTAAAACTCAAATACCACTTACTCAAACTCTGTAACAGAAATTCCAGTTCTTTTCTGTTCCAATCAGTTCAATAACCACCAAAATCTCATAACTTTCTCTTCTTTGTACCATTTTCTACAAGTGAGAGATTTTAGAATATAGCTGACTACATCTAATTTGGGCTTGAGACATAATGGATTATTGAATTTAATTAATATATTTGAGGACAGCTCCTACTGAAGCACATTGATGGAAAGAACAACCTTCATCAAAACAAAAATTATAAAGAAGAAGAAAAGAGAAATTGAAGTTTGATAAAGACAATGCTATTATTCCCATTACCACACAAGTATCCATAAAAATAACGACTTTCACAAATTACATTATTTTAGAATCTAGTTATTCCTGACGATCAGTGATGCACGGTTCGAAACTTGGTGGATAATGAGTCCGCCCCTGATAGAATCCGAATGGGAAACTCTAAGAATTTAAACACAAGATAACAATGAATTGAAATTGCAAGAAACTAAAGATAAAAGTGAGACACAAATGGTAATGATCTAAAGGCAAACTTGGATTGGTTACCAAACCATTCAATAGAAACAATCAAGAGCACCTACACTATAGATAAATTCCACAAGTGAGCATGGCTCATGTGAGAATTCATGGACAAGGTTCTTCAACAACTATGAAATTACACTCTAATTAAGATTACCACTAATTATATGCCTAAGTAGAATTCTATGAAAATATTAATTGTCATCCAAAAACCCACCACCATCAAATGAAACTAAGGCAAGTATTTATAGTTATGTCTATTACAACAAAGACCCATAAGTGGCCTTTGCACAAATAACCCCATATGGGTCTTCTTTAGCTACTTTGTGAAGTGACCCCTTTTCTTGTATCTTCTTCTTCTTCAATATCCTCCCACGCTATCATCCAAACATTATACACTCGTGAGATATTCTCTTCAAGTTCTTCCAACGCTCCTCTCTTCATGAACATGGATTGTAATTCTTGGTGCTCCCTTGCTTGGCCACGAGTGAATGGTCTTGAGCTCGCTCGGGTCATATCATCCTCCCCTTCTTGGAAAGGATTCGCCATCGAATCTAAAGGTTCACCTACAACAAAAGATCTTCTCAAGGACTTTGAATGGCCCATCTCCTCTTGGGCACAACTTGCCCTTCCTCAATTGAGGAAACCTCTCCTTTCGAAAGTGAACCCAAACTCAATCATCTGGTTGGAAGTTCACTCTCCTTCGGCCTTTGTTTTGTCTTTTGGCCACACTTGTGTTGATCTTCTCTATGCGTTCCTTCACCTTAGCATGAATCTTCACCATTTCGATTGCCCTTTATTTTGCATCTAAACTCACAACATCACTAGACAAAGGGGTTAAGGTTAAGGGAAACAAAGGATTAAAACCATAGCAAACTTCAAATGGAGTCATGCCAATAAAGGAGTGGAAAGACCTATTATATGCAAATTCCATCAAAGGTAAATAGTCCTCCCATGAAGTTGGTCTTCCTCTAACCACACACCTAAGCATGCTCCCAAGGGTCCTATTCACCACTTCGGTTTGTCCATCCGTTTGAGGGTGACAAGAAGTAGAGAACATGAGCTTGGTGCCAAGTGCACCCCATACTCTTCCAAAAATGGCTAAGGAATTTGGAATCCCTATCACTAACAATAGTGCGAGGTACCTCATGCAATTTAAGCACATGAATAACAAACAAGGATGCCACATGAGATGCATCATCACACTTGTGACATAGTGATATGCCCCGAGCGAGCTCAAGACCATTCACTCGTGGCCAAGCAAGGGAGCTCCAAGAATTACAATCCATGTTCATGAAGAGAGGAGCGTCGGAAGAACTTGAAGAGAATATCTCACGAGTGTATAATGTTTGGATGATAGCTTGGGAGGATATTGAAGAAGAACATACAAGAAAATGGGTCACTTCACAAAGTGGCTAAAGAAGAACCCATGAGGTAACAATGCTAAAACTAACTTAGGTTACCTCATCTAGCCTTGTCGTCGCCCTTAGGTTTGTAGTCGAACTTGGCTTGGGGAATTGAAGTAGTGGTCTTGGGCTTCTCCTACTTATCTTTGCCTTGATCCATATGAGGATGAGACATTCTTGGCCTTGTAAGATTTCTCCGCTTTCAAGTCCATTTCAAACTTAGTTGCGTCATGAAATACCCTTTCAAGAGTGGTATAGGATTGAAGCCTCATAGGTTTGGAGATTTCATGATTCAAATTGGCCACAAATCAGATCACCGTGTAGTTCAAGTGTTCTTCAATTTTGGACTTCAACCTCAACTTCTCAAACTCATCGAAGTACTCTTCTACACTCTTACTACCTTGTCTCAACATGTACACCCTCTTAAGAACACCTTGATAATAGTCGGGTGTCACATACCTTGCTTCCATGAGCTCAATCAACTCTTGCCAAGTTGGAATATCAAATAGGTACCGTTGAGCTCGTTCACACCTCTTGGATTCCCACCAAGTGGACGCATATCCCTCAAATTGAGTGAGGGCATACTTCGCCTTCAAAGCATCCGATATGTTGTTGGTAAGGAATATCCGCTCGCTTTGTAACTTCCATTCCAAGAATTCTTCCGGATCACTACCTCCCTTGAACTTGGGAAGTTCCACTTTAATGGTATTCAAATTGCGATCTTGGACTCCTCTATCTTCATAGCCTTGCCATCTTGCCCGGTCATCATGACCTTGCCACCTACCCCTCTTCTTGGAACATAGGGCCTACACATCGCCATTTATGGGCATCATACACATGTCTCCCTTTGTATCTAGGCTCCTCCCACCATCTCTCCCTATCAACCTCCTCAACGCCTTCGTCAAATAAGGGGTTTTGAAAATGCATTTGTAATGGCTCCGGGTGGTAATCTTGTGGTGGTGCATGCATTGGTGTGTGGGGAACATTTTGTGGAGTGACTCTCGGGGTCATTTGGGGTATTGGTTCCTCTTGGGGTGGCCGATATAGATATGGATGTATTTGAGGGTTGGTTTGTCTCATAGTACCTTGGGTGGTGGTGTTTGGGATAGTAGGTGGGGAGATATATGGAGAAGGTGCGGGTTGCCCCGGGGTAAGAGTATGTGAGGTGTTAGGACCCTTACTTGACTCGCCGTCAACATTCGAATGGGGAGGGGCCATTCGACTCGCATTTTCAACATTCACCAACCTATTCTCCGCACTACCCATTCGTTCCGTCATCCCTCCTACCACCGTACTCAACCTATTCAATTCCCGAAGTATATGGGACAACGGATCCTCTCCATCATGAGAATGGCTTTCGAAATTCGTCATTGTACCTACAAAACTCAAC
Organism: Anisodus tanguticus; assembly: GCA_034509755.1. NCBI lineage: Eukaryota > Viridiplantae > Streptophyta > Magnoliopsida > Solanales > Solanaceae > Anisodus > Anisodus tanguticus. Next base: position 13,784,701 of record CM067557.1, read on the forward strand.
AAACAAGTTAGAAGCAAGAGTTCCTCACGTCACTCGTGTTTTCGCTCAAGTCTCACTTCACTCTAGTTTTCTTCCAATGTTGGTGATGAACCTCTAATCCAATCAATCTCACATGTATGCTAAGTCTTGTGGAAGAATGAATTATTGTTAGATAGAAAGACGTACGACCCAAATCTAACGGACGGAGTCAATAAACTTCAACGAAATAAAAGAAGAAAAAAAACTTAAGAAGAATTAACACGAAATGAAAATTCAGACTCAAGAACTACTTAACAATCAAGTAAGAACAATTACTAATTGTTAATTAGCTTAGAAAATTAAGGAAATGAGAAGGAAGAAAATTCGAATTTCAACACTAGATTTTTTGGAAATTTGGGATGAAAGTGATGAAATTCACGAATTAATTAGCAAACAAGTATGTTTAATTACTAGTTGTTGATTCATTAGAAGGATAAAAGACAAGAAAATTAGAAGAATAAATCAAACCAGAAGAATTTCGGATGAATTTTGGTTTGAAAAATGACTTGGGACATTTTTTAGCCTTTTTGGGTGCTATAACACTCTTAAGGCACTTGAAAAAAGAACTAAGTGTCAAATTTCACTCTCTGAAACTGTGGGTCATGCGCTAATAGGGCGTTGGGGCCTTGCCTGCTGACTGGGCGGCTGCATCAGCGCTGGCTGCTGAGTTGGCACTGATGTGGATTTTCGGTGTTTTTTTTTCGAAAATCTACCCAAAATTTAGGGTCCACCAAACCTAGAACCTTCCTTTTTGGTCCTACAAACACCTTTTGCAAAGTTGACTTGAAAATTCTGATCAAAATTTTTTTTTGGTGTCTTCTTCATCATGAATTTATGAATATGGCTTGTGAACATGAAGAACACCCAATTTTTCAATCTACCTCAAATAAACTCCAAATTGCACCAAAATTTAAATCTGAGCTCCTCTTGATTAGTAGAACAAAACCTAATAACACTTGAAGCCAATAGAAACCTTCTTTACCAAAACCCACTTTCAAGTTTCAAATCTTGAAGCTCCAACAATGGTAGAATGCTCATAACAACTCCAAATTGAACGAAACTTGAAATTTAGGCTCAACTAACACTATGGAACAAGAATCTAGTGTCAAAACAACAAAATTAACACAATTGTTTTTTGGAATTTTTGATTCCGAATTTCATTTTTTTTTCTAGATCTAAGGATGAAGAATTGATGGAACAATTCTTCTACCAAACTCTGATGACAAATGATAGAATCCTAATGGAAAACTCTAAGAATTTAAACACAAGATAACAATGAATTGAAATTGTAAGAAATTAAAGATAAAAATGAGACACAAATGATAATGATCTAAAGGCAAACTTGGATTGGTTACCAAACCCTCCAATAGAAACAACCAAGAGCACCTACACTATAGATGAATTCCATAAGTGATCATGGCTCGTGTGAGAATTCATGGACAAGGCTCTTCAACAACTATGAAATTACACTCTAATTAAGATTACCACTAATTATATGCCTAAGTAAAATTCTATGAAAATATTAATTGTCATCCAAAAATCCACCCCCATCAAATGAAACTAAGGCAAGTATTTATAGTTATGCCTATTACAACAAAGGTCCAAAAGTGGTCTTTGCACAAATAACCCCACATGGGTTCTTCTTTAACCACTTTGTGAAGTAACCCCTTTTCTTGTATCTTCTTCTTCTTCAATATCCTCTCACGCTATCATCCAAACATTCTACACTCGTGAGATATTCTCTTCAAGTTCTTCCGACGCTCCTCTCTTCATGAACATGGATTGTAATTCTTGGAGCTCCGTTGCTTGGCCACGAGTGAATGGTCTTGAGCTCGCTCGGGTCATATCAGCCCCTCTACCCTTTTCCACTTAAAAACCAAACTTTTTTCCACGGAAAGGTTCGAAGCCGTGATGTGCATCTAACCCACATCAATTGTTGAGCTCTTACCACTAAACCAAAACCCTACGGACACGACTTTCATTACTTACTTGATGCAAGACAATCAGTGTTTGACCTATCCAAAATTTTGGCAGGTATGGGTAGTTGGTTGTGATAGGGTGCAAATATTAATTTATATTCCCTAAGATTAATGCCCTAATATAAGGTTGCACAAAGCACCAAAGAAGCAAGAAAAGTTTCACCAAAGACCATAAATGTCTATTACCATTACCAACAACCACTATTACCACAAGTCTTTGCTGCTCTGGTGGTCCTCCTTTGGTTTCTTCCTATTTCCAGCGACAACCAATAATAAGCGCTAGAACTCCATAGCAAGCACAAAGACAAGGAAATAACAAATCTAATCATGATTAAGTCTTCCCATAAAGTTTCCCACCCACCCCCACCTCAACATCTTTTTGCCTTTTGCTCTAAGCACCAATTTGCCAGTTACTGTGAGTAAACATAATTTTAACAAAATAAAGTTTAGATGACAGACATTATAATGATGTACACTCTAATCACATGATTTATAGCAATCTTTAGATAATCTTCTACAAATAGACAACTTTTAGCAAATAAGCCTGTTTTTCAGCTCTCCAACTCTTGAAAGCGCAATAACTTCCCAAATTTCTCTGTCAATCAAGTCATAACATAAGAAAGAACCTCTAGTACCAACTAGCACTAATATAGATACAATAATTTTCCAGCCATAATCCTATGTAACTATATGCAGGCAAAACCAGTATTTGACGCCAACATTTAACCCTTTTAAGTTCACCAATTACTCTTCACTTCACATGTAGCTAAGTTCGCATAAAAATCAGACCTGTTACTACTCCCCCCTGCCACGAAGTAAGAAAATCTTTTAAAGCTAAAACTAATCCAATCTATGAATCAACCATGCCTCAATCTCAAACTGGTCCGGTTTGATTATATAATCCTCTGTATCCAATATCCAATTTGTTCTGTTTGGATCATTTCATTCCAATCCAATCCCCAAAAGAAAAAGGAAAAGAACAATCTTTTTCCATGTTAAACAAGCGAAATGTTCAATATACATATATTTAAAAGGAGAAGTAATAAGTAGAACCTGCAACCTCGGGTGCAAGTATCTACCATTGTTGGTATAATGGTAGATCGCCGCGACCAAGTTGCTATTATTTCTTTTTCTGCATTTGGTTAAGCTTTTCTTAGTAAATGATTGGCTATAAACGGATTTTTTAACGTTTCAAAAGTTTAACTCCTATTATTAGTTTCTTGTAAAGTTTTTCTAAATACAAAGAATAAATTTATTTTCTCTTCTATTTATTAGCATTTGCTTTTGTCCCACATTGGAAAAACATATTTGTATCTCATGTAATAGACCCTATATAAAGGGCTTTACTTGCTTTTCTTTTACTTGCACTTTTAGCTCTCAAGAATAGTATTATTTTATTATCTTGTTATTGCTTTGTAAGAATTCATGTTATGAATAAAATACTTTCATGAATTCTATCATGATATCAAAGCCAAGAGCACAAGTTAATATTTTTAGCTCGATCGCGGATCCAACTTCGCGGTGAGTTAGTTGGGGGTTCGCATGCAGCACGCCCCTGGTATCAGTTAAAAAAAATTTGGCTTGTTTTGGAAGCTCGTGTTCGTTTTGGCTGCTCGTGCTCGTTATGATCTTGGCTTCCACATTTGGGTTTTGTCTTTTTGGCTTCCGCATCTGATTGGTGAGATCTGTCTTTTTTTATTTTGTTGCTTGTTATTTGGGATTGTTGCTTGTTATTTGGGATTTTTCTGTTTAAAATTCATAATGGCTGGAGGTGATGATTCTTTGCAAACTATTGGTGTTTGGTTAGATGGAAAAAATTATTCCTATTGGAGCTATGTCATGGTAAATTTTTTGAAGGGAAAGGGGCTTTGGGATTATATGTCCGGAAAAACCAAATGCCCTAAAATTGGAGATGAAAATTTTGATGAATTATTTAGGACTTGGGAGACCAATAATTCAAAGATTATTACTTGGATTAATAACTTTGTTGAACAAAGAATTGGTGTTCAAATGGCTAAGTTCAAAACTGCTAAAGAGATTTGGGATTATTTGTCAAGATTGTTTGTGCGAATAATAATTTTGTCGTTAAATATCGCTTACAATATGAAATCCGTGCACTAGTACAAAATGACTTGGGCATTCAAGATTATTTACGTGCAATGACCACTTTGTGGGATCGATTAGCTATGACAGAGAATCTCATCGAATTGCAAGCATGCGATGCTTATATTAAATGTAGAGATGAAGATCGTCTTGTTCAGCTATTGATGGGTATTCGGTCAGAATTTGAGAATTGTCGTTCGTGGCTTGTTGCACCGCAAACCCTTACCATCCGTTGTGAAGATGTGGTAAATGAACTTATGACTAAAGAAACATGTTTGAAGACTCTAAAAGGGGTACATAAGGCTTCTACTTTTGTACTGGCAGCTCCTTCGTCTGCACCGGTCCTTGCAGCCCCTACACACCAATATAGAACATCTATCATAGGTAATTGTAATTATTGCAAGAAACCGGGACACTGGAAGAATCAATGTCCTGAGCTACGGAAGACGTCAGGTTCTAAGCCTCCACATTCGGGACAAGGACAGAAGCCTTCTCAACAGAAGCCATATTCTGGGGGTCAATTCCAGAACTTGTATCCACCGACTCAGGCTGCCTTTGTGCCCTCTCTTGATCACCCGGCTTCGGGAGCCTCGCGTGAGTCACGATGCGATTCTGTAGCCGAGCCGACCAATTTCGAAGTTCCTCGCCTTCCAACGGTTTCAACGAATTCTCGGTCTTATGCTCTTTCTGTTCCTTCCGCTCATCACCATCTATTGGTTCGGATATCATTTCGCCTTCTTGGAACTTGGACTCGGAGCCGGAAATCATATATCTCCCGATTCTTCCGTCTTTGTATCTATGTCTTTTAACTCCCCTTCCACTTCGTTGTATCGCCGATGGCACACCTATGCCATTGACAGCATTGGCACCATTCATGCATCCACTATATCATTACCGATGTTTATTGCATTCCAAAATTACATATAAATCTTGCTTCTGCTTTTGGTCAAATATGTGACTCGGATGTTTTATTGGACTCTTCCCTAATTCTTGTTATGTGCGGGATCTAAAATCCAAGAGAGTGATTGGGACGGGCGTAGAAAGGGGAGAGGTCTATATGTTTTGGATGAGTGCATCTTCCTACTCGTGCAAAGAACTATGCTCGTTAATCTTCTTTTCATTTAACACATTCCTCTTCGAAGTTTTATTTGTGGCACTCTAGACTTGGTCATGTATCGTGTTCTCGCTTTGCGTTTTATGTGTAATACTTGGTGTTCTTGGTGATTTACAATCCGATGATATTTCGATTGTAGTGGATGTAAACTTGGAAAATTTTCTGCTTTGCCTTTTAATCTTAGTACTTCTACTTCTTCGCACCATTTGATCTAGTTCATTCGGATGTTTGGGGCCGCACCTATCCCTACTAAGGGTGGCTCCGGATATTATGTTTCCTTTATTGATGATTATACTCGTCATTGTTGGGTTTATTTGTTGAAAAGACGCTCTGATTTTGTTCATACTTATGCTGAGATTCAAGCCTATATGAAAACTCAATATTCTGCCATTATTAAATGTTTTCGAGCTGATTTAGGAGGTGAATATACTAGTGGGGATCTTTCTGGTATTTTCAAAGCTGATGGTACAATACATCAGTCTTCTTGTACTAATACACCACAACAAAATAGGGTAGCCGAGAGAAAACATAGGCATATTGTTGAGACAGCTAGATCCATGCTTTTTTCCGCTAGTGTACCTAGTGAATTTTGGGGAGAAGTTGTCCTTACATCTGTTTATCTTATTAATAGGATCCCTACCTCTCATAATTCTAGGATTTCTCTGTATGCTAGACTATTTGGTCACACCCCACTATATTCCCATTTGAGAGTTTTTGGTTCTACATGTTTTGTTCTACGTCCACATGCAGAGCGTACTAAGTTATCTTCTCGTGTCGCTTTTGTGTTTTTCTTGGATACGGGGTTGGGCAGAAAGGTTATCGTTGTCATGATCCAGTTTCTGGAAAATTGTATGTGTCTCGTAATGTTTCCTTTATTGAGCATGTTCCTTTCTTTTCCATCCCACCTACCTCACATGGCATGACAAAATCTGACCTTATTGATATTGATCCCTTTGATGCTGATTGTCCATCTGATTCTACATCTATATCATCCTGTTCCTTCTCGCCTCTTCGCGGTCCCATGATATTGATACTCAGCCCTCTCCTACGCCTATTTCAGAGCCTCTTGTGGTTGCAGATGCAGATCCAGATCCACCTCGCTATCCTAAACGCACTCTGCGATCTACTCAGGTATCCGATTTTGATTATTCTTGCTATGCTCCATCATTCGCTTCCTTTCTAGTTTCTATTAATTCTCTCTGTGAGCCAACATCCAACTCTGAGGCAGCTCGTGATCCTCTTTGGCAAGAGGCTATGAATGAGGAACTGGCTGCTTTGAACAAAACTGGTACTTGGGATTTGGTTTCTCTACCGACTGGTAAGAAAACTATTGGTTCTCGATGGGTGTACAAGATTAAGACAAAGTCTGATGGTTCTATTGAGCGATATAAAGCTCGTTTGGTTGCAAAGGGGTTTGCTCAAAAATATGATATGGATTATGAAGAGACTTTTGCACCTGTTGCAAAGATGACATCTGTCCGGGTTCTTATTGCAGTGGCCTCTGTTCGTCATTGGCATATTTCACAAATGGATGTTAAAAATGCTTTTTTAATGGGGATCTTCAAGAAGAAGTCTACATGGTCCCTCCACCTGGTGTTTCACATAGTCCAGGACAAGTGTGCGAGCTTAAGAAAGCTCGTATGGTCTCAAACAAGCTCCAAGAGCTTGGTTCGACAAGTTCTCCACCGTAGTATCATCTCTTGGGTTTATTTCCAGCTTTCATGATTCGGCATTATTTGTTAAATCATCCCCCGCAGTTGTATTTTGCTTTTGTTGTATGTTGATGACATGATCATTACAGGTGATGATATTGATGGTATTGCAAACCTAAAATCTACTTAATCTCGCCGTTTTGAGATGAAAGATTTAGGTCATCTACGTTACTTTTTAGGCATTGAGGTAGCTTATTCGAGAAGGGATATCTTCTCTCTCGCCTAAGTACACCGCAGATATTCTTGAGCGGGCTGTCTCTCACGTATACTCGTATAGTTGACTCTCCTCTTGAGGTTAATGTTCGATATACACCTACTAACGGGGATCCTCTTCCCGATCCCACTTTATATCGTTCGCCATTGTAGGGAGTCCGGTGTACCTCACCATTACTCGCCCGACATTGCATATGCTGTTCACATTGTCAGTCAGTTTGTTTGCTCTCCTACATCTGTACATTGGGCTGCAGTTATGCGTATTCTTCGCTATCTTCGAGGAACGATTTATCAAAGTCTCTTGTTTCCATAGACCTCATCCTTGGAGCTTCGTGCATTTTCTGATGCAGATTGGGCTGGTGACCTAACTGATCGGAAATCAACTACTGGTTATTGTGTATTTTTAGGAGATTCACTCATCTCATGGAAAAGTAAGAAACAAGATGTGGTTTCTCGCTCTTCAACTGAGGCAGAGTATCGTGCTATGGCTTCTACTACGTGTGAGATTGTATGGTTACGTCGGTTATTGACTGATATGGGTGTCTGTCTTTCTTCACCAATACCGATGTATTGTGATAATAAGAGTTCTATTCAGATTGCGCACAACACAATCTTTCATGAACGTACCAAGCATATTGAGATTGATTGTCATATTATTCGATATCATCTTCGAAGAAATAAGACTCTATCCTTGCCATTTGTCTCATCTTCGATGCAACTTGCAGATTTCTTCACAAATGCCGCGCATACCTTAAAGCGTCACCGGTTCTTTCTTGGCAAACTCTCGATGCTTCTGTCTACACCATCGCGAGTTTGAGAGGAGATATTAGCATTTGCTTTTGTCCCACATTGAAAAAACATATTTGTATCTCATGTAATAGAACCTATATAAAGGACTTTACTTGCTTTTCTTTTACTCGCACTTTTAGCTCTCAAGAATAATATTATTTTATTATCTTGTTATTGCTTTGTAAGAATTCATATTATGAATAAAAGACTTTCATGAATTCTATCACTATTTACTACGGAGACGAAGAATCAAATTATCACTATAATAATATATGAACTGATGAGTAATATGTATCACCTGCAACCTCGGTAGCAAGTATCACCGAGAATCATTAATATCATCAATTAACTTATCAGAAAGTCCAGCTTCATCTACCCCAACCCCAACTTCCAAAAGAAGTCAATCAAATCAGCCAATCAACTAAGCTTTAATATTAAACGAATTGACACCGGTTACATAAATCCTCTCTCTACCCATTTGACCAGGGGAGGATCCACATTATGACATGTGGGTTCACGGGAACTAGTAGCTTTTGTCTAGATATTATTTGACTATGAACTCAGTTGTTATTATATATTAACTTGAGGCACAAGAACACATAAACTTCAAATTCTGGATCGCCTCTTAAGCACATTTATTCCAATTCAACTCCAAGTATAAAAATATCAGATTTTTATTGTTGTGTTAATTAAACATGCACACATACATATGAAAGGATGAGTATTATGTATTCACCTGCAACCTCGGGTGCAAGTATCACCGAAAATCATAATAGTAGCTGTAGCTGTACCAGTTTCACCACCTGACCAACACTCTCCCAAATTAGGGCATTTCGCTTCTTCACATACAGTATGCAACTTCAATTTCTTCTTAATTTGCGTGTATTTCTCCCCTCCAGGTATCGCTTCCTTCATCCATTTCGGCTTAGGCAGCGGCTTCTTCTTCGTACCTACTTCAACCGAGTACTCGTTCTCCGATTGCAGCTTTACGAAGGCGGCTAAGATATTCTAGGGGTTGTGGCAGAGGAAAGAGATAGCGGTGACCGGAATTGAGCGATAGGAAAAAGAGAGTTGTGAAGCGGGTTGAGATTTTTTCCGTTTTCCAGGCGTTGGTAGTTATTTGATTAAATACTATATATATACTAGTGCCTTGCCGCAAATTTATAAAGATAGTAGGCTTATTACTCTGTTTTATTTATAAAATAAGTGAAACATCATTTAAAAGAAAGCATTACGGTTGATTCACTTTATTAATTTAATAAAGAGAGGCAATAGCTATCAACAAAGAAGAGTTAGAATATCTAATCGATTGTTTAAAGATTTAACCGGATTTGTTGCGCACGGATACATATGTTGTTGCCAATCTATACAAATTAAAGCAACTCATTCCTTTTAAAGTTGAGTCTCCTTTACCAAACAGTTTCCTTATCCTTCAATGACATTGCAAGGCAGATTTTTAGCCGACTTTAAAATCCTAAACTATTAGGTCAAGTTGTTGATGTTATAATTTTATCTTAAAAATCATTCAATATTTGAAGGATTTTTTATTAACTAACATTTATATTCATGCTTTTAAAATAATAATAGTTTTACGAATGTACTTTACGCATTATTCCCCATCAATTTATTACTCAAAAAAATGTTATTAGACATTAATTTTATAGTGAGGTAAAAGATGTTATTAGAAAATTTAATATTTCCAATTTTATAATAACACTAACTTTTCAAGTTTACCAATAAATTCTTGTTTTAATCTTTTTAAAATTTAATTAATCATATTTAATTTTAATTAATTGAAACGGGTACTTCTTATCCCTATACTGTACTTCTAAATCTTGGTACATTAGATGAGGATAAATTATATAAGGAATGTTTTATTTTAATTAATGTGCTTTTCTAATCCATATAGAATTTTATTTGTTTTTCCATAATTAGGAATTGGAGTGACAAATCCGTTTCACTTTAGAGGCTCAATGTGTATTTCTGCAACAAACAAATTTTCAAAGGATAGTTTCATGTCAATTAAAATTGTAAAATTTAGAATTTTTAAATTCATATCTAATAGGTTTTCACTTGCTTTGGTATTCAAGTAACTGCACTCATTCGTCCTCAACCTGTTTTTCCCAATAAATCATCCTAATATTTAGGAGTTTGTTGTCTTATAGGACAATATTTTGATATTGTATCTTGCCCTGCAGCAAAGAAAAACGATATAAATACACTTAATTAGTTTTCTTTGAAGGCTTAATTATAATTTTATCCTATGTACAATTATTTTTTAGAACTTTCAAAGGGTATAAAAATCATTCAATATTTAAAGGATATTTCATCAATCAACATTTATATTCATGCTTTTAAAATAATATATATGCGATTCTTTAAAACGTGCCTTATTAAATATACTCTTACGAGGAATTTATGACAAAAGTTAGATGCTTTTTTTACTCTATTTTGGAATGGAGAGAAAATAAATGGTGAGAAAAGTGAAAAACTTTTAAGGTAATAGTTAAAAAAGAATCAATAGAAACAATATGTTGAACAATTAAATGACTTTCAATTCTTGAAATTTTTAGGAATTCTCTAGAATAATATAATTAGTAGAATGGTGCTAAATATTTTTATATTTTTAAAATTTTAAAAAAGTGTGGCCTAAATTAACATAAATGAAGCGTTCAACTCATTAAAAGAAAAAAATGACCAAAAGGAAATGGTAAAGGCAAAAGAGAAAACAAACTAAGCAGTTACAATATGTGTTCTGACATTTTCTTTATTAAAAGATATTAAGTTGGAACTCATAGATTTGGTAGCTGAGAAAAGGGGGACTTTGTTTATCTTTTCTCCCTTTCTCTAAAAAAAAAAGAGCTTATTTTGAATATTTCATCGGATACTAAATTTAACATCTTTTATTATATAGAAAATTGAATGATTCATTTCTTAATTGTGATTAATTAAAAGTTCAAACATATTTTAATATATACACCTAGTACGAATTTATGACAAAAGTTTGATGCTTTTGACTCTCCTTTAAATATGAAAGCTCATTCTAAAAATATGTTATGGTAAAAATAGGTGGAAAATAAAGACTAAAGTAATTGATAGAAAAGAAAATAGAAATAATATGTTGAACAATTAAATAAATTAGAATTCTTGACATTTTTAAGAATTTTATATAATAATATAATTAGTAAAGGGGTGTAAAATGTTTTTATACTTTGTAAATAAAAAGAGTGGTAAGAATTGAGATAGATGAAGTGTTGAAGTCATTAAAAGAAGAGAAAACAGGAAATGGAAAAAACAAATGAGGAAACTGTTATGAACGGGTATTGGCAAAGCAACTCAATACCAGATTAAGTGAAATATTTGGAATGTGGGTTGATAAATAGCAAAATAGGTTTATGCGAATATTATTGAGAAAAGTTTACAATTCCCGTCATATCTTTTCTAATGCCTTAGTTTGATCTTTATGATTTTCATTATCATTGGTAATTTGAATTTTCTATAAAAGAAATCAATTCTCTATCGTTTTGAAGTATTGAAGCGTACACATAAACAAACAAAGCAGTTCCAAGATATCTTATGATATTTTCTTAATTAAGAACTCTCTAATTGGCACTCATAGAATTGGAGTTTCGTTTCCTCAAAATATCAAAAGAATTGGGAAGAAGTGTTGGAAATTTGTCTTTCGCGGGGAGGTGCGTCCACCCATATTTAATGAATTAAACACTAGTGTTCCGCATGTTGGAGGCTTTGTCTCTTCTCACGTGCATATTCTACTAAGTGAGTAGATGACCGTAGGGCCAATAATCGTCAAATTTCGTTGAGAAATGAAAGAGATATTGGTCCACGAAGTAAGGTGTTTGAGACATGAAAATATGGTGTGGGACAAATCTACCACATCGGTGGGAAAAGGAAGAATTGCTCTCTTTATAAGTCTCTAAAGTGGTTAAGGGTTTGGGACCCCAAGGGGTATCCCATGTGTTTAAAGAAGGGAGGACCTAGATGTACTTGGATTCAAGGCTAAGCCCACATGCGCACCGCCGCCGCCCGCCCGTCCGGTCCGGACTGTGGGATATTATCTTTTTAGACCCCAAATTGCTTAATATTTACAGAAACTTTCTGCCTACCGTTTGGGCTATTTTTTGGAGCATTAACCAGCCATTACTTGGCTGTTAACTTCTCCATAAACAATCCTCCTTCAATGACCATAATCAGCCTCTATAATGGCCATTAACAGCCCTCTATAATGGCCATTAACAACCCTCACTAATGGCTATTAACATCTTTGTTTGTGGCAGTTGAGGAGTCCCTCCTCCATGTTATATATTGATGCCTTTTGGCTCAATTATGTGGAACATACAGTGACGAAATACAGTGGCACATACAATCACGAAACAGTGAGGAAAGACACACATATACACGAGATATACACAACAGAGGCACACTATATACGCAGAGACAAAAAAGAAGAGAAAGTTAGTCCAAAAACGTTGGATGAAAACATACTCTTCCTTCCTTTTCCATTTCTTCAGCAAGTCGATTCGTATTTGTTTTCTTCGTCAGACTCAACCTATTTGCTTTGTAGTGTTGAGATTAAAGTGTTGTTTTATCTTGGGAGACTATTGCACATTAACGTAAAAGCATATATACGGGGCAATCTTGTCTTAAGGACAGAGTGCAATCACTCGACTCAGCACACAGTTGTAACCATCCAGATTTAGTTATTTCTTGATTTCAGGTTATCAAGATTCAAGACTCAACAAACTTGCGGCAGTTCTGAACATTGCCTATTTGTTTATCCTTTCGAATACTTGTAATATTTATTTACTTCCCGTACTGCTTCACAATAGAAAGCCAACAATTTAAGACAAGATTGTATTAGTATTAGTGTTCGAAAGATGTCGGTCAAAAGTTGTGTGACCAAATCTGGATATGGATGTGGTTTTCTGCTTGAAGAGAGTGATGATGATGTTGTTGAAGGTCAACGTGTTCAGGGTGTCACCGCTCCTGAGAGTGGTGGGAACAAGCGCTCACGAGAGGCTGAGGATGTCAACTGGGAGAAGAGGAGAAGACTGAAGATGTGGTTCTATCTTGCAGCAGAAGGCCTATATCTGTCCCAGACAAAGGATCCGAATTATGGTAAGAAGGAAATGGACACTCAGTCCGATGAAGTGACTGAAGTGGCCAGAATCCGAAATTGGGATAAGTTATTTTCTTCCTTGTCAAGAATAAAGATTAAATGATGTCTGATTAAAAATGGCTTAAAAGTAAGGAGGAATATGAAAACGTTTACAAAATAATTTATATTCCTTATGCTTTAAAATCAGAAGTTTAATCTCTTCTTCTTTCCCGTTTAAAGATTGGACTTTGTAAATGACTTAAAAAGATCCGTTCTTTTAAGTGTAGTTATTAAAAGTGTGTAAAGTATGTTCGCACATACGATGAAGAAAGCTCCACTAACTGTGCGAAAACTGTTACCACTCTTAAGTAAGCGCCAAGAATTGTCTGGGCACCAATCATAACGAAAGAAGTCTAAAAGCTAAAGACGTTGAGTCTGTCACACTATTTGCCAGAAGATCCTTCATAGGATGATATTGGACACTCATTTATACAAAGCCTCCGGGCGACTGGAGTGGGCCAAAATTCCTTTGATAGGATGATATTGGACACTCAATCATACAAAGCCTACGGGCGACTGGAGTGGGCCAGAATTCATTTCATAGGAAAAGTAATGGACACCTAGTGTGGTGGGCCAGAGTTTCCAGGTCTTAAATGATCTGAAGGCCTAAAGAAAGGCAGAAAAGAAATTGGACACTCGGTCTGCCAAAGCAACTGGAGTGGGCCAGAGTATCCAGATCACATATGATCCAGTTACGCCCTAACCACGGGCAAAAGGTTGTTCATGTGAAGCAACGCCACCTCTAAAGTAAAAGGGGTTGGAGAGGTTGTCCTCAATAGGACTTCAGGGAATGGGATCACTCTCAGATGAGGTGATACATGTCCCAAACTTGGTTTAAGGGACGTTGTTGGTCAAGCTGGGTTGAGACTAGTCTAACAGGTCTGTAATAACTAAGAATGGTACAGTATGTCTGTAGCCAAATGAATGATATATTTATAATCCGTGCATCTATGCCATCACAGATTAAGACACGTTAAATAGAAAGTCATTCAAAAGCTAACAATGTTGAGATTGTTGCCTTCTGTCGACATAAACCTTCAAAATGAATGTGAGGTAGGCGAAGAGGCAAAATCACCTTTCCAAGTTCCGTCAAAGGAATAGCGAAAGAAGTACCGCTCCTCTAGAACTAAGTCACACTTACTTGAGTGATTTGAAGTTTATACAAAATAGAGGGGGGGAGACAAGTACGTTGTGACCTTCATTGATGATGGTACAACGTATTGTATCCTTTGTTTGTCAAAAAGCAAAGATGAAATTGTTGAAGCGGATAAGCGCTACAAAGCAGAAGTTGAAAATCAACTAAGCCTACGGATTGAGGAATTCGTAGTGATAGAGGGGGAGAATGTGAAGCATCGTTCATTAAACGACTGCTCATTACTCACCTCAGTCCAACGGTGTTAGCCAAGCACAAAGCCGTACGCCCAAAATATGTGGAGCAATGAGATCCTTACCGCTAATGCGATTCTCAACAAAAATACGCATAAGGATAAGGATAACTCTCCGTGTGAAACATGGAAAGGATCTCACATACAAATGTTGTGATGTGGGGTAGCTTGGTAAAAGTTGGAATACCGAAACAGGTCAAGTTGGACCTAAAATTGTAGATTGCATATCCACTGGATCTGCAAATAACAGTAGTTCTTATCGCCTCTTGGTGTCAAAGAATGCTGAATTCTTTGAAGATAACTTTCCTTGAAAAGGAAAAAGAAGTAATTGCTCGAGGTTAAAAAGAACCCGCGAGGGCCTGACTGTCCGGAACTAGACATTCCGTATCTACAGGACTCGAAAGTTGCTGGCTATCTGGAACTTAATAATCCAGATCTGCAAAACTCAGGGATTGTAGATGTTGAACCGAGACGGAGCAAAGAAGGGGACAAAGACTTGTTCCAGTCCTTCTAGCTTGTATGGTTGAGAATGAACCATGGACAATTAACAAATAATTGTCATCTCCAAAAGCGCTTCTTTGGAAATAAGCTACAAAGAGAGAAATTAATTTCATCATATAGAACCATACTTGCGTAATGGTTGATCTTCCTCCGGGAAAAGAACCTTTGGGTTGTGAAAATGGATACTCAAATGTGAGTACAAAGTAGATGGATCTACTGTCGAGTATAAGGCCTCGGCTACTTGTACATGTGCTCCCCAGTGAGTAGCTTAACATCTAGGGCCATTGTAGTCTTGTGTGGCATGGATGTTGAAACAGCCCTCCCAACCGGAGAGTTGGAAGAAGAGGATTAGAGTTGGTTTGCTGAACTGTTGGGCTTCTTCCTGAAATTTCATTTTGGACCCTGAAAGAGATATTGGTCCAGAATTAAGGTGTTTGAGGCATGGAAATATGGTGTGGGACAAATCTACCACATCAGTGGGAAAAGGAAGAATTGTTCTCTTTATAAGCCTAAAAAATGGATAAGGGTTTGGGACCCCAAGGGGTAACCCATGTGTTTGAAGGAGGGAGGACCTAGGTGTGCTTGGATTCAAGGCTAAGCCCACACGCGCGCCGCCGTCGCCCGCCTGTCCGGTCCGATCCGGGCTAAGGTCGTGGGCTGTGGGAACTTTCTGATATTATTTTTTTGGACCTTAAATTACTTAATATTTACAGTTTGGTCCCTAGAGTTTCTTGAAAGTTGATTTTGGGAATGAAGGAAGGCAGAAACTTTATGCCTACCATTTGGGCTATTTTTTGGAGCATTAACCAGCCATTACTTGGCTGTTAACTCCTCCATAAATATCCCTCCTTCAATGACCATAATCAGCCTCTTTAATGGCCATTAACAGCCCTCTATAATGACCATTAACAACCCTCACTAATGGCTATTAACACATTTGTTTGTGGCAGTTGAGGAGTCCCTCCTCCATGTTATATATTGATGCCTTTTGGCTCAATTATGTGGACCATACAATGACGAAATACAGTGGCACATAAAGTCATGAAACAGTGAGGAAAGACACATATATACACAACAAAGACACACTATATACACAGAGACAAAACAAAAGAGAAAGTTAGTCCAAAAACGTTGGACGAAAATATAAACTCTCCCTTCCTTTTCCATTTCTTCAACAAGTCGATTTGTATTTGTTTTCTTCGTCAGACTCAACCTATTTGCTTTGTAGTGTTGAGATTAAAGTGTTGTTTTATCTTGGGAGACTATTGCACATTAACGTAAAAGCTTATATACGGGGCAATCTTGTCTTAAGGACGGAGTGCAATCACTCGACTCAGCACACAGTTGTAACCATCCAGATTTAGTTATTTCTTGATTTCAGGTTATCAAGATTCAAGACTCAACAAGCTTGCGGCAGTTCTGAACATTGCCTATTTGTTTATCCTTTCGAACACTTGTAATATTTATTTACTTCCTGTACTGCTTAACAATAGAAAGCCAACAAGAAGATGATCTCAAGACTTCATAATATGCTTAAATGATGTTTAAAGTAAGTCAACTAAGGTTCAAGACATTCAAAGACGGCCTTAGGGTGTGTTTGGTACGGAGGAAAATGTTTTCTGGAAAATGTGTTCTTGGAAAATAAGTGAATTTCTACTTATTTTCTCATTTTGTTTGGATAGTAGAAAATAAGAGAATTTCTTATTTATTTTCTCATATTCGGTTGGTTGGTAAAAAATATTTTTTGGAAAATATTAACCTAAGCCCCACCCTCCACCACACACCCCACCCCACACAACCCGCCCTCGAACACACTTCATCTTCACCCACCTCTACCCCACACCACCCCGACCTCACACCACCGCTCCATCCAACCCTCCCACCCACCAACCTCCTCCTCCCAAATATTTTATTTCATATATTTTATTTTACTTTAATAAAAAAAATGGAAAAACTCTTCTTACCCACCCCATCACCACCCACTATCCCTCACCCTCTACCCACCCCCACCCCACTACCCACCACACATCAAATTTAACCACACAAACTTTTTATTTTTATAAAGGTAAATTTAAATATAAAGTAGAAAATTTGGGAGGGGATAGGGGGTGCCGGGGTGGTTGTGGGAGTGGGAGTGGGTGGGTGTAGAAAACCAGAAAAGAAATTTTTTTAAAACCTTTTTAAATTTTTTTTTTGAGGAGGTGGTAGGGTGTTAGGGTGGGGTAAGGGGTGTGGGACGTAGAAAACCAAAAATAAAATTGAAAATTTTTTTATAAAAAAATGGAGGGGTGGGTGGGGTGTTTGGGGCGGGGAGAGGGTGGGGTTGGAGGGAGGTATGTGGTGGGATGTCGTAGAAAACCAAAAATAAACTTTTCTAAACTTTTTTCATAAAAATAAATTAATTTTCTTGGAGGGGGGTGAATATAAAGGGGGCTTAGATATAAGTATTTCAATTTGAAAAGGTTGAAAAATAAGTTGTATTTCCTACTCAGTACTCCCTTCCTGTAGTATCTTCTCGCTAAGTTTGTCTTTAAGTTATCAAGTAGCTATCTCCAAGGTAAAAATAATTTTTTTTTTTTTTTTTTTATAATCTGGACTCTGTCCAGTCACTAGTCTTAAGGTTACTATTTATCGTCCCTGCCAGTTGGTGTATTTGTTACTATTTAGTCTTACTGTACTATTATTCCTATTCACTTCTTTCTTTTGAACTGTTCATCTCGTCCTTTAGACTTTACCCTAATAATGACGGTCGTCTTTAGCCACACCCAATTTTCAGGCCAACACAGTCCTTCCACGGACATCAAACGGCCATTACTACCAACCACCGCTGGTATAGGAATTTACAGGCTAATCCATGGATGTCACTATAGAGAATAAAGGATAACCATATACTAAGTTCATCGGATAGTCGTGTCTAGGCATAATGTAAATAAGATTTCACTAGCAATTAATACATTCTTTGGCAAATATTTTAACTAGTAGCTTAAGATTCATGATGAAAATAAAAACATCATATTGTATTAACAATAAAAACTTGCATTTCTGCAAGATAGTACAAACATAATATACATATGGAGATAACTACCTAAAAAAGCTTTAAAAACTTACATAGTCTGAAGTACAGGGAGGTTTCCCTTTCGGGAGTCCCGGGGGGAAGTGGTTTCTACGGGGGAAACTGTGTACCACCCTTGGTAAACTTAAGCGAAAGGTTAAAATTAGATAATAAGAAATATTTAGACAGTCAGCAAAGACTAGAAGACCTACTGTCTAAACAAGAAAAATTGTTTTGTAAAACAGAAAAGAACTTAGATTACATAAATAGTGTAACTAGTAAAAGATCGCCTAAAAAAGATTTAGAAAAAATCTTTAAGGACAATCTAATAGATTTAGAATTAAAAATTAATCAAGAAAATAGAGAGTTAAAGAAAGACTTAGTAGAAAATTTTTTAAAATTAGAAGAGTCAGTTAAAGAATTAAGGCTTGCAATCATTTCATGAGTATAGAGAGTACTCAAGAACAAGCGGCAAGGATAATAGAAAAATCTATTCCTTTAACAGACGATTATAAAAATTACATACCCGTTCAGAAATCAGATCAGATTCTAATTCAACAAGGTATAGTAATAACAACTTTATTAGTAGACTTACACAGAAAAATAGATAACCTAACGAGTAGAGTAAACAAGTTAGACGAACATATTTTTCAAAGTACTATAGATAGAGATAACAGAAATTTAGGAAAAGAAAAAGAATCTCAGGCTATAGATAACCTAATAGACCAGCTAAGTAAAATAGAAATAACTCCTCAGAAAGAAAAAATTAAAGTGATAAAGAAATCACAAAAATGGACTTTCTTCCAGTTAGATCAGGAAGTGAAAGACCAAGACAAAGTTTCTCTGAAGACCGGGTAGGATCTAGTTTAATATCAAGAATATTAAATAGAAGAACCCCAGAAGAAACAAACAGACAGTTAAGTGAAGTTATAAATGTAGAAAGAGACATAGGTATTTTTCAACAAAATCAATTAAATTTGTTGAACCCCAGAACATTATACAATGCTGGAAGATTCACGTCTACAGCACAACTGTATAGACATTATAGACGAAGAACAGATATCAGTACTAGGCGGCCAGACCCAAAACTTAAATTTAGTTAGCGAAGAATCCTTTAGACAAATCAGACGTAACACCAGGACCCTAATGCATATGGGACTAATGGTAATAGGAATTAAAGGATTAACTAGAAAGAACTTAGGTAGCAAAGTTTTAATAATGATATACGATGACAGATGGACAGATATTAAAAAATCTATCATCGGAATGACTGAAATAGACATGACTGACAATGGGGGAATTTTCTATATCACTCCAGACTTCTTAATAAATTTAAGCGAATTCGGTAGACATATAAAAATCGGTATACAGACTAAAGGCTATGAAGAAATGCATAGCGGAAACAACCTTTTATTATGTTTAGGTTTTTTAGGAAAAATGACTACAAGTAGTAATACAAAATTTAAAATTAAAATTAACGATGTAGTTGAATTAATGAGCAACAAGGGCATTAACTTAATTAAGCCCACTAAGATAAAACCAGAAGAGTATGCAGGGTTAGAATGGAAACTAGACCAGTTTACCAAAAAAGAAAGAATATTACAACCAGCTGCTCATTTAGAATATACAAATAGACATGGAGAGACTTCCATCAGATTTACAGACTATAGTTACACTCCGCAAAAAGATTGCGAAGAAGAAAGTACAATAGACGAAGAAGAGCTAAATCTAATGAACATAGAACTAATCCAAGAAGGATTTGAAGTAGACATAGCCATAGAAAAAGCTCGTGACCTGAAAAGACAAAAACCCAAGATGTTATTTAGATGTAAGGGTTGTAAGTTAGATAACATGGAGCTAGACGAAACCATAACACATTTTAAGTTATGTGAACAAAGAACAGATAACGTAGGATACAAACAAGAACAAATAACTAAAGAGAAGAATGAAATGCTGGAAGAAATTTGGAAAGATTTCTCCGCAATAAATAACCTAGAATCAGATTTTGAGACAACCTCAGATTTAGAGACAAACTCTGTAATTAGTCAAAGAGAGTTAATGGAAGCTGGTGCAAGTGCATCAAGCTCCAGCCCATTTCAGAGGACTGGAGAACCAGTTACAGTAAATACTAGTGCAGGTAATGTACCTAGAAGACGAGTATGGAGAAACATAGAAGAACCTATAGAAGCCGTTAAGCCATCAGAAAAACGGATGCCTATAGAGGAAAACATAGTCCTCCAAGAAGGAGGAAGTAGAGGAAAGATCCTTAACATAGCCGCCCATGATCCACAAAGGTGGAATTCCGTAATAGATATATGGAAGGGTATAGTAGTAGCAGACTACATACAAAGTTACATAGAAACAGACCCAGAGACTATGTATAAGTATCTAGAAACCTTCCTAGGCGAATCAAAAAAAGCCTTATGGGAAGCATATAAGACTAATTTTCCAGAAGAATTTGTCCAGTTGGTAGGTATGGGATCAAACCCGTATAATTTCACAAATAAGATCCACACTCTTATTACTGGTGAAGACCCCAATAGTGGACTTATAATTCTACAGAAAAATGCTTTAATTAAGCTAGAACAACTTAGCATAAGTAACTGGATATATATTAAAAAGTTTTTAAATGATTTCTTTTATTACTGCACGATCAGCGGAAATTCGTTTGATCAAGACTTAGGCAAAAAACTCTTCAATAAGCTACCAGGAGCCCTAGGTAGAGAAATTGAAGAAAGATGGGGTAAACGTGATGGAATCCTTCAGAATCCTACAGCCAAATGGTCCATAGGACACAGGATTCAGCACATTATGGAAATACTCCAAGAAAAGTGTACTAACCTCCAGATACGAAACAACTTAAACAAAATGAGCTAAGTTTCTGCAAGAGTGTGATATACACTACCCGAGTTACGATAAAGACCCTCGAAGAAAAAAAGAAGTACAAAAGAAAAAATTATAAGACTGATAAATATGATAAAAAGAAGTACTATCTTAGAAAGTCAACGGCCAGAAAGCCGTACTTAGACAAAAATAAACATATTAGAAAGTATCGAGATGATAGAACTTACAAAAA
The DNA here is from genome assembly GCA_034509755.1 of Anisodus tanguticus. Classification (NCBI taxonomy): domain Eukaryota; kingdom Viridiplantae; phylum Streptophyta; class Magnoliopsida; order Solanales; family Solanaceae; genus Anisodus; species Anisodus tanguticus. Next base: position 13,805,819 of record CM067557.1, read on the forward strand.
TAGACTAGAATGTTTTACTTGTGGTAGTATAGAACACCTAGCAAATACTTGTCCTAAAAGGATAAATAATAATAGTAAGAATGCTCAATTAATTGAAGACTTTCAGGAGACTTTAATATGTGTAGACGAATATATGTCGGATACAGAAAGCATATATTCAGTAGTAAGTATACATAATGATCAAGACCAATTGATAGATTCATCAGACTCCGAAGCGTATGAATTTATAAACGAACTAGGTATAGAGAATCTAAATATACAAGATCTTAATAATTTAGTAAATACAGAATTAGACTGCGATCATTTATTCCAAAAGAATAAAGGATTAGACAGCACTGCGTGTTGCATTTGTAAGTGGTTCCCAAGCAGAAGCAAGCGGGCCAAATGCAAAAAATGCTACATGGAAGGCTGTATCAATTGCCTACAGAAAGAGTTAAACATAACAATTGGGCCAAAGAAAGATATAACTATTATAGAAAGCCCAATAATAGACCCAACTTTATCAGTAAGATTGATGACTCTAGAAACTAGAGTTAATACTTTAGAAAAAAGACTAAATTTGGTAGAAATACAAAAAGACACCAAAGATAAAAATTTAGAGAAGCATGTAGAAGAAGAACAAATAGATGACTCTTCAGAATTAATGAATAAGACTTTAATTTGTAACGAAGACAAAAAATTTAGTTCTTTGAGACTGTTAACAAAGATTAAAATTCAGAATTACGAAATTACTACGCTGGCTTTAATAGACACAGGCTGCACAAGCAGTATATTAAATAAAAAGATTGTTCCAGCTAGTTTAATTAAGACTCTAGACAAACCATCATCAGCTATGCAGATGGATGGCACACATAATTTTTATAAGTACTATTTACAAGAAGCAGTAATAAGCTTCATTAATTCTTGTGATAAATTTTATAGTCCACACTATAAAATAAATAAGATATTAGTAAGAGACCTAAATATAAATACATATTTTATTTTAGGTTTAGACTTTCTACTACATAATAATGGTAGCTGTACAATAACTAGAGACGGAATTATATTCCAAAAAGACAGTACTTATTCTCCGGTGCAGACTCAAAAACTGGAGACAAAGATAAGTCAGATTTCAGATATAAACAAAATAAATAAGAATGACAATTGTTGTAAAGAATGCAACAAGTAATGAAAAATACTTCACCAAAACAAAGAATAAATTAGAAATAGAAGACTTAGAAATCAATGATTTGCTAGAAGACGAAATTCTAGAAAAGAACTATACTTTAATAGAATTAGAAACAGATTTTGTAAACTTTAAAGACGGTTTAAACAAAATAGGAGTTATAAAAAATCAGAAAGATTTAGAAGAAATAGTTAAGATCCTAGATAAACTAGAGATAATAGGTGAGAAGCCTTTAAGACACTGGAAAAATAATAAAATTCTTTGTGAATTAGAAATTATTAATCCAGAATATATAATCAAGACTGCTTCAATAGAAGCAACCAATAAAGACTTAGAAGATTTTAAGGTCCAGATTAAAGACTTAACAGATTTAGAAATAATAAGAAGATCTACGTCTAAACATAGATCAGCTGCCTTTGTAGTGAGGAACCATTCGGAAGAGGTTAGAGGAAAGGCCAGAATGGTTATTAACTATAAAAGACTTAATGACAATACTAGAAGTAATGGTTACAAACTACCAGACAAGACTGAATTAATAAATAGAATTCAAGGAAAGACGATTTTCAGCAAATTTGACTGTAAATCAGGGTACTGGCAGGTAAAAATGCATCCAGAAAGCATTGAATGGACTGCATTCACCTGTCCAGAAGGACACTTCGAGTGGTTAGTAATGCCATTCGGACTAAAGACTGCTCCCCCGATATTTCAAAAGAAAATGGATATGATTTTTGGGGAATATAAAAGATTTACTATAGTGTATGTAGATGACATACTAGTATTTAGTAATAACATGATAGAACACTTAGGACACCTCCAGACAGTTTTTAAACTTTTTGTAGATAATGGAGTAATCATAAGTAGAAAGAAAATGGTTCTATGTAAAGAATACATAGACTTTTTAGGGGTAACGATAGGGGAAGGAAAGATAAAACTTCAACCCCATATCGCTAAAAAAGTGTTAGACATGCCAGACAAACTAGACAAAACAAAAGACTTACAAAAGTTTTTAGGAATATTAAATTATGCTAGAAACTTTATAAAAGATTTAGGGAAGATTGCTGGACCGCTATATTCTAAAACAGGTTCAACAGGCCAAAAGAATTTCAATGCTGAAGACACAAAGATTGTGAAGCTCCTAAAGCAAAGGATCCAGAACATTCCGGATCTAAGCATGCCTCTCGAAAAAGACTACTTAATAGTTGAGACAGATGGAAGTTTCGAGGGATGGGGGGCGGTATTGAAAGCCAAAACAAATAAATACTGTAGTAAGACGACAGAACGTATTTGCGCTTACCAAAGCGGAAAATACAAAGAAAAGGGTAACATGAGTAGCATAGACGCCGAGATACTAGCAGTAATATACGGACTAAATGCTTTTAGACTCTATATTCTAAATAAACCTGAGACTTTAGTCAGAACAGACTGTGAAGCTATAGTAAAGTTTCACCAAAAGATAAACGACAAAAGCAGTAGTAGACGTAGGTGGTTAAATTTTTTAGACACCATATCGATATATAACTTAGTCTTTGAACATATAAAAGGAAAAGACAATAACTTAGCAGACCAACTTAGTAGATTAGCGATCTCTACAGATAGTTCTAGGAAGAACATAAAGATTCATCCAAGCTAACTTTTGTTTTCTTCTTAGCGCATGATGAGTAGCTCATCAAAAAAGACGGCAAAAGACAAAGGGAAAGGCCCAGCCATACCCCAAGACACTTATAGACAATCAGTGTTGGGAAACCTGAACTTCAGGCCCATATCTGCCCTTGAGACTCCCCCATTAGAAAGACTCATTTTTGGTAAGAATAATTTAATATCTTACCCTCCGTCTAATATGACGTTTAAAGTTTTGCCAGACTTCGTTATAGACAAACAGCAAAGGTGCCTTGTGGACAATTTGTGGATTTCACACACAAGGAAAGACAACAGCCATTTCCTGGCTACCTTAAATAGTACGTGTTCTTATTTCCATGAAAAGAATATGCAAAAACGTTTTAAGTTTTATGTTGTGATTCATGGAAAGACAAAAGGAATTTTTCAGACTTGGATTGAAGTGGTAGATTCAATTAAAGATTTTAAAACCCCACTTTTTAAAGGTTTTAATGATTTTAATGAGGCCCTTGACTATGCACGAGGAATACTTGGCCCAAATTACTACCTCTCTCCAGCACTCAGACAAAATCCTAACCAGACAAAAAAAGGATCTTTTTTTGTGATCATTGTAATACAATGACAGAATCTTTCAAAAGATTAAACCAGACAAAAGAAGAACTCCAAACTCAGAATATATACCTCATAGAAAAGACTACAAAATTGGAATTACTTCTAAGACAGACTCAACAGAGTTCTCCATCTCAACAAAAAATGGATGAGACCGGTGAACATTCCCGTCTGAATGTTAAGAAACCTATTGTACCAGGTATAGGTACAACTAGTCCGGTACAAACGGTCGCCGGTAAAGACAAACCAAATCCGTTGAAAGTTGTCACTTTACTAAAAATTGAATCAGAGGAAGAAATTTCTCTAAAGACTAGACGTAAGCTGCCCCAAACTCTAACTGGATCAACATCCCGAGCTCGGAGCAGAAGGAAGAAGCCTCAGACTAAAGATATAGAACAAATAATAAAATCTACTTTGGAAAGTATTTTCAAAGAACAGATTAGACCTATAATGGAAGACAAACACGAAAATCCGGTAACTACAGCACCGGAAATATCAAGACAAAATAGAGGACTAAATACAGAATACATAGATCATGTGTCTGAAACAAGTTCTGAAAATGAATTAATCCAACATGCTCAGGACCCTAACGAAAATGATGACTCCGGCATGAGTTTCGATTCCATTGCAGAACACAATTTGAACACATAAAGACAAAATGCTAAAGCAACGGACAACTAACAAAGTTGAAAAGATGCCAAAGCAAGACAGAGACAGCCACTTTAGATAAAGTAGCCGAAAGTGGAAAACAGACAGGACAGCAGCGTTGAAAAAATCAACAAAGCAAAAGCCAACCGCAGAAGACAACAAGGAGAGATATTTTCAAAAGTTAAAGTGACGATGGGGCCCGCAGCGCACCCGGCCGAAACTTTTAAAGATTCTTTTTCAAATTGAAGTCCGCAGCTGAAGTCCGCCAGACTCTATAAATAAGAGACTCCCTCTCACAAGACAGACAGAGTGAACTCTTAGCAAGAGAGAATTCACAGACACCCACTCCCAATACATCTCCTCTCTCAAATTACTCCTTAGACATCCCATCTCCCCACTTGTATAAACCCCGATGTAAGACAACCAAGGGTGGTACACAGTTTCCCCCGTAGAACCACTTCCCCCGGGACTCCCGAAAGGGAAACCTCCCTGTACTTCAGACTATGTAAGTTTTTAAAGCTTTTTTAGGTAGTTATCTCCATATGTATATTATGTTTGTACTATCTTGCAGAAATGCAAGTTTTTATTGTTAATACAATATGATGTTTTTATTTTCATCATGAATCTTAAGCTACTAGTTAAAATCTTTGCCAAAGAATGTATTAATTGCTAGTGAAATCTTATTTACATTATGCCTAGACACGACTATCCGATGAACTTAGTATATGGTTATCCTTTATTCTCTATAGTGACATCCATGGATTAGCTCGTAAATTCCTATACCAAATGGTTGGTAGTAATGGACGTTTGATGTCCGTGGAAGGACTGTGTTGGCCTGAAAATTGGGTGTGGCTAAAGACGCCGTCAATTTTAGGGTAAAGTCTAAAGGACGAGATGAACAGGTTCAAAAGAAAGAAGTGAATAGGAATAATAGTACAGTAAGACTAAATAGTAACAAATACACCAACTGGCAGGGGACGATAAATAGTAACCTTAAGACTAGTGACTGGACAGAGTCCAGATTATAAAAAAAAAAAAAAAAAAAAAAAAAAAATTATTTTTACCTTGGAGATAGCTACTTGATAACTTAAAGACAAACTTAGCGAGAAGATACTACATGAAGGGAGTACTGAGTAGGAAATACAACTTATTTTTAACCCTTTCAAATTGAAACATTTATATCTAAGCCCCCTTTATATTGGTATCAGAGCGAGAAAATCTTGATTGGACTCGCAAGACAGATTCATTTCAGACTGTTGTTTAAAGTTGCAGACTCTGTATTCTTATATAAAGCTTTTATGAGAAGTTCCTTTTTCGCAAGACATATTAGATATACAGTTTATATAATTAACCAACAAGCTAGAAAGAGACTTAAGTATAAAAAAGCCTTTTTAGCACTAGAAGATCTCTGTAGCTTAATAGAGACAAGAAAAAGAGGAATTCTAGAAGTAAGAGACAAGAATATAAGAAAAGTATCTATAGAAGAAGTAGTAGACTGTTTTGTTCAAAACGTACAGCCCCTCTTAATTGACTTAGACTATAATAACTTTTCATCTAGTGTATACGATAGAATACTAGAAGGAGACCTAGACGTAGTACTATTAAAAGACTTACGTTGGCATCTAGTAGGACTACAAAGTGACATACGTCACGCATAAGACTGGTTAGAATATCAGAGGTGGAAATTAAAAAGAAAGACAACATCTCTAGGATAAATAAGAAAAGATAGATCATTTAAGTCATCTAGATTATTTAGATTTAAGAATAGAGGCAGATAAAAAATATAGAGTACTACCAGACCATAGTATCATAAAGTGTAATTTTGGTACTAAAGAACATACGCTTCACAACGAAGATAGACAACTTAATTCTATAGTAGACCTAATAATTAACTTAAGCGAAAGGTTAAAATTAGATAATAAGAAATATTTAGACAGTCAGCAAAGACTAGAAGACCTACTGTCTAAACAAGAAAAATTGTTTTGTAAAACAGAAAAGAACTTAGATTACATAAATAGTGTAACTAGTAAAAGATCGCCTAAAAAAGATTTAGAAAAAATCTTTAAGGACAATCTAATAGATTTAGAATTAAAAATTAATCAAGAAAATAGAGAGTTAAAGAAAGACTTAGTAGAAAATTTTTTAAAATTAGAAGAGTCAGTTAAAGAATTAAGGCTTGCAATTATTTCATGAGTATAGAAAGTACTCAAGAACAAGCGGCAAGAATAATAGAAAAATCTATTCCTTTAACGACGATTATAAAAATTACATACCCGTTCAGAAATCAGATCAGATTCTAATTCAACAAGGTATAGTAATAACAACTTTATTAGTAGACTTACACAGAAAAATAGATAACCTAACGAGTAGAGTAAACAAGTTAGACGAACATATTTTCCAAAGTACTATAGATAGAGATAAAAGAAATTCAGGAAAAGAAAAAGAATCTCAGGCTATAGATAACCTAATAGACCAGCTAAGTAAAATAGAAATAACTCCTCAGAAAGAAAAAATTAAAGTGATAAAGAAATCACAAAAATGGACTTTCTTCCAATTAGATCAGGAAGTGAAAGACCAAGACAAAGTTTCTCTGAAGACCGGGTAGGATCTAGTTTAATATCAAGAATATTAAATAGGAGAACCCCAGAAGAAACAAACAGACAGTTAAGTGAAGTTATAAATGTAGAAAGAGACATAGGTATTTTTCAACAAAATCAATTAAATTTGTTGAACCCCAGAACATTATACAATGCTGGAAGATTCACGTCTACAGCACAACTATATAGACATTATAGAGAAGAACAGATATCAGTACTAGGCGGCCAGACCCAAAACTTAAATTTAGTTAGCGAAGAATCCTTTAGACAAATCAGACGTAACACCAGGACCCTAATGCATATGGGACTAATGGTAATAGGAATTAAAGGATTAACTAGAAAGAACTTAGGTAGCAAAGTTTTAATAATGATATACGATGACAGATGGTCAGATATTAAAAAATCTATCATCGGAATGACTGAAATAGACATGACTGACAATGGAGGAATTTTCTATATCAGTCCAGACTTCTTAATAAATTTAAGCGAATTCGGTAGACATATAAAAATCGGTATACAGACTAAAGGCTATGAAGAAATGCATAGCGGAAACAACCTTTTATTATGTTTAGGTTTTTTAGGAAAAATGACTACAAGTAGTAATACAAAATTTAAAATTAAAATTAACGATGTAGTTGAATTAATGAGCAACAAGGGCATTAACTTAATTAAGCCCACTAAGATAAAACCAGAAGAGTATGCAGGGTTAGAATGGAAACTAGACCAGTTTACCAAAAAAGAAAGAATATTACAACCAGCTGCTCATTTAGAATATACAAATAGACATGGAGAGACTTCCATCAGATTTACAGATTATAGTTACACTCCGCAAAAAGATTGCGAAGAAGAAAGTACAATAGACGAAGAAGAGCTAAATCTAATGAACATAGAACTAATCCAAGAAGGATTTGAAGTAGACATAGCCATAGAAAAAGCTCGTGACCTGAAAAGACAAAAACCCAAGATGTTATTTAGATGTAAGGGTTGTAAGTTAGATAACATGGAGCTAGACGAAACCATAACACATTTTAAGTTATGTGAACAAAGAACATATAACGTAGGATACAAACAAGAACAAATAACTAAAGAGAAGAATGAAATGCTGGAAGAAATTTGGAAAGATTTCTCCGCAATAAATAACCTAGAATCAGATTTTGAGACAACCTCAGATTTAGAGACAAACTCTGTAATTAGTCAAAGAGAGTTAATGGAAGCTGGTGCAAGTGCATCAAGCTCCAGCCCATTTCAGAGGACTGGAGAACCAGTTACAGTAAATACTAGTGCAGGTAATGTACCTAGAAGACGAGTATGGAGAAACATAGAAGAACCTATAGAAGCCGTTAAGCCATCAGGAAAACGGATGCCTATAGAGGAAAACATAGTCCTCCAAGAAGGAGGAAGTAGAGGAAAGATCCTTAACATAGCCGCCCATGATCCACAAAGGTGGAATTCCGTAATAGATATATGGAAGGGTATAGTAGTAGCAGACTACATACAAAGTTACATAGAAACAGACCCAGAGACTATGTATAAGTATCTAGAAACCTTCCTAGGCGAATCAACAAAAGCCTTATGGGAAGCATATAAGACTAATTTTCCAGAAGAATTTGTCCAGTTGGTAGGTATGGGATCAAACCCGTATAATTTCACAAATAAGATCCACACTCTTATTACTGGTGAAGACCCCAATAGTGGACTTATAATTCTACAGAAAAATGCTTTAATTAAGCTAGAACAACTTAGCATAAGTAACTGGATATATATTAAAAAGTTTTTAAATGATTTCTTTTATTACTGCACGATCAGCGGAAATTCGTTTGATCAAGACTTAGGCAAAAAACTCTTCAATAAGCTACCAGGAGCCCTAGGTAGAGAAATTGAAGAAAGATGGGGTAAACGTGATGGAATCCTTCAGAATCCTACAGCCAAATGGTCCATAGGACACAGGATTCAGCACATTATGGAAATACTCCAAGAAAAGTGTACTAACCTCCAGATACAGAAACAGCTTAAACAAAATGAGCTAAGTTTCTGCAAGAGTGTGATATACACTACCCAGAGTTACGATAAAGACCCTCAGAAGAAAAAGAAGTACAAAAGAAAAAATTATAAGACTGATAAATATGATAAAAAGAAGTACTATCTTAGAAAGTCAACGGCCAGAAAGCCGTACTTAGACAAAAATAAACATATTAGAAAGTATCGAGATGATAGAACTTACAAAAATAGACTAGAATGTTTTACTTGTGGTAGTATAGAACACCTAGCAAATACTTGTCCTAAAAGGATAAATAATAATAGTAAGAATGCTCAATTAATTGAAGACTTTCAGGAGACTTTAATATGTGTAGACGAATATATGTCGGATACAGAAAGCATATATTCAGTAGTAAGTATACATAATGATCAAGACCAATTGATAGATTCATCAGACTCCGAAGCAGATGAATTTATAAACGAACTAGGTATAGAGAATCTAAATATACAAGATCTTAATAATTTAGTAAATACAGAATTAGACTGCGATCATTTATTCGAAAAGAATAAAGTATTAGACAGCACTGCATGTTGCATTTGTAAGTGGTTCCCAAGCAGAAGCAAGCGGGCCAAATGCAAAAAATGCTACATGGAAGGCTGCATCAATTGCCTACAGAAAGAGTTAAACATAACAATTGGGCCAAAGAAAGATATAACTATTATAGAAAGCCCAATAATAGACCCAACTTTATCAGTAAGATTGATGACTCTAGAAACTAGAGTTAATACTTTAGAAAAAAGACTAAATTTGGTAGAAATACAAAAAGACACCAAAGATAAAAATTTAGAGAAGCAGGTAGAAGAAGAACAAATAGATGACTCTTCAGAATTAATGAATAAGACTTTAATTTGTAACGAAGACAAAAAATTTAGTTCTTTGAGACTGTTAACAAAGATTAAAATTCAGAATTACGAAATTACTACGCTGGCTTTAATAGACACAAAGTTTGCACAAGCGATATATTAAATAAAAAGATTGTTCCAGCTAGTTTAATTAAGACTCTAGACAAACCATCATCAGCTATGCAGATGGATGGCACACATAATTTTTATAAGTACTATTTACAAGAAGCAGTAATAAGCTTCATTAATTCTTGTGATAAATTTTATAGTCCACACTATAAAATAAATAAGATATTAGTAAGAGACCTAAATATAAATACATATTTTATTTTAGGTTTAGACTTTCTACTACATAATAATGGTAGCTGTACAATAACTAGAGACGGAATTATATTCCAAAAAGACAGTACTTATTCTCCGGTACAGACTCAAAAACTGGAGACAAAGATAAGTCAGATTTCAGATATAAACAAAATAAATAAGAATGACAATTGCTGTAAAGAATGCAACAGTAATGAAAAATACTGCTGCCAAAACAGTAATAAATTAGAAATAGAAGACTTAGAAATCAATGATTTGCTAGAAGACGAAATTCTAGAAAAGAACTATACTTTAATAGAATTAGAAACAGATTTTGTAAACTTTAAAGACGGTTTAAACAAAATAGGAGTTATAAAAAATCAGAAAGATTTAGAAGAAATAGTTAAGATCCTAGATAAACTAGAGATAATAGGTGAGAAGCCTTTAAGACACTGGAAAAATAATAAAATTCTTTGTGAATTAGAAATTATTAATCCAGAATATATAATCAAGACTGCTTCAATAGAAGCAACCAATAAAGACTTAGAAGATTTTAAGGTCCAGGATTAAAGACTTAACGATTTAGAAATAATAAGAAGATCTACGTCCAAACATAGATCACCGCCTTTATAGTGAGGAACCATTCGGAAGAGGTTAGAGGAAAGGCCAGAATGGTTATTAACTATAAAAGACTTAATGACAATACTAGAAGTAATGGTTACAAACTACCAGACAAGACTGAATTAATAAATAGAATTCAAGGAAAGACGATTTTCAAGCAAATTTGACTCGTAAATCGTGTACCGCGCAGGTAAAAATGCATCCGTAAAGCATTGAATGGATCGCATTCACCGTCCCCGAAAGGACACTTCGAGTGGTTAGTAATGCCATTCGGACTAAAGACTGCTCCCCCGATATTTCAAAAGAAAATGGATATGATTTTTGGGGAATATAAAAGATTTACTATAGTGTATGTAGATGACATACTAGTATTTAGTAATAACATGATAGAACACTTAGGACACCTCCAGACAGTTTTTAAACTTTTTGTAGATAATGGAGTAATCATAAGTAGAAAGAAAATGGTTCTATGTAAAGAATACATAGACTTTTTAGGGGTAACGATAGGGGAAGGAAAGATAAAACTTCAACCCCATATCGCTAAAAAAGTGTTAGACATGCCAGACAAACTAGACAAAACAAAAGACTTACAAAAGTTTTTAGGAATATTAAATTATGCTAGAAACTTTATAAAAGATTTAGGGGAGATTGCTGGACCGCTATATTCTAAAACAGGTTCAACAGGCCAAAAGAATTTCAATACTGAAGACACAAAGATTGTGAAGCTCCTAAAGCAAAGGATCCAGAACATTCCGGATCTAAGCATGCCTCTCGAAAAAGACTACTTAATAGTTGAGACAGATGGAAGTTTCGAGGGATGGGGGGCGGTATTGAAAGCCAAGACAAATAAATACTGTAGTAAGACGATAGAACGTATTTGCGCTTACCAAAGCGGAAAATACAAAGAAAAGGGTAACATGAGTAGCATAGACGCCGAGATACTAGCAGTAATATACGGACTAAATGCTTTTAGACTCTATATTCTAAATAAACCTGAGACTTTAGTCAGAACAGACTGTGAAGCTATAGTAAAGTTTCACCAAAAGATAAACGACAAGAGCAGTAGTAGACGTAGGTGGTTAAATTTTTTAGACACCATATCGATATATAACTTAGTCTTTGAACATATAAAAGGAAAAGACAATAACTTAGCAGACCAACTTAGTAGATTAGCGATCTCTACAGACAGTTCTAGGAAGAACATAAAGATTCATCCAAGCTAACTTTTGTTTTCTTCTTAGCAGCATGAGTAGCTCATCAAAAAAGACGGCAAAAGACAAAGGGAAAGGCCCAGCCATACCCCAAGACACTTATAGACAATCAGTGTTGGGAAACCTGAATTTCAGGCCCATATCTGCCCTTGAGACTCCCCCATTAGAAAGACTCATTTTTGGTAAGAATAATTTAATATCTTACCCTCCGTCTAATATGACGTTTAAAGTTTTGCCAGACTTCGTTATAGACAAACAGCAAAGGTGCCTTGTGGACAATTTGTGGATTTCACACACAAGGAAAGACAACAGCCATTTCCTGGCTACCTTAAATAGTACGTGTTCTTATTTCCATGAAAAGAATTTGCAAAAACGTTTTAAGTTTTATGTTGTGATTCATGGAAAGACAAAAGGAATTTTTCAGACTTGGATTGAAGTGGTAGATTCAATTAAAGATTTTAAAACCCCACTTTTTAAAGGTTTTAATGATTTTAATGAGGCCCTTGACTATGCACGAGGAATACTTGGCCCAAATTACTACCTCTCTCCAGCACTCAGACAAAATTATCTTTTGTGATCATTGTAATACAATGACAGAATCTTTCAAAAGATTAAACCAGACAAAAGAAGAACTCCAAACTCAGAATATATACCTCATAGAAAAGACTACAAAATTGGAATTACTTCTAAGACAGACTCAACAGAGTTCTCCATCTCAACAAAAAATGGATGAGACCGGTGAACATTCCCGTCTGAATGTTAAGAAACCTATTGTACCAGGTATAGGTACAGCTAGTCCGGTACAAACGGTCGCCGGTAAAGACAAACCAAATCCGTTGAAAGTTGTCACTTTACTAAAAATTGAATCAGAGGAAGAAATTTCTCTAAAGACTAGACGTAAGCTGCCCCAAACTCTAACTGGATCAACATCCCGACCTCGGAGCAGAAGGAAGAAGCCTCAGGCTAAAGATATAGAACAAATAATAAAATCTACTTTGGAAAGTATTTTCAAAGAACAGATTAGACCTATAATGGAAGACAAACACGAAAATCCGGTAACTACAGCACCGGAAATATCAAGACAAAATAGAGGACTAAATACAGAATACATAGATCATGTGTCTGAAACAAGTTCTGAAAATGAATTAATCCAACATGCTCAGGACCCTAACGAAAATGATGACTCCGGCATGAGTTTCGATTCCATTGCAGAACACAATTTGAACACATAAAGACAAAATGCTAAAGGAACGGACAACTAACAAAGTTGAAAAGATGCCAAAGCAAGACAGAGACAGCCACTTTAGATAAAGTAGCCGAAAGTGGAAAACAGACAGGACAGCAGCGTTGAAAAAATCAACAAAGGAAAAGCCAGCCGCAGAAGACAACAAGGAGAGATATTTTCAAAAGTTAAAGTGACGATGGGGCCCGCAGCGCACCCGGCCGAAACTTTTAAAGATTCTTTTTCAAATTGAAGTCCGCAGCTGAAGTCCGCCAGACTCTATAAATAAGAGACTCCCTCTCACAATACAGACAGAGTGAACTCTTAGCAAGAGAGAATTCACAGACACCCACTCCCAATACATCTCCTCTCTCAAATTACTCCTTAGACATCCCATCTCCCCACTTGTATAAACCCCGATGTAAGACAACCAAGGGTGGTACACAGTTTCCCCCGTAGAAACCACTTCCCCCCGGGACTCCCGAAAGGGAAACCTCCCTGTACTTCAGACTATGTAAGTTTTTAAAGCTTTTTTAGGTAGTTATCTCCATATGTATATTATGTTTGTACTATCTTGCAGAAATGCAAGTTTTTATTGTTAATACAATATGATGTTTTTATTTTCATCATGAATCTTAAGCTACTAGTTAAAATCTTTGCCAAAGAATGTATTAATTGCTAGTGAAATCTTATTTACATTATGCCTAGACACGACTATCCGATGAACTTAGTATATGGTTATCCTTTATTCTCTATAGTGACATCCATGGATTAGCCTGTAAATTCCTATACCAGCGGTGGTTGGTAGTAATGGCCGTTTGATGTCCGTGGAAGGACTGTGTTGGCCTGAAAATTGGGTGTGGCTAAAGACGACCGTCATTATTAGGGTAAAGTCTAAAGGACGAGATGAACAGTTCAAAAGAAAGAAGTGAATAGGAATAATAGTACAGTAAGACTAAATAGTAACAAATACACCAACTGGCAGGGACGATAAATAGTAACCTTACGACTAGTGACCGGACAGAGTCCGTTTATATAATATATATATATATATATATATATATATATATATATATATATATATATATATATATATATATATATATATGTATATACATACATATATATATGTATATACATACATATATGTATGTATATGTATATATATATGTATGTATATGTATGTATATATATATATATGTATGTATATATATATATATGTATATATATATATGTATGTATGTATATATATGTGTATGTATATATATATATATATATATATGTATGTATACGTATGTATATATATATATATATATATATATATATACATACGTATACATACATATATATATATATATATATATACATACATATATATATATATATATATATATATGTGTGTGTGTGTGTGTATGTATGTATATATATATACATATATATATGTGTGTGTGTGTGTGTATGTATATATATATATATATATATATATATATATATATATATATATATATATATATATATATATATATATATATGTATGTATATGTATATATATAACACACACATATATATATGTATATATATATACATACATATATATGTATATATATATATATATAAGACTTTTAATATCATTGTTTATTCTCATTTATCATCATTATTATTATTATTCACATTGTTATTATTATTTGCTTTTTAATATCATAATCATAATTTTTTACCCTAATAATCTGAGTTATTTTATTTTAAATCAAGCATTAATCATTTTGCAAATATTATGTTTTATTGTTATCACATCGTTATCTTTATAATTTATATTTTTTGCAAAACATCTTTTAATAATAAACCATTTTTTATTTATTTTAACTCAAACTCATTTCACCCAATACTTATTTTTATCCTTAACCCTCAAACAAACCCCATTTCACAAAAAATAGAGGCTCGGTCGGTCAAACATGACCAGGCCCAACCGGAGGCCCAATCGGCCACCCCTATTTTGGCCCACTCGACCAGCCCACCTTTTCATCTCCTATTTTCATCTGCCAAACCTAATACCCACCATAACATAACCATTAAAACCCTTACCTTATAAACGTAACTCGCCGCACACCCCCATAACCCCTACCCCCACGCCGGCTAAAGGCGAACAGCCGGCATTACAAGCAAATAGAAAGCCCTCGCCCGTTTGAGCCGGAAAGCGGTCGACACCCCTCTACCCAACAACCCTTTTTCTTACACTCGCCGCACCTACCACCTAACACCATCACTTCACCCAGACATGCACCCCTCAAAATCTGCCTCCAAAATCAGATGTTTTACCCTTTTAATTCGAATTTCAAACTCGAGTTTAGAGGGGGTAGGGGTGAACGTTATGGGGGGGAACCCCTCTATAAAAACCTCTCCTTGTTCTTCATGGAGGGGGGTCTTGGGGAGGATTTCTTGAGTCCGAAAATAGAAAAAAGAGGTCTTCTTTTTAGGGTTTTGAGTTCGGCAAAAAAGGAAAAAAAAAAGGTGGTACGAAATCTTTCGGGTCTGAATATTTTTTGTGTGTTTAAAAGCAGAGAAAGAGTCTTAAAAATCAGAAAATAATATTGTTTTGTGCCCAAAATTATTGATTAAAAATACTCTTTGTTTCATAATTTTATGTCCGAAAATAACCCATTTTCGGATATCAGTTTCAATCCTCAAAATTCCTGCTTTTGTTGTTTGTTTTGTTCTTCACGTCTTTCCCGGTATTTCGGGTCAAATCAGAATTCGGGTAGGGTCATTGTTCCGGGTCGGTTCGTTTCAGAACCGAACCCATGTTCTGTTTCGGGTTGAAACCAGTTCCAAAAATCAGAAAATCAAGTCCCAAAAATCAGTAATCAGGTGAATTTCAAAATAACTCTCCGAGCGGATTCGACGATTCGAAACACGCATCGGTTCGCTGTCCGGAGAAGATCAGTGAGTTTAACTTTCTCTTAGTTCTTTTAATCAAGTATTTTCTGTGATTAAGTGTTTTAATTATATTGTTCGATCAGTTTTAGGTAGACTAGGGAGTTAGTGGTGTTCATTAGTTTTGATTAATTGGATCTTGTGAAGAGTAGTTAATATATTCAGACTCTTTGAATATTGTTAGACCTTTAATTTAATACCTCTTATCGAATGTGTTCTATACCCTATATATGTGGTTAATTGTTTGATTAGAAAAGTGTAAAAAGTTTATTTAATTGAATGATATTTGTGTACGTTTGATTCCCTCATTAGTGTGTGTATTAACATCAAATAAGTGGTAAACTAGTTGTGACTTAGCCATTGGGATGTCTCTGTTAATGTATATGGATTTGATATTAGTTATGGTGAAAATTAGCAATTGGCTATGGATACACTCTTTGATGTTAGGTTAAAATCTAGGATATAAATTTAGTTTGAAGCTCTCAAATATGTGCATATAGCATGGTAGTATATGAATAAAGACTCTGCATAACCCTAGTTCAGGATATTTTATTCTTTGGAGGTCATGAATAAATTGGGGATATATGCTTATGTGAACTGTCTTTATATCCTAGTTGTGATATAAGAACAATATGGATTACTTTCATCATTCTGGATCTCTGTTGGTAGAAGTTGTATGATAAAGTCTAATATAGCCAAATAAGTGATTTCTGCATGATTGAGGATATTAAAATCAAATCATGTAAAGGGTGTTAAGAAAAGTGCATTTCCTATTCTAAGAATATGTTTGGTTTTGCTATGATCTTGTTCTTACTATATCTTGAGCTTGTATTGCTTAGGGGTAATGATTTGAGGTTGTATTGATACTATGCTAAGCCATACTATGTTTAAATCTGGTGTAACACTTTGTTCGACATAATTTGAATGTTTGAGTTGGTGTTGATACTCTTGCATATCCAAGTTAATGCCTTCAAAAGTAAATTATCATGTCTAACTGTTTCCCTCTACCTATTTGTTTGGGTTTATTAAATTATTCTCGGACTACTATAGTTAATACGAGCTTATATATATATATATATATATATAAACATTTTACTTTTCATGAGTCATTCATTTACATTGTTCTTATGTATATATTTTTCATGTTCCGCCTACTAATCCTTTTCTTTTCTTTTATTTGCATGAAACGCATCAGGAGCAACGAAGTGTCTCGTTATGAGACTAATCATGATTTTGCCAAACGAAGACCTGCATCCACATTCCTTGCATTCTCTGGCCTCAGAATTTTAAAACAAATAGGGCGGGATGATATGATCATCTGCCCTAGTCGCTGCTTTTCAATTCTTCAATTCCCCCTTTTTTATTTTTATTTTTGGGTTGTAACAATTATTTAATGTTTGTGTGATTGTTTGAATGCTTATAATAATTAGGCCTTAATTGGACAATCAATAGGTTAGTTAAAATGGAAACCCGTCGCTAGTTTATCTATTATTAGGCTCGGTTAGTTTAAAAATCAGAAATCCGCCGCTAGCTTGTTTATTTTTAGGCTCGTCATGCAGATTAAAAAATTTCAAAACAATTTAGTCTTCTGTTATTCGCATTGTTACTCACCTAAATAAGGTTTGTTTTTCATCCGATCGCTATAAAAATGACTTTCGAAAATCACTTCCTTTGCATTATAAATTGCTTTCCTCCTTACTATCAATTACCAAAAAAAATATGTATTTTTTATAAAACATACCATGCAAGTGCGTACTTTTATCAAAAAATCAAATTTACATACGTTCTGTAAACCATGTACACTTTAATCAAAAACTCAATTTCATATTGCATTCTATAAATCAGGCTCCGCGATACATACTTTTTCCAAAAAATCAATTTTGCATGTATTTTATATATAATGTCATGCAAATGCATATTTTATCAAAAAATCAACTTTCTAAGTATTTTATAAATAATGCCATGCAAATGCATACTTTTTTTCCAAAATCAACTTTGCATGTATTTTATCAACTTTCATACAAATGCATATTTTTATCCAAAAATCAACTTTGCATGTATTTTTATAAACATGCCTTACAAATGCATACTTTTATTCAAAAAATCAGTTTTACATATTTTTGCATAAAATGTTATGCATACTCTTTTCAGATTTTATATCGGGAATTTATTCCTCGGAATCATAATCACTTTTGCAACAAATCTTTTATTTTGTCAAAATGCATTATTTTAAATTACTTGCAACATCCTTTTCACCTTATACTTTTAAACATGCATTCTCCCTTAGCATAATAATTAACCTGAGTTTGACCGGATAACCGCAAGTTAGAGGATCTTAAAGGGTGTCTAACCCCTTTCCTTTAGGATAATAAAGAACCCTTACCTAGAATCTCATAATTTCGCAGATCATAAATCGGAGTTCACTTTGCAGCATTTAGTTAATATTTAGGTGTCCTAATTCACCGCAGAATAATTAGGTGGCGACTCCTCAACATCATTATCAATTCCAGGGAATCGACCCATTACGTCGCGAACCGTGATAAAAAAAATGGGCGTGTACAGGGGGTAGAGGGTGGGTGGTGTAGAGAACCCATATATATTTTTTTGGCCGGGGGGTGGGTGGGGATGGGGGCGGGGGGGCTAGGGGCGGCAAGTGGGTATGTGGGGTTGTGGGAGAGGTTGGAGGTGGGTTGAGTGGTAGTAGGTTGGTTGGTGAAATGTCACTTATGGACTTGTTTTCACTACTTTGATTAGGAAAGTTATTTTTTCCATTTTTAAGGAACTTGTTTTCCTAAGAAAAATGTTTTCCAAATTTTTTGACCAAACGAACATTTAAAAATTAGAAAACAATTTCCAAAAAATATTTTCATCCATACCAAACACACTTTTAATGTAAAACTTGGAATTAGCATAAACACGATGTTAGTTCCTTTTACACTTGGCTAAATTTTGAACATGTATCATGCAACTCTTTATGAGTTGGGAAAATTGTTTCAAATTTGTCTAATTGGACCTCTCTTGAATTATAACTTGCAAGTAATTATGACATGAGTAAGTTCCATGCTTTCCTGGATCCTGTCTTTTATTTGAATGGTTAATTACTTATTTTTAAGTTAATTAATTGCTTGAGGTTTACTAATTACATTCTATTAGGGCCGTCTCAACGATATTGATATGTATGTTTTATCTAAAATCTAGCTTTCTTACTTTTGAGATGTAAAATTATTAATATTTTTTTTATAATCAATATCTTGTAATAATATCTTTTCAATTTATAGTATCGCTAATCCGCTTAATCTCTCCTGAGACATTGTTGATCTTAAATAAGATTTTATCAGTTTTAATTTTGATAAACTTCTTCCCGCTGAGGCAACCTATTGAGTATAGTATCCATAATCATGATTTTTCTCATTTGCTAATTTTGAATATAATGTGCATTAGACAAATGTCTATAAAATGCATCCTTCGAAAATTCTATATCAGTAATTCTACTTGATGTCTTTTCTACTAATAGATCGTATATGTTGTTATTATTGTTATTATTATCTAACGCAATTAAATTACGAACTTGTTCATCTAAACCCATTCTTTCCTATTTCTGATCAAGTGGTAGATAACGTGATATCAAAATTCGATGTAGTTGATGTAATGTTAAAAACTTGATGACTTGATCTTGAGATTCAAAGATGGACTTTTGAAGAAGAAAAAAATACAAAGCAATAGGAGATGTTCTTTGATCTGTGAGAGTCTAAGCGAAAGAAGAAAAGAATAAATTAATGATAAGAATATATTTTTTTATATTAGTTTTATTGTCTTTAGTAAAATAAATTCTCTATCAAAATCTATATACAATAACTTATTGAATCATTGATGAAAGTTGTCGTACCTTTTTTGGTGCCAATAAACTCTTAAATATTGTAAAAAGTAGGCACAAAAAATAGTATTTTAAAAAAAAATATTCAAAATTGAGAATAATTGATACATAAATAAATATATACATAGAAAAAACGGGGGCTCCCATATTATAGGGCCTAAGACAATGGCCTTATTGGCCTCCTGCATGAGCCAACCATGCATTCTATATAACCAACCACCATTACCAATCACTTCACCATCAACTACCTTTATTGTGCAACTACCACCTTTGCCCACCACATACAATAAACTCCGACCATCAGTATTGTAACCATCACCGTCAACGTCCTCCACTAACTACGACCATCATTAGTTACTATCAACAACAACAATAACATATCCAGTGAAATCCCACAACGTGGGGTCTGGGGAGGGTAGAGTGTACGCATACCTTACCTCTACCTTGGTCGGCAGAGCGGCTATTATCGAGAGACCCTTGGCTCAAGACAAAGCATAAGCATAAGCACAAGCACAAGCAAAGCAAGAGCAAAATAAGAGAAACGGTCAGACCTAGTCAAAAAAATTTAAAGCAGTATGAAAATGCTGGTATCAAAAGCGAATAAGCCATGATAGCGCATTCTGAAAAAGTAAGCAATAACTAGCGCAGGTAAATAAGCTAAACAAAGTACACTAAAGGACACATAACAACAGAAATAAAACTAGAGAAGACTATAAAACAATACTACGCATATTCATATGATATGCTAAGCATGCCTACAGTAATAACACCATAACTACCAGTTTGTAAGTGTAAGTAGGACTACACTCGACTACCTACTACCCTTCTACCCTAATATGTGTCATCCACAACCCCATATCTAAGGTCATGTCTTCAGTATGTTGTGCCTGCTCCATATCCCGTCTAATCACCTCTCCCCAATATTTCTTCGGCCTACCTCTACTCATCCTGAACCCATCCATAGTCAACCTCTCACACTTCCGCACTGGGGCATTTATGTCTCTCCTCCGCACATGCCCAAATCATCTCAACCTCGTTTCTCGCATTTTATCCTCCACCGAGGTTACTCCCACTCTATCCCGAATATCATTATTTCTAATCATATCCTTCCTTGTATGCCCACACATCCATCTCAGCATCCTCATCTCCGTAATTTTCATCTTTTGGATGTGCGAAGTCTTGACTGGACAACACTCCGTCCCATACAACATAGTCGGTCTAACCACCGCCCTATAGGACTTGCCTTTAAGTTTTGATGCCATTTTTTTGTCGTATAAGACTCCAGATGGGAGCCTCCATTTCATCCACCCTACCCCAATACGATGTGTGACATCGTCTTCAATCTCTCTATCCCCCTGGATAATAAACCCGAGGTACTTGAAGCTTCCTTTCTTTAGAATAACCTGAGTACCAAGCCTCACCTCCACACCTGTCTTAAGGTCGCTCTCGTTACTAAACTTGCACTCCAAGTATTCTGTCTTGGTCCTACTCAGCCTGAACCCTTTAGATTCCAGAGTTTGTCTCCAAACCTCCATCTTAGCGTTCACTCCATTGCGAGTCTCATCAATCAAGACTATGTCGTCTGCGAATAACATACACCATGGCACCTCCCCTTGGATTTGTTGCATTAGTCCATCCATCACCAAGACAAATAAGAATGGGCTAAGAGTCAATCCCTAGTGCAGTCCCATCACTACTGAAAAGTGCTCTGAGTCTCCTCCTACTGTTTGTACCCTGGTCTTGGCTCTATCATACATATCCTTGATCGCCCTAGTGTATGCCACATGTACACCTCTAACCTCCAAATATCTATATAGAACCTCCCTAGGAAATTTATCGTATGCCTTCTCGAGGTTGATGAAAACCATATATAAGTCTCTCTTCCTCTCCCTATACTGCTCCACCAACCTCCTAATAGGATGAATGGCTTCTGTGGTCGAACGCCCCGGCATTAATTCAAACTGGTTCTCAGAAATAGACACGCCTAGGGATGGCAACGGATCGGATCTGGACCGGATCCTACTAGATCCAAATCCAGATCCGCTTTTCATACCTGAATCCAGATCCGGATCCAGATCCAGCGGGTCCATAAAAATCATATCCAAATCCGGATCCATCGGATCCGTCGGGTCCACGGATCGGATCTGGATTCACATGTAAAAAAATTTACCTTGATAAAAATGTAATCTTGAGAAGATTTTTTTTTGAACTGACAAACGATTTTTACTTAGCTAACAGTTTACTGTTTTTCAATTTTGAAATGTTCATATGAGATATTTTGTTCGTTGTCTCGTTTTGATTGTGAGCTATTAATTAAAAATGTTGGACAATGACAATAGTTGTGGAAAATACTGACTAGTATTTCCACAATGCAGAACTTGCATGTGCTTGGAATCTTCATAAATGAAGTGAATATAATTTTAACTACTTGTCTATGGAGATGTTAGTCATTCACTAATATAACATTGATTTTATTATCGAAGTTACCTCTTTATTTTTTTTATTTTTGAGTTAACGCGGGGATAAATTAAACTTGTTTTGAGAATTAAACTTGCAAGGATGTGCTTAGCAATTTTAAGAAAATACTTATGAAATTACATTCTAGGTTATGAATATATTTAATAAAAAATGGATCCACGGGTCGGATCTGGACCGGATACGGATCTCAAATACAATATCCAGATCCAGATCCGATCCGTCAGAAACGGATCCGGGTCCGATCCGGATCCGTCGGGTCCAAATTTTGAAGATCCATATCCTACAAAACGGATCTGGATCCACCGGATCCGGACCGGGTCTAGGATCCATTGCCATCTCTAGACACGCCTCTTCTCACCCTCATCTCCATGACCATTTCCCAAACTTTCATAGTGTGGCTTAGCAGCTTAATACCCCTATAGTTGTTGCAACTCTAGATATCACATTTGTTCTTGTACAAAGGGATCATTGTACTCCATCTCCATCATTAGTCACCATCACGCAACTATAATTGTGAACTGATATCTTCCCTGTTGGATGTGTGAATAAAGTCCCATATCGGTAACTGAAAATATTAGGAGCCAACATATAAGGTGGAAAAATCTGTTAATGATGTGAGACCTTTTGGAAAAACCGTGTGGGCTTGGCTCAAAGCGGACAATATGAAACCATGTTAAGAATATCCACGGGCTGATTGAGCTCAACAATTGGTATCATAGCCCAGGTTTGGCGGGACGAGTAATGTGGATGATACATAGTGAATCTCGGAACATGAAACTTAGTTCGAGGCAGAGATTGTTGGGTGAGCGAACAAAATCCCCACCATCGGTAACTGAAAAGATTGGAGGCCTTTTGGGAAAATCATGCGGACTTGCCCAAAATCGGACAATATCACACCATGTTAAAGAGTATCTACGGGTTTGGTGGGCCCAACTCACACACAAGAAGAACCTAGTAGCGTGCTTCAATTTCCATAATACTCTAATAATGTGGGTGATACATAGTGAATCTCGGAACACGGAACTTAGTTCGAGGGGGAGATTGTTAGGTGCGCGAACAAAGTCCTACATCGATAACTGAAAAGATTGGAAGGCCTTTTGGGAAAATCATGCGGATTTGGCTGAAAACGAACAATATCACACCATGTTAAAAAGTATCTACATGTTTAGTGGGCCCAACACCCCCACTACCTTTAGATTGCTCTATCAAATAAAACAGATTTTACTAAATTGTGTGAATTAATATTTTTCTAATATTTTATTATTATCTTATCATTTTTTATATATTAGAATTAGATTTTAAATAAATATAAACCAAACTTTAAAAAAATGATCTTAATTATCTAGTTTATTTAGAGGCAATAAAT
Source organism: Anisodus tanguticus (assembly GCA_034509755.1). Classification (NCBI taxonomy): domain Eukaryota; kingdom Viridiplantae; phylum Streptophyta; class Magnoliopsida; order Solanales; family Solanaceae; genus Anisodus; species Anisodus tanguticus. Next base: position 13,829,335 of record CM067557.1, read on the forward strand.
ATCTAGACATCCAAATTGAAAAAGAAAAGTAAAAAAAAAGAACAAAAGACCTTAGTATTAGCTGAGTCTCACACACCTCAACGGCTGACCTTATCATTTAGGTCCAAAATCTTCAACCTATATAAATCCCCAGATTTTGACCTGTGAACACCCGCAAATACATTCTTACATTCTTTTCCATACATAAATTCCCCCAAATTCTTCTGCGAAAAAAAAGCAAATGAATGATATACACAAAATATATAACAGAAAATTACAAAGAAAAAACAAAGAATTACTAATGACTCTTAATTTAATTCCATAAGTTGTGCATTGTGTGATCAATGCACATTTTCCACTCTCCCAATTAAAACCTTACGTGCTACAGATATTTTGCATATTGTTTTTCAACATCTGTCGCATTTTTTGGGTTTGCTTTTGGGTGTGGAAGCATAATTTTGATTTGTTTCGAGGTTATTGATAATGGCTGGCCGTTATAATGAAAATCCATTTGCAGAAGAAGCTAACGTTAATCCATTCGCGGTACATATATGTATACTCGTTTTTGATTTTTTTTCCATGTAATTTGATACATCGTTGTGGATTGATTTCTAGTTTAGAGAAAAATGTGGCTCTCGCTGAAATGCAGGATAAGACTGTGTACAATAGACTCTTATGGTCCGGCCCCTCCCTAGACTCCGTGCATAGCAGGAGCTTAGTGCATGGATCGCCCTTTATGTTGGTGGGGGTGGCTACTTTTTTTCTTTTGCCTTTTGCCATGCATGTTAGAAACAATATAATTGCCCATAGAGAATAATTTTTGTTTGAAAATCTCTCGGGTTAGAGCTCTGTGAATAAAGAAAATCCAGTTAAGGAGCGCCCTTTACTGGGTCTTACGCGACATGAATTAGTATTAGTCAGGCCCCAAAACGGGTACTGGAAACTCGGCGGGAAACCAAATCTATTTTTCCTTAAAATGTCCAATTTGAATTGATATCAATGGATCCCTTGCTACCACACATAGGAGGAGAATAAGTAGGGATGAACAACATTTGAACCCGTGATATTTTTTACCCAAAAACAAAGGCGATAAGCCGAACTAAGCTACATCCCTTTATCTTTTTAAGAAGAAACTAATCTAAATGGAAGCACTTCTTTTATCAAAGTCAACTTTCTCCGAGGGTGGACCTTTCTCGGTTCGAACTGTAAAATCAATCACTATGTTTGTGCTATGGTAACTGCCTACATTACACCCTCTTTGCATGTGGACCTTTCCCGGACCCTGCATGAACGCCGGATGCTTTGTGCACCAAGCTGCCCCTTATCAGGGACTACTTTAATGTATAGCTTGATATTAATTCGTGAATTGGTGAATATCCAGTTGCGTGTTCTTTATTTTACACCAACTAATGATAATATAAATACCTTGCTTATGTGTTATTTTACTTACTATATTATTCAGAATGGAAGTTCTACTCGTGGTTCAACAGTCGATATTCCTCTTGATAGTGCAAAGGTGAGACAGATTTTACAATTTGAACTCCGTATATTTTGCTTGCCGCTGACCACAGTAATTGTGTGATCGTTGGGAGACTGGTCGAGTGATCTTTTTACTTGCATAACGATTCAGGATTTGAATAGGGAGAAGGAACTAAATGCTAGAGAGGCTGATCTGAGAAGAAGAGAAGCGGTAGGCTTGCTTAGCACTTTATGGTGATTTTTCAGTTATGCCTTTGCTTATCTTCAATTAAGTAAACAATCCAAGTTCAAATTTCGTCTAATATATTTAATCATTGAGTGGCTTTTTTTGTGTATTGCGAGATTTACTTGATTCCGGTATCGACTAATTGTTGGGGGTCTTAAATTTTGAACCTGTTTGAGAAAGATCGTATGACTTCTTATAAAAAGTCATCTCTGAAGTTCTATAAATATAGATTCCCCTGAAATAGCGTAAGAAAAAAATCTGCAGTATACTAGGTGTTGTTGGATCCATAAGGAATACGAGCAATAACTCTTTAAGGGCAATGGAATCACGTCAAAGCCTTTCGTCTTAAACTTTGTTTCCTGTTTTTGTAACACTAGCTTGTGGAGCTATTATTCCTGATTTTGTAGTACTTAGTTTACGCAGAGGTTCTGTTTGAGATTGAGGGAGTTCATGTTTCTGGTTTAGACTTAACGCTAAGCTGGTATTTTGTAATACACTATTAATTCTCACTCTTCTTGGTTTCTTATAGGAAGTGAAGAGAATAGAAGAAGCTTTAGCAGGAGGTATATTTTCTCCACTGTACATTAATACGTTTTTGCGCTTTTGAACTAAATCAAAGTTTTATTCGGAAAAAAATTATTTCATTTTTTATCTCCCCCATTTCTTTTGGCAGCTGGTGTTGTTATAGAGGAAAGGAATTGGCCGCCATGCTTACCCATCATTCATCATGATATTGCGAATGAAATTCCAATCCATCTACAAAAGATTCAGTATGTTGCATTCACTACGTTTTTGGGTACGTCGATTTAAAACCAGCTGTTACATCTTTTTGTTTACACTCTGATTTACATATGCTACTAATACTTCTCAGAGTTACCAACTTTCTAGCAAGATTTCTACAACCTTTGATTTTACCAGGCTTATAGACCGATGTGCATATTAATAACTTCACTATGTATTTGTAATTGGTTTTGAACTACAAGAAAAGTAATTGTATATAGTAGTCTAGCCACCACGTACAGGCTTGACTTTTTCTTTTAATGAGCCAAGCACGTGAAAATTTCTTTTTGATAAAAAATGACAGTAAAACTCGAACTCAGAACCTTTATCTGCTCTGATATCATGTTAAAAAGATATTTGGTCGAGAGTATCTATAATCTTCGAAAATTGTTCTATTAGAATAGTTTATGTAAGAATAATAAAATATTTTCCTCATCATTTCATTTCATATGAGGTGGTACATATACCAATATTACAAGCATAAATTAAGGTAAAGAATAAGACAAAATATACTAAAATCAAGTCTTCTAATCTATTCTAATTATTCTAATCATCCCTACTATATACATAAGATATTATATTTATTATAATAATCAAAATTAATAACTAAATATTATTAATTAAGATTATGATTCTATCACTCCCCCGCAGTCGAAGCGGGAGGGAGACGAATGTTGAGACTGTCCCAGAAATCTTCAAAGAGTATCAGCGGAAGAGCTTTAGTGAAGATATCTGCAATCTGGTAGCGCGATGGGACATGTAAGACACGCACTTGTCCGCGAGCCACCTTTTCACGAACGAAGTGAATATCTAGCTCGATGTGTTTAGTGCGTTGATGATTTACTGGATTTCCTGAGAGATAGATATCACTAACATTATCACAGTATACCAATGTGGCTTTCGGAACTGGACAATGGAGTTCTAGGAGCAGATTCTGAAGCCAGCATGATTCTGACACTACATTGGCGACCCCTCGGTATTCTGCTTCAGCACTAGAGCGAGACAGTGTGACTTTCCTTTTGGAGGATCAAGAAACCAAGTTATCGCCAAGAAAAATGCCATAACCAGATGTAGAGCGTCTGGTGTCAGGACATCCACCCCAATCTGCATTTGTGTAGGACACAAGGGTAGACGTCGATGATGGTATAAGTGCAACCCATAATCTAGAGTTCCCTGAATATATCTCACAATCCGTTTGAGTGCATGCATATGATCATCCATCAGATTATGCATGAAGAGACATACTTGCTGCATAACATAAGAAATATTTGGCTTGGTGAATGTAAGATACTGTAAGGCCCCTGTAAGGCTGCGATAATAAGATAGATCGGCAAAAGGCTTGCTAGAGGATGCACTCAATTTGGATTTGGTGTCTACTGGTGTTGCGGATAGTTTGCAAGAGGACATTCCAGCTCGTTCAACAATCTCTGTTACATACTTCTTTTGGGATAAAAATAACCCACATGGATGACGTGTCACCGCTATGCCTAGAAAGTAGTGAAGAGGGTCGAGATCTTTCATTGCAAATTCTGAGGCAAGGTGTGACATGATGGACTTGCGAAGTGCATCTAATGAGGCTGTTAAGATTATATCATCCACATATAACAGAAGATAAGTAATATTATTACCTTGTCGGTAGATAAATAGTGAGTTATCAGAACGGCTGTGAGAAAAACCAATGCATGCAACGTAATCCGCAAACAGCTTGTACCAGGCCCCGGGAGCCTATTTAAGCCCATAAAGTGATTTCTTGAGTAGGCATACATAATTTGGATATCTGGTGTCCCGATGTCCCAGTGGTTGATGCATGTACACCGTTTCATTTAGCTGGTCATTAAGAAAAGCATTTTTGACATCCAACTGATGGAGTGGCCATGATTTTGAGAGAGCCAAACTGATGACCGTCCTTATAGTTTCTGGTTTCACCATCAGACTGAACGTCTCCCTGCAATCTACACCAACCTGTTGTGTCTTTTCATCAACTATAAGACAGGTTTTATGCCTCTCAAAAGTACCATCAGATTTTTCCTTGTGACTGAAAATCCACATAGACCGAATTATATTGGCATTAGGAGGACGAGTTACTAACTCCCACGTCCTATTTTTAATAAGAGCATCAAATTCATCATCCATAGCCATTTTCCAATTCGGGTCGCTGAGTGTAGAGACATGATTGCGAGGTAAAGGTGATTTTGAGACTTAGGTGTGTAGGCTATATTTGGTGCTGGGTTTGATAATGTCATGTTGACTACGGGTGACAGGACGACGGGTTGAATTTTCAAGTGGGGCGGTGGGTTGAGCAACACTGCCTGGCAGTTGGAAGGGGGCTGGGCTTTGGCCCAAGCCACTACCAGGAACGGGAATGACACTGGGCAGTGGGCTAGCAATAACAGGCCCTGTTTGCTGACCCACTATTGTTGTCCCAGAAATAGACGGCCCACTTCACTGGGTACTTGTGTCCTGCGACTGGGCCATTGTTTCGTGGTCCAAATGTTGCGGGCTGGACGAAATAGTGGGTACGGAAAAAATATGAGACAAATATGGGGGCAATCCATCATCTAAAAATGCATATGTGGAAGGTCCGGACTTGTGAATTTTACTAAACGAGAAATTTGTTTCATAAAAAAAAATATGACGACTCACAAGTACTTTATTTAAAGAGAGGTCATAACACATTTATCCCCCGATGATTATACGGATATCCCAAGAAAACACAAGGTGTGGACCGGGGTTAGAGTTTATTGATAGTGGTGGATGGAAAATGGGATAACATAAACACCCAAATACCCGTAAATGTGTATATGATGGGTCCTGTAAATAGAGTATTTTGAGGGGGGGTTGGTAGGATAGATTTTTGTGAGGGAGTATGTTCAATAGATATGTAGCCAAATGTGTAGTGCATCATGCCAAAAGGAGGGTGGTAATGAGGCATAGGCAAGGGAAGTTCGAACAATGTTATTTATGGTTCAGATTTTACGTTCGGCCTTTCCATTTTGAGAAGAGGTGTGTGGACAAGAAAGCCAAAAATTCAAGCCATAAGAGTTACAAAAATCCCAAAATGCCGATTATCAAACTCCCTACTATTATCACATTGGATATTTTTTATTTCCGTTCAAAGTGAGTTCGGATGAATGCTCTAAATTTTAGAAATGTGGAAAAGACTTGTGATTTTCTAGACAAGGGAGAAGTCCACAAAAAAATTGAGTAATCATCTAATAATAGCAAGTAATACCGATGGCCTAAAAAGCTCAAAATGGGTGAAGTCCAAATATCACAATGTATAATGTCAAATGGCAATAAAGTGCATGAATTGGATGAAGAAAATGGCAATTGAACATGTTTACCCAATGGACATGAACGACATTTATCCAAAGTCCATTTTGTAATACAAGAAATAAAATTATTGTTTTTTAGAGAGGCTAAAACAGATGCCCCGGATGCCCCAAACGGTCATGCCATAATGATTGGTTGAAAGCTGCAAAAGTAAATGGTAACTTGGATTGTTGAATGGGGTGAAGTAATTGGATATAGCTCCCCTTTACTATCACATATCATGAGGATTGTCTCCGTCTGAAAATCTTTCACGGAAAATCCAAAAGGGTCAAATACAACAGATACTCAATTATCAATAGTAAACTTTCTAACAGATACCAAGTTCTTAATTAATTGTCGTACATGAAGCACATTCTTTAAGGTTAGTGGTGGATTGGGGGTGACAATTTAGTAGACCCATAACCACGTATTGGAATAAAATGACCATTTTCGACAATTATAACATTATTTTTGCTCAAATTAAAATAGGACGAGAGGTTACCTTGAGAGGACGTCATATGAGACGTTGCACCTAAGTCCATATACCAATTGGCATTGGGTGGCTTGAGTCCAAGTGTGTGCATGGCAAACTCAATGTCTGTTGGGCTTGTCATCGTCGAATGGGCCTCCTGCCACTGGTTCGGCAGAGGCCCATTACCGCATGTACTGGAACCTGCTCCTATTCTGGGCCCAAAACGGCTTGGCCCAACACTGCCTGGCCTGGCAGTTTGCACACTGGGATGGTAATTGGGCCTGGCCCAGTTCCCAATTAGGTAGGGGCACGGTGGCACTGCCCATGGCCATTGCCAGGCCCACTAGGTTGGGCTGCCACTGGTGTTGTCCACTGGAGGTCTGCCTGCCGGAATTTCCACCACCGCCACCGAAATTCTGGTAGCCTCCATTTATATTATTTCCGTAATTTCCACCCCGATTTTTATTACTATTTTTACCTTTTTGTCCTCAATTTTGTTGTGTGGGTTCATAAGATATAGTCCCGTCATTTGTAGGAGTAGCAATCATTGCGGAATTGGAAACGGTGGCGGCCTTTTTGGCAAAGCCCGCCTCTTCAAGAATAAGCATCAACCGTGCTTGATAAAATAATGGGAGAGGATTGCTTTGTCGGATGAATGTCCCCACACCATTATAAGCGTCGGTAAGACCGACAACCATTTGCAAAACCAAGCGATTGTTGGTAACCGGTGAACCAACATTTTTAAGTTGATCCGACAAGACTTTAAGGCGTTGACAATATGCCGTTGCATTTGGAAAATCCGCCATATCAATGGTGGAGAATTCTTGTTCTAACATAACGGCGTGAGAATTTTCGTTGTCTTGAAAAATGTCCCGCAACCGATTCCAAGCCTCCATGGCTGTAGAATCTGGTTCCATTATTGTGTGTAACAAATCTGAAGAGATTGTTGCGTAAATCCAAGATAGAACTCTGGCATCAAGAGTTTTCCAGAGTTCTGTCATTATCCGTCTTCAACTCCTTTCTTTTGTCATTTTCTGGCGGGATGATATGATGAATCACCCGATGAGAACGACAACAAATTTTAAACAATTCAGCCCAAGTTGCATAGTGGACATTTTCTATCTCCAGGGTGATGAAAATATGTGTTTTAATGTTTGAAACGGTAAGGGCTGGATGAAAATTGTTTTTGGAGTTATACATAATTAATTGGAATACACAAGTTCGGACAAGAAAATATGGAGGACAATAATGGAGATGAACAAAAAAAGAAGAACAAGAAAGGAACAAATTCGGTGGGGATGGGTGGCCGAATTTGGGAGGGTAATTGTGTTAGGGTAGGATCTCTTCCTAATCTCTTGATACCATGTAAGAATATGAAATATTTTCCTCATCATTTCATTCCATAAGAGGTGGTACATATGTAGGGTTTTTTTGGGTTCAAAACATATAAGTAGGCACAACGAAAGTTTAAAATTTTATTCTACTTACCCCAATAATTTCTTCTGGTATGATATATGACAATCAAAACCTGTAACATAAAACTAGAACACTTAATGGTTGTATTATCTGGAGTCTTTATTTAAGGAGTACACACTACTATCTCTTCGACTGCAAGCACTATGCTACGGTGTATTCCTTTGTCAAGAAAGCCAGGAAATCTTGGCAGAGGTTTGAGAGAGGTTCGTCCTAGGCTCTAAGTCTAGAAAGTTTATAGAATTGGTGTGTCTTAATTAACAATGGGAGTGTTGTATTTATAGTTAAAATTAGGTCACAAATCAGATTAGGGTTGGGCTTTAAGCCTGGCCCAAAAACCGAGGTGCAGTGGGACAGTCTGACTGGGCCCACTGCCGGGTCGGCGCCGCGGCGCCTCACATAAAATTTTGTTTCCCATTTCATTTAATATATATATTCAGCACATTAAATCCAAAATCTAATTTTGATTTAATTAAATAATTTCCATCTAATAGAAATTATCCCATAGTTATTATCAATTTAAATATCTTGATCCCAATCGAATATCTAATACTTTCTCAATACACCCTTATATCGAAGAGACAATCGACATAGTGTGACCTTATAGTCCTTCATATATCGACACTAATCCAATTAAGGTCCATATAGAACTCCTAGACTGCATCGTACGACGAACTCAATATATGAAGTACATTTACATGAATCCAGCAAACATAACCTTTATGTGAGATGATAAATTCCTTTCATTCGTGACACACTCGATCAAGCTTAGGATTTGCCGTGTGTCTATCCAAATGTCTTGATCACTTTATCTCATCCATATTAGTTGACAACTAGACCATATTCTAAATATGTTTCTTGCATTGGCCAATGACTTGGTCGACCTAATATCACTGAGAAGTTGAGTGTTCTCTCGAATATCCAATCGAGGAATGAATCCTATTCTTGGCTCAACTACCACATTAATTTATATTATAACGCACCCAACACAAGCCATATCTTATCCTAGAAGGAGTTTAAGCTTAGGACAAGATCAAAGTACATTACTCTGTAAACAAGGTGCGTATTGACCTCAAGTCAAATGACCTTCATTTCCCACACGCTGATAACACTTTAGATATGTATAACAAATAGTTTATCAGCAGGGTATACCAATACCTTCCAAAAGTATCCATGTGTCCATTACTAGTAACCATTACTAGTAGCAGGTGAGACATACCACATTCTCTAAGAAAGTGAAACAGACCACATGTCGACTTATAACGTATCATCGATATCCCATTCTCGATGATCATTAGTCGAGGCTATTTTAGAGTTACGCTCTATCATCAATATCGCATTCTATTAATGATAACTAAAGCTCAAAGGATGCACATTAATGAATAATTATTAACAATCAAATAATAATTCAATAATTGCAACTGTCATAAATATTAATCTTATTAATAATACGAATGTGTTCAAGTACATTTGTCCCTAATAATGATTGTCTCTAGGACATACATACTTTCAATCTCCCACTTGGCCTAGAGCCAATCTCCGATGTATCTAATACCCATGTTTTCAAAATGACCATTATGTTTAACTAAGCTTAATGGTTTAGTAAACGGGTCAGCTAGATTATCATCTGTGGGAACATAGTCTAATCTTATTTCTTTAGTTCCCACCATCTCCCTGAGTATGTGGTATTTCCTCGGTACATGCTTGTTTATGTTTGTTGATCTTGGTTCCTTAGCTTGCGCAATCGCACCAGTGTTGTCACAATGGATCGTTATTGGACAAGTGACACTTGGAACAACCCCTAGTTCCTTCAGGAACTCAGATATAGCGACAACTTCTTTATCAGCTTCCGATCCAGTAATGTATTCAGCTTTAATTGCCGAATCAGCAGTTGTAGCTTGCTTGGAACTTTTCCAACTCACTATTCCGCCATTGAAAATGAAGGCATATCCAGATTGAGATTTGAAGTCATCAAGATCTGTCTGAAAGCTAGCATCAGTGTACCCGGTACACACTAGCTTCTCTTGTCCACCATAGACTAAGAAATATTCTTTAGTTCGTCTAAGGTACTTAAGAATACTCTTGACTGCTTTCCAGTGTTCTTTTCTAGAATTCTGTTGGAATTTGCAAGTCATACTAAGTGCATAGGCCACATCTGGCCTCGTACATGTCATGGCATACATGATAGATCCTATAACTGAAGTATATGAGATTCTTTTCATGCGTTCAAGTTCTACAACAGTAGAAGGACTATCCTTCTTTGATACTTGATGCCTTTACCCATAGGAATACCTCCCTTCTTGGAGTTTTCCTTAGAGAATCGTCTTAGCACTTTGTCTATGTATGTGGACTGTGACAGCCCCAAAAATCTATTAGGTCTATCTCTATAGATCCTAATTCCAAGAATGTAGCAGGCTTCACCCAAGTCCTTCATCATGAAGGTGCTGGATAACCATTCCTTGACTGATTGCATGAGAGTCTTATTATCTCTCATTATTAATATGTCATCTACATATATAACAATGAAGACAATAGTCCCTTCCTTGCGCTTACTATAAATGCAGGGATCTTCTTTGCTTCTAACAAAGTCAAACGATTTGACTGCTTTGTCAAAGCAAATATTCCAACTCCTTAAGGCTTGCTTAAGTCCATAAATGGACTTCTGTAGCTTGCATACTGCTTTGGGCTTAGTCTTGGATGTAAAACCCTCATGTTGTATCATATACACCCACTCAATTAGGTTACCATTGAGAAAAGCAGTTTTAACATCCATTTGCCAAATGTCATAATCATAGTATGCGGCTATTGCAAGCAAAATCCGAATGGACTTAATTTTCGCAATAAGTGAAAAGGTTTCATCATAATCGACCTCAGGCCGTTGATTATAACCTTTAGCCACCAATCTTGCCTTATAAGTCTATACCGTGCCATATGCATCAATCTTCTTCTTGAAGACCCATTTGCATCCTATGGGTCTAACCCCTATTGGCAAATCAACCAAGTTCCAAACTTGATTTATATACATCGAGTCCATCTCAGATTTCATGGCTTCTTGCCATCTCTGCGAATCAATGTCTAACATGGCTTCGCTGTAGGTTGTAGGTTCATCGTCATCAGGAATATCTATCTCATTGTGTGTTTCAACAAGGAGATTAAGTCTTTCAGGGCGGACGATGAGTTCTAGTGGTCTACGGAGTTGATTATTATGTGTTTCAGTGTTTGTTGCATTCGATTGTGAGAAGGTCTTTGTGTGCTGGACAATCCATCACCTTGAGAGCTTTCAAGAATGTCATTTTCATGTATTTCCTGAATGGAATGATGTACAACCATTGTATCATCTTCCATTGGTTATGTATGAGAGCCTTGCATTTCTGTACTATCTCTCACAGCACTCCCACTGACTGAAGGGCGTACTCTAAGTACTCAATCTTCACCAAATACTCCCACTGAATCCTTGTCTAGGTCTTTTGACAAGGGTTCAACTTCTGTGTTATCTTGTGGTTCTTGAATTTCTTCAAGTTTTATCTTATTACAGCTCCGTTCCTTGTAGACATAGTCTTCTTCAAGGAAAGTTGCATTTCTGGAAACAATGACCTTATGTTCTCCAGGAAGATAGAAATAATATCCCTTAGTTTCCTATGGATACCCCCACAAAATAATATTTCTCACTTTTAGATTCCAACTTTTAAGTAAGCATCTTCTTTACATATGCAGGGCACCCCCAGGGTCACATGTGTTTAAGTGCTGGCTTCTTGCCATTCCATATCTCATATGGAGTTTTCTCTATTGACTTTGAAGGAACCCTGTTCAGAATATAAATTGAGCTTTGCAATGCATAGCCCCAAAGGTATGTTGGTAGAGTTGAGAAACTTATCATGGATCTAACCATATCTAATAGGTTTCGATTTCTCCTTTTAGCAACACCATTCATTTGTGGCGTTCCAGGAGGTGTCCATTGTGATTGGACTCCATGAAGCTTCAAGTAATTCAGAAATTCTTTACTTAAGTATTCACCTCTTCGATCTGATCGAATGGTCTTGATACTTATTTCAAGTTGCTTCTCTATTTCTGACTTGCACTCCTTGAATTTCTCAAAGGCTTCGGACTTGTGTTTCATAAGATACACATGCCCAAACCTTGTGAAACTGTCTGTAAAAATGATGAAGTAAGGGAAGGCTCCCTTAGCTTGGGTTGAAAATGGCCCACATACATCAATATGGACCAATTCAAGTACCTCTTTAACTCGCACCCCTTTTCCAGAAAGTGGCTTGTTGGTCATCGTTCCTCTCAAGCAAGATTCACAGTTACCATAGGACTCTAAGTCAAATGGTTCCAGGTAGTCTAACTTTCTTAATCTTGTTATCCTTGATTCATTGATGTGGCCAAGTCTACAGTGCCATAAGTAGGTGGGGTTTCTTGGATTACTTATCTTAGCTCGTTTGTTTTGCACGTTGAAAATTTCACGACTACAGTTTAGAACATACAAACCATCTACAAGCGAAGCATTTCCAGAAACAAAACCATTAAAAGACAGTACATAACAGTCACTGGCAATAAATGAGGAAAACCCCTCAATATCTAATACTGGGATAGAAATAATATTCCTTTCAATGAGGGAACAAAATAATAATTATTTAGTTCTAAACAAAAGCCTGAAGGTAAATCTAGTCTATAAGTTCCCACGCGTTCAGCATCCAGTCATGTTCTATTTCCAACGCGCATGCCTACCTCCCAAGGTCCAACCTTTCTGCTGTCAATCAGACCCTGCCTATTATTACAAATATGTGATCCATATGCGGTATCCAATACCCAGCAGTGAGAGTTATTTATAGACATATTTATCTCAATGACAAACATACCTTGTCCAGTAGAGCCAGGAGCACCTAGTGCTTTGCCTCCTCCTGGAGCTGTGCAGTCCTTCTTCCAGTGCCCCTTCTTCTTGCAGTTGAGGCACACATCTGAAGCTACCTTTTCCTTCTTCTGAACACTTCCTCTGGGTTTCATAACTGTAAGTGCAGCAACTGTCTTATCCTTCTTCTTCTGCATGTTATTACCCTTAAGTTTGAACTTGCTAGAAGAGCCCACCATGAGCATGACTTTACCTTTAGAGTTAGATGATTCAAAGGTCTTTAACATGTTGTGAAGCTCTGGAAGACTTTCCTTGGTCCCATATTGAAGTTCACAATGAAATTCTCAAATGAACCAGGAAGTGAATTCAGGATCAGGCTGATAGAGACATTTATGGGCAGCTTCGTTCCAATCAAAGCCAACCTTTCTATTAACCAAATCATATTCAGAACATGTGCTGACACTTGACCCCTATCGTTCAGCTTACACTTGAAAATGTCCCTCAACAATTCATACTCCATTGTATGAGACTGTGAGTCATAGAGACTCTTAAAGTATTCTAGCATTTCGTTGGGGCCCATGTTTTCATGTTGCCTCTGTAACTCCAAGGTCATAGAAGACAACATTACACATTGTGCCGAGGTAGCATCATCTAGATGTTTCTGATAAGACACCTTGTCAAATAGGGCATACTCAACAGAATCTTCAGCAGGGGCTGTGGGGAACACTGTGTCTAACACATACTCAATTCTTTCCAATCTTAACACCAATCGCAGATTTCTTAACCAGTCAGGGTAATTTGATCCAGTCAACTTGTTTGTCTTGATATTTTCAGTGATAGATTCGACATTTTATACGACTGAAGAAACAAATAGACTTGAAATTAAACTCTAATATAATTTCTATTGAACACATTCGTTAACTAATTAACATGGCCTTTAGTTTAATTAGATCCCACTATTTTAACATACTCTTCGACCACATGAAAGAATACATACTCATATGAAATATGGTCATAATGGGCCATGATCTAGGTTCAAGCTATCTCCGCATTTGTTGTGGCTGATAACTTCAACAACACAATCTGGTAAGTCTCTAAACCAATTACAAATAATTTGTAACTCATGTTTGACCGAATATTCTAAACAATCGATCTGCGTCCCTCGGCTTGTCCGACACTGTGACGCCAAGACAGCCTAGCAAGTCAACTCCGTTATGCGACTGCAATTATGTATCTAAATGAGTTTTGCCTTATAGAGAAAACACTGTGGTGTAAATACTCATTAAGGTTTATCACTCACTTCTACATTTAACATGCATCTATGAAAGAGTCCGAGTCCTCGTAGACTTAGAGCAAATGTTGTGGCATAAATACTCATCTTGCCGAAAAGGATTTTGCACTACAATCAATTACAACGGACGGCGCGTTCATTTTAAATGAGACTTGTATTAAAATTTTAGGGAACATTTTAATTCAGGGTTTTAACCAAGATCAACTCTAGTATGCTATATCAAATATAACATCTTAATGCAAAGTCTATTAAGCACTTATTGGGTACCGCCTGCCCAAACATGATATTAAGCGGTTTAACAAATACTGGGCGCCGCCTACCTAGACAGTTATTTGCGGACGTTACTCTAGTAATTTAAATGACAATCATTTAGCACATAAACATTATACTTATCAAATATATTGTATAATAATAATCGTGGGTTAAACATTCTTAACATATTTTTTCAGACCGATGGGGCCGCGACGCTAATCATTAGGGCCTCGACGCCAGTGAGGTAGAAGCCGAAATTCTGCTTCTGCAATGCATTAGCGCCGCGGCGTTCCACTATGGAGCCGCGACGCTGGCAAGGCAGAAATTTTCGTCTTGCATTAGGGTCGCGGCGCCTAATGTCCAAAAAGTCCAGAAAAAAAATAAAGCATTAGGGCCGCGGTGCTCCACCATGGAGCCGTGACGCTGCCTTGAAACCCTAGCATGCACCGCGACATCCTACCATAGGGCCGCGGCACCAACGTCCTGACAAAACGTTTCTGTGTTTATTTTCTAAAATCGTTCGAGCCCTAAATCTAATTTAGGGATCAAATCACAGATCCTTTATCCTCACCCATCATTATCAATAACGCACATATCGACCATCATCCATTCATACTCGTTCTTTGCCGTGCACCGTCCAATGAGCCGGATATGTGCACTTTTGGCTTAGTTCGAGTTAGAACGGAATAACTTCCTCGAGTTAGCGTAGGAGATAATTTAGGGTGATATCAAAAGGTCAACATTCGGTCAAGATATGTAGGATTTCAAGAAGCCTTATTTGAATCCAATTTTATGTTTAACCCATATTGTTATGTTATTCAATTGTTATATAACCATTCAACCAGCCTGGGCTTTGATACTACTGTAGGGTTTCGTTGGGTTCAAAACATATAAGTAAGCACAACGGAAGTTTAAAATTTTATTCTACTTACCCCAACAATTTCTTCTGGTATGATTATATGACAATCAAAACTTGTAACATATTATATAGAGTCTTTACTTAGGGAGTACACACGACTATCCCATCGACTGCAAGCACTATGCTACGGTGTATTCCTCTGTCAAGAAAGCCAGGAAATCTTGCCAGAGGTTTGAGAGAGTTTCGTCCTAGACTCTAAGTCTAGAAAGTTTATAGAATTGGTGTGTCTTAATTAACAATGGGAGTACTGTATTTATAGTTAAAATTAGGTCACAAATCAGATTAGGGTTGGGCTTTAAGCCTGGCCCAAAAACTGAGGTGTAGTGGGACAGTCTGACTGGGCCCACTGCCGGATCGGCGCCGCGGCGCCTCACGTAAAATTTTGTTTCCCGTTTTCATTTAATATATATATTCAGCACATTAAATCCAAAATCTAATTTTGATTTAGTTAAATAATTTCCATCTAATAGAAATTATCCCATAGTTATTATCAATTTAAATATCTCGATCCCAAATCGAATATCTAATACTTTCTCAATACACCCTTATATCGAAGAGACAATCGACATAGTGTGACCTTATAGTCCTTTATATATCGACACTAATCCAATTAAGGTCCATACAGAACTCCTAGACTGCATAGTACGACGAACTCAATATATGATGTACATTTACATGAATCCGGCAAACATAACCTTTATGTGAGATGATAAATTCCTTTCATTCGTGACACACTCGATCAAGCTTAGGATTTGCCGTGTGTCTATCCAAATGTCTTGATCACTTTATCTCATCCATATTAGTCGACAACTAGACCATATTCTAAATATGTTTCTTGCATTGGCCAATGACTTGGTCGACCTAATATCACTGAGAAGTTGAGTGTTCTCTCGAATATCCAATCGAGGAATGAATCCTATTCTTGGCTCAACTACCACATTAATTTACATTATAATGCACCCAACACAAGCCGTATCTTATCCTAGAAGGAGTTTAAGCTTAGGACAGGATCAAAGTACATTACTCTGTAAACAAGGTGCGTATTGACCTCAAGTCAAAGGACCTTCATTTCCCACACGCTGATAACACTTTAGACATGTATAACAAATAGTTTATCAGCAGGGTATACCAATACTTTTTAAAAGTATCCATTTGTCCATCACTAGTAACCATTACTAGTAGCAGGTGAGACATACTACATTCTCTAAGAATGTGACGCAGACCACATGTCGACTTATAACATATCATCGATATCCCATTCTCGATGATCATTAGTCAAGGCTATTTTAGAGTTACGCTCTATCATCAATATCTCACTCTATTAATGACAACGTAAGCTCAAGAGATGCACATTAATTAATAATTACAAACAATCAAATAATAATTCAATAATTGCAACTGCCATAATTATTAATCTTATTAATAATACGAATGTTTTCAAGTACATTTGTCCCTAATAATGATTGTCTCTAGCACATACATACTTTCAACATATACCAATATTACAAGCATAAATTAAGGTAAAGAATAAGACAAGATATGCTAAAATCAAGTCTTCTAATTATTCTACAATATACATAAGATATTACATTTATTACAATAATCATAATTAATAGTTGAATATTATTAATTAAGATTATGATTCTATCAGTTTAGGACGATCTTTCGTGCTTCTTCAATTGTTGAATCAGATAATTAAACTTCAAGACTTGTTGAAGTGCAGGTTTGGGAGCTTGTTTTCTATGGAACCTTATGTCAACCACCGCTCTTTGGTTCAAAGGAGGAGGTTTTTGCTAAACTAAATCTTACAATCCTCTTAATCCTTCAATAAAAACTAACTATCTAACTTAATATTTTTTGTCATTATAGACGTAGGCGCTTGGTTTTTCGCTGTTCTCTACTTATTTGGTTTTCCAGCAGCCTACTATTCGTGGTATCGTCCTCTTTATCGTGCGATGAGGTACTATGTTGTTGTTATTTTCTTATAATTGTGTAGTGCTCTTCTACCTGTAGAAGACTATTTCCTGATATCCATTCTGTTTGCAGGACTGATAGCGCGCTGAAGTTTGGGTGGTTTTTCTTATGTTATTCGGTGAACACACATTTGTCTTTTTCAGTTTTTTTTTGGGGTTTCTTTTTTCCACTTGAGAGTTGATTATTGAGGACAACTCTATTTTTTTTTATTCACGTGTATTGTAGATTCACATCGTATTCTGCGTCTTAGCTGCGGTGGCACCTCCATTCATCTTTAGGGCCAATTCCTTGACGTAAGTTTTCTTGCTTTTTTGGTTTGGGCAAGAGACGCCGGTACAATGAGTTTCTAGGCTACTAAACACATTGCATTAAAAACATATTCCCTTGATTACAAGCTTTGGGTGTTTTTCCTATCTTTTTCTTTATAACCGTGGTGTTAAAGACAACTTTCACACTTTTTCTTAATTGAAGTTAGTCTTGAGTTACATGTATGCCTTTAATATGACTAACTCTTCTTTACATTCCATTGTTCAACAGTGGTTTCGTGAATGCATTTAATCTTATAGGCTGGAATTCGATAATCGGGGTAAGGTTATCTCGGACTTTCTAAAATTTCGTTAGCCACTCTTTATTCATATAACCGTCTTCTGAATTTCGCACGTTCATATTAATGTCAATCGCGGAAATCACAAACTCTAACCAACAACAACAATAAACCTAGTGTGATCCTACAAATGGGGTCTAGGGAAGGTAGGATGTACGTAAGCCTTACTCCTACCTTTGTGAGGTAGTGAGAGTGTTTCCGATAGACCCTCGGCTCAACAAACTCTAACCATGTACGATGATTTGATGATTACTAATTCTTTTCTCACTAAAGCAGAAATCTTGCATTTTGCCCCCAAAAGAGATATTGAACCTTGCTTTTACTTGCAGATATTCTTCTTCCTAGGTGCTGGATTCTTCACTCTTGAATCGGTGATCAGCATATGGGTTGTTCAGGTTTAGTTATCTGCCCCTTTGTCCTTGCTTCTAGTATCGCTCTTACCGAGAGGCCAATCCATGATTTAAACTTGATAGATTCAATGTGTAAAGTTTGTAGCATTGAATACATTGTAGTATTAATATTGGCTAATATATATATAGACACTTAAAATTGATACCAATTGTCAGATAGATAACTTAACCATCATTGTAACCAGATAGACACTTCCTAATGACATAAATGTGTTTCATGCACACTAGGATCCGGCAGACGACATGTTTGATATCAGAAATGGAGCCAAGATTTGAAGTTTATAGATTCAGAATTCTAGTTATTTTAAGTTATTGGATTTTAAATTAATAATTTATACATATTAAATGGATCTCTTAAGACAAATACAGAGTTTGAACAAAGTTATTGTATTCCGCCGTACCCATAACTTGGTCTCTGGCTGCACCCCTGCTTTATATTCACCTGCTGCATGTGTCAAATAAATCAAATCATGACACCTGGAATAAATAAAACTCGTAATTATAAAAACAATCAATAGAAGAAAAAAACAAGAAATTTTATTTTATATATTTAAGTGGTTTTTCACATATACGTCCATGTTCCGTGTAGAAAATACAGGATTTAGTTGATTGCATAGCATGTAGGCTCATATTCACCTCTGCTTTTACCTAACGTCATTGATCTGCAATGTGCAGCAAGTGTTCATGTATTTCCGAGGGAGTGGCAAAGCCGCGGAGATGAAGAAAGAGATTGCAAGATCAACAATTAACGCAGCAATGTGAACTAATATTTGGGGAGCGAATTCGTGGAGTTTTGAACTTCCGCTGTTGTATTTTTTCATTGTTTCTTCTCACACCTTAGCCTTAGATAAGCTTTTGTTAATGTGACCTCTCAAGTACATACATAGTGGTGTCCTGGCCTCTAGCTATACTAGTGTCGTGTTAATCCTTAAAATCGCAAACTATTTTCACTTACCTGATGTTAATTGATACTTTCCCGTCTCTGTGAATTTTTCGTATGCTACAGGAACAGAGTCGTATGAATATAGAAAATCATTGAAATGCTTGAATTTTAGTTTCTACAATGTGTCTGTGTTATGCAAGCTCATTGTGCTGCGAGCACGTGTACAATTTGGTGTAAATCAACAAGATAGACAGAGATAATAACTAAAAAGTACAGGATTTTCTTGCATGACACAATTAAAATGGAAGGAGAAATGAGACAACGAGAATTGCACTCACACTTATTGTGTTTGAAACTCACTGGTTCCACTAGACTATAAGCGTTGATTATATACTTGGAGGTCAGAAATAATTTTGAATGTTGGTTACCTAGCTACATCCATGCTGAAGGTTATGTTGTGTATTATACTAGTCGTAGGTAGTTTTTTATACTATATAATGCAATTTAGTAGTGTTTATAACTCAAATAAAAAATTTCCCAAGTGAAATGTCTTTGTCACACTAATATAAAAGTAGGTAGCATTAAGGGTTCATCTGCCCCATATCGATGGAAAATGAAAAGCAGAGAGTTGAGAGATAGTATAAAACATGAGGCCCCTGAGCAATACAAAACATACCTTTCTTGGCCTGTTGGCAGATCAAGTGTTGTATCTGTTCAGTTTAATATTTGGTATGAGCCATATAGCCCACCAAATGTAAGTTTAAAGATTTTGGATCTTGGCTCAACTAGATGGAGCAAGTTACAGTTTATAAAAGAAGGAACTTGTAATTATGAAATGTTTATCTGTATGTATAAAGTTATGTAGATGAACAGTCTTCTTGTTATTGTGTTAATACCGGTATTGGGTTATTAATCCTTTAGAATCACGAAGTAATTTCACAAAAATGGATGTTACTAATTGGTATTTTTCCCAGAGACTTTCCTACATATACTACAGAGAATAGACAAATAATTAATTAAATCAAGCTAGTCAATCTTTACCGATGTGACTTCTCAAGTACTCTGGCCATAGTAGTTTTGTGTTAATCCTTTAAAATCATGAACAACACCCGGTATTACCTTTGCGGGGTAGAGAGACTATTTTCGATAGACCCTAGGCTGAAGAAAAATTGATGTTAATTGGTTACATTTCCCGTTGTCAAAGTTTTTCTACATACTACAGGAACAAGATCACGAATATAGTATATCAGCAAAACGCTTTGTCTCTACGAACAATGTCTGTTTGTGTGTGTTTTATGCAAAGCTGATTGTGCTCAGAGCACAAGTATATGTTCATGTCAAGTGAAAACTAACAAGATAGATTGTATAGGATTTTTTTTGTATGACACAAAATTGTTAAATGGACTGAGGTAAAGAGTAGTGTATGATATTTTTCTTGCATGACCAAAAAATATTGAAGTAGAAATGGGAGGAAAAGGTTGTCCTTTCTCTGGTTGATTAACTGTTGCAATAGAATTTAATTAGCTAGCTGGTTTATTTCAAGTCATAATGTCGAGGATGGATTAGTATTGACGTATATAGTTTAGTCGAAAAATGTATCATATCTTATTTATTTGTAATGTTTTGCACCAAATAATAACTTTTACATGATTAATAAACATGCTTGAGATTACTTGAGAGGGAAAGGGAACCGTGAGAATTGAACTCATACTTATTGTGTTTGAAACTCACCGGTACAACTAGACTATAATGTGTCGTTTGATTCAAAGACAAGTTATACATAGATTAATAATGCAGGGATTAATAATGTAAGAATTAGTAATAGATGAGTTATTTTTTGCTGGTTGTTTAGTTCGTTGCACAAAATTGGATACAAAAGATATCATTTGAATATTTATTTATTTTTAAAATTTAAAAATAATATGTTACGATTATACCCTTCAATGTTTGACCTTTATAGGTTTTTTGGAACAAAACAAGGCTAGTTTAATCCATGTATAAAATAGAACACCCTTTGGTGTATTAAATAATCTCAGTATTAGTTATGCATGCCTCAAAATGTCAACCAAACATGCTACAACCACATATAATACCATGACTATTTTATCTAAGACCTCTTAGCAAACGAGCTCTAAGAGCTAATAGTATGATTGGAAGTAAAAGTGATTTTGCATAATAAACTGTTGTACTTTGTAGGTAGCTTTATATAATATAGTGTGTTTTAGTGTTTTAAACTCAAATATTTTTTTCCCCAAGTGAAGTGTCTGGTCACGCAAATATACAAGTAGGTATCATTAACGGTTTGCCGGTCCCATATCGATTGAAAATGAAAAGCAGAGAGTTGAGAGACATTATAAAAGAAGAGGACCGGCTTATTATCACCGTTCAACTCAACAAAAAAGGGAAAAATAAGAGAGGGATCACTCTTAGGCAGTCCCTAACCGTTGCGCCTTAAGGGGAAGAGCTCATCAAGGTAGCTTTCTACTTGCGTCTTCAGGTGATGCCCTGGTCTTGCGCTATAGCCTGATTCTGGTGCACCCAACCAAGTTTATGTGTTGTCTGCTACTTTTAACAAGATGGAGAAATTATAGCAAAAATGTATTACTGAAGCTGAAATCTTGGGTATATGAACAAAAAGCTTGGTACCAAGTTTTGTCAACAAAAAGCTTGACACTTGACGTGCAGAAGAGAAATGTTATCCCACTCGGACCAAGATATAACTTTATTTGTCAACACATCCGAGGAAAAACAGTTAATCGTTATCAATAGCCCCGATAAATAACAACTAAGGTGAAGCGGTAGGGTCAGAGACAATGAATCTCTTCTTGTCAAGTACATACATAATGATGTCCTAGACTCTGGCTATACTAGTGTTGTGTTGATCCTTTAAAATCATGAAGTGTTCCCATAAATTAAAGTGGAAGGGAGGAGGAAAAGGCTTGTTTCAAGTCATATCGAGGGTGGATTACTATTGAAGTAATTTGGTATTTATTTACACCAAATAATAACTTTAAACATATCTTGAATAATAAACCATATACATGCATGCTTAAGATCACCTAAGAAATGTTCTGGTAACACGTGCAAAAAGAAGCTCACGCGTGGAGGGATCCTTTGATTAGGGACGGGGGAAGAAGGAAAGGGACCCCTGAGAATTAAACTCCACCTATTACGTATGAAACTCACTAGTACCACTAGATTATAAGCGTTGATTGTATGCTTGGAGGTTAAAAGTGATCTTGAACATTGGTTACCTAGCTAATTCATGTTGAAGGTTATATTGTATAATAAACTATTCTGTAGGTAGCTTTGTATACAATATAGTGTACTTAATTGTTCATAAGTAAAATAGTAGTATCTTTTCCAAAGTGTCTTTGACACTGTAATATACAAGTAGGTAGCATTTCAGGTTCATTTGTCCCATATCGATAGAAAATGAAAAGAGTAGAGTTAAGGCAGTATAAAAGAGGAGGCCCCAGAGCCAAGAAGAGCATGCCTTTCTCTGTCATTTGGCTGAAATTTAGTGTAGTATTTGTTTTTGTCAGTTTATTATCTAAATGTGGGTCATTGGCACACATGATATTGATTATTTTTAAGCGGAAAGGTCCAATAGGGTACATGTTACTAGGGCCTTTGTGCGAATTATTGGGGTATACAGATAGATGATATTGTCTTGTATTTATTGTTTTCCTTTAGATGGGCATTGTTTTCCTTTAGCAGTCGTGTTCCTATTGTTTTCCTTTAGATGGTTTTCCTTTAGTTATCGTGTTCCTTTGTTGATACTGGTCTTATTTTTCTTCTTGTAGTTTTAAGTGCAAGGGGAGCATGTTCTATTAGTATCATTGATGGATTTAAAATAAAGGAGCTGGTTTTATTAATATCGTTGATGAATTTAAAATTTATAATAAAGGTATGTAAGGCTATTGTTATGACACGACGTGAATAAAGGTAAGTACGGCTATTTTGTGACTCGCTCTTACGGCACAAAATATGAAGCCTAGATCTTACAAATATGAACTATGAAGCCTAGATCTTACAAATATTCTAATTCCATGTTACTATTAGGGGTGAGCGGGTTCGGGTATCCTAATTTTTTTGAACTATCCGAACCTTACCCAGTAAAATATTGTTTTTTCTAAATTTATTATTCGGAACCTACCCGTAGCAATCATTATCCGGAACTCGGGTACCTTGTAAATACAAATGTCTTTTAACAGATTTGCAACACTTTAAGCATGCTTCATAGTTGTCTAAACTACAACTTTAAGCATGCTTCACAGTTGTAATGGCCAATTATGCTAACTGAACTACAATAATTAATATAAAGCCAATCACACACAACAGAGAATCTAATTTAGCAATCTAAACTAGCAGAAATTAACCTAAACTAAGCTAAAGCATGCTAAATAAGATAATACTAATAAAACACAATTAATTAACAGAAATATGAGAAAAAAACTAGACCGAGAGGAATTCGAGCGCAACCTTTGTCAAGATTCTAGAGTGGAAAGCACACCTCCAAAACCATAAACTCAGCCACACGAAAGAAAAAAGAACACAAAGTTTAAACTATTGAAACCTAAGAAATAATCTAGGATTTTAAATGCCCCTTTCTCCTTCTGGTCATGCAAGAAAGCGTGAGGAACAGTGACAACAAGAGAGATGAGAGATAGAGCGGCGGCATCGGTTATTTGGGCGTAATGGAAAATGGCTAGGGCTTCTGCCCTTTTCGCTTTGATTAAAGCGAAGTGGGCTGGGTTGACCGGACTCGGCGAAAAAAAGAAAGAAACCCCCCAAACCTAATAATTTTAAAAAGGTGTGGGTTCATAGGTTCCGGGTTCGGGTACTCTGTTTCTATTTGCCGAAATCAGAACTGGATCCGATATTGATCGGTTCCTAATTTTACTACTCGGAATCTACCCCATTAATATAATATATCTACCAGGAATCTACCCGTTAGTGTGGGTTCCGGTCGGATATTTGGGTACCCTGTACCCGTGCTCACCCCTAGTTATTATCCTATGAGTCTCCTAAGAGATATTGTATTTCCATAATCAGTTGTCACTCAAGGGTATTACTCTTAGAAGTCGGGTTTCAAAATATCATGATGGAGATTGAGTTTCCCCTTAGGTGGGATGATATTGATATCCTATTGAGTATGATTAAAGGGGTTTGTAGAATGTTGTCTAAGATGAACATATTTAAGATAAATTGTATGACTGTTGTCATAGGACAGTGAGAACTTATCAACCTTTAGATAGAGTAAAGCACGCCGATAGTTATGGATTATAATAGGGGAAGTAAAGTATCAACTAAGAAGAATGACACCCTATGACAAGTGTTCATATGGTGGTTAAGAAATTATGGAGTATAGTGTAAGATGAATCGTATTGTGTCCAAATTACTATTATTAGGTTGTAGTATCTTACTAAAGGTGACTTAGTTGATAACATCCAAGTATCGTTAAGGGGTGATAGACCGTTACTTAAGATGAATCATATAATGACTTTTTAAGATCGTTAACGAGCGATGGGATGATGCTTAGGATAACTTACGCAAATATCACGAGGATGATCGCTACTTAATTTGAATCATATGGTTAGTGTGATTGTTAAAGGGATACAAATTATAAGGTGAAATCGAGTATGTATTGAAAATTATTGAGGCTTGGTTAATGGACGAGTTTTAGAATCTCACCAATGGGTTCCAAATCTTTATTAAAAGGCAAACCATATCAATAGTGTTAGATAATCATTATGGATAGTCTTCAACTTAAGGTGAACCGTGTTGATGGTATTCAGATCACTACGAGTTTAGAATGTCCTTAACATGAATTAGGTCGACATAGACGAGTATAGTCTTTCATGAGGGTAAGATGACTTAGAGGATTAAAGTATAGGTTTGGAAGGTGACAAATGAGGGTCATAAAATAGTATGTGCAAGTGTTCTCATGTGTGGAGTTGGATAGATTGCAAGTAAGTCTAAAGGGATTATATGTCACTACCTAAGATGGACATGATGTTGGTAGTTTTATGTGATCGGGATTAGGGTGGAGAAACTCACTCGAGGTGAACTAGGTTGATGTGAACATTTTAGTCTTCTTGAGGATAATATGACATATAGGATTCGAATACAAGTTCGGGAAGCACCGATAAGGATTATAGTATAGTGAGTGCGCACGTCTATCTCGTAGTTAGTAACATAGGTCCTACCAGATGTGCTTTTCTTATTTGAGTTCCTAGAAGAAAAGTATCGTGACCCTCTTGCTCATACTCAGGTGTCCCTTTCACGTGATGTCAGTTGTATGGTAACAAATGATTATATAGATAGTATTCAAATGATCGTTAAGGGTTTATAGAGCGTAACATAAGAAGGATTATGTCGTAAGCATTCAGATTGCCATTGTTGGGGTATAAAGCTTCTTATAGGATAAATCATATTGAAGTAGACGATCATAGTCTTTCCAAAATAGGATGGTCTCCAATATTAAAGAATAGTTTCTGAAAGTATCATAACCAGATCGTATAATAGTAGGTATGCCCCTTTTGTATCCAGCAACATGAAGTCTTATCATGGTTCTTTCTTTATATAGAGTTCTTTGTGTTATCGATAATTTTAGACTTTCATTCATAAAAAGCTTGTACTTTATACGTTAAGGCAATGATATTCCCATGTTCACAGTTTCAACAAATTAAGGGTAGTAAGTATGTAAGTCTCTTACCCTTTCCTTTTTTTGCACGAATCTGATGAACGTGACCTAATTGAATGTCCTTCCAGTAAGGTTCTATTCTTAGTAGCTAGAACACATGCAAGTTCTTCATTCCAATGAAAAGTATAGGATCATATTTATGTTCTGATTTCCTAGCTTTTCATATAAGGCATATGTTGATGGTATTTTCTATTTTTTTATGACATCATATGTTGACAAGTTAGCTCACATAACGTATTCGGTGGTTTACTGACCTTACGTCACTTCGAAAGGTTCATAATGTTATTCCATGAGTCTATCATGCATTATATATATATATATATTATGACACCGAGCCGCGTTATAGTCGGTCGAGTACGACACCTATTGTGCATATCACTGCAGTTGGGTACGTTAGGATGATAATTAGCCCCGAAGAGCGGCTTCTATTTATATACTGAGGATCATGACGCCTATGGAGGCCTATGGCGTTATATTTGCACATGATTCATGATGGCGTTATATACACATATATATCATATATTGCATATCATGGCCCACAGTGGCAAGTCTCGAGTTTCATGTTGATTTTTTCCTATCTCTCTTTACATTTGATGTTCTTTCATATGATTATTTCAATCTGCCTTACATATTCGATACAATCTTTCTGTATTGATGTCCCTTTTTCCGAGGACGCTGCATTTTTTATGTTTCACATTGCAGGTTTAGGTATACAGGATGGCAGGCATTCCCTTTAAATGATACAAATGCTAGATAATGTAAGCTCCCATTCTTTCTGGAGCCGAGTCGGGTCTAGTACTTGCATGTATCGTAATTATGGATAGGTCGGGGCCCTATCCTAACACTTGTATTAGCTATCTTAGAGGCTTTATAGACGTCTGTGGTTAGGTTCAGTCAGGTATAGGTTTATGTTTTTGTTATACAAATTGAGCCTTCAGAGCTTCTCATAATTTAAGTTTACAGACTTTTACACTTTACTACGTCATATACATACATTACAGATTCATAGTAGTTTCATGTAGAATGTAGTTCGGACCAGTCGAGACTGGGGTGTGACAGAGTGGTATCAGAGCAGTTCATTTAATAAAAGTTTTGCGCCCCTTCTACAAAATGCTAAACGTTCAGACTCGAACCTATGACCTCTTGGTCATAAGTTATATTGTGATCCAGTTACTCCAAACTCACATTTGTATTTATTGTGACATAAACCATTTACTTGATAAAATAGGATCTCGCTGCTTCCCTAGTTGGTTGTTGTGGGATTCTTTTTTATATTTTTTCACCTTCTTTCTCGTCCATGAAATTGATTAAGAATAATTTACGAAATCAAATGATAATGAGTTGTTTAGTGATTATTTGGTGTCCTATACAAAAAAGTATTTAGTATTATTTCTAACGAGGTTAATTTTAATACATTTCAAAAGAAAAAAAACTCAAGAGAGAAAAATTATAGTATTTCGTTTTAGAAAAGTTATAGTAATGTACGTGAATTGTGTTTTATTTATACTTTCTTCTTCTTTTTTTTTCAATATGGTACTATATTATTTTATTTATTATTTATCATTTTTAAATATGACACGTTGACGAAAAATCCTGCGTACGCCATTGCTGGGAAGAGTAATACAATATATTAAGGTTTGTCGTCCCACATTGATAGAATATGGAAAACAGAGAGTTGAGAGGCATTATAAAAAAAGAGCCCCATGAACCAAGAAAATTATAGCTTTCTCGGCCTTTTGGCTAAGGTCAAGTGTTGTATTCTTATTTGTTTAATATTTGATATATGGGCCATTGACTCGAACGATATTAACTCACTCTTTAAGGGGAAGGTCCATCAGAGTAGCTTGCTACTCGGGTCTTTGTGCGTCGCCCTAGTCTTGCAAAATAGCTTGGGCGAGGCTCACCCTACCAAATAGAGTTTAATTGTTTTCTGTTTGTGGGCTACACAATCCACAAGCTTGAGCAAATTTTAGTTTAGAATGGAATTACGGAATGGAATCTTTGGCATGTATATAGATATAGATAAGCACCCTCTTCTTGTTAGGCAAAATACAGACAAAATGCAGAGTTTTTAACCCTGGAACTTGAGACCAAATCCTGTGACACACCCGTCCATCACTTGCAACTTTTTAAACACAATCTTTTCGGAGTGTAGCTAAGAAACACCACTTTTATTTTACCGTTTTTTAAAAAACATGTGATGTCACACACCAATAAGGGCATGGATTCTGGCTATACTAGTCTTGTGTTAATTCTTTAAAACCAAGAAATGTTTCCGTAAAACTGATTTGAATATAGAAAATCATCAAAGCGCTTGATTTTTAGTCTCTACAACGTGGGAATTAAATAGTTATAAACCAACTTTAGCAAGCAAGAACTTGATTGTATCATAACGCGTATAGTTAAATTATTACTGTATGATTACCACTTCACCGGTATGACTTTTGCTGGCCTTCAAATAATTTGAACAGGTTTGGAGCGAGTTAGCTGCATTTATAATTTCGGCAGTTCACAACAATAAAAACATAGAAGGCCCTCTCCTTTCTAGTTATATGAATTGTTAATATTCAAACTAATAAACCAAATGGCCAGAATGTGGAATGAAAACTTATTGTTTTTCCCTTGCACTCGGTTTATATCGAGACTACTTTACTCTGCGTGTGTGCTAGAAAATCCAACAATAACGAGAAAGAACACCAGGAACATATATTGGGGATCAGGAAGGAGGAAGGAAAAATGAGACGGTGAGAATTGAACTCACAATTATTGTGTTTAAAGTTCATCGGTACCACTAGACTATGAGCATCGATAGTATGCTCAGAGGTCAAGTTATTTTGAACTAGCTAAATCATGTTGAAGGTTATGTGTTGTATAATAAACTGTTTGTAGGTAGATTTATATGATATAGAGTATTTTTGAGTTTATAAACTCAAATAAAATCTTTCCCTAAGTGAAGTGTCTTTGACAGGCTAATATAAAAGTAGGTATAAGGTTTCGTCAGTCCCATATCGACGAAAAATGAAAAGCAGAGAGTAGATAGGCTACATAAAAGAGGAGGTCCACAAAATAAGTAAAGCATGTTTTTCTTCATCTTTTGGCTAGCTCAATTGTAGTATTTGTTCTTATTAGTTTAATATCTGATAGTTGATATGTGGGACGTCGGTTTGTGTGATATTATACTCATAACTCTAATTTTTAAGGTGGAAGGCTCATCAAGGTTGCTGGCTGAGCCTCTGTGCCTTAGACAAGGCTACACTACAGCCTTTGCCTGGCGCACATCCATCAAATCAAAGTTGAAATGTTTTTGAGCTTGGATTTAATAGCCAAACTAATTTATCAGTATTTTTTAACTAGTATTATTTAACTTATCTGCAAAGTAATTTCGCAAAATTGACGTTAATAGGTACATTTCAGTAAAGTTTCGCCGACCTCTCCGCCACCAGCACAAGTGAATAAGAAAAGATCACGTCGCCAAAGTGGCGGTATCACCGTCTACAGGTCGATTCATGAGATCTAAAGTGCAAATACTCGACGCCGTGAATCAAGAAATTCGGGTGATATACATACGAAGGCGTTGGTCCATCGGTGCCTTAGGGGACAGAGAGAATTTGTGAGAATACATTAAGTTTCCTACAAACTACAGAACGAACTGTGAGAATACACAAAATCACAGACATTGTACTTGTTTGGTCCGGATAAGAGATAATTAATTCTGAGATTAAATTTGAGATGAATTTATCTCACGTTTGATTGAAATAAAATCGAGGTATAACTAATTCCAAGATTAGTTCTTCTCGGATTGTACTGTTATTTTTATCCGTATAATAGGGTGGGATAACAATTCCGGGGATAACTAATTTCTGGATAAGTAATCCTGAGATAACTTGTTTTCCGGCCAAACAACCCCTAAGGTACTATTTGACATGAAGGATAATAAAGTACAAGACTACACCTTAGCATAAGCTTTTGCTGATGTGACTTCTCACGTACATACATAGTAGTTTCCTGTCCTCTGGCTACACTAGTGTTAATTGTCATGCCCCAAAAAGGCAAGCACGGCATGGCACCTAGTGGAATTTTTGACCGAATCGGAGATCAATGTAAGATAAGCAAGAACAATGAAAATGGAGGGAAAATTATACAAGAAAAGAGATAAAAGAGATTATGATGTTGGAACTGATTTTATGCTGAAGGCACATGAGAGATCTCACATTTACTTTTTTTGTTTTATTATGTTGTTTACGAGCTGAAAATAAATGCTGAAGACACATAAGAAATCATTTATGGAGAAGGTGTCTTAGCATTTATGAGCTTTAGGGTTCGGAGAAGTTGTCTCTTTCATCACATCACATCACAACAACAAAATGTACTTTTTCCAGATTTTTTGAATTTAAAAATATACACAGAAGGTGCTTTAGGATGGATGAGTCTTTTTCCAAAATTTAAAATATTCACTAAAGGCTGGACAGTACAACACCTTCAGTGTAAATATATTTAACGGGCCATTTATATTTAGATATGAAAGTTGCACACTGAAGGTGTTCTACGAGGCATCATTTTCACCATTTAGGTTACGAAATTTCTGACAAACTCATTTATTCGATTTGTCCCAAAAAGGACACCATTTCGGTCAAAATTTCCACCTAGTGCCTTCAACTTATACCGAGCGAACTACTTGCACTGACTACCCAACTCTCACACCGATAAATCAAAACAAAGTTTCAACAATATAATATGTATCGAAAGAGAAACACGTATGATTCTAACTTCAAAACGATGAGTTTGCCCGAAGGCCAAAATACATATAAGTAGCGAAAATGAAAATAACATAAATGTCATAACATAACATGAGAAACAAAATGATAGTTGTTCTCGTGTATACACTCGAACTTTGTGAGGCAGATGCCTAAGAAAGCTTTTTCAAGGCTTGACGACCTTTGTACCACTTGGACTTTGTGAGGCTGGTGCTTAAATTACCTTTATAGTACAGTATGAATAGCGTTTTAAACATGTTGTTCTTTTAAAATGTTGTTTTTGCTATTTTAGAGAATTGTGATAAATTTACATCAGAATATTCAAAAGTAGATTGCACCTAAGCTATGTATTTGGATTATTTAATTGCATATTGTCCTTTTGTTGTAAAATAAAGTTCATTGTGTAAATTGAATCAAATTCGCACTGATAGTATAAAACTAGCGAGCAATGACAATAATAACCGTGGATCCTTTGTATTTTTGGTAAACAAGATCATAATCCTAAACAAATTGGGGTAGAATAAATATATACTACAAGTTGCGTCTGTTAGCTCTATATCTTCTTTATCTATTTATATTTTAAATGTTAAAAAAAAACTGGAAGTAACTGGTAATTTACGAGTACTAGGCTTCAAACTTACCTTATCTTACTTTCATCCTAAAAAATATATATATATACTACAAATATAAAGTAAATCGACTTTGATATGAAGATTGAACGTACCTGCTAAAAACTGACGGAAAGAAATCGACGGATTGCGTCGGTTAAAAAAATCGACACAGTCCGTTGGTTTTAAATATTTTTTTATTTTTTTAATTAAAAACCGTTTGATTACATCGCGGAATTTTGCGCATAAATTCCATCAAAACTAATATAATGAAACAGGTAGGTTTCAATAAAAAATAATGTGTCAAAGAGGAAAGTTGTGAGCGGATCAAAATAGATGTTTTGAAAGAAATAATCCCTTGATTATTTTCATTAATGAAAGAGTATATATATAATTTACAATTTACATAATAGGAAAATCCTATTCCTATTCTACTCCCAAAACCTTATTCTACTTGTACAATAATTATACAATTATGGTAAGTGTACAACTCTAATTTAATTACAACTAAACTAACCAAAACTAGGCCATTAAACTGTGATATACACGGCAGGAATATACCGTGTATATCAC
This sequence comes from Anisodus tanguticus, assembly GCA_034509755.1. Taxonomy (NCBI): domain Eukaryota; kingdom Viridiplantae; phylum Streptophyta; class Magnoliopsida; order Solanales; family Solanaceae; genus Anisodus; species Anisodus tanguticus. The sequence continues at coordinate 13,860,882 of CM067557.1, forward strand.
GGGTCTTAACAGCCAAAATATACCATTCTGGCTGTGATATACACGATGTATATTCCGTGTATATCACGGGTATTTATCACACCCCCGCAGTCATAGCGGGTGGTTGTCGTACGCTGAGACTGTCCCTAAAATCTTCAAAGAGAACCGATGGAAGACCCTTAGTAAAAATGTCTGCAATTTGATACATGGAAGGGACATGCAGGACGCGTACTTGTCCACGAGCTACCTTTTCGCGAACAAAATGTATATCCATCTCAAAATGTTTAGTGCGCTGATGTTGAACTAGATTGCCAGAAAGGTATACAACACTAACATTATCACAATAAACCAAGGTAGCTTTGTGAACTGGAAAGTGAAGCTTTAAGACAAGATTACGTAGCCAACATGATTCATAAACCACATTGGCTACCCCTCGATATTCGACCTTGGCACTAGACCGGGATAAGGTAGCTTGTCGTTTGGTAGACCAGGAGACCAAGTTATCCTAAAAGAAACATACAATAACCAGACGTAGAGCATCTGGTGTCCGGACAGCCACCCCAATCAACATCTGTATAGGAGACGAGCGTAGAGACCGACAACGGATATAGATGCAAGCCATAGTCAAGTGTCCCGTGGAGGTATCGAATAATGCGTTTGAGCGCATTCATGTGCTCAACTATAGAATCATGTATAAACAAACACACCTACCACACGACATACGTAATATCTGATCTCGTGAAAGTAAGATACTGAAGAGCTCCAGCAAGACTACGATAGTGAGTGGGATCCTCGTAAGGCGAGCCAGCCGCAACACCCAGCTTAGGTTTAGTATCAACCGGAGTGGAAATAGACTTGCATGAGGACATACCAGCTCGCTCAATGATCTCAGTTGCATACTTCCGCTATGATAAGAATAACCCACTTGTATGACGAGTGATGGCAATCCCCAAAAAATAACTCAAGGGCCCCAAGTCTTTCATAGCGAACTCAGAATTGAGCAGTGTCATGATAGACTTTTGCAAAGCATCAGAAGAGGCAGTCAAGATAATATCATTCACATATAAAAATATATAAGCTAGGGAAGTACCACGACGATATATGAATAATGAATTATCAGACCTGATGTGGAAAAATCCAAATAGATAAAACATAGTCTGCAAATCTCCTATACCATGCCCGTGGGGCCTGCTTAAGCCCATATAAGGACTTCTTCAATAAACAGACAAGATGAGGATATTTGGGGTCTCAAAAACCCAAGGACTGATGCATGTAAACAGTCTCCTTAAGATCACCATAAAAGAAAGCATTCTTCACATCTAACTAATGGATGTGCCAAGCTTTCGAAAGAGCTAGACTGAGAACAGTGCGAATGGTAGCCGGTTTGACCACCGGACTAAACGTCTCACCACAATCCATGCCAACCTGTTGAGTCTTACCATCACCTACAAGACGAGTCTTATGCCTCGCAAAAGAACCGTCAGAATGAGTAAAAATCCACATAGACTGAGTAATATTAACACCAGAAGGATGGGGTACCAACTCCCACGTATTATTTGCAATAAGAGCATCATATTCGTCGGTCATAGCCAATTTCCAATTCGGGTCATTTAATGCGGACACTGGTTACGGGGTAGAGGGGATTTAAGAACACTAGATGTTAAATTAAAATGTCTTTTCGGTTTAAAAATACCCCGTTGACTACGAGTGACCGGTCTGTGACTCAGGAGAGAATTGAGTGGATTTTGGAAAATATCGGGATAGGTGACAGACTGGCCAGCAGGTAGTAGGCCTGCTGGCCCAACACTGGAAACATGAGAAAGTTTGTTAATTGTAGATGACAAAAATAACGGATAACAGAAGCACCCAAAAACCCTAAGATGTGAATATGAAGGGTTTTATTTTTATTATATAAACAATGAATGGGGGGTGAATATGTCAACCCTTTGGTAGAAAGTATGTTAAGGAGATACGTAGCCATTTGTAGAGCATGATGCCAAAAGGAAAGGGGTACGGAAGCATGGACCAATAAAACTGCGGAAGATGACTGCTCTGATGAAGAAGCGTACCAACGCCACTATAGGCCTTAGACAGGCCTGCAACCATTTGAAGGACAAGACGATCGTTGGTAATGGGCGCACCAACATTGCGGAGTTAGTCCGCCAATTCTTTAAACCTTTTGCAGTATGCTGAAACGTTAAGGAAGTCTTTCATATTGACGTGAGAGAATTCCTGCTCAAGGGTAAAAACACGAGAATTTTGATTATCTTGAAATATATCACGCGCCGTAGCGTCTGGTTCGATAATCGTCTGTAACAGATCGGTAGAGATAGTGGAGTAAATCCACTGAAGAACGGTAGCATCAAGGGTCGTCCATAACTTAGGATCATCCTCGGGTTTAGGCACCTCTGTATCTGTGGGAGCCGCGGGGATAATGTGATGGAGGACTTGATTCGAGCGTGCGTCAACTTTGAACAGTTCGGCCCACGTCGCGTATTTGACGTTTTCTATTTCAAGAATGATAGGGATGTGATTCTTGATGTTAAAAACAGTAAAGGCATGGTGAAACATGTTCTTAGCCATAATAGCAACGTAAGACGTGATGTAGGGATTGAGAAGAAATTTTTGGGAAGAGAGAAGGCACCACCGGGCACGAAAACCTAGAAGAGAGGCTCAGAAATTAATGCAAGGGGGAGGGGGGAATTTGGGAGAGAATTTGAGTCCTAGACTTCTGATACCATGAAAGAAATAATCCCTCGATTATTTTCATTAATGAAAGAGTATATATACAATTTACAATTTTCATAATAGGAAAATCCTATTTCTATTCTACTTGTACAATAATTATACAATTATGATAAGTGTACAACTCTAATTTAATTATAACTAAACTAACCAAAACTAGGCAATTAAACCGTGATATACACGACAGTAATATACCATGTATATCACGGGTCTTAACAGCCAAAATATACCATTCTGCATGTGATATACACGGTATATATTCCGTGTATATCACGGGTATTTATCAAGTTTATAGATGAGTGGGTCAAAGTTAGTTGGACTGAAATGGATTGGCTTAAAATGAATTAAACAATGAGTCATAACCCAATCAACTTAGGGGTCAATTGGATACATATCAGCTCAACTTCTAAATGAGCTGAATTTGACATATCAAAATGGCTTAAGTTTATAAATAAATGGGTCACTAACCCGAGCTGATTGATGAATGTTTTCAAGGGCTAATTTTGTCATCCTGGGTAATTAGAGTCCTTAATTCTAATCACCACATATATTCAAACCTAGCACACTACGATTATTCCAGACCTGAATATACCAAAATCTTAAAAGTTGCTTCAATGGCAACGAAAGTAGAGAGTTCAAGCTCCATGGAAAATTCTCCAATTGTCTATTTGCAAGGTTATACGAATGGTGTATATGTGTGGTATCACATCGACGTGCTTACATTCTGTTATCGACACCAATAAACCTAAAATTGAATGTTGGGCCTGCTATGCTCTGACAGTACGGCCCCAACCGGAGCCCGTGCAACTTTCTCCCATTGCAGAACTAAATCATGCAGACCTAAACCTTAAAACGGGAGGAAGCTGGACTATTATTGATGATGATATTTACTACGTTGAGGCCGAAAGGATTATTTAAATCAGCCAATTGATGATTCTGATTCTGATTTTGAGTATGATTATGAAGTGATCACTATTAACTTGCATAAATTTACATCAAAAATCCAAAATCTGGATGGAAAATCATATCTTCTCTCATCAGGAATTTTCCTCGGGCTAAATTCTCTGTCGTTGCCATTGGTAGGGAACTATTTGTTTTAGGAAGCTATGGACTGAGAGAGTCCCCGGTTCGGAACAATTACTGGGGTGAAATTTATGACCTTGACTGCAAAACTTGGAAAGTTCTTGAATTGGATATCGAGAGTTATGAAACATTTCATGAATGTGTGGTTGTGGAAAAAGAGGGTGAATCAACAATGATTGTAAAAAATTCGAATAATATGATGTTTTACAACGTAATTACAGGTGAATCTCTCTATGAGACCATCCCTCTTGGAAGTTAAACATTGGAAAACGTCATAGACCAGAAGGGCTAGAAGCTTGTGAAGATATTTATAGGCTAGATCATGTACGCGGACAAGTACGACCAATGGTGAAAAACTCAACGTTGTATTGGTTCACAAACGACTTGTATTTGTATGGATATGATATTATTGAAAAAAGATGGTTCCAATCGAAATGTCTCAAGAAGGAACTATGGACAGTTACACCCTTGAGTTCGGTATTTATATCGTGTTTGTTTGACCTCTATAACGGAAAATTTCTACTGATTGTTCCTACATGAGGTGGAAATTTGGCAACGGCAATCCTTGCCGTTGTCAAAGACAAAGATTCTTTAGATGTGTCTGTAGAGTCACTTCATCCTTTAATTGTCGATGATCCTTCTTTTTGGCCCTATGATGGGATGGTGATGTAAGTAGGCGGCCATTTTTCGTATTAATGCTTTATGATTTCTATTTTTTAACATAAATTAGTGGTTGAATTTGGAATATATGAAATTTCATTTTTGTTTGACATAAATTGATCTATAGCTCGAAGGCTATCTAATTCTTATTATGCGAATCAAAGAAATTGATCTATAGAAATAAGACCATATATACTTCAACCTTGGCGTAACTGGTAAAGTTGCTTTCATGTGATCAGGAGGTCATAGTTTCAAACTGTGAAATAACCTCTCACAGAAATGCAGGGTAAGGCTGCGTACAATAAGACCCTTGTGGTCCGGCTTTCCCCGGAATCCCGCACATAGCGGAAGCTTAGTGGACTAGGCCGCCCATTATACTTCAAGCACCAAGGATCGGAGTATAAAAGAGTTCAAGATACTTGAAACAAATGCTAAGTACTTACTCCTTAGGATAAAAGAGGTTGTGCAGTAATTCATTTTCAGAAATCTTGCTTCAGATATGAAAATCTACACGGCTAGTTGATCTTCAACATCATACTCAAATTTTCTGGAAATCAACGGTTGTTTCGGAAGAGGCTCAAAGCTTTGGTCGTATAAATTGTTTAATTTGCAGCTCTTCAAACACCATAACAAGCAAAATATACTTCAGAAGGATGAAGATATTATTATAAAATTGAAATCTGGGGCAAGACGGCAAGTATATAGATGAACACCCTCTTCCTATTATTGTGTAATGCAAAATAAAAGAAGGGCAATCATGGCTACATATGCGGCACGGGATTCTTACACTGGAGCTGAGTATAATCTCAAAGAATTCGTTAATTCTACTTCTATAATGTCACACACAGCTGAAAACGTACTCCTGATTTTGGTCATGAATGTTGTCTTAAGGCCTGTGTCACTAGTAACTCTCCAAACATGTAGATGTTTAGTACTGAGAAGAATAGGTAGCATTTCAGGTTCATCTGTCCCACATCAATAGAGCACATCAGAGAATTGAGAGGCATTATAAAATAAGAGGCCTGTTTACAAATTAAAGCATACCTTTCTCGGCCTTTTGGCTAAGATCAAGTGTAGTATCTGTTCTTATCAGTTTAATATCTGATATGTGAGTCATTGACTCACACAATATTAACTCAATTTTTTTAAGGGGAAGCTCCATTAGGCTAGCTTGCTACCCGGGCCTTCGTGTGTCGCCCTGGTCTTGCATTATACCTTGGGCTTGGCGCACCCCCACCAATTCAAGTTTAAGGTTTCCTATTCTAGCTCGGCTTAACTAGATACACTAGAAAATCTGAGCTACAACATCAGTCATTGTGAAAGATGAGGCCCGTGAAACTAGTGTTAAGTTACGGTTCATATTATCTGGCGTCATATAACAGACATACCCTTGTTTCATTGCAATAAAAATTGAAACAACTCCTTTAAAGAGGTTGCATTAATTCATTTTCAGAAATCACATGAAATTCTATAAGGCTAGTTCATCTTCAACATCATTGGTTATTTTGAAGAGGCTCAAACCTTTGCTTAACAATATGGAGGAAAGGGGATTAACTCCTGATACAAGACTTACAACGTATGTCTCTGTGTTTCCAAAAGTATAACTTGTTTGCGGTTCTCCATACGCAATAACAAGCAAAATACAATTCAGGACGATGAAGATATGATTATGAGGTTGAAACATAGATATGATCCAAGGAAGCTCGAAGGTGATTAGGAGAGATATGATTTGTGGTGGCGCTCGGCGTCAAGCCAATGATGATCCATGGAGCACAATCACCACATTTGAGAAGCATGGGATCGGCTAAATGGGTTATATGGATCAAAATCGAAAGGTGGTTATTTATGCAAGTGGTTATTCTTTAAAGATAAGCCATCATTAATGAAGAAGACAACCAAACAAGGTCCTTACTTCATTAAGGGTAGTTTTGTAATAGTTAGCCTTGTCTTCTTTAGCCTAGTAGTATAAATACTACATTTGTTATTTCGTTACTAAGCTTTGATGAATTGAGATGACTACTCTAAATGAGTGTTAGTTTATTTGGTAGGATTAGTGTAGTTAATCTAGTGCTAGTGATAGTTAATTATGGTGGATTCCATTATTGACTATGAAACCCTTTTCCATTGATTTTCAATAGAGTCATTTGTGGATTCATTTGGATCACTCTTTGTTGAATTTCAAATACTATAGGTTCTCTTAGGTTGATTCAATTGGAAGAGTTTGGATTTCATATATCCAAGTTTCCCCATAAATCCAATCTAATTAGGTATTGTTTCTATCCTTCTTTTCTCATCTTTGATTTCTTCCCATCTTTCGATTCAGCGTTTTGATCTTTATCATTTGGTATAAGAGCATAAGTGAAAGAATTGTACATACAATTCTTAATACTATGTTCTTCTATTTTGAAAATCCCAAAAAAAATTATAAAAATTCGAAATTCCAAAAATTCTCAAAACTTTATTGTTGTTTTGGTGTATTTGAGGCTAAATTTGAGTTCCTTGATATAAAAAACTCCTAGATTTCAAATTTTGTGGTATTTGGAGTTGTATTGAAGATTCTATCATTGAAGGTTTGAAACTTGAAAGTGAGTTTTGGTAAAGGTAGGTTCTATTGTCTTCAAATGTTGGTGAGTTTTGTTCTACTCATCATTTGGACAAGTATTGAAAAATTCACCATTAAAGGACCTCCAGCTTTGAAGAACTTGAAAGTATGTCTTGTTGAAGAAGGTGAAATTGGACCTTAAAACCTATTGAGTTTTCTCTACATCAAGAAGAGCTTAGATTTAAAATTTGGTAATTTGGAGTGGATTGAAAATTGGGTATTCTTTCTGGAGTCATCTTCATAAATTCATAATAAAGAAGACACTCAAAAGAAGCTTTTGATCCAAAAAGGTTCAAGTCAAATGGTGAAAAGTTGTTTGTAGGGCCAAAAAAGAATAGTTTTAGGTTGGCTGGGCCCATAAATCAACAATTTTTGGATTTTTAAAAATTATTTTCTGAATGCCACGTCAGCAGCTAGTCGACGTGGCAGTGCCAGCTCAGTGCCCCATCATCCGAAGTGTATGTTTGGTTGTCTAGTCAGCGAGACACGTCAGCGCGAACTGGACGTTGCGTCAGCGCCGGCAAGGCGCTAATCAGCAAACCCACGCCCAATCGCACCCTGTTGGCGCGTGTGTCCAACTTCAGAGAGTTGTCATTCTATACTTAGTTTCTACACCAGTGCCTTAGTGAGTGCTATAGCACGGAAAGGGCTTCAGCTTGTTCCAAAGTGAATTTTAAGCCATTGTTCGCCCAAATTTCTCCCCGTTTGATTTATTATACTATTCTTAATACTTTAATACTTCTAACTAATTAAAAATAAGTAATTAAACCTACTTGTTTTGCTAATTATTTTTTGAATTTCATCACTTTTCATTCCGAATTCTCAAAATATTTCTAAGTGTTGAAATTCGATTTTTCTTCTTTCTTTCTTTCTCATTTCTTTAATCCTCTAATCTAATTAAAATTAGTAATCGTTCTTACTTTATTGTTAACTAGTTCTTGAGTCCGAATTTTCATTTCGTTCCAATTTCATTTGCGTTTTTTTCTTTATTTTTGTTGATACTTCATTGGGTCTTGTCTGTTTGCTTTTAGTCGTACGTCTTTTAATTAGCAAGAATCTATTCTTCCCCAAAGAATTAGCAACCTTGTGAATTGATTTGGATAAGAGGTTTGTTGCCAACTTTGGAAAGACACTAGAGTGTGGTAAGAATTGAGTGCAAACACGAGTGACGTGAGGAGCTTTTACTATTAACTTGTTTGCTCGTTTTGTAGGTACAAGAAGAGGAGTCATAAGGGAAAATATACATTTCCTACTTTGAGAAATACAATGAATGGTTCTTCTTATCCTAGAACAAGTGTGCTATGTTCTCAATATGGCTATGATGTTGAAGGTAGGAGGAGAGTATCGATAGGCAATGGAAGTAGAGAAAATGCAATACTTCAAAGAGGAAATGACTTGAAGAGGCGAATTATTGAAATGAAGGTTAGTGTCTTTAATTGTGAGGGTTGTTATCTTGTGCTTAATGATGATTGTTACACAAACTTCATCACCCCTCATGCGGTTGAATGATTGAGGATACCTTGTGTGATGAGACGGGATCCTTATTATGACGAGAGAGGTTATTGAGTTGATAGGAAAGTGAAGATATTCATTACACATGGTGAGTAACAAGAGGAGGTTTGGTGTGATGTACTTCCCATGGATACTTGTCATATATGTTTGGGATATCATTGGTACCAAGAACATGGGGTTCCATATGAGCAATAATGGTATAAGTATTTAGTGGACAATAAATAGAGACTTCTATTTCCACCTATAACCCCTAAACGAGAAGCCGATGCAAGAGCCCCACTTCCAAGAGTGAGTGATCTTGATCCTTCACTTTTTGAAAGGATGAACAAAAGATTTGAAAGAATGGAATGACATATACAGATGATAGAATGTTTGATCAAAGCGCAACAAGTGAAGGAGGGGAAGACCCTTCAAAGTGAAGCCAAAGGTAAAGAAGAAGTGAAGGGTGCATCAATTCCTTCACAAGAAATTCTTAGCATTTGTATCAACTCCTATGAAATTGAGATAGAAAAGATTGAGATGAGTAAGGGAGAGAAAAGTGACAACTCTAGAGAGGAAAAAAGAGAGGATGTGAGGTGTGATGTGAGAGGGTTGTCACAACCCAATTCTAACTCATGTCTTTTATTTCTTTTCTAGTTGTCTTGATAATGGTTCATGTATTCTTGGAAGCAAACCGAATGAGAAACCGCAAACTTTGGACAATCATGAGGTAATTGAAGGCTTCCCGAAGGAGCAAATGTGTTCCAAAGATGAAACTCAAGGTAAATAAGATGTTGTGTTTGAACTTCAAGGTAAAATAACTAATCTCAACTCTCCAAATCATGTGAATGATCATCTTGTTGACTTGAGTATGAGTGATAACTTGTCCTTATATGAGATTAGTAAGTCTTTTCCATGTGTTGAGCATAATTCTTTAATGATTATTGACCATGTTGTTGATATTGGTGTTCCAACACTAGTTGATCCTTCTGATGACCGAATTGATTATGAGATCAATTTGTGTCTACCTAGTGTTGACACGTGTGATAAGAGTGTTTGTTGTCCAACTAGTGTGGATATTTATGTTTATCAACTTGATTTTTATGATAACCCACTAATTGAGGATTTTTGTGATATGCTTAATAAACCTCAAACTAGTGACCATATTGATATAGTTGATCATGTGGATAGTCATGAAAATAAAAATGCTTTAAAAATGAAGTTTGTCTTTATGAGAGTGAAATTACATGTTTTCAATCCTCATCATTTATTGATTATTCTCTCTTTAAAGATAATGTCTTATTTGATGATGACATGGCTGGTGAAAATGAGGTGCATAGTGGTATGTGTTGTGATGATGACCATTAAGCCACATTTGGAGGCTATAAAGTATTTGATAATACATTATAGGAGGATGATGCCCTCCCCGACAACGAAAAATCTTTCTTGAGGGTTTGTGGCCCACTTGATGGACCAATGTCGAATTTGGGAAAGGCTTCCGAAAATGAAGAATTCTCTTTAAAGAAGGGGAGCAATTTGAAAGGAAAAGAGCATGCTTTTTGGAAGGACTATGCTAGATATTCTAACCCAAAGGGTGAGGAGATGCTACTCAAAACTTGACATATGATAGATGAGCTTAAAGGTAAAACACTCTCTCTCTTGATGAACTTGATTACGTGATTAACTTATTTGTGAAGTTTCATCAAAGGAGGATACTTGAAGAGGAATTTTTTAGGGAACCTCATTGGGCAACAACTTGGTATAATGTCACATCTTATACTATGTATTTAAATACAGAGATGTGATAGTCAGGTAAGAAAAGAGAACAACTTAGTTAGAGTGTGAAACTAGAATGAAGTGATAGTTTCCAAAAAGATTGTCCTACTTTTCTTATTAGTTTGTTTAAAATAGATTGACATCTTTCTATATTTGAAAATAATTTAACTTTATGAGATGATTTACAGTCACACAAATATCTAAGGCTTATTTTGGACCACACGTTTTAAAATTCTTCCTTTATTTTTTAAAATCAAATCAAATCAAACTAGGCCAATCTTTTTAGGATGGAAGAAATATGTATTTTTTTTTATCATTATCTCTTTTAAAAATACCACATACAAAATATATCCAATTTGAAAGATCCTACATCTTCTTGCATACTTGTTTAATAATTCAAAGCACTTCCTGTCTAAAGAAATAGATTTATTTTGATGTTGTCTTTTATTTCTTAGAGTAGAAGTGTTCCTGTAATTTTGAGGTCTAGTTTTGGAGTTCAAATGATTAGCAGTTGTAAATAAATACATTTGGTTGAATATAGTTTTCCCTTTTTCGACTAAAAATAATAATTCAAAGCACTTTAAAAATATTTGACACGATGGAAGAATCCATTAATATACGTAATTGTTTTTCTATCGATAAACAAGTTACTAAAAAGAAACACCTTAATTTAGTATTACAATATTCCCCAGTACTGCTCATGATGATCCCAATGCTGGATTACAAGAATGAATACACAATGACTCATGATGATCAACATCTTGCTCTTGCTCCACACGATGCAATTGCTCCAGTTCATGATGAACCTGCTGATGAGCAACCAACTCATGATCCTGATACTGTTGATGTTGTACCATCCAATGTCAATGAACAAGAAGCCCACGTTCCTTATGTTCCACCCTTTGCAGTTGATCTTATGTAGGAGGAGATAATGTTCAGCAGCCAGTAGTGGAACTCAGGAAGCCTCATACAACCACAGCTCCTCCCACATGGTTCAAGGATTATGTAGTCATCTCTAGTGTGTATCCAATGTCATACTACCCATGCTATGCTCATCTAGTCTGTTCCTATGCATAATGCTTAGCTGCACAATCTGTTATGGTTGAGCCAAAACATTATTCTAAGGTTGCACTGGATGATAGATCTTTTACTGTAATGTAACAGGAAATCGAGGCCTTGGAAGATAAGTAAACATGGGACATTGTTGATTTGCCAGCAGGGAAGTCTGCATTTAGATGAAATTGGTTATTCAATGTCAAGTACAAAGAAAATGGTGAAGTGGAAGGCTCAAGGCAAGGCTAGTAGCTAAAGGTTTCAACCAAAAGGAGGGCCTTAATTACTAGGAGACCTTATCACTTGTAACCAAAATGGTTATTGTGAGGTGAATTCTGGCAGTTACAACTTTTCAACATTGGCACATCTTTTAAATGGATGTGTCCAACGCATTCTTGCCAGAGGATCTTTTGAAAGAAGTGTATATGCATGTTCCTCGAGGCTTTGGCACTAATGGGGAGTTATCCAAGATATGCAGATTGAAAAAGGCACTCTTGACCCGAAACAAGCTTCAAGATAATGGAATCTAAAGCTTTCAGCAGCTTTGCAGGATCTAGGATTCATACAAAACCATTTTGACTAGTGTCTTTTACACAGAAAAGGATCTGATTTGGTGATCATACTTGTTTATGTGAATGACCTGTTGATGATATGATCCAATCTTGCTTTGATTCAAGATGCTAGAGCTAGCCTACGTTAATGGTTAAAGATGAAAGATTTGGGAGAGTTGTGATTCTTCCGGGGCATAGAATTTTCCAGAAAGACCTCTGACATTTTGATGAATCAGAGGAAATATGCCCTTGAGTTGATTGAGAATTCAGGGCTAGCGGGGCTAAGACAATCTCTACCCCAATGGAGTTCAATCAGAAGATCAATCTCACTTCAGTTGAATTTGATGATGCCACACAGAGCTGTAACACTAGAGATGCGAAAGATATATATAGCTTGATACAGGATAAAGAACCTTATCAAATACTCTACCTTACTATGACTAGGCCTGATACTGCATATGTAGTTCAGGTTCTTAGTCAGTTCATGCGCAAGCCCAAAATACAATGTCCCACATGAATGTTGCTCTTAGGGTCATTAGTGCACCTGGTCTAGGCGTATTGATGTCCTCTAATGCAACACAAAACTTGGTGACTTACTGTGATTCAGACTGGGCTGCTTATCCGCAAACAAGGATATTTGTAACATGTTATATCGTTAATTTGGTTATTCCTTAGCATCATGGAAGTCAAAGAAACAAAACACTATCTCAAGAAGTTCGTCAGATGCAGAGTTTAGAAGCATGGCTTCTATTGTGACATCATTGTCCTGGTTGATAGGTCTGTTTAAGAAACTGGTATCTATTAAATAGCCCATTGATATATTTTGTGATAGTAAGGTTTCTATACAGATAGCTGCAAACCCCGTATTTTATGAACGCACCAAATATATTAATAGTCATTTTGTGAGAGAGAAACTGCAATAGGGGTTAATCACCACTCATCATGTTAGCACAAAGGAGCAACTGGTTGACTTGCTTACTAAAGGTCTAGGGAAGGCACAACATCAATATCTACTAGCCAAATTGGGAGTTTAGAATGTGTTCATACCCTCCAGCTTGAGGGAGAGTATTGATCCAAGTGATATCAAAGTTAGTTGAGAGTTAAAGTCAGTTATAACTAACTTAAGTGTTTGTTAGACATAATTAGTTAGCTTAATTGTAATCAGTTATGTGAGATGATATTAATCTCCCTTGGGGAGTCTTTCATTAATATCAAGGTATATATAGAGTACAATATTCATCCCTTATACAATAGGAATCCTAAGCCTATACAAAAGAGGAATCCTAGTCTTACCATAATTATATTTACACAATATATGGAAATATTCTAATTATGGGTAGGGAATATATTGTTTCCTATATTTACACGTTTACACACCCCCTCAGTCGGAGCGGGAGGAGGCCGGACGCTGAGACTGGATCTGAAGTCAAGAAATAACTGTCTGGGAAGTCCATTGGTAAATATGTCTGCATACTGATAGGATGATGGAACATGTAATACTCTGACATGGCCTAACGCAACTTTCTCACGAACGAAATGTAGGTCTATCTCAATATGCTTGGTTCGCTGATGTTGAACCGGATTATGAGAAAGATAGATGGCAGAGATGTTATCACAATACACAATAGATGTCTGACGCAAAGGACACTGAAGTTCTAACAGTAAATTTCTGAGCCAACAAATCTCAGCTACTACATTTGCAATGCCTCTATACTCAGCCTCGACACTGGAGCGAGATAGGGTAGCCTGTCGCTTGACAGACCAAGAAATCAGATTATCCCCTAAGAAAACACAAAAGCCGGAGGTGGAGCGTTGCGTGTCCGGACACCCTGCCCAATCTGCATCCGTATATGAAAGCAACCTGTCTGGTGCAGAGGGATATAGGTGCAAACCATAATCAAGAGTGCCCTTAATGTATCGAATGATACCCTTAAGAGTAGTGAAATGAGACTCCCTAGGGGCATGCATGAATAAGCACACATGCTGAATAGCATAAGCTATGTCTGGCCTGGTGAATGTGAGATACTGAAGTGCACCTGCAAGGCTCCTATACAGAGTAGGATCAGAGACTGGAACACCATCCATAGCACTGAGCTTAGATTTGGAATCAACTGGAGTAGGCACCTCTTTGCAGTTCGCCATCTTAGCCCTATACACAATCTCTTCTGCATACTTACGCTGACACAAGAACATATGATTGGCAGACCTGGTCACTGATATCCCCAAAAAGTAACTCAACTTCCCCAAATCAATCATTGCAAATTCGGACTTGAGCAAGACAATAATCTCATTTTTCAATCCGTCGGAGGAGGTAGTAAGAACAATATCATCCACGTAAAGTAATAAGTAAGCAGTGCTACTACCTCGATGAAAAATGAAAAGTGATGTATCACTCTTGCTGTATACAAACCCAATCTGCAAGATATACCTGGCAAATCGATCATACCACGCACAGGGGCCCTGCTTCAGGCCATATAGTGACTTACGGAGACGGCACACATAGTGAGGAACTGTTGGATGGGTAAACCCTGGTGGCTGATGCATGTAGACTATCTCTCTCAGATCCCCATGTAAGAATGCATTCTTCACATCAAGCTGATGGATCGGCCAGTGTTTGCCCATGGCAATGCTCAAAACTGTGCGGATAGTAGCCGGTTTGACAACCGGACTGAAGGTCTCACCACAATCAATGCCCTCATGCTGATTTGTGCCATTAGCCATAAGACAGACCTTATACCTCTCAAGATCCCCATTGTCTCTGAACTTGTGACGAAATAGCCACATACAACGAATGACATTCACCCCCTCAGGTCTAGGTACTATATCCTACGTGTGCTGTATAGTTAAAGCATTGAATTCCTCATACATAGCCGCATTCCAATTAGGGTCTTGTTTGGCCAATTTTGGGTTCTTTGGAAGTGGAGAGATGATTTGGGCAGACAAGTTGAAATGGACTTTGGGTTTGAAGATTCCATGCTTTGAACGAGTTTTCATTGGATGGGTAGGGACAGTGGGTGGCGGAGTGGTGTCTGAGACGGGGGTAAAGTAGGATAAGGAGAAGGTGGGGGCGAAGCCGTCGGAGGCGCCGCGACTCCTGGATCGAGAGTCGCGGCGTTAGAAGGTTGACAGGCTTCTCTGAAGTTTGGGCGCCGCGGCGCCTCAGCACAGGGCCGCGGTACTGTCGACGGTGTTTCAAAAGATTGCTCTCTGGAAATCAGGCACCGCGGCGCCTCCCCTCGAGGCCGCGGCTCTAACGACGGAAAAGAGGATGTGAGTTGTTCGATTATGAGGGGAGAGATGGCAGACTCATCAAGAAATGAGTAGTCCTATTTTTGGAATTTTAGAAGATTCGAAAACGGGAATGTGGTCTCGTCGAATGTGACGTGACGAGATATGTGGATCTGACGAGTCGATAAGTCATAACATAGATAGCCCCTATAGTTCGGCGGGAATCCTAGAAAGACACATGGAGTGGACCTAGGAGCGATCTTGTGAGGGGCGGTGGAGCTAAGGTTGGGATAGCACAGACAACCAAAAATCCGTAGATGATCATAAGAGGGGATTCTATGGTAGAGGATTTCGGTAGGGGTCATATTGTGAAGAGTGCTAGTAGGGAGAATATTTAGAGTGTATTCGACATTTTAGCAAGGCATAGACCCGAAGGGTGGAGGGAGGGAGGCATGAATCAATAGGGTGTGAATCATATTGTTAATGGTGCGGATGATTCTTTCAGCTTTACCGTTTTGTGATGAGGTGTGAGGGCAGGAGAAGCGAAAAACCATGCCATTATTGGTACAAAAGCGGTGAAACATAGAGTTATTGAATTCACGACCATTATCGCACTGAAATGATTTTATGCCTTTTCCAAATTGTGTTTGATTTAAGAGGGTGTAACCAAACGTAGTGTGAAAAATCATCAAGCAACACAAGATAGTATTTATGACCGAGAGAACTAGAGATAGGAGATGTCCATAAATCGGCATGTATGATATCAAAAGGAGCAAATGTAACACTAGTAGATGATTTGAACGGAAGACGAATATGTTTGCCTAAAGAGCAAGAAACACAATTTTGGGCAAGTTTCCCATTACAAGCAATGAAATTGTTGCCTCTAAGAAAATTAAAAATGGGGACTCCTAGATGATCAAGCCTATTATGCCAAGTTGAAGAAGAAACAGCCGCTAGAGTGACGGGAGAGCAAGATCTGGCAGCGGAGGTGGAAGTGAATGGATAGAGATCCCCCGTGCTATTGCATCTCGTAAGAGGTGTCCCCGTATGAAGATCCTTTACAGTAAAACCAAAAGGGTCAAAATCCACAAAGACAGAATTATTACGAGTAAATTGGCGGACAGATATGAGGTTCTTAATCATGTGTGGGGCATATAGGGTGTTTTTGAGGGATAAGGGTGGATGAGGAGGTTGTGTGTATGAGGTACCATAACCCTTAACTGGAATGCGTTGTCCACTACCAACTGTAACATATTGAGGATGCTTTATACTAAACGGTTTAGGAATAGTACCTGCAGACTGGGTGACGTGAGATGTGGCGTCTGAGTCCATGTACCAAGTTTTGTCAGGCAGTTGCATAGAGAGGGTGTTGAACGCCTGACCCAACTCAGTGGGTGTCATGCCGGAGGAGGGCTGCGGGACTTGACCTTGCATGAAGTGGGCCTGCTGTGGGGCTGGAGCGGGGCCTAACAAACCGGGGTAAGAATACGGATTGTATGGCTGCTGGTACTGGAATGGACTTGGCGCCACAACTCTGAACTGGGGTGCTGCGGCTCTGTACTGGGGCACCGCGGCACTGTAGATGAACTGCTGAGGAGCCGCGGCCCAGTTGTTCTGCGATCTCTGTTGTTGTTGCTGCTGTTGGTTCTGTTGACCGCGACCCTTGCCACGACCACGACCTCCTTTACCGCCGCGGCCTTTTCCACCCTTGCCGCCGCGGCCCTGCCGCTGTTGGGAGTTGTCTAGTGGAGTCTGATCTTGGGGTTGCGTGTCGACAGCTAACACCTGCTGGGCGTGCTCATCCTGCTTAGCACGACGGGTTTTTTCGAGCAACAATTGTGAGCGAGCTTTGTTAAAACTCGGTAGCGGATCTGCCTGTTGAATTATGGTGGCCAAAGTATCATATTCGCCCTTAGTAAGGCCAGAAATCATTTGTAGCACCATTTTATCGTTAGTGACAGGCGTGCCGATGTTGGAGAGTTGATCCGCTCGAAGTTTAAGCTGCTTGCAGTACTCAGAGACATTGGAGAAGTTTTCAAGACGTGTTTTGTTGAACTGTTCTTCCAAATACACGGCACGAGTGTGCTTGTTGTCCTAAAAAATTTCCTCCAAACGATTCCACAAGTCAAGGGTTGTGGAGTCAGATTTCATGATAGTAAGGAGCAAATCCTGAGAGATACTACCATATATCCATTGTTTGACGCCGGCGTCGAGACGATGCCAGATAGAATCATCAACCTCCGTAGGGCGCGGAATAGTGTCATCAATATGGTCAAGCACGTTATATACACATGCATGATTGCGAAGAAGTTCAACCCAGAGAGAATACTGGTTGTTTTCTTGATCAAGAATAATGGGAATATGGTTCTTGATGTTGGAAACAGTAAGGGCGGGATGAAACGGGGGTGATGACTTTGTGGTGGGATTTGTGGAGGTAGAGGCGTCAGAAATTGTGGAAGAATCAGGGATAACCATTTAGAGAAGAGAAGAAAGGAAGAACAAAACCCGAAAAGCAAGAAGAAAATCCGGGAGGGCCGCGGCGTAGGGGAGGCAGCCGGCGGCTGTGGAAGAGAAATGTTTTTAGGGTTTTGTTTATTTGGCTCTTGATACCATGTGAGATGATATTAATCTCCCTTGGGGAGTCTTTCATTAATATCAAGGTATATATAGAGTACAATATTCATCCCTTATACAATAGGAATCCTAAGCCTATACAAAAGAGGAATCCTAGTCTTACCATAATTATATTTACACAATATATGGAAATATTCTAATTATGGGTAGGGAATATATTGTTTCCTATATTTACACGTTTACAAGTTAGATAAGGAGTTAGTTAGTGGAAATTAGCTTTAGCAGATTGTAGAGACACTTGTAAAAATATGAGCAATACATTTCAAATTATTCAATACATGCAATTACAGTTCACATTCTGCTATCTTCCTCTCCAATTCTCTCCCAATACCTTTTTCTTTTATTCCTGTAATTGAAATTTCTATGCCCTAAATCCATGGTAGCTGAAGTTTACAAACACTATTAGAGAATGAACACGGATTTAAAACATTATTAAGCAACCAAAATGAAGAAAGGACATTTATCGTGATTTACGATCTGCACGGAAAATCGTGGCAAAGTTGCTCAAGCAGATTTCAAAAGCTTGGAAAGCAGTAGTCCATGGTGAATATGTCTTTTCCAATTTTTCTGAACTGTAGAATTACTTTCTCTTTTTCTGCGACTGCTACATTGTGAGAATTAGAATCAACTTCTGCCAGTAGCCTTTAAAATTTAAGCACCATACTGCTTTTGTTCATTCCATCTAGGAGGCTTGTGTTTTAGCATAAGCGGCTCTTTAGAAAACAAAGGGATAGAGTGTATGGCGCAATGCATTCTCCTAGGTTCTCTTGTACGAGGAACACTGTAGGAAACAATAGCTACTGGACCATGTTGTTGAATGGCGGCACCTCTTAGAGGTTGGCTATCATATATCGAAAAAACTTGGTCGGAAGAAAGTTAGACCTGGTCTAATTGTTTACAAATATTATTAACAAGTAAAATGAAGGTACGTAGAAGCTAGAGGTGGCAAAATTGGCTCATAAAAACATCACCAGCCTAATCCTTACAAGTTTGTCGGTCATTAACCCACCCATCTATGTTAGCTCCCATTTTAGCTTATCAAACACTTGGGCTAATACGTAGATCAAATTGATCCATGAAAAATCTTATTAAAATATTTTCAAAAAATGGTTTCATTATGTATTAAAAAATTATAAAAGAACAAATAAAGAAATTAAATAAAGCGGGTCGGATTATGACCTGCATTTTTACCCATTTTAGCCAACTAATTTCAACCCAAATAACTTTTGGGGGGTTAAAAACTGAAATAAAATATTACTTCTCTAGGAGAGGGAAAGCTGCTTAGATAGGTGATAACCTAGTTTTGCTCGAACTATATTGACCCACTCAAATTCAATACAACTCGTCTATTTGACACTCGTAGTAACAACTTTTGTTTGCTTCCTGCTCTTTTGATGGGGTGGGGAGGAGTGAGAGAAGGAAATTTAATCGAAAATTTGATACGAGAACTTACCTCATTTTGCCAGCGTATGTATTACTAGCGCGAGAAAAATCATCTGCAACCAATGATATCACGAAGTATGTGCTAGTTTCCCATCTGATCTTTTTCGCGGCCAACAATAGTTTATCCTTCTCATTTTTAGTTGTCAAGAAATAAAATATCATTTATACATTTTGATAGAATATTTAGTCATAATTGTGTATATTTTATATAGAGTAAGTGTATATTTAGTCATTACTTACCTTAACTCTAGCTTAGGATTATGCTTCTATTATGAGTTTATTTACTACCACTTTGGAATGAAATAATCAAGGAGAATATTTCTTACATGGTATTAGATTCTAGGAAAAGTTCCTAAACCCTAAAAATATACTCCTTCATCATCGCCCCCCCCCCCCTCTTCTCGGTGCCGCCGACTCTCCACCACTCCCGTCAGCCATGTCTGACTCGAAATTAAATTTCCATCCAACCCTCACAGTTTCAAATATTAAATCTCATATCTCCATCACTCTTGCGATGGATAACGTCCATTATGCGACATGGGCGGAGCTTTTCAAAATTCACGGTCGATCACACCGGGTTATCCATCACATAATTCAACCAGAAAAAGGCAAGGAGAAGGTGCCGAAAATCGATGATGAAATGGAATTATGATTGACCTTTGATACGACGGTTCTCCAGTGGATTTATGCCACAATTTCAAGTGATTTGTTGCATACTATTCTTGAATCCGACTCCACTGCAATGGAGGCTTGGTATCGCTTACGTGACATATTCCAAGTTAATAAGAATTCCCGTGTCGTCATACTTGAGCAAGAATTCTCCACCACTGACATGGCGGATACCAAATTCTGTACGGGCTGTACGGCGGATCTTTTCATCATCTAATAACCCCTAGAGGTCGGAATGTAGATGGTAATCATGGTTAATTAAACTTATTAAACCTTTTTCAGAGTTAATCAATTGATAATCTAGATTGCAATTCATTTTTTAATAACGAGTCTATTTGTGTTCCTACCAATTCATTATAGTCATCTTCTATATCACTATCTGGTTCGTCTTCTATTATTGCATTTACTCTTTTCATATTTTGTAAAGCTTCTATTATTTGGTTATTTTCTTTTACTATTTCTGTGTTCTCAGAATTTTCTTCTTCTTCTATGAATTCTACTACTTGTAATTCTTGTTTAACTTCTTTATCGTCATTACTATGTCTATCTGTATTGTTATCAGTTTTCTCATCACTGCTTGTAGTAGTTTCATCACTTAATCTTATTTTCTTTACTTTCTTTTTTCCCTTTAATCTTTTTAATTGTTCTGTTAAGATGTGTACTTCTTCTTTGAGTTCTAATAACTCTTGTTTTACTTCTCTTAGCTCTATCTTTGTTTCTATTAATTCTACTTTAGTTTCTTTCAGTAGTTTCTTTGTATCTTTATATTTTCTTTTGTATTTTTTATACTTGTCGTACCATTCTCCATTATCGTGTAATTTTAACTTTAAATTTTCTGCTTTTAATTCATTTATCTGTTGCTCTTGTCTATCTAGTCTTAAGTTTAGGTATTCGTAGGTTGTTTTCTCTGCTTCTTTTAAGGGTATCTTTACTTCTTTTGGCATTTCTTCTTTTATTGGTTTTGGTCTCATAGGTTCATACTTATGTCTTTCTTTTTCTATAATCTGTTTTCCATGAGTTCTTAAGAACGTAATCGCACTAGGTTCCATTAGAATTTTCCCTCTTTATTTAATATTACTAGTCTGTCTAAAGTTTCTGTTACATCTTTTGATAATCTTGGTTTTATTTTACTAATGTCTACCATTATTGGTACTTTACTCCTTCTCCAAGCATCTATTGGTAATATTTCTGGTTTGTGAGTATTAGTTTTGGTTATCGTATTATCTTTACTTGTACTGGCTTCACTGTTTATTTCTACTTGTTTACCTTTGCTTTTTTCTTCTAGTATCATGTTAAGCTTTTCTAATATCAATTTAAACGTTGGTATTTCAGATACGTTCCATAAATTAGTTAGTTCTTCTCTTATCATTTGTTGTGTTTTAGTTTGGCTTTCCTTTATTTCATCCATTAGTGATAAAACGCTTTTCATTCTTTCTTTTAATACTATTTCTTCCCATAACGCAGTTATCTTCTCGTTAGAATTAGTCAGGATTATTTATTCATTTTTTCCATCCGTTTCACATGTCTATCCATATTTTATCAAACTTATCACATTGCTTTTCTAGTTGTTTTATGTCATTTTCTAATTTCATTTCTTTTGCACTGTATTCTAGGTATTTTAGTTGGAAATATATTTCTCCTGATAAGGCCGTCTTTACAGTCTTTAGTTTTTGTTTTTTCTTTATTACTTTTAGTTGTACATTCATAATTTATTTATGAATCTAGTTTTTTCTTGATCATTTATTTCAATTCCATTGTTATTTATCTTATAGTTTATCATAGTTAGAAAATCACTTCCTAATAATAATTCATTAATACTATCGTATTCTATTACTCCTATGTTTATCTTATATTCTAAATCTTGAATTTTGAATCTTAAATTTATACTTTTAATAATTATTATTTCTCTTTCATTTTCAGGGTAATTATAAGTCTGTGGTTCTATTATTTCACATTCATTTTCGTTTATCTTACTTATGTGTATAAAACTTTTAATTGCTCCTGTATTTATGTCTGCTACTCCGTCAATTGTTATCATATTTTTAAATATTATTACCTTGATTTTTAATCTACTACTATCTATATTTATTAAGTCTATAGTTCTAGGTTGTATTCTTGGTAAACTATTCTGTCGTGTGATTAATGATTCTCTAGTTATACTTAATCTAGATCCTTCTATTCTTGGTATTAGCCTCCTCGACGGTGTTAACGTTTTTATATTAAAATCCATGGATATTTCTTCTGGTATAGTTATTTTAGAATTTTCTTTATGCTCTATTTGTTCTAGTATTTCTTTATACATTTTTGGTACTATAATATTCATTTCATGCTGTTTCTTTACGTGGTGATTTCCTGTTAAGGCATATATCATTTTTGTTTCTATACTTATTACTTTACTTCCTTCTGGCATGTTTATTCCATCCAGTTTATAATATAGTGTTAAGGCTAAATCTTTGTGTTCATCTTTTAACGATATGCTAAAGTCTGGTTGTACAGTAAATTTTAATTTCTGGTATATTAGATTTTCTTTTATTACAGATATTAATGCATCTTGTAAATTTCCTAATATTCTGTCATCTAATACGTAGATTTGTATTGGTGTGTCAATATTCTTTTGAAAGTATGCTTTTATTGTAAATTCTACTCCTACAAAGTAAATATTTCTATATTTCTTTGCTTCTTTTGTTGATAGCTTTGCTAATTCTCTTTTTATTACATCATCAGTTATCAGATTTATCTTTGTTCTTCCATTTGTACTGGTAGTATCAATTATGTTTTTGAGCTATATATCTTATTTCTTTGTTTCTTTCAAACCATTTTGTTTTAAATATCTTTTTAACAGATAGTTCTTCTTTTTCATCTTGAATCTTCTGGTAAATCTCTGGTTTAAAACTTAATGTTTGGGTTGAACCTCCTTCGTAGGTATTCATTTGGTAATATGCTTCTTTTGACTCTTATACTATTTCTTTTCCTTTATCCATATTTTAGTAGATCGATATATTTATATTGTTCTTTTATAATATCTTTTAAATCTCTTATTTCATTTTCGTTTTTTATAGCTTCTCCTAAATTTTTGTTCTTTTATTTTGTCGATTTCTTCTTCTTTTTGCCTTAGCTTCTCTCCTTCTAATACTGAGGTATTTCTTAAAAATATTATCTTTTCTTGTTGTTCACTTATCTTGATATAATTTTCTTGTAGTCGTTTATCTTTCTCTTCTAATAGTTCTGTTCCTATTCCACAACTTATGATATGTTGGTTTATATCTCTATTATATCTAAGTGGTTTCTCGGCTATTCTTGCTAACTGTAACTTCTTTTCTTGTTGTTGTATTAATCTGTTCTCATCCATAATGTTCTATTTCCATTCTCAATTCAGATTCTATTTCTGATATAAATAAGTTTTCTGAATATATTTCTGTATTCAGTTCTACTAATCTTTCATAGGATTCATCTTGTCCATCCATAGTTGTTAGTATTTCTTCTAGTTCTACTTCTTTATATCATTTCTCTGGTACATTAATTTCAGAGTCTCTCTTTTCTTCTAGCCATTTTTCTTGGTAGTCAATTATTATTCTATGCATGTTTCTAGTTTCTATTAATAATTTCTTTAATCGTTTATTTCTCCATAATGATTTATTTAAATAATTAACTTGTCTAAACGACAGATGTTTTAACATTGTTTATAACTTGTTCCTATTACAAGCTCTGATACCAAATTCTGTACGGACTGTACGGCGGATCTTTTCATCATCTAATAACCCCTAGAGGTCGGAATGTAGATGGTAATCATGGTTAATTAAACTTATTAAACCTTTTTCAGAGTTAATCAGATTATATAGAGTTGATAATCTAGATTGCAATTTCATTTTTTAATAACGAGTCTATAACCTTCTATCAATAGCCAAACATCATAACAACATAATCTTTTATCAATACTCAAACATCATAACAACAGAGTATTATACTTATCAAAATCATAATTAAAAACACATGGTTTGAACACATACCTTTATTCAGATTTTCAGATCACCTGAGTAGCTCAACCCACCTTGGCGCTGCCTCTCTACGTCCTCTGACTTCACGGGATAATGGCCTGGGTGCTTGGGAGTCCTCACGGATATCCTCTGATAACCTTCTGAAAGATGTTGTGTTCCTACCAATATGGTTCTAATCATGAATTTTCAAAGTAATCTACTCTTTGTTCTTATGGTGTTCTTGATTGATAATCGATTACTCTTGTTCAAACTTATCATATTGCTTTTCTAGTTGTTTTATGTCATTTTCTAATTTCATTTCTTTTGCACTGTATTCTAGGTATTTTAGTTGGGAATATATATTCGAAATACACACAACTCTTACACCTTACAAAAAACTCTGTCAATGTTTAGCTAAAGCACCCTTCAGTCTATAATCAAATATCAATCAAGAATATCATAAGAACAAGAGTAATCGATTATCAATCAAGAACACCATAAGAACAAAGAGTAGATTACTTTGAAAATTCATGATTAGAACCATATTGGTAGGAACACAACATCTTTCAGAAGGTTATCAGAGGATATCCGTGAGGACTCCCAAGCACCCAGGCCATTATCCCGTGAAGTCAGAGGACGTAGGGAGGCAGCGCCAAGGTGGGTTGATCTACTCAGGTGATCTGAAAATCTGAATAAAGGTATGTGTTCATCAAGGTTTTTTCGGACCAACTCAAGAACGTAGGGGTGCCGGTAACTAACAACCGGCTCATTTTACAGATGGTTGCCAACCTCACCGATGCATATAGTGGAGTAGGTACGCTTATCCGTCAAAGCAACCCTCTTCTGCCATTTTACCAAGCCCGTTCTATGCTCATACTAGAAGAAGCGGGTTTTGCCAAAAAGACAGCCACTGTGTCGAATTCCTCCATAGTTGTCGCTCCATCGGATGATAACTCTTCACATTTTGAAAATTTGTCATCAAACCGTGGTCAAAAGGGACGAAATGGCACTAATGGAGGTAAAAACCGTGGTGGTGGAAAGGGTAGCGGCCATCGACAGAGCAGAGGTGGCGGCAAGGGCGGCGGTGAGCCGCAACAGAACAGCTAGTGGCAGCCAAGGGCTCAGTGGGGAAGTGGACCGGCACTATGGGCATGGAAGTGGCCTTGGGATGTGCTTTCCTACTCCTTTCCCTCGGGAAACTGGGCCAGACCCAATCCAAGGCCAAAAGTCCAGCCATCTGCCAGCATCCAGCAGCCTAACAGTTTTGGGCCCAGTGTACTTGGGTCATATCCACAACTGACCCAGTGGCAGCAGTCCCATTCGGTCGTAGCAACACCAACTGATATCGAGGCTGCAATGCACACTCTTGGGCTCAATCCGCCCGACACAAATTGGTACATAGACACCGGTGCAACGTCTCATATGACGTCCTCACAAGGTAATCTCTCATCCTATTTTAATTTGAGCAATAATCGTGGTATAATTATCGGAAATGGTCATTCAATTCTAATTCGTGGTTATGGTAGCACAAACTTGTCCCCTTCCCCCCTCCCCGAACCCACCGTTAACCTTAAAATAACGTCATTCATGTTCCCTAATTGATTAAAAACTTTGTTTCAGTTAGAAAATTTACCACTGACAATTCAGTTTCTGTTGAATTTGATCCTTTTGGGTTTTCCGTGAAGGATTTTCAGACAAGGATGCACCTAATGAGATGTGATAGTCGAGGTGAGTTATATCCAATCATCACTACCACTCATCGAGCCATGTTACCATCCACTTTTATAGCATTAGCACCTTCTTTATGGCATGAACGTCTGGGTCATCCGAGAGCGCCTGTTTTTGCCTCATTTAACCAAAATAAATTTATTGAGTGTACTAGAACTCGTAGTTCTTATGTGTGTCGCTCATGTCCTCTCAGAATATATGTTAAATTGCCTTTCATTGCTTCTAATTCATGCACTATTATGCCTTTTGATATTATCCATAGTGATATTTGGACATCTCCCGTTTTGAGCTCTTCGGGTCATCGATATTATCTTGTTTTGTTGGATGATTACTCTAATTTTTTTGGACATTTCCTTTGTCTAAAAAGTCACAAATTTTTGTGGAGAAATTGATAATGGGCCATTTTGGGATTTTTACAAAACTAATGGTTTATCTTTTCGTCTCTATTGTCCACATACTTCATCTCAAAATGGAAAAGCAGAAAGAAAAATTTGAACCATTAATAACATTGTTAGAACCATACTTGCCCATGCCTCTCTACCACCATCATTCTGGCATCATGCATTACAAATGGAAACTTATCTCCTCAACATACTTCCAAGCAAACAATTATCCTATTAATCCCCTCTCAAAATTATATATCTAAGGGACCCATCTTACTCTCATCTATGGGTATTTGGGTGCTTATGCTATCCTCTTTTCCCCTCTACTACCATCAATAAACTTCAACCCCGGTCTACTCCGTGTATTTTTTTGGGATATCCGTCAAACCATCGTGGTTACAAATGTTACGACTTATGCTTTAATAAAATAATCGTGAGTCGCCACGTAGTCTTTGATGAATCAAATTTTCCTTTTGCCAAATTTCATTGTTCTGTACCTCCTTCCTATGAATTTCTTGATGATAGCATGCCCCCTTATTTGGTCCACAAATTGGCCTCCCAAACATGCCCAATTTTTCCAGGTGACTCGACCAACAGCTTGGCCCAATTACCGAGCCCAGTGATTATCGGCCCAGCCGAGCCTCTCACTGGTATTCTACTACCGAGAGGCCCAGGGCTTGGCAGTCCGCTGGGTGGCGGCCCAACTTCAAGCACTAGCAGCCCAGTTACTGCCAGCCCACTCTCGGGCAGCACGTCCTTTCAACCCCCGGACCCCACTCCGATTCCGGCCCAACTCCAATTCCTGCCCAACATCCTGTTACTCGTAGTCAACATGAGATATTTAAACCCAAAAAAAAATACGGTCTTCACACCCATGTTACCAAATCACCTCTACCTCGTAATCCTGTGTCTGCTCTTAATGACCCGAATTAGAAAATGGTTATGGATGATGAATATAATGCTTTATTAATAATAGGATTTGGGACTTGGTTCCTTATCCCCCTGATGTTAATGTGATTCAGTCTATGTGGATATTTAGTCATAAAGAAAAATCTGATGGTACATTTGAGAGGCATAAAACCCATCTTGTAGGTGATGGAAAGACTCAACAGGTTGGTATAGATTGCGGTGAGACTTTCAGTCCGGTGGTCAAACCAACAACTATCCATACGGTACTAAGTCTGGCTCTTTCTAAGGCATGGCCTCTACATCAGCTTGATGTGAAGAATGCATTTCTGCACGGAGAACTCAATGAAACGGTGTACATGTATCAGCCTATGGGTTACAGAGACCCCACTTATCCTAATCATGTATGCTTACTGGAGAAATCCTTGTATTGGCTCAAACAAGCTCATCGGGCATAGTACAAGAGGCTTGCCGATTATGTTTCTAATATTATATTTTCTAACTACAGTCCTGATCATTCTCTCTTTATATACCGTTAGGGTAATGATATAGCTTACATCCTTCTATATGTGGATGATATTATATTAACTGCTTCATTTGATGCTCTTCGCAAGTTTATCATGTCTCTTCCTAGCTCAGAATTTGCTAAGAAAGATCTAGGGCCATTGAGTTACTTCTTGGGGATATCTGTCACACGTCATGCATATGGTTTATTTTTATCTCAAAAGAAGTTGCAGAAGAGATCGTTGAACGAGCTGGCATATCCTCATGTAAGTCGTCCCGGTTGATACTAAATCGAAGTTGAGCGCTACTTCCAGCAAGCCATATGTTGATCCATCACATTACCGCAGCCTTGCAGAAGCCCTGCGATATCTTACTTTCATGAGGCCCGACATATCTTATGTTGTGCAATAGATTTTTCTATTCATGCATAACCCGATGGAGGATCACATGCATGCTTTCAAACACATTGTACATTATATCCAGGGCAATCTCGATCATGGCTTGCATCTTTGTCCATCTTCGACATCCACTCTCATTTCATAGATAGATGCAGATTGGGGTGGATGTCCACATACCAGATGCTCCACGTCTGGTTATTGTGTCTTTTTGGGTGACAATTTGATATCTTGGTCCTCCGAAAGGCAAGCTACCTTGTCTAAGTCCAGTGCCGAAGCAGAATACCGAGGAGTTGCCAATGTGGTTTCTGAATTTTGTTGGCTACACATCCTTCTCATGGAGCACCACTGTCCTATTCCAAAGGCGACATTGGTTTATTGTGATAATATTAGTGCAATTTGTCTCTCAGGGAATCCGGTTCAATATCAACGCACTAAACATATTGAGATGGATATTCGCATTGTTCGCGAAAAGGTTACTCGTGGAAAAGTATGTGTCTTACATGTCCCGTCACGCTATTAGATTGCCGATATTTTTACAAAAGGTCTTCCGCTGGTTCTATTTGAAGATTTTCGGGACAGTCTCATCATACGCCGACCTCCCACTTTGACTGCGGGGGTGTGATAGAATATGATAGAATATTTAGTCATAATTGTGTATATGATAGATGTATATTTAGTCATTACTTACCTTAATTCTAGCCTAGGATTATGCTTGTATTATGGGTATATTTACTACCCCTTTGGAATGAAATAATCAAGGAGAATATTTCTTACATGGTATCAGATTCTAGGAAAAGTTCCTAAACCCTAAAAATATACTCCTTCATCGTCGCCCCCCTCTTCTCGGTGTCGCCGACTCTCCACCACTCCCGTCAGCCATGTCTGACTCGAAATTAAATTTCCATCCAACCCTCACAGTTTCAAATATTAAATCTCATATCTCCATCACTCCTGAGATGAATAACGTCCATTATGCAACGTGGGCGGAGCTTTTCAAAATTCACTGTCGATCACACCGGGTTATCCATCACATAATTCCACGAGAAAAGGCAAGAAGAAGGTGCCAAAAACCGATGATGAAATGGAATTATGGTTGATCTTTGACCTTTGATACGACCTTTGATACGACGGTTCTTCGACTAAGAGATATTTCGCGATAAACAAAGACCACAAACATTAAGTATATAAGTTACGTATAAAAGGTTTTTCATTTCTGATCTGGTGTACTAACTTGAATGTCAGACAAGGGATTACTTAAGAGGATATCCATGTTAAATATACATAATATACACACGATATACATGTGTATATTATGTATATTGTTGCTTTCAGATTCTTCATGTAAACCGTATATGGTGTAGATATTTAGGTAATGTTGTAGTCTCCTAGTTTAGGTAATGTTGTGGTGTAATTAGTATTGTATACTTACCATAATATTTGTATTACCATAATTGTATATTTATTATCCAAGTAGAATAAGGTTTTAGGAGTAGAATAAGGATTTAGGAGTAGAATAGGAATAGGATTCTCCTATTATGAAAAAATATGTAAATTGTATATATACTCTTTGAATCAATGAAAATAATCAAGGGATTATTTCTTTCATGGTATCAGAAGTCTAGGTCTTAAAATCCTCTCTCTAAACTCCTCCAATTTTCGTCGACCTTCCTTGAATTTCTAAGACCTTTGCTCTCGGTTTTTCATGCCGACGAGAGCCTCTCTCTTTCCAAATTTTCTCCCAAATCCCTCAATCACATATTGTATATCAATATGTCTACATCCCAAAACACGTTTCTTCCTGCCCTTACTGTTTCTAACATCAAGAATAACATCCATATTGTTATTGAAATAGAAAACGTCCAATATGCGACGTGGGCCGAACTATTCAATTTCATGCATAATCGCATCAAGTCATCCATCACATAATCCCCGCGGCTCCTAAGGATACGGAGGTGCCAAAATACGAGGATGATCCTAAGTTATGGACGACTATTGATGCCACTGTCCTCCAGTGGATATATTCAACAATTTCTATCGATCTTTTGCAAATGATTATTAAGCCTGATGCTACGGCACAGGCGACTTGGAATAGAATGCGTGATATTTTCCAAGATAATCAAAATTCTAGAGCTGTTACTCTTGAGCAAGATTTCTCCCACGTCAATATGGAAGATTTCCCTAACGTTTCGGCTTATTGAAAAAGATTGAAGGAATTGGCGGACCAACTCCGCAACATTGGCGCCCCAGTTTTGAATGATCGCTTAATCCTTCAAATGGTTTCTGGCCTCTCCGAGGCCTATAATGGTGTTGGAACACTTATTCGGCAAAGTAATCTACTTCCGCAATTTTATCAGGCTCGTTCTATGCTTATACTCGAAAAAGCAGGCATGGCAAAAAAAGGCAGCTACCGGGGCTAGTCCGGTAGTCATGATGACCGAATCCTCTTTTCATCCTATCGGTTCCAACAACTCCGGCCAAAACTGCAATAACGGTGGTGGCAAAAAGGGAGGAAATAAGAAAAACAATGGCAAAAATAGCGGCGACAATAATGGCGGCAACCGGAGCAATGGTGATGGCAGTGGTGGCCCTCGGGGCGGTCAGCAGCAACAGCAGTTTTGGGCCCCACAGTCGGCCCCTATGCAGTGGCAGTGGGCTTCGCAATCTGGGCCAACAGTGGCAGCCCAATGTTTTCGCCTCAATGGCAGTGGGCTAGCCAGCCTCCGTCATGGCCCAACATGTATTGGCCCAGGTTCAGTCAGCAGTCTACGCCGAGGCAGCAAGCAGGGGTGCTTGGGCCTCGGCCCCCGCATGCCCATCACGTAGCGGCACCCACGTCTACCGACATCGAAGCCGCAATGCACACGCTTGGTTTAATTCCTCCGGACCCAAATTGGTATATGGATACCGATGCCACTACCCACATTACATCCGATTTAGGTACGCTCTCATCTTATTCCAATTTGAGCAACCCTCGCGGCATAATTATTGGTAATGGTAATTCTATTCCAATTCGTGGTTATGGTCATAAAACTTTGTCTCCCCCTCATCCACCCCTTATCTTGAAAAACACCCTATATGCCCCTAAATTGATTAAAATCTTAGTGTATGCCCGTAAATTCACTACTGACAATTACGTTTCTATTGAATTTGATCCATTTGGTTTCTCTGTGAAGGATTTCAAGACCGGGAGATCTTTATCCTATCACACTCAGTTCCGGTCCGTCGAGTCAAGCCTTGTGATCCGCATTTACAGCCCTTTCTCCTTCCTTATGGCAGGCTCGTCTTGGTCATCTGGGCTCATTTATTTTGTCGTCATTAGATAAAAATAATTTTATTTCATGTAAGGGTACGCGTAGTACTCCAAATTGACAGTCTTGTTCTTTAGGAAAAATTGTTAGGTTGCCATTTGTAGACTCAAATTCTCATACTTCAATATCATTTGATATTATTCATAGCGACTTATGGACGTCTCCTGTTCTTAGTTCTTTGGGTCATCGGTATTATGTTCTATTTTTGGATGATTATTCTAAGTTTTTATGGACTTTTCCGATAGCGAAAAAATCTCAAGTTTTTTTCATCTTCTTAAAATTTAGAGCATTCATTAGAACGCAATTCGAACGGGAAATAAAAAATATTCAGTGTGATAATGGCAAAGAATATGACAACGGGGTGTTTCGGGAATTCTGTGCTAATAATGGGATCAATTTTTGTTTTTCTTGTCCTCATACGTCTTCACAAAATGAGAAAGCCGAACGCAAAATTCGTTTCATAAATAACATTGTCTGAACTATATTAATTCATGTTTCCGTACCACTGTCTTTTTGGCATCATGCTCTACAAATGGCTACATATCTCCTTAACATAATTCCTTCCAAAGGTTTGACATATTCTTCCCCCTTCAAATTTTATATAATAAGACTCATTCGTATTCACATCTTCGGATTTTTGGGTGTTTGTGTTATCTGTTATTCCCTTCCACCACAATTAACAAACTTCAGGCCCGGTGTACTCCGTGTGTGTTTTTGAGTTTTCCGTCTAATCATCGTGGTTACAAATGCTTTGATTTATCCTATAATAAAATCACCATTAATCCCCATGTTATTTTTTATGAATCCCAATTTCCGTTTGCTAAGGTTAGTACTCCCGTGCCTAGTTCGTATAATTTTTTGGATTATGGTATATCCCCGTATATTATTCACCATTTTTCGGATATATCCCGCACCTAAAATTCTCCTGCAGGCCCACTGCCCGCTGGTCCCACTGGTCTGTCACCCACTGCCAGTCCCATTACTGCCACTGGGCCAGTTCCAGCGATTGGACCTGTCCAGCCCAATTCTGGAACTGGTCCAGTTCTTGCTTCTGTTTACCGAGTTGGGCCAGCAGGCCAGTCCGTCCCGAATCTAGTAAATTCCCGAAATTCGCCCAATTCTTCCTCGAGTCATAGACCGGTCACTCGTAGTCAACGGGGTGTTTCTAAATGAAAAAAACATTTTAATTTACATTCTAATGTCTCTAAATCCCCTTACCCCGTAATCCTGTGTCTCCCTTAAATGACCCAAATTGGAAAATTGCTATGACCGATGAATATAATTCTCTTATTGATAATAAGACGTGGGAGTTGGTGCCCCGTCTATCTGGTATTAATATTATCAGGTCTCTGTGAATTTTTGCTCATATGGAAAATTCAGATGGTTCATTTGCCCGACATAAGGCGCAACTTGTGGGTGATCATAAGACTCAGCAGGTTGGTGTAGATTGTGGTGAGACGTTTAGTCCGGTGGTCAAGACAGCTACCATTCGCACTGTGCTTAGCTTGGCTCTTTCGAAAGCATGGCCTATTAATCAGTTAGATGTAAAGAATGATTTCCTACATGAGGATCTCAAGGAAATAGTCTATATGCATCAGCCTTTGGGATTCAGGGATCCCAAACATCCTCATCATGTCTGTTTGTTGAAGAAGTCCTTATATGAGCTTAAGCAGTCTCCACGGGCCTGGTATACACGTTTTGCAGACTATGTTTCGACTATTGGGTTCACTCACAGCAGGTCGGATAATTCTTTGTTCATCTACCGTCGTGGTTCGTCCTTGGCCTATATTCTGTTATATGTGGATGATATTATTTTGACTGCCTCTTCCGATGCCTTACGCCAGTCTATCATGACATTTCTCAGCTTTGAGTTTGCTATGAAAGACTTGTGGCCCTTGAGTTACTTAGTGGGAATTGTTGTCACTCGTCATGCAGATGGGTTGTTCTTATCTCAAAGGAAGTATGCAGCTGAGATCATTGAGAGGGCTGGGATGTCATCCTGTAAGTCCACTTCCACTTCAGTTGATATTAAGCCCAAGTTTAGTGTCGCGGTCGGCGTACCATACGAGGATCCGACCCGCTCGCAGTCTTGCAGGGACCCTTCAGTATCTTACATTTACGTGATCAGATATTACGTATGCTGTTTAGCAGGTGTGTTTGTTCATGCATGATCTCAGGATTGAGCACATGAATGCACTCAAATGCATCATTCGGTATATTCAGAGTACACTTGACTATTGTTTGCATTTATATCCTTCGTCGACGTCCACACTTGTCTCGTATACGGATGCTGATTGGGGTGGTTGTCCACACACCAGACGGTCTACGTCTGGCTATTGTATATTTCTTGGCAATAACCTGGTCTCATGGTCTGCAAAACGTCACTCGACATTGTCCCAATCCAGTGCCGGGGCTGAATATCGAGGGGTAGCTAATGTGGTCTCAGAATCATGTTGGTTACGTAATTTGCTATTGGAGCTTCATTCACCTATTCAGAAAGCAACATTGGTTTATTGCGATAATATTAGTGTCATCTACCTTCTGGTAATCCGGTTCAGCACCAGCGCACTAAACATATCGAGATGGACATTCACTTTGTCCGCGAAAAGGTTGCTCGAGGTCAGGTACGCGTCTGTCATGTCCCGTCAAGATATCAAATTGCTGACATCTTTACAAAGGGTCTTCCCTCTATCATTTTTGAAGATTTTAGGGACAGTCTCAGCGTTCGAAGACCGTCTGCTATGACTGCGGGGGTGTGTTAAATATACATAATATACACACGATATACATGTGTATATTATGTATATTGTTGCTCTCGGATTCTTCATGTAAACCGTATATGGTGTAGATATTTAGGTAATGTTGTAGTCTCCTAGTTTAGGTAATGTTGTGGTGTAATTAGTATTGTATACTTACCATAATATTTGTATTACCATAATTGTATATTTTGTATTCAAGTAGAATAAGGTTTTAGGAGTAGAATAGGAATATGATTCTCCTATTATGTAAATATGTAAATTGTATATATACTCTTTGAATCAATGAAAATAATCAAGGGATTATTTCTTTCCATCCGTCTCGCATTTCAAGTTTAAAAAGAAGAGAAGTTTAGGATAGGCAGAAGATATTACTTACACGGAGTCATGCCAAGGTAGTGGCGATAAACTGAAATAGCTTTGTCCTGTTTGATAAAGCACTGGATTGGAGATTCACGGGGACCCGGCTGGTTTAAAAATGGAAATTAAACAAAAAAGATCTCTCTAAGGGTGTGTTCGATAGGAAAGAAAATATTTTTCATGAATATAAGTAAGATATTTTCTTGTGTTCGCTATGTAAGCACAAAATATTATCCTAATGCATATTTGTATATAATCTAGACAAATACTATGAGAGATGGGGTCATTTGCATATTTGTATATAATCTACACAAATATGGGAGATGGGGGCGTGGTGGGTGGGGGGTTGGGGCAAAAAATAACAAAAGCTAAACATAAAAAAAAATGATGTTTCTGTGTATCAAACCTTGGACACCAAAGAGAATTTTGAACCCCCTGGACCGCTTGAGCTAATTTTTTGGATTTATTTAAGGTGTTTAAAACATATATATGTCTACAAACACAGAAAATCTATCCTATATATAACGTGCAATTTTCGGTCGAGGACACCCTCCCCACCCTTTAAATCCGCCCCTGGTTGGAGTTGGGGTTGGGGTTGGGCGTGAGGTGAGTTCGAAGGTGGGAAGGAGACAAATCAATGTGGAATGTCATTTGCGGAACTTGTTTTTCCTACTTTCATTAAGGAAGTCAATATTTTTCTCATTTTTAAAGGAACTTGTTTTCTCTAAAGAAAATATTTTTCAAAAATTTTGACCAACCGAATATAAAAAAATTGGAAAATATATTTCCACAATACCGAACACACCCTAAGTTTAAATCAGCATCACCAATAGCAACAAGAAGGAAACTGAAACAGTTTAAGGAGATTACTTGTTTCAATGAATCTAAAAGCACTTGTGGTGGTAAGTTTTGCCACTGTTCTTGTTCAATGGGATCAGAAAAGGTTACATGAGGGACAACTTGTGACCGGGTTCTTGTGCTCCAATTCTTTCTTTCTGCACCCTTCCCATCTTTCATCTCCCTCAGGTTACGAACAATGCTCTTAAAAGACATTTCCATCAATCACAAGAACTACACCCTTCTTTCTATGGAAGGGCAAAGCGTTTAGAACAATATAAACAAAGAGGAGCTTTACCACCATTTCAAGCATTGATTGAATATCCATGAGGAAAGAACTTTCAAATAATTTTCACCTTTTAATCGCATGAATCACTTAGGCCTTATTTGTTTTAGTTAAGATTAAGAGAATCTGAATGTACATCTGAATATTAAGATGTGCGTTAAGATTTAGATGTCTGAATATGAATACACATTCAAATATTAAGATATTGTATTAAGATTTGAATATTAAACAATTAAGACTGTTTGTTTTCTCATGAATAGATAAAACTTGTCTTTATTTAAAAAATAATAAATATAAAATTTAAATAAAATACTAAATTAATCCATTACTAAATCAGTAAAATATTTTTAAACAATTATATGACAGTTGGAGGTGATGATGACTATCAATGGTGGTTGTGGGCGTCGATTGGGGACTGTGTTGGGTGGTGGTGGTGGTTCTAGGTGTAGCTAGTGTGATGGCGTGGTTGACAATAGATTAACGGTGGTTGTTGATAGCTCATGGTGGCAGCTAATAATTTTGGTGGAGGATAGTAATAGCTAATGGTGGTGGTGAATGATGACGGTGGTTGGCGATATATAATAGTGACTGATTGTGGTGATTGTCATAAGTGATGGGTGGTTGTAATGATGGTTGGTGGTGAAGATTATTGTTAAGAGTCCCACATCGAAAATGGAATGGGAACATGAACTCCTTAGATGGATTTGGACAATCCTCACCCTACAAGCTAGCTTCTGGAATTGAGTTAGGCCCAAGATCCATTATTTACATGGTATCAGAGCCAGACCTATTTCAATTCTTTGATCGTCGATGTTGGGCCTCCAAATTATATTGTTCACGCTCCAGTTAAAGAGGTCTGGGCGTGCGGGGGAGTGTTAAGAGTCTCACATCAAAAATTGAATGGGAACATGGACTCTTTATATGGACTTGGACAATCCTCACCCTACAAGCTAGTTTTTGGGATTGAGTTAGGCTCAAGATCTATTCTTTACAATTATAAATGATGGCTAATGGTGGTGATAGCTCACCGTGGTGATTGGCGGTGTTGGTTGTTGTGGCTGAGCGTGGTTGTTTTGTGGCTTAGGCTGGTGGTAGTTGATAATGGTGGGCAACAACGGTGGTGGGTGATGAAATTGAATGGAGTAGTGATGAACATGTCATCTTTTGTAAAAATCAATGAATAGACAATTTAATGATATTAAGACTTTGTTATAGATGTTAATCATTCAGATGTATACATTTACTAAAATAAGCTAATACAATATAATACTCCACAATACGTTATGAAGCAATATATAACAACCATGTATCCAAATTAAACAAGCTATTAGTAGAGAGCTGTAAGAGTTGGCAAAGGTGAAAAGGAAGGAAAACAGAAGACAGAAAGGAAACACACATAAATCGAAGAAAATAAATTCATAATCGCAACTGGAACATAAAAGAAAAAGAAAAGACATCGTATTGTACCTTTGAGTAAATCGCAGTGAGAAACCAATAGCCCTGCATATCATATAGTATAAAGAAAGTGGTCTAAGGAGTGCCCATTTGGCACGTCTCTTATAGTATCAGATTTTCTGTTTTTCTTTCATTTATTAAATCTCTTTATAACATCATCCATGAATTCAAAAAAATTTATTATTTTAACGTCTTATTATATACCTATAATAATATTTAACATCTAAATAAAATTTGGATGTTACGGAGATCTAATGTCAAATCCTAATCTTGATCACACTTTATATAAAGAATGAAATTTTTTTAATAATGAAAATATATATTCGTATAATATTTTCTGTACAAATATTATATTAAAGTATCAAAATATTTGGTTAAAATCTCTAGACCTATTATTGATAATCTTAGAGATTCTATTTCTATAAAGATGGTTAATTATTATATTACCAAAAAAGAAGATAGTTGTTATTGGGGTAATTTTACAAAGAGCGTATAGTTATAAAGATTGTCGTTGTTGTTATAGGTAAAACGTTGTTGTAGAGATGTAAAATATAACATAAAAAATCGATTCCGATAAATATTTGGCTATTATAGTGAGATTTATTTTTGGTAAAAGTATTATAGTGAGATGTTATAGAGGAGTCTGACTCTTTCCGCTATGAATTCATCTCAACCTATAACTTTCTACATTAGATATATATACAAATACATTAAATATATATATACATAGGATTTTGCTAACCTACTATATGAAGATGATAGTTTATCACTCTATCCATTTTTTAATTTCTTAAAATTACCCCTATGTCAACACATCAAACAAGAATGATGAAAGGAATGATTCTGTCTGTCAGCTAAAACAAAAACACCTAGTTGTCTTCGTTGTCTTTCTCTTCCCCTTTTTTGTTATAGTCCATGGCGAAACCAAAGCTAAAATTTGAACTGATAATGCATTGAATTCAACGCTATATCTTGATACCTCCACCCATTTTGTTGGTTATTGATAGTTAACAAATTAATGGCATTTATTATTAAAAAAAAATAGACCTTTTTTCATCACATTTGAAGGGAAAAAATACAAGCTTAAATTGATGAATTATTGATCTATTAAATGTTACTTGATTCTTGAATGTAAAGTTATTAGATAGCGACTGAATTGTAAAGTCGAAGAATACGGTAGTTAGAAAATAGATCTAAATACAATACATAGTTGTAATGTGAGAATACTTTTTTTCCATGTAATATGAATGAGATTCATTAAACGATCGACTTCAATTGGTAATAGGTATGATTTTATTACTTAATAATTTAAATAACTATTTATACTTTTCTAAAGGTGAGAGGTAAGCATTCAAAAATCACACAAACTCAAAACCTTTAGTGTTGTGAAATCAAACCCACAAAAAAATATAGTTTTCAGATTTGGTTCGGGAATTAATCTCAATGCCTTGTTTTCGAAATGAGTTAGAATCAGATAGATATCCATTATACTTTAAATTCAAGCCTGTCTAGGTAAGTGCACATAGTTGAACATAACATTTTTCTGAAAAAAATGGGACAGTGCAAACTCTACATTTTTAACAGCGAAAGTGCAACCACTTGTTTTAAATATTGACCTACCTCTGCATATAGATGTTTGTGTCCAATGGAGGAGACACTCTTCTATACAAGGGGTGTTAATCAATACTGATTTCGTTAAAAGCATTCACTATACGTATAATAGACCAACACTGCTTGAGTATAATGCAAAATAACATAGATTTCGAACATATGAAGTAAAGCCTCAGATACTCAAATTCACATACAATTCAAGCATTATAATAGGCCGACATTACTTGTGCAAGATCTTATGTACGTCATTGTTTGCAGTCAAACAGATCGTATTGGTTGATCTGAATATATATTTGTTGGAAATTTGCCTTTGGCGGGGAGATGCGTCCACCCATCTTTGATGAATTAAACACTAGTGTTCCGCATGTTGGAGACCTTGTCTCTTTGCACATGCATGATCTACGAAGTGAGTAGATGACCGTAGGGCCAAGAATCGTCAAATTTCTTTGAGAAATGAAAGAGATATTGGTCCACGAAGTAAGGTGTTTGAGTCATGGAAATGTGGTGTGGGACAAATCTACCACATCGGTGGGAATAGGAAGAATTGCTCTCTATATATGTCTCAAATTGGTAAAGGGTTTGGGACCCCAAGGGGTATCCCATGTGTTTAAAGGAGGGAGGACCTAGATGTGCTTGGGTTCATGGCTAAGCCCACACGCGCGCCGCCGCCCGTCCGGGCTCGGGCTATGGGGACTTTTTGATATTATCTTTTTGGACCAGAGAACTCTGCCAAATGTACAGTTTGATCCCTGGAGTTTCATATGTACAGTTTGGTCCCTGAAGTTTCAATATTTACAGTTTGGTCCCCAATTTCGGAGACTTTTTCTCGCCTACCGTTGGATCGCGTTTTGGAGCATTAACTAGCCATTACTTGGCTGATTAACTCTCCATTAACAGCCCATTACTTGGGCATTTGGGCAGCCTCTTTCAATGGCCTTAATAGCCATTACTTGGCTGTTTTAATGGCCTCCCTTAATGGCCATTTCAGCCTTGTTTTGGCAGTTGGACAACCCCTCTTGCATGCTATATATTGAGCAGTTGTTGGCTCAATTTTGGAGTGCACAAAAGGCTGAAAACAGGCAGAAAAACGACACAGAAAACAACCAGAAAACTGAACCAGAAAACAGGCAGAAAATCAGAAAAATAGTGGCTGAAAAACAGTGACCAAACCCTCACGTATACACAAGATATACACTATAGAGACACTATATACACAGAGACAAAAGAGAAGAGTAAAGAGAAACTCTTCCTTCCTATTCCATATCTTCAGCAAGTCGAGTCATATTTGTTTTCTTCGCCAGGCTCAACCTATTGGCTTTGTATCGTTGAGATTATAGTGTTGTTTTATCTTGGGACACTATTGCCCGCTAACGTAAAAGCATATATACGGGGCAATCTTGTCTTAAGGATAGAGGGCTATCCTCGACTCAACACACAACGTTGTAACCATCCAGATTTAGTTGTCTCTTGATTTCGGGATATCAAGATTCAAGACACAACAAACTTGCGGCAGTTCTCAACGTTGGCTTTGCAAGGTGATCAAGATTCAAGACACAACACACTTGCGGCAGTTTTGAAGATTGACCATTTATTTATCCTTTCGAACATTTGTAATAGTTATTACTTCCCGTACTACTTTATAAAGTACAATAGAGAACCAACATATTTATTATACATGTTAATTTAAGGATTACAATACATGTACAAATGTAGCAAGCCATTAATATGACATAAGTCTACTTCTATAAGTATTGTCAAAAACAAAAGGTTATGACAATGAACAAAATAAAAGAAATTCTTGCAAGGAATTGCCAAAAAGGTCTTTCTTTTCTTTTGTTTTAATTTTAATATTTTCTACAATCGGCAAGTAATTGATGGTGATATATCAAAGTGGAAAAGTAAGGACCGCAATAAGACTGGCAATGCAAGTACATTTTCTTGAGTTCTTCTTAAAAATATACGTATTATACATATAACAGACCAACACTGCTTGAAAATAATGCCAAATAAACATCAATTTCGAACATTAAATAAATCCTTAGATACTCTACTACCCATACCCAAATTCACATACAAGTCGAGCTATGATAATAAGCCGACATTATATACTTGCACAAGATTTTAACGTAAGTCATTGTTTGCAGTGCAAACAGATAATATTGTTTGATCTCTAAGTACACATTTATTATACATATCAGTTTTAAGGATTACAATATATGTACAGAATGAAGCAAGTCATTAATATGACAGAAGTCACATACTTCTATAAGTATTGTCACAAAAACAAAAGGTGTAAATAAAAGAAATTCTTACGAGGAATATTACCAAAAGGATCCTTTTTCTCTTGTTTTAATTTTAATATTTTCTACAATCGGCTAGTAATTAATGGCGACCAAAGTGGAAAAGTAAGGACAACAATCAGAAGAATGATAAGGAGAATGGCAATGCAAGTACATTTTCTTGAGCTTTTTTGCAACTCCCTAGCTTCAGTGAGTTGATCTGTTCCTCTTCTAACAAATGAACTTGCATGTGCCACATGGCTCTCTATATCATTCAATTGTTGTCCTTGTGCTTCCACTAGTGCAGCCATGTCTAGGAAAATTTGGTGTAGCTCAATCAAATTCTTCTCAATTTCCTTCACAGCATCTCGTCTTTCTTGAATTTCTGAGATTGTGTCCATAATTTGTCCCCTTCCTTGTTCTTGAATCGCCTTCTGGAGGAACGACTCGCTCTCTCCACTTGATATCAAATTATCGATAAGTTCATCATTTGCGTTTTCTCCCGTCACTGTGAAGTACCTGTTGAAGACATATAATTATGTAAACAAATAGATCTTATTGAGAAATGGATATTTATTTGGTTTCAATATCTACGAACAAGATAGATTCCTAAATATCTATTTGAGAAACCAGATGAATAAATAGGTGAAGCCAGAGGAAGGAATTAGGTCGAATTAGCATCGCTTATTTCACCAACGCAATATTGTGTTTTAAAGCATCCATTTTCTTCCTCATTACCTTCTCGTGTTCCTATTATTTAACTAAAGGATAGCCTTTTGACGTTACTAGCTAATAGATGGGCGTGAGCTCAAGCATGAGAAAAAAAAACTAGAAGAGTTTGTGTTCTCTAATAATTTAAGATTTTAAATAAAATGATCACAAAAATCAGAAGTACCTTCTTGCCACGGTCTCCTTGTATTCTGAATTCATTCTTGCTCTCAATGCTTGGAAATCATCCATGAGAACTTTTAGTTTCTTCCCTAAACCGCTAACTACAGAAGTCCTCGTTCGATCAGCAGAGGATCCTGGACCACAACCTGGGGTCTTCCTATTTGCTGCATTGGATCTTTCCAGGGCTTCGAGTTTTCCCTTGATAATCTTGACACGTTTTAAGACAAGTGTCACATCAGAGTCCATTCGAGCCCGAATTTCCTTCACCGTTTTCGCACTATGCACGGTTTTGCTCTCTTCATTTGATTCTTGCAATCGTTTATACAACTTCTCAACTTCCTTCATATCCTCTTTCACATTCTCTACATCCTCGAAGAACTTAGCAAGATCAATGCTTTCGTTCTGGGATGGACCAGTACCTCCGGCCCCGGCTTCTAGATCATCCATCTGGACCTGTTGTTTCAGGTCCTGGTACTTTTTAAGCGAAGGGGAGAATAAATCATTCATTTTTTCGCCACGCCTTTAATAATTTCCTTTCTTCTGTTTCTCTCGTATTTGATTGAATTACTCTTGGTTTTTTTCTCTTGTCTATGCCTTCTCTCTTCAATCCTTGTAATATTTGCAATTAGAATGACAGGCTTATGGCCATGTCCAATAAGGTGATGAATTGGAGGAGAAGGAGGAGGAAGAAGAGAAGGCAACAAGAGAAATGCCTTCATTAAGAGACAATAACAAACCAAACTCATTGTTTGGTGAAGATTTGAAAGTAATATTATTAGAGGTGAACCAGTGACTTGTTAGTATTAATTAAAATTCCACAAAAACAAACTTGAGGACAGTCAATAAAATAGGAAGATATGTTTTTGCCACTTGGTGTCTCACCTCTGCCTCATATAACAACTTGCCTTTGACTTGATCTATTACTTGACTAAATAGGAAATTAAATTTCCTTTTTCTACTTGAAGACATGGTTGATAAAAGTCGTAAAATCAAAAGATATTTATGGACTTTTGTTTGTACATGTTTGTGCATAAACAATAATAACAATAACTACGTCTCAGTTTCAATTAAGTTGAAGTCGGTTATATAAAATTTTATTATTCTGTTTAAGCTCAACTCCACCTGTGTGAGCTTGCTCACATAGCCGCTCCTGGCCTAATTAAAGAAGACAAGGTTGTGGTAGGTTGGAAGCTAGAATAATTGATGATGAATCTTCATTTTACTAGTGTACCAAATCTTGAACAACCTTATCGAAATTCTTGATTTCGCCACTGATCGCGCGTGCTACTTCCGTTTGGAGCAATCTTGGTGATGTTTGTGGTTCTTTCTAAAAGAATATGTTCCTTGATTTTATTGATTGATGATTTACAATATATAGTATTTACAAAAATATTTACATTGCTACAAACTAGGTAAGTAATCAACCTAGTTACAAACGTAATATAATTCTACCTAAAATAAGAGATATACAATTAATGTACACAGTCGAAGCGGGAGGCTCACGAACACTAAGACTGGATCGAAAATCATCAAACAGTATGTGTGGAAGTCCTTTGGTGAAGATGTCGGCAATCTGATATCTGGAAGGAACATGAAGGACACGAACTTGACCACGAGCCATTTTTTCACGAATAAAATGAATGTCCATCTCAATGTGTTTGGTGCGTTGATATTGGACGGGATTGCCGGAAAGATATATCGCACTAATATTATCGCAGTAGACCGGTGTTGAATTTTGAATCGGGCAGTGAAGCTCAAGTAGAAGGTTACGAATCCAACAAGACTCAGAGATGACGTTGGCTGCACCTATGTACTCTGCTTCAGCACTGGATCGGGATAGTATTGGTTGCCTTTTGGAAGACCAAGACAATAGGTTATCTCCGAGGAAAACGCAGTAACCGGATGTGGAGCGTTGGGTGTTAGGACATCCACCCCAGTCAGCATTAGAACAAGCAGCGATACTAGTGAGTGAGGACATGTATAGATGTAATACAAAGTGAAGTGTGCCCTAGACATATCGTAAAATACGATTGAGGGCATGCATGTGTGCTTCAGTCGGATTGTGCATATGCAAACAAATTTATTGCACGATGTAGGATATGTCTGATCTCGTGAATGTGAGGTACTGCAGGGCCCTATCCAAGCTATGATAGTGAGTCGGGTCTGAATACAAAGGGTTGAAATCAACGATGAGCTTGGAATTGGTGTACACTGACGTGTGGGATAGGTTGCAAGATGTCATGCCTGCACGGTCAAGGATCTCTTCGGCATATTTCTTCTAACACAGAAATAGGCTGCCAGAATGACGAGTGACAGAGTTGCCCAAGAAATAACTCAGGGGGCCCAGATCCTTCATAGCAAACTCAGAGGAAATAAGAGACATAATAGACTGGTAGAGGGCATCAGATGATGTGGTGAGGATGATGTCATCAACATATAATAAGAGATAAGCCATGTCTGAACCCTTGTTGTAAATGAACAGGGAATGATCGGATTTGTTGTGTGAAACAAATGATAGAGAAGACATAATCGGCGAACCGCTGGTACCATGCTCGAGAAGCCTGTTTTAGTCCATAGAGTGATTCTCGCAACATACACACATAATCCGGATGAATAGGTTCCCTGAAACTCATAGGCTGATGCATATATACCATTTCATGAAGATCCTTATGTAAGAAAGCATTCTTGACATCAAGCTGATGAATGAGCCAAGACTTGGATAGGGCAATGCTGAGGACGGTCTGGACGGTTACAGGTTTTACGAACGGGCTGAACATTTCATCACAGTCCACTCCCACATGTTGAGACCTGACATCACCTACAAGACGGGCCTTGTACGTCTCAAAAGAACCATCAGATTTATTTTTATGTCTAAAAATACACAAATAACGAATAATGTTAGCATTAGGTGTACGGGGTACTAGGTCCCACGTCTTATTATCAATAAGAGCATTATATTCGTCAATCATTGAGGCTTTCCAATTTGGGTCGGACAAGGCATCCTTTGGATTACGAGGGACATGGGAAGGGACAACTGAAACGGATAGGTTAAACAGCTGTTTAGGTTTGGAAATTCCGTGCATGGCACGGGTTT
This sequence comes from Anisodus tanguticus, assembly GCA_034509755.1. Classification (NCBI taxonomy): domain Eukaryota; kingdom Viridiplantae; phylum Streptophyta; class Magnoliopsida; order Solanales; family Solanaceae; genus Anisodus; species Anisodus tanguticus. The sequence continues at coordinate 13,905,566 of CM067557.1, forward strand.
CCATTGTTTGAGAGCGTGCCTCGGGATGCGGGATGGGAGGCGGAGGGTGCCGCGAGATTGCTGGGAAGAGGAAGAAGGATAGGGGTGGCGGGATCTACTGGCCAAGGCTCAGTTTGCCAAGAGGTGGCCGCGGAATAACCCTGATATGGGCGGTTCTGAGCTACTGTCGGAGGAATCGGGTGGGAAGCATGTCTTGGACTGACCGTGGTGGGTTCGGGTGTAAGGACTGGGACGTCAGATTATGTAAATGATGAATTAGAAGGGGGTTCAGCCCATCATTTAGGAAGTCGTAGGAATGCCGAGGTGGCGAGTTTAGTGAGGTAAAAGGAAATTGAGACTCATCAAATAGGACATGGCGTGAAATAATTATTTTACGACTTGATAAGTTATAGCAAGAGTAACCACGATGATTGGTGGGGTAACCCAGAAACACATACAGAGAAGACCGCGGTTGGAGTTTGTAAGTGGTCGGATGGAGAGGATAACAGAGACATCCAAAAATACGTAAGTATTGGTAGGAAAGGTTCCTGCGAAACAGAACTTAAGTGGGCAACCGTAGAGCTACATACTTATTTGGGATTATGTTTAGGAGATATATGACCATGGAGAGAGCATAATTCCAGAATTTGGGGGGGGGGGGAATTGATGTGTGGGCAAGTAGGGCACGAATTAGGTTATTTATGGTTCAAATTTTCCGTTCGACTTTACCATTTTGGGAGGAGATGTAAGGGCAGGAAAAATGAAAGGTAAGACCGTATTTGGAGCAAAACTATTTGAATTGGTTATTATCGAATTTCCTGTCATTGAAAACATTGAATGCTCTTTTCAAATTATGTTTTTACGAAAGCACTAAATGAGGAAAATGGGGTAGACCTGGGATTTATTACCACTTGGAAAAGTTCATAGAAAGTTGGAATAATCGTCCAAAAATAACACATAATATCGATGGCCGGTCGTACTTAAAATAGGGGAAGTCCACAAATCACTATGTATTATATCGAAAGGCATTAAAGTACAATTTGTGGATGCATAAAATGGTAATTTAACATGTTTCCCAAAAATATAGGATTCACATATAGGAGTTTTAGAAATACGGTTGCATTGAATAAAATTATTGTTTCTAAGAGAGCGTAAAACAGAATCTCCCGGTTGTCCTAATCTACAATGCCATATGGAAGAAAAAAGAGCACCAAAGGTTGATGAAAATGAGGTTGGGTAGTTGACGGCGTTTGAAATAGGGTAGATATATCTGGTGTTGTCACATCTCATTATTCGTCTCCCTATTGTAAAATCATTCACAAAAAAAACTAAAAGGATCAAAGTCAAGGAAAACATTATTATCAGTTGTGAAACGTCGCACAGAGATTAGATTCTTAATGAGTTTAGGGGCATGGAGGATATTTTTTAAAATTAGTGGTGATGTGGTGTGGTTAAGGATGAATGACCAAAACCACGAATAGGAATGCCTTGTCCACTACCAACAATAATATTCAGAATTTAAATTACTCAAATTGGAATAAGATGAGAGAGTACCTTGTGATACTGTCATGTGAGATGCGGCGCATATGTCCATATACCAATTTTCATCTGGAGCGTTGAGTGACATTGTGTTCATAGCTGCCTCAATGTCAGTTGGTGCATAAGTTGAGGACGGGGGGGCCTTTGTTATGTAGGTTGTTATATCCCGTTTTAACCAGGTCAAAGCGGAGTACAACATATTGGTGTTTCCTAAATTGATTTAAGGAGTCGCCACCTAATTATGTTAAGATGAATTAGAACATTTATTTGGCTAAGCAGTTGCTTAAATTAACTCCAATTATTGGTCTACTAACTTATGAAATTCTAGGTAAGGGTTCTCTATTAATGGGTTAGGCATCCTTTAAGATCCGCTAACTTGCGGTCATCCGATTAAACTCAAGTTAATTATTATGCTAAGGTAAAAATGTATGTTTAAAATATAAGGTTAAAATGATATTGCAAGTAGTTAATTAAAAGATGCATTTTGACAACGTAAAGATTTTTGCAAAGGTGATTGTGATTCCGAGGAATAAATTCCCGATGTAAAATCTGAAAGTATGCATGGCATTTTTTATAAAAATACATGTAAAATTGATTTTTTGGATAAAAGTATGCATTTGTATAAAAGTTGATAAAATACATGCAAAATTGCTTTTTGGATAAAAGGATGCATTTGTATGACATTATTTATAAAATACATATTTTTTGCAATTGATAGTAAAGGAGAAAAGTAAGTTGTTTGTAACGCAAAGAAGTGATTTTCTGGAAGTCATTTTCAAATCGCAAATCGGATAAATGTAAAACCTCGTTTTCATAATTAGTAATGTGAATATAGGATGACCAAATTATTTTAAAAGTTTGAAACATGCATAACGAACCTAAGATAAATAAACTAGCGGCGAGTCTCCAATTTTGAACTACCTGGGCCTAAGATAAATAACTAACGGCGGGTTTCTAATTTTAAACTACCCTATTAATTATCCGTTCAAGGCCTAATTGTTCTAAGTCTTCTAAGGATCGCACAAAAAAAATTGAATAATTAAATTACAACAATAAGCAAAATGACGGAATTAAGGAACAATAATAAAAAGGCGACTAGGGCGGATGACGTTATCGTCCCGCCCCATTTGTTTAGAAATTCCGAGGCCGGAGAATGCAAGGACATGGATGCGGGTCTTCATTTGACAATGGCTATGATGAGTCTCATAACGAGACTCTTCATTGCTTCCGATACATTTCATGTAAAACAAAAGAACATAAAATGATTAGTAGACGGAACATTAAAATATATACATAAGAAAATGTAAATAAATAATTTCATGAAAAGTAACATATTGTTGGGACTCGGGACGTAGGCAAGTGTAAAAGAATATGGAGCAGGCCTAATAACATTATCAACAACATACATAACCCAAAATCACGTCAGTATCCCATCGATACACCTAATATACTTCTCATATACCCCATGCATGTGCAGACAATGCATATCCTATATATACTTTATACATTAAACAATGTCAACATAGAAACTGAGGAGCAGTGTACAGCAAAAGAGCAACACTTTTGAACATGGCATTCAAGGAAAACACAGAATCAGGATCAAAATCATATATGACATTTCAACACACACCAAAAAATTGATAAACAGCAAATGGTTTCCCTATTTTGACAAAGTTGTCTTTAAGGATGTCACCAAGACAAGTCACGACTTACAAACCTCATTAACTTCCTAGATCGCCAAATTTTCCCAGCAAAGCAAATTGACATACATGAGTTTCAAGTGACGAACAAAATCTACATGTTTCCTCTTATCTTATATAAGCAGTATAAACCATAGTTTTAGGCCAAACTTGCCCCTGTTATCTTCTTTGAGAAAGATCCTTAACCCTTTTTCAAGCCTTAAGTCATTTAACAGGCTACAGGCATATCCATTTTCAATGGCTATTAGCATGACAAAGTAATATCATAGTCAGACCTTTAAGCAGATCATAGATGTTACATACAACAATAATGGCCAGGGTATTCAAATAGAGAGAACATGTAGGTATAAAGCTTAAGAAAACATGGCATACAAATTAGTATATCCTCTATGAGCATATATTCAGGCAAAAGCTTACAGAATATATAACTAGTCAACATGCGCAAATCATGTCACTCATTTAAACATTAATTCAAAGTAGGTTAGGTTCTCATATGATTTAATCATACAAAATACTCAAATCAAGACACACATCACTCAACACGAGCAAGAAACATATATGGTCAAGGCAGAGATAACATGGCATACAAATTAGTCTTTTATTCTTAAACAAACAACAAGGGACCCTGGTGACATGCCGCTTACTTCAGTGCCTAGTTAAACCTTATACTTCTATCATAGAATGTATGATTACGGGCCAAATATGAAATACAAGACAAAAGCTATACCTTAACATGGTACAAGGCAGTTTAGAAAGTGTAACATAATAAACATGGATGAATTATATCAAAGAGTTCATAGGGGCATGAAATGAAACCAACTACACAGAGAATGCTTTCATATCTTTATACAAATTGAACATTAAATGGAAAATTCAAAATAGCCTAGCATACTCAACTAGAACATGATGAATGACAGTAATGTGACAAAAGCTAAGCAGATTGCTAACATATACATTCATCGCTTTTGCAAATAGACATGTTTCAGGTGAACTATTTCCACAAGTCAAAACAAAACAAGAATAACTAACAGACAAGCAATTTTGATAGGGATGCATATAGGTGAACTAAAACCTTAAACACATGAGATGGTGCAAATACATAGAGGTATTTTAAGGTCAAGACAAACACCTAGGGTATCAACCAGGTCACTGTTGGTCCTACTATGATCTCCCTAGTACCACAATTCATGTTCATCAGGAATTTAAGCATGAATGTGACATCTTAGACAGGATATTAAGTAAAACATACACTAATTCAGTCATTAATCATAGTCACAGTGTAGCAAGCATTATAGATGGCTTAAAAACCTACTCATATCAGATCTTAAGAGGTCTACTATCACTTAAAATTGACTCATATAAGATCACACATATTAATTCTAAACGTAACACATGACTATTACTAATTTAAGCAAGAGCAAGCTATCATACTCAATATAACCTAGTCATTAGAGAACACAACAGTATGAATAAACTACAACGTGATTAACACAACAAAATAAATAGAAGAATGCAGAAAATAAATAGAGAGGAGATGTAGTTACGGACCTTCTCCGGGCAGCGAACCGAGAAGAATGCAGAAACTACCACGTGATTAACACAACAGTACTTTTTTTTGATTTTCGGTTTATTTTTTAGATTTAGACCGAAAAAGACCTTGAAAATCGACCTCGATTTTGTGATTTTTGGACCCCCTCTAAACACAACCCAAAGGCTATATTTATAGCCAAAACTTGAGGGGTTTCAACAGCTTCTTCAAGAAGCTTCAGTTTAAAATTCAAATTCAAACATAAGGGAAAAGTAGGTGTGACATTTTGACAGAAGAGGTCATGAAAAGGGTGGAAAATATCACCTTATCATTCCGATTTGAAAGAAAAGCAACTATTTGGAGACGTTGGTGTTGATATTAGACTATTTGGGTCCTTTTTCTAGTGAATCGAAGGAGAATCGGGCGAGAATCCATAGGATCCTTATAGTCTTCAAACTTTTAGAGGTCGAATCGACCCTTTGGCAAGCCTGAATCTTCAGGGGAAAAAAGGGAAAAGAGACGTGGTGGCAGTGACGTCGAAGATGGCGTTTATCCGGTGGATTTTGAAGGGTTGTCGGTGGAAAGGCTACTGGTTTTGGAGAGGCATCGTTTGGTTCTGGTTAGGGTAAGTTTGGATGATGGGGTTGTCTGGTTTGGTTGGAAAAGAAATGGATGATTTTGGGTTAATGGGTTGGGGCGATTTGGGCCGACGTGTTTGGGGTGAATTGGGGGTTTTAATTGGGATTGGGCTCGGGATTTTGGTTGGGCCGATGGGAATTGAAAATGTTGGGTGAAATTAATCAGCCCAATGAATTGTTAACTAATCTCTTATCTACTTCAATTTGTTGAAACATGTTTCTCATCCTAATTAAATCCTAAAATGCGTACATATATAAATTACATATAATTAATTTAATGTATGTAGTATAAAAGTAGAGTAGTAGTATGATAAAATGATTGACTTAGTGATTTGAAGGAATGTAAATTATTAAAATAAAAATAACGATGTGATAATAATAAAATATAATATTTGTGAAATGTTTAATGCTTAATTTAAATAAAAATGCGATGACATTTTGCGAAAATAAAATAACATAGAATATTAAGGTTAAACTATGACTAGGATATTAAAAGGCAAATGATAGTAAAAATTATGAATAATAATAATAATGATATTGAGAATGGATATGTATATATATTAAAATTATTTTGAGGTGTCAAAATATTTAAAATCGCAAACAAGATAATCGAAAAGAGGGGACAAAATTGGGTGTGAACAGATGCCTCTCTTTGGCCGGAGACGATGAAAGAGTTTTCGGACAAAGACGTTGACTGATTAGCTAATTTTTTCCTGATCATCGGGATTGGAATGAAGGTTAGGGATGCATGGGCGAAGATAGGATTCTAAGGGAGGAGAAATTGCTATATCTGTAAATTGAGAAGCAAAAGTTGGTGCGGATTCAAGAAATATTGCCTCAGTATCAAGTTATGATGATACTAGTTGCAGATGTGGCAAAATATTGGGAAAGAGCAGAACGACATTCGAAGTAGGCCGCTCGACCTTTGTTGGGAGGTCCAGCTCTCCAACAAATTGCCTCAGTCCGCTGTAAGAGATAGTTTCACGTTGTGCTGAAGCTCCTGCTGATTCAACTCTTATGGATTAAGGCTAAGATGAAAGTTAGTGCATAACTGCTGAAATAAAATGATAGAGATTGAATTCATGCGAAACATGACCCTGTGAGTCAAAATGACGTCCTTGCACGGACGTAGTGCGATGACGTCCTTGTATAGACGTGTTGTAACCACGATGCTGAGATGGCGTCCCTGCATAGACGTAATGCATTTGTGACCCGTATGGACTAAAATGTTATCATTGCATAAATGTTGTGCGTTTTTGACCTGCATGGGCTGTAATGGCGTCGTTGCATCGACGTAGTGTGTTTTGCGACCCGCATGGGCTAGAATGGCATCATTGTTTGGACATTATGCATTTGTGACCCACATGGACTAGGATGGTGTCGTTGCATCGACGTAATGTGTTTTGCGACCCGCCTGAGTTAAAATCAAATTGCCTAAACGTTGTGCATTTGTTACCCACATGGGTTGAGATGATGTCGTTGTTTGGACGTATTGTGCAAATAACGTTGTTGTATAGATGTGTTGAGCAGATGACATCGTTGTATAGATGTGTTATGCAGATGACGTCGTTGTATAGATGTGTTACTGATGACGTCGTTGTATGGACTTGTTGCTGATAACGTCGTTGTATGGACTTGTTGCTGATAACGTCGTTGTATAGACATAATGCAAAAGACGTCGGTATATAGACGTTATGTGTTTGTGACTCGCATGGGTTGAAATGACATCGTTGCATAGACGTAATGTGTTTAGCGACCTATATCCAAAGAAAACTTTTGAGTTTTGGGGGGGCGGTCGATTCGTATTGACTTTTGTAGCTTTGGCCCCTGATGCTCGTGTGTCCCACTGGTTCAGACCCGTAGCCCCTGTCTGGTTTCCGATCTTGGCTAGTTGTCAATAAAAAAATGTTATTAAAAATAATTTACTTATAAGGAAGCATGCATATTAATAAGAATTTCTGTCAAATTTTTGAATAGTGACATGCAACAAAACAAAGCAAACGTCTTATCCAAAATCCTTCTTCCGACTGAAGACTTAGCCTGTCAATGCTTTTCCATGTCTATTAGCGTCTTCTTGCAGTGAACCCTTAAATTTTGCCCCAGTTTCTGGTATGCGAGGATGTTGAATTTTCAGCTGGACGAGAACGAGTCTTGCGTGGGTTGCTTACCTGTCCTATCAGGGCGATCAGATTGGTGTATTTCGTCACATGCAAGATAAGGGAGAAAATTTTCCTAATGGTGTGATCGAAGCCGATTTAGGCCGCCTACGTATCCCCATGAGGGAATCAAGTCATAACATAGTTCATTACAAGCAAAAGGGGATTGTGAGGTTTTCTAATAATGGACCGAAGCCGATGTGGCCACCTACGTATCCCGCCGAAGGAATCAGGTCATAACGTAGTTCATGTTACAAATAAATGGAATTTTAGGGAAATTTATGTTTTGAAGAGACGGAACCCGACATGGGTTATTTTGCGTATTCCGCCGCAACTTTTACAACATAGAAAATGATTACATAGAAAAACTCCTAAATGTAGTATATTTTCACTACATCTGCGTTCATAGCTTTTGGCCGTACTTCGCCGTCCATTTCAGCCAGGATTAACGCTCCTCCAGGTAATACCCGGTGAACCATGTAAGGCCCATGCCAGTTAGGTGCGAATTTTTCTTTAGCTTCATCTTAGTGCGGGAATATGCGTTTTAACACCAACTGCCCCAGTTTGAAAATCCTTGGTCTCACTTTCTTGTTGAAAGTCCTGGCCATCATATTCTGATAAAGTTGTCCGTGACAGACTGCGTTCATTCGCTTTTCATCAATCAGCATCAATTGCTCGTACCGATTCTGTGTCCATTTGGCTTCACTCAACTCGGCTTCTTGGATAATTCTCAATGACGGTATTTCTACCTCTGCTGGCAACACAGCTTCCGTTCCATAGACCAAAAGATACGGCGTTGCCCTAGTAGAAATCCTGATTGTAGTGCGATATCCCAAAATGGCAAAGGGCAAACGCTCGTGCCAGTGCTTGTAATTATCAACCATCTTTCGCAGTATTCTCTTGATGTTTTTGTTGGCTACTTCTACTGCTCCATTCATCTGAGATCGGTATGGAGTGGAGTTGCGGTGAATGATCTTGAACTTCTCACATATCTCATACATCAAACAATTGTTGAGGTTAGCTCCATTGTCTGTTATAATCGACTTAGGGATTCCAAATCGATAAATGATGTTGCGAACAAACTCAACTATCACTTTCTTTGTCACTGACTTATATGATGATGCATCTACCCATTTCATGAAATAGTCAATTGCTACTAGAATGAATCTATGCCCATTTGACGATGCGGGTTCGACAGAGCCAATGACATCCATGCCCCAAGCTGCAAACGGCCAAGGAGAACTCATCACATTGAGTTTGTTTGGAGGCACCCGGATCAAATCGCCATGAATCTGGCACTGGTGGCATTTTTGCACAAAGCGAATGTAATCTATCTCCTTGGTCATCCAAAAATATCCTACTCACAGAATCTTATTTGCCACAGTAAAACCGTTTATATGAGTTCCACACGTGCCCCCATGTATCTCTTCGACTAGCTTGCTCGCTTCTCGAGCATCGACACATCTCAATAGACCTAGATGTGGAGTCCTCCGATAAAGGACTTCTCCGTTTAGGAAAAAATGGTTTGCTAACCTCCGAAGTGTCTTACTTTGAGTGCTGGTTATGTCTTCTGGACATTCGCCTGCTTTGAGATACCTCTTAATGTCGTGGTACTAGGCCTTTCCATCCAGTTCTTCAACTACGTGGAAATAGTAGGTCGGCTGATCCAACAAATCCACCTTGATAGGATCAATGTAATTCTTATCCGGTTGTTGAATCATGGAGGACAGAGTTGTCAGAGCATCAGCAAATTCATTCTGAGTTAGTGCGATATGTTTGAATTTTATCTCGCTGAACGTTTTGCACAATTCCTTCACATAATGCAGGTAAGGAAGTATCTTCACGTTCTTAGTGGCCCATTCGCCATGTACTTGATGAATCAATAGATTTGAATCACCGATTACCAATAATTCTTGTATGTTCATGTCAACAACCATTCTGAGTCCAAGTATACAAGCTTCGTAGTCTGCCATATTGTTGATGCATGGGAATTGGAGCTTCGCCGAGATTGGGTAGTGCTGACCCGATTCTGAAACCAAGACTGCTCCGATACCAACTCCTTTGAAGTTTGTAGCTCCGTCGAAGAACATTCTACAACCTGGGTATTCATCTGAGATATCTTCTCTGACAAACAATAGCTTATCGTCAGGAAAATAAGTTCGGAAAGGGATGTATTCTTCATCTACGAGGTTTTTGGCAAGATGATCAGCTAGTGCTTGTCCTTTGATGGCCTTCTGGGTGACATATATGATGTCGAACTCGCTTAGCAGGATTTGCCATTTTGCTAGCTTCCCAGTAGGCATGGGCTTCTGAAGGATGTATTTGAGCAGATCCATTCTTGAGATGAGATAGGTGGTGTATGCAGACAGATAATGTCTAAACTTTTGAGTGACCCAAGTCAAAGCGCAGCAAGTGTGTTCCAGCAAAGTACACTAGGATTCATAGGCGTGAACTTCTTCCTTAAGTAGTACATAGCTTGCTCATTTTTTCCTGTTTCGTGGTGTTGCCCCAACACGCAGCCAAATGCATTTTCCAGCACATATAGATACAATAACAAAGGCCTTTCGGGTTCTGGAGGCACCAAAACAGGCGGATTATACAGATATTCCTTGATTCTGTCAAAAGCTTGCTGGCAATCTGATATCCACTTGGTAGCAGCGTCTTTCTTCAATAACTTGAATATCGGCTCACATATCACCGTTGATTGTGCTATGAACCTGCTGATGTAATTGAGGCGGCCGAGAAAACTCATCACGTCCTTTCGACTCTTTGGAGAAGGCAAGTCTTGAATAGCTTTTATCTTCGAGGGGTCCAATTCAATGCCCCTTCTACTCACGATGAAACCTAACAGCTTCCCAGCATGGACACCAAATGCACACTTTGCAAGATTCAGCTTCAGATTGTACTGACTCAGCCGGTCAAAGAATTTCTACAAATTTGTCAAGTGATCTGAAGTCTTTCGCGACTTGATAATGACGTCATCCACGTAGACCTCTATTTCTTTATGGATCATATCATGAAAAATGATAGTCATAGCTCTCATGTAAATGGCACCTGCGTTCTTGAGTCCCAACGACATTACCCAGTAGTAGTATACTCCCCAAGGCGTGGTGAATGCTGTCTTTTCTGCATCTTCCTCATCCATCAGGATTTTGTGGTAACCAGCAAAGCAATCAACGAATGACTGCAACTCATGCTTCGCACAATTATCGATGAGTATATGGATATTTGAGAGAGAGAAATCATCATTCGGGCTAGCCTTGTTGAGATCCCGATAATCCACGTATACTCTTATTTTTCCATCTTTCTTTGGCATAGGTACGATGTTGGATACCGTGTAACTCGAATGACATTTGCGTCGAATTGCTTGGAAACTTTTTCTTTGACCTTTAGACTCATATCAGGCTTGATTTTCCTTGGCTTTTGCTTCACCGGAGGGCAGGATAACTCAATGGGTAATCTATGCGAAACAATATTTGTGCTCAGACCTGGCATATCGTCATAAGACCACGCAAATACGTCGATATATTGCTTCAATAGATCTACCAATTATTTCTTTTGGGCAGTGCTTAGATGGACACTAATTCTTGTTTCCTTCACAAGTTCTGCATGAGGGATGATTTCTTTCCGGATTGACTATGAGGGATGATTTGGCCTCTGTCTTAATAAATCAGGTTGGTGAAATAATTGATTTCTTCCAAGGTGGGAGTAAGTTCAAAATCTGTGAATTTGAAGACAACCCGATCTGGATCCCAAAATTGAATTAATGCTCTGACCAAATGTTGATCGGGAGAGATGTCAACCAGCGAAATGAGGCATGCCAACCTCTTCCTAATTTCCATTTGGCTGCCAAGATCAAAATTCTCCCACCATATCTTCAGCTTACTCGGAATGCCACTCACTATCCTAACTTCGGGGATTTGCGGAACGCGATCGCGATCCATCCTATAATACAAATAAAAAATGAATATACATTTTCCAACTTCGACACTTCATGATTGGGCTTGGATCCGTCTATCATTATTATGCTACACGTAACATGCTGATTGGTCGTTGGGTTGTAAGACCCGTCGACAATTTGGTAGATTTCTTAATTGTGAGTCGATGCCAATGATTGACCCACCTAGAGGTATGTATGCATGACTTAAGATAAAGGGTGGTATAGCTCTATCCTAAATTTTCTAAGATTTAGCTGACTAGACTCAAGGTTCCCGAGCGGACTGCTCGAGTGAGAAGGCTACGCGGCCACTGGATGGTCCGGACACTCCGCATATATGTCAACTCTCCTAAAATTTGGAAATTTTGAAAGAAAGTTTGCGGGTGCGCGAAACACACCTCGCGTGCATGTGTGATAGTGACAATTTTCCGAAGTGGAGGAAATATGAGCGGAATGCCAACTTAAGGAAAGCAGTAAAAAGTACAAATTAAATCAGTTAGAAAAAACATTCACAAAGTAAACAATGCAACATAGAAACGGATGAGCAGTGTACAGCAAAAGAGCAACACTTTTGAACATGGCATTCAAGAAAAACACAGGATCAGGATCAAAATAATATATGACAATTCAACACGCACCAGAAAAATGATAAACAACAAATGGTTTCCCTATTTTGACAAAGTTGTCTTTAAGGATGTCACCAAGACAAGTCGCGACTTACAAACCTCATTAACTTTCTAGATCGCCAAATTTTCCTAGCAAAGCAAATTGACACACATGAGTTTCAAGAGACGAACAAAATCTACATGTTCCCTTTTATCTTATATAAGCAGTATAAACCTTAGTTTTAGGCCAGACTTGCTCATGTTATCTCTTTTAGAAAGATTCTTAACCCTTTTTCAAGCCTTAAGGCATTTAACAGGCTACAGGCATATCCATTTTCAATGGCTATTAGCATGACACTGTAATATCATAGTCAGGCCTTTAACCAGATCATAGATGTTACATGCAGCAATAATGGCCAGGGTATTCAGATAAAGAGAACATGTAGGAATGTAAATAATAATCCAAGTTATGCAAAAATGACATTTTAAGCAGATGAAAATGGACTTGTATATCCTCAATGAGCATATATTCAGGCAAAAGCTTAAATAATAGATAACTAGTCAACATGCTCAAATCATGTCACTCATTTAAACATTAATTCATAGCAGGTTAGGTTCTCATATGATTTAATCATACAAGAATACTCAAATCAAGACACACATCAGTCAACATGAGCAAGAAATATATATGGTCAAGGCAGAGATAACATGGCATACAGATTAGTCTTTTATACTTAAACAAACAACAAAGGACCCTGGAGACATGCCTAGCTTACTTCAGTGCCTAGTTATACCTTATACTTCTATCATAGAATGTATGATTACATGCTAAATATGAAATACAGGACAAAGGCTATACCTTAACATGGTACAAGGCAGTTTAGAAAGTGTAACATAATAAATATGGATGCGTTATATCAAAGAGTTCAGAGGGGCATGAAATGAAACCAACTACACAGAGAATGCTTTCATATCTTTATACAAATTGAACACTATGGAAAATTCAAAATAGCCTAGCATACTCAACTAGAACATGATGAATGACAGTAATGTGACCAAAGCTAAGCAGATTGCTAACATATACATTCATCTCTTTTGCAAATAGGCATGTTTCAGGTGAACTATTTCCACAAGTCAAAAAAAAACAAGAATAACTAACAGACAAGCAATTTCGATAGGGATGCATATAGGTGAACTAAAACCTCAAACACAAGAGATGGTGAAAACACATAGAGATATTTTAAGGGCAAGACAAACACCTAGGGTATCAACCAGGTCACTATTGGTCCTACTATGATCTCCCTAGTACCACAGTTCATGTTCATCAGGAATTTAAGCATGAATGTGACATCTTAGACAAGATATTAAGTAAAACACACACTAATTCAATCATTAATCATAGTCACAGTCTAGTAAGCATTATAGATGTCTTAACAACCTACTCATATCAGATCTTAAGAGATCTACTATCACTTAAAATTGACTTATATAAGATCACACATATTAATTCTAAATGTAACACATGACTATTACTAATTTAAGCAAGAGCAAGCTACCATACTCAATATAACCTGGTCATTAGAGAATACAACAGTATGAATAAACTACCACATGATTAACACAACAAAATAAATAGAAGAATGCAGAAAATAAATAGAGAGGAGATGTAGTTACGGACCTTCTCCAGGCAGTGAACCGAGGCGAACGAATCATCGAATGCTCGGGGAAGATGTTTTGGAATCGCTGATTTCTGATTTTTGGAATCTAATTTTTATCCGAAACAGAACTTGGTTTCGATTTTGACCCAACTAGGATTTAACCCGACCCCGAACAGTGACCCAACCCGGATTCTAACAGGGTTATTTTGAGGATTGAAACTAATATCTAAAAAATGGTTATTATCTGACATAAATTTTTTAAACAAAGAGTATTTTTAATCGAGAATTTTGGGCACAAAACAGTAGTTTTTTCTGATTTTTTGGACTCAAGAACCGATCTTATTTTTGATTTGTTTTTCGGATTTAGACCAAAAAAGACCTTGAAAACCGACCTCAATTTTGTGATTTTCGGACCCCCTCTAAACACAACCCCAAGGCTGTATTTATAGCCAAAACTTGAGGGGTTTCAACAGCTTCTTCAAAAAGCTTCAGTTTGAAATTCGAATTCAAACAGAAGGAAAAAAGTAGGTGTGACATTTCGACAGAAGAGGTCATGAAAAGGGTGAAAAATCTCACCTTCTCATTCTGATTTTAAAGAAAAGCAATTGTTTGGAGACATTAGTGTTGATATTAGACTGGTTGGGTCCTTTTTCTAGTGAATCGAAGGAGAATCGGGCGAGAATCCATAGGATCATTATAGTCTTCAACCTTTTAGAGGTCGAATCAACCCTTGCCAGACCTGAACCTTCAGGAAAAAAAAAGGGAAAAGAGATGTGGTGGCAGTGACGTCGAAGAAGGCGTTTATCCGGTGGATTTTGAAGGGTTGTCGGTTGAAAGGCTACTGGTTTTGGAGAGGCATCGTTTGGTTCTGGTTAGGGTTAGTTTGGACGATGGGGTTGTCTGGTTTGGTTGGAAAAGAAATGGACGATTTTGGGTTAATGGGTTGGGGCGATTTGGGCCAACGGGTTTGGGGTGTTTGGGGTGAATGGGGGGTTTTAATTGGGATTGGGCTCGGGATTTTGGTTGGGCCGGTGGGAATTGAAAATGTTGGGTGAAATTAATCAGCCCAATTAATTGGTAACTAATCACTTATCTACTTCAATTTATTAAAACATGTTTCTCATCCTAATTAAATCCTAAAATGCGTACATATATAAATTACATATAATTAATTTAATGTATGTAGTATAAAAGTAGAGTAGTGGTATGATAAAATGATTGACTTAGTGATTTGAAGGAATGTAAATTATTAAAATAAAAATAATGATGTGATAATAATAAAATATAATATTTGTGAAATGCTTAATACTTAATTTAAATAAAAAATGCGATGTCATTTTGCGAAAATAAAATAACATAGAATATTAAGGTAAAAACTATGATTAGGATATTAAAAGGCAAATGATAGTAAAAAATATGAATAATAATAATAATAATAATAATGATATTGAGAATGGATATGTATATATATTAAAATTGTTTAGAGGTGTCAAAATATTTAAAATCGCAAACAAGATAATCGAAAAGAGGGGACAAAATTAGGTGTCAACATAGATCTATTGTGGACGTGCGCCGAGTATGCCAGGTTGGGCCTGTCGGGTCGGAGGTGGAGTCCACGAGGATGTCAGATACGGGCAAAGAGGAGAGGCCCATGATGGTGGGGCCCACGCAGCCACGGCGGGTAGGCAGCCCACGGCGGAGGCTGCTGCCTGTTTCCTGCCGGCGGGGACTGCCTTTTTCCGCAGCCATTGCTACCGGACGGCCGCCCTCGACGGTTGTTGCGGGTCGATGTGGCCTGCTGCGGGTCCTTGGGTCGGCGGTGATGGCTGCCGGAATTGGAGGTCCTGCCGTCGGCAGAGGGCCCGACGGTGGTGGTGAGGGCGGCTTCTGCAATGGTGACCTGAGTGGTGATGCGCTTGATTTTTCGAGTTTCCTCAAGAATTAGCTTCGAACAAGCCTCATTAAACGGTGGTAACAACGTGCATTGCTGAAGGATGGTAGCAACGCTGTCATAGGATTCATTCAAGCCTGCAATAAGTTGCATGACCAATCGTTGATTAATGACTAGTGCGCCAACGTTGGAGAGTTAGTCGGCAAGCATCTTGAGTTCTTGACAATATGCATACACGTTGGGGAAATCGTCCTGATGGACGTCCTTAAATTGATTTTCAAGGTATAACTTACGTTGAGTTTTGTTGTCGTGAAAATCTTTCCAAACTTTCCCATGTTTGGCGGCAATGGCATTGGTCTCAATGATTGTGTGCAACAGATCATTAGAGATCGTGTCGTATATCCACTGGAGGACAGCTCATCCAAGCGAGACCAAAGTGCATCATCATAAGTCGAAGTCGAGGGTGGGTCTGTGGACTTCGATTTTGGAGGGATGATGTGGTCGATAACTTCGTAGACATGACAATGAATTTTGAACAGTTCCGCCCACAAGGAGTATTGACCCTTTTTCATCTCAAGAGTCACATGGATGAAATTTTGAATGTTGTTGACTGCAAGTGCATGATGGAATTTGATTTTGTCAGCCATGGAAGACGAAATTTAGGAGGAAGAGGGAGAGAATGGCCGAAAAAACTAGGGTTCCGTCGGTGGGGGTGGCGGCCGAGAGGGGTAGTTGTCATCGACTTGTAGTAGGGTTTAGGTTTAGGCTACTGATACCATAAAGGAATATGTTCATTGATTTCATTGATTGATGATTTATAATATATAGTATTTACAAAAACATTTATCTTGCTACAAACTAGGTAAGTAATCAACCTAATTACAAACGTAATATAATTTATCTAACATAAAAGATATACAATTAATGTAAGAATATTTGGTGAATATACTATTACTTTTTTCAACCAATGCTTACATAGTGTGTCCAGTAGAAGTTCATAATGTTCCATGCATACGAATGTGTGCAACGATATTGCAAGCCCCGTTGCCAGGGGACTTTGCAGAAAGCTTAAGGGAGGTGACATTTTTTATGTATTTCTTCAAGACTAACAGGACATACGATGACCACCAAAGCTTCATGAAAACCTAGTTATTCCATACTTATATTTAATTCTTTTGGTATTTCCAACATGTGGTTAATTATGCAAAGAAAGAGAAATTTTCCACCATATGATGTATTGCAGCATGAATAAGTAATTTGACTTTGCTCTAGTTCAAAGGCAGATCATAGAAAAATAACTTGTCTTCCAGTATTTAATTCAAGTTTTGATAAAATATTTTGTGATAGCAAAGTCTATCTCTTGTCGAGACAGATATTCTGTCAGAAATCCATTACAAACATGTGTAACGACGTTATTATTACATCAGAAATATTTGTCGAGAGCCAATTTGTGACCGCTCAAATTTGTCACAATTCCGTTATAAAGTCAAATTTGTGATAAAACTATGACAAATTCTCTCGTAACAATTTCTTTTGTTGCCGTTTGAACTTATATCTTTTTAACCAAAAAAAAAAAAACTATATCTTGGACTCATATCTTATTTAATACATGTAGTTGAGTAATATCCCACACCAAGATCAAGCATATAAAGGCATAAGGAATTTTCGACCATGATTCAAAGACGGGTATAAGATTTTAACTTTATGTGTTTGGAATATTACCAACCAACTTAGCTTAGTTGATTCAAATTTTAATATTTACATATTTAGTAAAGAAAAAAGAAAATATGGTGAGCGATGGTGCTGATGTGTTTAGTAGATTATGAATTTAACCAATACTACATTTTACATAACTTTATCCTAAATCTAATTTCAAAAAATTAAAGTATTTATTCTACATAAAAGAGTAATGAAATATAATCTTTAATCTGTAAAAGTTTTAAGTAATTGTCATCATATTTCACTGCGAAAATAATAGAGGGGGGGGGGGGGGGGGGAAGCTTTGAATGTTGATAAATCTCTGAGAGTAACATAAGTAAAACCGATCTTAGCTCAGTTGATAGAGCGGAAGACTGTTGTCGTTGCTGTAATAAAGGTCGCTCGTTCGGATCCTGCAGGTCGGAATCCTATTTTTAAAGTTGGTTTTTAAATTTTTATATATTCCGTTAACTTTTTTTTTTAATTCATTTAAATTTTGTAACACGACAATGCAGTGAGTTTTGATACTAACAACAACATACCCCAATGTAGTCCCACAAGTGAGTTTTGATACTATTACTAAATTTAACTTGTTGTATCAAGTTATTACTCTTTTTTCAAGGTTACAGTATTAGACTTGATATGAATATGGTGAAATCTCTTGATAACAGCGTAGTTTGTCCGAATATTTTTTGATTGCTACAGCTAAATGTTGTTATAGATAATATACAATTTACTACTTCCTTTGTTTCAATTTATATGACACAATTTTTTTTTAGTCAGTCCCAAAAAGAATGACACATTTTTCTATTTAACAACAATTTAACTTTGAACTTTACATTTTAGGATTAATGAGATGATCTATAACCATACAAATATATTTAGCTTGTTTTAGATCACAAGATTCAAAAGTCTTTCTTTATTTCTTAAATTTCATATTCAATCAAACTACATCATATAAATTGGGACGGATGGAGTAACATATAAAATGAAAACCAGTTCAAAGGAAAAATTTGAATGTTATACTTAAATGTTGTTATAGGGGGTCTGAATATTGTAGTTGCATTTAGCTTTCTTTGTTTTCTATTTAAGTTTTGTAACATGACAATGCCGTGAATTTTGATACTATTAGTAAATTTAACTTGTTGCAGCAAGTTATTACTCTATTTTCAAGGTTACCGTATTAGATTTGATATGAATACAGTCAAATCTTTCTATATTACAGTGTCGAGTTCAAATAAAAAATTGAATATTATATTGAAATGTTGTTATATAGGATGGTTGTTATAGAAAATCTAATTGTTGTACATTATTATAAGTCAATTTGACCTGATAATGTAAAAAAAATTATACATTATAAGTGCACAAAACGTAATAAATCCCTCCTCTCTAATCTTTATATATGTTCATAGCTTCATCTTTTCAAAGCGTGTTTAAATAGAACACACTTTTAATATTTGATTATATTCTCAACACATCCCTCACGTGCTTGGCCTGATTTTTTTCATGGTCCAAACACATGGAAATTCTTTTTGGGAATGGGTGGCGGTGAGGTTCGATCCCAGGACCTTTGGCCTGCTCTGATACCATATTGAAGTGTGTGACCATCTGTTCTAAAAGCTTAAGCTTTAGATAGAACACACTTTTAATATTTGATTATATTTTCAACATGCATCAATGGTAGTAATATTTAATTTGTTAAATCCTATTAACTGATATTCGCTTATTTTGTATCTAATACATTGACTATTTGAGAACGACTGGTTAAGAAAACAATGCCGTTGTCGGGAGATCGAACCCGGGTCACCCCCGTGTGATAGGCGGGAATACTCACCACTATACTACAACGACGCTTTGTTTAATGATTACTTTATACAAATTTTATAGAATTTCAGGAGTGTAAATATTTCATTTCGAAATAATCCAAAGGGTAATTGAACTCTTGCAAGGTAGGATGTGTAATAAAAAATATGGCCTTAATTCATAAGGTGATTATATCTTTTCCCAAAACATTTACATATAGTTTTGGCTTAATACATTAATAACCCCTTAAATTTGTTCAAAGATTTCGGGTGTGTTCGATATGGATATGTTCTTAAAAATACGTGAATTTCTTATTTATTTTTTCATGTTCGATTGGTTACTAGAAAACATTCCAAGCCCACCATACCCACCCCACCGCCCATCACCCACCTCAAGCACTCACCCCACCCCCCAATGAAATCTCGCCCCCTAACCACCCTCTTAGAACGCACTTCATCTTCACTCACTCCTTTTTCCACAAATTTCTCATTTTTTATATTTTTTTTATAAAAATAAAATAGATGAAGTAGAAAAGGGGTGTAAAAAACAAAAACAAACTTTTAAAAACTTTTCTTTAAGAAAAAATTACTAAAATTTTTGGAGGGTTGGGTGGGGGTCGCAGCAGACGGGCGGGGGTGTAGATAGCCAAAAATAATAAAATCTTTTGGAGGGTTAGGTGGGGCGTAGGTCAGGGATGGAGCGTGGGTGGTGTAGAAAACAAAAAAATATTTTTAAGAAACTTTTTAGAGGGTTGGGGTGGGGTGAAGGGTGGGTGGTGTAGAAAACTTTAAAAAATAACCTTTTTAAAAAAAAAAATTGGAGGGTTGGGTGGGGTGGTGTAGAAAAAAAATAAAGAATTGGGGGTGAGTTGGGTGGTAGTGGGGGTGGGATGGGATTGTGGGAGTGGTTGAGGGTATAGTGGTGTGGGTGATTGGGGGTGGGTTAGTTGGCGGTGGGAGTGGTTAGTGAAATGTCGCTTGTGATTTGTTTCACTATTTTCATTAGGGAAGTTATTTTCATCATTTTAAAAAACATATATTTTACTAAAGAAAATATTTTTCTATTTTTTTTTACTAAACGAACCTGAGAAAATTGAAAAATATTTTTTAGAAAATGTTTTCCTCCCTACCAAACACACCATTCATTCAAACACTTAACTTCCGCCAAAACTCACTTTACCAATTTAAATTTGTGAGATTTTAAATACCTCTTTAAACAACTTTTAAATTAATTTTTTCAACCGGCTCTTGCCCAAACCAAATCAAGTATTGTTGAGTCACTTGCTTTTTAATTGAGCTACGTCATTAATATATATATATATATATATATATAATTTCGTCCAAACAATACAAAGAAAAGGTGCAACAAGCAAGTCGGTGAGCAAGACGAAGACCATTGGAGCTTCAGTACGCTGTAAAAAATTGGAAAGAGAAAGAAAGTAAAAGGGTTCTCGATAATAAACCCTAGAAAAACTCTAGTTGGCCAAGCGAAAAATAGGTTTTTTTTTAATTGATAATGGAGAACACCCACAGGCCACAAACTTTGTTCGAGCTTGTAGTGGAAGGTTCTAGTTTCCAATTTAATGGCGGAAGAAGTAACAGGCTTCTTTTGTGGAGGCCCTTTCACTTCACTTTATTATAAAATTCACCCAGCGCCCCCCCCCCCCCCCCCTACTCCCTGCACCCCCAGTTTCAAAACGCATCGAAAAACTTTCGTTTTGTGCGGTGTAAGATCCGTAAATCACCAAGAAATAGAAATAGATAGCCAAGAATTGAAAAGGGAAAGTGAAATTGAAGCGGGTATGATGATTTGAGCTTTCTTGCATAAAATTATATTTTTTTTCCTTCACTAAATTAATGAACTTTTATATTTAAGTTATTAATTTATTTCTCTATAATATTTAGTTCAACAATGATGGTAATGACAATGAAGTATAAATGAAATGGCTAAGGTTGGGACAATGGAGAAGAATACCACATGGAGAAGACAATAAATAAAAAGGTTAAAGAAATAGTGGAACACACAAATTTGGTCATTAAAAAAATAATATATATATATATATATATTATTTTATCACTTTTTAAAAAAAAAAAAATCTTCTCAACTCATTTTTTTTAAGAAGGTGAGTACATTTTTTAAATTTAAGAAAATATTCAATATAATATTAATAAAAATAAAAAAATATTTAAATGCTCATAAAATTACAATACTAAACAAATTTAGAGGTGATTTTATATATTATTTCTTATTTTAAAGTGCATACCAAAATATTTCCTTGTCACAACATAAAAGCATCCACTTTTGGGCCTCATTGCTACAAACCAAAACTTTACCAAAACCCTCTTCCACAACTAGGGTTCTTCTTCTCCCTCTCTAAAAAAAAACTAATCAATGACTGATGCTAACCCCTACTTTCCACCCGATTTATTAATCGAAATACTCCTAAAACTCCCCGTTAAATCCTTAATCCGCTTCACAATCGTCTCCAAATCATGGCATTCCCTAATCACCAGTCCTTCTTTCATCTCCACACACCTCTCCCAAAAAAACCAAAATACCCAAAATACCCTTCTTCTTCTCCGTCGTTACAATAATACCCACAATAAAGAACACTATTCACTATTCCAAGACATTAAGAATCAACCCTTTTCGTTAAATTTTACAATGGAATTGAATTTTCCAGTAAATTGTCAACTTGGGTACTACAGAATAGTTGGGACATGTAACGGTGTTGTTTGTTTGTGTGATGATTTGTTTGGTGAGTTAAAAAGTTTATTTCTTTGGAACCCATCTATTCAAAAAATTACAACTTTACCTTTACCTTTAATTAAACCTCAGCAACCCCATATGTTTGTTCTTGGATTTGGTGCTAATAATGATGATGATTATAAGTTGGTTAGACTTGTGTATAATATAAATGATGATGTGGTTTCGAGGTATAGTATTCCTCCTGAAGTTGAGATTTTTTCGCTTAATTCGGGTGTTTGGAGGAGAGTTATTGGTGTTGGGGTTAAGCGTTGTATGGTTGAGTTTATGTGGTCACAGGTATTTTTAAATGGAGCTGTACATTGGATTGCGTATGATGTGGACCCCACGAACGGTGGGGTCCGGAGTTCAGTGATGGCATTTAGTGTGGCGGATGAGGTGTTTAAGGAGATTATGTTGCCGGAGGGTTTAGTTGGTGAAATCGCGATCAATTTATCGGTTATGGTGTTTGAGGGTTCGCTTGCGGTTGTGAAGTATGAGAGGGAGATTGATGGTGGTTCGTGTGAAGTGTGGGTGATGAAGAGTTATGGGGTTTTGGAATCTTGGAGTAGATTGTATCGGGTAAATTTGGTTGAAGATATGGAGAAAGTAGTTGGATTTAGGTGCAATGGCGAAGTTTTGTTTTCGACTAGGGGGAATGACATGGTTTTTTATGATCCAAGTAGTGGAGACAAGAAGGATCTTGGTATTCGTGGGAGTGCTCGTTCGTTTTACATTCAGAATTATGTGGAATCACTTGTTTTGCTTCGAGGGAACAGTGTTGTTTCGGATGAGTTCTTGGAAGGAATGGGAATTTTATCGATGCAATAAAGAACATGATTAGAAGATAAGGTATTTTACCAAGTTCAATCGACATGGAATATATGGTTTTCTGCTTATCCTGTTTCATGGCATAATGGAAGTGATATTTTGTCAAATTTGGTAGACCTAATTTTAGAGCTATCTGATAATTATAATGTATTGAATGTTGAACTTTTGTTTTTTGTTTTCCATTTATTTTCCTTATATTAGTTGTTAATATACTCTTGTTGCTTTTTTATGTGTTTCCAGTTTAATTTTTGTTATCCCTTGTCCTGTCTATAATTAACTTAGTTGCAGAGAGAACAGAGGTGGATGAAATTTCGATTAGCGTTTCTAATTTCATTTCCCCCCTGAAGTAATCACCTATTCACACGAGGTCATGTTCCATTTGCAATGCTTTTAGTTGTTTACATGTTGCTTTTGCTTTTCATTGTTTTTATATTTTGAACTGAATAAGGTTAGCCCGTTTAATGTTATTACCATGTCTGGCAATTTTTAACCTCTTTTAGCAGCAGTGATAAAGACCCCTTCAACCAAGAGTTGGCAGGCAATAAGGCCTTCTATCTCATCTCATTGCTGTGATTTGATAGGCAGAATTTTGCACACTTATCCCTGATGTCGAAATTGGCGAGTGCGTAATTAAGCTCAATCCAAACTAGTTGGAGTCGGGTGAATCCTCCATGTCAATTCTGCTCTTATCGGAGGAAATGGAGTTCGATAAACTCTTCTGAACATATATTAGATGAAGAATAGCAGCAAAATCTTATTTATCTAACTTCACTTTAATCTATAGAAATTGAGAGAAGTCCAGTAGCCTCGTTCTCTTTAGTGGAAAACGATACCCAGGTGCAGAGCTTGTGTTTATCCTATCACTTAAAATTTCCTGTCATCTGATATTTGTCTATTAAGGCGAAGTATGCAACTTTGCCTGCCTGCATTTTTTGGGCTGTGTGGAAACTGGAAAGAAAGAAATGAGAGATGCTTTACGGAGCGATTTTTTAGTTTCAACTGTTGATGTTTGCACTTGTAAAATCCTGGTGTAGTTTCTCTTATTCATATGCAAACTCTATCACCGGTTTCATACACTCCCTGCAAGTTTAATGAGAGGGAGTATGAAGTGTTTTGTTGTACATATTTTGCACCTTGGTGCAATTTCCGATGTAATTCTTGCCTTGTCAAAAAAAATGAAGCAAATACCACTGAAAATTGATAAATTTTAGACTACAAAGAGCTTTTCAACAGCTATCTTTGTTTCAAAGAAAATTTCATGTGGATTAGGGAAACAAATACATCCTTGATGTTCATGAAGAGAGAATCCTTTTAAGCCGACCATTGTACTGTAAAAAATAAATAGGTTTCTTTTGAGCTGAGGGTATAGAAGCAACCTCTATTCCACAAAGGAGGTAAGGTTTGCGTACATTCTATTTTTCTCAGACCCCACTTGTGTGATTATAATGGGTATGTTGTTGTTTTGTTTGATAGTAATTAGGGTCTCCTAAAATGATCTACTAAATTCAAAGAGTTGTTCCAAAGGATCAAATGGCCGGTTACTAATGCAATTCCATGTCAGCTCTCTGTAAACTACTCGTTTATTAAGGGCTTCCAAACACATCGTAAGTTGAACAGATGTTGACAAATAACCAACCAGCAATGAATAGGAAAAATATAGTAATGCTATGAATGACCTAGTATTGGATATCGGTAATAATATCAACAGATGAACATTTACCGGTGCTTTTGTACATGTTGAGCTCTGCATATTCTTGTACAATTATATGTATAATAAGAAAACAAGCCGCTGATTGTTACTGTGGTCGAAATCTTCTCTATCATAATCCTGCATACCAGCTCCTTATTTATTTTAATTGTTGAATGACGTTTTAAAATAGATACTCCCCTGTCCTTTCCAGATTATAGTCTGCATAATCTGATAATAATGAAGCATTTTTCATAAAGTCGATGATAATGAAGCATTATCCAAGTCTTGCAACAGAAGAGGGACTCTTTCTACCTCCCATTGTTAATAAGTTAGTTTCTCTTGTTGGAGGAAATGGAGTTCGATTATTTTTTATTTTCATTATATGCAAGAAATTAATAATCTCACTTGGTGTGGTATTCTCCTTGTTTTCCAAGAGGCTTAGTGGAAGGTAAAGAATTTGAGAATGGAAATAATTTAGTTGAACATATTTTAATAATAGATGAAGAACAGCAGCAAGCTCTTATTCATCTAACTTCTTCACTTTAATCTTCAGAAATTGAGAGAAATGCAGAAGCCTCTGCCTCTTTTAACGGCACCTTAGTGCAGAGCTTGAGTTGACCCCATCACTTGACCTCGTCTTAAATCCGTCAATTAAAGCTGAAGCATGCAACTGAAACAACCCAGCGTAAGTTTTAGTCTCTGGGCAAAGAATGTTATCCGAAGCAATAACAACTCAAATTGATCAAGTTCAAATTACATTGAACTTTACGATAGCCCCTGTCCGTTTCAATGAAAATTTCTTTCGGGTAAGGGTAATGAATACATCCTTTGTTCATGAAGAGGAAAAATCCTTACTAATTGGTGTAACACTGGGCAATCTGAATTTTCTTTTTGAATAATACTCAAGAAGAAAAGTGTCTTCTAGAAAAATACATGGAATTAGAGGAACTCCTCTTCTTGGACGAAATGATCAAGGAATACTCGGAAACATATCTGGAAGAGTTTAGTTTTCCCTGACTTGTCCATAGCAACAAACAATTCGAACTACCTAGTCTATTTGGAACAGGTCTGAGTCAAATAGCATTGATGCGAAACACTCTTTTTACATTATTTCGGGAACGGAAGGACTCAATTGTATGGATAAGTAAATTACAAGATTTAATGTATAGTAAGTTAACAAGAAGCTATCTTGGTAATTGGTTGAATTTTTGCAGCATGCTGAATATGCCTGATTGTTACTGGGGTCAAAATCTTCTCTATCATAATCCTGCATTACCAGCTCCCTTCACACTTGCGCAAACACTGAATAGAGGGTAATGATGCCGCTTTGGAATGAATATATGCAAGGTCATTTCAGAAGGACTTTCATCAGCACGACATGGTACAAGAGTCTAAAAAGTCTCAAGTTTTTTCCACATTCTTACAATTTAGAGCTTTCATCCGTACCCAATTTGAACGGGAAATTAAAAAGTGAAGAGATCAGCATCACCAGTTCCATCAAAATCTGTAGTGCCAAGTTTAGTAGCAGCAAAGGAGGAAAACAGAAGGACGTCGAAGGAACCTTGTTTCTAAGTTGTAACTCTCTCACTTTTTGTTTCTTCCTCCACGAACCCTCGCCCGAACCAGCCAAAAAAACCGGGAAAGTCAATCTTGATGTACTACCCAACTGCTACCAGGGGCTGTTTTCATGCCCCTCTTTATCATTTCTCTTCTGAGTCTTTCTGCTTCCTCAAATCGCCCGTTGCTAGCATAAATCCTTGCCAGTATCACAAAATTAGCAGGATTCTCAGGCTCTACTTCAAACAAAGCTCTTCCAGCTATTTCTGCCAGCTCGACTTCTCCATAAGTTCGACAAGAAGCAAGTAGTGCTCCCCAAGCTTTCGCAGTCACCTTCACTGGCATTTTCCTAATAACGTCATACGCCTGATGCAATCTACCCGCCCTACTCAACACATCTATCAAACAAGCGTAGTGATCCCTGCTTGCTTCAACACCATATCGAACTCGCATACGAGAAAAATACATCTGTGCTTCATCAGCTAGTCCAGCATGACTACAAGCTTTTAAAACCCCAAGGAAAGTAATTCCATCAGGCTTAACATTGGCCTTCTCCATTTGTTTAAACACTTCAAGCGCGGGGCCTGCCTGACCGTGTAGCGCGTATACCGAGATCAAACTACTCCAAGCAACGACATCCCTGCTTTTCATACTGACAAACACCTGATGGGCTTTGTCGAGACACCCGCAACGCCCATACGCCTCGATTAATCCACTCCTAAATTGCAGGTCCAGATCAATGTCGTTCCTTATCGAATACCCGTGAATTTGTTCAATCAAATTCACATCTGCTACACCAAGACAAGCACGTAAAAGCGCAAGAACCGTAATCAAATTCGGCCTCAAACCAATTCTCCCCATCTCTCTGTAACACGAAACCGCCTTTGAAAACCCGTCCTCCGTTTCCGCCAACCCCGCGATAATCGCGTTAAACGTGGCAGAATTTGGCCCCACGTCCATCACCCGAAACAACTCCAACGCGCTCCCAATATCGTTACAACGCGCATAAAGTGAAATCATCGAGTTCCAAACGACTACATTTCTCTCAGGCGATTCATCGAACAGTTGGCGTGCGGACGCAAGGGATACACATTTCCCGTACATATCGACTAAAGCACAAGCGACAAACGGGTTGGATGTAAAGGACGCTTTGTATGTGTACGCGTGAATGGTTGCGCCGAGCTGAGAGAAATTCAGCGCAGCGCAAGATTTTAGGGCGAGAGGAAACACGAAGGGGTCGAGAGAAAGGGAAAGAGTTGAATGGATTTGGCGGAAAAGAGAAAGGGCTCGTTCGTGTTGGCCTTGATTGACATGAGATGTTAAGAGTTTTGTGTGTGAGAGCAAGCGTTGGAAGTTTGAAGAAAATGAACCCATTTGGTTTGTAGCTTTTTGGCGCTCAATTTTGATTATATATATCGTTGGGTAGATTGACTTCTCCCCTTCTGTTTGAAAAAATGAAATATTGATTAAGTTTGGCTACCAATAGACAAAGTAAAAGAATAATATGAAGCATAGAAATTAGCTTATTGCTCCCTCAAGGGCGGTGGCGACGCGATGAATGAGATTTCTAACCCTAATTAGAGGTCTTGAATCTCAACTTTGAAATAGAAAAATATTGAGTAGGAGCATTTTTTCCTTTAATGGATTTTCTCAACGCGAATTCAAATTAATCTGGTTGGTAGGTTTTAAATAACCGATGGTTAGACAAAATTGAATCTGAATTTTGGAATGAAGAAATTTTGGGTAGAGAGCATTGTTCCTTTAATGGATCTTATGCGGTACGAATTTGAATGAATTTTAAATACATGGATGGTTAAACAAAAGAAAATCTGAATCTGAATTTGAAATGAAAAAAATTCGGGTAGGGAGCATTTCCTCTAATGGATCCTATGTAGTGCAAATTCGAATAAATTAATATAAGATGGTTGAACAAAAAATCGAGTCTGAATTCTAGAAAAAGAAATTTCAGATAAGGAGCATTCCCCTTTTGAAGATCCTTTGCGACATGAATTTAAATTAACCTGAACAATGAAAAATGATCATAAGGCGTGAGTTTTTGAGTTTTAACATAATCAGTAGTTGGCGAATTTATTTTCATAACTATCATATTGCTGTTTTTTCTTATTTCTATTCGGTATCGATATCCGTATTGGAATCTGACTAAATTCGAATTTGATTTTTGCAAACTTGAAGAGTCATGTGCTTGAGATAATATAACAAAAATAAACTTTCTTTCAAGTTTGAGGATCATTTGAGTTAAAAATAAAAAAGTTTAAGTTACATATATTATTAGTATAAATAGTTTAATTACACTATCAAGTTACTTCTTTTGAGCCAAGGGTCTATCGGAACATCCTCTCTATCCTGTAAAGATAGAGGTAAGGTCTGTGTACATTCTATCATCCCCAGACCCCACTTGTGGGATTACACTGGGTAAGTTGTTGTTGAACACTATCAAGTTACTCATAATTTTTTTATATAAATATGACTTTATAATTTCAAAATTAAAATAAAATTATATGCTAATGACATGAGTCCAAAGCTTAAATGACCCAAAAAGTGAGAAAGTGAACCAAAATACCGGGAAAAAGATACATTAGTACCTTTTGCGCAACAAATTGTTACGCAATAGGGGTACTTTATTTTTTCCAACACTTGGTATAATTTCAGAGATTTGAAATTCACATTTTTTCATACTTTGATCAAAGATTAGTCATGTCTTAGACTCCGGAATGTCAATACTTTATATAGAACCTGATATTTTTTATGCGAAGAATAGTGTAGACTCAATACATCAAGGATACTTAAACGTTAGGAATGTCATTTTAGGGATTGTAAACTGCCAGAAGTAAGTTTTGTTTGGAAACTTGTTATCATTACGTTTAAGTGTTTTACTTTTTAGGATTTTTATTTAAGCGTTTTATTGTTTAGTCAAGGCATTACTTTATTTCGAATATGTCGACATTTTTTTCTAATTAATTTAGGACGTCGCACGAGTTAGTAATAAACGATAATAAAGACTAAGATAACTAATTACCATTAAGAAAAAGATACACAAAAAATATAATATTAACTTGAACTGTACAACTTAATTACATATACACAATTTCTAATGGGTCCCATATGCGGTAGACTTTAGAGTAACCTTAAGCCTGCGGCTAATACGATCTCCATCACCCTCATCATCGTCTCCATTCCCCTTCCTCATCCTAATAGCAGGACTCTCTAAACCATGACCATCCGCCACCCTTTTTTCCTTGATGTCCTTCTTCGGAGTCTGAATCATGACGTGCACATTGTCCTCATCAGAAGACGAGACCACAGGCGCAGAAGGATGGAACCTGAAATAATATATAAATAATTAGTATTAATTTATATTTATATTTAATACATTAATTTTTGGTAAAAAATTAAACATGTGTGTCGATGGACTCCTGACAGGGGTCTGGTGTAGGAACCAAGTAGTATCATAAAAGGAAACTTGAAAGGCTGAAGCTGGAGCTGTCGATGAATCCTAAGATATGAAAAATTATGAAATAATTAGTATAAGTGTTTTAATTTTTTAAAATAGATATTTTAAACACTAACCTCTGGGCTAAGAAAATCCTCGAAGTTTATGAATGAGAAGTCGTACTGCAGCTCCCTGCCACCTTGTACATCACGAACTGACCGATGCGCATGCACTACTGCGTCATATAAAGCCCAATCTATGTCATCATGTACATCGATGTACGCATTCTGACTTTGTTGGGATAAAGACTCAGGTACATCTGAAAATAGTTGTGTCGGTGTATATGTAGGTGTCGATGGTCGGTAAGAAATTACCGGACGGCCTGAAGTCGACGGATGCTGCTAGGTTGGAGCGGGATCGGAAGCATACTTGTCAAGCTCATCTACTAGACGGAGTCCTCTACCGCCGCCTACTGTGCCACCACCTCGGCCACGATCCCCTCTGCCCCACCCCCTCTGCCACCCCTGTCTCGGGTCAAGAATATTATGTGCATGCTCAAACTGTCTTAAGACGTGGTGGGGTGCATGATCCTCAACGATCTCCATGTGTATCAACAGACACTATGACATCTACGCGGCCTCACCAGCCCTGCAAAACGCAGATAATTGATCCAAAAACTGATCATACGACGTCCATATAAAAGCTTGTAAAAATAACCACATATTAGTAAACAATATAGACAAAAATAATAAAAAAGAAAGGTAATAATGTAAAATTAAACAATTTTATCACGCCATCCGTCATACAATCAAGTTGATCCCTAAAAGGAAGAATACTGTGGTGCGTATCCATATATCGAGATATGCCTCCCATCCATCTCAGTGTGTAGGGCATGTCATTGTCAATGAAGTCAGGCTGAGAGTGCACATGTATGGGCTGAAAAGGTAGCATTCTATCCCACACCCATAACTGAAAGGGCTATTAATTTTTTTAAAAAAATAAAATTATTAGTCGTCATTTCAAAAAGCTATATTTAGAATAAATTACACACACTTAAATATATTACCTGGAGGAGAAAAAAAATCCACTGACATCACTCATAGCGCCAATAGATACTCGGCATATACATTGATATAGGTAAGTCAGAACAACACCGCCCCAGCTGTAATCTCCCAATCGGTCCAGAAATAGCAAATACTTTAAGCTCGCGTTGGAACCCGATGTGTTCAGGAACATGATGCCCCCGAATATGATGAGTTAATATAGACGGGCACGACGATCCACAATCTCCTGATCTGTGTTGTCTCCAATAGGATCCATCAAGCCTGTGACGTACAAGTAAGCACAGAGGGCAAATATCGACACTCGACTCTGTCCATGGATATCACCGGACTGAGACGCGTATCCAGTGAGCCTAGTTAACTCTTGCCCTAATGTCGGCTGTTGAGGAACATTCTCAGTGTATAATGGGAGTCCATCTACTCATAGTCTAAACTCTAAACATGACCTCCACATTCTGAAGCCTGATAATGGCCTCACTAGTGCGGAGATAAAAGGTACAGGTCTCTGATCTCCATCGCTCAACCATCATCGTCACAAGAGCCCGATCGTGTTGTACCCGACCAACATCGACGTAACGATAGATACCGCTCTGATACAGTATCTCTAAGATGCAGGGATGTAGGGGTTGAGCCTGTAAAAGATTCCACACATATTCCACCATGCGGGGATGGAACAATGTCCTCATATGTATCTGGCCAGTCCATAATAGCTCGTAGCTATGATTATCTTGTAGACTAAGTACTGATCTATCGATGGGCACCGAATGAACGTCGGGATCCATGGAGGTGTCGTATCTATACAAACAATGTTTAAATTATTCATTATCCTGTAATATTAATTATCTATTCCTTTATCGAAAAATTATACTAACTAACGAATCCTTTTTCGGAAAATTATATTAACTTTCTAAATTTGTGAATTAGAATAATTATGTTGTATTATATTTGTATGAATAATTAGAAAATTACATTAACTAGCTAATATTATATTAATGGTGTTTTTAATCATAAACTAATGATGTTCAATCCTAAACTAAGGATTAACTATTTCTAATTAATAATTGATAATTAATTATTATACTAACTATAATTAACGAAATATTATATTAATGATATTTTTAATCCTAAACTAATGATATCCTAAATTAAGGATTAACTATTACTAATTACTAATTAATTATTATACTAACTATAATTAATGAAATATTATATTAATGATGTTTTTAATCATAAACTAGTGATGTTCAATCCAATTAACTATTTCTAATTAATAATTGATAATTAATTATTATACTAACTATAATTAATGAAACATTATATTAATGATATTATTAATCCTAAATTAATGATGTTCTAAACTAAGGATTAACTATTACTAATGAATAATTAATAGTTAATTATTACACTAACTATAATTAACAAGATATTCTATTAATGGTGTTTTTAATCCTAAACTAATGATGTTAAATCCTAAACTAAGGATTAACTATTACTAATTAATAATTGATAATTAATTATTATACTAACTACAATCAACAAAAACTATATTTAATGATGTTTTTAATCCTAAACTAATGATGTTCAATCATAAACTAAGAATTAAAGTAATGACGAACTAATTCATTTAATGGAAAATTATATTAAGTAACTAATTAATAATTAATTAAAAATTAACACATAAAATTAGATAACTAATTGGCACATTCATAATTAACATGGAATAAATAAATTTACAAATAAATAAATTAACAATTAGATAATTAACAAATAAAAAAATTATTAGGAGATTACTATTTTTTTTATAATCAAACAATTAACAAATAATTAACAATTAGGAGATTACTATATTTTTTCTAATCAAATAATTAACATAAATTAACAAATAATTAACAATTAGGAGATTACTATATTTTTTTCTAATCAAATAATTAATAAACAATTTACAAATAAAAAAAATTAAAAAATGAAAAATCGGGCTGGGCAGTGGGCGGCCGCCCATATTGCACAAAATAATTGCGAAAAACACTACTTTTTCAAAATTCGAGACTATGAAATATTAATCATGCTTAGGATTATAATATATTTAATAATATAATTAAAAACTTCATAATAAAATACATATATTAAATGTTATTTTTGAGTTTTGAAATCGAGTTGTACGACTCTTTATTCAGAAATCCAAGCTTCGAAAATAATTCCTTGACTTGAATATGCCGAGAATCTTAACTTTTTGGTAAAAAAAGTAACACGAAAATGACTTTTTCAGCTGTGGGACCTTGGGTTTGGGCTGTTAATGGCGGTTTTCGAAGGTTTTGAAGTGAAGTGGGGGACCATCGGGGAAGAAAACGATGGCGTTATGTTTACCCCTATTGTGCAACAAATTGTTGCGCAAAATGTAATGTACCAATTATTTTTTGGGTTATTTTGATTGCTTTCCTCACGTTTTGGGTCATTTAAGTTCCGAATTCCTAATGACATGATAACTTAAAATTTATACCTATAGTGTAATTTTTCCCATTTTTTATGAATTGGTAGCGGGTTGGACTCATCGGCTTACCAAAATTTGCAAAACCCTAAACCCCCGCTCTTTTGAGTGACCAATTTTCTTGCAATGGCACAACTCTAAAACCTTACCCTCTGTTTGGATGGTTGTTTCCCGTGGTTCATTAATGTACAGTATGATATGGTATAGTATGATGTTGTATTGTATTGTATTGTATTGTATTGTATTAATGAACACAATATTTGGATAGACTGTATCGTTTCTTGTGGTTTAATGATATTTTTATTGTTTGATTTAACTGTATGTTAATGTATAATAACTTGTAAGTTTACTAAATATCATTAACCCTTAATTACAAACTAATTTTTATGTATTAATAAAATTAAGGTAAAGAATAAAATGAGAACTTTAAAAAAGAAGTATGTGGTGGGTGGGGGTGGTGGTGTCTGGTTGGTGAGGTGGGGTGGGGTGGATGATGGTGAGGGGTCATGGGTGGTGGTGGGGTTTAGGTGGTGGGTGGGGTGGTGAGTGGTAGTGTGGGGATGAGTGGTAGAGGGTGGGGCTTGGTGGTAGAGGGTGGGGATTGGTGGTTTTGGGTGTGATGGATGGGTGGGTTGGTGGGTGGTAGGGTTGGTGGTGGGGTGGGTGGCGGAAGGGTGGGGTGGATAGATTTGGGTGTGACAGAGGTGGGTGGATGGGTTTGGGTATAATTGAAAAATAAAATACGTAATCACGTAAAAATTATCAAATCCGTAGTTATAAAAATTGAGTTTTTTCATAGTTATTTAACAATGAAATTACAACAGGTTTACT
This sequence comes from Anisodus tanguticus, assembly GCA_034509755.1. NCBI lineage: Eukaryota > Viridiplantae > Streptophyta > Magnoliopsida > Solanales > Solanaceae > Anisodus > Anisodus tanguticus. Next base: position 13,939,349 of record CM067557.1, read on the forward strand.
GAATCAATCACAGCGTAATGACTTACCACCTTCGCAGGTAGAATACCTCAAGAAACTGATCGAGATAGATGAAAGCACCTTTTTCAACAATATCATACCACATAATAATTGTATGAACAATGAAAACAAACATGTTACATATAAAACAATACAATAATAAACAACGGGAAAACACCATCCAAACAGGGGTTAACCTCTCCGACCTCGAAAACAATGTCGATTACACTCTCGGATCTCTCATCTTCAATATCTACTATATAAAAAAAACCACAAAAGCTCCTCACACTTCCCTTTAAAGACTTACCCTCGTACTCAAACTCTTGAGTTTCGCTTATCTATACCCAGAATTAACCCTGTCAAACTCGAATTAACACACAAATATTCCGGGCTTTTCGGTAGTAATTGTGGGTTTTCATTGAGTAGGAGAAATGGGTTTGTTGTGAAAGCTGAGAGTAATGGAGGAGATAATGGGAATAGTGTTGATAAAGGTGAAAATGAGGTACGTGGAGAGAGTACTATGCCTGATAGATTCAGGTACTTGATGAAAGAAGGTCCTGATAAGCCTGTTAGATGGCCTTGGTTCATCGGTACGTCGAAAAAAACTTTACTTTGTGTTCTTTTTTTGGAATAAAATTGGCCCCAAATAAAGCAGAGTGCATATAAATGAATTGAGCCGAGGGTCTCTCTACCCCACAAAGGTAGAGTTAAGGTCAGCGTACATACAATCCTTTCCCGACCCCACTATGTGTGATTACATCGGGTATGTTGTTGCATATAAATGATTCATATAGTGTGTTCCGTAGGAAGGAAAATGTTTTGTAGAGGATATTTGTATTTCTTACATATTTTCTTGTGTTCGGTACACAAGCAGAAATTATTATTCTAAATGCATTTGTATATAATCTAGACAAATACTATAGGAGGTGGGGGTTGTGTATAGGGGTGTGGGGTGGTGATGATGGGGGCTACAGGGTGGGGTGAAGATTAGGGGTGTGGGGTGGTGATGTTGGGGGCTACGGGGGTGTGGGGTGGTGATGTTGGGGGCTACGGGGGTGGGGGTGAAGATTAGGTGTGTAGGAGGGTGGGGAAGATACAATCAATGTGGAACGCTACTTTTCCGTTAAATGCTTTGCCTCGTAACCAGATTCTTGATTTTCCCTTATCTATGACCAGAATTAACCCTCTCAAACTCGAATTAACACACAAATATTCCGGGCTTTTCGGTAGTAATTGTGGGTTTTCATTGAGTAGGAGAAATGGGTTTGTTGTGAAAGCTGAGAGTAGTGGAGTAGATAACGGAAATAGTGCTGAGAGAGCTGAATGAGGTACGTGGAGAGTACAATGACTGATAGATTCAGGTATTTGATGAAAGAAGGTCCTGATAAACCTGTTAGATGGCCTTGGTTCATCGGTACGTCGAAAAAGCTCTATTTTTTACTTCTTTTTTTTTGGGAATGAAAATTGGCCCCAAATAAAGCAGAATGCATATAAATGATTCATATAGTGTGTGTTCGGTAGGAAGGAAAATGTTTTGTAGGAAAGTTCGGTCATTCATACCATGTCGGATGAGCAAGATATGCGGAAGCTGGGGGGTTTCTTACTTATTTTCTTGTGTTCGGTACATAAGCAAAAATTATTATTCTACTGTTACCTTCTAAAAAACATAATTATTCTAAAATCATTTGTATATAATCTAGAGAAATACTGTGGGAGGTGGGGGTTGGGGATAGGGGTGTGGGGTGGTGGGGATGGGGGGTGTTGGAGGGTGGGGAAGATACAATTAATGTGAAATGCTACTTTTCCGTTAAACTCTTACCCTCGTACGCAAATTCTTGATTTTCCCTTATCTATACCCAGAATTAAGCCTCTCAAACTCGAATTGACACGCAAATATTTGACGAACTAAGCCTATTTGAGAGTAGTGGAGTAGATAATGGGAACAGTGTTGACAAAGGTGAAAATGAGGTTCGTGGAGAGAGCACTATACCTGATAGATTCAGGTATTTGACGAAAGAAGGTCCTGATAAACCTATTAGATGGCCTTGGTTCATAGGTACGTCAAAAGCTCTATTGTATGTTATTTTTTGGAACAAAATTGGCCCCAAGAATGGATATAAATGATTCATATATTGTCCCCAAGGCTTTGTTCAAGTGGCAAAGGTTGAGGGACTTGTCACTTAGTGGACGTTTGGACATAAAAAATGTGAAATTTGAAAAAAAGTAGTATTTGGAAAAAAGTTGAAAAATGATATTTGGAAATTGGAGTTGTGTTTGGACATGAGTACAACTTGGAAAATTGTTGAATTTTTGTGAGTGATTTTGAGTGAATTGTGAAAACATGTATTTGGAGCTTTTCGAATTCCAGAATAATCCGAAATTGAATTCTGGGAAATTGTAACAATTCTATGTCCAAACATGATTCCGGAATACAATTCCGGAAAAAGTGCAAATTATCCATGGCCACATGGGCCCTTAGCTTACAGGTTTGGGCCTGCACCACGCAAACTAAGCCCAGTGTCCTAAGTGGGTTCACTATTCCGAGTTTCGAAGGTTGCGGATGGTCCTAAATGTTGGCCCGAGTTCTCGTGCTTAAAAATAAAGATTCATATAGTTGACCCCAAGTAAGCATAGTTGATTGATTCATATGCATGTGAAACTAATCTTTTGGTTCCTTACGAAAAAAAACTAATCTTTTGATAGTCTGATTGTACTCTTAGCTTTGGTATTGCTGTATGAGAATTGGATTGCCGTTACAAAAAGAAAAGAAATCAGCTTTTGTTTTTCTGTTTTACTTAGTTTAATGTTTCAAATGCTGCTGTTTCCTAATTGTAACAATATGAGAATTCTAAAGGGAACAAATAAAAGAAATGAGATAAGGATTCTCAAACCTCGATGAGGTCTGAACAAGTGCTGCTCTTATTGGAAAAGCGGAAAAAATAATGCAGTCTGTATAATATAAATGCTGTTAATTCCTAGTATCAGTTCAATGGCTTATGATAATAGCACAATGATGGTAAATCAGAACTACCTTTCCTCTTGTTTGGTTGTGGACCTGTGGTTAACTCCCATCTAAAGTGGAAATTATGGACATTTCCAGCTGCTAGTCCTATTAGTCTGAATTGTGGCTCGTCTATTAGCCTCTCTTCTGTTTCTGTTTAGTAATTTTATTAGAAAAGCAGCAGAAGGAGGATTTGAACTTTATACAATTTCAAAAACTCATACTCTAATCAAAAGTGTAGAGTACGAGGTAAGGCTGCGTACAATAGACCCTTGTGGTCCGGCCCTTCCCTGGACCCCGCGCATAGCAGGAGCTTAGTGCACCGGGCTGCCCTTTTTTTATACTTAGTCAAAAGTGGTCTCGGCAGTCAACCCTAAACAAAGTCATTTGCATGATACAATCTCATTGCCATGTCTGCTTTCACGCAAAATTTTCTCCTTGAGGATGTTTTTTCACTATTTACACTCCATTCTAGGTGCCTCAGTTATTTTTTGTAATAGTTTCTTCTGTTCTAATCTTCTAAGGTTCTCCTCTTGTAAGATAATACAAGATGTCTGCTTTCTGCAACAGTGCTTACAGGACGAATGTATTCATTCATTCAATCAGCATGCTTAGATAGAATATGCAGTACAGGTGTATTCTTAAGTTTGAGAACCAGGTTAAATGTTAAGCCATGGGATCGGTCAATAACATACCTATAATACCTTTTGAATACTTAATGATTGAGTGGTAGAATCACAATTTTTGACTCCCCGCTCCCCCCCCCCCCCTAAACACACACACATGTGCATAATAATCTAATTGGTCATTTGTCTATTCCTGGTCATTGATTTAGCTGAGTGCCCAGTCTAGGCAGAGAAATATATTGTCGAAATCCAACGAATGCCACAAAATTAGATTGGGCACTCACACATGTGCAAATACTTTTTGAATGACCAATTAGATTATTTCGTTGTGTCACATATGACCAATTCAAAATTCCTGGTTATTGATTTACCCGAAGGAAGGCTCAAAAAGTGGCATTAGTCTAAACACATACACATGTGCAACTACTTTTCGAGCCTTCCTTCGGGTAAGGAGGTCACTGTTCTCTTAATCCAACGAATGCCACAAAATTTTGAAGAATTCCTCGAAATCTGATGTGGTTATGTCTTTTTTGGACTACACGATAGGTACATAAGCTGCTCGAAAATATTATTTATGTCTCTGCCACATATGTTTTCTTGTGTTGGAAGCTTGATAATATTTTTCTTTTATACAAGTAGAAAGAAAAGCCCAAAATACCACTTAGTTTTGACGGGCAACTTGCTGGGGACATGCATCTCTTGTAAGAGCATCATCTACTTGTTGATCATTTGGTTTCCTTACAATTCTCGTCTAGGTAGTAGATTACATTCTCGTTCTGCACTTTTCATGTGTAGCCCTCTAGTTATGAAGAAATATTCAAGCACTAAACATAGTATGTATTGGTAAAAATACATTGGAAGCAAAGACTATTTGACCAGGCATGTGACAAGCATAGAGAAAACTACAGTCGACCACTGAGTCGGTCAGTGCCAGTCAAACCAAAGATTTGTTTGACCATCCGAAAATCAGCTTCCGGACCCACTTCACTGTTCGGAGCCATCCGTTCGGAAGGGTTCACAGTGCCCTGACAAAAGATAACGCCAACAACAGCCAGATCCTGAGATATCCGGAATTCCATTTAATGCTCACAAATCTCAGCCATGTAACGGTTGAAACGAGCGAGAATCACAGAAGCAGTTATCACATACCACTAGCTCATCCTCTAAGTTCCCCCCACTTCCCACTATTGTAGATATCTGATTCTGAATACACCTAAAGACACACGTTATTATATTTGCTGACCGTTGCTCGCCGTCCACCGGCTAGAAAACTCAATAAGAATCTCTTTCTCTGATTTTCATTATTTCAACTTCCCGTTATTTAAACAATATTCGTATTGTTAGGGGATTATTACGATTCGGATCGATTACAATGCTTGTCACCCCAATTTCACTAATTTAACTTGTTGACCTAATAAACGAATTTTAGGCTAAACCTTCACTGACTCAGTAATTGTTGTCAATATGCAGCATGGCCTTTCTTCTATACGCCTGGAGGACTGTCTTGTGGGAACTGGGTAATTGGAAAAAGGCTGTGGGTGCTCTCTTCCGATTTCTCGGTTACATCTCGAAACTTGCATTGGCCGTTGTATACTACTTCATAGGGGATCAGATCACAACCATAATAAGATTTATTGAATCAACAATCTACTCCCTTCGAGCTTTCTACTCCGGTCTAATTGCATATGCACCAATTCAAGAGCTGACAACAATCATCGTTTTAGCATCTTGTGTACTTGCTATTGGTGAAGCGGCAGTTCCAGATTCTGTGAACAGCCAACAATACATTCTTACAGCAGCTGGAATAACGGGATATGCTGCTGTGAGAGGTTATATCTCCGAGCTGTTCTTTTGGTTTTTACTCGTGGGCTTGTTTGTCTTTTCTCGATTTATGAAAAAAAGAGACTACGTGTCTTCCGCAATGCCAGCTGCTGCTGCATTAGCTGCAGTGGGAGAGCCTTGGGTTAGATTTGTAGTAATGGTTTCTTACGCTGCTTTGGCCGTTGTGCAACATTCTAAGATGCCTTTCAATAAAAGTGAAGGTGAAACTACCGGTGCAGTTAGGAAGGTCCCGTTTCCTTTGATATGTGCTGCATTGGCCATTGGTGTCCGACTTGCTGCAAAATGGGCTGGTTATCAGCATTTGACTTGGATGATCGTTTGATATGCTACAAGCGGCCTGCCCCTTGTTCTCGCTGATAGAGCATTCTTCTTAGTTTCTACAGTGACAACATGTTTTCTCATTTGGCAAAATTGCTTGTTGTTTCTCTTTTTTTGCCTGTCCAGTTCTTTTTGTACAACTTAGAGCTTATTTTTCTTTCAAATTATGTTCTGAATGCACAAGAGTTGTAGTCTTTGTTGCCTCTACACAATGAAATTGCTCAATTTTGTCTTACGTTATAGTTTTTGTATTAGCAAATCGTCTAATATTTACCCTTTTCATTAATGAAAACTTCAACGTGAAATAGATGTACTCCATGTGTCCAAGTTGTTCCAGAGAAAATGTCAAAATTTATGTCTCAACCTTTGCGTATGATTTAAAAACATCCTCAGGTGGATCTGTTAGGGATCAAGGGCAAAACAAAACATTTTCTAATGACAGGGGTTATACTAAACTACGATACTAAAATAAGAGAAAATTGCTCAATTTCAAATAATAAAAGGACAAATTTGACCATTTCCCCAATATATTATGTTATATGCAAAGAGGAAAGACAACGCTCAATGATATTATTGGCTATTTTAGATAATATCTTTTCCCCTATAAATTATGCTATATGCATTTAAAAGTTCACACCTTATTTCATTTTTAATTGTGTAAATAGATGTTTGAACTTTGATTTCTATTCATAAAATTATTGACACGAGCAAAATATTTTTATTTCAAAAGTTGTTATTTCATTATTCAATGTTATTAACCTATATGTTTTGTTGCCACTTTTTACTCACTTTTTTTTTCAATACTGTGATTTATTTTCTTAACCGGTAATCTTTAACATCAATTTTTAAAAATAAAAAAATTAAGGCAATGGTTTGTGAAGGAAATCAATTCCATGATCTATTTCATCCCAATTATACAAATATATACAATTCTACCTAATCAATTTAGGCTATCTCTAAGGATATGCTAATCAATACAATTGATCTAATCATCCTAATTATATGATTCTAATTACAACTTAATTGATATGATGTGATATGATGAAGATAATTAGGGACATAGTCCCTAATTATCCTAATAGTCCCCCGCAATCTTAGCGGGAGGTTCTCGTATAATGAGATTGTCCCTGAAATCATCAAACAGTACGTGCGGAAGACCTTTGGTGAATATGTCGGCAATCTGATAACAAGACGGTACATGGAGAACACGGAATTGTTCACGTGTAACCTTTTCTCGGACAAATAAGATATTCATTTCAATGTGTTTGGTGCGTTGATGCTGGACAAGATTACCTGATAAGTAAGTCGCACTCACATTATCACAATAAACCATGGTTGTTTTTGCAATCGGATAATGGAGTTCTAATAGTAGATTACAGAGCCAACATGATTCAGCGACCACAAGCTACCCCTCGGTATTCTGCTCAGCACTTGACCGAGACATCGTCAGTTGTCGTTTTGAGGACCATGAAATGAGGTTGTCTCCCAAAAATACACAATAACCAGAGGTTGAACGACGTGTGTCCGGGTAGTCACCCCAATCACCATCTGTATAAGATGAGAGACTTGAAATGGAGGACTTATACAGATGCAATCCAAAATGAAGAGTACCCTTAACATACCACAGAATCCACTTGAGAGCCCCCATATGTTCTTCTTTCGGATCATGCATATGTAAACACATTTGCTGAACCGCATATGAGATATCAGGTCTCGTGAAAGTAAGATACTGCAAGGCCCCTGCTAGGCTGCGGTAATGTGTTGGGTCACTGTATAGAGTACCTGCAGAGTTACTCAATTTGGCCTTAGTATCAACCGGTGTATGTGATGGTTTGCAGGAGGACATACCGGCTTTGTCAATGATCTTCTCGGCGTATTTCTTTTGACTGAGAAACAGACCACCTGCATATTGGGTTACAGCAATACCCAAAAAATAATTTAGAGGACCCAAATCCTTCATTGCAAATTCTGTTGCAAAGAGGGACATAATATACCATCAAAGTGATGTAGATGAGGCTGTGAGAATGATGCCATCTACATATATGAGGATATATGTCATGTCGTTTCCCTTCTTATAAATGAACAAGGACTGACTGGACTTGCTATGTGAGAAACCCAATGTGGATACAAACCCTACAAACCTGTTATACCATGTCATGGGAGCATGTTTCAAACCATAGAAAGATTTTTTCAATAGGCAAACATAATCCGGATGTGTAGAGTCTCGGAAACCCAAAGGCTGCTGCATGTAAATTGTCTCGTATAAATGGGCATGTAAGAATGCATTTTTGACATCCAACTGATGAATGGACCAGGACTTTGACAGTGCGAGGCTAAGAATAGTCCTTATAGTTGCTGGCTTAACCACTAGACTGAATGTTTCACCATAATCCACGCCAACTCGGTGAGACCTGTCATCACCAATAAGACGAGCTTTGTATCTCGCAAATGAGTCATCAGAATTCTTTTTATGACAGAAAACCCACATAGACCTGATGATGTTCACATTAGATGGACGGGGCACTAACTCCCACGTCTTATTTTTAATAAGAGCATCAATTTCGTCTAACATGACAGCTTTCCAATTCGGGTCTGATAGGGTTGCTTTGGGATTTTTTGGAAGAGGTGATGGTTGGACTGAGGACGTTAGGTTAAAATGACATTTAGGCCAAAACATCCCGTGTATGGAACGAGTTTCAATGGCCCGTGGTGGGGGAATTGGGTTGTCGGGTAAGTTATTGGGCCAAAGGGAGGTTCGATGTTAAGCCAAAACTGACGGTCCAATTATTGCTTGGTGATTGGACCGACTCAGGTCAAGATTTTGGGACTGAAGTGAAGGGCATGGGTGCCGGTTTGTGGACATGGGTGAGGGAGCAGTGGGCTCCCTTATTTGGGCCTACCAGCCACGATATGTGGACTAGGCCGAGGCCGACGGTAAAGAGGCAGTGACCTCATCACCGTGGATTGGCCCAGTCCGGTTTTGTGGTTGGGCCAGTATGATGTGGGTAGAGATGGCAATGGATCTTGGACCCGGTTCGGATCCGGTGGATCCATATCCATTTTATAGGATATGGATCTTCAAAATTTGGACCCGACGGATCCGGATCTGTTTCTGACGGATCGGATCTAGATCTGGATCTTGTATTTGAGATCCGTATACGGTCCATATCCGATCCGTAGATCCGTTTTTTTATTAAATATATCCATAACCTAGAATGTAATTTTATAAGTATTTTCTTAATTTTTTTCATAATTTATGTATTGGGTAAGGGTTGAACCAGGATAAGACACAAGTCACACAGCCATATAATTTGTCTTTGAAGTTTCATTTCTTTTACATATATGCTCTCTGCAGTTTCCCATATTTTCATTTCCATAAAAAGAAAAAATTATCACTCTTCTTTAAATTTTCCTTTCTTGAATCTGCTAGCCGTAAGCTTTAAGTATCTTTCTCTCATTTGTTTGATTAGCAAAAAAATAGGGACTTTTGATTATGACTGACATTGTTTTATATTGTTTAATGAAGTCAATCAGTAGAATTACAAGTGAAGCATCACTAAAGCCTCCAAAAATTAGCTCAAAGTTGCAACCTGTTCAGCATCACTAATGAAGTCAATCGTCTTTATTTCCTTGTGATGCTAAAACTTTGTTCAGTATTTTGGAAGAATGGTGTCATGTTTGTGTAGGTTGATTGAATGAACTCAATCATTTTTTTCAATCAGATTGCGTTTCATTTTGTCATAAAAGTTTGAACATGTGGGAATATTATTCAAACCAAAAATTTTTACATGTAGATCCAAATCCGATCCGTGGACCCGGCGAATTCGATGGATCCGGATTTGGATTTGATTTTTATGGATCCGACGGATCTGGATCCGGATTTGGATCTAGGTATGAAAAATGGATCTGAATCTGGATCTAGTAGGACCCGGTCCAGAAACGATCCGTTACCATCCCTAGATGTGGGGAGTATTTTGGGCTGGTCCCATATGAATTTGGTATTGAGATGGTGTTGTAAAATTGGATGTATTCCTTCATCTAGAAAATCATATAAAGGTGGGGATGTCACATGAGAATTAGCAAACGGGAATGTAGACTCATTAAAAACTATATGACGAGAGATAATTATTTTCCTGTTCGTCATATCATAACATTTATATCCCCTATGATTTTGTGGTATCCAAAAATCACACAAGGGGTGAAACGAGCCTGAAGTTTGTTAATGGTTGTGGACGGAAACAAGGGATAACACAAACATTCAAAAACCCTTAAATGTGTAAAAGATGAGAGACGATAGTATAACATTTGTGTAGGTGACACGTTGGAAAGTAGTTTGCTAAGAAGCATATTTAAAAGATATGTGGCCATTTGAAGTGCATGATGCCAAAACATTGGTGGTGTTGATGAATGTACAAGAAGTGTGCGAATCTTATTGTTAATCATTCAAATTTTTCTTTCGGCTTTCCTATTTTGAGGAGATTTATGTGGACATGAAAGACGCAAAGACATCCCATTTTGGTGACAAAAATCATTAAATTGAGCATTTAGGAATTTCCTCCCATTGTCACATTGAAAACATTTAATGAATTTGTCCAATTGAGTTTTGATAAAAACACTAAATTATTTTAAAGCGGTGAAGGCTTGTGATTTCTACCCTAAGGGAAATGTCCACAGAAAATTCGAATAGTCATCCAAAATAAGCATGTAATATTTATAACCTGCAGAACTCAAAACTGGTGATGTCCACAAATCACAACGCATAAGATCAAATGACATAAGCGTATGTGAAGTAGATGATGAAAAAGGAAGTTTAACATGCTTTCCAAACACACAAGTTTGGCAAACAGAAGAGTCCAAAAGTTTGTTACAAGCAACAAAATTATTCTTCCTAATAGTATTGAACACTGGTGCTCTCGGGTGTCCCAACTGATTGTGTCATACGATAGGGGAAATAACTGTAAAGGTTGATGGTTGTGTCACGTGGTTGTTGGAAATGGTAGTGATGGGATACAAGTCCCCCAAGATATTACATCTCATTAGTGACATCACTGTCTGAAAAGCATTCACAGAAAACCCAAACGGATCAAAATTCACAGAAACATTGTTGTCAGTTGCAAAACGTCGTACATATACCAAGTTTTTAATCAGTTTTAGTGCATGTAAGACATTTTTTAAGTATAACGGTGGGTGAGGAGGGAGAAGTTTTACCTGACCAATACCACGAATTGGAATTTCCTGTCCACTGCCGACAATAATATTTTTATTAATGCTCATATTAAAATAAGACGAGAGATTACCTTGAGATGTCGTCATGTGTGACGTAGCCCCTGTGTCCATGTACCATGTATCATCTGGAACATTCAGATTCATGTTGTTCATAGTCTGTTCGATATCGGTTGGAGCTTAACTTGCGGAAGATGGTGCATGGGCTACAAATGTTTGTTGTGGGCGAGATCCTAGAAGTCTGGGATGTTGGTTCGAAGATGATGGCCTGGCCCACGACGAGGTGGGGTAGGGGCAGCCCATTATGGTGCCCACGCCCACGGCGGGTACTGGCCCCGCTAGACTGGGCTTGCGGCTGCCATTGGTTGGGTCACCACTGCCCCTGCTGGTGGTGACTGCTGTTGGCCGCCACCCCTTCCACGTCCCTTTTCGCCATTATTTTGTCCTTTATTGTTGTTGCAATTTTCGATCCTCCCGAACTGGAATTGGGTGTCTCAAAATCTGCGGAATGTGGAGACGAGGGTTGTTTCGGCGGTGGCTACCCCATAGGCTGTCTGCTTTTCCTTGCGGGTTTCTTCGAGAATCAATCTCGAACGAGCCTCATAAAATAGAGGCAACAAATTACTTTGTTGAATGAATGTAGCAACCCCGTCATAATTTTCATTCAACCCTACAATCAATTGAATAATCAACATTTGATTTGTCACCGACGCACCAACATTGGATAGTTGGTCGGCAAGCATCATTAATTCTTACCAATAAGTGGAAACGCTTGAGAAGTCATCCAATTTAACGTTGGTGAATTGGTTTTCAAGATACACATCTCTAGAAAGTTTATTAACTTGAAAAATATTTTGCAAACGTTCCACCGCTTGTTGAGCCGTAGAGTCCGGTTCCAATATGGTATGCAAAAGGTCGTTAGAGATAGTGCCATAAATTCATTGAAGGACTATAACATCTAAACGAGACCATAACTTTTTGTCAACCCGGTGGTATCCGATGAAGACTCGGAAGGGATCATATGGTCTATTACTTCATAGGCACGCCAATGGATTTTGAATAACTCAGCACAAGAAGAGTATTCCCTTTTTCCATCTCAAGGATGATTGAAATAAAGTTCTTGACGTTGTTCACGGCAAGAGCGGGATGAAATTTTTGTTTATCGGCCATAGTTTCCCATGAAAAACAAAACAAGAAGAAGAGGAGGAGAAAAAATATATTTTATGATTTGGTGTATTAACCTAATGGTGTCGGCTAGGATTGGATAAAGAGGAGAAAACAAAACCTAAAAGAGAGAGTGTTTTAGGGTAGCCGAATGGTTGGGTGGGTAGTGGTTTAGGTTTAGGGTTTTGTTTTTAGTTTTAGGGTAGGTAGAAAACCCTAAGGCTTGTTTTGGTTGGGGCTGAAAAAAAAGAAGGGTTTCGACTATGAGGGAGGTCGGCGGGGTGGGGGTGGGAGGGAAATGTTTAGGGCAAAAAAATTATGGCTCTTGATACCTCGAAGGAAATCAATTCCATGATCTATTTCATCCCAAGTATACAAATATATACAATTCCACCTAATCAATTTAGGTTATCTTCAAGGATATGCTAATCAATACAATTAATCTAATCATCTTAATTATATAATTCTAATTACAACTTAATTGATATGATGAAGATAATTAGGGATTATGTCCGTAATTATCCTAACAGTTTGGTTAAGGAAACTTATCGAAATCGTAGCAAAAGTGAGTTTTCATGGAAAAATTATCATTGCTTATTGTCCTAGATGATTTATGACTAGGATGAAGCTTGAGTGAGGCTAAGTGGAAGTTTGATCGACTGATGTTAAACTTTTAGTAAATGGGATGAGAGAACTATACCTCTTATAGAGACTGAGGTTTTTTTACGTTTCGATAGGTGATGATACCTACGCCTCTAGCATTTGATAGATTATACAACCCTAAGAAATCTTCACAAAGCAAGGGTTAACCTGTATGACTTTATGAAAGTCCTACCCATTTGAAAGTTAAACAAAGAGATGAAGTGCTCTAATAGATGCATTTCATTCTTAGCAGAGATTCAGGCCACATGACACGTGCATGATCTATACTTCAACCCTTTGCGAATGGTTTGTTACTTTGATCCATATTTAGCTTCGATCATTACATTCAGAAGTCATATGAAAAACACAGGTTCGATTCACGTAAAAGATAGGTACTTATTCTCGACTGTTTTACTATGGTAGCAGCATTGTACCTTCATATCTCTCTAGTTTTCAATTTTTATAAAAAATAGTTAGCAGAAATTAATATATATGACGTTTCCTCCCATAAAAAATATTATTACATCGATTCTCTATCGGTTTTAAAAAAATGTTAAAAGAGACAAAGATTTATAATCTAAATGGTAAAAGTGAATTTTTGAAAAATAGATTGAAGGAAAGACTATTATTCAAAATTGAAGGAAAAATAGTATTTTCTTCGTTGCAATTTATGTCACCTTTAAAGGACTTTTTTATCCGTAGTCTTTTGCCTTATAAATATTTTGAGTTATTAGTTATTGCAATTTGTAGTATAATTTTTAAAAATATAAATTTTATTTTAAGCAACTTAAAAACTTGTATATCTAAATTTAGGGTGAAATTCGAATAGTAGCATATAAAATATTATTACTCCATAAATAATAATACCCATTTACTTTTGAAAAAAGAAACTAACAACAGCCCATTAGGTTTTCAAGATCCAGTAATAGCAAAATTAGGGTTTTGACTGTCCCCTTTTCACCTCTATATATAATGCTACAATTCTCATCTCAAACTCAAACTCAAACTCAAACTAGCCTCCTCCACAGTAACCCTAACTTTCTCCTCCAATCTCAAATGGTTTCTGAATAATCTTACATTTATAGAATTTTTTTTCCTTCTCTAAGCAAAAATTGTACATCTGCACGTAGCCTCCCGGGCGCATCTGATTATTTCTCATGAAGTTAGCAGCCCCAAAGCTCGTGCTATACACTTGTCGCCGTTAAGTGTTGCAGTTATAGCCCTTTTTGTACCTTCTTTTTCCATGGCTTATCTGTGTCAAATCAACGGCTAAATATTAAATTTCTTATCTTGTCTTTAATTTTAATTAGATGCCTCATATCACCTTTAGCTTTTCTTCTAATTCCGTGAAAATTAATGCTAGTCAACGAGGCATAGATTGATTTTGCGGTGTCAACGTGGGGTTTATGCATAATTGTTTTACTCCTAAGTCCACTGCTATATTTCCTGATTTTTAACGGTAAATATTTGGGAAAATTAATCTGTCTATTGGGAAAGAATCTTTCCTGAGTTTTTACCCGGTTTAGCTTTTATTTGTTTATAAACTTTTATACAAGTTTGATACATCGTGTATAGTTCTTTCGTAGGATATACTTTTGTTTATTGGTTAGCGTGGCGCAATTATTTTTGTTGGACTGTATTTGTTTTTAAAATTTCCCATTTTTGGTAAAATACCCTCTATGTTTACTGATTTTTTTGTCTTTTTGTTTTTATTTTGGATTTTTGGCTATGATTAGAAGATTTATCCGCGCTTCTGAGAGTAATCTATGAAGTATATGATAAAAAATGGTTGAATTTCTTAATATGAGCCTAATTTTTCTCTCTTTTGTAACTAAATTGTATGAAATTTGGCAGTGATGATATAAATTCAGCTTTAATGCCAGTTCTGCTTCTGATTTTCCGTGATCGATAGAGCTGTTTATTTCTCTGAGCCTTTTACTAATTTTAAAAATATTTGTTTTTTCAATTAGTTTTTGTGTTCTTAAAAATGTTTTTTATTATTTACAACTTCATCTAGGTAGAAAAAGATTTTATTTACCTTAATTGTTGATAAATTAATAGTAACATTGACTTTCGTTAATAAGATGCCAGTGATGTATGGTAATTGTCCGTACCATATGAGTAGCTTTAAGCTCCATTGATGTTATATTTGCCTTTAGCTTCTGAGGCATTTTAATTTTCCCTTGTTCCATTTTACAATTCTTTTTAAAAAAGAATTATGTTAAATTATAAGTACTATATAATTTCTGTATATAAGTTTGTTATTTATTTATTACTCTCTCCATCCCACAAAAAAGTTTCTATTTTTTTGCTTGTGGAGAGTCAAACATTCCAAGTTTGACCGTGTTAAGATAATATAGATTTTTTATTTTTTAAAAATTAAATATATATGTGGAAATTATAGAAAAATTATTATAAGTCATAATAATTAATATTTTAAATTATTTAAGACATTTGTCAAAATTATGGTCAATTTATATATGCTTCTTAATCTGGTTGGCAAAAAATAATCCATTTTTGACTGACTCGTTCCCTAGAAGCAATAATTATTGTGTTGCTCTTTTGTTTTTTCCCTTCTGAATCCGTTTTTTCATTGTGTTTGGAGTACACTGGAGCAGCTACATTCATATATTCAATTTCTAAATTCCCAGGTTTGTTTTTCAAAATAATAATAATAACGTTTTATTCAATTTTTATGTTACTTATGATGATATAATCCAATTAAATGAGGTGTAGTTGATCCAAGTCCCTGCTTTGCAGGGGGAACCTCTTGGTGAATCTACATTACGTATGATCATATTGGATTTGACTGAGGCTTTAATGTATTCTTTTTTAATATTTTCAATTGGGATTTTGTTTGAATTTTTTTTGCTGAAATAATTGAGTTCACTATACCCTTGCTCCTTCAAACTTAGGTGTAGGGTCTGATAAACTCATAAAGTTTAGTGCTGTCATCAACTTCTTATTTTGCACTTACATTTTTGGAGTCAAACTAACAGCACTATATTTTTATCTATTGGGGTACATGTAAGCTCTTACAGTTTCAAGATTAAAATTTTTGGTGAATTCCTTTGTTGAATATTGTTAAAGGCTCTTCAAAGAATGTCTGATACAGTTCAGAACCATATCCACGACATCCTGATAAAGAAATTTTCTATTTTGTTTTAATGGGCCAATGAGTTGCAGAATTGAGAGAATCTGATCCCTTTATTAAGCCCCAAAGCTCGTGCTATACACTTGGTGTGTTTTCATTTTTTTTTTGGCACACGAAGGTTACACATCGGTGACATTTGATATCATCGTCTGTGTTATCAGATGTCCCCCAAATGACACAGTAAACCCATAAAAGTATGTGTTAGTTTGAAAAGTTAAATTTAATCTTTGAAATACGAAGGTCACAAAATAATTTTTTGTAACAATAAAATCATTAAAGTATGTCTTAGTTTCTCAGAAAATACGAATCGCCGAAATTCAAATTTTCACCATTGAAAAATGACGTTTCATCATCACATCTGTTATGAATTTACGAGAATTATAGCAATGATAACGAAAAAGAAGAACAAACAATTTTAACGTGAAAATCCTCAATAGGAAGAAAAAACACGATTCATACAATTATTAGTCAATAAATGTCCAATGTTCAATAGGGGTGGGTATATAGTGATTTTGTATTTGAAAATATGAATTGAATAAAAATTATTTTAGAAAAAAACTGAATACCACTTTTAAAAGAATTGATATGTTCGGTTTATATCGCCGAACGTATCGGATTATATCGATTTTTAGTGAGCCGGGTAGGGTTGGGGATTTTTTTTTTAAAATTAAATTTTCAAAACTGAAATTGACATTCAATCTACATTATCATGAAATTTCGACGTTGAAATCTACGTATCGTGAGATGTTTACTAAAGAAAAAGAAAAATTAGAAATTGATTTGGGAAAAAACATAAATTGATTAGGAAAAAGTACGTATTTCTAAAAATTGGTTGCGTCAAATTGTCTTTCGGCTGTTTGACCGGTCTTGTTTTGAAAAAAATATCCAAAATTAAAAATAAATTGGGTAAAACGGACATTTGAGCGTAGAGTTATAATCATTTAAAGTTTTACCAATTTAGAACTATTTTTCTCTTCATACATTTTATGTCAATGTTTTCGTGATATGTTAATCAAGGTCATGCCGCATGCGACTTCCACATAGATTGGCTAAATTGCTATGATTCAAGAGATAGTATAGTCTAAAATAAAAAATATATATATTTAATTCAATTTTTCGGTTCGATTCGTATCCAAAAATAAAAAACCGAACTGAATCATTACGTCACGATTCGGTTCGTTTTTTCAAAAAATTGATTTTTTAAAAAAAATTGAGAAAAAATCGAATCGAATTTTGGTTCTGTTCGATTTTTTCGGTTCTCCGGGTTTTTTGCCAATTCCTAATGTTCAACATTGAAATAATTTTAGAGGTTTTCTCTGATTTTGTCAGTGTCAACAAACAATTCAAAATACATAGACTTTTTTAGAATAGGTCGGAGTTAAATAGCAATGATTCGAAACACATTTTTTTACACTATTTCGGAAATCTAAGGACTCAATTGTATGAATATATAAAATATAGAATTTTCAATAACAGCAATACATAATAATGCTGAAAAGTCGATGTATTTTGCCAGCAATACATAGGATGTCCTGCAGTTGATATAACCTGGTCCTTTCATCTTTCCCGCGAATATACATTTTGCCACTATGTATATAACTACAAAGTGAGAATTTTTTATCACAAAAATCCATCTTTTCATAACTTATACTTTAGACATAAGCAATAAAAAGACAAAAAAAAAAAAAAAAATTTAAACATAGTTTCACAAGAAAAACGATCTTTATTTCTCATTTTTGAATTGGTTTAAAGTAAGGATGAGGTGGAGAAGTGGATGAATAGAGAATAATATAAGATGGCGTGGAAATCGGCGAAGCTAGTGGTTACGGCGGTGAAAACGGTGGCTTTTGAACGTATATATGTGTAATTAGAGAAAAAATGCGGGGGTAAAAAGTTGTACAGACTAGCCAAGGTGAGGGAGAGGAGGGTTCGGGACTTGGATTACGTGAGGTGCATCAAGGATGAGGACGACAATGTAATGGTGGAGGACGCGCACAGGCGAAGGTGGCAGTCTTACTTCCATAAACTTTTGAACGAAAAAGAAGATAGAGACATTGTGTTGGGAGATCTGGAGCACTCTGGTAGGTACCCGAATTTTGGGTATTGTGAAAACATTAAGGTTGAGGAGGTTTAGGGTGCTGTTCGCAGGATGCGTAGGGGATGAGCGACCGGGCCTGACGAGATCCCAATTGAATTTTGAACTAGCGCAGGTAGGGCAAGTTTGGAGTGGCTGTCGGAGTTGTTTAACGTCATTCTTAAGACGGTGAGGATGCCCGAAGAATGGAGGTGGAGTACAATGATTCCTTTGTACAAGAACAAAAGTGACATCTAGAGTTGCAACAACTATAGGGGTATCAAGCTTCTAATCCACACTATGAAAGTTTGGGAAAGATGCGTGTGCCGGGGCGTTCGACTACAGAAGTTATTCATCTTAATAGGAGGTTGGTTGAGCAATATAAAGAGAGGAAGAGAAACCTACATATGGTTTTCATCGACCTCGAGAAGGCATACAACAAAGTCCCTATGGAGGTTCTATGGACATGTTTGGAAGTTAGAGGTGTATATGTGGCATACACTAGGGCAATCAAGATATGTCTGATGGAGCCAAGACCAGGGTACGGACAGTAGGAGGAGACTCGGAGCACTTTCCAGTGATGATGGGGCTGCACCAGGGATCAGCTCTTAGTCCATTCCCATTTGCCTTGGTGATGGATGGACTGAGGCGACAAATCCAAGGGTAGGTGCCATGATGTATGTTATTCGCAGACGACATAGTCCTGATTGATGAAACTCACAGCGGAGTGAACGCTAAGCTGAAGGTTTGGAGACAGATTCTGGAGTCTAAAAGGTTCAGGCTGAGTAGGACCAAGACAGAATACTTGGAGTGCAAGTTCAGTGACGGGAGTGACCTTGAGACAGGTGTGGAGGTGAGGCTTGGTACTCATGTCATTCCAAAAAAGGGAGCTTTAAGTACCTCGGGTCTATTATCCAAGGAAATGAAGAGATTGATGGCGATGTCACACATCGTATTGGGGCAGAGTGGATGAAATGGAGGCTCGCATCTGGAGTCTTGTGCGATAAAAATGTGCCACCAAAACTTAAAGACAAGTTCTATAGGGTGGTGGTTAGACAGACTATGTTGTATGTGGCGGAGTGTTGGCCGGTCAAGACTTCGCACACCCAAAAGATAAAAGTTGCGGAGATGAGAATGTTAAGATGGATGTGTGGGCATACAAGGAGGGATATAATTAGAAATGATGATATCCGGGACAGAGTGGGAGTGACCCTTACCACTAGGCCATGTCGCCAAAATGCTACAAATACAAAATAGATAAGAACTTTCTCGGATTATTGAATTGCTTTTTTTTATTGTACTTGCACTTTGAGTTCTATTTTCCTAAATTTTTCCTAAAAGTCAAAGAAATCGGTGGAGGATAAGATGCGGGAAGCTAGATTGAGATGGTTCGGGCACGTGTAGAGGAGAGACACAAATGCCCCAGTGCGGAGGTGTGAGAGGTTTGCTATGGACATGTACAATAGAGGTAAAGGTAGGCCGATGAAGTATTGGAGAGAGGTGATTAGAAGGGATATGACGTAGGTGCAACTCACTGAGGACATGACCTTAGATAGGGGTTATGAAGGACACGTATTAGGGTAGAAGGGTAGTAGGTAGTCCTACCTACGCTTACAAACTGGTAGTTGTAGTATTATTATTGTAGACTCGCTTAGCCTATCATACTAGTATGCACAATATTGCCTTATAGTCCCTTGTCGTTCAATTTATGCTGCTATGTGTATCTTGTTTGTCTTATTTACTTGCATTAGTTATTGCTTCCTTTTGCTTATTTTCTTTTTCAGAATTCGCTATCATGACTTACGCACTTTGTTTGTCGTATTTTGCTTGGGCTTGTGCTTTGTCTTGAGCCGAGGATCTTTCGAAAACAGTCGCTCTACCTACCAAGGTAAAGGTAAGGTTTGTGTACACTCTACTATCCTCAGACCCCACATTGTGAAATTTCATTGAATATGTTGTTGTTGAATTGATTTTTTATGCGTCTTCGAGAGAATAAATTAGTGGCATGGCTAAGTTACGATCTGAACATAGTTTCACAAGTTCAACTCCTCATTATTTGAAGTTTTCTTACATACATACATATTTTTCAATTAGGAATCGTATGAACGCCCGCTATCATAAGTTATAATAGAAGCATTAGACTTTTAGTCACTTAGCGCTATCATAAGTTATAATTGAAGCATTAGACTTTTAGTCACTTAGCACATATATTAGACACGTAACATTGCAAAGTGTAATCAACCTCCTTAATCACCCATTAACTCCTATAATTAAGTGTCATGTTCATCTATTAATTATGTGATATTTTTTATAGGACTACTTACACATTTTTCATAAGGCAATGGCGTTGGTGGAGAAACTTTTTATTTCGTTGGTTCTATATGAAAATATATGTATATCGTAGAGACAATCTATATTAGGACAAATGTACTTTATACACGTTTGTATTATTATTAATGGAGATTAATATTTTGACATTTGCCATTATTGAATTATTAGTTGATTGTTTGTAATATTCTATAATATGCATTCCTAGATGTTACGTTGTTATTAATAGCGTGAGGTATTAATATTATAACGTAACTCTTAAAATAGCCTCGACTAATGATCATCGAGAATGGAATATCGATGATATGTGATAAGTCGACATGTGGTATGCATTACATCCTTAGAGGATGTAGCATGTCTCACATGCTACGAGTAATGGCTACGAGTGATAGACATATGGATACTTTGAAAGTATTGGTATACCCTGCTGATCTACTGTTTGTTATACATGTCTAAAGTATGATCAGCGTGTGGGAGATAGAAGTCCTTAGACTTGAGGTCAATACACACCTTGTCTACAGAGTAATATACTTTGATCTCGTGCTAAGCTCAAATGCCTTATAGGTTGAGATACAACTTGTATTGGGTACATTACTATGTAGATTAAAGATGGTAGTTTAGCCAAGATTAGGATTCATTCCTCGAGTGTATATTCGAGAGAACACTCAGCTTTTCAGTGATATTGGGTTGACTAAGTCGTTGGCCAACGCAATAGACATATCTAGAATATGGTCTTGTTGTCAACCAATATAGATGAGATATAATGATCAAACCATTTGGATAGACACTTGGCAAATCCAAGCTTGATCGAATGTGTCGAGAATGAAAATATTTTATCTTCCCACATAAAGGTTCAGTTTACTGGATTCGTGTAAATATACTTCACATATTGAGTCCGTCTTACGACGCCGTCTAGGAGTTCCGTGTAGACCCTAATATGATTAGTGTCGATATGTGAAGACCTGTAGGGTAACACTATGTCAATTATTTCTCCGATCTAAGGGTGTATTGAGAAAGTGTTAAATATTCGATTTGGAATCGAGATATTTAAATTAATAATAACTATGGGATAATTTCTGTTTGATGGAAATTATTTAATTAAGTCAAGATTCGATTTTGATTTAATTAAAATGTGCTGAAAATATTTTGTGAAAAGGGCGAGGCGCCACAGCGCTAATTGGGCAGCATGCCAAATCAGATTGGCTTGCTGCAATTTGTTTTGGGCCAGGCTTTGAGTCCAATCCAAAATTTAAATTTTACCCTAATTTCACCTATATATAGAGCACCTCCTCATTCATTATTTGATACATTATTCATATATTATTCTAAGTCTTAGAGACCTAGAATAAAACTATCTCTTGAACCTCTGCCGAATTTTCTAGCTGTTCGAAGGAGGTATACATCGGAGTTCTTGAAACTTGTCGTCAAGGATCAATTACGCGCGCACCCTCGAAAATTACTAAAAGACTCCAGAGTTTCCAAATCGTAAGTATTCTGTCAAAGTATTACGGTTATATACATGTTATGTATTGACGTGTTTTATATTACTACATAATCATCCAACATTTCGTCGCTTGTTGGGTTTGAAACACAAAATTTCCAAATTCCGCTGCGTACACGAACCCAACGAAAACCTACAGTGGTATCAGAGCCAGGATTGTGTGATTATGTAGTAATCATTGATAATAATATGGGTTAGAATTTATTTAAATTTGAAATTTTATGTCGTTTAAAGCTTGAAAACCTAATATCTTAATGGCACATCATACTTGTCTCCCAAACTATTAAACAATGATGTAATCGAGGAAGTCATTCCGATCTAACTCTTCTAAGTCAATGTGCGTAACCGGTTCATTGCGAACATGATGCACTGAAGCGAAGAACGAGAAGGGATTGGATGATGGTCGATGAACGTGTTGTTTGATAGTGAAGGGTAACGAAGATGAATATGCAAATATGACCCTTAACCAGTTTTAGGGTTTCGGAAATGCAGATTTTGTGTTTCTGAGACTGGAGCACCGCGGCGCCACCTAGGGTTTGACAAGACGCCGCGACACTGTTCATCCCGACGATTTTTTTTTGAATCAGAAACTGAAGTTTTAAAAGTTTCTGATTCTGAAGTTTAACAGTTTCAGAATATGAAATTAAAACTTTTTCAAATAAGTAGATTTGGTCCTTTGGGGAAAATCTGTAATTAATTTAAATTCTGGAAATTACAAACAGGTCCCTGAAATATGAATATATTTTCTGAAAATTAAAATTAGATTTTATTAATTTAAAGGGGTTCAAAATTGAAATTTTAAATTCTTGAGGGACTAAACTGTAAATTCTGAAAATCTGGAATTTACAGAAATAACCTAAAAGTTAGTTTTTAAAATCAGAAAATGTTTAAAGGACTGTTTGGATTAGACTTAAATTTTAGAGTTTAAACAAGTTAACTCATGATTATTATTAATTGTATATTATTTAATAATATACGAATTATATGCTAAGTGTTTAAATGCGTACATTTAATTATTAGCATAATGTCCGCTATAACTGTCTGGGGTAGGCGGCGCCCGGTAACTGATCAAACCATCTTATATCATGCCTATTGGGTTGATAGTTCCCAACTAAATGTGTTTTTAGAAATTTGATCGTTCGTTCGAGAATTTTATTGTAAACTACAATATGAACGGAACGAAAGCGAGTCTGCCGGAGCTGCATAACATGCTCAAGACATTTGAATCTTCAATTACCAAAGGCAAATATGTGCTCATGGTGAGCTCTACTAGCAGGCCCAAGCCAAAAGGTAAGGAATGACAGAAGAAGAAGGGCAAAACATTCGCTGTGCCCTCAGCTACGAAGCCTAAAGGAGGTGTGAAGAAGAAAAAGGTGAATCCGGCTAAGGATGTATGCCTCAACTGTAACAAGAAGGGACATTGGAAGAAGGACTGCACTGCACCATGAGGAGGAAAAACACCAGGTGTTTCTACCTCTAGTGGACAAGGTATGTACGTCGTTGAAATAAATATGTCTATAAATAACTCTCATTCCTGAGTATTGGATACTGCTTGTGGCTCACACATTTGTACCAACGTGTAGGGGCTAACTGACAGCAGGAAGGTTAGACCAAGAGAGGTGGAGCTACGCGTTGGAAATGGAGCACGAGTGGATGCTGAGCGCGTAGGAACTTATATATTAAATTTGTCTTTTGGCTATTGTCTAGTGTTAAATGGTTGTTACTATGTACCCTTATTAACGAGGATTATCATTTCTATTCCCGTTTTGGACATGAAGGGTTTTCCCTCATATATTTATAATGGCAGTCATGTACTGTCTTTTAATAATGTTATAAATGGAATTGTTCCTCTTGTGGATAGATTATATACACAAAACTGTAGTCGAGAAATATTCAATGTACAAAATAAATGGGCTAAGATAAGTAATAGAAACTCTACCTACCTATGGCATTGTAGACTTGGTCATATCAACGAAATAAGGATAGCAAGGTTAAGGAAGCTTGACTACGTCTTATGGTAACTGCGAATCCTATTTGAAAGGTAAGATGACCAACAAACCACTTTCTGGGAAGGGTGTGCGAGCCAAGAAGGTGTTTGAGTTGGTACATACTGATGTATGTGGACCATTCTCGACTCAATCTAAGAGAGGTTTCCCTTACTTCATTACTTTTACTGACGACTTCACAAGGTACGGATATGTGTATCTTATGAAACACAAATCCGAGGCCTTCGAAAAGTTGAAGGAGTACAAGTCTGAAATAGAGAAACAACTCGCAACGAGTATCAAGACCCTTCGATCTGATCGAGGAGGTGAATACTTGAGCAAGGAGTTTCTAGATTACTTAAAGCTACATGGAGTCCAATCAGAATGGACACCTCCTGGAACACCACAGATGAATGGTGTTACCGAAAGGAGAAATCAAACCTTAGTGGATATGGTTCGATCCATGATGAGCTTCTCAGCTCTACCGACATACCTTTGGGGACATGCTATACAAACCTCAATATATGTTCTGAACAGGATTCCTTCCAAGTCAGTAGAAAAGACACCATATGAGATATGGTGTGGCAAGAAGCCAACTCTTAAACATATGAGACCCTAGGGGTGCCCTGCATATGTTAAGAAGATGCTCATTGACAGGTTGTAATCCAAAAGTGAGAAATGTTACTTCGTGGGGTATCCAAAGGAAACTAAGGGATACTACTTCTATCTTCCTGGAGTGTCGCGCCCATTTTTAACCACGCGCGGGTCAAAGCGGAGTGCAACGTATCGGTGATTCCTGGGTATTGGATTAAAGAGTCGCCACCTAATTATTTTATGGTGAATTAGGACACCTGAATATTAACTAAATGCTGCAATGTAACTCCAATTTTAAGGTTTGCGAAACTAATGAGATTCTAGGTAAGGGTTCTTTATTATCCTAAAGGAAAGGGATTAGGCATCCTTTAAGATTCGCTAACATGCGGTTATCCGATCAAACTCAGGTTAATTAATGTGTAAAGAAAAATGCATGTTTAAAACTATATAAAGTTAAAAAGATGTTTGAAAATAAAGAAGGACATTTGATGAAGTAAAGATTTGCATTTTTATGCAACTATATGTAAAATTAATTTTTTGAGTTAGAAGACATGCATTTGTAGCATTACTTATAACAGTACATGTAGAGTTGAGAAAAGTATGCATTTTATACGACATTATCCATGAAAATAGATATAAAGTTCATTTGTTTACAGAAATATGTATTTGGCGATTTAATAATAAAAGAAGCAAATTTCATGAAAATCTTTAAATGTTGCAAATCGGATAAAATGCAAACCTTATTTTTTGGATTAAAGAAAGTGAATAATAAATAGTCAAATTATTTTTTGAAAGAGATTAAAGCATGCATAACGAGCCTAAAAATAGAATAAAGTAACTAGCGGCTAAATTCTGAACCTACAAGACGGCCCTAAACAAATAAAGCTGGCGATGGATTTCCAATTCAAACAAGCCTAAGAAATAAACTAACGGCAGTTAGACTATCCTATTCATTCATCTATTCGCGGCCTAATTATTCTAAGCATTCTAATGACAGTACACAATTAAATAATTATTACAACCCGAATAATAATGAAAGACAGATTAGACAATAAATAAAAGCAGCGACTAGGGCGGATGACGATATCATCGCACCCTATTTGTTTTGAAGTTTCGAGACAGGAGAATGCAATGAACGAGGATGTGGTTCTTCGTTTTGGCCAAAGTCACGATGAGTCTCATAACGAGACTCTTCGTTACTCCCGATGCATTTCATGTAAATAAAAGAAAAGGAAAGGATTAGTAGACATAACGAAAATATAAACACATGAATATTCCTAATATATATACACAAAAATATACAACATTAAATGTACATAGGAATGAATACTCATGGCCGTTTATTTTATATATCCTTAAGACATATCATTTTTCAGATTTGGCACGTTAAAGTAGCCGAAGAAAGAGCATATGCTAACACATCCGGTTCCAAATTTAAACATGAATAAAATAGGCAAGGAAGACCAATGTATAAATTATATAAACAGACATGATAAATTCAGTCGAGCCCATCCTAATCTCAAAGAAACATGACATTCATAAACTAAAACCAAACGCACACACTATTATATAGACATGGATAAAAGACTCTTTCCAAATTTGCACATATTAATCTAGAATATAACATGTAAATATCGTCATTTAAATCAATTAAAGTATGCTATCATTTTTTTATTTAATAGGCGAAAGAACCAAGCTAACAACATCCCCAACGTACAATAATTTGAATATCAATAATCCACTAAGTGTCCTAAGAATATTTAATCAAGCCATAATTTCTTTCAAACACGTATTAATCTTACATTATCCATATTACACTTAATAATGAACCCAAGATACCTTACTAGAACTAATGACAATAATTAGTTAACCAAAACATCGAAGCAAAATGAACCCAAGATACCTTACTAGAACTAATGACAATAATTAGTTGACCAAAACATCGAAGCAATATCATCTATCGCATATCAGCTCCAAATCAGAAATATCCCAGCGACATATATACAATTATGCAAGCAAAACATCTCATTATGATATGAATTAATCAAGACTAACTACTTAGCAAAATATCATATTTAAATCAAGCATAAAACACACAATCAAATAAGCTTAAAGAAATGTAGAAGAATTGAAATGAGTCTAACCTTTTCCGGGTAGCGAACCGAGACGGTGTTTTGAATCGTCGAATCCGCTCGAAAGTTATTTTAGAATTCTGATTTTTGCAATTTTCAGAATTCTGATTTTTGATTTTAGAAAGGCTGATTTTCAGATTTTTGGAGCTCTGATTTTCAATTTTTTGGACCCAAATTTCGACCCGACCCGGACTGAAACAAAAAAAATCAAATATTTTGAGGGTGAAATTTAGGGAAAATAAAAGGAGTATTTTTCGGATTTTTTACCCAACCCAAAATGTGAAGAACAAAGGGATTTTCGGATTGAAATTTATGAAACAAAGATGAGTATTTCAGATTAAAAATTATGAAAAAACAAAAGGAGTATTTTCTAATCAAAATCTAAGAACAAACCAAACCATTTTTTTTTCTGATTTTTTTTTTCTTCTTCTTGTTTTTCGACCTTTTGTTTGCTTCTTCTTTTCGGATTTTTTTGACCCCATTTTTTTGTATTTTTGGACCCGAAAAAAGAACTCCCCCTTCAATGAAGAACAAGGGGTTTTTTTATAGATGGATTCCCCACTATAAAGTTCGAGTTTGAATTTTGAAATTAAAGAGGCAAAAGTCTGATTTTTAGACGGATTTTAGGGGATATGGTAGGTGTGAAGTGTTGGGGTAGGGTTCGGCGATGTCGGCGTAACAGAGGGGGGTCGGTAGTGTCAGGGGTCGGTGGTGGCAGGGGTGAGGTGACCAACGAGTTTTGGGGGGTGTGGGGTGTGCGGCGATGGGATGGGAGAGAGAGAAAGGGGTATGGGTGATTAGGTTTTAGGGTTAAAGGGAAATAAGGGTATTGGGAGTTAAAAAGGGATGTGGGCCGAGTGGGTATGGGCTTCGGTTGAGGTTTTGGGCCGATGGTGTCCGAAAATGGGGGTGACCAAATGGGCTTGGTAAGGGGGTTTCGGGTGGGCCGAAAAATAAAAAGGGGGAGTTGAATTATTGCGGGTGGGCCGAAAATAGGGTTTCAGTTGGGCAGTAATTTGTGGGTTGGGTAGAATGTTTTGGTGAGGGGGAATAAAATGGGGAGTTGGTTAAAATAAAATGGGGAGTTGGTTAAAATAAAAAGAAGTTTATTATAAAAAGATGTTTTGCAAAATATGTAAATAACATCACGATGTGATAATAATAAAAACATAATATTTGCGAAATGCTTAATGCTTAATAAAATATGGAAATGCGATGCAATTTGTGAAAATAAAATAACATGAAACATTATGGTAGCATTATGATTACGACTTTTAAACAAGGCAAATGATAATAAAACATGTGAATAATAATAATAATAATAATAAATAATGATATTGAAAATAATAATAAATATATATATATGCCTATATTAAAATTATTTTTGAGGTGCGCGAAAATATTTAAAATTGTGAATAAATCGGAAAAGACGGGATAAAATTAGGTGTCAACAGATGCCCCTCTTTGGCCGGAGACGATGAAAGAGTTTTCGGACAAAGAAGTTGACTAAGTAGCCAATTTTGTCCTGACCCTCGGGCTTTGAACGAGGAGTAGGGATGCACGGGTAGAAATGGAATCCAAAAGATGGTTCAGATTCGAGAAATATTTCCCCAGTGTCGGGTTATGATGACACTGGTTGCAGGTGTGGCAACTTATTGGGAAAGGGCGGAACGACGTTCAAAGAAGGTCATTGACCAAATTGCCTCGGTTCGCCGTAAGAAATAGTTCCTCGTTGTGATGAAAGCTCCTGCCAATTCAAACTCCTGTGGACTAAAGCAAAGATAAAAAATTAGTGCATAACTGTTGCATACAATGTGTATATGAGAATATGACTTGGGCGCCTGACTGAAATTAAAATTCCCGCATTATGAGGTTGGCGCCTGACTGAAATTAAATACCTGAATTATGAGGTGGGCGCATGACTGAAATTTAAATACCCGAATTACGAGGTGGGCGCCTGACTGAAATTTAAATACCCGAATTAGGAGGTAAAAAAGAGGTGGAAAGTTTTGTTAGAAATTCTGCCTTATTCCATGAGATCTAGAAGCACTTCTGCAACTTTCTCTCTTCCCTAGCGCTCTTTTTTTTTTACTTCTTTCAAAGGGCAATGAAGGCCTTCCTTATAAGTTCTCGCTCGATCGAAAGGATATAACACATACGAAACCTTAGCTTCGCTGACTTTATGAGGTCTAACCTTCGCCACGACATTAGTGGCTTAGCTCTTCGCGTGGGCGAATGTGACCCTGTAAGTCGAAATACCGTTCTTCGCATGGACATAACGCGGTTGGGACCCTGTAGGTCAAATGACGTCTTTGTTCAGTCGCAAAACAGGAAACTGATCCTTGTGGTGAGTTGTGATGCCGAAATTCTTTGGGAAATTGATCATAAGTGATGTGGCTTCCCTGCTTCTTTCAACCTGAAGAACCTGTACTCAAAGAAAATTTGTGAGTTTGGGGGAGGGGCGGTTGATTCGCATGGACTGTAGCTTTGACTCTCGATACTTGTATGTCCTGTTAATTCGGACCTGTAGCCCCATCTGGTTCCCAGTCTTGGCAAATCGTTAATGAAAACATTTGTTGAAAACGATTCGTTTATAAGAAAGTATGCATATCAGTAAAAATTCTTGTCGAACTCCAATGAAAATATTTGTTGAAAATAATTTGCTCATAAGAAAGTATGCATATATGTAAATGTCTGTCGAGCAGTGACATACGGTGAAACAAAGCAAACGTCTTATCCAAAATCCTTCTTCTGGCTGAAGACTTAGTTGGCCGATAATTTCTATGTCTATCGGCGTCCTCTTGCAGTGATCTCTTAAAATTTGCCCCAGTTTTCGATATGTGAGGATGCTGAACTTTCAACTGGACCAAGTCGAGTCTTGAGTGGGCTGTTTGCCTGGCATGTCGAGGCGATCAAATGGGTGCATTTTGTCATATGGGAGATAAAGGAAAAAGATTTCCTAATGGTGGGACCGAAGCCGATTTAGGCCGCCTACGTATCCCCATGAGGGAATCAGGTCATAACGTAGTTCATTACAAGCAAAGGGGATTGTAAGGGTTTTCTGAAAATGGGACCGAAGCCGATGTGGCCGCCTACGTATCCCGCCGAGGGAATCAGGTCATAACGTAGTTCATATTACAAAGAAATGTGTTTTTGGGGAAATTTATGATCTAAAGAAACGGAACCTGACATGGGTTCTTTGCGTATCCCGCCAGGGAGCGCAACTTTTACAACATAAGAAGTGCATTACATAGAAAAATCCTAAATGTAGTATCTTTTCACCGCATCTGCATTGATAGATTTTGGCCATACTTCACCGTCCATTTCAGCTAGAATTATTGCTCCTCCAGTTAACACCCGGTGAACCATATAAGGCCCTTGCCAGTTAGGTGCGAACTTTCCTTTTGCTTCATTTTGGTGCGGGAATATACGTTTTAGCACCAATTGCCCCGGTTTGAAAGTCCTTGGTTTTACTTTCCTGTTGAAAGCTTTGGCCATTCTGTTTTGATAAAGTTGTCCGTGACAGACTGCGTTCAATCGCTTTTCATCAATCAACATCAATTGTTCGTACCGATTCTATATCCATTTTGCTTCGCTCAGCTCAGCTTCTTGGATAATTCTCAAAGATGGTATTTCCACTTCTGCTGGTAACACAACTTCTATTCCATAGACCAAAAGATACGGTGTTGCCCCAGTAGAAGTCCAGATTGTAGTGCGATAGCCCAAAAGTGCAAAGGGCAAATGCTCATGCCAGTGCTTATAATTATCAATCATCTTTTGCAGTATTCTTTAGATGTTTTTATTGGCTGCTTCGACTGCTCTGTTCATCTGAGGTTGGTATGGAGTGGAATTACGGTGAGTGATCTTAAACTTTTCGCGTATCTCATTCATCAGATTATTGTTGAGATTAGCTCCATTGTCTGTTATAATTTACTCAAGGATTCCAAATCGACAAATGATGTTATTGCGGACAAAATCAACTAACATTTTCTTTGTCACTGACTTGTGGGACAATGCTTCTACCCACTTTGTGAAATAGTCAATTGCCACTAGAATAAATCTGTGTCTATTTGATGCGACAGGTTCAATAGGGCCAATGACATCCTTGCCCCAAGCTGTGAATGGCCAAGGAGAGCTCGTCACATTGAGTTCATTAGGAGGTACCCTGATTAAATCGCCATGAATCTGACATTGATGACATTTTTGCACAAAGTGAATGCAATCTGTTTCCATGGTCATCCAAAAGTACACTGCTCTTAGAATCTTCTTTGCTAAAGTGAAACCATTCATATCCGCACGTGCCTCCGTGTATCTCTTCAACTAAACTGCTTGCCTCTCGGGCATCAACACATCTTACCAAACCTAGATCCGGAGTCCTCCGATAAAGGATTTCTCCGTTTAGGAAGAAATGGTTTGCTAACCTCCGAAGTGTCTTCTTTTGTGCGCTGGTTATGCCTTCTGGATATTCACATGTCTTGAGATATCTCTTGATGTCATGGTACCAGGGTTTTCCATCCAGCTCTTCATATATATGGAAACAATAGGCCGACTGATCCAATAAGTTTACCTTGATGGGATCAATGTAATTTTTGTCCGGATGTTGAATCATGGAGGACAGAGTCGCCAGAGCATCAACGAACTCATTTTGAGTTCGTGGGATATGCTTGAATTCTATCCCGCTGAACCTTTTGCACAATTCTTTCACGCAATGCAGGTAAGGAAGTATCTTCACGTTCTTGGTGGCCCATTCACCTTGTACCTGATGAATCAATAAGTCTGAATCACCTATAACCAATAATTCTTGAATGTTCATATCAACGGCCATTCTAAGACCGAGTATACAAGCTTCATATTCCGCCATATTATTGGTGCATGGAAATCGGAGCTTCACCGAAATTAGGTAGTGTTGACCTGATTCTGAAATCAAAACTGCTCCGATACCAACTCCTTTGAAGTTTGCAGCTCCGTCGAAGAACATTCTCTAACCCGGGTATTCTTCTGAAATGTCTTATCCAACAAACAATACCTCCTCATCCGGAAAATAAGTCCGAAGAGGTATATATTCTTCATCTACGGGGTTTTTAGCAAGATGGTCGGCTAGTGCTTGTCCTTTGATAGCCTTTTGGGTAACATATATGATATCGAACTCACTTAGCAAGATTTGCCACTTTGCTAGCTTCCTAGTGGGCATGGGCTTCTGAAAGATGTATTTGAGCGGGTCCATTCTTGAGATAAGATAAGTGGTATATGCAGATAGATAATGCCTAAACTTTTGTGCAATCCATGTCAAGGCACAACAAGTGCGTTCCAGCAAAGTATACCGAGCTTCGTAAGGTGTGAACTTCTTGCTTAAGTAGTATATAGCTTGCTCCTTCTTTCCTGTTTCATCATGTTGTCCCAGCACGCATCCAAATGCATTTTCTAACACAGATAGATATAACAGCAACGACCTTCCGAGTTCTGGAGGCACCAAAACAGGTGGGTTAGACAAGTATACTTTGATTCTATCAAAAGCTTGTTGGCAATCCGTTGTCCACTTGGTAGCAGCGTCTTTCTTCAGTAATTTGAATATCGGCTCACATATCACTGTTGATTGCGCTATGAACCTGCTGATGTAGTTGAGGCGACCATGGAAACTCATCATGTCCTTTCGACTCTTTGGAGGATGCAAGTCTTGAATAGCTTTTACCTTCGAGGGGTCCAATTCAATACCCCTTCTACTCACGATGAAACCTAACAACTTCCCCGCAGGGACGCCAAATGCACACTTTGCAGGATTTAATTTCAGGTTGTACCGCCTTAGCCGGCCAAAGAACTTCTTCAAATCTGTCAAGTGATATGAAGCCCTTCACGACTTGATAATAAAATCATCCACGTAGACCTCTATTTCTTTGTGGATCATATCATGAAAAATGGTAGTCATGGCCCTCATATAGGTGGCACCTGCATTCTCGAGTCCGAATGGCATTACCCGGTAACAGTATACTCCCCAAGGTGTAGTGAATGCTGTCTTTTCTGCGTCTTCTTCATCCATCAAGATTTGGTGGTAACCAGCAAAGCAATCAACAAATGATTGCAATTCATGCTTCGCACAGTTATCAATGAGTATGTGAATATTTGGGATAGGAAAATCATCCTTTGGGCTGGCCTTGTTGAGATCCCGATAATCCACGCATACCCGTATCTTTCCATCTTTCTTTGGCACAGGTACAATGTTGGCCAACCAAGTGGGGTATCTTGTGACTCGAATGACCTTTGCATCGAATTGCTTAGACACCTCCTCTTGGACCTTTAAACTCAAATCAGGCTTGATTTTCCTTGGTTTTTGTTTCACCGGAGGCCAGGATGGATCAATAGGCAATCTATGCGAAGCAATATCTGTGCTCAAACCTGGCATATCGTCATAAGACCAAGCAAATATGTCGATATATTGCTTCAAAAGATCCGTCAGCTCTTTCCTTTGTGGGGTGTTCAGATGGACGCTGATTCTTGTTTCTTTCACATATTTTGCATCTCCTAAATTTACTGCCTCAGTTTCATCTAAATTTGGCTTTGGCTTACTCTCAAAACACTCCAATTCCTTTGTCAATTCTTCTGGCTGTGAGTCTTCCTCATACTCTTCGAAGTCCTGTTCATTGTTTGGATTTTATTTGTTTGTTTCATTACATGTCACATTCACATTATCGACAGATTTATTAATTTGTATGCTGAAAGAGAAAAGAAAATTAGTAAACAAAATAAATTTTGAAATAGCAAAAGCAATGTGGATTTGTCATTTAAGCTTTCAAAAGATGGAGGCAAAACACATTAAAATGCGTAGATGCGATTCAAGCCTCAATTAGAATCGCATTGTTTCATAAAGTACTAAGGTAATTTCTACCAAGCTTTCCGGAGAAACAGGGCCGGGGCACATGTCTAATTTTTCAAAACATCTCCATGTTCTGCGTCCCAAATGGTTGGGCCTTCAGCAAAATAATCCAGAATTACATTGCATTCTACTTCTTCTCCTGTAATGAAAAGACTTTTGAGTCCTTTCGCGAGGTTGTCTGCATCATCTTCCTTTGACTTCTGAGCATCACATGCTTTGACAAATGACTGATTCAGAGGCGGAACAGGCTTTGGCAGGGGAGTGTCTCTTTTCTTTCGGAGGTTGACTGACACGACTTCTTCAGAAGTGGGTTCGTATCCGAGACCGAAAGTATCCTTTTTACTGAGCAAGTGAACCGGCTCGACCATACCTTCCAAATTCAATCCGAGGCCTTGACCGGGCTTAAAGTCATTCTTCAACATTTCCTGGGCCACCATTGTGAGAACCCGGGGTAATTTCAATTTTTCAACTTTGGAGGCACATGTAATTTCTATGATATGGAAAACAGACCCATCCAATATATCTACGCTTTCAATAGTAGGGATTTGGCCTTCGGGACATATAGAATTGCTCCCTTCTCCGTGTATCACGACCTCGTGATGATCCCAGACAAACTTCAGGCTCTGGTGTAGGGTAGAAGGAACTGCACCAGCCATATAGATCCAAGGTCTTCCCATTAGCAGGTTATAGCCGGTAGATATGTCTAACACTTGGAATTCCATGATGAACTCTACGGGTCCTACTTGCAATGTCAAATCCATTTCTCCCATAACGCTCATTTGGGCTCCATCAAAACCTTTAACCCTCACATAACTTTCGCGAATCTTTCCAATGCTAATTCCCAGGGCTTGGAGGGTCGCCATAGGACAAATGTTGACGGCTGAGCCTCCATCAATCAACACTCTAGAAATGAACTTGTTCATACACTTTACAGTTATGTTCAACGCTTTGTTG
Organism: Anisodus tanguticus; assembly: GCA_034509755.1. Classification (NCBI taxonomy): domain Eukaryota; kingdom Viridiplantae; phylum Streptophyta; class Magnoliopsida; order Solanales; family Solanaceae; genus Anisodus; species Anisodus tanguticus. Next base: position 13,973,752 of record CM067557.1, read on the forward strand.
TGGCCTAAACCCTCAGGTGGCAATTCCTTGTCGTGAAAAGAGACTTTATGGGCCTCCAAAATTTGTCCGACCATGGCCAAAAGTTTCTCGCCAGTGGTCTCTCTCGGAACATAAGCTTCTTTGAGTACTTCCAATAAGGCACGTCCGTAGGTCGCGGAACTCATCAACAACGATAGCAAAGAAATTTGAGCTGGCGTTTTCTTCAATTGTTCTACAACAGAATATTTCTTGGTTGGCATTTTCCTCCAAAACTCTTCCACTTCGGTCTCTGTTACAGCCTTTTTTGGATTGTCTTCCTTTCATGGTGCTCCTCGCGCTATTTCTGCAGGGGAATAACACCGCTCGGATCTTGTCATACCAGCGACGACAACTTCTACAATTTATTTCTCTTTTCCTTCGCTCCTTTCTCCAGTCGAATAACTCCAAGGAACAGTTGTGGTATCAAAAGATGGCGTTACTATCCGTGATTTCGGAGGAAGTACTTCCACTTCAAATGGTGCCCTCACTTGAACTGTAATTATAGGGGTGATAAAGGCCGATGATTCAACCTTTTCCTCTCTTTGGACCGGCACAATGGTCCCTTCCAAACTGTTTTCTTCATCTACAGTAATCATGTTCACATTGGCATTGTCATGGTTTGGCAAAGGGTTTTTGTTTACATTAGGGGAAGGTCCTTTCAGTTGGATGATGCCTTCTCTGATCAACGCCTTGATCTTGTCTTTGAGGGCAATGCAAACCCCAGTGTCATGTCCAGTGATTCCAGAGTGGTATGCACAATGCTTAGTTTTGTCGTACCATCTGGGAATAGGATTGGGGATATGTCCTGGGATAGGTTGGAGTATTCCCGCAGTCCTCAATCTTTCGTACAACTGGGCTAGAGGTTCGGCTAAGGGTGTATATGTTTTGACTGGCTTTCTTTCGTAATTCGCATGGGGTCTGGGAGCATTTGGTGGATGGGCTCGTAGCTGAGGTTGATATGTGGGTTGATACTGTGGGGAATTCGGATAAGTAGGTGCTCGTGGTGGGATATATATTGGCTGGGTATGGTAGACAGGGTAGGGAGTAGGTGAGTGTTGATAATAAGGCTGAGGACTTTGTGTGTTTTGACTGTAGTAGGAGGGCTGAGGATTCTGGGCGTTTTGATTGTAGTAGGGAGGCTGGGATGATGGGCTTTGGTAGGTTGGCATTTGGTTTGACCTATGTTCCTGGACCATCATGACAGGAGACGCTCCGTCCCTCCTCTTCTTAATTGCTCCCCCAAATGAGTCTGACTGAATTGCCTTACTCGTGGCCTGCAATGCTGCCAAGTTTGTGATTCTTCCTGTTTTGATACCCTCTTCTATGAAATCTCCCATCCTTACCACTTCAGAGAAATTTTGTCCTATGACGCTTATCATTCTTTCATAGTATGTTGCATCTTTCATAGATTGCACAAAGAGAGTGGTCATCTCACTTTCCGCCATCGGGGGTTGAACCTTTGCTGCTTCCGCCCTCCATCTCATGGCATATTCTCTGAAGGTTTCTGTAGATTTTTTCTCTAGTTTCATTAGATAAAATCTATCCAAGATTGTGTCGGTGTTAAACCTGAACCTATCTACAAAATTCTGTGCCATTGTGCCCCAGTTATGCCATTTTCGCGGGTCCTAGTTTGTGTACCAATCGAGCGCTTCTCCTGTCAAACTCCTTATGAACAACTTTATTATGATGGCATGGTCCTTACCCACTCCAACCAGCTTGTCACAGTACGATCTTAAATGAGCGCGAGGATTTCTTTTCCCATTAAATAAGTCAAATTTTGGCACCTTATATCCGACATGCAATTGAACGTCGGGATGCATGCAGAGATCCTCGTACTAGAGTCCTTCATGCCCCTTGCTGGTTTGGATGTTTTTGAATGCTTCTTTTAGGCTATGAATTTCTCTCGCCATACTTTCAACGATTCTGATCCTTGCTTGCCTTTCCGTTTCTTCATATTGGTCTATCTCATGAGGAGGTATGTTTGGTATAGTGGAAGTAGAAGGTTGGGCTTCCATTGCATATACTGGTGGCACATACTGCTTATTAGTGATGTGTGCCATCTGTATTTGTTGGGTTGCCTGGTAATTTTGTGTGAGGGGGATATTTTGGACGAGTGGGGTAGTTTGGGTAGGTGGAGCTTGAGGCGCATATGGAGTTGTGAAGGATACTGGGTCATTTTGCAGTGGGCTTTGTAGTGGACTGGCTTGTGGGTTGATAGGATGCGGATTAGTGCATTCCGGGCTGACGTGTTGAGGATTGGTTTTGCTTAGTAAGGGATTTCGGGGAAGGTTCTGGGGAAATGGCAGTTCAGGAGATGGAAAGGTCTGTGGTGCAGTTGCGCTCGTCCCTTGTTCAGGGAGTGGAGTATTGAGGCTGATGGAAAGATTGGTAAGATTTCGAAGCCGCTCGATCTCAGTCTGCATGGTTGCCATTTGTTGCAACAGTTGGGCGAGGTATTCATCCTGGATGGTAGTGTTTCTCCTTTTCGATGTCTCTGGTTCACCTCCCGGAAGAGTGACAAGTCCCAGGCCAGTTTGTTCGGATGCTCCTGAATCACTCATTTTGTTGGATGATTGTGCCTTTGATCTCGTGAAGTAGGGGTGTTCCGCCAGTTTCAATCAACACGAATCAACTTTTGAGGAAATAAATCAGGCAAAAATAACCTTCTTAAAAAATGAAGCAAACTAAGTTAGTATAAGACGAGTAATTATTGCTTTAAATAACATGTACACAGTGGAAAGCAGCAGAAATTAGCAAACAGATTGTATGCGCATCCTAATATGCGTGGGGCCTCTCTTATGCCAGAAGTGGGCCTAAACGCCAGATATGCGGGATTATGACAGATTGATCCAAGCTGCTAAACTGCAATGCTTTTGTCGGAAATGAGACAAAATGAATGTACATTTTCCAATTTTGGCATGTCATGATTAGGCTTGGATTGGTCTATCATTATCACGCTACACATAATATGCTGATTGGTCATTGGGTTGTGAGACCCGTAGACAACTTTGGCGGATTTCTTAATTGTGGAGTCGATGCCAAGGATCGACCCACCTAAGGTGTACGCATGCATGACTTAAAATAAAGGGTGGTATAGCTCTATCCTAAATTTTATAAGATTTGGCTGACTAGACTCAAGGTTCCCAAGAGGACTGCTCGAGTGAGAAGGCTACGCGGCCACCGGATAGTCCGAACACTCCGCGCATACGCCAACTCTCCTAAAATTTGGTAATTTGAAAGAAATTTGCGGGTGCGCAAAACGCACCTCGCGTGTAATGTATGGTAGTGTCAATTTTCCACAGTGGAAGAAATATGAGCGAAATGCCAATTTAAGGAAAGCAGTAAAAGAAAGTATCAATTTAAACAGTTAAACATACAAAATTTATAAAAAGGAAACAATTAAAACAATAGATCAAATAAGGAGCAATATAAAGCACAATAATAATTAACCCGGAATTGCTATGGTTAAGAACCTGCTAAGTACATTGGGTTTCCCCAGCGGAGTCGCCATGCTGTCGCGCCCGTTTTTAACCACGCGCGGGTCAAAGCGGAGTGCAACGTATAAGTGATTCCTGGGTATTGGATTAAGGAGTCGCCACCTAATTATTTTATGGTGAATTAGGACACCTGAATATTAACTAAATGCTGCAATGTAACTCCAATTTTAAGGTCTGCGAAACTAATGAGATTCTAGGTAAAGGTTCTTTATTATCCTAAAGGGAAGTGGTTAGGCATCCTTTAAGATCCACTAACTTGCGGTTATCCGATCAAACTCATGTTAATTAATGTGTAAAGAAAAATGCATGTTTAAAACTATATAAAGTTAAAAAGATGTTTGAAAATAAAGAAGGACATTTGATGAAGTAAAGATTTGCATTTTTATGCAACTATATGTAAAATTGATTTTTTGAGGTAGAAGACATGCATTTGTAGCATTACTTATAACGGTACATGTAGAGTTGAGAAAAGTATGCATTTTATACGACATTATCCATGAAAATAGATATAAAGTTCATTTGTATACAGAAATATGTATTTGGCGATTTAATAATAAAAGAAGCAAATTTCATGAAAATCTTTAAATGTTGCAAATCGGATAAAATGCAAACCTTATTTTTTGGATTAAAGAAAGTGAATAATAAATAGTCAAATTATTTTTTGAAAGAGATTAAAGCATGCCTAACGAGCCAAAAAATAGAATAAAGTAACTAGCGGCTAAATTCTGAACCTACAAGACGGCCCTAAACAAATAAAGCTGGCGATGGATTTCCAATTCAAACAAGCCTAAGAAATAAACTAACGGCAGTTAGACTATCCTATTCATTCATCTATTCGCGGCCTAATTATTCTAAGCATTCTAATGACAGTACACAATTAAATAATTATTACAACCCGAATAATAATGAAAGACAGATTAGACAATAAATAAAAGCAGCGACTAGGGCGGATGACGATATCATCGCACCCTATTTGTTTTGAAGTTCCGAGACAGGAGAATGCAATGAACGAGGATGTGGTTCTTCGTTTTGGCCAAAGTCACGATGAGTCTCATAACGAGACTCTTCGTTACTCCCGATGCATTTCATGTAAATAAAAGAAAAGAAAATGATTAGTAGACATAACGAAAATATAAACACATGAATATTCCTAATATATATACACAAAAATATACAACATTAAATGTACATAGGAATGAATACTCATGGCCGTTTATTTTATATATCCTTAAGACATATCATTTTTCAGATTTGGCACGTTAAAGTAGCCGAAGAAAGAGCATATGCTAACACATCCGGTTCCAAATTTAAACATGAATAAAATAGGCAAGGAAGACCAATGTATAAATTATATAAACAGACATGATAAATTCAGTCGAGCCCATCCTAATCTCAAAGAAACATGACATTCATAAACTAAAACCAAACGCACACACTATTATATAGACATGGATAAAAGACTCTTTCCAAATTTGCACATATTAATCTAGAATATAACATGTAAATATCGTCATTTAAATCAATTAAAGTATGCTATCATTTTTTTATTTAATAGGCAGCAACCAAGCTAACAACATCCCCAACGTACAATAATTTGAATATCAATAATCCACTAAGTGTCCTAAGAATATTTAATCAAGCCATAATTTCTTTCAAACACGTATTAATCTTACATTATCCATATTACACTTAATAATGAACCCAAGGTACCTTACTAGAACTAATGACAATAATTAGTTAACCAAAACATCGAAGCAAAATGAACCCAAGATACCTTACTAGAACTAATGACAATAATTAGTTGACCAAAACATCGAAGCAATATCATCTATCGCATATCAGCTCCAAATCAGAAATATCCCAGCGACATATATACAATTATGCAAGCAAAACATCTCATTATGATATGAATTAATCAAGACTAACTACTTAGCAAAATATCATATTTAAATCAAGCATAAAACACACAATCAAATAAGCTTAAAGAAATGTAGAAGAATTGAAATGAGTCTAACCTTTTCCGGGTAGCGAACCGAGGCGGTGTTTTGAATCGTCGAATCCGCTCGAAAGTTATTTTAGAATTCTGATTTTTGCAATTTTCAGAATTCTGATTTTTGATTTTAGAAAGGCTGATTTTCAGATTTTTGGAGCTATGATTTTCAATTTTTTGGACCCAAATTTCGACCCGACCCGGACTGAAACAAAAAAAATCAAATATTTTGAGGGTGAAATTTAGGGAAAATAAAAGGAGTATTTTTCGGATTTTTTACCCAACCCAAAATGTGAAGAACAAAGGGATTTTCGGATTGAAATTTATGAAACAAAGATGAGTATTTCGGATTAAAAATTATGAAAAAACAAAAGGAGTATTTTCTAATCAAAATCTAAGAACAAACCAAACCATTTTTTTTTCTTCTTCTTGTTTTTCGACCTTTTGTTTGCTTCTTCTTTTCGGATTTTTTTGACCCCATTTTTTTGTATTTTTGGACCCGAAAAAAGAACTCCCCCTTCAATGAAGAACAAGGGGTTTTTTTATAGATGGATTCCCCACTATAAAGTTCGAGTTTGAATTTTGAAATTAAAGAGGCAAAAGTCTGATTTTTAGACGGATTTTAGGGGATATGGTAGGTGTGAAGTGTTGGGGTAGGGTTCGGCGGTGTCGGCGTAACAGAGGGGGGTCGGTAGTGTCAGGGGTCGGTGGTGGCAGGGGTGAGGTGACCAGCGAGTTTCGGGGGGTGTGGGGTGTGCGGCGATGGGATGGGAGAGAGAGAAAGGGGTATGGGTGATTAGGTTTTAGGGTTAAAGGGAAATAAGGGTATTGGGAGTTAAAAAGGGATGTGGGCCGAGTGGGTATGGGCTTCGGTTGAGGTTTTGGGCAGATGGGGTCCGAAAATGGGGGTGACCAAATGGGCTTGGTAAGGGGGTTCCGGGTGGGCCGAAAAATAAAAAGGAGGAGTTGAATTGTTGCGGGTGGGCCGTAAATGGGGTTTCGGTTGGGCTGTAATTTGTGGGTTGGGTAGAATGTTTTGGTGAGGGGGAATAAAATGGGGAGTTGGTTAAAATAAAAAGGAGTTTATTATAAAAAGATGTTTTGCAAAATATGTAAATAAAATCACGATGTGATAATAATAAAAACGTAATATTTGCGAAATGCTTAATGATTAATAAAATATGGAAATGCGATGCAATTTGTGAAAATAAAATAACATGAAACATTATGGTAGCATTATGATTACGACTTTTAAACAAGGCAAATGATAATAAAACATGTGAATAATAATAATAATAATAATAAATAATGATATTGAAAATAATAATAAATATATATATATGCCTATATTAAAATTATTTTTGAGGTGCGCAAAAATATTTAAAATTGTGAATAAATCGAAAAAGACGGGACAAAATTGGGTGTCAACATGGAGAACATAAGGTCATTGTTTCCAGGAACACAACTTTAATTGAAGAAGAATATGTCTACAAGGAACATAGTTGCACAAAGATAGAACTTGAAGAAATTCAAGAACCGCGAGATAACATCGAGGTTGAATCCTTGCAGAATGACCAAGACAAGAATTCAGTGGGAGTATTTGGCGAAGATTGGGTACTTCAAGTACGCCCTTCGGCCAGTAGGATTGTTACGAGGAACAATGCAGAAATGCAAGATCCTCTTACACAGCCTTTGGGAGTAGATGAATGGTTGCACCTCTTCCCATTCAGGAAATACATGAAAATGATATTCCTGAAAGCTTTCAAGTTAGTGGATTATCCAACACACAAGAACCCTCTCACAGTCAGAACATACCAAGCACTGAACTACAAAATAATCAACTCCGTAGGTCCACTAGGACTCATTGTCCTCCTGAAAAACTAAATCTACTTGTGGAAACACACAGTGAGATAGATGTTTCCGATAACAATGAGCCTACAACCTATAGCGAAGCAATGTTGGACATTGATTCGAAGAGATAGCAAGAAGCCATGAAATCTCAGATGGAATCTATGTACATCAATCAAGTGTGGAACTTGATTGATTTGCCAACTAGGGTTAAACCCATAGGATGCAAATGGGACGTCAAGAAGAAGATCGATGCATTTGGCAAGATACAGACTTATAAAGCAAGGTTGGTGGCTAAATGTAATAATCAATGGTTTGGGGTCGATTATGATGAAACCTTTTCACATGTTGCTAAAATTAAGTCCATTTGGATTTTGCTTGCAATAGCTGCATATTATGACTATGACATTTGGCAGATGGACGTCAAAACCGCTTTCCTCAATGGTAATCTAGTTGAGGAAGTGTATATGAAATGACCTAAGGGTTTTTCATCTGAGTCCAAACCAAATGATGTATGCAAGTTACAGAAGTCCATTTATGGGCTTAAGCAAGCCTCGAAGAGTTGGAACATTTGCTTTGACAAGGCTATCAAGTCATTTGATCTCGTCAAAAGCAAAGAAGATCCCTGTGTTTACAGTAAACGCAAGGATGAGAGTATTGCCTTCATTATTATATATGTAGATGACATATTTATAATGTGAGACAATAAGATTCTTTTGCAGTCAGTCAAAGAGTGATTGTCCAGTACCTTCATGACGGAGGATTTAGGTGAAGCCTGCTACATTTTGGAAATTAGGATCTATAGAGATAGACCTAATAGATTGTTGGGGCTGTCACAGTCAGTCTACATAGACAAAGTGCTTAGACGTTTTTCTATGGAAAATTCCAAAAAAGGCGGTCTACCTATGAGTCAACACATCAAGTTATCTAAGAAGGACTTCTAATGCTATAGAACTTGAGCGCATGAAGAGGATCCCATATGCTTCGGCTATAGGATCAATCATGTATGCCATGACCTGTACTAGACCAGATGTGGCCTTTGCACTTAGTATGACTTGCAAATTCCAACAGAATCCTGGGGAAGAACACTGGAAAGAAGTCAAGAGTATTCTTAAGTATCTTAGACGAACTAAATATTACTTCTTAGTCTATGGTGGGGAAGAAAAGCTAGTTGCTACTGGGTACACTGATGCTAGCTTCCAGACGGATCTTGATGACTTCAAATCTTAGTCTGGGTACACGTTCATTTTCAATGGTGAAACAGTGAGATGAAAAAGTTCCAAACAAGCTACAACTGCTGATTCGACAACAAAAGCTGAGTACATTACTGGATCAGAAGTTGGTAAAGAAGCTGTCGCGATTTCTGAGTTCCTGAAGGAACTAAGGGTAGTTCCGAGTGCCAGTTGTTCAATAACTATTTATTGTGACAACACTGGTGTGATTGCACAGCTAAGGAACCAAGATCAACAAATAGAAACAAGCATGTACCAAGGAAATATCACATACTCAGAGAGATGGTGGAGACTGAAGAGATTAGATTAGACTATGTTTCCACAGACGATAATCTAGCTGACACATTCACTAAAACATTAAGCTTAGTAAAGCATAATGGTCATTTTGAGAATATGTGCACTAAATATGTTAAATATTGGCTCTAGGCCAAGTGGGAGATTGAAAGTATATGTATGTCCTAGAGACAATCTATATTATGACAAATGTACTTTATACACGTTCATATTATTATTAATGGAAGTTATTATTTTGGCATTTGCAATTATTGAATTATTAGTTGATTGTTTGTAATATTCTATAATATGCATCCCTAGAGGTTACATTGTTATTAATAGTGTGAGATATTAATATTATAACGTAACTCTTAAAATAACCTCGACTAATGATCATCGAGAATGGGATATCGATGATATGTGATAAGTCGACATGTGGTCTGCATCACATCCTTAGAGGATGTGGCAAGTCTCATCTGCTACGGGTAATGACTACTCGTGATGGACACATAAATACTTTGGAAGTATTGGTATATCTGCTGATATACTGTTTGTTATACATGTCAAAAGTATGATAAGCGCGTGGAAAATAGAAGTCCTTAGACTTGAGGTTAATACACACATTGTCTACAGAGTAATATACTTTGATCATGTCCTAAGCTCAAATGCCTTATAGGTTGAGATACGACTTGTATTGGATACATTACGATGTGGATTAAAGGTGGTAGTTGAGACAAGATTAGGATTCATTCCTCGAGTGTATATTCGAGAGAACACTCAGCTTCTCAGTGATATTGGATTGACTAAGTCGTTGACCAACGTAATAGACATATCTAGAATATGGTCTTGTTGTCAACCAATATAGATGAGATATAATGATCAAGCCATTTGGATAGACACTTGGCAAATCCAAGCTTGATCGAGTGCGTCGAGAATGAAAGGATTTTATCTTCCCACATAAATGTTCAATTTACTGGATTCATGTAAATATACTTCACATATTGAGTTCGTCTTACGGCGCCGTCTAGGAGTTCCGTGTAGACCCTAATATTATTTGTGTGGATATGTGAAGACCTATAGGGTAATACTATGTCAATTGTTTCTTCGATCTAAGGGTGTATTGAGAAAGTGTTAAATATTCGATTTTGAATTTAATTAAAATGTGTTGAAAATATTTTGTGAAAAGGGCGAGGCGCCGCGATGCTAATTGGGCAGCATGGGAAATTAGATTGGCCTGCTGCAATTCATTTTGGGCCAGGCTTTGAGCCCAACCCAAAATCTGAATTTTCCCCTAATTTCACATATATATAGAGCACCTCCTCATTCATTATTTGATACATTATTCATATATTATTCTAAGTCTTAGAGACCTTGAATAAAACTCTCTCTTGAACCTCTGTCGAATTTCCTAGTTGTTCCAAGGAGGTATACATCGGAGTTCTTGGAATTTGCCGTCGAGGATCAATTGCGTGCGCACCCTCGGAAATTACTAAAAGACTCCAGAGTTTCCAAATCGTAAGTATTCTTTCAAAGTATTACGGTTATATATATGTTATGTATTGACGTGTTTTATATTACTACATAATCATCATACAGTTCGTCGCTTGTTGGGTATGAAACACAAAAATTTCAAATTCCGCTGCGTACACGAAGCCAACGAAAACCTACACTATCATCCTAGAACGTTAGCATACAATAGGGGCATTTCTCAATGGAGTTAGTCACATATGGAATCTCAAAGCATGATATATGATCAATCATATATGCCATTGAGAATTTTGTCCCACATAATTTTCTTAGGGCCCCTTTTAATAGGGGTGAGCGGGTCCGGGTATCCTAACTTTTTTGAACTACCCAGACCCTACCCAGTAAAAGGCCGATTCCTAAATTTACTACTCGGAATCTACCCGTAGCAATCATTATCCGGAACCTACCCGGACCCTGCGGTTCCGGGTACCCGGAATCGGTGTTCCTTATGCAAAATAATGTTTTTGTATAACAACTTTTGTTTAGGAATAAACTCGTTTGCTTATCCTCTGAAAGCCAGTGCCACAAAACCCATAAAGAATCCTTTCGGAGCAAATATCCTAAGAATGTTTCAAAGATTTGCTTTGGTTTTCGTTTCAACTTTCTTTTTCAATAACTTAAAGGAGTACATAGTTTAAAAAATTCAGTTTTTCAGTTTTCTACCGCTTTTGGCGTTTTCTCTGCTTATGATTATCACTTTGTATTATTTGATTTATTTCTTGATGGTGAAACTGTAGAGGTGGCCAGTGGGTCAGGCTCGGGTCTGGCGGGGTCGGGGTCGGGGCGGGACGGGCGAAGGGGTCGGGGTCGGGTTTGGCGGGACTTGCTCCAGTCTCGTCCCGATCCCGATCCCGTCGAAATCGGGGCTGGGTCGGGTCAGGGTCGGGATCGGGATCGGGGCGGGTTCCGGCGGGTTTTCCTTTTTTTTTTTTAATAACATATGTATAAAAGAAAACTCAATAAACAAGACAAGATAGTGTAATAAAAATATCTCAATGCTGTTTTTGTGTCTCTTATATTATTTAATAGACATATGATTTTTTTGTAATACAAATACAATTGTCTAAAATCTAAATTGCAACTTTGTGGTGTTGTCCAAAAGTTGCAAATTACATAATAAAATTGCAATTAAAAAAATTACATTCTCAAAAAAACCTGTTCTAATTGCTTGATGATTTCCTGTGGTTCTTCGGTTGGAATTGGTAGTTGTTGGTCAAATTGATCCACGTCGCTTCCACTACCTTCGGTTAAGATTTCGTTGTAGTTTTCATCTTCTTCTTCGTTGATCTCCGGCTGACTGCACCTTCTCCGCTCCGCTCGTATCCAATCTCTCGAATAATACGCAATTTCCAAGCTGTCTCCGGCTAATGAGTGTCTGTGGTCTCCTATTTGATATCTGCCGGCAGAAAAAGCGCTTTCAGACGCAGTTGATGACGCTTGAATGTTCAAAACATCTCGGGCCATCAATTAAAGTGTTGGAAAGGTTTTCTCATTCCTCTTCCGGTATTTCAGCAAGTCTTCATGTCCATCTTCATTGATAACTTCTTGATACGGTACAGAACCCTGCAAAACAAAAATATCCAACTCGCTAATTTGGTTAGTAGTAGAGGTACGGCCGCACATTCTATTTCTGAGGCTTTCAATATTAGCCGCAGAAACATCATGTCTTTTGTGAGATTGTGTTGAAGATGGTATGGAAGCCGGTAAGTTACTAGCATTTTCTTGTTGATAAAATCTATATATTTTTTTGCATTGGTGTTCTACGCTAGACAACACTTCTTCTTTAGTTTGTTCAATAGGTGGTGGGTGATTTAGATTTTTGGGACTTGGAGGTGGTAGTACTTCTATACAATCGTAAATAGTTTCAATTAGTGATTTAGTACCGTCTATTTTAATAGTAGGATTTAATACAGAACCAATAATATAAATAGTGAGAATAGGAATAAAATATTTTTTTATTTTGACAAACATTTTTTTAATAGCTGCCTTATAAGCTGGTTTTTCCATATATTCACTAAGTAATAAAAATATTAGGGTTATATAAAACAACATAGTTGAAATAGTAGGATAATATATACCGGAAAATTCTTTTGTTGCTTGAAAAAATTTCTCTAAAAATAGAATAAGTTCAGAAATTTTACCCAATCACTATCTAAAATCATATCAGCTGGATTTTTATTATGAGAGTTAAAAAATAAAGTTATAGGTATTCTATAGTTATAAGCAACAAGTAGTTGCTCGTATAAAGAATTCCACCTAGTAGATACTTCTTGTGGAATTTTTCTATAGGATAGTCCACAATCGTGACAAGTTTTTTTATATTCTTTTCTACGTTGTACTTTATTACTTTTATAAATAAAGTTTATAGCAAATTGTATTTTACTAAGAATGTCTTCAAAAAGTGATAGACAATCCTTTACAATTAAGTTATATATATGGAATGCGCATTTTATATGAAAATGATATGGAAAAGATGGAGTTAAACTATTTTTTAAAATTGTAATTGCGTAATTGTTAGAAGAAGCGTTATCTAATGTAATAGTCATAATTTTATCGGTTATTCCGTAATAATGGCACACTTGATAAATATTTTCTGCAATAAAAGTACCAGTGTGCCTATCATCTATATATCTATACGCTAAAATACATTTTTGCATAGACCATTTATAATCTATCCAATGACAAGTTACAGTTAAATAATCATGGCCGTTAGTACTACGACCTATATCAGACGTGATAGATACTTTTCCATTAAAATGATATAATGAATAACGTAAATACTGTTGATATTCATGCGCGAATTTAAATACATCTCTCTTAACGAGTTGATCTAGGAAAACCGTTAAAAGCAGGATTATATATATCTCTAATGTAATGAATAAAACCGGGAGATGAAGGAAATGAAAAAGGCAAACCCTCCACATCAACTAATTTTGATATTGCTTCCCTATCTCTATGTTTATTGTATTTAGGGCCTACAATTCCCCCCGTCATAGGGTTAATTTGACCCTGTACTTGGTCCGGGACGATATCGGTATGTGAACCTTGTCCCGATGGAGCGGACGTTTGCGCACCCGGTTTTGAAGCCTGGTATTGGGCATACCTAGCTGGATGAGCACTTACTACGTGTCTAATTAAACCCCCCGTCCCACCGTGACCTTTTCCAGTTTTAAATTTTAAAACATTTTTACAAATTTTACATATAACTACTTGATTCTCTACATCCCTATCAAAAAATGTACATACATCTGATTTTAATGGTCGTTTTGCTGGACCTCGTCTCATACTAGGGGGAATAGGAGGTATTTCAGTTGAAGGTGCACTAGTGGGTGTGTTGTCATCAACATTAGTGGGTGTATCATCTAGATCATCATCCCTAAACATACCTCTTAATCCTTCCATTTTAATTATGATAATAAATAATTAAAGATAATAAAATTAAGTGCGCTAAATAAAATAAACAGACAATAATAATTTAATGAAGGAACAAATGTACCAAACGCCGACGTAACGTCGACGTGTAATTGAGAGGTTGAAAATTGAAACTTTGCTCGATGGAAGATCCTCAAGCTAGTTGCCAACTTCACTCCCAATTCCCAATTGAATAAATAAAATTGAATATTTAGCAAACAATGTAGACTTGTAGAGATATATATTGAGAGATTAGAGAGATTGTAGGAAGATTTGTGAGAAAGATGAAGAGAAAATGAGTTATTTATAGTTGGAAAATTGGGTTAAAGTGTAAATATAATAACTTATGAGTTAAAAATAAATATTAAGGGGTAGGGGGGGGTTGGGGGAGGCCTAAAATGGCCGTTGCCCAACGACCAAAATCTAAAATGGTCGTTGGTGCAACGGTTATATTTGCAAAGGGGGAGAACTCGGGCGGGGTCGGGGTCGAGGTCGGGTCAGGCGGGCCTGGGGCGGGCTCGGGTCTGGCGGGACGAGACATTGTCCCGTCCCGAGTTCGAGTCCCGCCACCGTGTTTTTTTTTTACGCGGGGTCGGGGCGGGGTCTGGTCGGGTTCGGGCCGTCCCGGCCCACTGGCCAGCCCTAGGTGAAAGTGACTGTTCTGCATTTGGTTCCCCCCTTCCCCCCTTAAATGATGTACTTTAGTATGACCTTTTTTTTTATTTTTAAGGGAATTAAAAAAGTAAAAATATTTAATATTTCATAGATTTCGGGTATCGGTTCCGGGTCCGGGTACCGTGTCTCTATTTGCTGGAACCGGACCCGACATTGATCGGTTCCTAATTTTATTATCCGAAACCTACCCGTTAGTGTCGATTCCGATCGGGTATCTGGGTATCCTGTACCCGTGCTCACCCCTACTTTTTAACCAAAAAATTAATTAACTCAAAATCTTTTAAAGCCTTGGTGTCAAAGGGCGAGTTCCTTTCTTATCTTGCCCAAAAACTTTCTTGATTCTCATTGGAGAAAGATTCTCCTGCGACAAGGTTTTACACATAGGGCCAACTGCAAATCTGTCTTAGTTTGATAGGACACAAATTTATGAATGCATTTTTTTTAAATCTTCTGATTTTTAAATTAAATAATTTACTATAAAAATATCTTTAGAATCTTGTCGTATTAAATACATCGTGTCATTTATATAAGGATGTGTCACTACAGATAAAACGAAAATGTTTTTGAATAAATAATTTCTTTCTATAATAGACGGAAAGAAAAAGTAAGACCTATAAATAAAAAACGGGGAGTATTTAAATAGTGTCTCTAAGATGTTCCACATGTAGGCTGTTATGACATTTAAAATCACAAGTTTTAAAGTTTTTGGATAATTAATGCTATATCTTATTTATAACCATAAAATTTCAAAATCTTACACTTAGATAAATGTATGACATGTTTAAGATTATTAATTTTAAACATTTATTTTATTTTTTAAACATGTATCTTTTATTTTTAAAACATGTATCGATCAAATTATCGTCACATAAATTAAAACTTAGAAATATTAAAGAATTAGCAGTTCTAAGATGTGTCACATGTAAACTTAAGCTATACCGTCCATTTGGGAACATAAAGGAACCGAAACAAGACTATGAAAAGAGATTAAAAAAAAAAGACTTACTACTATTTTGTGTTTTGATAAAAGGTGGACCAAACATGAGTTGACACGTTTAAATGTAAACTGTCAGACTTGTACCCATTTCCAGACAACTCAGTCAAAGCCTATTCACTCTACACACTCCATTATTTCATTACTCATTTCAATCATCCATATATCAAGATTTGACAGAAATACTCAGAAAATTTCAATCTTTGAACAAATTTTGATAAGAAGAAAAAGAAAGAAGATGAGGGTTTTCACATATTTAGCCAAAGCTCTTCATAGCCATTCTTCATATTCTAAGCTTCTGGTTCTCTGTTCTGTCAGGTTATTCATTTTAATCCCTTCATTTTCTTTCCAAATTTTGTTTTTTTCTTGCTGATTTCTTCTTTCTTTCGATTTCTATTACTATCTACTGTACCTTGCTACTCCCCATCTCAATTTATATGTCACCGTTTGATTTAGCGTGGAGTTTAAAGAAGAAAAAAAACTTTTGAAATATATGGTCTAAAACAAGTCTTACTATTAAAATATGACATTCTTTTTAGCACATATAAAAAAATATCACATAAATTGGGACAGATGAGTATTTGTTGGAAATTTACTAATGTGGAATTAAGTATATCCCATTATTTATGACTCAAACAATTAGGGCCCCGCACGTCGGAAATGTCGTTTTCACACACGTGCACACGTAGTGCCAAGTATCGCAAATTTGATTAGTGAAAGAGATATTGGTACGTATGTAATGTTGGAAATTTGCCTTTGGCGGGAGTTGCGACCGACCAACTTTAACGGCTTAAACACTAGTGTAACGTATGTTGGAGAATTCGGTTCTTCACACATGCATGATCTACTAAGTACGTAGATAACCGTAGGGCCAAGAATCGTCAAATTTCATTGAGAAATGAAAGAGATATTGGTTCAAGAAGTAAGGTGTTTGAAGCATGAAAAGTGTGGTATTGTGTGTAATTCTCCCTCATCGGTAGAGGAAGAAAGAAGTGTTGTGTATATAAGATTCGAAATTGGTTTGGGGTTTGGGACCCCAAGGGGTATCCCATGTGTTTAAAGGAGGGAGGACATAGATGTGCTTCGGTTCGAGGAAAGACCACACGCGCGCCGCCGCCCGTCCCGTCCGGTTCCGAGTTCCGGCCTCCGGCCTCCGGCCTCCGGCTCCCGGCCGTGGGGGTTTGGGTGTGGGTCTTCGATATTATCTTTTGGGCCGAAAACTTTGCCGAAGTACGGTTTGATCCCGAAGTTTCGGATATACGATTTGGACCAAAATTCTTTCGGATGTGCGGTTTGGTCCCCGAAGTTTCAAGATGTACGGTTTGGTCCCCGAAGTTTCCGGAAAATCGAAATTTCGACGGTAAAAAACGAAATGCCAAGCACTCAATTCACCATTTATTTTGGCTGAATTACTCCTCCTATAATGGCCAAAACAGTTGGTCTTTCTCCCATTTATGTTGGTGACTTTACTACCTCCATAATGACCATTATTTGGCTATTATGGAGGCGGTTTTCAGCAAGAAAACAGCCCCTCCCTCTCCTATATAAACACCCCATTACACCATTGTTGAGCACTAAGACATATGCACGAAAATACGAAACGATGCGAAAAAAACGAAAGCACGAAAATACACAACCGAAATAGTTTTCTTCCTACAACTTCCAAGCATCATTTCGTTACTCAATATTCTTCACGGTAGCTCTTGAGTTTCCTTTGCTCAAGGGTTCCATTGCTGTTTTATCTTGGGAGACAAATTGTCCAGGACGTATAAAGGATACATACGGGGCAATATTGTCTTAAGGACAGAGTGCTACACTCGACTCAGCAAAAACCAATTTATATTTTTTCCGTCTTCTATAAAACTGGAATTTCCAGTTTTTAATTGTGTAACTATTGTAATTTTCAGATTCCATGTTGAATTATTGAATCTTTGTTTATCCTTTCGAATACTTGTAATAGTTAAATACTTCCCGTACTGCTTTATAAAGTACCATAGAGCAAAACTCCCAACATGTAATACGTTTGAGATATAGAATGATGAGCGGTTATTGACCAAATGACAAAATATTTCATGTTGGTAAACGAAGGAATAAGTGTACGAAGTGTAAGATGAAACGAGTCGGAAGTCGCCGCGGAGCCGCGAAGGGTCGCCGCGAAGGGTCGCCGCGGAGCCGCGAAGGGCCGCGGCGCAGCCCCGTCGGAGCCGAGGCGCTAATTAGGTGTCTTGTCACTGGAGCTGCGACGCTAATTCACAGAGCCGAGGCGCTTCGGAGGCAGAATGCTGCGATATGCGATGGGAAGTTGGAAAGTTCTGACCTTTGGGGTGGTTTTGGAGCATTGAATCTCCATTACTTGGCACATGAATTCAGCCATTATTTGGTTGAATGTAAGCCCTCTCAATAAGTGCCATTACATGGCTATTGAAGGCCATTAGTTGGCTAGTTGAGGGGTCATCTCCTTATACTATAAATTGAGGCTTTTGGCTCAATTGTTGAAACTACACAACACTTAGAAATATTTACAGAATTTTCTGACATCTTCTTCTTCCTCTCTAGCAAGTTTACTATACTCAAAGTTCTTCAAGAGTAACACTTGAGTTTTTTTTGCTCAATTGTTAAGTTGCTGTTGTATCTTGGGAGACTATTGCCTGGACAACATAAAAGGAGATATACATGACAATCTTGTCTTAAAGATAGAGTGTCATCACTCTACTCACCAAATCACACAAGGAGTTTGTTTCATTCTTGATTTTCAATTTTGTTGTAATATTTAGTTTATCATTTCTAGCAATTGTAATATTTACTTACTTTTCGTTCCCTGCAATTGTTGTATCCCACAATTTTAAGACAAGATTTGTTGGAAGTGCTTAGAAAGATGATTGGAAGTAATAACTCACTTCTGATTCTGCTGCTGCTGCTACCCAAGGCAACCCCTCTGCCTTCCCCACTGCTCAAGACACACCAAATGCCTTTCCGGTTGCTCAAGGCTCAACCAACACATTTTCTGCTGCTCAAGGGAACGCTCCAGTTCCTCCACCCGCTGGATTTCATCATGAACACCCAGAAAAGTTCATGGGCTTCAATTTCAAGAGATGGCAACAGAAAATGTTATTCTATCTGACTGTTATGAGAATGACTCATTTCCTAACAAAAGATCCTCCACAAGCTGGAGATGAAGTGGACTCTTCGTCTACTGAAACGGCTGAAGGGGGCCAAGGTATCCATGTCATTAATGATATGAAGATGGTTCTTGATGCATAGAGTCATAGTGATTTCATGTGTAAGGACTATATTTTGAACTGCTTGTCAGACCCACTCTAGACGGTGTATTGCACCGTAGGCACTGCTAAAGAGTTATGGGAGAAGCTGCAAAAGAAGTACAACGCACAAGATGCAGGTACTATGAAATTCATTGTTGAAAAATTCCTGAAGTTTCAAATGGTGGATAGTAAAACAGTGATGTCCCAAGTTCAGAAATTCCAAATGATTCTACATCACCTGGATTTGGAAGGTATGAAACCAAATGAGCAGTTTTTGGTTGTATCGCTGATTGAAAAGTTACCTCCCTCGTGGAATGAGTTACTTAAAATTCAAAACAAAGGAAATGATCTTTGAAGAACTTATTATCAAACTCCGGATTCAGGAAGATAATAAGAAGGCCTTGCCTAGGGGTAAACAACCCGCTAAGGCAAAGGCAAATCTGTCTGAGGCCAAAGGGAACCCAAGCAAGAAGCGCAAGTTCCAGAAAGACGGCAAGACCCAAGCGGCGGAGAAGTTCAAAGGAAACTGTCACCACTGTGGGAAACCTGGTCACATGATCAAGGACTGCTGCAAGCTCAAGACTGAGCAACAAGAGAAGGCCAAGGCTAAGGGCAAGACAGCAGTTAACGTCGTGAAAGATAGGTTTCTGGACGACATGATTGAGTAGTTCTCAGCAGTGGTGCTTGAAGCAAACCTTGTTGAGAATCCCATGCAATGGTGGATGGACATAGGTGCTACAAGACACATCTGTTCCAATAGAGATGCCTTCTCCACTTATACACCAGTTACTAACAAGAAGTTGTTCATGAGTAACGCTTCCTCTGACGTGCTGGGGTAGGAAAGGTAGTCCTGAAGATGACTTCTGGAAAGGAGCTCACTCTGAAGGAGGTGATGCATGTTCCTGAGATTAGGAGAAATTTAATTTCAGGTCATTTATTGGTTAATGCTGATTTTAGGCTACTGTTTGAGTCCAATAAATTTGTAATCACCAAGAATGGAACGTTTGTGGGAAGGGGCTTCGTCTGTGAAGGCCTCTTCAAAGTTAACGCCATGTCTGTATTACGTGCAAGCAATAATATTGAAGCTTCTTCTTACTTGCTTGAGTCCTCTAATTTATGGCATCATAGATTAGGACATGTTAACTACAAGTCCATCCAAAGGTTGGTAAAGTTGGAGTTGTTGCCGTCTATCGACGTAAACCCTCAACATAAGTGTGAGGTGTGCGTAGAGGAAAAACTCACAAAGATTCCTTTTCGATCCGTCGAAAGGAATACCGCTCCTCTAGAACTTATTCACACAGATAAATGTGATTTGAAGTTTGCACAAACTAGGGGGGAACAAGTACTTTGTGACATTCATTGATGATAGCTCAAGGTATTGTTACCTTTACTGGTTGAAAAGTAAAGATGAAGCCTTTGAAGCGTTCCGACGTTACAAATCAGAAGTTGAGAACCAATTAAGCATGCGGATTAAATCAATTCGTAGCGATAGAAGGGGAGAATATGTAGCGCCATTTGAGGAATATTGTGCCGAATCGTGCATTGTTCATCAAACGACGGCTCCATACTCACCTCAGTCGAACGGTGTGGCGGAACGTAAGAACCGCACATTGAAGGAAATGATGAATGTCTTGCTCATCAATTCCGGTCATCCACAAAACATGTGGGGAGAAGTCGTCCTTACCGCTAATACGATTCTTAACAGAGTCCTACATAAGGGTAAGGACAAAATTCCATATGAATCATGGAAGGAAAAGAAACCCACCTATAAATATTTAAAGGTGTGGGGTCGTTTGGCAAAGGTCGAAGTACCCAAGCCAAAGCAGGTCAAGATTGAGCCTAAGACGGTAGATTGCATTTTCATCAGATATGCAAATAACAGTAGTGTTTATCGCTTCTTAGTGCATAAGTCATATATTCCAGATATCCACGGGGGTACAATCATGGAATCAAGGAATGCTCAATTCTGTGAAGATACTTTTCCTAGAAAGGAAAAAGGCATAGCCCCTCGCAAACGAAGTTATGAACAAAGCTTTCAGGAACCGGGAGTCGTTGACTGCCCGGATCTAGATGGTTCAGATCTAGTGGACTTCGAAGTGACTGAATATCCGAAATCTAGTGTTCCAGATTCTCAGAACTTGGAGACTCCAGAGATGGAACCAATGCGAAGTAAAAGGGCCAGTAAAGATAAATCCTTCGGTCCTGACTTTGTAGCTTATATGGTTGATGATGAACTAAGGACAATTGCTGAAACATTGTCAACTCTAGAGGCACCGCTCTGGAAAGAAGCTATTGAGAGTGAAATAGACTCCATCCTGCATAACCATACTTGGGAGTTGATTGATCTTCCTCCGGGAAATAAACCGTTGGGTTGTAAGTGGATACTCAAACGGAAGTATAAAGCAGATGGGTCTATAGATAAGTACAAGGACAGGTTGGTAGTCAAGGGCTATCGGTATAAAGAAGGCCTGGACTATTTTGACACGTACTCCCCGGTGTCTCGGATGACGTCCATACGGGTATTCATTGCGATCGCAGCGTTGCGTGACCTTGAGATACATCAAATGAATGTCAAGACAGCCTTCCTAAATGGTGATTTGGAAGAAGAAATTTATATGGAACAACCTGAGGGGTATGTGGTTCCAGGGTAAGAGAAGAAAGTCTGTCGGCTTGTCAAATTTCTGTACGGGCTGAAACAAGCCCCGAAGCAATGGCACAAAAAATTTGATAGTACTCTACTATCGAAGGGTTTCTCCATTAACGAGTGTGACAAATGTGTCTACATGAAAGGTAATTCTGACTCGTTCGTCATGATATGCCTGTACGTAGATGACATGTTGATCACAGGGAGCAGTCCTAGCTTGATTCTAGAGACTAAGAACATGTTGAAACAATGCTTCGACATGAAGGATATGGGTATCACAGATGTCATCTTAGGGATAAATATCTCTAAGACGTCTGACGGACTGGTCTTATCTCAGTCTTACTCCATCGAGGATATGTTGAGAAAGTTCGAGATGTTTGACAGTTCGCCTATGAAGTCACCAATGGATAGAAATCAAAAGCTTGATAAAAATCGTGGTGCACTCGTATCCCAGGAGCGATATGCATAGGTGATTGGGAGTTTGATGTACATAACAAACTGCACTCGACCTGATGTTGTTTATGCAGTCAACAAGTTGGCTAGGTTTACCCGTAATCCAAGTAATGATCATTGGAAGGCGTTGAATCGGGTACTACGATACCTGAAATACACGCTAATTTACGGATTGCATTATTCGAGATATACAGTGATGCAAACTGGATATCTGATATAGAGAACACCAAGTCCACCAGTGGGTATGTATTTACAATTGGTGGTGGGGCTGTGTCTTGGAAATCCTTCAAGCAAACTTGCATCGCCCGATCCACGATGGAATCAGAGTTTATCGCTTTAGACAAAGCAGGAGAAGAAGCTGAGTGGCTTCACGACTTCTTAGAGGATGTTCCTTGTTGGGACAAACCCGTACCTTCTGTAATGATCCACTGCGACAGTCAGTCGGCTCTAGGAAGGGTACAAAGTTCTATGTACGACGGCAAATCTCGTCATATTCGACGGAGTCATAAGACCGTTAGGCAGCTGATCACCACGGGTATAATATCCATTGATTACATAAAATCAAAGGATAACATAGCGGACCCACTAACAAAGGGCTTACCCAAGGATCAGATGTTCTTCCTGTCTAGGGGAATGGGCTTAAAACCCAAGCTATAAGGACCAATACGGTGGTAATCTAACCTTACTAACCGGAGATCCCAAGAATTAGGCCCAATGGGAAAACTAAGCTGTAAATGTTCAGTTGAGCGCTTCGGTGGAAGGATGAGCACTTCGGATAGTAATTTATGTAAAGAAACACCAAATCCAAAGCCGTTCCCGCGATACACTATAAGTGCTATCTGCAGTGTGGGTAAAGGTTAAGTTTCCAAAACCTTTAATGATCCTCACCGGTTGAGGTTAGGTTTGGGAAAATTTTTAATGGTTCCTAATACTTGTAAAGTGGGGCATAGCAGGATACCTTGTAGGAGACCACTTATTTAAGTGCGAGGAAAGGTCGCCTCAAATGAACGCAATTAAGAATCCAAGAAGTGTCCACGGCCACAACGGACAAAAAATACGAATAACAGAGTAAGGAAAGTTGTTGTGTTAGTACCGTTAACTTGGCTTACACTAAACACTGACGGTTCAAGACATCACGTTCACCGCTCAGTAAGTAAGTCCGATGATATTCAACTATGGAAGGTTCAAAGCAGAAGCTACCTATTCAGATGCAACATCGGTCTGCTGAAAGATTGTTGGAAAAGGCACCATGTGAGTGCGCCAAAATCTCTTTCAAGAGGGGATTGTTGGAAATTTACTAATGTGGAATTATATCCCATTATTTATGACTCAAACAATTGGGGCCCCGCACGTCGGAAACGTCGTTTCCACACACGTGCACACGTAGTGCCAAGTATCATAAATTTCATTAGTGAAAGAGATATTGGTACGTATGTAATACGTTTGTGACATAGAATGATGGACGATTATTAGCCAAATGACAGTATTCCATGTTGGTAAACGAAGGAAGAAGTGTACGAAGTGTAATATGAAACGAGTCGGAAGTCGTCGCGAAGGGCCGCGGTGCAGCCCGGAGCGCCGCGATGCTAATTAGGTGTCCAGTCACTGGAGCCGCGATGCTAATTCACAGAGCCGCGGCGCTTCGGAGGCAGAATGTTGCGACGGGAAGTTGGAAAGTTCTGACCTTTGGGCTGGTTTTGGAGCATTGAATCTCCATTACTTGGCACATGAATTCAGCCATTATTTGGCTGAATGTAACCCCTCTCAATAAGTGTCATTACATGGCTATTGAAGGCCATTAGTTGGCTAGTTGAGGGGTCATCTCCTTACACTATAAATTGAGGCCTTTGGCTCAATTGTTGAAACTACACAACACTTAGAAATATTTACAGAATTTTCTTACATCTTCTTCCTCTCTAGCAAGTTTACTATACTCAAAGTTCTTCAAGAGTAACACTTGAGTTTCCTTTGCTCAATTGTTAAGTTGTTGTGGTAGCTTGGGAGACTATTGCCCGACAACGTAAAAGGAGATATACGGGGCAATCTTGTCTTAAAGACAGAGTGCCATCACTCGACTCATCAAATCATACAAGGAGTTTGTTTCATTCTTGATTTCCAGTTTTGTTGTAATATTTAGTTTATCCTTTTTAGCAATTATAATATTTACTTACTTCCCGTTCCCTGCAATTGTTGTATCCCACAGTATTAACTTAGCATACTGTTTTGCTGTAGTTAATGACTTAATGTTATTTTTACTTGTTGATCTGCTTTGTTTTTGCTTTATATTGAGTTGAGGTCTATTGGAAATAGCCTCTCTACCTACCAAGGTAGGTCTGCGTACACTCTACTCTCCCTAGACCCTACCGTGTGGGATTACATTGGGTATGTTATTGTTGTTGTTGTTTGTTGCAGATTTTTGACTTACTTTTGTGTAATATAACTCTGGTTTTGAACCAAACAACCCTTAAGAACTTATTCACTCTACACTCACTTCATCTATAGCTTAAATCAAGATTTGAGAGAAATATTGAGAAAAGTGTCAATCTATGAACATATTTTGCTATTTTTTTCACTTGTTTGTGCAATACTACCTAATGTTGTTCTCTATATTTGGTTTCTCATTTTCCTTTTTGGGGTTCTTGATTTTGTACTAAGAGGAGAATTTCTGAATTTCTTTCGACACTTGAGCATATTATCCTCTTTTTCTACCTTGACTTGAAGTTTGTCATAGTAGTTGGATGGCCCTCTACTCTTAGATCCAATGAAGCAAATGAAAGGAAAAGATCAGTTCTTTTATGTTAAGTATCAAAATAAATTAGATAAATAACAGGGTGTGATAAACATTTGGACGATATATCTGTTATATAAGAAAATATGTTATAAAGGGGACATCTTTTGATATCCTAATATGAGTTTGGGTGATTATTTCTACTAGTTTAGCTGTGTATATGTCTATTTACCTATTTATGTCCATTCCCTTAATCCCATACTGATATATGCAATTTAGCAATAAAAGAAAGTTTAACTAATGATTACATTACTGGCAATTAGTTGTTCAGGTGATCATTTGTTGTTAAGACACCATATGCAGCGTTTGAATAATGTGAAGTATATGACAATGTAAACTCTTGGAGATAATTCTTTTTAATTTTTGTGGAGTATATCTCAAGTAAATCGGTATGATGATGATACGAAATGAGCTTAAATGAAGAAGTGGGGATTCATATAGCCGACCCAACTAGTTTGGGACTGAGGTGTAGTAGTAGTAGTTATTGTTGTTGTTATATCTCAAGTAAATCTGTATGATGATGATACGAAATGAGCTTAAATGAAGAAGTGGAGATTCATATAGCCGACCCAACTAGTTTGGGACTGAGGCGTAGTAGTAGTAGTTGTTGTTGTTATATCTCAAGTAAATCTGTATGATGATGATACGAAATGAGCTTATTAAATGAAGAAGTGGAGATTCATATAGCCTACCCCAACTTGTTTGAGACTGAGGCATAGTAGTATTGTTATATCTCAAGTAAATCGGATGGATGCTCTATGAAGGTAAAATTGTGTTCTATGGATAATAGAGTTTTTAATGAGCCATGCTTGACAAATCATATGACAAAATAACGATTTCTTTTAAGAAGTTAGATGTAAACTCATTTGGCTTTGAAAACTTATCTTTCTTGATTACAACATTGTAGTAAGTTTCTTACTTCATTGTCTGCATTTCTTATTAGTAGGTTAGAGATATTCACAATGGGACAAATTCATTTATTAATATCTCTAACCTACTAAACTATATACTCACTTGAAGCATTGATATTTAATAAATGAAACGTTGAGGTGCCTTTAAGGACTGTATGTTTTTTTCTCCCATATTTGATAGAAGATTTTGCTACTTATTCTTTTCTGCTGGTTGTTATACAGTACTGGAGGTCTATTGGTATATGCAGAATCAAACGTAGAGAGTGGAAAACAAATTGTTGAAAAGAATCAATCAGAACCTGAGAAGAAGAAAAGAATAGTGGTGCTTGGAACAGGATGGGGTGGTACCAGCTTCCTAAAGGATCTTGACATTTCTTCCTATGATGTTCAAGTGGTTTCGCCACGAAATTATTTTGCGTTTACACCACTGTTACCTAGTGTCACATGTGGAACAGTTGAGGCACGAAGCATCGTGGAGCCAGTTCGGAACATAATAAAGAAGGTAAGACAAGCTTTGATAACAACTTGGAGCCAATCTGGATTTCCGTTTTTTGTTTTCATACTATAATTTTAATTTTATGTTTTGCTCAAACGATTTGGTATGACTGCTTCTAGCTTTCTGCACTGCTGCTTATAAAGATTCTTTTGCACCCTCGATGCTTCCACTTTTGCTAGGTTTTTGATCGTTCTGTTTTTGTTCGTTCTAATATTGGTATGAAGAATTTAACATTTAGCATATGCTAAGTATGCGTTTGGCCATAGATTCCAAATATTTTCACTTTATTTGGTATTTATGAAGCTGGAGTTGAAAATAGAGTTGTGTTTGGTTATACTTTTTTTTGCTAAGGAGAGTATAGAGACTTTATTTGGAATTTCTGAAGATGGAGTTGGAAAACAGGTTTGGAACACTTTTTCAAATTTGGAATCCAGCTTCAAGTTGGATTTTATAACCAAACACTGATTTTGAAATAAAGTGAAAAATTATTTCAGAAAAAGTGAATAATTCTCATTGACAAACGGCTCCTAAGTTTCTCTAAGATCTGGCTTGTTCCCTTTAATTGTTGTTTTCCTTTGATGAATTTTCTGCCTCTTCCTGCTTAATTTTTGTTATTTGGTATGGCAGAGAAGCGGAGAAATTCATTTCTGGGAAGCAGAATGTCTAAAGATTGATCCAGAAAACCACAAAGTATTTTGCCGTTCTGGTATCAATGATAATTTGGCAGGACATAATGATTTCAGCCTACAATATGACTATTTGGTTGTAGCAGTAGGAGCTCAAGTAAATACTTTTAACACTCCAGGTGTTATGGAACATTGCCACTTTCTGAAGGTAGGATTCTCTTTCATAAAGCCTGCCTTTACTTTAGTTGGGGATGCATGGCATTTCTTCCCTATGTTGCTCGGACTCTTAAAAATAGGAGTGGCCAGTGGGCCGGGCTCGGGTCTGGCGGGCCGGGTCTGGCGGTGTCGGGGTCGGGGCGGGACGGGAGAAGGGGCGGGGTCGGGTCTGGCGGGCTCTGGCGGGGTCGGGTCTAGCGGGACTGGAGCAAGTCCCGTCCCGATCCCGATCCCGTCGGGCTCGGGTCGGGGCGGGCTCGGGGCGGGCTCGGGCTCGGGTCGGGATACGGCGGGTTTTTTTATTTTTTTTTATTTTTTATTTTTAAAATAACATATGTATAAAAAAAACTCAATAAACAAAACAAGATAGTGTAATAAAAACATCCCAAGGCTGTTTTTGTGCCTCTTATATTATTTAATAGACATATGATTTTTTTGTAATACAAATACAATTGTCTAAAATCTAAATTGCAACTTTGTGGTGTTGTCCAAAAGTTGCAAATTACATAATAAAATTACAATTAAAAAAATTACATTCTCAAAAAAACCTGTTCTAATTGCTTGATGATTTCATGTGGTTCTTCGGTTGGAATTGGTATTTGTTGGTCAAATTGATCCACGTCGCTTCCACTACTTTCGGTTAAGATTTCGTTGTAGTTTTCATCATCTTCTTCGTTGATCTCCGGTTGACCGCACCTTCTCCGCTCCGCTCGTATCCAATCTCTCGAATAATACGCAATTTCCAAGCCGTCTCCCGGCTAATGAGTGTCTCGTGGTCTCCTATTTGATATCTGCTGCGAGAAAAAGCGCTTTCGAGACGCGGTTGACGACGCTTGAATGTTCAAAACATCTCGAGCCATCATTGAAAGTGTCGGAAAGGTCTTCTCATTCCCCTCCAAAGATTTTCAAAGTCTTCATGTCCATCTTCATTGATAACTTCTTGATACGGTACAGAACCCTGCAAAACAAAAATATCCAACTCGCTAATTTGGTTAGTAGTAGAGGTACGACCGCACATTCTATTTCTGAGGCTTTCAATACTAGCCGCAGAAACAACATGTCTTTTGTGAGGTTGCGTTGAAGATGAAGAAGATGGTATGGAAGTCGGTAAGTTACTAGCATTTTCTTGTTGATAAAATCTATATATATTTTTGCATTGGTGTTCTACGCTAGACAATACTTCTTCTTTAGTTTGTTCAATAGGTGGTGGGTGATTTAGATTTTTGGGACTTGGAGGTGGTAGTACTTCTATACAATCGTAAATAGTTTCAATTAGTGATTTAGTACCGTCTATTTTAATAGTAGGATTTAATACGAACCAATAATATAAATAGAGGGAATAGGAATAAAATATTTTTTTATTTTGAGAAACATTTTTTTAATAGGCGCCTTATAAGTTTGGTTTTTCCATATATTCACTAAGTAATAAAAATATTAGAGTTATATAAAATAACATAGTTGAAATAGTAGGATAATATATACCGGAAAATTCTTTTGTTGCTTGAAAAAATTTCTCTAAAAATACAATAAGTTCGGAAATTTTTTCCCAATCACTATCTAAAATCATATCACCGGCTTTTTATTATGAGAGTTAAAAAATAAAGTTATAGGTAATTTATAGTCATAAGCAAGAAGTAGTTGCTCGTATAAAGAATTCCACTTAGTGGATACTTCTTGTGGAATTTTTCTAAAAGGTAGTCCACAATCATGACAAATTTTTTTATATTCTTTTCTACGTTGTACTTTATTACTTTTAAAAATAAAGTTTATAGCAAATTGTATTTTACTAAGAATGTCTTCAAAAAGTGATAGACCATCCTTTACAATTAAGTTATATATATGGCACGCGCATTTTATATGAAAATGGTCTGGAAAAGACGGAGTTAAACTATTTTTTAAAATTGTAATTGCGTAATTGTTACTAGAAGCGTTATCTAATGTAATAGTCATAATTTTATCGGTAATTCCGTAATAATCGCACACTTGATAAATATTTTCTGCAATAAAAGTACCGGTGTGCCTATCATCTATATATCTATACGCTAAAATACGTTTTTGCATAGACCATTTATAATCTATCCAATGACAAGTTACGGTTAAATAATCATGGCCGTTAGTACTACGACCTATATCGGACGTGATGGATACTTTGCCATTAAAATGATATAATGAAAAACGTAAATATTGTTGATATTCATGCGCGAATTTAAATACATCTCTCTTAACGCTTGATCTAGGAAAACCGTTAAAAGCGAGGATTATATATATCTCTAATGTAATGAATAAAACCGGAGATGAAGGAAATGAAAAAGGCAAACCCTCCACAAAAAACTAATTTTGATATTGCTTCCCTATCTCTATGTTTATTGTATTTAGAGCCTACAATTCCCCCGTCATAGGGTTAATTTGACCACCGTACTTGGTCCCACGATATCGATATGTGAACCTTGTTCCGATGGAGCGGGCGTTTGCGCACCCGGTTTTGAAGCCTGGTATTGGGCATACCTAGTTTGGATGAGCACTTACTACGTGTCTAATTAAACCCCCGTCCCACCGTGACCTTTTCCGTTTTAAATTTTAAAACATTTTTACAAATTTTACATATGGCTACTTGATTCTCTACGTCCCTATCAAAAAATGTCCATGCATCCGATTTTAATGGTCGTTTTGCCGGACCTCGTCTCATACTAGGGGGAATAGGAGGTATTTCGGTTGAAGGTGCACTAGTGGGTGTGTTGTCATCAACATTAGTGGGTATATCATCTAGATCATC
This sequence comes from Anisodus tanguticus, assembly GCA_034509755.1. Classification (NCBI taxonomy): domain Eukaryota; kingdom Viridiplantae; phylum Streptophyta; class Magnoliopsida; order Solanales; family Solanaceae; genus Anisodus; species Anisodus tanguticus. The sequence continues at coordinate 14,003,384 of CM067557.1, forward strand.
GTCTAAATTAAAGTCTTCTTGAGTTCCGGAAAATAGCTCCTGGTCTAAATCTAATGGTATTGTAGGAAAATGTTGAGTATCAACAAAATCATCCCGTGTAGGAATAAGATGACTAGAAGAAGTACCCTTGCCACAGGTTGCCCCTACTAGAAGAAGCACCCTTACCTTTACCCTTAAACATACCTTTTAATCCTTCAATTTTAATTATGATAATAAATAAATAATTAAAGACAATAAAATTAAGTGATCTAAACTAAATAAACAGACAATAATAATTTAATGAAGGAACGAATGTACCAAACGCCGACGTAACGTCGACGTGTAATCGAGAGGTTGAAAATTGAAACTTTGCTCGATGGAAGATCCTCAAGCTTGTTGCCAACTTCACTACCAATTCCCAAATGAATAAATAAAATTGAATATTTAGCAAACAATGTAGAATTGTAGAGAGATATATTGAGAAATTAGAGAGATTGTAGGAAGATTTGTGAGAAAGATGAAGAGAAAATGAGTTATTTATAGTTGAAAAATTGGGTTAAAGTGTAAATATAATAACTTATGGGTTAAAAATAAATATTAAGGGGTAGGGGGTTGGGGGAGGGGGGGGGGGGGCTAAAATGGCCGTTGGCCAACGGCCATAATCTAAAATGGCCGTTGGTGCAACGGCCATTTTTGCAAAGGGCGGGGTCGGGGTCGGGGTCGGGGCGGGCTCGGGTCTCGCGGGCATGGGGCGGGCTCGGGTCTCGCGGGACGAGACCTCGTCCCGTCCCGAGTTCGAGTCCCGCCCCCATAAATTTTTTTTTTTTTTTGGCGGGGTCGGGACGGGCTCGGGTCGGGGTCGGGCTGTCCCGGCCCACTGGCCAGCCCTACTTAAAAATGATGCCGCACCCATGTCGGATCCTCTAAAAATGAACTACTTTTGTTTTGGGCTTTTTTCATTTTTGACCCGTCGGCCGAAATTAATTACTAGTGCTAGTCAAAATATACAAAACATATACACTGATTATGTATATTTTATGTATATTTATGTATACAATATATATTTTTTAGTTCAATATACAAAACCTATACATTTACTGGCTATTTTGTAAATTAGATAACCGAAAGGCATTGGACTTTAATTATCTCTTTTGTTTTTCTCGGTGATAATTTTGAAGAGTCCGAACAACATTTTCTGCCCCTGCAAGGGAGGTGTTTTATGCATTTTTTAACCTGATCAGATTGAGACATTTCATATTTTTCTCGAGGTGCTAAATGTTCCTTTCTATGAAAATAAATGAATCGTGTCTCGTACAGGAAGTGGAAGATGCTCAAAGGATACGGAGGACTGTAATAGATTGTTTTGAGAAAGCTGTCATTCCCGGCCTAAGTGAAGAAGAGCGAAGGACCAACCTCCATTTTGTTATAGTTGGAGGGGGTCCAACTGGAGTGGAATTTGCTGCTGAGCTACATGACTATGTTCACGAGGACTTAGCAAGAATATACCCTTTAGTTAAGGATTTTGTGAAGATAACACTTATCCAGTCTGGAGATCATATCCTGAATACGTAAGATGCACCATTCCTAGATTTACTTTACACTGCTTTTAATGCATGCTATGCTAAAAATGTTGCTCGGACTTGCTAAAAATGTTGCAGAAGATCCTCCAAAAATGCACTACTTTTGGGGGATCCAACGCGCCCCGACGGAAATTTGGAAGAGTCCGAGCAACATGACAACCTTTTTGGTGTCAACATGATGTTGAAACATTTGAGAGTAAGGAGGATAGAGAGGTGTAAAGAGAGTCAAATCCCTTATGTAGGGTCAGATGTGGAAATGGTGTGGATGGTCAAGTGATGAGGACAAAGGACAAACCTAAGTCTGATTCTAGTTGGTTGACTTCGTATTGGGTGAGAAACTTGGAATTTGTGCTTGAAGCTACACAACTTCATTTTGAAGACCTAACATAGATAAACCAGCTTATTTAAGACCATTTATCTATAACACATATATGCATTAGTTAACGTCCTACAAAATGTCAAAGTCATCAAACAGGGAAGTAAAGGAGAGGTTGGGAGCCAGAAGGAAAGAAGATGGAGAGTATAAAATTTAGAGTGAAAGGGGGCTTTTACAGATCACTTAGTGAAAACCTACAGAACATTCACCTAGTTCACATGATGTCCTTATTGCGGGCATACCTTTATTATACTCCCTCCATCCCAAATTTATGTTACACTCTTTCCTTTTTAGTCAGTCCCAGAAAGAATGACATGCTTCTATATATAGTACTTAGCAATTTAACTTTAGATTTTCCATTTTATCCTTAATGAGATGATTTATTGCCACAAAATTTCGATGACTTTTTTTAGACCACAAGTTTTAAAATTCTTTCTATTCTCTTGAATTCTGTGTCCAGTCAAACACCTTCACATAAATTGGGACGGCGAGAGTACTTCACATACACTTCCTAATAAAGTATATTTGCTTTCTTGCGAAGACTAGACCCACATGGGGCATTCCATTCGTGGAGTTGCAAAACTAAAAAGTGTTATTGTTCTAGAGGGTTGTCGTGTTATTTGGTTTGGAGAATAGAATCAATTTTCAGATCATAATTTCTACTCACTTAAGAGACAATTACAAGAATGAGATTGAATCAACAACTGTGAAATCACATATGTCTCCGCAGATTTGATGAAAGAATAAGCTCGTTTGCTGAACAGAAATTTCAAAGAGATGGAATCGAGGTTTTGACAGGCTGCCGTGTCAATAGTGTCTCTGATCATTTCATCAACATGAAAGTAAAATCTACGGGACAACACGTTGAAGTACCTTATGGGATGGTTGTATGGTCAACTGGAGTTGGTACCCGCCCATTTGTGAAGGATTTTATGGAACAAGTTGGCCAGGTATTTTGCATTTCCTTTGTCTTAGTGTTTCATGGGTTTTTTGCACTAAATGCGTACTTATAGAATTACTCTTTTTCCTGTTATATTCTGAGATTTACAAGTTTCTAACTGGATAGCGCTGCAAGTTTTAATTAATTATGACCATTTAACATTTTTGTTTCTCCTTTTGCAGGAAAAAAGACGTATTCTAGCAACTGATGAATGGTTACGAGTAAAGGGCTGTAGTAACATGTACGCGCTTGGTGATTGTGCATCTGTAGATCAACGTAAAGTCATGGTAAAGAAGCCTACCGAAATATTTCATCAATTCTTGATCTATAGTATAGTCAATTCTATCTGTAGTATATAATTTCTAGATATTTGACAGTTAAAGTCCATGCTTTAGGATCCATATGGATGATAATTGCTTGTTTATTGTGCCATGTGTAAATGGGCTCAAGTGTTTCAAAAATAATTTTATGAGCTTGAGTGTTTCATTTCGTCATTCTTTCAAAAAGGAATTGGATGTTTAGATATTCGTTCTAGATATGCAGTCCTAAATTTCTTGTCTTTATATATTCCCCCAATACATTTTCATTTGTGAAATTATACGGTTTAGGAAGATATTTCGGCCACTTTTAAAGCTGCGGATAAGGATGATTCTGGAACTTTGTCTATGGAGGAATTCCGAGATGTCCTGGATGACATAATTATTAGTTATCCTCAAGTGGACTTGTATCTGAAGAACAAAAAATTGTTAGCGGCAACAGACTTATTAAGGGATTCAGAGGGAAATGAAAGAGAGGAGGTAGATATTGAAGGTTTCAAACTGGCCCTTTCTCATGTAGATTCACAGATGAAAAGTCTACCTGCCACAGCTCAGGTACTTCTTACATAGTTCGGCTTTCATCCCCTCTCTCTCGTTTCATTCCATAATTTTGCTTTAGTATATGTTTGGACATATATTTGGTTGAAACTTGGAAAAAAGAGTTTTGAAGTTGAAGTTAAAGTTAAAAAACAATTTTTGTATGTTGAAGTTGTGTTTGGACATGCATTTCACTTGAAAAAAGTTAAATTTTTGTGAGCGGGAAAAGATACTCTTGAAAAACTGGTCAAAACCAATTTTCAAACGTGGAAAAATCATCTCAGAACACAAACCAAAAATCAGTCCCACTTATAACCAAATAATGTTTTGAAAAATTAATTTGCAAAAAATGGAAAAAAATTCTATGGACAAACGGGGCCTTAATTCCATTTCTTATCTTTTCACATGTTAGGTTGCTGCTCAACAAGGTACATATCTTGCTAGATGCTTTAACCGCTGGGATCAATGCAAAACTAATCCTGAAGGCCCTCGTCGTTTTAAGAGCTCTGGGCGTCATGAATTTCTACCCTTCGGGTATATGCTTACCGTTTCTCTGAACCTTTCCTTTTTCTTATTTCCTTGTTGGCATGTAGGCATTCTAGGATATAGTGGCCCAGCCAGGATTTTTACTATGGGGATTCAAAATATAAAGAAGTAATTAGATGTAGAAGCCAAGGGGATTCAACATATATATAGTATATATACATAAAAAAATTCGACCTATGTACACATTGTAATTTTCCCATGAAGGAGTGTCAATTGATTCCCCTTCAACAAAGGTGGCTCCGCCGCTGGGATAATAACTGTTGTGTTCTTGTTCCACTTCTGTACATGGCACTTGCTAGTTCATCTCATTTTCTATAGGGGTGACGCTGAATTATTATCAGAATATCATTCTCTAGAAAATGGTCTTCCATACAACATAATCTTTTTTGTTAATAACCATTTTTGTTCGCCAGCCCTTGCTCATGTAGTTTATCGACACTCTGATCTTGGCTTCTAACCTCCTTTTCCCATTGTTAAATAGATACGTCGTCATTCACAATAAATTTCGTTATGCTACCATGACCGAATATCTAATGGTTTCAACGTAGCTGTCAATCCTCTCTTTTAGGTATCTTTGGCTTAAGAATATGTTCCATTTCAGGTATCGCCATTTAGGGCAATTTGCCCCTTTAGGTGGGGATCAAGCAGCAGCAGAACTTCCTGGAGACTGGGTTTCTATGGGCCATAGCACACAGTGGTTATGGTACTCCGTGTATGCAAGGTAATAATTTACAGCTTCCGTGAGTATGACTTGTTTATGGTATTAAGTTAGTTACTCCCTTGGTTTCAACTTACGCGTTAGTCTATTTAAAAAAATTATGTCTCTTTCTATATTTATCAAGTTGTTAGTTTCAACATCTGCATTTTACCCTTAATTGCTCACAATGAAGTTACTTACATATACCTTTAGTTTAAGATGATGAAATTCAAAAGTCTTTCTTTACATTTGTAAATTTTGTGCCTAGTCAAATCAAGTCATAAAATGGAACGGAGGGGAGTGTTTTTTCTTCTTTCTGTATTCAAAGAGTCTAAATCTTGTAAATTCAATTTGCATTTCAGCAAGCAAGTTAGCTGGCGTACAAGGTATTTAGTGGTCGGTGATTGGGTAAGAAGATACATTTTCGGAAGAGATTCAAGCCGGGTTTGATGAGTTCAACCCCATATAGAAGGCGTTGCGTGTTCTGCGCTGTTTTACTGACATATTTGGTGGTTTGTTATGTTTATTCTTGTATCCATGTAGAATAGTGTAAATATCCTTGATGGAGTTGTCTTATTAATGTCATATATATAGAGTATACAATTGTAGTTCTAATAGAATCAGGATCTCTATTTTACATTAATTACACTAAATATTAATTACAGAATATATTGTGAATATATATGGAATATATTCACTATCACACTCCCTCAGTCGGAGCGGGAGGAGGCTGGTCGCTGAGACTGAATTTGAAGTCAAGGAACAGTTGCCGAGGAAGCCCCTTTGTGAAGATATCTGTGTACTGATACGAAGAAGGTACATGCAACACTCTAACGTGACCCATTGCAACCTTCTCACGAACAAAATGAATATCCATTTTAATATGCTTGGTTCGCTGATGCTTAATCGGGTTATGAGACAAGTAGACAGCAGATATGTTATCACAGTACATCAAAAGATGCCTTATGTATGGGACAATGTAGCTCAAAAAGCAGATATGTTATCACAGTACATCAACGCCTCGATATTCTGCTTCTGCACTTGAACGGAAAAGCGTGGCTTGCCGCTTGGCAGACCATGCTATGATATTATCCCCCAAAACACACAATAGCCGAACGTAGATCGACGGGTGTTCGGACAGCCTGCCCAATCTGCGTAGTCCATAGTCAAGAGTGCCTTTAACGTACCGAATGATACGCTTAAGAGCAGTAAAGTGAGGCTCCGTAGGAGCGTGTATGAACAAGTATACCTGCTGAACCGCATATGCAATATCTGGCCGAGTGAAGGTGAGATACTGAAGAGCACATGTGAGACTTCTATAAAGAGAGGGATCACTGATTGGATCCCCATCATTTGCACTCTGTTTGGACTTGGAATTGACAGGAGTGGGCATGATCTTACAATTTACCATTTTAGCTTTGTAGACGATCTCCTCTGCAAACTTACGCTGACACAAGAACATGACATGTGCGGATCTGGTCACTAATATCCCCAAAAATAACTCAACTTACTCAAGTTAGTTATAGCAAATTCGGACTTGAGTAGAGCAATGATCTTGTGCTTCAGGCCATCTTAAGAAGCTGTCAGTAAAATATCATCCATATATAACAGAAAGTAAGATGTGTCAGTACCTCGATGAAAAATGAACAATGAATGATCACTCTTGCTGCATACGAAACCGATCTGTATGATATATGTGGCAAACCGCTCATACCAAGCCCTAAGGGCTTGTTTTAGCCCATATTGCGACTTTCGAAAATGACAAACATGATGAGGAGCCTCCGGATGCACAAAACCTGGCGGTTGATGCATATGGATGATTTCTTTCAAATCCCCATGTAAGAAAGCATTTTTTACATCAAGCTGGTGAATAGGCCGATTCTTCCTCATAGCGATGCTCAACACTGTGCGGATGGTCGCTGGCTTAACCATTGGACTGAAAGTCTCACCACAATCAACACCCTCATGTTGTCCTATGCCATTTGCCACAAGTCTGGCCTTGTGACATTCAAATACACAATTATCTATAAACGTATGATGAAATAACCACATACAATAGATTACATTTACCCCCTCAGGTCGCGAAACAAGATCCCAAGTGCACTATGAAGTAAACGCATTAAACTCCTCTCGCATGGCCGCATTTCCAATTCGGGTCAAGTTTGGCTAAGGTTGGATTTTAGGTAGTGGGGAGATGGTTTGAGTGGACAAATTAAAGTGGACTTTTAGTTTGAAAATCCCGTGTTGTTCATGGGTTTCCATACGGTGGGTTGGGGGCTGAATTAGGTGTAGTGGGGCGGTAGGTGGGGACTGTGAGTTGGGCTAGAAGTTTGCGGGACTGGGCCGTGAGGTAGTGGGCTGGGTAGTGGCGTCACTGGTTTGGGCGAAGGGACTGGGCCTTGGGTTATTGGGCTGGTCAGTGGGATTGGGCTAGGCATTGGTTTCGTTGGGCTGGGCAACGTTGTAAGGTGGCTGGGCAGTGGGTAAATTGGGCTGGGCAGTGGGTAAATTGGGCTGGGCAGTGTTGATGGGTGACGTGGTAGTGGGTCCTATGGATGGGGCAGTGGGTGACAGGTTGGTATTTGGCCTATATAGTGTGTTTTGAAGTAAAGAGGAGGTGTCCGAGTCATCAAGGAAATCGTAATCAGTGACTCGAAATTTTTGGATGTTGTCAAACAGAAAAACGTACTCAACAAACGTGACAAGGCATGAGATTAAGATTTTTTCTGTGGATAACTCATAGCACAAGTACCCCCTATGGTTGACGGGAAACCTAGGAAGACGCACAGGGTGGAGCGAGACGCTAATTTGTGAGGGACTGTGGAGGCCAGATTTGGGTAACTAGGGGGACAACGAACCTCATGCCAAGAGGAAAACAATCAGAAATTCGAAGGTGATCTTAGGAAGGGATATGACGGAAGAGAATTTCGGTGGGTGTCCTATTTTGGATCGTACAGGTAGGTAAGATGTTAAGAATGTGTTGTACCATTTTAATGCATATACCCAAAAGGTAGGGGGAGAGACGCATGATAAAGAAGGGTACAAATCATATTGTTAATGGTGCGGAGAATTCTTTCGGCTTTACCATTTTGAGGGGAAGTATGGAGGGAGGAGAAATGAAAAACCATGCCATTAGCCACACAAAAATTATGAAACAGGGAGTTATTGAACTCACGACCATTATCACATTGAAACGTTTTGATGTTTTTTTTCAAATTGCGTTTTAGCCAATGTACGAAATTCAAGGAATTTGGAGTAAACTTGAGACTTACGTTTAAGCGGATAGACCCAAAGGAAGTGAGAGAAGTCATCCAAGAATACAAATAATATTTATGACCTAGATTGCTAGTTATAGGAGATGTCCATAAATTCGCATGAATAATATCAAAGAGAGAGAAAGTAATACACAAAGAGGACTAAAATGGAAGTCTAACATGTTTCCCTAGATGACAAGAGGAACAATTATGAGAAAGTTTCTCTTTATTACATTGGATTAAATTACGATTTCTAAGGGATTAAAAAACATGAGCTTCCGGATGACCAAGTCTACTATGCCACGTTGATGGAGATATTGCAGCTAAAACGGTGGGTGGAGTGACATGGGCAGTGAACATGGATAGGAAAGGATAGAGGTCCCCCACACTATTGCATCTCGTAAGGAGTCTCCCCGTATGTAGATCCTTTACATAAAAACCAAACGGATCGAAATCAATGGATACGAAATTATTAGTGGAAAATTTTCTAACATATATCAGGTTCTTGATAATGTTAGGGGCATATAGGACGTTTTTAAGAGAGAAGTGAGGATGCAGCGGTGGAGTTGGTGTGTGGTCAACCCCTTGAATTGGAATGCGATGACCATTTCCGACCATAATAGATTGAGGAGTATTTAAATTGCGCAGTTGAGTAAGATTACCAGAATTGTTGGTGAGGTGAGACGTGACGCCCGTATCCATATACCACACACCATCGGGCTGCGGCGTTCTGAACCCAGCTCACGTACTGCTTTAATGGGCGAACAACCCAACTCGTGGAACATACTACAGCCCCAGGTGGCGAAGAGCCGACATCGAGGTGCCAAACCTTCTCGTCGATGTGAGCTCTGGGGGAAGATCAGCCTATTATCCCTAGAGTAACTTTTATCCGTTGAGCGACGACCCTTCCACTCGGCACCGAAGAATCGAAAACACGGCCCAAATTCGTTGGATTGAAGCTGGACGGCTGCTTTGGCAGTGCCAATTGTTGTTGCTGGGCCTGGCCTGGAAACAGGCTGGTCGACAGTGCCCACTGTGGCTGGGCCGTTGTATAGTCGGTAGTGCCCACTGTTCCTGCTGGGCATGGCCTGTGAAAGAGGCTAGTCGACGGGGCCCAGTGTCCGAACTGTTTCCAAGGACGTGGGCTGGCCCACTATTTCAGGTATTGGGCCTGCGGCTGATTATTTTTGACGACGTGTGTTGAGGAAGAGGAAGCGGGGGAAGCTATATGGGCCGCGAGTGACGCCATTAGTGCTGCCAAAAAATTGGTAGAAGGATATAGGGTTTGGGGCAGCCGTATATCAGCTGTATATCAGTGGTATACATGCCTTTCGGGTGATGAGGGGTTCCTAAATATCACCTGTATACCGGATGTATACGGGAAAAATAGGTAAAGAAGAGGTATGATTGTGGCTGTATATGGCGAGATATCACATGTATACTAGATGTATAAGGCGAGATATCTAAAGAGGAGGGCCGATTTGGCTGTATATCAGTAGATATTACCTGTATACCAGGTGTATACATGTTAATATAAGTAAGGAAGAAGACTGATTTGGATGTATATCAGCGAGAAGCAGATGTATACCAGCGGTATACGATAGTTTCGCGGCGGCAGAAGGGGGAAGAAATTTAGGGTATGGCGGCCGGAAATAGGGTTTAGGGTAGGGAGGGATTTTTGGCTCTTGATACCATGTAGAAAAGTGTAAATTTCCTTGACGGAGTTCTCTTATTAATGTCATATATATAGAGTATACAATTATAGTTATAATAGAATTAGGATTTCTATTTTACATTAATTACACTAAATATTAATTACAGAATATATTGTGAAAATATATGAATATATTCAATATCAATCCAGTAACAACAGTTGAAGCCGGACATCATTTATGTTGTTTAAAAATGTACATATCACACGCCACTGTATCTCTTTCCGCGCTTCCTAGAGAAATGTACTAAAGATCTTGCAAATTTGATTGTATAAACTTTGTTTTTCTGATTAGCAATTGACTGAGATTTGAGGCTCCAACATGGTTTAAAAGCAGATACACAACATGCTTATCTGCTTTTTATGCATGCTCTCCCAAGGCCGATCTAGAATTTTTACTTTACGGGTTTAGACCACTCTTTTTTTGCTTATTGGATTGTGAATATATTTATACATATTAAATATTTTTTCTAACACAACTACAGGATTTAATCTATAGTCCTTGTTCCAATTCTAACATTACAAAACTTGCAGCCCCAATAGTTTAAAGTTAAGACTGTTATTTTTTTTTTGCTTCAAGCATCCGGTGTCTGGAGCTTACTGACTTGACTAATTTAGAATTGCGTTGTAAAAAGCCACTATGAAGGTTTAAGCGTTCTCTACCAAAGAGAAGTGACTTGAAATTTGAAACCTCTAGTTAAAAGCGAAGCAATTTTTACCGTCCACCACACCCTTCAGCGGTGACTATAATCTATCTCAAGATCAATTTCAAGATTATTGTAATATATTTATCATTAAACTCCAAGATCGTACTCCCTCTGTCCCAAAAAGATTGTTCTATTTTCCTTATTAATTTGTCCCAAAAAGATTGGCTCCTTTCTATATTTAAAAATAATTTAGCTTTATGGGATGATTTACAGCCATACAAATATTTAAAGACTTATTTTAAATCATATTTTTAAAAGTCTTCCTTTATTTCTTTAACTCCGTATTAAGTCAAACTAAGACAATCTTTTTTGGATGGAGAGAGTAATAATCAATTCGTTGTTGACTTTCAGGATTATAGATAAGTTATTTGCTGTTAAATTCCTAGATTATTATAATTTTCATTCAAGAAAAAAAAATGTTTACGCCAAAAGAGAGAGAAAAGGTCTCAACCAATCTTTGCCTTTATGCTGGTGCTGATTCTTAGCTTAGTTGCTAGCAGTGTTAACTCTGAGAGGCTAAGTACAATCAAAGTGAAGGACAATAGTTTTCCCAAACCAAGTGTAAATGGAGATGAATTGCCATACTTCTCGATGCTCCCCAAAGGTCCTGTTCCACCATCTGGCCCATCTTGCCCCCTCCCCCACACCCACCCACCCACGGAGGAGGGACATGGACAACCCTTGATGCTACTGTTCTTCAGTCATGGACAACCCTTGATGCTACTGTTCTTCAGTGGATTTACTCCACTATTTTTACCCACCTCTTGCAAATGATTATTGAGCCTGACGCTACGGCACAAGCTACTTGGGATAGACTACGTGATATATTCCAAGATAATCAAAATTCTAGAGCTGTTACCCTTGAGCAGGAATTCTCTCACGTCAACATGGAAGATTTTCCGAACGTTTCAACTTATTGTAAAAGGTTGAAAGAATTGGCGGACCAACTCCGCAACATTGGCGCACCCGTTTCGAATGATCGTTTGGTCCTACAAATGGTTGCAGGCCTATCTGAGGCCTATAGTGGTGTTGGCACACTTCTTCGTCAGAGCAACCCTCTTTCGCAATTTTATCAGGGTCATTCTAGATTACGCTCGAAGAAGCCGGCTTGGCCAAAAAGGCGGCTACCGGTGCTAGTCCCGTATCATGATGACGTCCTCCACAAATTTTCCCGGTTTTGTTGATAATTTGGGACAAAATCGTGCTCACGGTGGCGGCAAGAATACTTGGAAAAATAATGGCAAAAATTGCGGTGGCAAACGCGGCGGTTCCGGCAGTGGTGGCAGTGGCCAAAATAACGGTAGTGGACCCCGTTCAGGCAGCAGTGGGCCACCGTCCTACTAGTCCTAGCCCTGGGCCCACTGGCAGTAGGCCTGGGTCAGTGGGCAGTGGCCCAACAGCCCCAACGGCCCAGCAGTTACAGCACCTGGCAACTAGGCTACCCAGCAGTCCAGTCAGCAGTTTTCTCGGCCTAATTACTTCTGGCCCAGTGGATTTTGACCCATTTCTGGGCCGGGGCAGCAAGCCGGTGTGCTTGGGCCCCGACATCCGCAGGCCCATCATGCATCGGGCCCCACTCCGACCGATATTGAGGCTGCAATGCACATGCTTTAATTAAATCCACCGGATGGAAATTGGTACATGGACACCGGTGCAACCTTTACATGACGTCCGATCAAGGTACTCTCTCGTCTTATTCCAATTTGAGAAACAGTCGTGGAGTAATTATTGGTAATGGTAATTCAATTCCGATTCGTGGTTATGGTTATAAAATTTTGACTCCCCCCTATCCACCTCTTATCTTAAAAAATACCCTTCATGCCCCTAAATTGATTAAAAATTTGGTGTATGTCCGTAAATTCACCACTGATAATTTTGTTTCTATTGAATTTGATCCATTTGGGTTTTCCGTGAAGGATTTAAATACGGGGATTCCTCTCATGATGTGTGATAGTACGTGGGATCTTTATCCTATCACGCCACGTTCCGGTCTCTCGAGTCAAGCCTTGTTATAAACTTTTGCAGCACTTGCTCCTTCATTGTGGCTTGCTCGTCTAGGTCATCTATTTTATCTTCCTTAGATAAAAATAATTTTATTTCGTGTAAGGGTACGCGTAGTACTCCGAATTGTCAATCTTGTTCGTTAGGAAAAAATTTAGGCTGTCATTTGTAGACTCTAATTCTCATACTTTAATGCCATTTGATATTATTCATAGCGTTTTATGGACATCTCCTGTTCTCAGCTCTTTGGGTCATCGTTATTATGTTATATTTTTGGATGATTATTCTAATTTTTATGGACTTTTCCGATAGCGAAAAAATCTCAAGTTTTTTTCACTTTCTTAAAATATAGAGCATTCGTTAGAACTCAATTCGAACAGAAAATTAAAAATATTCAATGTGATAATGGCAAAGAATATGATAATGGGGTGTTTCGGGAGTTTTGTGCTAATAATGAGATCAATTTTCGTTTTTCTTGTCCTCATACGTCTTCACAAAATGGGAAAGTCGGACGCAAAATTCGTACCATTAATAACATTGTCCGAACTTTATTGATTCATGCTTCCGTACCCCCTTCTTCTTGGCATCATGCTCTACAAATGGCTATATATCTCCTTAACATACTTCCTATTAAAGGCTTGACGTATTCCTCCCCTCTTCATATCTGGTATAATAAGACTCATTCGTATTCACATCTTAGGGTCTTTGGGTGCTTATATTATCCGTTGTTTCCGTTCACCACAATTAACAAACTTCAGACCCGTTTTACTCTTTGTGTATTTTTGGGTTATCCGTCTAATCACTGTGGTTACAAATATTTTGATTTATCCACTAATAAAATCATCATTAGTCTCCATATTATTTTTAATGAAACCCAATTTCCCTTTGGTAACGTGAGTAGTCCCGTGCCTACTTCGTATAATTTTTTGGACGACATCGTCTCTCCTTATATTATCCATCAGTTTTCAGACATGTCCCGCACCCAAAATCTGCCAACAGGCCCACTGCCCGTTGGTCCCACTACATCGCCGGAACCCACTGTTCCCAATCCCATCACTGGGCCAGTTTCAACAATTGGGCCAGTTGCCCAGCCCAATACCGAAACTAGTCCAGTTCCTGCATCATCTACTGCTCCAGTTTGCCGTTTTGGGCCAGCAGGCCTACTACCTGCTGGCCAGCCCGTCCCATGTCCTGAAATTTCTTAAAATTCACCCAATTCTCCTCCGAGTCATAGACCAGTCACTCGTCGTCAACGGAGTATTTTTAAACCAAAAAGACATTTTAATTTAAATTCTAATGTTCTTAAATCACCTCTACCCCGTAAACATGTGTTTGCTTTAAATGACCCGAATTGTAAAATTGCTATGACTGACGAATATAATGCTCTTATTGATAATAAGACGTGGGAGTTGGTGCCCGGTCCTTCTAGTGTTAATATTATTCGGTCTATGTGGATTTTTGCTCATAAGGATAATTATGATTGTTCTTTTGCGAGGCATAAGGCTCGTCTTATAGGTGATGGTAAGCCTTAGCAGGTTGGTATGGATTGTGGTGAGATATTTAGTTCGGTGGTCAAGCCGGCTATCATTCACACTGTGCTCAGCTTGACTTTTTCGAAAGTATAGCCCATTCATCAGTTGGATGTGAAAATGCTTTCTTACATGGTGATCTTAAGGAGACAGTCTATATGCATCAGCCCTTGGGGTTTAGGGATCCCAAATATCCTCATAATGTCTGTTTATTGAAGAAGTCCTTGTATGGGCTTAAGCAGTCCCCACGGGCTTGGTATAAAAGGTTTGCAGACTATGTTTCGACTATTGGGTTCTCTCACAGAGGGTCTGATAATTCATTGTTTATATATCGTCATGTTTCTTCTCTGACTTATATATTATTATATGTGGATGATATTATCTTGACTGCCTCTTCTGATGCATTACACTAGTCTATCATGACAATGCTCAGTTTTGAGTTTGCTATGAAAGACTTGGGGCCCTTGAGTTACTTTTTGGAAATTGCTGTCACTCGTCATACAAGTGGGTTATTCCTGTCACAACGGAAGTATGCAACTGATATCATTGAGCGAGCTGATATGTCATCATGTAAGTCCACTTCTACTCAAGTTGATACTAAGCCCAAACTAGGGGCTGGGGCTGGCTCCCCTTACGAGGATCCAACCCGCTATCGCAGTCTTGCAGAGGCTCTTCAGTATCTCACGTTCACAAGATCAGACATTACGTATGTCGTACATCAGGTGTGTTTGTTTATGTATGATCCCAGGGTTGAGCACATGAATGCGCTCAAACGCATTATTCGGTACATCTAGAGGACACTTGACTTTGGCTTACATTTATATCCCTCATCGATGTCTACACTTGTCTCATATACATATGCTGATTGGGGTGGTTGTGCAGACACCAGGCGTTCTACGACTGAATATTGTATGTTTCTTGGTAATAACTTGGTCTCCTGGTCTGCAAAGCGTCAGTCGACGTTGTCCCGCTCTAGTGCCGAGGTTGAGTATCAAGGGGTAGCCAATGTGGTCTCTGATTCTCGTTGGTTACCTAATCTTCTTTTAGAGCTTCATTGTCCTATTCAGAAAGCTACCTTGGTTTATTGTGATAATGTTAGTGCCATCTACCTTTCTGGTAATCCGGTTCAGCACCAGCGCACCAAACATATAGAGACGGACATTCACTTTGTTCGCGAAAAGGTAGCTCGTGGACAAGTACGCGTCTGCCATGCCCCTTCCAGGTATGAAATTGTAGACATCTTTATAAAGGGTCTTCCCTCGGTCCTTTTTGAAGATTTTAGGGACAGTCTCAGCGTACGAAGACCGCCCTCTATGACTGCGGGTGTGTGCTAAATATACATAAGATATACACGGTATACACATGTATATCTTATGTATATATGGTCTCGGTTTTGTGAATAGGAAGCCCACGGCTGAGCAGATTTTAGTGTAATATTGTTGTAATATTTTAGTGTAAATATTACCTTAATTAGTATTGTACACTTATCATAAGTATAGTGTACTACTAGAATAGGGTTTTGGGATTAGAATAGGAATAGGTTTTCTATTATGGAAAATTGTAAATTGTATATATACTCTTTCATTAATGAAAATAATCAATGGATTATTTCTTTCAAGTATATACATATGAAAAAAAAGAAAAATTGATTTAGTGGTAAGAATCTTAAAAATTGAACACTGTCAAGGTTAATCTAAAATCTTCTCTATTCCACTTGTTATTCTTGATAAATTTCATAGTTGAAAGAGCTCTTGCATATTAAACTCGTAGGTTTTTTTCTAGTTTAGTTTTGATGAATACTTCTTCTGGTGAATAAATTGTGTCAAGTGGAAAAATTTAATTTATTTTTAATTTAAACTATATAGAAATCGACATGTTAGTTTCATGGAGTTCAATTTAATTTTGAGGGCAACTATGCCATTTTAACAATCTTATACAGATTTACGTGTAGTGTAATGCATCTATTGGAGTGGCCACGCAACACAGCACTTAGTTCATATTATATTCCTTAAATGGCCCTTAAACACTACTATTATAAATTAGGGTTGGCTTACTAACCATTCTTATCAAGTTAACTGAGCTAATAAACTTTTCTTTGGTGTATGATAAACAATTTCGAAATAAGATTTATATATCTGAAAATTACATATAAAGTACTATAAGTCATAATAATTAACAACTCAAAATATTTAAAACACGTTTTGACTAACATTTTAAGATGTAACTCATAGCACTTTTTGTATAATTTTTTAATATCTAAATTTTAATATATTAAATTTATCTAATCTGATTTAATTCCAAAAATAAGTCATATTAACTCTTGAAAAATGAAACATGACAAGTATTTGGAAGTTCCACCACATTGGAACGGTGGGAGTAGTGAATTACCACCACATTTAAGTTACGTGACTATTTTTCAAAATTTGTGCAAACTAATAAAAGAATTCCATTGCACTTAACCATAAATTTATAGTTACAGTATAACCTCGATAAATGAATACCCTCAAGACCAGAAAAAATATTCATTTAGAAAGGTTATTTATTTATCGATAAATGAATAATAGGTGGAAGGACATTACCCTACCAGACGAATGGATCCTGGAAGGTATATTTAAACCTGAACCTATAGAGATTTCCCAACCAAATACCCGTCTCAGAGAAATAACTCAATACCAGGATGGTAGAGTCAATCTATCGTTCCATAGAAAATCTACGAGTAGTAGATACGATGATTCTAGTTCCATAGAAACCCTTGACTTAGGAAGAGTCTCACAGATTCGTTCAGTCATAAATACTCCTTACAAAACAAAACCCAGACATTCTACGTCAGATTTACCCAATCTAAGAAACGTAGACTACTCCAACGAAATACCGAGACCCATTTATGAAAATTCCACTGTTGAAGAAAAGATAGAGGATCAAGAACCTACTAGTCCGACTTTTTTCCTCGATTACAGAGAACATAGTAAACGAAATTGGTGTTTTAGAAAAAAAAATTCAAAGTAAATAAAAATTTTCTACAAAATGATTTTTATGAAAAATACAACCTAGAAACACGAATTTGGTTCTTCAAAACCTTTTCAAAAACTAGGACGCAAATACATGAAAAATTCTACGATTTTGTTAATGAACATAGGATAAATATCCTTTTCTTTGACTGGTTCGATTATTATTCCTCCGAAATTTCCATAGATTATCCCTTTTCCAAAATGGTAAATCCCGTTACGACTAGGAACAAATCGCCGGAATGGGAAACCCTAGCTGATTCTAGAAAAGTCCAGTCCAACCACCCTCATCTACAAGGTACTAAGCTAAACATCCATGGCTGCCCTCTAGACGCGATTCCTCTTAAGAATCCAACAAAGGATGAAAAATCAAATACCAAGAATATCCTCGCTCAAAACAATTTCACCAATATCAGTCAGAATACCCTAGGAAAACAACTCGATAGGGTAGAAAAATACATAAAAACCAACCCTTTAGTCACCATAGATTCCCCAGGAATGACTAAGGATATGAAATTAAAAAGCCAAAGCCCAATCTTTAAACCATTTCAGGTGTCCAAAGATGGTATCAAAAATATCTAGCAAAACAAGTCTGAATTTATTCAGGCTATTCAGGAACAATTGAGTAGAATTGGGACATCCAACAGTTTTAATACTGAACACGTTGTTTCTGATACCCCGCAATCTTCCAACAAAATCACTACTTTTCTCAATGATTCCGACGACAGTGATACTCTAGAGCTAATCCAAAATAAAAAACCCTTTGTTAACCATATGGATTGGCAAAGACCAATACAACAGGTACAACAACAACAGTTGTAAATAATTCCTGCTCCTGATCTAGGAATAGTAAAACCCCTAGCTCAATCCCGTTTCAATGCCTCTTCCATTTATGATTGGAACATAGATGGGATGACCGAATACAATATCCTCAGTTTTCTCCAACAAATGACCATGGCCGCAAATGCGTACAAAACTCAGAATGGTACTCAAGACAAGACCATTGGAGAACTGTTCATCGCAGGATTCTCTGGTCAATTGAAAGGTTGGTGGATAACTATCTCACTGATCAACAAAAATAAGATATCATCAATTCCATCAAAACTGATGAAGAAGGAATACCAATCCTTGATGAACAAGTTGAACCCCTACAAGATGCTGTTGCAACCTTGATACTCACAATCTCTGTATACTTCATAGGAGATTCTTCACATTTGAAAGATAAAAATGCCGAGTTACTTTCCAACCTCAAATGCAAAAAACTCAGTGATTTCCAATGGTACAAAAATACCTTTTTAACCAGAGTTATGCTCAGGAAAGATTCCAACCAGCCATTTTGGAAAGACAAATTTATGGCCGGACTACCTACCCTTTTAGGAGAAAAGGTTAGGAATAAAATCAAAGAGAATTGTGGAAAATAGATCATACCCTACAGTGAGTTTACATACGGACAACTTGTCAGTATAACTCAACAGGAAGGTCTAAGGATCTGTTAAGACATGAAATTACAAAAAACACCTCAAACTGGAGCTAAAGAGAACTAGGTGCGAACTTGTTACTTTTTGCAAACAGTTTGATATGAATTTCTCAAAACCCTCTTCTAGTTGTACATGAAACTGTAGCAAGACTCATAAATCCCTTAAGAGTACTTCAAGAGGTTACAAAAAGAGAGATTTCAGCAAGACCAACGAAGAGTATTACAAAAACTCTTACAAAAATACTCACTATTCCAAAAAACCAAATCCCATAAAGCTGATTCTAAATACAAAGACATTACGTGTTACAAATGTCACAAAAAGGGTCATACATCGAGATACTGCAAAATGAATAAAAAATTACAAGAATTGAAACTCGACGATGAAGTCACCCAAAAAATCTCCAATCTTCTCATTGATTCTTCCGATTCAAATGCCGAGTCAGATCCTGACTACTTTTGTCTGTCTTCTAAAGACAACAAAGCCCTTCAAATAGATGAACTGCTCACAACTAGCTCTTCTGAAAATCCTGATAAGGGTAAGGGAAAACTTGTTTGTGTTTTAACCAAGGATCAAGAATTTATGTTAGATATGGTTAAACACATTGATATAGAACACAAAAAGGATTATCTGAATAAACTCCTCAAATACTTTACAGAAGAGAAAAAAGATTTCAAAAATACAATTTTGCCAAATACCTCCAAAAATACCTACGACTTGACAAAAATACTGAAAAAGGGTAAAAGGATGAAAGAATCCAAAGAAACCCCAGTTCTAGAACTCTAGAGAGAGGTAAAACAAATAAAAGTAGAGATCAAGGCTCTACGGGAAAAACAAGACTCTCTGCTACTAAAATAGTCATTTCAAAAGAAGCCAGGAGAGTTCTGAGTCCAGTTCTGAGTCCGACAAATCCGACTCTGAAAATCCAGAAGAACCTTCTGATAATCCTTTTCTTGAAGAGATCCCACAAGAATTCCTTTCTGTCTTAAGACATATCACGTCCAAGAAATACCTTGTTAAGATAACCCTTAAATTCTCAGGCAATTTTAGAATTACTACTATTGCTCTTTTTGACACTGGTGCAGATCTGAATTGCATAAAATAGGTCTAATACCTAATAAATTTCATGAAAATACACAGGAAACTCTAGCAGCGGCTAATAACACAAAGCTAGAAATTAATTCCCAAATCAGTGCGTCCGTTATCATTAATGGAGTTTCTATAGCAACATCGTTTGTCTTAGTAAAAGACATTCACAACTCTGTTATCTTAGGAACACCGTTTATAAATCTTATCACCCGTTATGAGGTAGATAATGATTTCATCTCTTTTGATTCCAATTATAAGAATTTAAAATTCTCTTTTCTGACAAAACCAAAAGCTAGAGACCTCAATCTGATAAAAATTTATTCTTGTCATCTAGGCGAAATAAGGAATAATTTTTTAGATCAGAATTCTGAGTCCCCTAGAAACTATGATACCCGTTCCATCAAATTAATTGATTCCTTTGCATACACAAATTTTTTGAAGCATCATTTACAATGTCAAAACTATTTCCAAAATATTTTCTGCAAATTGATTCCTGATATTTTTTGCTTTAAAAATCTTTTAAACAGTGGTTTACTAAAAAAAGGAGAAAAAACCCACAAATTTCTAATATCGATTATAACACGGAGATGTCCTATCACTGTCCCTTGCCCCAATGTCTGGGCTACAGAGAAAAAATATCCAGGTAGGACATGAGAGAATCCGGACAATACTGTAGCCATGCGATGTGTGGAGCCTTGCTCCAAAAGAGAAAGCATGATATCCCTCCACCAATAAATACATCAGTTGTTGCACCACAACAACAATCAATTTTCATGGCCCCCAAGAAACCCACAAACGCCAACCCAATAAAAGAAGAAAAAGAAAAATTCTCTGCCAAATCTCCCACTGACAAACACCTGACATGGTATGATGCAGTGATGAAAGAAGAAAATGAAAATGCCACAGCATCTGTGCAAAAAACACCAGCACAAGAGATAACTGCTGAAAATCTTCTACAACTCCTTGCGAAATCCTCAGAACTACAACATGCATTGATACAACTTCAAAATTCCAAACAAGAAGTTGCTCAAAGCTCATGAGAGTTAAAAAACCTCTCAAAATTTTACAAAAATCGAGAAAGGAGAATCTTCAAAAACCCTTTCTCATAAACAATTTTAAAAAATTCAAAATGAGAAAGAAGAATCTTCAAAAATCCTTAATCAAAAGCAATTTTCAAAAAAACCAACTTGTTGTACCACAAGTCCCCACAAAACCTGCTCCTGAATTTTTCATAAAACCGTTTTTCAAAATATTGTGACTTTTGAAAAAGGATATTTAATGAAGACCCTTTTTTAGCGTTGCAAAATTATTTTGGACAAAGATGGTTTTACAAATCATGGGATATTTTAAAAACCCCATATTTTTATCAGGCCATCCTTGAAATATCAGGATCAACAACAATTAAAAATAATTATTACAAAAATAACTCATATCCCTCCTATTCCATTTGCAAAATGCTTAATGTAATTACTCCAAGCGATTGGGGGAATGAACTGTCTCAACTCCTAAATTTCCCAGATACCCATAAAAATGATCCATTTTTTGATATTCTTTTTAATTACTAGGATTACCAACAAGCTTGATTCAATTCCTTTTTCATTCAAAATACCAAGCAAAGCCACACTTGGCTTTTTCATTTTGATACCTCATGTAATCCATCACAATTTCCAACATGGTGGAATTCATGGTGGGAGCAATTCGGATCCACCCTAGAAATACAAAAACCCCAAGTCACTAAATCTTTTAACCTCTTTAAATCCCAATATAAACCTAATATGTGTGGACTAAGTACATTGTACTAACATTCATGTACTAATAAGATTGTATGTATAGAATACTTAGAGTCTAAGAAAATATACTTAACCTACACTACAAACTATATATGGTTCTAAAATCTTAGTTTGATAAAGAATTCATACTACTGTATCTTTCTTAATCTTCAATTTAATGGCTTCCAATCATCAGTCAAAATCAATAACAAAAATAACTTTAACCGCCCAGATAAGGAGGGCCATATGTGAGCATAAGAAGGAACATCCAAGTATTAGCCAAAAAGATATGCAAGCATGGATGAAACAGAAGTTTGATTTGGTTACTAGCCAAACCACAATGTCAAGAGAAATGATCCGAAGTAAAGCAAAAGAGTTTTTGTAGAAAATGTATGGTGAAACAAATCCAGAATTCAACTTTTCTAGTGGATGGTTAGAACTTTTCAAGGCAAGATATTCAATCAAGTCTTACCGACGATTCGGTGAAAGTGATTCTGTTAACATGGAGGGAATTGAAAATTCTTTACCTGGAATACAGTCAAAATTAGACCAATTTCAGTTGAAAGATATTTACAATATGGATGAAACTAGATTATTTTACCGGTTGGAAGCTGACCATTCACTTGCCACGAATCAACTTGAAGGGCAGAAGAAAGACAAGGAGAGAATCACTGTTGCTGTTTGCTGTAATGGTGATGGATCAGACAAAGTACCCCTTTGGGTTATTGGTAAGTATGCAAAACCTAGATGCTTTAAAAATGTGAACATGAACAATCTTAGTTGAGAGTATCGATTGAACAAGAAAGCTTGGATGACTGATATTTCTGAAGTAGAAGTTGGCCAATTAGAAGAAGATATCCAAGGATTAACTGATGTCATTTCTAATTTACGCTATAGAAATGTGATAGACGTCGAACATCTTTTGAACTATCCTAACGAGAATGATGCAGTTATGGAATTGCCTATAGACGAAGAAATTATTGAGTCCGTACTAAATGATGAGAATGATCCTGAACCAGATGATAGTAGCGTCATATCAAATGTGTCATCAAAAGAGGCCTTTCAAGCAGTAGTCACCATACAAAATTAGTTGCTACAACACAAGGAAAATATTTCAGAAGTTGTGCATACATTACAAAAAATTAAGGATGGGATGCATTTTGGTGGAAGGAAAAAACAAACTTTAGATGCATTTTTTGAGAAGAAATGACTTCTTATATGAACATTGTTGATTGGATGAAATATTTTCGTTTATTATATATACATATTTTTTATGAAATTTAATGATTTTTCATTTATGTTTACATGGGGACTTTAAGGACTCAATTTTTTTTATTCAGTAATGTATTTAGCGAGGTTATTCATTTAACCCCTTTGCTCAAGTCGGGATCGGAGAAAATTATTCATTTGGCGAGGTTATTCATTTATCGAGGTTATACTGTAGTCTACTTACCTTTAATTTGTGATAAATGAATTCCCTAACCATATAAAATAGACAATTACAAATAGCTTGGGAAATTAAATTATGATAATAAGTTCATACTTTTTTAAAATTTTTATTAAATTCCGAGAGAGATAGGGAACAAGAGAAAAAACTATTAATGAAATTTAAACCTCCCGAACTACGAATTCACTAATTAAGCTAGCGTTCAATCCTTAAGTTATTACTTGAAATTTAGGACTATATAACAAAGTAAATGTTATTTTAATTAATTGAGTGATAATCGTCTTTATTACTGAACTGACTTATTTTTCGTGTTGGGCCCGTGCTTGCACGGGTTTCCCATCATCTAGTTAGATGGAAGAAAAATCCACAAGAGTGATAAACCAGCAGATCTTTGGCTATTTTAATGAAATTGTTGTGCTCTCTCATGCCCCCCCCCCCCCCTGATTTTCTCTATTTTTTCCTTTTGAATTTAAGGGAGATATCTGTTATTCTTTTTTAAACAAAAACAATATATTCAGTGTAATTCCTTAAATGAGGTCTGAGAGAGCAACATGTACACATACTTTATCTCTATCTTTGTGGGGTAGAGATGTCGTTTCCAATAGACTCTCGGCTAAAAAGAAACGTAAGTCACTGCAGGATTAAAGAAAAAATAAGACATAAAAAAGATCAAGGTACAAAACAAATGGCACAATATAGTGATACACAAATTAATTGATTCCTTTGCATACACAAATTTTTTGAAGCATCATTTATAATGTCAAAACTATTTCCAAAATATTGCATTAAAAATATTTTCTGCAAATTGATTCCTGATATTTTTTGCTTTAAAAATCTTTTAACCAGTGGTTTATTCAAAAACAGGAGAAAAAACCCACAGATTTCTAATACTGGTTACAACACGGAGATCTTCTATCACTTTCCCTTGCCCCAATGTCTGGGCTACAGAGAAAACATATCCAGGAAGGACATGAGAGAATCCGAACAATACTGTAACCATGCGATGTGTGGAGCCTTGCTCCAAAAGTGAAAGGATGATATCTCTCCACCAATAAATACACCAGTTGTTGCACCACAACAACAATCAAATTCCATTGCCCCCAAGAAACCCACAAACGCCATCCCAATAAAAGAAGAAAAAGAAAAATTCTCTGTCAAATCTCCCACTGACAAACCCCTGACATGGTATGATGTAGTGATGAAAGAAAAAAATGAAAATGCCGCAGCATCTGTGCAAAAAATACCATCACAGGAGATAACTGCTGAGAATCTTCTACAACTCCTTGCGAAATCCTTAGAACTACAACATGCATTGATACAACTTCAAAATCCCAAACAAGAAGTTGCTCAAAGCTCAGGAGAGGAAAAAACCTCTCAAAATTTTACAAAAATCGAGAAAGGAGAATCTTAAAAAACCCTTTCTCAGAAACAATTTTCAAAAATTCAAAATGAGAAAGAAGAATCCTTCAAAAACCTTTCTCAAAACCTTTTTCAAAAAACCAACTTGTGGTACCACAAGTCCCCAAAATTCTGCTCCTGAATTTTTCATAAAACCGTTTTTCAAAATATTGTGACTCTTGAAAAAAGGATTTTTAATGAAGACTCTTTTTAGCATTGCAAAATTATTTTGGACAAAGATGGTTTTACAAATCATGGGATATTTTAAAACCCCCATATTTTTATCAGGCTATCCTTGAAATATCAGGATCAACAACAATTAAAAATAATTTTACAAAAATAACCCAGATTCCTCCTATTCCATTTGCAAAATGCTTAATGTAATTGCTTCAAGCGATTGGGGGAATGAACTGTCTCAACTCCTAAGTTTCCCTGATACCCATAAAAATGAACCATTTTTTGATATTCCTTTTAATTATTGGGATTACCAACAAGCTTGGTTCAATTCCTTTATCATTCAAAATTCCAAGCAAAGTCACACTTGGCTTTTCCATTTTGATACCTCATGTAATCCTTCACAATTTCCAACATGGTGGAATTCATGGTGGGAGCAATTCGAATTCACTCTAGAAATACAAAAACCCCAAGTCTCTAAATCTTTCAGCCTCTTTAAATCACAATATAAACCATATGAGGAAGAAAAAAGACTTGTGCCACTACACGTTTTTCTCACCAAATTCCACTTACCATGGGTATTTACATGGTTTGTAGATTATTCGAACAATAAAATTCCAACAATCCGAAGGAGGTTCAAAGTCAGATGGTGGGACAACTTTAAAATACCATTAAGTCTCACACCACAAAAGGTCCAGGAATGGTTAAATGCCCGAAAATCCATTTCTGTACAGGCGCCTCTACAAACACCACCGACACCACTACAAACACCGAAGCACACACAGTTCCTCTCACGAAAATCCCAAATGGCCTAAATGCTTACAGCGACCAAAAATCCAAAAGAAATGCAATCCATAATTCTTAAGTTTGCACCGTCTTCATCAAAACAAGGTTCTTCATCAGAGGACGAAGAACCAGAAATAGATATCGAAGACAGACCGGTTTTTGGCAACCGTGGATTCTGAAGAAAGTTGCCAAAAGAATTCAAAATATCCGGAGTAGAGTTCAGACAAAATTCCGATAAAAGAAAGTGCCCGAAAAAATAACTTTCAGAAAGCAAAGATTCCAGCAATAATTCATGAAAATGCCAAAAGGATGAATAGTCATTCTCCGCTCAGATGAATAGTTATTCTCCACTTAGATGAATAGTTAGATTTCCTTTTATTTACCAAAATTTCATGTAAAACTACTATAAAAGGAGACTCCTTCTCCCTTAGTTAGACAACTCATATTTTTCTAAGTCTTTCTCTTTCTAATTCTAGAGATAAGTGAGAGCTCTAAAGAAATTCCCCTTTAGGTTAGAAGCAAAATTCCCTACCACTCATAGGATTCATATAATATGACTCATATCATATGATCCAAAATACCTTAGAAATTCCTAAGGTATATCTCCTTGACAAAATCCTTTGTAAATTTTAATATTTTAAATGAATATGATTATGGACGGTACTACCTCTTAATCTTTTAAATACTTCATGCTTTAAAATTCTTTAAATTCCTGCATTAAATACTTGGCTGGTTCTACCGCCTATTTGATTTAAATTCCTGCAGAAACTTTGATTTATGGTTTCCATAACTGGAACCTTAAATTGTAAGTTAATCTTTATTTATTTTTTGCATATTTCAATTATCTTTTAATTCTTTCATACCTTATATCCCGATTCCTTCCCTGCCTGTTATCCCCTTTAGATCCTCGACCTAAATTTGGTATCAGAGCCATAAAGGGTAGAGATAGAGAGAATATTGTCCAGACCAGATGAGAATCCATTTTAGAGGTTCGGGTTCTTCCGAGGTTTTGTGCTTAGGATAGTCCGGGGTCGGTAAGTTCTCAACGAACGCAGACAGTTATACCCTAGGGAAAGCCTTTGATTGTAGGAAGAGTCCGGGTGCTCTGTTGTAGTTCCATAATATGGATCCTTTTCTCAACAGATCTACTTCTTGTGATTTTGGTTCATCTTCTTTCATGGATTCAAAGAAGTTGATAAACATCGAAGAAATCTTGATACAAGATTTTGAAAAATCTATTGATAATTGGAAAATACCGAGAGTAAATCGAGATCAGATTTACAAAAATTCCAAATACCAGTTTTTCAAAACCTTTTACTATCAAAACAGATGAAAGAGATATCCAATTATCTCAACCTTTTAAAACAATCCAATTACTTTCTCAAAATTCCTTGAAGAGACATGGAGAAAGAAATTACAAATACATCCATATTGAATTAGTCAAATAGGGATAAAACCCCTCACTAAGGAAGGATTAAACACTTCAATCCTTGCTATCTTACGTGATGCCAGATTCACAAATTTCGAAGATTCCCTATTGAGTTCTGTTGAGTCTAGTCTCTGCACATGACCAATATCTTTTGACTGTTACCCAAATTTCTTAGTTTCTTTGAATGACAAAAATATCCAAAAATCCCTTGTCTTACAAATCAAGACTCACAATTACCAAATGCTTGAAGGATCGATTCATGTTGCTATAATTTTTAGAATCTATTACAAAGCTATGCCTTCAGTTTTTGCTACAAAAGTCAGATACCATAGTAAGAAAGGCGAAACCCTTCTTTTACAAACAGATCTTTCCAGATCTAACACCGTTATACCAAGACCCATTTGTAGAATTGTTGGAATTTTGCTTCTAACCTAAAGGAGAATTTCTTTAGAGCTCTCACTTCTCTCTAGAATTAGAAAGAGAAAGACTTAGAAAAATATGACTTCCTAAAAATATGACTTGTCTAACTAAGGGAGAAGAAGTCTCCTTTTATAGTAAATTTACATGACATTTTCGTAAATAAAAGGGAATCTAACTATTCATCTAAGTGGAGAATAACTATTCATCCGAGTGGAGAATGACTATTCATCCGTTTGACATTTTTTTGAATTATTGCTGGAATCTTTGCTTTTTGAAAGTATATTTTTCGGGCACTTTCTTTTGTCGGAATTTTATATAAACTCTACTCCGGATATTTTGAATTCTTTTGGCAACATTCTTCAGAATCTACTGTTGCCAAAAATTGAATTGTCTTCGATATCAATTTCTGCTTCTTCGTCCTCTGATGAAGAGCCTTGTTTTGATGAAGACGATGCAAACTTAAGAATTATGGCTTGCATTTCTTTTGGATTTTTGGTCGCTGCAAGAATTTAGGCCATTTGGGATTTTCGTGAGAGGAACTGTGTGTGCTTCGGTGTTTGTAGTGGTGCCGGTGATGTTTGTAGAGACGCCTGTACCGGAATGGATTTTCAGGCATTTAACCATTCCTGGACCTTTTGTGGTGTGAGACTTAATGGTATTTTAAATCTGTCCCACCATCTGACTTTGAACCTCCTTCAGATCGTTGGAATTTTATTGTCCGAATAATATACGAACCATGTAAATACCCACGGTAAGTGGAATTTGGTGTGAAAAAGGTGTAGTGACACAACTCTTTTTTCTTCCTCAGAGGGTTTATATTGGGATTTAAAAAGGCTGAAAGATTTAGTGAATTGGGGTTTTTGTATTTCTAGGGTGGATCCGAATTTCTCCCACCATGAATTTCACGATGTTGAAAATTGTGATGAATTACATGAGGTATCAAAATAGAAAAGCCAAGTGTGGCTTTGCTTGGTATTTTGAATGAAAAAGGAATTGAACCAAACTTGTTGGTAATCCCAGTAATTAAAGGAATATAAAAAAATGGTTCATTTTTATGGGTATCTGGGAAATTTAGGAGTTGAGACAGTTCATTCCCCAATTGCTTGGAGCAATTACATTAAGCATTTTGCAAATGGAATAGGAGGGATCTGGCTTATTTTTGTAATAATTATTTTTAATTGTTGTTGATCATGATATTTCAAGGATATCCTGATAAAAATATGAGGTTTTTAAAATATCTCATAATTTGTAAAACCATCTTTGTCCAAAATAATTTTTCAATGCTAAAAAAGGGTCTTCATTAAAAAATCCTTTTTCAAGAGTCACAATATTTTGAAAAAACGGTTTTATGAAAAATTCAGGAGCAGATATTTTGGGGACTTGTGGTATCAGAAGTTGGTTTTTTAAAAATTGTTTATGAGAAAGGTTTTTGAAGATTCTTCTTTCTCATTTTATTTTTGAAAATTGTTTTTGAGAAAGGGTTTTTGAAGATTCTCCTTTCTCGATTTTTGTAAAATTTTGAGAGGTTTTTTCCTCTCCTGAGCTTTGAGCAACTTCTTGTTTGGGATTTTGAAGTTGTATAAATGTCTATTGTAGTTCTGGAGATTTAACAAGGAGTTTTAGAAGATTCTCAGCAGTTATCTCCTGTGCTGGTATATTTTGCACAAATGCTGCGGTATTTTCATTTTCCTCTTTCATCACTGCATCATACCATGTTAGGGGTTTGTCAGTGGGAGATTTGGCAGATAATTTTTCTTTTTCTTCTTTTATTGGGTTGGCGTTTGTGGGTTTCTTGGGGGCCATGGAATTTGATTGTTGTTGTGGTGCAACAACTAGTGTATTTACTGGTGGAGGGATATCATCCTTTCTCTTTTGGAGTAAGGCTCCACACATCGCATGGTTACAATATTGTCCGGATTCTCTCATGTCCTTCCTGGATATGTTTTCTCTGTAGCCCAGACATTGGGGCAAGGGACAGTGGTAGGACATCTCCGTGTTGTAACCGGTATTAGAAATCTGTGGGTTTTTTATCATGTTTTTGAGTAAATCGCTGGTTAAAAGATCTTTAAAGCAAAAAATATCAGGAATCAATTTGCAGAAAATGTTTTTAATGTAATATTTTGGAAATAGTTTCGACATTGTAAATGATGCTTCAAAAATTTTGTGTATGCAAATGAATCAATTAATTTGATGGAACGGGTATCATAGTTTCTAGGGGACTCATAATTCTGATAAAAAAAATTATTCCTTAATTCGACTAGATGACAAGAATAAGTTTTTATCATATTGAGGTCTCTAGGTTTTGGTTTTATCAGAAAAGAGAATTTTAAATTTTTATTATTGAAATCAAAAGAGATGAAATCATTATCTACCTTATAAGGGGTGATAAGATTTATAAACGGTGTTCCTAAGATAACGGAGTTGTGAATGTCTTTTACTAAGACAAACGATGTTGCTATAAAAACTCCATTAATGATAACGGACGCATTGGTTTGGGAATTGATTTCTAGCTTTGTGTTATTAGCCGCTGCTAGAGTTTCCTGTGTATTTTCATGAAATTTATTAGGTATTAGACCTGTTTTTATTAGGGCTGGCCAGTGGGCCGGGACGGCCCGACCCCGACCCGACCCGCTTTAAAAAAAAAAAAAAATTAACGGGGGATGTCTCGTCCCGCCAGACCCGAGCCCGCCCCAGGCCCGCCTGACCCGAGCCCATCCCGAGCCCGACCCCGACCCCGCCCTTTTCCCCTTTTGCAAAAATGGCCGTTGCACCAACGACCATTTTAGATTATGGCCGTTGGCCAACGGCCATTTTAGGCCCCCCCTCCCCCAACCCCCCTACCCCTTAATATTTATTTTTAACCCATAAGTTATTATATTTACACTTTAACCCAAATTTTCAACTATAAATAACTCATTTTCTCTTCATCTTTCTCACAAATCTTCCTACAATCTCTCTAATTTCTCAATATATCTCTCTACATTGTTTGCTAAATATTCAATTTTATTAATTCATTTGGGAATTGGGAGTGAAGTTGGCAAATAGCTTGAGGATCTTCCATCGAGCAAAGTTTCAATTTTCAACCTCTCGATTACACGTCGACGTTACGTCGGCGTTTGGTACATTCGTTCCTTCATTAAATTATTATTGTCTGTTTATTTTATATTTTTATTTAGCGCACTTAATTTTATTGTCTTTAATTATTTATTATCATAATTAAAATGGAAGGATTAAAAGGTATGTTTAAGGGTAAGGGTAAGAGTGCTTCTTCTAGTAGGGCAACCAGGGCAAGGGTACTTCTTCTAGTCATCTTATTCCTACACGGATGATTTTGTTGATACTCAACATTTTCCTACAATACCATTAGATTTAGACCAGGAGCTATTTTCGGAACTCAAGAAGACTTTAATTTAGACGATGATCTAGATGATATACCCACTAATGTTGATGACAACACACCCACTAGTGCACCTTCAACCGAAATACCTCCTATTCCCCCTAGTATGAGACGAGGTCCAAAGAAACGACCATTAAAATCGATGCATGGACATTTTTTGATAGGGACGTAGAGAATCAAGTAGGCATATGTAAAATTTATAAAAATGTTTTAAAATTTAAAACTGGAAAAGGTCACGGTGGGACGGGGGTTTAATTAGACACGTAGTAAGTGCTTATCCAAACTAGGTATGCCCAATACCAGGCTTCAAAACCGGGTGCGCAAACGCCCGCTCCATCGTGACAAGGTTCACATACGACATCGTCTTGTCCCGGACCAAGTACGGGGTCAAATTAACCCTATGACGGGGGAATTGTAGGCTCTAAATACAATAAACATAGAGATAGGGAAGCAATATCAAAATTAGTTGCTGTGGAGGGTTTGCCTTTTTCATTTCCTTCATCTCCCGGTTTTATTCATTACATTAGAGATATATATAATTATGCTTTTAACGGTTTTCCTAGATCAACTGTTAAGAGAGATGTATTTAAATTCACGCATGAATATCAACAATATTTACGTTTTTCATTATATCATTTTAATGGCAAAGTATCTATCACGTCTGATATATGTCGTAGTACTAACGGCCATGATTATTTAACTGTAACTTGTCATTGGATAGATTATAAATGGTCTATGCAAAAACGTATTTTAGCGTATAGATATATAGATGATAGGCACACTTTGGTACTTTTATTGCGTAAAAATATTTATCAAGTGTGCGATTATTACGGAATTACCGATAAAATTATGACTATTACATTAGATAACGCTTCTAATAACAATTACGCAATTACGGTGTTAAAAAATAGTTTAACTCCATCTTTTCCGACCATTTTCATATAAAATGTGTGTGCCATATATATAACTTAATTGTAAAGGATGGTCTATCACTTTTTGAAGACATTCTTAGTAAAATACAATTTGCTATAAACTTTATTTTTAAAAGTAATAAAGTACAACGTAGAAAAGAATATAAAAAAACTTGTCACGATTGTGGACTACCTTATAGAAGAATTCCACAAGAAGTATCCACTAGGTGGAATTCTTTATACGAGCAACTACTTGTTGCTTATGACTATAAATTACCTATAACTTTATTTTTTAACTCTCATAATAAAAAGCCAAAATGATATGATTTTAGATAGTGATTGGGTAAAAATTTCCGAACTTATTGTATTTTTAGAGAAATTTTTTCAAGCAACAAAAGAATTTTCCGGTATATATTATCCTACTATTTCAACTATGTTATTTTATATAACTCTAATATTTTTATTACTTAGTGAATATATGGAAAAACCAAACTTATAAAGGCGTGACTATTAAAAAAATGTTTGTCAAAATTAAAAAATATTTTATTCCTATTCTCACTATTTATATTATTGGTTCTGTATTAAATCCTACTATTAAAATAGACGGTACTAAATCACTAATTGAAACTATTTACGATTGTATAGAAGTACTACCACCTCCAAGTCCCAAAAATCTAAATCACCCACCACCTATTGAACAAACTAAAGAAGAAGCGGTGTCTAGCGTAGAACACCAATGCAAAAATATATATAGATTTTATCAACAAGAAAATGCTAGTAACTTACCGGCTTCCATACCATCTTCATCTTCAACACAACCTCACAAAAGACATGCTGTTTCGGCGGCTAGTATTGAAAGCCTCAGAAATAGAATGTGCGGCCGTACCTCTACTACTAACCAAATTAGCGAGTAGGATATTTTTGTTTTGCGGGGTTACGTACCGTATCAAGAAGTTATCAATGAAGATGGACAAGAAGACTTGCTTGAAATACTTTGGAGGGGAAATGAGAAGACCTTTCCGACACTTTCATTGATGGCTCGAGATGTTTTGAACATTCAAGCGTCATCAATCGGCGTCGGAAAGCGCTTTTTCTGCGGGAAGATATCAAATAGGAGACCACGACACTCATTGGCCGGAGACGACTTGGAAATTGCGGTATTATTCGAGAGATTGGATACGAGCGGAGCGGAGAAGGTGCGGTCAACCGGAGATCAACGAAGAAGATGATGAAAACTACAACGAAATCTTAACCGAAGGTAGTGGAAGCGACGTGGATCAATTTGACCAACAAATACCAATTCCAACCGAAGAACCACATGAAATCATCAAGCAATTAGAACAGGTTTTTTTGAAAATGTAATTTTTTTAATTGCAATTTTATTATGTAATTTGCAACTTTTGGACAACACCACAAAGTTGCAATTTAGATTTTAGACAATTGTATTTGTATTACAAAAAAATCATATGTCTATTAAATCGGGACGGGACTGGAGCAGGTCCCGCCCAGACCCGACCCCGCTATGCCCGCTAGACCCGACCCCGACCCCCTGGCTCGTCCCGCCCCGACCCCGACCCCGCCAGACCCGGCCCGCCAGACCCGAGCCCGGCCCACTGGCCACCCCTAGTTTTTATGCAATTCAGATCTGCACCAGTGTAAAAAAGAGCAATAGTAGTAATTCTAAAATTTCCTGAGAATTTAAGGGTTATCTTAATAAGGTATTTCTTGGACGTGATCTATCTTAAGACATCAAGGAATTCTTGTGGGATATCTTCAAAAAAGGGTTATCAGGAGGTTCTTCTGGATTTTCAGAATTGGATTTGTCAGACTCAGAACTCTCCCGGGCTTCTTTTGAAAGGACTATTTTTAGTTGTAGAGAGTCTTGTTCTTGTTATTACCGTAGAGACTTGATCTCTACTTTGATTTGTTTTACCTCTCTCTAGAGTTCTAGAACTGGGATTTCTTTGGATTCTTTCATCATTTTACCCCTTTTCCGGATTTTGGTCAAGTCGTACGTATTTTTAGAGGTATTTGGCAAAATCATATTTTTGAAATCTTTTTTCTCGTCTGTAAAGGATTTGAGTAGTTTATTCGGATAATCCATTTGGTGTTCTATATCAATGTGCTTAACCATATCTAACATAAATTCTTGATCCTTAGTTAAAACACAAACAAGTTTTCCCTTACCCTTATCAGGTTTTTTAGAAGAGCTGGTTGTGAGCAGTTCATTTATTTGAAGGGCTTTGTTGCCTTCAGAAGACAGAGAAAAGTAGTCAGGATATGACTCGACATTTGAATCGGAGGAATCAATGAGAAGATTGGAGATTTTTTAGGTGACTTCATCATCGAGTTTCAATTCTTGTAATTTTTTATTCATTTTGCAGTATCTCGATGTATGACCCTTTTTCTGACATTTGTAACACGTAATGTCTTTGTATTTAGAATCAGCTTTTTTGGGATTTGGTTTTTTGGAATAGTGAGTATTTTTGTAAGAGTTTTTGTAATACTCTTCGTTGGTCTTGCTGAAATCTCTCTTTTTGTAACCTCTTGAAGTGCTCTTAAGGGATTTATGAGTCTTGCTACAGTTTCATGTACAACTAGAAGAGGGTTTTGAGAAATTCGTATCAAACTGTTTGCAAAAAGTAACAAGTTCGCACCTAGTTCTCTTTAGCTCCAGTTTGAGGTGTTTTTATAATTTCAGATCTTGACAGATCTTTAGACCTTCCTGTTGAGTTATACTGACAAGTTGTCCGTATGTAAACTCACTGTAGGGTATGATCTGTTTTCCACAATTCTCTTTGATTTTATTCCTAACCTTTTCTCCTAAAAGGGTAGGTAGTCCGGCCACAAATTTGTCTTTCCAAAATGGCTGGTTGGAATCTTTCCTGAGCATAACTCTGGTTAAAAAGGGTAATCACCATACAAAATGGCTGGTTGGAATCTTTCCCTAACCATATAAAATGTATAAAATAGACAATTACAAATAGCTTGGGAAATTAAATTATGATAATAAGTTCATACTTTTTTTAAATTTTTATTAAATTCCGAGAGAGACAGGGAACAAGAGAAAAAACTATTAATGAAATTTAAACCTCCCAAACTACGAATTCACTAATTAAGCTAGCGTTCAATCCTTAAGTTATTACTTGAAATTTAGGACTATATAACAAAGTAAATGTTATTTTAATTAATTGAGTGATAATCGTCTTTATTACTGAACTGACTTATTTTTCGTGTTGGGCCCGTGCTTGCACGGGTTTCCCATCATCTAGTTAGATGGAAGAAAAATCCACAAGAGTGATAAACCAGCAGTTCTTTGGCTATTTTAATGAAATTGCTGTGCTCTCTCATGGCCCCCCCTGATTTTCTCTATTTTTTCCTTTTGAATTTAAGGGAGATATCTGTTGTTCTTTTTTAAACAAAAACAATATATTCAGTGTAAATCCTTAAATGAGGTCTGAGAGAGTTAACATGTACACATACTTTATTTCTATCTTTGTGGGGGTAGAGATGTCGTTTCCAATAGACTCTCGGCTAAAAAAAAAAGGTAAGTCACTGCAGGATTAAAGAAAAAATAAGACATCAAAAAGATCAAGGTACAAAACAAATGACACAATATAGTAATACATACATAAAAATAATGATCTATGCGGTACCAAAATATACAACTAAGAAAAGGAGAAGAAGAGATGGAAAGGCTAACCCCCACCTCTCTCACACACAAAACTCAAATACTTACTAACCTTCTATCCTAATTATCGACCTTCAAATTTTCCTATCTGTTCTTCTTTTTATTTTCATTTTTATGTTTTCCTTTTGGGTTTATTTAATCATCAATCAAAGCGAGTTTATTGTCATCACAATCCTCTCGCCACTATTATAAATAAAGGTCAGCGTTATTTAGAGGAGTCAGAATCCACAATAAAAAACAATAGAAAACTGGTGGATAAAAAGTCACAAATTTCTCTATGACCTACACGCATTCAAGCATTTCTACACTAATTTTAAGTATTTGGAGATTAAGATAAAGATTTAAGATCAAATTCCAAGCCTAATTTTGATTATATCAAGTTGTAATCCATTAATTAAAGGTCTCTAAATTTATTTTAGAAAAAATAATAAAAAATGGAAATATTCATTATGTTTAAAATAAAATATTACATCTATTATTCAGTTTTGTTCGTCTTGATTATTGTCAAGCGTGAATATTGTTGCTACGAGTACATAACAACCTATAGCCGCACCTAGCAATCCCAAGTCACCAAATTACATATGTTGAAACTGGTAGGCAGTAGGTATTAGTAAATTGGAATAATTGAAAGTGACTGTTTGACAAGTGATATTTTGTTGATTACAATGGTGTAGGAAATAGAAATAAGTAACTGCTAAGTATTATAAAAATATGAAATTACAACAAACTGAAATTTCAATAAACTGGAACAAGAAACTGAGATTACAAACATTTTGATATGCTGGGTCGAGTGATGACACTATGTCTTTAAGACAAGATATCCCCGTATATATCCTTTCTACGTTCTGGACAATAGTCCCCCAAGATAAAACAACAACTCAACAAATGAGCAAAGGAAACTCAAGTGTTACTTTGAAGAACTTTGAGTAAGAAATGATGTTGAAAAGTAGTAGGAAGAATCTGATTTCGTTTGTGTGTTCTGTTGTCTCAACAATTGAGCAAATGCTTCATTATATAGTTGAAGGAGGGGACTTATCAACTGTCCACATAATTGCTGTTACTGGCCAAGTAATGACAATTCGTGAGGAGTAATTCAGCCAAAATAAATGACGAATTGATGTGCAACAAATTAGAGCTTATAGGGAGAGTTATTCAGCCAAGTAATGACTGAATTGATGTGCATATTAATGGAGGTTAACGTTCCAAAACCAACAGCAAAAGCACAAGTTATTTGGGTCCAAAAAGATAATATAAGAAGAAGCCCACGACCCACGACCCGAGCCCGGACCTGACGGGCGGGCGGTGCGCGTATGGGCTTAGCCTCGAACCAAAGCACATCTAGGTCCTTCCTCCTTCAAATATATGGGTTACCCCTTGGGGTCCCAAACCTCAAGCCAATTTTGAGACTTATAAACTAAACAAATCTTCCTTCCCCCACCGATGAGGGAGGATTGGTCTTTACCACATTTTCATGCTTCAAACACCTCACTTCGTGGACCAATATCTCTTTCATTTCTCAACGAAATTTGACGATCCTTAGCCCTACGGTCATCTACTTATTTAGTAGATTATGCACATATGAAGAATCAAAGTCTCCAACATGCGGAACCCTAGTGTTTAAGTCATTAAAGATGGTTGGACACAATTCCCAACAAAAGCAAATTTCCAACATATTTAAGGTGTATATACTTTTTTAATGTTCTACGTATTTGATATACATTTTTAGTGTTTGACCAATTCAAATTCCCGTTGAAAAATTCTACTCTTAGGGTAAGACGTTTTCTACAAAAAACAATTCCATATCTGAAGTTTGAATTTGAGACATTTGACTAAACTTCACCACAACTCAGCTTGTGTGGATGGTTGTTACCTATTGTATTCTATCTAATTATTATTTAAATTTTATATATTATTAAATTTACTATTATATAATGATGAAAAATATCATTTTATATAATAATCATCGTTACTTTTTTATTTTTGGGGTCATTGCCCTTTTTCTTTTGTCTTAGCTCTTTTTCTTAAGGCAACTTTATCGTATGCCCTTTTTTTTTGTAATTATTATAAGCTTATTTTTTAAATTATTAGGATATGTTATTATGAAAAGATGAAATACGATTCAGACATTATATTCATGTAATAAGGAGTATGATGTGACAACCCTCTAAACAAGCTATTAGTTTTGTCCGCCTTACTTATTATTTAATAAATCTATTTTACCCTTCAGTCCTTCACCTAACCTTCTTTTTATGATAACTTTACTCCATATCTTACTTTTTTTTTGTAATTTATAAATTTATTCTTTAAATTATTAATATAATTATTATTATAATAATAATAAATAATACAATCTATTAGAACATTATTTTCATCAAAATAATACATTTTATGAAACAACCATGCATCCAATCAAGCTGTTAGTATTACGGAATATATTCTTGCCTCTTGGAAAACGAGTTAGAGAGACCTTGGGACCCCCCCCCCCCCCCCCCCCCCCCCTTGGTTTCGCATAAATCCGTGCGGCTTTCGAAGTATAGAAAACAAAATAGAGTATTATACGTGGTGAAACTCTCCGTTTATAACATGCAAATATAAGCCAAATGTAACAACTTACAAATCAAAAGCAAAAAACGTATAGTATATATTAGGATCCCACAACTCTTTAATTTTAATCTCTAATTTTCTGCTTCATGAAGATCAAGTTTTGATCAGACTATTTAATTTCAAGGGGTTTAAGGAATTCATATATAATTAAAGAGAGTAGAGTTACACAAAGAACGTAGGTATGACGGTAGGAATCAAGTCTTCTCCGGCAAGTTCCACGGCGGAGTCCGGCACCGGTGGCAGGATGAGATGGTTAATTAGCAGTATGGTAGGCAGTAGGAAGAAGGGTTGCATGGATAATCAGAAAAGCACATTGAGGGAGGCTGAGAAGGCGGAGAAAGTTATGCACCTCATTTGTTGGGGACCTAAATAGGTAGAGAATAGCTGCCTCTCGCCAATATTATAAATAAAGGTCTTCCTTATTTAGAGAAGGAAACAGAATTCACAATAAAAAATAATAGAAAACTGGTGGATAAAAAGTCAGAAATTTCTCTATGACATACACGCATTCAAGCATTTCTTGAAAGTATGTATGTTCTAGAGACAATTATTATTAGAGACAAATGTATTTGAATACATTTGTATTATTAATAAGATTAATATTTATGGCATTTGCGATTATTGAATTATTATTTGATTGTTTGTAATTATTCATTAATGTGCATCCCTTGAGCTTACGTTGTCATTAATAGAGTGAGATATTGATGATAGAGCATAACCCTAAAATAGCCTCGACTAATGATCATCGAGAATGGGATATCGATGATATGTTATAAGTTGACATGTGGTCTGCATCACATTCTTAGAGAATGTAGTATGTCTCACCTGCTACTAGTAATGGTTACTAGTGATGGACACACGGATACTTTTGAAAAGTATTGGTATACCCTGCTGATAAACTATTTGTTAGACATGTCTAGAGTGTTATCAGTGTGTGGGATATAAAGGTCATTTGACTTGAGGTCAATACGCACCTTGTTTACAGAGTAATGTACTTTGACCATGTCCTAAGCTTAAAACTCCTTATAGGATAAGACACGGCTTGTGTTGGGTACATTATGATGTAAATTAAGGTGGTAATTGAGCCAAGAATAGGATTCGTTCCTCGATTGGATATTCGAGAGAGCACTCAACTTCTCAGTGATATTAGGTCGACCAAGTCATTGGCCAATGCAAGAGACATATTTAGAATATGGTCTAGTTGTCGACTAATATATATGAGATAAAGTGATCAAGTCATTTGGATAGACACATGGCAAATCCTAAGCTTGATTGAGTGTGTCGCGAAGGAATTTATCATCTCACATAAAGGTTATGTTTGCTGGATTCAAGTAAATGTACTTCATATATTGAGTTCATCGTACGACGCAATCTAGGAGTTTCGTATGGACCTTAATTAGTGTCGATATATGAAGGCTTATAGGGTCACACTATGTCGATTGTCTCTTCGATCTAAGGGTGTATTGAGAAAGTATTAAATATTTGATTTGGGATCGAGATATTTAAATTGATAATAACTATGGAATAATTTCTATTAGATGAAATTATTTAATTAAATCAAAATTAAATTTTGGATTTAATGTGCTGGATATATATATTAAATGAAAACGGGAAACATAATTTTACGTAAGGCGTTGCGGCGCATGCTAGGTCACAATACTGCACGCGACCGGCAGAAATGGGCCCGTCAGATGGCCCATCGCACTCGGTTTTTGGGCCAGAC
The DNA here is from genome assembly GCA_034509755.1 of Anisodus tanguticus. NCBI lineage: Eukaryota > Viridiplantae > Streptophyta > Magnoliopsida > Solanales > Solanaceae > Anisodus > Anisodus tanguticus. The sequence continues at coordinate 14,042,876 of CM067557.1, forward strand.
TTAGAGCCCAACCCTAATTTGATTTGTGACCTAATTTTAACTATAAATACAATACTCCCATTGTTAATTAAAATACACCAATTCTATAAACTAATTCTAGACTTAGAGTCTAGGACGAAACTCTCTCAAACCTCTGCCAAGATTTCATGGCTTTCTTGACAGAGGAATACACCATAGCATAGTGCTTGCAGTCGAAGGGACAGTCGTGTGTAATCCCTAAGTAAAGACTCCAGATTTATTAACCTGTAAGTGTTCATGTTTTATGTTACATGTTTTTAATTGTAATATAACCATAGTAGAAGAAATTGTTGTGGTAAGTAAGAGCAAAATTTTAAACTTCTGCTGTGCCTTACTTATGTGTTTTGAACCCAACAAAATCCTACAATGGTATCAGAGCCCAGACTGGTTCAATGGTTATATAACAATTGAATAACATAATAATATGAGTTAAACATAAAATTAAATTAAAACAAGGCTTCTTGAAATCCTACAAATCTTGGATGAACAAAGTAGACATTTTTATGTCACCCTAAATTATCTCCTATGCTAACTCGAGGAAGTCATTCTGTTCTAACTCGAACTAAGCCAAAAGTGCGGATATCCGGCTCATTGCACGGTGCACGACAAAGAACGGGTAAGAATGGATGATGGTCGATATATGCGTTATTGATAATGGAGGGTGATGATAAAGGATCTGTGATTTGATCCCTAAATTGGATTTAGGGCTTGAACGATTTTAGGAAAATCAACACAGAAAAGTTTTGTCAGGACGTCGGCGTCGCGTCCCTATGGTATGGCGCCGCGGCGCTTGCTAAGGTTTCAAGGCGGCGTCGAGGCTCCATAGTGGAGCGCTGCGGCCCTAATGCTTCATTTTAAAATTCTGGACTTACTGGACAGTAGGCGGCGCTGCTCCATGGTGGAGTGCCGCGGCACTAATGCATTACAGAAGCAGAATTTCGATTTCTGCCTCACTGGCGTCGCGACTATAATGATTAGTGCCGCAGCCCCATCGGTCCAAAAGATAAATAATTTTTTTGTTCAGAATGTTTAACTCATGATTATTATTATATAATATATTTGATAAGTATACTGTTTATGTACTAAATGATTGTCATTTAGATTTCTAGAATAGTGTCCGCAAATAATTGTTTGGGTAGGCGGCGCCTAGTATTTGTTAAACCGCTTAATATCATGCTTGGGAAGGCGGTGCCCAATAAGTGCTTAATAGACTTTGCATTAAGATGTTATATTTGATATAGCATACTAGAGTTGATCTTGGTTAAAACCCTGAATTAAAATATTCCCTAAAATTTAATACAAGTCTCATTTGAAATGAACGCGTCGTCCGTTATAATTGATTGTAGTGCAAAATCCTTTTCGGCTAGATGAGTATTTATGCCATAACATTTGCTCTAAGTCTACGAGGACTCACAGTCGCATAACGGGTTTGACTTGCTAGGCTGTCTTGGCGCCACTGTATCGGTCAAGCCGAGGGACGCAGATCGATTGTTTAGAACATTCGGTCAAACATGAGTTACAAATTATTTGAAATTAGTTTAGAGACCTATCATGTTGTGCTGTTGAAGTTATCAACCACAGCAAACGCGGAGATAACATGAACCTGGATCATGGCCCATTATGACCATATTTGATATGAGTCCGTATTCTTCCATGGGGTCGAAGAGTATGTTAAAATAGTGAGAGCTAATTAAACTAAATGCCATGTTAATTAGTTAACGAATGTGTTCAATAGAAATTATATTAGAGTTTAATTTCAAGTCTATCTATTTCTTCAGACTATATATAGAATGTCGAATCTATCACTGAAAATGTTGGTCGAAATAAACAAGTTGACTGGATCAAATTATCCTGACTGGTTAAGAAATCTGCAATTGGTGTTTAGACTAGAAATAATTGAGTATGTGTTAGACACAATGTTCCCCATAGTCCCTGCTGAAGATTCTGCTAAGTATGCCCTATTTAACAAGGTGGCTTATCAGAAACATCTAGACGACGCTACCTTGGCACAATGTGTAATGTTGTCCTCCATGACCTTGGAGTTATAGAGGCAACATGAAAACATGGGCCCCAACGAAATGCTAGAACACTTGAAGAGTCTCTATGACTCACAGTCTTAGAAAATGGAGTATGAACTGTTGAGGGACCTTTTCAAGTGTAAGCTGAACGATGGGGGTCAAGTGTCAACATATGTTCTGAAGATGATTGGGATGATAGAAAAGTTGGCTTCGATTGGAACGAAGCTGCCTATAAATGTCTCTGTCAACCTGATCCTGAATTCACTTCCTGGTTCATTTGAGAATTTCATTGTGAACTTCAATATGAATGGGACCAAGGAAAGTCTTCCAGAGCTTCACAACAAGTTGAAGACCTTTGAATCATCTATCTCTAAAGGTAAAGCCGTGCTCATGGTGGGCTATTCTAGCAAGTTTAAACCCAAGGGTAAGAACATGCAGAAGAAGAAGGGTAAGACAGTTGTTGCACTTACAGTTATGAAACCTAGATGAGGTGTTCAGAAGAAGGCAAAGGTATCTTCGGATGTGTGCCTCAACTGCAAGAAGAAGGTGCAGTGGAAGAAGGACTGCACAGCTCCAGGAGGAGGCAAAGCACTAGGTGCTCCTGGCTCTACTGGACAAGGTATGTTTGTCATTGAGATAAATATGTCTATAAATAACTCTCACTGCTGGGTATTGGATACCGCATGTGGCTCACATATTTGTAATAATGTGCAGGGTCTGATTGACAGCAGAAAGGTTGGACCTTAGGAGGTGGACCTGCGTGTTGGAAATGGAGCACGAGTGGATGTTGAACGTGTGAAAACTTATAGATTAGATTTACCTTCAGGATTTTGTTTAGAACTAAATAACTGTTATTTTGTTCCCTCATTGACGAGGAATATTATTTCTATCCCAGTGTTAGACATTGAGGGGTTTTCCTCATTTATTGCCAATGGCAGTTATGTACTGTCTTTTAATGATTTTGTTTGTGGAAATGCTCCACTTGTGGATGGTTTGTATGTTCTAAACTGTAGTTGTGAAATTTTCAATGTGCAAAACAAACGAGCTAAGATAAGTAATCCAAGAAACCCCACCTACTTATGGCACTGTAGACTTTGTCACATCAATGAATCAAGGATAGCAAGATTAAGAAAGTTAGACTACCTGGAACCATTTGACTTGTAGTACAATGGTAACTGTGAATCTTGATTGAGAGGAAATATGACCAACAAGCCACTTTCTGGGAAAGGGGTGCGAGCCAAAGAGGTACTTGAGTTGGTCCATACTGATGTATGTGGGCCATTTTTAACTCAAGATAAGGGAGACTTCCCTTACTTAATCACTTTTACAGACAATTTCACAAGGTTTGGGCATGTGTATCTTATGAAACACAAGTCCAAAGCCTTTGAGAAATTCAAGGAGTACAAGTCAGAAGTAGAAAAGCAACTTGAAACAAGTATCAAGACCCTCCGATCAGATCGAGGAGGTGAATACTTAAGTAAAGAATTTCTGGATTACTTGAAGCTTCATGGAGTCCAATCACAATGGACACCTCTAGGAACGCCACAAATGAATGGTGTTGCTGAAAGGAGAAATCAAACCCTATTAGATATGGTTAGATCCATGATGAGTTTCTCAGCTCTACCAACATACCTTTGGGGCTATGCATTGCAAAGCTCAATTTATATTCTGAACAAGGTTCCTTCAAAATCAATAGAGAAAACTCCATATGAGATATGGAATGGCAAGAAGACAACACTTAAACACATGCGACCCTGGGGGTGCCTTGTATATGTAAAGAAGATGCTTACTGACAAGTTGGAATCTAAAAGTGAGAAATATTATTTTGTGGGGTATCCAAAAGAAACTAAGAGACACTATTTCTATCTTCATGGAGAGCATAAGGTCATTGTTTCCAGAAATGCAACTTTCCTTGAAGAAGACTATGTCTACAAGGAACGGAGCTGCAATAAGATAGAACTTGAAGAAATTCAAGAACCACAAGATAACACAGAAGTTGAACCCTTGTCAAAAGATAGGGGTGAGCGGGTCCGGGTACCATAACGTTTTTGAACTACCCGGACCCTACCCGGTAAAAGATCGGTTCCTAAATTTACAAACCGGAACCTACCCGTAGCAATCATTACCCGGAACCTACCCGTAGCAATCATTACCCGGAACCTACCCGAACCCTACAGTTTTGGATACCCGGTAAATAAAAAACACAAATTAAGCAACATTTTTTAGCCTATGAGAATCAAAAAGAGTTCTAAAATAATTTCATCCAGTAGTTTTTTAGCCTGCAATCGGTATTTTTAGTACCCTTATAAGAAGTTTTAGAAAACTTATTCATTGTAGAAAAGCTAATTCTGTAACCAAAACCTAAAATTGCAAGCCAAATTTGACACTCAATTAATTGAATGTGTTGATTTCAAAATAAATTTGAAAATATCTGAATTACACTTATTTTCGTGTTCATAAGCTCTTCGATACAAAAGAAAAGATTTATTATACTAGTAAATCCCTAATTTTCATTTTCACAGCTACAAAAATATACACAAATTTTAAAAATAGATTTACATTTCAAATTTAAAAAGTAATATAGATTGAAGATGAGTATCGCCTGAAATTGAACAAAAGGATAAGATATTAAAAAGAAATTGAAGAGTTAGATATGAACACAGATGTATTTTATGAACGACGTGAACACAACCAATGGAGAGAAATAGGCAAAGGTGAAGCTTCAACGACGACAACGATGAAAGTACCTGAGAGAAAGCTTCAACAACGAGGACGATGAAGCTTAGTGGTGTAGCTAAAACGCTATTGTTATTGAGAGAGTTTTGAGTGTTTTCTCTTAGGGTACAAAGAGCATTCTAGAATAAAGGGGTGAAGAAACTGAAATATTTGCGTCTTGGGGTGGGGAAAATCAATGTGCAGGCGTGCAACAAACAATTTTGGAGAAAGTTAAAAGTGGTCTAAATGTTTCTCAAAAATGTAAAAATATTTAATATTTTATAGGTTTCGGGATTCGGTTCCGGGTCCGGGTACCCTATCTCTATTTGCCGAAACCAGAACCGGACCCGACATTGATCGGTTCTTAATTTTACTTCTCAGACTCTACCCGTTATTATAATATATCTACCCGGAACGTGCCCGTTAGTGTCGGTTCTGGTCGGGTATCTGGATACCCTGTACCCGTGCTCACCCCTATCAAAAGACCTAGACAAGGATTCAGTAGGAGTATTTGGTGAAGATTGGGTACTTAGAGTACGCCCTTCAGCCAGTGGGAGTGCTGTGAGTGATAATGCAGAAATGCAAGGCTCTCACACACAACCAATGGAAGATGATACAATAGTTGTACATCATTCCATTCAGGAAATACATAAAAATAACATTCCTGAAAGCTCTCAAGGTGATGGATTGTCCAACACACAAAGACCTTCTCACAATCTGAATGCAAGAAACACCGAAACGTAGAATAATCAACTCCGTAGGACCACTAGGACTCATCGTCCGCCTGAAAGGATTAATCTCCTTGTTGAAACATACCTACAACGAAGCTATGTTAGACATTGATTCGCAGAGATGGCAAGAAGCCATGAAATCTGAGATGGACTCGATGTACATCAATCAAGTTTGGAACTTGGTTGATTTGCCAACAGGGGTTAGACCCATAAGATGCAAATGGTTCTTCAAGAAGAAGATTGATGCATATGGCAAGATACGGACTTATAAGGCAAGATTGGTGGCTAAAGGTTATAATCAACGTCCTGGGGTCGATTATGATGAAACCTTTTCACTTGTTGCGAAAATTAAGTCCATTCAGATTTTACTTGCAATAGCCGCACACTATGATTATGACATTTGGTAAATGGATGTTAAAACGGCTTTCCTCAATGGTAACCTAATTGAGGAGGTTTATATGATACAACCTGAGGGTTTTACATCCAAGACTAAGCCCAAAGCAGTATGCAAGCTACGGAAGTCCATTTATGGACTTAAGCAAGCCTCAAGGAGTTGAAATATTAGCTTTGATAAGGCAATCAAATCGTTTGACTTTGTTAGAAGCAAAGAAGATCCCTGCATTTATAGTAAGCGCAAGAAATGGAGTATTGTCTTCATTGTTATATATGTAGATGACATATTAATAATGGGAGATAATAAGACTCTTATGCAATCAGTCAAGGAATGGTTATCCAGCACATTCATGATGAAGGACTTGGGTGAAGCCTGCTACATTTTTGGAATTATGATCTATAGAGATAGACCTAATAGATTGTTGAGGCAGTCACAGTCCCTATACGTAGACAAAGTGCTAAGACGATTCTCTAAGGAAAACTCCAAGAAAGGAAGTCTTCCTATGGGTCAAGGCATCAAGTTATCAAAAACGGATAGTCCTTCTACTGTTGCAGAGTTTGAACGCACGAAAAGAATCTCATATGCTTCAACTATAGGATCTATCATGTATGCCATGACCTGTACGAGGCCAGATGTGGCGTATGCACTTAGTATGACTTGCAAATTCCAGTAGAATTCTGGGGAAGAATACTAGAAAGTAGTCAAGAGTATTCTTAAGTATCTTAAACGAACTAAAGAATATTTCTTGGTCTATGGTGGACAAGAAAAGCTAGGTTTTACTGGGTACACTGATGCTAGCTTCCAGACAGATCTTGACGACTTCAAATCTCAATCTGGATATGCCTTCATTTTCAATGGCGGAATAGTGAGTTGGAAAAGTTCTAAGCAAGCTACAACTGCTGATTTGACAACTAAAGCCGAGTACATTGCTGGATCGAAAGCTGGTAAAGAAGCTATCACGATATCTGAGTTCCTGAAGGAACTAGGTGTTATTCCAAGTTTCATTTATCCAATAACGATTTGTTGTGACAACACTGGTGCGATTGCGCAAGCTAATGAACCAAGATCAACAAATAGAAACAAGCATGTACCTAGGAAATACCACATACTCAGGGAGATGGTGGAAACTGAAGTAATAAGATTAGACTATGTTCCCACAGATGATAATCTAGCTGACCCGTTTACTAAACCATTAAGCCTAGTCAAGCATAATGGTCATTTTTGAAAACATGGGTATTAGATACATCGGAGATTGACTCTAGGCTAAGTGGGAGATTAAAAGTATGTATGTCCTAGAGACAATCATTATTAGGGACAAATGTACTTGAACACATTCGTATTATTAATAAGATTAATATTTATGGCATTTGCGATTATTGAATTATTATTTGATTATTTATAATTATTCATTAATGTGCATCCCTTGAGCTTATGTTGTCATTAATAGAGTGAAATATTGATGATAGAGCGTAACTCTAAAATAGCCTCGACTAATGATCACCGAGAATGAGATATCGATGATATGTTATAAGTCGACATGTGGTCTGCAACACATTTTTAGAGAATGTAGTATGTCTCACCTGCTACTAGTAATGGTTACTAGTGATGGACACATGAATACTTTTGAAAAGTATTGGTATACCCTGCTGATAAACTATTTGTTAGACATGTCTAGAGTCTTATCACGTGTGGGATATAAAGGCCGTTTGACTTGAGGTCAAGACGCACCTTGTTTATACAGTAATGTACTTTGACCTTGTCCTAAGCTTAAAACTCCTTATAGGATAAGACACGACGGGTGTTGGGTACATTATGATATAAATTAAGGTGGTAATTGAGCCAAGAATATGATTCGTTCCTCGATTGGATATTCGAGAGAGCACTCAACTTCTCAGTGATATTAGGCCGACCAAGTCATTGGCCAATGCAAGAGACATATTTAGAATATGGTCTAGTTGTCGACTAATATAGATGAGATAAAGTGATCAAGACATTTGGATAGACACATGGCAAATCCTAAGCTTGATCGAGTGAGTCGCGAATGAAAGGAATTTATCATCTCACATAAAGGTTATGTTTGCTAGATTCATGTAAACGTACTTCATATATTGAGTTCATTGTACGACGCAGTCTAGGAGTTCCGTATGGACCTTAATTGGATTAGTGTCGATATATGAAGGCCTTTAGGGTCACACTATGTCGATTGTCTCTTCGATCTAAGAGTGTATTGAGAAAGTATTAAATATTCGATTTGGGATCGAGATATTTAAATTGATAATAACTATGGGATAATTTATATTAGATGAAAATTATTTAATTAAATCAAAACTAGATTTTGGATTTAATATGCTGGATATATATATTAAATGAAAACGGGAAACATAATTTTACGTAAGGCGCTGCAGCGCCGACCCGACAGTGGGCCCATTCAGACTGGCCCACTGCACCTCGGTTTTTGGGCCAGGCTTAGAGCCCAACCCTAATATGATTTGTGACCTAATTTTAACTATAAATACAACACTCTCATTGTTAATTAAAACACACAAATTCTATAAACTAATTCTAGACTTAGAGTCTAGGACGAAACTCTCTCAAACCTCTGCCAAGATTTCCTGGCTTTCTTGACAGTGGAATACACCATAGCATAGTGCTTGCAATCGAAGGGACATTCGCGTGTAATCCCTAAGTAAAGACTCCAGATTTATTAACCTGTAAGTGTTCATGTTTTATGTTACATATTTTTATTGTAATATAACCATACCAGAAGAAATTGTTGGGGTAAGTAAGAGCAAAATTTTAAACTTTTGCTGTGCCTTACTTATGTGTTTTGAACCCAACAAAATCCTACATTTCTACACTAATTTTAAGTATTTGGAGATTAAGATAAAGATTTAAGATCAAATTTCAAGCCTAATTTTGATTATATCAAGTTGTAATCCATTAATTAAAGGTCTTTAAATTTATTTTAGAAAAAATAATAAAAATGGTAATATTCATTATATTTAAAATAAAATATTACATCTATTATTCAGTTTTGTTCGTCTTGATTATTGTCAAGCGTGAATATTGTTGCTACGCGTACATAACAACCTATAGCCACACAGGTTCTGATTCTGCCTCATCTGATAATAGAAGTACCTCCGTAAGGACTCCATCTCAACATCAATTCGCATTTGATGGCTATTTTACTTGAATATTTTCATTAACGCCTTCCGCTTGTAGACATACACCTTTTGAACAGTTTCATTCTATTGTTGCTTGTGATTCAAAGAGTAGATCTGTGCTCAGCTGGATTCGTTGGACCATTTGGGAAGTTGGTCAGTCTGGTTCAAATCAAGGATTTCTTGCAGAAAAAATCATCGACAAGACTTCAAATGTGCAGATTTGCTGATCTATGAGTGACACCACTAAGGTACACAGGTTGTCGGAAACTTGACTGTTTAACATGATAGTACAAATCCTCTCTTTGACTTAGTTAAGGAAGAATTGGTTCTCTTTGCGTTTCACTGGGCACTAGAAACGTCAGGTCAATCTGAGAGTCTCGCTCTGAGTCTAGCTATCGCATAGGGACACTAATTACAACAAGCAGCCTTGCACTACGCAAGTCGTAGTCCCAGCTTTTTTTTTCTCCTTCTATAGAGTTGGACTGGAAGAGTTAGCATGCGGGGTCATTTTCACGTGTGCGCATTATTGTTGATTAGTCTGCCCTTTTCTTCTTACGCAAGTAAGCAATTGGCCTTAGATTGTATTGAGCTATATGCCCTTCTCATAAGATGATGTTGTAAGCTACGGGCCATAAAATCTCTGACGAAGCTAAAAGCAAGCATCAAGAGCGTTGAAGGGAGCCAACAAAGCCCCTTTCATGCAACTTAACATTTTTGGAATTTACGGACCAAGGTTTTCTTGCTTTCCTTCTACAGCTTAATCCACAGGCGAAGAAGCGGCAGAAAGAGCTTTTGAGGCAGTTTCTCGGGTACCACTTAGAATAGAGATAGTCAGACTCTAACTTGAGAATGTTATAACGCTGTTAAATAAGGACATTCTGATCAACTCGATTGGCTCTCGTTCTGGTTTGGCGGAAAGGTGAAAAGCACAAAATCGTTTTTCCTGGTTAGTGTACTAGGGCGAGGCTAATCCCAACCTCTTCGTTAGCTAGCTTAGCTTTCCCTCTTTTCAATTTATATCAGATCCAGTTTTGTTAACCGATTCACTTTCACTCACTGTCTCCTTAACACACTAGCTTTGAATAGCCAGGTTGATCATAAACAAAGGCTTGCCTATACAACCTCCTATTTGTTCAGGGCGGGCGACGTGAACTCTGATTTGATCCGGATATTCAGTCCCGCCGCTGAAATGCTCAGTTGACTCCTTAACCTTGATAGGAAGATGGAAAGCTTATAATTAAGCAAATATATAAAAGCTATCACCACCTCAAGCAGTAAAACAAAGTCGTTATGTCCAACCCAATAACGAAAATTTCGTAAGGGAACCGGAGAAGGCTACCATGAGACAAAAGATTTTCTTTCTAAAGAGATTCAATTCAGAACTATTATATGTCCAAGGTCTAATATTGAAATAATTTCAGAGGTTTTCCTTGACTTTTTCCGTGTCAACAAACAATTCGAAATGCCTTGACTTTTTTAGAACAGGTCCGAGTCAAATAACAATGATTTGATTAAGGGACAGGGACACTGTCAACATGGTATGGTTCTTTTTTTTTACCCCGGATGACGCACACTGCTTTAAATAAAGAGCTGTGAATAATGCGCCAGATCGCCTAAGCAGTTGAACCGTTCTCTTATAGAAAAGACCGAAGCACGTCTCCCTATAGCTATGATAGAAATAAAGCATTGGGTCAAACTCTTCTTTGGTGTAAAGGTAATAGCTATGAATAATCATCGACTTCCGGGAAAGAGTAGAAGAATGAGACCTATTATGGGACATACAATGCATTACAGACGTATGATCATTATGCTTCAACCGGTTATTCTATTCCACGCTCGCTTTCCATTTCGGTTGTAGGTGTAACCAACCTGCTATTAAGGATATGGCAGAAAGAAATAATAGAAAAAGAGCGACAGTATAAAGATCTTCATTAGTGCGTAAACCGATTGTATACCAAATATAGACTTCAATGAAGTAAGGGCAGAAGCCCAAAAGCACGACCGAGATGAATTTCTTCAGATTGCTCGAGAGGCGCGGCACCCCTTTCAGTTCATTGCTGCGAAAATAGCACTGGTTGTAGAGAAATGGGAAGGGTTCCTAGTTACCAAAGACGCGTCCGCGGGCGCTTTCCAAATTATGAGCTACTTTTTGTTGGATGAAGATTTGGCGAAGAGCACGAATATACTATCACGAGGAACTGGCTTTCACAATAACAATAAATAAAGGGATTGCGCTGGGAAAGCCACCGGATAGAAAGTCTCAGCATAATAGTGACCTGGGATTGAAGTCTAGCCTTTCCTCCCTCCATTTGAAGTAATGAAAAGATCTAGGGCACAACGCTTACTCATCAAAGCGGTTAAAACTGCTTATAATTATGAAGCTTTTCATAATAGGCGAGCCCAGTACCCAAAAAACCTTGCTTTTTCATTTACTCTCAAAAGTAGTAAAGATCTATCCTAACTCTTGCATATTCAGCCTGTGGCACTTAGGTGCGGGGTATCTGGATCTAGCCTTACGATTGGAGCCGCCAGCCCAACAAAAGAGGCTCTCGAAAGAGAGCTTTCGACCTTTCTTTCTTCCTTTGGAAATAGGGAAGTTAGAAGGGATATCTTGGAAGGGACAATAAGGAAACTCGACTTGAACAACGCGTTCCCAGGAAAGCCTTTTTTTGAGGATCCGACAACTTATGCAGGAACTTTCCAACAGACCGGTTGCTGCTTCCACAACTAATACTAGTAGGCCGTAGGTATTAGTAAATTGGAATAATTGAAAGTGACTGTTTGACAAGTGATATTTAAGGTGTATATTTTTTTTAACGTTCTACCTGGTATTTGATATACGTTTTTATTGTTTGACCAATTCAAATTCCCGTTGAAAAATTCTACTCGTAGGGTAAGACGTTTTCTACTAAAAACGATTCCAAGTTTGAATTTGAGACATTTGACTAAATATGAAGAAATACTTACCACTACACCACAATTCAGCTTGTGTGGATGGTTGTTACCTATTGTATTCTATCTAATTATTATTTTAAATTTATATATTATTAAATTCACTATTATATAATGATGAAAAATATCATTTTATATAATAATCATCGTTACTTTTTTATTTTTGGGGTCATTGCCCTTTTTCTTTTGTCTTACCTCTTTTTCTTAAGGCAACTTTATCGTATGCCCTTTTTTTTAAAATTATTATAAGCTTATTTTTTAAATTATTAGGATATGTTATTATGAAAAAGATGAAATACTATTCAGACATTATATTCATGTAATAAGAAGTATGATGTGACAACCCTCTAAACAAGCAATTATGTTGCCCGCATCACTTATTATTTAATAAATCTATTTTACCCCCCAGTCCTTCACCTAACCTTCTTTTATGATAACTTTCCTCTATATCTTAATTTTTTTTGTAATTTATATATTTATTTTTCAAATTATTAATATAATTATTATTATAATAATAATAAATAATACAATCTATTAGAACATTATTTTCATCAAAATAATACATTTTATGAAACAACCATGCATCCAATCAAGCTGTTAGTATTACGGAATATATTCTTGCCTCTTGGAAAACGAGTTAGAGAGACCTTGGGACCCCCCCCCCCTCCCCGCCCCTTGGTTTCGCATAAATCCGTGCGGCTTTCGAAGTATAGAAAACAAAATAGAGTATTATACGTGGTGAAACTCTCCGTTTATAACATGCAAATATAAGCCAAATGTACCAACTTACAAATCAAAAGCAAAAAACGTATAGTATATATTAGGATCCCACAACTCTTTAATTTTAATCTCTAATTTTCTGCTTCATGAAGATCAAGTTTTGATCAGACTATTTAATTTCAAGGGGCTTAAGGAATTCATATATAATTAAAGAGAGTAGAGTTACACGAAGAACGTAGGTATGACGGTAGGAATCAAGTCTTCTCCGGCAAGTTCCACGGCGGAGTCCGGCACCGGTGGCAGGATGAGATGGTTAATTAGCAGTGTGGTAGGCAGTAGGAAGAAGGGTTGCATGGATAATCAGAAAAGCACATTGAGGGAGGCTGAGAAGGCGGAGAAAGTTATGCACCTCATTTGTTGGGGACCTAAATAGGTAGAGAATAGTTTTACTAGTCACTTTTCTCTTTATTTTTTTGAAAAAATAGGGTGAAATTTTTGTCGATGATCTTTTTTTAAAATAATTATTTAGTAAGTGATCATTCTTTCTTTATTTTTCTTGTAATTTATGGAACTTTTAGATCAGATATCTTTCGAGCAAATTAAAATTTTAATTAGAAACTTGAGATCACAATCTAACGTTTTATAAGTTATTGTAAATATAAGTAACATTCAAGTTTTTCTTATCTATAAGGTTTAGTAATATATAAGAAAATATTAGTGACTAAGTCCAAATCTAACACTTTCCAAAAGGATAATTTCATAAAGGCATTATTCATACAATTTTTAAGAATAAAGATAAAATTTAAATCATAACCTTTAAAAAGGGACAAGTTGTCAAGAAATTTCAAATTTTACGGATGAAACACAATAATGTTATTCAATTATAGGGATTGGAAATTTTGAATTTTACCCCCTAAATAATCCTTCTCTTACCGATCTCAACATTAGTTGCGAATCATTTTTGTTTTTCTGGGTTTTTATTTTTATTATTTCAATATCTTTTATCTACTTTTACTACTAGTTTTTTGGAGTTCTATGATAGTGGGTAGTGGAAATTATAAAGAAAGAATGTCTAAAATACACTACAATCTTAGCCCGAATTGGATGTAACACACTTAATCTTTACGGTGATTCTATTACTCCTAAATATAATTTTAAAGCATTTTTTTGGCATCTAAAAAAATCGAATCAAAATTCAATGCGACACAAGCCAATACACGATTATGAAAGAATATAGTGACTCACAAGATTAAATTCCAAGAGAATCAACTACTTTCCCCATGAAAAAAATTAAGAGTGTAGGAGAGAATTTTTATTTTTTATTTTGTTGAAGAGTGAAATGACCTAAAAATGACCGGACTCCTTTATTTTTTGGCTTTTTGTTCAGTACTGGATTATTATCCAGCTCACTCGATAAATGTCAAAGAAATTTCTTAAAAATATATTAAGGGGTAATAGGACCTCGTAAAGATTAGGTATGTTACAATAAATTTAAGCAAAGGTTGAGGTATATTTTAGGCATTTTCCAAATTATAAAAGTCAGGAATGATGATCACTTCTCTGGGAAAATCTTGATACGTACCATTTGAAAAAGTAAAATTATTTGTATGATTTGAGATCTCCTTAGGTCCTAATGGTTTTACTTTTATCTAAAAATTTAAAATTGAAATGGTCAATACTTATATACTATATAAAAAAGAAATCGACACAGGATACAAGTAATTGTTAACTTCGTTATGGACGGCTTCAACTTAATTTAATTTGAGTTACTTTCTGATTCTAAATAAGAATATAGCAAAATTTTGATCAACTTAACAAACAATAAAAATAACTCAACCCACCATATATTATATATATATATATATATATATATATATATATATTGTTAGGTTCAAACACCATAGGAGAAATCCTAAACAAAAACGAATCCTTGAAACAGAATAAAAAAGATATTTACCAATAAACACAATAGTAAACAAAACTAGTTAGGAATCCAACAGCTCAAATACATTACAGTTCTGAGTGACTCCTCTGCTACCTTTCGCCTGTAATTAGCACTAGCATTAGTCCTTTCGTTCACAAATTCTCCTTTATGTGACGACGAATCACTAATGCTGCTAGTACCAGTTGTAGTAGTAGAGTCACGTTGTTGATATCTATCTTTCACTTGTGTAATTGCTTCTTCTGCTAATGTTTGCTCTACGACTTTGCTCATGGTTATGTTAATAGCTGCTGTGTGGAAAGAAAGTTGTTTTGAGAGGATATGAATCATACAATATGAACTCCTTTTAGGTTTGCTTTGTGCTTGTCATTCATCATGTGATAGCGGCCGCGCGCACATATATATATATATATATATAAAAGTACTATACTTGTATTTAAAGGAGTCACTGAAGCTATCATTTCCACATACCCTTGCAGCAGATATTTTTTTGGTTTCTCGACCAACGTTCAGTATTCATTTTAGGACTCTGAAGTATTAATTCAGATTCGTGTTACATAAGACTAGCTTATAAAAAGGTAAGCGCATCGTATCATTTTTTTTTTAATTTTCAAGTTTTTAATATAAGACTTTTAATTAAAGATGAAAGGAATTCGGAGTACCCTTGAATGATATAAATTGTTAAGAGTCTCACATCGGATATGGAATCAGAACATGGACAACCCTCACCCTATAAATTAGTTTTTGGGGTTGAGTTAGGTCCGAAATCCATTCTTTACATGGTATCAGAGTCAAACCCATTTCAATTCTTTGTTCATCAATGTTGGGTCCCCAAATTATATTATCCATGCTCGTTGTTAGCCAGATCCATTCCAATTCTTTGTTCATGACCCTCAAATTATATTATTCACGCTCCAGTTAATAAGGTCTGGGCGTGCGGAGAGTGTTAAGAGTCCCACATCGGATATGGAATGGAAACATGAACTCCTTATATGGACTTGGACAATCCTTAACCTACAAGCTAACTTTGGGATTGAGTTAGACCCGAAATTCATTCTTTACGTAAACAACATATATTTGATGATATATATATAGGTACATATAAATATACAATATCTAGAAGCAGTTGTGCCATGTGCATTACAAATTCCTGACTGATTAGGATTATCGTTTCAAAAGGTTATAATATATACATACTACGTACTTAAATAATAAGTTCTGGTATATTCACAGCTGGAATAGTGGTGGATGTTTTTCTCTATCTTCTGATGTACAATGATAGATTAATTGATCATATATATAGAATAACAACTTAGAAATGGAGCGAGTAACCTGTTGGATTAATTAAACATTTCGAAAGGATCCTACTTAGATTAGGAAATTAAGATATCTACACTATTTATATAAAGACTCTTACACTATATATTCAATAAATTATAACTTAATCATAAGAAATCAACTAACAGTTTGTGTGCATTTATGAACTGAAGATGTAAATTTATTTAGAAAATCAGATTACATAAAAGGTAATTATAATTAAATTTCTATAATAAATATTTAATTATTATTAACTTGATAAAAATGATAAATAATTTACTATCTCATATTAAAATTCATTAATTCAATGATAAAAAAAATTGCGCTGAGGGTAAAATAACGACTTATATTCTTACTGGTACAGTGGCAGACTTGCAGCTTGTCAGAAGATTCGGGCTTATCACTAGCTGAATAATTTATATGGCATTTGAAGATTTTTTCTAGAAATTTATTTTACAGAATTATAGATGTACGTTGCTTTTTTTTTTTAAAGGATGGAACACATCGACAATATCTTAAATTTAAAATTAAAATTTTATTTAGACATTTGATTTATGATTTGCTTTAATTGAGTATTTGTACATGATAAACTGTTTTTATTAAATACTTTGAGTTCAAATTTTGAAATAATTTTTACACATGCTCTCAAGTGTTCAATACGTAGATAAGTTAATCACTTAAAATATGTCACATCATTTAATTATATACATTAGCCTCAATAAACCGTAAAATCTCATGTAGATTCCAATAATGGTGATTCAAATTAAATAAACTTGTATGAATCTTGGTTATTCCTTTAGATATTTATTATCTTCCATCAATATAGATATTACTTTATTACTTTATTCACCAAATTAAAGTACTTAAATGAATAAAATTTCAATACTTTTTAAAATTAAAATTCGTATTCTAATATGCAAGATCTGCACCAATTTGTGTTCGGATTATTTGATCCAAGTGTATGCATCGTAGCTTCGATATCCGTAGGTGTCGGAACTATTGCTGGGCCCGCAGTCGTGAAGGCCTGCTGACAAGGCCCAACAACCGACTGATTAGATCGAAATCGCTGTGTGAATTAGGCCTCTGTTGGGCCGACCCACCCGTCGGGGTAAATTGTTGGAACTGGCTGCGAATTGGGCCAGGCCTCTGCTGGCTGGCCCAATTTGCTGGGTAGACTTCTGGAACTGAAAAAGGGGTAATTGGGCCAGTTGGGCCACTGCCAGGCCTACTAGCCAGCGACACTGTTGGCCCACTGCCCTGACCCAAGCTGCAGTTGCCTCTGCCGGCTGCCACCCTAACCACTGCTGTTGCCTTTGCCGTGGTCGTCGCCTTTTCCGCTGGACGTCCTATTTTAACCCCGTTTCCCACCCCTGTTGTTATAATTTGGAGTGGAATTAACTGAAGATGATGAAGAGTGGGAATTTTGTGGGAAGGCCGCCATCATGGAGGAAGTTGCGGTCTTTTTAGCCAACCCTGCCTCTTCAAGGGTGAGCATAGACCAGACTTGATAAAACGGTGGAAGAGGGCTTCTTTGATGAAGAAGAGTCCCAACACCATTATAGGCCTCGGATAGGTCGGCAACCATCTGGAGAACAAGACGATCATTTATGACGGGCGCACCAACGTTCTTGAGTTGATCCACCAATTCCTTCAGCCTTTTACAATAAACCGAGACATTTGGAAAATCCTCCATAGTGACATGGGAGAATTCCTGCTCAAGAGTGATGACATGAAATTTTTTGTTATCTTGGAATATATCACGCACCCTATTCCAAGTATCCATTGTCGTGGCGTCGAGTTCAATAATCATCTGCAAAAGGTCCGGAGAGTTGGAAGGAGAGGATCAGAGTTGGTTTGCTGGACTGTTGGGCTTCTTCTTGAACTTTCATTTTGGTCCCTGAAATGTTTACATTTTGGTCCTGAAAGATTCAGATAAAACAGAAATAATGAATCTGACCACAGAAACATTGACTCTGAAGTTAGAAAGCCAACAGTTGGAAAATCAACAGTCTGAAAGTGGAAGTTATATTGAAACAAAAGATACGGGTATCACATATGACATCTTAGGAATCGGATTTCTAAGACATCTAACGGACTGGTCTAACTCCAAACTCAGTTGTGAGATAAATGACAGTCTCGTTGAAGCCACCAATGGATATGAATCATAGAACTGATTGGAATCATGGTGCACCCATAGACAATGAGCGATATGTGCAGGTCACGTGTAGTTCAATGTTTTGTACACACTACAACCGACCTGGTATCGGCCTACAAACAAGATTAGTTGAACTAAGGTTCATTCGTGATTCTGGAAATAATCGATAGAAGGCGTTAAGTCGGATATGACGATATCTGAAATATTTGCTTATCTATGGATTATGGTATTCTGGATGTCCAGAGGTTCTGGGAGAACACAGTGATGCAAACTGGACATCAGATGTGAAGAACACCAAAGCCACAAGTAAATGTGTATGGTGGGTCTTGGAAAATCCTCTAAGCAAACTTGCATCGGCCGATTCATGATGGAATCGGAGTTTATCGCTTTATACAAAGCATGAAAGAAGTTGAGTAACTTCATGACTTCTTAGAGGACGTCCCTTATTGGGATAAACTCGTGCCTTCAGCAGTTATACACTGTGGCTAGCCGGTCGGCTTCAGGAAGGACACGGATGACGGCGTCTGGACATATCTGTCAGGATTTGTCCGAGACATAAGACCGTATGGCAGTTGATCATCACGGGTGTCACTTTCTTGATTACTAATCAAAGGATATAGCGGACCCTTTAACTAAGGGACTACCCGTTGATCAAGTGTTCTGCCTGTCTAGGGGAACGGGCTTAAAACCCAAACAATACGAACCTTTGCGGTGGTAACCCAACCATACTGACTGGAGATCCCAATAATTTGGTTCAATGGGAAAACGAAGCTGCAAAAGGTTCAGTTGAGCGCTTCGGTGGAAGCAAGAGCACTTCGGTTGATGATTTCTGTAGGAAAAAATGAATCCAAAGTTGTTCCCGCGATAGACATTAAAGTGCTACCTGCATGGTGGGTCTTTGTTAAGCTTCCAAATCTTTAACGATCCTCAAACGGTTGAGGTTAAGGTTGGGGAAACTTTTAATGATTCCTAACACTTGTGTAGTGGGGTATAGCAGGATACCTTGTAGGAGATCACCTATTTAAGTGTGAGGACAGACCGCCTCAAATGAACGCACTTAAGAATCCAAGTGTGTCCATGGCCACAATGGACAAAACAATAAGAATGAAAACGAATAAGGAGAGTTATTGTGTTGGTATCATTGTCTTGGATTACACTAAACACTGACGGTTCAAGACATCACGTTCACCGCGCAGTAAGTAAGTCCGATGGTATTCAACTAGGGAAGGTTCAAAGCAAGAACCTACCTCCCCTGATGCAATATCTTTTCGCTGAAAGATTGCTGAAAGTAGGCACCATGTGTGTGCGCCAAAATCTCTTTCAAGAGGGGATTGTTGGAAATTTGCCTTTGGTGGGGAGGTGCGTTCACCCATATTTAATGAATTAAACACTAGGGTTTCGCATGTTGGAGGCTTTGTCTCTTCACACATGCATAATCTACTAAGTGGGTAGATGACCGTAGGGCCAAGAATCGTCAAATTTCGTTGAGAAATGAAAGAGATATTGGTCCACGAAGTAAGGTGTTTGAGGCATGGAAATATGGTGTGGGAGAAATCTACCACATCGGTGGAAAAAGGAAGAATTATTCTCTTTATAAGTCTCAAAATTAGCTAAGGGTTTGGGACCCCAAGGGGTAACCCATGTGTTTAAAGGAGGGAGAACCTAGATGTGCTTGGGTTCAAGGCTAAGTCCACACGCGCGCCGCCACCCCTCGCCCGTCCGGGCGTGGGTCGCGGGTTTCTTCTGATATTATCTCTTTGCAATGGCCATTAATAGCCATGTTTTGGCAGTTAATGAGTCCCTCCCTTATGCTATATATTGGAGCCTTTTGGCTCAATTGTGTGACACATAATATGTGGTCAGAAAAACGAGACAACAACATATAAACACAGAGACAAACAGAAGAGAAAAACAACACATTCTGTCCAAAACATAAACTCTTCCTTCCTTTTCCATTCTTCAGCAAGTCCTTTCGTGTTTGTTTTCATCGTCAGAATCAACCTATTTGCTTTGTAGTGTTGATTAGTTGTTGTTTTACCTTTGTTAATGAAAAACATATATACGGGGAAATCTTGTCTTAAAGACAGAGAGCCATCTATCGACTCAGCCACAGTTGTAACAATCCATATTTTAGTGTTTCTTGATTACAGGTTATCAAGATTCAAGACTCAACAAGTTTGCGGCAGTTCTGAATTACCTATTTGTTTATCCTTTTGAACACTTGTAATATTTATTTACTTCCCGTATTGCTTTACAATATCCAACATATGCACCAAGAGAGCACGAAAGAGAGCTTCAATAATTTGTATTTACAGTCACCTTTTGACAAAAGTATACCCGTGATATACACGGTATACACTGCCCATAGTTGTATATCGTGTATATCACGGTATCCGAGAAGCCTAATTGTAATCAAATTTATTGTACAAACTTACCATATTTGTAGAATTATTGTACAAGTATAATTAAGATATTAGTAGTATAATAGGAATAGGAGTTTTCATATTTGGAGATTGTAAATTGTATATATATACTTCTTCATTAATGAAAATAATCAAGGGATTATTTTCTTTACCTTTATTACGAAACATTTATCTCATAATGTGAGATTTTTCAGCACAAATCTAAATTTAATCCAAAATTGAGAGATATATAGTGGGACAATTGAAATCCTTTTATTGTTAATCAAAAATTTCAAATTTCAACTTTAGGAATAAATAACTTTTTGATAGAGAGCTTTTTAGTCTTTAAAGTCGAGCAAGTAAAAGACAAGAGGATGCCCCAGGGGCACAGGCAAGTTGATAAGTGGCAAGGTGATTGGGGTACAACCACTCCGACGTCGCGGGTTCGAATCCGTGTGGTGATAGTCTTTGCTGAAATATTACAAAGGCTGTTGTTGGGTTCATGTCCCGTTGGTCCTCTCATTTGCAGGGCTGCCACTCGCACATATCCCTCAATTTACATCCCACCTGGCCAAGGGGCCTCTTGTACAGGTGGGGGGTTTCACCTTCGGGACTTTCCCCTTCACAAAGTAAAAGACAAGAGGAGAAAAATAGTTTTAAAATAATTATAATATGGAATTGGCAGCTTTCATCTGGTACGAATAAGCTTAATTCAAAAACGCCCCTAGGGGCACAAGCGAGTTGTTAAGTGGCAAGGTGATTGGGGTACAACCACTCCGACGTCGCGGGTTCGAAACCGTGTGGTGATAGTCTTTGCTGAAATATTGCAAGGGCTGTTGCTGGGTTCGTGTCCCGTTGGTCCTCTCCCTTGCAGGGCTGCCACTCGCGCATATCTCTCGATTTACATCACACCTGACCAAGAGGCCTCTGGTACATGTGGGGGGTTTGCCTTCGAGACTTTCCCATTCACAAAGCTTAATTCAAAAACCATCCACAAATGATTCACGTGTTTTCACTTGTCAGTAAGGTACATATCAAATAAAGTACTAACTTTCTAGATTCATTTATGAAGTCACCTGAAGGAAAAGTCTATGTCATGTGCAATTTTTAAATATTGATGTGTACCAACTAGTAAGTGATGTGTATTATAAATTTTAAATATCTAAAATGTTATTTTAAAATCTAAAAGTACTCAAGTTTAATTTAACTTCAAAAATTATTCAATGTTCTCTTTCCAAAAAGAGCTCATGAAAAAAAATTATTCATCATATCTTAGTTTGACTTGATACGAAATTTAAGAAAATAAAGAATTTTTTTAAATTTTATACTCTTAGACTAAAAATGTGTGTAATGTATCAAAACATTTTTTAAATCTTGTGGTCTTAAATATGTCATGTAAGATATTGGGGGTAAAGAGTTACTACTAAGTATAGAAAATGATATTTTTTAAAACAAAATAAAAAACGAAAGAGTTACTCTTTTCATTTCAATTTGTTTGTTTTGTTTTGACTTGACAACAACAACAACATTCTCAGTTAAATCCCACAACGTGGGGTCTGGAGAGGGTAGAGTGTACGCAGACCTTACATCTACCTTAGTAGGTAGAGCGTCTATTTTCGAGAGACCCTCAGCTCAAGACAAAACATAAGCACAAGCAAAGCAAGAGAAACAGTCAGGCCCGGGCAAAAAAATTAAAGCAATATGAAAATGCTTGTATCAAAAGCGAAAAATCAATGATAGCCCATTCTAGAAAAAGAAGCAGTAACTAACACAACTAAATAAGATAAACAAAGTACACTAGATAATACATACCAGCAGAAATCAAACAACAGAGGACTATAAAACAATATTGCGCCTACTAGTATAATAAGTTAGGCGGGCCTACAATAATAACACTACAACTATCAGTTTGCAAGCGTAAGTAGGACTACACTCGACTACCTAATACATTTCTACCCTAATCTGTGTCCTCCACAGCCCCCTATCTAAGGTCATGTCCTCAGTAAGTTGCACCTGCGCCATATCCCGTCTAATCACCTCTCCCCAATACTTCTTCGACCTACCTCTACACCTCCTGAACCCGTCCATAGCCAACCTCTCACACCTCCACACTGGGGAATTCGTGTCTCTCCTCTACACATGCCCAAATCATCTCAACCTCACTTCCCGCATCTTATTCGCCACCGAGGTCACTCCCACTCTATCCCAGATATCATCATTTTAAATCTTATCCCTCTTTGTATGCCCACACATCCATCTCGGCATCCTCATCTCCGCAACTTTCATCCTTTGGGTGTGCAAAGTCTTGACTGGCTAATACTCCGCCCCATACAACATAGACGGTCTAACCACCGCCCTATAGAACTTGCCTTTTAAGTTTTTGTGGTACCTTTTTGTCACATAAGACTCCAGATACGAGTCTACATTTCATCATCCTTCCCCAATATGATGTGTGACATCATCATCAATCTCTCCGTCCCCTTGGATAATAGACCCGAGGTACTTGAAGCTTCCTTTCTTTAAAATGACCTGAGTACCAAGCCTCACCTCTACGCATGTCTCAAGGTCGCTCCCGTTCCTGAACTTGCACTCCAAGTATTCTGTATTGGTCTTACTCAGCCTGAACCCTTTAGACTCCAAAGTCTGTATCCAAACCTCCAGCTTAGCGTCTCGGCTGCGAATAACATACACCATGGCACCTCCCCTTAAATTTATCGCGTCAGTCCATCCATCACCGGGGTAAATAAGAATGGGCTAAGAGCTGATCCGTAATGAAGCCCCATCATCAATGGAAAGTGCTCCTAGTCTCCTCCTACTGTCTATACCCTAGTCTTGGCTCCATCATACATATCCTTGATCACCCTAGTGTACGCCACTGGTACACCTCTAACCTTTAAACATCTCCATAGAACCTTCCTCGGAACTTTGTCGTATGCCTTCTCGAGGTTGATGAAAACCATATGGAAGTCTCCCTTCCTCTCCCTATACTGCTCCACCAACCTCCTAATAAGATGAATGGCTTCTGTAGTCGAACGCCCCGGCATGAATCCAAACTGATTCTTGGAAATAGACACGCCTCTTCTCATCCTCATCTCCACGGCCCTTTCTCAAACTTTCATAGTGTGGTTTAGCAGATTGATACCGCTAATAGTTGTTGCAACTCTGAATATCACCTTTGTTCTTGTACAAAGGAATCATTGTGCTCCACCTCCATTCTTCGGCCATTCTCGTCGTCTTAAAATGAAGTTAAACAATTCAGTCAGCCACTCCAAATCTGTCTTGCCTGCGCTCTTCCAAAATTCAACTGAGATCTCATTAGGCCCAGTCACACGTCCCCTGTGCATCCTCCGAACAACACCCTTAACCTCCTCAACCTTAATGCTTCTACAATACCCAAAATTTCGGTACCTACCAGATTGCTCCAGATCTCCTAGCACAATGTCTCTATCTCCTTTCTCGTTCAAGGGTTTATGGAAGTAAGACTACCACCTCCGCCTAATATGCGCGTCCTCCACCAGTACTTTGCCGTTTTGACTTGACACAGAGTTTAATTAATTAAATAAGACTTTTAAATGTTATATATGAAATGTACCAAAATGTCATTTAATCTTGTGATCGTAAACATAACATGTCAAAAATTAAAATTAAGAGTTTCCAAACGAGCCATTATTTTTAAAACATACTAAAAAAAAAAAAATAAGACAAACAAATTGAAAGAAAGAATTATTACCATATTAGCTGCTTTAAGGGAGTATACTATATTAGCTGCTTTAAGGGAGTACTCTATTTTCTGCGGGTAGTGATACAATATCAACCACAAACACGTTCACGTGTTATCTGGAACTAGTAAGGTACTTTTGTTTTTCGTCGACTAGTTAGGTACGTATTAGAGTAAAACTTTATATTAATTCAATTCATCATGAGCAATTTAAATTTTCTATATATTTATAAGCCAAACCTACTCTCTTCTCTTAACAAAACAGCAATGGCTTCGGTTATTGAGCAATGTCAAGTTGCTCCACCTCCGAGCTGTGCAGATAAGCTGACACTCCCTCTTACATACTTTGATATTTTATGGTTAAATTTCCACCCTATACGGCGGACTTTGTTCTATAAGCTCCCCATTTCAAAATCCAATTTCATCCAAAATATTATTCCTACTCTAAAAGATTCACTCTCCGTCGCTGTCAAACACTATTTACCTTTAGCTGGCAATGTCGCTTGTCCACTAAGTTCCAACGATTATCGTGAGTCGCGTTATGTGACGGGAGATTCTGTATTTGTTACTTTTTCTGAAAGTAATATGGATTTCGATTATCTCATTAGTAACCATATCTGTAATGCTAAGGATTTTTATCCCTTTGTTCCTCGATTGGTGGAACCTAAGGATGCACCGGAGGTCCAATTAGCCCCAGTCTTAGCCATTCAAGTGACACTTTTTCCGAATCATGGCGTATCCATTTGTTTCACTAACCATCACGTTGTTGGTGATGGAGCTAGCATAGTAGCGTTCATACGGGCATGGGCTTCGCTCAACAAAGTCGGCAGAGATGATCAACAATTCTTAGCAAATGAGTTCGTTCCATTTTATGATAGGTCCGTCGTCAAATTTCCTCATGGACTAGGGGAGTTGATATGGGGCGAAAAGAAGAAAGATAAGCTGGAGATGCGTGACATAATTGTGACTCCTCCTGATAACGTAATTCGACCTACTTTTATTATAGGACGAGATGACATCCAGAAGCTCATGTAACATCATACACTGTAACATGTAGTTATGTATGGACTTGCTTGATAAAATCAGAGGACGCGATTGGGGGAGAAACAGATGAGAATGTAATGGAGTTCTTCGGATGTGCAGTAGATTGCAGAAGGCGATTCGATCCACCACTTCCTTCGTCTTACTTTGGAAATTGCATTGTCGGGTACATGGCAAGTATAAGGCATGCTGATTTAGTTGGAAACGAAGGCTTTACAATTGCTGTGGAATTAATTGGAGAAACAATTCATGAAAGGAACAAGGATAAGGAATACATGTTGACTAGTGAGTGGTTGAAAGAAGTTCCGAAGCGGATAAACACCTAATTTTTTTGGTTGCTGGATCGCCAAAGTTTGACTTATATGCTGCTGATTTTGGTTGGGGATGGTCAGAAAAATCGGAATTCATTTTGTAAACGTGTAAATATAGGAAACAATATTTACCCTATCCATAATTAGAATATTTCCATATATTGTGTAAATATAATTATGGTAAGACTAGGATTCCTCTTTTGTATAGGCTTAAGATTTCTATTGTATAAGGGATGATTTTTTACTCTATATATACCTTGATATTAATGAAAGACTCTCCAAGGGAGATTAATATCATCTTACATGGTATCAAGAGCCAAATAAACAAAACCCTAAAAACCTTTCTCTTCCACAGCCGCCGGCTGCCTCTCCTACGCCGCGGCCCTCCCGGATTTTCTTCTTGTTTTTCGGGTTTTGTTCTTCCTTTCTTCTCTTCTCTAAATGGCTATCCCTGATTCTTCCACACTTTCTGAAGCCTCTACCTCCACAAATCCCACCACAAAGTCATCACCCCCGTTTCACCCCGCCCTTACTGTTTCCAACATCAAGAATCATATTTCCATTATTCTTGATCAAGAAAACAACCAGTATTCTCCCTGGGTTGAACTTTTTCGCAATCATGCATGTCTCTATAACGTGCTTGACCATATTGATGACACTATTCCGCGCCCTACGGAGGTTGATAATTCTATCTGGCATCGTCTCGACGCCGGCGTCAAACAATGGATATATGGTAGTATCTCTCAGGATTTGCTCCTTACTATCATGAAATCTGACTCCACAGCCCTTGACTTGTGGAATCGTTTGGAGGAAATTTTTCAGGACAACAAACACACGCGTGCCGTATATTTGGAAGAACAGTTCAACAAAACACGTCTTGAAAACTTCTCCAATGTCTCGAGTACGCAAGCGACTTAAACTTCTAGCGGATCAACTCTCCAACATCGGCACGCCTGTCACTGACGATAAAATGGTGCTACAAATGATTTCTGGCCTTACTAAGGGCGAATATGATACTTTGGCCACTATAATTCAACAGACAGATCCGCTACCGAGTTTTAACAAAGCTCGCTCACAATTATTGCTCGAAGAAACCCGTCGTGCTAAGCAGGATGAGCACGCCCATCAGGTGTTAGCTGTCGACACGCAACCCCAAGATCAGACGCCACCAGACAACTCCCAACAACGGTAGGGCCGCGACTGCAAGGGTGGAAAAGGCCGCGGCGGTAGAGGAGGCCGTGGTCATGGAAAAGGTCGCGGTCAACAGAACCAACAGCAGCAGCAACAGAGATCGCAAAACAACTGGGTCGCGGCTCCTCAGCAGTTCGTCTACAGCGCCGCGGCGCCCCAGTACAGATCCGCGGCGCCCCAGTTCAGAGCCGTGGTGCCAAGTCCATTCCAGTACCAGCAGCCATACAATCTGTATTCTTACCCCGGTTTGTTAGGTCCCGCTCCAGCCCTACAGCAGGCCCACTTCATGCAAAGTCAGGTCCCGCAACCCTCCTCCGGCATGACACCCACTGAGTTGGGTCAGGCGTTCAACACCCTCTCTATGCAACAGCCTGACAATACTTGGTACGTGGACTCAGGCGCCACATCTCACGTCACCCAGTCTGCAGGTACTATTCCTAAACTGTTTAGTTTAAAGCATCCTCAATATGTTACAGTTGGTAGTGGACAACACATTCCAGTTAAGGGTTATGGTACCTCATACACACAACCTCCTCATCCACCCTTCTCCCTCAAAAACACCCTATATGCCCCACACATGATTAAGAACCTCATATATGTCCGCCAATTTACTCGTAATAATTCTGTCTCTGTGGATTTCGACCCTTTTGGTTTTACTGTGAAGGATCTTCATACGGGGACACCTCTTACGAGATGCAATAGCACGGGGGATCTCTATCCATTCACTTCCACCTCCGCTGCCAGATCTTGCTCTCCCGTCACTCTAGCAGTTGTTTCTTCTTCAACTTGGCATAATAGGCTTGGTCATCCAGAGTCCCGAGTTTTTAATTTTCTTAGAGGCAACAATTTCATTGCTTGTAATGGGAAACTTGCCCAAAATTGTGTTTCTTGCTCTTTAGGCAAACATATTCGTCAGCCGTTTAAATCATCTACTAGTGTTACATTTGCTCCTTTTGATATCATACATGCCGATTTATGGACATCTCCTATCTCTAGTTCTCTCGGTCATAAATACTATCTTGTGCTGCTTGATGAATTTTCACACTATGTTTGGTTATACCCTCTTAAATTTAAATCAGAAGTGTTTGTCAAATTTCTTGAGTTTCGCAAGTTCATTCAAACACAATTTGGAAAAGGCATAAAATCATTTCAGTGCGATAATGGTCGTGAATTCAACAACTCTATGTTTCACCGCTTTTGTACCACTAATGGCATGGTCTTTCGCTTCTCCCGCCCTCATACCTCACCACAAAACGGTAAAGCTGAAAGAATCATCCGCATCATTAACAATATGATTCGCACCCTATTGATTCATGCTTCCCTCCCTCCACCCTTCTGGGTCTATGCTGCTAAAATGTCAGAATACACTCTAAATATTCTCCCTACTAGCACTCTTCACAATATGACCCCTAATCCTCTACCATAGAATCCCCTCTTATGATCATCTACGAATTTTTGGTTGTCTGTGCTATCCCAACCTTAGCTTCACCGCCCCTCACAAGCTCGCTCCTAGGTCCACTCCATATGTCTTTCTAGGATTCCCGCCGAACCATAGGGGCTATCTATGCTATGACTTGTCGACTCGTCAGATCCACATATCTCATCACGTCACATTTGACGAGACCACATTCCCGTTTTTGAATCTTCCAAAATTCCAAAAACAGGACTACTCATTTCTTGACGAGTCTGCCATCTCTCCCCTCATAATCGAACAACTCACATCCTCTGTTCCGTCGTCAGAGCCGCGGCGCCCAAACTTCAGAGAAGCCTGTCAACCTTCTAGCGCCGCGACTCTCGATCCAGGAGCCGCGACGCCTCCGACGGCTTCGCCCCCACCTTCTTCTTATCTGACTTTACCCTCCGTCTCAGACACCACTACGCCATCCATTATCCCTACCCATCCAATGGAAACTCGTTCAAAGCATAGAATCTTCAAACCCAAAGTCCATTTCAACTTGTCTGCCCAAACCATCTCTCCACTTCCAAAGAACCCAAAATTGGCCAAACAAGACCCTAATTGGAATGCGGCTATGTATGAGGAATTCAATGATTTAACTAAACAAACACATGGGATCTAGTACCTAGACTCGAGGGGTGAATGTCATTCGTTGTATGTGGCTATTTCGTCACAAGTTCGGGAGACAATGGGGATCTTGAGAGGTATAAGGCCCGTCTTGTGGCTAATGGCACAAATCGGCGGGAGGGCATTGATTGTGGTGAGACCTTCAGCCCGGTTGTCAAACCGGCTACCATCCGCACAGTTTTGAGCATTGCCATGGGCAAACACTGGCCGATCCATCAGCTTGATGTGAAAAATGCATTCTTACATGGGAATCTGAGAGAGACAGTCTACATGCATCGCCACCGGGGTTCACCCATCCAGCGGTTCCTCACTATGTGTCTTTGTCTCCGTAAGTCACTATATGGCACGAAGTAGGCCCCCGTGCGTGGTATGATCGCTTTGCCGGTATATCTTGCGATTTGGTTTGTATGCAGCAAGAGTGATACATCACTTTTTATTTTTCATCGAGGTAGTAGCACTGCTTACTTATTACTTTACGTGGATGATATTGTTCTTACTGTCTCCTCCGACGGATTGAAAAATGAGATTATTGTCTTGCTAAAGTCCGAATTTGCAATGACTGATTTGGGGAAGCTGAGTTACTTTTTGGGGATATCAGTGACCAAGTCGGCCAATCATATGTTCTTGTGTCAGCGTAAGTATGCAGAAGAGATTGTGTACAGGGCTAAGATGGCGAACTACAAAGAGGTGCCTACTCCAGTTGATTCTAAATCTAAGCTTAGTGCTATGGATGGTGCTCCAGTCTCTGATCCTACTCTGTATAGGAGCCTTGCAGGTGCACTTCAGTATCTCACATTCACCAGGCCAGACATAGCTTATGCTTGTTCGGCGGTGTGCTTATTCATGCATGCCCCCAGGGAGTCTCATTTCACTGCTCTTAAGCATATCATTCGATACATTAAAGGCACTCTTGATTATGGTTTGCACCTATACCCCTCTGCACCAGACAGGTTGCTTTCATATACGAATGCAGATTGGGCAGGGTGTCCGGACACGCGACGCTCCACCTCCGGCTTTTGTGTTTTCTTAGGGGATAATCTGATTTCTTGGTTTGCCAAGCGACAAGCTACCCTATCTCGCTCCACTGCCGAGGCTGAGTAGAGAGGCGTTGCAAATGTAGTAGCTGAGATTTGTTGGCTCAGAAATTTACTGTTAGAACTTCAGTGTCCTTTGCGTCAGGCATCTATTGTGTATTGTGATAACATCTCTGCCATCTATCTTTCTCATAATCCGGTTCAACATCAGCGAACCAAGCATATTGAGATAGACCTACACTTCGTTCGTGAGAAAGTTGTGTTACGCCATGTCAGAGTGTTACATGTTCCATCATCCTATCAGTATGCAAACATATTTACCAAAGGACTTCCCAGACAGTTATTTCTTGACTTCAGATCCGATCTCGGCGTCGTCCCCTCCTCCCGCTCCGACTGAGGGGGTGTGTAAACGTGTAAATATAGGAAATAATATTTACCCTACCCATAGTTAGAATATTTCCATATATTGTGTAAATATAATTATGGTAAGACTAGGATTCCTCTTTTGTATAGGCTTAGGATTCCTATTGTATAAGGGATGAATATTGTACTCTATATATACCTTGATATTAATGAAAGACTCTCCAAGGGAGATTAATATCATCTTACACATTTTCTTGGTGTTCCGGCCCTTTTTCGAATCCCGTATATAGCGGAGCTTAGTGCATCGGGCTGCCCTGTTCTATGTTCTATGTCCTATGACATTGTTTCTAAATGTTTTGTTATGATTCTATCTCCTCCACCAACAGAAATAGAGCCATATAATCTCCCTCTGCTGAGATATACAAATAAACCTCCAACACCATTCATCGCGGAAACAGTGGATAATTCTATGTCATCTCCTAAAGGTTGTAAGAAGCCTTTCAAGACAGAGCAATGATATCATTCTTATAAGAAAACACAATATATAAACCTTTAAACTCAATACCTTATTTATCTTTCCTCATTCTTATAATTCCCTCCCGTCTAGTTAACAAGTTTTGAGAATCAAATATTTTTTTTTTTACTCAATTTCAAACATAAATTCTTTCAATATTTATAATAAAATTTACATATTTGAAAACCACATAAAAAGTACTTAGTCTGCATAATTAATAATTCACAATATATGAAAAGAGTTGAAATAAATAGTAATTAAAAAAATAATTGTTTGACTTCACAAACTAATCAACTCTCATGTAAATTGGAACGGATGAACATAATTAATAATTCAGATTATATGAAAAGAGTTGGAGAAAATCGTAATAAAAGAAAAGAATTGTTTAACTTCTCAAACCGATCAACTCTCATGTAAATTGGAACGGATTGAGTAATAATTTATTTCTTTCCTTGAAACTTTTACATGCCTTCTTCTTCTTCAATATATGTCGTACATGGGATTCCATGCATATGTCAATTCCTGTCTATAAAAGGTCATTTTAATAGAATATTTCTCAATATTCTTTCATTAATTATATATCTCATATTTTAGGTAGAATTATAATCCTTTTATAATTAGGTTAATTAGTTACATAGTTTGTATCAAAGTAAATATTCTTGTAACTTTATATATATTGTAAATCATTCATTAATAAAATCAAGAAACATATTCTTTGATGGTATCAGTAGCCTAAAACTACAAACCCTACCCTAGCCGCCGATACACCTTCTCGGCCGCCGCCTTTTTTCCACGTCGGCATGTAGCCCACATCGGAACCCTAGCCGTCGACCCCTCTTGCCCCCCTCCCCCCTCTTTTCCCCACAATGGAACCCTAGTTTTTTCGGCCATTCTCCCTCCCTTTTCCTCATAAATTTCCTCTTCCATGGCTGACAAAACCAAATTCCATCGGGCAGTTGCCGTAAACAACATTAAAAACTTCATCCATGTGACTCTTGAGATGGAAATAGGTCAATACTCCTCATGGGCAGAGCTTTTTAAGATCAATTGTCGTGTTTACAAAGTTATCGACCACATCATCCCTCCCACGCCGAAGTCCACAGACGTACCATCGGCTTCGACTTCTGATGATGCATTCTGGTCTCGTTTGGACGCAACCGTCCTCCAGTGGATATACGACACAATATCTAATGATCTGTTGCACACCATTATTGAGATCGATGCCACTCCCTGCCAAACGCCACGTTTGGACAATTTTTTCCATGACAACAAAACTCAATGAGTGTTATACCTTGAAAATCAGTTCAAGGACGTTCATCAGGACGATTTCCCAAACTTCTCTGCCTATCTTCAAGAACTTAAGATTCTTGCCGACCAACTCTCCAATGTTGGCGCACCAGTTACTAATCAACGATTGGTCATGCAACATATTGCAGGTTTGAACAAATCCTATGATGGTGTTGCCACCATCCTTTAGCAATGCATGTCGTTACCTCCATTTTATGAGGCCCATTCGAAGCTCATCTTTGAAGAAATCCAGAAAATCAAGCACATCACCACTCAGGCAGCATTGCCGATGCCGCCTTCACCACCACCGTCGGGCCCTCCGCCGACTGCAAAGCCTCCCGATCTGGCAACTAGAACCGTCGGCTAGAGGACCCACAACAGTTTGCTTCCTTCCGTAACAACCACCGGAGCAGGCAGTCCACAAAGGCAGCGGCGGAACAACAGCGGCGGTGTGAAGAGGCAGTCCCCGTCGGTCAGAAATAGCCAGCAGCGACTGCGGTAGTGCAGCAGCCTTCGCCGTAGGCCGCATGGGCCCCACCATCATGGGCCTCCCCTCTTTGCCCGTATACGACATCCTCGTGGACTCCACCTCAGAACCGACATGCCCAACCTGACATACTTGGTCCACATCCATAACAGGCCCCCCGTCATCGACTTATGCACCGACTGATATTGAGGCAGCTATGAGCACAATGTCACTCAACACTCCAGACAAAAATTGGTATATGGACACAGGTCCCACATCTCACATGTCGGCATCACAAGGTACTCTCTCGTCTTATTCCAATTTGAGTAATTTAAATTGGAATATTATTGTTGGTAGTGGACAAGGCATTCCCATCCGTGGTTATGGTCATTCCTCCCTATCCCCACCACATCCACCACTAATCTTAAAAAATGTCCTTCATGCCCAAAAACTCATTAAGAATCTAATCTCCGTTCGACGTTTCACAATTGACAATTGGGTTTCCCTTGACTTTGATCCATTTGGTTTTACTGTAAAGGATTTTACGTCAGGGGATACAAATAATTAGACGTGATAGCATCAGATATCTCTATTTCAAACACCGTCAACAATCCAGCCTCATTTCCCTCAACCTTTGTTGTTCTTTCGTCTTCCTTATGTCATTCTAGATTAGGACATATGGGAGACTCTATTTACGCTCTCTTAGAAAAATAATTTTATTAATTGCAATCGTATTTCTAGGACTTCTATATGTGTATCTTGTGTTTTTGGAAAATGTAAAATTACCATTTTCTGCATCCACAAAATGTATTTTAATGTCTTTCGATATCATACATAGTGATTTGTGGACATCCCCTATTTTGTGTACGGCTGGTCATCGATATTATGTGTTGTTTTTGAACGATTATTCTAACTTTCAATGGAATTTTCCAATTGGAAATAAATCTCAGGTCTACCCCATTTTTCTTCATTTAATGCTTTCATAATAACATAATTTGAAAAGAGCATTAAATGTTTTCAATGTGACAATGGCAGGGAATTCGATATTAACCAATTCAAACAGTTTTGCTCTAAAAACGGTCTTACTTTTCATTTTTCCTACGGTCACACATCCTCCCAAAATGGTAAAGCCGAACGGAAAATCTGAACCATAAACAATCTCATTCGTTCCCTACTTGCTCACACCTCAATTCCCCATCAATTCTGGTACTATTGACTCTCCATGGCCACCTATCTCCTAAACATAATCCCAAACAAATCTCTAGCTCAACGGTCGCTCACCCAAGTTCTGTTACGTAGGAACCCCTCCTACTAACACTTGCGTATTTTTGGATGTCTTCGTTACCCTCTCCATCCGACCACTTACAAACTCCAACCCTGGTCTTCCCCGTGTGTGTTTCTGGGTTACCCTGCCAATCATCGTGGTTACTCGTTCTATGACTTGTCGAGCCATAAAATTATTATTTCATGTCATGTCTTCTTTGATGAGTCATAATTACCGTTTGCCTCTATACACTCGCCATATCGACATTCCTACGACTTCATAGATGATGGCCTAAACCCTCTTCTAATTCACCATTTACATAGTCCGTTGTCCCAGACCCTGGCACCCGCCACCACCTCGGCCAGTGTGGGACTAGCTGCCCATCCGGTTCTACCGACGGTGGCCTGAAATATCCCACCTCAAGGTGATTCCACAACCACCTCTTGGCAAACCGAGGTTCGGCCAGCTAGTACTGTCACCCCTACCCTTCCTCCTCCTCCCGATAGACCTGCGGCAAACCCCCATCCCATCCCGCGTTCCGAGACACACTCTTGGACTATAGAAACCCCTTCCATGCATCAATTCATAAACCTAAACGACTGTTTAACCTTTCCATTTCAGTTGTCCCTTTCCCTGTCCTTCGGAACCCGAAGGATACCTCATCCGACCCTAATTGGAAAGCCACAATGATTGACGAATATAATGCTCTTATTGATAATAAGACGTGGGACCTAGTACCCCGTCCACCTGATGCTAACATCATTCCTTCTATGTGGATTTTTAGACATAAAAAGAATTGATGGTTCTTTTGAGAGGTACAACTCGTCTTGTAGGTGATGGCAGGTCACAATAGGTGGGAGTGAACTGTGATGAAATGTTCAGCCCCGTCGTAAAGCCCGCAACCATCCGGACCGTCCTCAGCATTGCCATATCCAAGTCTTGTCTCATTCATCAGCTTGATGTCAAGAATGCCTTCTTATATGGGGATATTCATGAAATGGTATATATGCATCATCCTATAGGTTTCAGGGATCCTATTCATCCAGATTATTTTTGTTTGTTGCGGAAATCACTTTATGGATTGAAATAGGTTGCTCGAGCATGGTACCAGCGGTTCACCGATTATGTTTCCTCTATCGACTTTTTACACAGCAGATCTGATCATTTCCTATTCATCTACAACAAGGGTACATACATGACTTACCTATTATTATATGTTGATGAAATCA
Source organism: Anisodus tanguticus (assembly GCA_034509755.1). Taxonomy (NCBI): domain Eukaryota; kingdom Viridiplantae; phylum Streptophyta; class Magnoliopsida; order Solanales; family Solanaceae; genus Anisodus; species Anisodus tanguticus. The sequence continues at coordinate 14,077,905 of CM067557.1, forward strand.
TCCTCACCACATCATCTGATGCGTTTCGTCCGTCCATTATGTTTCTCCTTTCCTCTGAGTTTGCTATGAAAGATCTGGGCCCTCTGAGTTATTTCTTGGGCTTCTCTGTCACTCGACATTCTGGTGGCCTATTTCTATGTTAGAAGAATTATGCTAAAGATATCATTGATCGTGTAGGCATGACATCTTGCAAACCATCCCACACGCCTATAGACTCCAATTCCAAGCTCAGCGCTGATTCCGACCCTTCATATTCAATCCCGACTCACTATCGTAGCCTGGTCGGGGCCCTGCAGTACCTCACATTCACGAGATCAGACATATTCTATGTCGTGCAACAAATCTGGTTGCACATGCACAGTCCGACAGAAGCACACATGCATGCCATCAAATGTATTTTACGATACGTCCAAGGTATATTTCACTTCAGATTACATCTATACATGTCTCCCGTCACTGGTCTCACTGCCTATTCCGATGCTGACTGGGTGGATGTCCTGACACCCGATGCTCCACGTCTGGTTATTGTGTTTTTCTTAGAGATAACCTATTATCTTGATCTTCCAAAAGATAACCTACACTATCCCGATCCAGTGAAGAAGCAGAATACAGAGGTGTTGCCAAACGTCGTCTCTGAGTCTTGTTGGATCCGTAACCTTCTACTTGAGCTTCACTGCCCGATTCAAAAGGCAACACCGGTCTACTGCGATAATATTAGTGCGATATATCTTTCCGGAAATCCCGTCCAACATCATCGCACTAAACACATTGAGATGGACATTCATTTCGTCCGCGAAAAAGTGGCTCATGGTCAAATTCGTGTCCTTCATGTTCCTTCTAGATTTCAGATTGCCGACATCTTCACCAAAGGATTTCTGCGCATACTATTTGATAATTTTTTAGCCAGACTCAGTGTTCGAGAACCTCCCGCTTCGACTGCGGGGGTGTAATCGAATATTTTCCAATATTCTTTCATTAATTGTATTGACTGTATATCTCCTATTTTAGGTAGAATTATAATCTTTTTGTAATTAGGTTAATTAGTTACGTAGTTTGTCTCAAAGTAAATATTCTTGTAACCTTATATATATTGTAAATCATTCATCAATAAAATCAAGGAACATATTCCTTTACCTTTAACCGTGAAATCTTTTCATTTGTTGAGTAACACATTGTAATAAGGGTGAATTCATAATTTGAAATTTATCGATTTTAGATTCTAGCCTTTTTGAGTTATTTACGGATTCTAAGACAATCTATTAGACATATAAAATGGATTTTTTATAAGACTATTTAGGCCAAAGCTTACGAGTTCGACTGAATTCATAACCAGAACAATATACAATTGAGCATGCTGCAGATGCTACCATTTACAATTATAAAATTTTATTTCTCTGTTTTAGGTTACTTTATTTGACTATTGATTAATCGATGTATGGGGAACAAGTGTTGAGACAATTTTTTTTAAAGCAGGGTCCAAATTGTTCTCGCTAATACTTTTAGAGGTAAAAAAGAAACATGCTCCTATTATAAATAATTAAGGATAAAGGTGCAAATATACCTCTCAATTTTTACGATTTAGAGCAGAAAAACTTTTCCTAAAAATAGTGTATATATACCTCTGTCATTTCACAAATTGTGCAAATATGTTCCTGACACTACACAAATGGTGCAAATATACTATTTTCGCTGAGTGAATTTCTTTTCAGAAAATTATTTAGCTTATTTTTAACTAACAAAATACCACGTGGTAAAAAAAAATCTATCTATTTTTTAGTAAACTTATTTTTTTAAAGCCACGTGATAATTGTTTTCCGATGAGTCGGGTCTGGTTAGTTTAAAAAAATATCTTTGTGGCTTTACAAAAATAAGTCTACACATTTTTTTAAACAAACCAGACCTAACCCACTAGAAAATAAAATTATCACATGGCTTTAAAAAAAATAACCCTACTAAAAAAATGGATAGACTTTATTTTTAAAGTCACTTGGTATTTTTCTGATTAAAAAATAAGTTAAATAATTTTTTAGAAATATTCATTCAACAAAATGGGTATATTTGCACCATTTGTGTAACAACAGATGTATATATGCACCACTTTTTTAATGATGAGTATATCTGCTCTAAATCGCAAAGTCGAGAGGTATATTTACATATTTTCCCAATAAATAATACTTCCTCCGTCTCATTTTATATGAAAGTCTTTGACTTGATACAGAGTTTACGAAATAAAGGTAAATTTTTTGAATCTTGTGGTCTAAAATAAGCTAAAGATATTTATGTGGTTATAGATCCTCTCGTTAAGTGTAAAAAATAAAATTTAAAATTAAATTATTATCAAATAAAAAATATATAATTCTTTTTTAGAATGACTAAAAAGGAAGATATCTCATATAAATTTGAAATATAAAGTATGTGGGGGTAATTAGAGTCTATATTATTAGCGAATATTCACAATATATTTTGTAATTATGATAGATGTATATTTAAGGTAACTTAGGATTCTTATTGTATTAGGAATCAACCATTTAAGGTAAGTTAGGATTCTTATTGTATTATGAATCAACCTCTGTACAACTATATATATTGTGATTAATGAAAGGAATCCCCAAGGGAAATTATTTCAATCTTACATGGTATTAAGGGCCAAACCCTAATCCCTACCCCTCTCTATTTTTTTCTATCGGCCGACCCCCTCCCAAATTCCCTTCCTCTAGGCCGGCGGCAACAAGGTTGCCACCATGTCTTCCCCCACTAATTCCAGTTCATCCACTGGCATACTTGACACAACCCCTCTCAACGTTCATTGTCTTCTTTTCATCCGGCATTCGCCGTTAACAACATCAAGAATTTTATCCCTATAATTCTTGATCAAGAAGACTGTCAATATTACATGTGGATGGAACTATTCTATATTCATGCATGTGCATATAATGTGCTCGACCATATTGATGATTCTGTTCCTCGTCCCACCGATGTTGCAGACTCAACCTGGCTTCGCCTTGACGCCATCGTTAAATAATGGATCTACGGGACCATCTCTAAAGACTTGTTGTGCACTATCATAAAAATGGGTGCTATGGCACTTGAACTTTGGGTCTGGCTAGAAGTAATTTTTCAGGATAATAAAAATACTAGGGCCGTGTGTTTGGAAGAGCAGTTCAACAATACACGTCTCGAGAATTTTAACAACATGTCCGAATATTGTAAGCAACTGAAACTCATAACCGACCAACTTTCCAACGTTGGGACTTCTGTGTCAGAAACCAAGATAGTGCTTCAACTAGTTGCTGGTTTACCAAAAGGTGAATATGATACACTCGCAACGATGATTCAACAAGCCGACCCCCTCCCAAGTTTCAACAAAGCACGTTCACAACTTTTGTTAGAAGAGACCCGTCATGCCAAACAAGACGAGCACAATCACAAGGCATTAGCCGTTGATGGCATGACTCCACCGGCAGCCAACACCACCCAGCCACCACCGTAAGACCCTTAGCAGCAGCAGTCCCGTGGCGGAGGGCGTGGCGGCAGAGGCCACGGTAACAACAATAAATGGAAGGGTCGCGGCAAAGACAACCGCAACCAGCGGCCATACCCAACTACTGCCTATCTCCCGTGGCTTGGACAGCAACCAATGTGGCCCAATCAAGGGAACTGGGCCTCGCCTGCATGCCCATACTCAACTGCAGGGGCCCAGTTCCAGCAGGCTGCTTGGTCACCTGGCCTATTGGGCTCCGCCCGCCCAACGAGCGAGCCCACCCGCAACGACAGCGGGCCTACATGGTCTCGGTCCAGCAACAACCGCAAGGCAGCAGCCTGGCCCCCAGCAATTTGGGCCAGGCTTTTAGCACCATGAACCTTCAACAGCCGGATGAAAATTGGTACATGGACACCGGAGCCACATCTCACCTCACCCGGTCGTCAGGTAATTTATCTCAACTACTTCGGCTAAAGTGTCCTCAATTTATTACTGTCGGCAATGGTCATCGCATTCCAATTGAAGGTTACGGTAACACACATACCAATCATCTCCACCCGCCTTTCTCCTTAAATCATGTTCTCTACACCCCTAACATCATTAAAAACTTAATCTCTGTTAGAAATTCACTCGCAATAATTCTGTGTCTGTCGAATTTGACCCTTTTGGTTTTTCTGTGAAGGATCTCAATACGAGGAAAATTCTTACGCGCTGCAATAGTGTGGGAAACCTCTACCCCTTCACTCAATCTTCCGTTGTCAGACCACAATCACCTCTATCCCTTGCAGCTATCTCTCCCTCAACTTGGCACAACAGACTCGGACACCCCGGAGACCCTGTTTTTACTTTTCTTAGGACTACTAAGCCTATTCAATGTAATAATGGGAAACTTGCCCAACACTGTCTTTCATACTCGTCTTCCATTTATGTCATCAAACAGTGTTACTTTTTCTCCTTTTGATATTGTTCATGCTGATTTGTGGACATCTCCGATTATTAGCTCTTTGGGTCACAAATTTTATCTAGTATTCTTAGATGATTTTTCCCATTTTGTCTAGATTTACCCACTGAAATTCAAATCTGAAGTTTTTGCCAAATTCCTTGAATTTCAAAAATTCATTAAAACACAGTTTGAAAAATCAGTCAAATCATTCCAATGTGATAATTGACGTGAATTTAATAACTCGACATTTCACAATTTCTGCTCTAAACAAGGCATGATTTTCCATTTTTCCTGTCCCTATACTTCCTCCCAAAATGGAAAGGCTGAACGAATTATACGTACCATCAATAACATGGTTCACACTCTTCTGTTTCATGCCGGTCTTCCACAGCTTTTTTGGGTGTATGTTGTTAAAATGGTAGAATCCCTTCTTAATATTTTACCAACTAGCACTCTCCAAAACAAGACCCCTACAGAGCATGCAGCCCCGTCCCCGCCACTGTCCGCCACCATCTCCGACCAAACAACTCCCTGCTCTCGGTCGAACACCCCACCAGTACCCTTGCTGCCTCCAGCCACATCTCCTGCCCCTCCAGCAGCACTGCTGCCTCCAGAACCCGTATTCCTGCAGCCTCCCAATACAGACCTCCCACTGCTGCCTACCCATCGCATGGAGACTCGTGCATAACACGGGATCTTCAAACCCAAGGTTCACTTCAACCTCTCCACACAAACCTTATCACTCATTCCAAAAAATCCAAAACTAGCCAAACTAGACCCTAATTGGAATGCGGTCATGTGCGAGGAGTTTAACGCTTTAACCAAGCAGAACACTTGGGATTTGGTACCTAGACCAGACGGTGTGAATGTTATCCGGTGTATGTGGCTATTTCGTCACAAGTTCTGAGATAGTGGTGACTTGGAGCGGTATAAGTCAAGATGAGTTGCCAATGGCACTAATCAGCAGGAGGGTATTGATTGTGGTGAGACATTCAGCCCGGTTGTTAAACCAGCCACTATTCGGACTGTTCTCAGTATTTCTATGAGCATGCATTGGCCGATTCATCATCTTGATGTCAAGAATGCATTTCTTCATAGGGATTTGAAAGAAACTGTGTACATGTATCAACCCCTTGGTTTTGTTCATCCGGCAGTTTGTATGTCGTCTTATGAAGTCATTGTATGCCTTGAAATAGGCACCCCGCGCTTGGTATAATCGCTTTGCCAGGTATCTTATGCAGATCGGTTTTATATGTAGTAGGTGTGATAACTCTCTCTTCACTTTTCATCGAGGTAGCAGCACTGCTTATTTGCTATTATATGTGGATGACATTGTTCTTACTGCCTTATCTGATAGTTTGAAGAATGAAATCATTTCTCTACTCAAACTGAAATTGCTATGACTGACTTGGGCAAGCTGAGTTATTTCTTGGGTATATCAGTGACCAGATCTGCAGCTACTATGTTTTTGTGTCAGCGTAAATATGCAGAAGAGATAGTGTATAGGGCTAAGATGGCAAATTGTAAAATTATGCCAACTCTGGTTGACTCAAAATCCAAGCTCAGTGCCAATGATGGTGCGCCAGTTTCTGATCCCACTCTATATCGGAGTCTTGCAGGTGCCCTTCGGTATCTTACATTCACTAGGCCTGATATTGCATATGTCGTTCAACAAGTGTGTCTGTTTATGCACGACCCTCGAGAGTCCCATTTTTCCGCCCTCAAACGTATTATCAGATACGTTAAGGGCACACTGGACTTTGGACTACATCTCTACCCCTTAGCCCTAACTAAGTTATTCTCCTACACGGATATAGATTGGGCAGGATGCCCCGACACACGTCGCTCCACCTCAGGCTACTGTGTATTTCTTGGGGATAATCTTATTTCATGGTCCACCAAGCGACAGGCCACACTATCCCGTTTGAGTGCTGAAGCAGAATATCGCGGAGTTGCTAATGTCGTTGCTGAGATCTGTTGGCTCCAAAATCTTCTTTTGGAGTTCCAGTGTCCACTACGAAAGACGTCTATAGTCTATTGTGACAACATATCTGCTATCTATATGTCTCACAATCCGGTCCAACATCAGCGGACTAAGCATATTGAGATGGATATTCACTTTGTGCGAGAAAAGGTTGCCCTTGGTCAGGTCAAAATATTACACGTGCCTTCCTCCTATCAGTATGCAGATATTTTCACAAGGGGACTACCGAGATAACTCTTCACCGACTTCCGATCCAGACTTAGCGTTTGGCCTCCTCCCGCTCCGACTGAGGGGGAGTATTAGCGAATATTCTCCGAATATTCACAGTATATTTTGTAATTATGATAGATATATATTTAAGGTAACTTAGGATTCTTATTGTATTAGGAATAAACCATTTAAGGTAAATTAAGATTCTTATTATATTATAAATCAACCTCTGTACAACTATATATATTGTGATTAATGAAAAGAATCCTCAAGAAAAATTATTTCAATCTTACGTGTATATCTGATTTGCGAGAGAAATGATAGTGAATACCGTGTCAATTAGGATTAACTTGTAGCAGAATTTGGAGGAGCATGTAAGCTTTTGTCTGAAGTTGTCCGACACTGGCTACAATTAGTAATTCTGCTACAGGTTGTTTTATGACAAAATATAAGTTTTCAATATTTATCTTCATTGCTCTTGCATCACATACATGTATTTCTTGCAAATATGTATATTGCTATCACCGACCTAAATATGAAATATAGCACACTGATAAATTAATGCTAAAGCACTTCAAAAAACAGAATGCAAACAACATTTTCTAAAAAATCCAACGTCTACATGTCATAATTATACTATCAAAACTTATCCTCGATTTAATTATTATAAGAACAAAATCAAAATATGACTGTTTTAACGGGTAAATTTCATAGATGGTCACTTAACTATCATTTTTTTTTATAAAAGTTATTAACTATCATTTCTAACACAAAAGTCACTTAACTTTAAGCAACTAACACAAAAGTCATTAAAAACACTTTCAGGTGTCATTAAACCACTTCCATGTGAATAGCTTATTTTTTACTCTTTTTTTTTATTAAATCTAATAAATAAAATTTTAATCTAAAAGGTTCGATCCGACCCGACCCGACCCAAAACTCATATGAAAAAAGTAAGTAGCCTTTCATATTCTTTCCTTTTCTCCACCATTTTAACATGTTTGAAATATCAGCAAATCTTTTTCTTTGTTCCGAGGGGCGAGCCCAGTACTATCTATTCCCGAGAGGCGGGGACCACTCTTGGTAAAGCTCTTACTAAAAGAAGTGCAGTAGATCTATTCATATAGAAGCTGAGGATGCTACCAGATCTTTTCCTCTGCTGCGTGCGGGAGGCCTATTCTTCTGGATGATAAATTATGTCCCTTAGGTTATTCGATTGAAGTTTATCGATATGAATGATGCTTGCTTCAAAAGTTTTTGGAAGTCACAAAACCTAACCTTTTTATCTGCTAAAAAGCAACATGTTTCTCCTCCTAACTAAAAGTCAACCTGTTTTATACTCCCTCCTTTCCAATCTACGTGGCACCTTTAATTTCATCTCATGACAGTTAATTTTGAAGCTAAATTGGATATTCAAAAATATACCAAAAGTATTATAAATTGCTATTTTCCTCATGTCATGATGAAAAATACATTATAAAATATCAGTCAAAGTGTACATAGTTTAAATCTCAAAAAATAAAAAGTGTCACATAAATTGAAACATATAAAGTACTTTTTACCGGCAAGTCTTGAAAGTCTCTCAGTAAAATATTATAGTGTCATCATAAATTTCAAATTTGCTTGATATAAGAACTTACCTGCCTTATTTTTAAGTTATTGATTTTAGAAGTTATGACCGCTTATGATATGTAAAATAATTTTTACGCTATAAGTATTATTGTTGTAGCGGGTCATTTGCCTTATGGTTTAAATTGCAAATTTCATAAATTATTTATGGTTATGTATCTTAATAAATTTTTGAAAGCTTAAAATGTAAAAAAAATACAAGGTAAAAGATCCCGTAATTTTAAAATGATAGAAAAAAGGAAAGAATATGAAAGGTTATTTGCTTTTTTCATATGAGTTTTGGGTCGGGTCGGATTAAACCTTTTAGATTAAAATTTTATATATTAGATTTTAATTTAAAAAAGAGTAAACAATATGTTATTCATGAGAAAGAGGTTTATTGACACCTGAAAGTGGTTTTAGTGAGTTTTATTTTAATTGCTCAAAGTTAAGTGACTTTTGTGAAAAACAGTAATTTCTCCTTCTCAGTTTAAATATATTAGTTTGACTTAATATGGAGTTTAAGAAATAAATTGAGTCTTTTGAATCTTGTCGATGTGTGGGGTCTCTTAAACTTTCATTGAAATTGAAAAACTTACTAAATATAAAAATAGTTACTTTTTTTGGGATATACCAAAAAGGAAAGTAATACACTTAAATTGGGATAGAAAATAATAGTTACGTGACCATACGTGAAATTTACCCCTGTTTTAACGGAACTGAAGAAAGCGAAGGTGGAGTCATTATTTTCAGTTTATGATATGTTATAATTATTTTTGTATTTTTTGTAGTATAAAGATAGTGGACCAATAGACATGGATATGTTGTTGAAACTCATTGCAATTTGTAAAAACTTCTTATGGGATGGTAAAGAGGTAAACTAGAAGACCCCTCTAGTGTCATGGGACCTGGTATGTAGACCAAAGAAAACAGAGGTTTGGGGTACTGGATAGCATTGTTTGGAATGAAGCAGCAATTGCCAAGTATGTGTAAAATGTGGCACAGAAAGCAGATAATCTTTGGTTAAATGGGTAAATCATGTGTATCTCAAGGGCTCAAATTCGTGGACATACCAACCTCCTACTGATTGCAGCTGGTACTGGAGGAAAATTATGTAACATCAAAGATAGATACAAGTAAGGATATGTGGGAGAAGGGTGGCTGAGAGCTTATGGAAAATATACAATCCATAGTGGATATCACTAGAGGAAAGGAGAGCTGAAAGTATTGTTGGAAATTTGCCTTTGGCGGGGAGATGCGTCCACCCATCTTTGATGAATTAAACACTAATGTTCCTCATGTTGGAGACTTTGTCTCTTCGCACATGCATGATCAACGAAGTGAGTAGATGACCGTAGGGCCAAGAATCGTCAAATTTCGTTGAGAAATGAAAGAGATATTGGTCCACGAAGTAAGGTGTTTGAGGCATGAAAATGTGGTGTGGGACAAATCTACCACATCGGTGGGAATAGGAAGAATTGCTCTCTATATAAGTCTCTAATGTGGTAAAGGGTTTGGGACCCCAAGGGGTATCCCATGTGTTTAAAGAAGGGAGGACCTAGATGTGCTTGGGTTCAAGGCTAAGCCCACATGCGCGCCGCCGTCCGGTCTCGGGCTGTGGGCTGTGGGCTGTGGGGACTTTCTGATATTATCTTTTTGGACCAGAGAATTTTTCCAGATGTAAAGTTTGACCCCTGAAGTTTAATATTTTACAGTTTGTTCCCCAGAGTTTCTGGAAAGGTGATGGAAGGCAGAATATTTTACAGTTTGGTCCTCCATTATCAGCCCTTCTTCATTGGCCATGAACAACCCATTAATCTGCCTCCTAATGGCCATTAACAGCCTTCACTAATGGCTATTTACAGCCTTGTTTGTGGCTGTTGGGCTGCCCTCATCCATGCTATATATTGGTGCCTCTTTTGGCTCAATAACGTGAGAGAATACACACGAAAATAGCAGCACATATCAGTCACAAAAGAGCACGAAACAGTGGCCAAAATCTGTACAAAACAGTGGCAAAAATCAGTGCTATTCGTGACTGAAAAATAGTGAGCAAACCCTCACATATACACAAGATATACACAATAGAGACACTATATACACAGAGACAAAATAGAAGAGTAAACAGAAACTCTTCCTTCCTTTTCCATATCTTCAGCAAGTCGATTCATATTTGTTTTCTTCGTCAGGCTCAACCTATTGGCTTTGTAGCGTTGAGATTAAAGTGTTGTTTTATCTTGGGAGACTATTGCCTGCTAACATAAAAGCATATATATGGGGCAATCTTGTCTTAAGGACAGAGGGCAATCACTCGACTGAACACACAACGTTGTAACCATCCAGATTTAGTTGTTTCTTGATTTCAGGTTATCAAGATTCAAGACACAACAAGCTTGCGGCAGTTTTGAAGATTGGCCTATTTGTTCAACAAGATTCAATTTCTGAATATTGATGATTTGTTTTATCCTTTCGAATACTTGTAATAGTTATTTACTTCCCGTACTGCTTTATAAAATACAATAGAGTACCAACAACTTAAGACAAGATTGTATTGTATTACTATTAGTGTTCAAAAGATGTCGGTCAAAAGTTGTGTGACCAAATCTGGAAATGGCTATGGTTTTCTGCTTGAAGACAATGATGATGATATTGTTGAAGTTCAACATGTTCATGGTGTCACCGCTCCCGAGAGTGGTGGGAACAAGCGCTCACGAAAGGCTGAGGATGTCAACTGGGACAAGAGGAGAAGGCTGATGATGTGGTTTTATCTTGCAGCAGAAGGCCTATATCTGTCCCAGACAAAGAATTCAAAATTGGGATAAGTATTTTCTCTTACTTGTCAAGAATAAAGATTAAATGATGTCTGATTAAAAATAGCTTAAAGTAAGGAGGAATATGAAAATATTTTCCGAAATAATTTATATTCCTTACACTTTAAAATCAGAAGTTTAATATTTTCTTCTTTCCCGTTTAAAGATTGGACTTTGTAAACGACTTAAAAAGATCCGTTCTTTTAAGTGTAATTATTAAAAGTGTGTAAAGTATGTTCGCACATACGATGGAAAAAAATCTACTAACTGTGCGAAAACTGTTACCACTCTTAAGTAAGCGCCAAGAATTATCTGAGCACCAATCATAACGGAAGAAGTCTAAAAGTTAAAGACGTTGAGCCTATCACACTATTTGACAGAAGATCCTTCATAGGATGATATTGGACACTCAGTCATACAAAGCCTCCGGGCGACTGGAGTGGGCCAAAATTCCTTTGATATGATGATATTGGACACTCAGTCATATAAAGCCTCCGGGCGACTGGAGTGGGGCCAGAATTCATTTCATAGGAAAAGTAATGGACACCTTGTGTGGTGGGCCAGAGTTTCCAGGTCTTAAATGATCTGAAGGCCTAAAGAAAAGCAGAAAAGAAATTGGACACTCAGTCTGCCAAAGCAATTAGAGTGGGCCAGAGTATCTAGATCACATATGATCCGGTTACGCCCAAACCACGGGCAAGAGGTTGTTCATGTGAAGCAACGCCACCTCTAAAGTAGAAGGGGTTGGAGAGGTTGTCCTCAATAGGACTTCAGGGAATGGGATCACTCTAAGATAAGGTGATACATGTCCCAAACTTGGTTTAAGGGACGTTGTTGGTCAAGCTGGTTTGAGACTAGTCCAACAGGTCTCTAATAACTAAGAATGGTACAGTATGTCTGTAGCCAATTGAATGATATATTTGTAATCCGTCCATCTATGCCATCATAGATTAAGACACGTTAAATAGCAAGTCATTCAAAAGCTAACGATATTGAGATTGTTGCCTTCTGTCGACATAAACCCTCAAAATAAATGTGAGGTAGACGAAGAGGCAAAATCACCCAAACTCCGTCAAGGGAATAGCGAAAGAAGCACCGCTCCTCTAGAACTTAGTCACACCTACTAGGGTGATTTGAAGTTCATACAAAATAGAGGGGGGGAGACAAGTACGTTGTGATCTTCATTGATGATGGTACAACGTATGGAATCCTTTGTTTGTTGAAAAGCAAAGATGAAGTTGTTGAAGCGGATAAGCGCTACAAAGCAGAAGTTGGAAATCAACTATGCCTATGGATTGCAAAATTCGTAGCGATAGAGGGGGAGAATGTGAAGCATCGTTACATAAACGACTGTTCATTACTCACCTCAGTCCAACGGTGTTAGCCAAGCGCAAAGCCGTACATCCATATTATGTGGGGCAAGGTGATCCTTACCTCTAATGTGATTCTCAGCAGAAATACGCATAAGGATAAGGGTAACCCTCCGTGTGAGACATGGAAAGGATCTCACATACAAATATTGTGATGTGAAGTGGTTTCGTACCAAAGACTGTAGATTGCATACCCACTGGATCTGCAAATAACAGTAGTGTTTATCGTCTCTTGGTGTCGAAGAATGCTGAATTCTTTGAAGATAAATTTCCTTGGAAAAGGAAAAAGGAGTAATTGCTCAAGGTTAACAAGAACCCCGCGAGGGCCTGACTGTCCGGAACTAGACGTTCTGTATCTACAGGACTCGAAAGTTGCTGGCTATCCGGAACTTAATATTCCAGATCTGCAGAACTCAGGTATTCTAGATGTTGAACCGAGACAGAGCAAAGAAGGAGACAAAGACTTGTTTCAGTCCTTCTAGCTTGTATGGTTGAGAATGAACCATGGACAATTGACAAATAATTGTCATCTCTAAAAGCGCTGCTTTGGAAAGAAGCTAAAGAGAGAAATAGATTCCATCATATAGAACCATACTTGTGAAATGGTTTATCTTCCTCCGGGAAAAGAACCTTTGGGTTGTAAAAGGTGCTCCCCTATGAGTAGCTTAACATCCAGGGCCATTGCAGTCTTGCGTGGCATGGATGTTGAAACAACCTTCCCAACCGGAGAGTTGGAAGAAGAGAATCAGAGTTGGTTTGCTGGACTGTTGGGCTTCTTCCTGAACTTTCATTTTGGTCTTGAAAGTTTCAGATAAAACAAAAACAATGAATCTGACCACAGAAAAATTGACTCTGAAGTTAGAAAGCCAACAGTTGGAAAATCAACAGTCTGAAAGTAAAAGTCATATTGAAACAAAATCTCGATATGAAAGATATGGGTATCACAGATGACATCTTAGGAATTGGATTTCTAAGATATCTAACGGACTGGTCGATAGTTGACAGTCTCGTTGAAGCCACCAATTGATATGAATCATAGAACTGATTGGAATCATGGTGCACCCATAGACAATGAGCGATATGCACAGGTCATGTGTAGTTCAATGTATTGTACACACTACAACCGACCTGGTATTGTCTTACAAACAGATCAGTTAAACTAAGGTTCACTGATGATCTTAATACATGATCAATAGAAGGCGTTAAGTTGGATATGACGATATCTGAATTATTCGCTTATCTACGGATTATAGTAATCTGGATGTCCAGCGGTTCTGGAAGAACACAGTGATGCAAACTGGACATTAGATCTGAAGAACACCAAAGCCACAAGTAAATGTGAATGGTGGGTCTTGGAAAATCCTCTAAGCAAACTTGCATCGGCCGATTCATGATGGAATCAGAGTTTATTTGCTTTATACAAAGCATGAAAGAAGTTGAGTAACTTCACGACTCCTTAGAAAACGTCCCTTATTGGGAGAAACCCGTGTTTTCAGCAGTTATACATTGTGGCTAGCCGGTCGGCTTCAGGAAGGACACGGATGATGGTGTCTGGACATATCTGTCAGGATCTATCGGAGGCATAAGACTGTATGGCAGTTGATCATCACGGGTGTCACATCCTTATTTACTAACTAAGGGACTACCCGGAGATCAAGTATTCTGCCTGTCTAGGGGAATGGGCTTAAAACCCAAACAATACGAACATTTGTGGTGGAAACCCAACCATACTGATTGGAGATCCCAAGAATTTGGTTCAATGTGAAAACTAAGCGGAAAAAGGTTCAGTTGAGCGCTTCGGTGGAAGCAAGAAGCACTTCGGATGATGATTTCTGTACGGAAACATGAATCCAAAGTTGTTCCCGCGATAGACATTAAATTGCTACCTGCATGGTGGGTAAAGTTTAAGCTTCCAAACCTTTAAAAGATCCTCAAACGGTTGAGGTTAAGGTTGGGGAAACTTTTAATGATTCCTAACACTTGTGAAGTGGGGTATAGCAGGATACCTTGTAGGAGATCACCTATTTAAGTGCGAGGATGGCCGTCTCAAATGAACGCACTTAAGAATCCAAGTGTGTCCACGGCCACAACGGACAAAAATGTAAGAAGGAAAACGAATAAGGAGAGTTATTGTGTTGGTATCATTGTCTTTGCTTACACTAAACACTGACGGTTCAAGACATCACGTTCACTGCGCAGTAAGTAAGTCCGATGGTATTCAACTAGGGAAGGTTCAAAGCGGAAGATACCTCTCCTGATGCAATATCTTTTCGCTGAAAGATTGCTGAAATGTAGGCACCTTGTGTGTGCACCAAAATCTCTCTTTCATAGAGGGGATTGTTGAAAATTTGCCTTTGGCGGGGAGATGCGTCCACCTATCTTTGATGAATTAAACACTAGTGTTCCGCATGTTGGAGACTTTGTCTCTTCGCACATGCATGTTCTACGAAGTGAGTAGATGACCGTAGGGCCAAGAATCGTCAAATTTCATTGAGAAATGAACGAGATATTGGTCCACGAAGTAAGGTGTTTGAGGCATGGAAATGTGGTGTGGGACAAATCTACCACATCGGTGGGAATAGGAAGAATTGCTCTCTATATAAGTCTCTAATGTGGTAAAGGGTTTGGGACCCCAAGGGGTATCCCATGTGTTTAAAGGAGGGAGGACCTAGATGTGCTTGGGTTCAAGGCTAAGCCCAGACGCGCGCCACCGCCGCCCGCCCGTCCCGTCCGGTCTCGGGCTCGGGCTCGGGTCGTAGGCTGTGGGCTGTGGGCTGTGGACGGTGGGTTGTGGGTTGTGGGGACTTTCTGATATTATCTTTTTGGACCAGAGAACTTTGCCAGATGTACAGTTTGATCCCTGAAGTTTCTTATGTACAGTTTGGTCATGAAGTTTAATATTTTAAAACTTTCTGCCTTCCATTGGAACTGTTTTTGAGGCATTAATCAGCCATTACTTGGCTGATTAACTCTTCCATTATCAGCCCTTCTTCATTGGCCATGAACAGCCCATTAACCACCCATTAATCTGCCTCCTAATGCCCATTAACAGCCCTCACTAATGGCTATTTACAGCCTTGTTTGTGGCTGTTGGGCTGCCCTCCTCCATGCTATATATTGGTGCCTCTTTTGGCTCAATAACGTGAGAGAATACACATGAAAATAGCAGCACATATCAGTCACAAAAGAGCCCGAAACATTGGCCAAAATCTGTACAAAACAGTGGCAAAAATCAGTGCTATTCGTGACTGAAAAACAGTGAGCAAACCCTCACATATACACAAGATATACACAACAGAGACACTATATACACAAAGACAAAAGAGAAGAGTAAACAGAAACTCTTCCTTCCTTTTCCATATCTTCAGCAAGTCGATTCATATTTGTTTTCTTCGTCAGGCTCAACCTATTGGCTTTGTAGCGTTGAGATTAAAGTGTTGTTTTTTCCTGGGAGACTATTGTCCGCTAACGTAAAAGCATGTATACGGGGCAATCTTGTCTTAAGGACAGAGGGAAATCACTCGACCCAACATACAACGTTGTAACCATCCAGATTTAGTTGTTTCTTGATTTCAAGTTATCAAGATTCAAGACACAACAAGCTTGCGGCAGTTTTGAAGATTGGCCTATTTGTTCAACAAGATTCAATTTCTGAATATTGAAGATTTGTTTTATGCTTTCGAATACTTGTAATAGTTATTTACTTCCCGTACTGCTTTATAAAGTACAATAGAGTACCAACAAGTATGACAAGGGAGTAGGTGAATATGGAACAAGCTAAACACTCCCAAGCACTGATTTATTGGCTGGTTAGTAGCTCACAAAAGACTGCTAATAAGTAATAGATTGAAAAGGATTAGAATAACTAATTAAGATAGTTATGCAATCTATGGTAGTGCAGTGAAAAACATAAAAGCATATTTTCTTCGAATGTCGATTCTGGTTGGGCCTGTGAGCTCAGAACAAGGGAGTTCAAGGGCTATGGAGAAGGCTGACATGGAGTTGGAAGGGTAGAAACAACAACGAGTTCATAATAGCTGTGATTGATGCATTGGTGTACAAAATTTGGTGGGCTAGAAATGAAGCTATTTGGAAGCAACATGTTCCTCTACCCAAAGTAGTGTGTGACAGTATACAACAAGAGGTAGCAATAAGGGAGAAATGCAAGAGGAGGAAGAGGAGGTGCAGGCAGGGTCGACAATGGATAGACAGTTTATACCAATACACATAGTATAGAATATTTTTATACTTCAGATTCTTGAGATGATAAGGATGCCTAAATCTCAGAAATAGAGTAGGAACTTGTATATTGTTTGTTTGTCTGGTGATTATTAAAATACTTTTTTTCATAAAAAAAATTATAAACATATTAAATAAATTTTAGACACAAATACAAGATTTGAATCAAAATTACTAAGTTCTGTCAAATCCTTATCTACCATGGTAGCTCCACGCCTAAAGAAAAACATGGTTCATGTACTAGTTCACACTTCCGTTGATATATAGAGATAGTTCAGTGTTTTTGCAACTTCAGTTGCATATGTATGAAGTTGATTCCGAAATGGCAAATATTTATAAACTTCTTTCATTCCTTAAATAGAGGTCCCAAAATTGGCTATATGTGCATTTCACCCTTATTGGACAGACGTTAAGCCCAAACTATAGGACTATAAGGCCCAACCAATTGAGCCCAAATAGCTCGCATATGATGCATCACAGTATTAGTGCTACTACATCAGTTCACAAATTGATAAACGTTAAGGTGAAATTTTGTTCTTGAAAAAGGAAATCTGACAAAATAGATATATTAGATATACTCAATGGTATCAGAGCTTGAAAATGGAATAAGTTATAAACAATGAAAAATCGTACAGAATTTTCCCAAGCCAGAGCATTAAATAAAAGAATGTTCATGCTAAAAAGGATAAGACACAAAGTATTAAGAGAAACCAAAGTAGAACTAACACAAACAAAAGAGGAATTGAAAATGTAAAACAAGAATTAACTGATGTAAAATAAGAATTAGGAGAATTAAAAGATGAAATAAAAATCCTAAGAGAAGAGATAAAAAGGTTAAAGGGAAAAAAGAAAGTAAGAAATGATAGAACAAGTGAAGAAACTACAACTAGTACTGAAAAGACTGAGAGCGATACTAACGAAGACAACAACATTGAATTAGTAAACCAAGAGGTAAAAGTAGCAGAATTCATAGAAGAGGAAGAAGACTCAGAGATAGTAAAGGAAAATAACCAGATAATAGTAGCCTTACAAAAAATGAAAAGTGTAAATGCAATCATAGAAGATGAACCCGAAAGTGATTAGAAGATGAATTTAATAATCCTATAGAAACGTAAATAGAATCTGATGATATAATAAATGAAGATGCAAACGATTACCAGAAGAAGAAGAAAAATTAGTAGATCTCAACCTAGAAATAATAAACAGAAGACAAACTAGATTACCAAATCATATACCAGTAGGACAACAAGCTGAATTTAAAGAATTTGTAGGATCAATGGTGCAAGGCGTAAATTACAATGGATATTTCTTAGACTTAGATAATGTTTATGATGAATAAGAAATAGGAAGAAGAATAAATGATTGGAATCTTGGAATGCATATAGCATTAATGAACTCCACACAAACAGAAAACCTAGAATATATGTATGAATTGATATCTAAAACATTAATCGGAAAGGTAGCTTATTGGATAGAATCCACAGCGTACCAATTAAGAGGAGAAGTATTTAGCCATGCAGGAGATTGGAAATCTATGCTAATAATATTTTATATCATACTAAAAAGAGATTTTTAGGAGAAAAATGGTTGGTAGCACGAGAAAATGTACTTGCAGATAGAAAAACTGAGATAATAATGAATCTAAATAACATGAAATGTTGTAAAATTAATAAATTACCAGAGTATACAATAAGTTTTAGTAAATTCTTTTATGAAGCAAGATTCTTGCCAGAAGAAGATTTAAAATATCAACAACTTTATTATGACCACCTACCTATACCTTATAACACAGAAATATCGAAGGAATACACTCAACTAGAACCAAAAGAAAATACATTAGAAGAAAGAATAAGAGTACTAAGAGCATACCTAATGCGAAAATGTAAAGAATATAGAATGCAACAAAAGATTAAAAAAGATAAGAAAATAGGATTAAGAGAGGTGTATGAATTTACGGAAAGAAGATTAGTATTCGGATGTGATGATAATAAAAGAGAAAAGAAATATAAGAAAAACCATAAAAAGAAATATCAACACAAGAGATATAAAAGATATAATAATTACAGCGGACAAAACCAACAACCTTATTACAAACCTTATAGGAAAAAGAGATTTAAAAGGTATAGAAATACCCATGAAATCAGGAAAAAATTTAAGCATAAGAGAAAATTTAAGAAAAGAAATATGTAAAACCAATTGAAGAAGAAAAACTTAAAGACTGTAAATGTTGGAATTGCAATGAAAAAGAACATTATGCTAATAAATGTCCAAAGCTAAAGAAAAAAGGTGTAAAATATATAGACACAACACAATTTATAATGAGTCTACAACAAATAAAAGAAGAAAATAATAATTGGTACGAATATGAAGACTTTTATGTCAGTCAAATTGATGAAGAAAGTGAATCAGAAAACATTAACTTCGTTAACCAAGGCTCAGAAAGTGAAAGTAGTTCTAACTAAATGAAGTCACAAGAAGAAAGAAAATTACTAGAAGAAAGAGATTACTGGATGCAATATGAAAGGTATGTTCGCAATAAGCTTATTATAACTACTAGTGAAACAGGAAATAAATACTATAGTGATAGGTACAATAAGATTACAAAAAGCCTTAGCAGAATAGTAGAAAGGTTAAGTGAAATAAGATGGAAAAAACTACTAGAAGAAGTAAAAGAAATGGAACAAGATAAAGAGCTTCAACAAAGATTAAGAGAAATGGATTTATAGATAAAATAATAATTAGATGGTAGCAATCTACATAGAAGCTCATATAGAATACAAACCTAATAAAATGATAAAACAAAAGATCTTTATTGACAGTGGAGCAGACTTATGTCTAGCAAAGAAAGAAGTGTTAGAACCACACAGATGGAAAAGGTCTAAAACACATAGAACAAGAGTATCAGGCTTTAACGAACAAACAAAAGAATTAGATATAGTAGAAGAAAACATGAGAATAGTATTAGGGAAGACAATATTTAGACTACCAGTTATATACCAACTGAATGATATGAAACAACAGGTATGGTTAGGAAACAATTTCCTAGACTATTTTAAAACGAAAGTGATAAATAATAATACTTCAGCTTACAAACACCTTGTAATAAATGGATAATACTAAAGAGAGTATTGCCAATACATACACTAAGAATACGTAACATAAGATCATATAGGAATAATAACCTACAGTTATTAAGAGAAAAATACCTCAATATATTAAAAATAAACTTTGGAGAAAATCCGATGCAACTATGGAAAAAAAATATATATGTTGAAATCAAACTAATAAATCTTAGTGATATAGTTAGATCTAAGCCTATTAGATATAGCCCAACAGATCAAAAGAAATTTGAAACCCAACTAAAAGAGTTATTAGAATTAAAATTAATACAAGAAAGTAAAAGCTCACATAGTAGCCCAGCCTTTTTAGTTAGAAAACACAATGAACAAAAAAAAAGAAAATGCTAGAATGATGGTTGACTATAGAGAGCTAAACAAGAAAACTGTATTTGATGGATATTTTTTACCATAAAAAGAAACCTTATTAATAGATTAGGGAATAAAAAATGGTTCAGTAAATTTGATTGTAAAAGTGGATTTTGACAAATAAAACTAAAAAACGAATCAAAAGCTTTAACAACATTTAGTGCCCCTCAAGGATACTACGAATGGAATGTACTACCCTTTGGATTAAAGAATGCACCACAAATATTTCAAAGAAGAATGGACCAAGTGTTTAGAAAATTAACAGAATACTGTATAGTATATGTTAACGACATATTAATATATAGTGATGATTTGGAAAATCATATAAAACATCTAGAAGAATTTATAAAAACTGTGAAACAACATGGAATATTATTATCTGAAAAGAAATCTGAAATCTTTAAGAATAGTATAGAATATTTGGGATACATAATAGATAATGAAGGATTACAATTACAGGAACACATTGTAACAAAAATAAAAAAATTAATGATAAATTAGAGAGCAAAAAGGAAGTACAACAATTTCAAGGAGTAGTAAACTATGCTTCAGACCATATAAAGGATTTACCACTTTTGAGAAAACCATTTCAGGAACTAACTAGAAAAAATAGAACTTTTGAATGGAAGGAAGAACATACTAAGGCCATAAATAAAATCAAGGAAAAAGTGAAAGACTTGCCGAAACATAAAATACCAACAGATCTGGATCAACTTGAACTATTTACTGATGTCAGTGATATAGGATGGGGAGCAGTCCTCATAGCATATGATAAAGAGGATATAGATAAAGAAAAACCACTAATTTATGGATATGGAGGTGGAACATGGAAGCCTAATGAGAAAAATTACCATATTAACGAAAAGGAACTATTAGCAGTAAAATTTGGAATAAAGAGATTCCATTATCACCTATTACCAGTAAAATTCGTTGTTAGAACAGATAACACCCAAGTAAGGGCTTTCATTACAAATAAAATAGACCATTTGCCAGAATTAAACAAAAGAAGAAAGTGGCAATAATTCTTTTATTGTTATGATTTTATTGTCAAAAATATATCTGGGACTAAGAATATGCTAGCTTATTTTCTTAGCAGGTACAACGATGTCAACCAGCAGTGACTAATTCGAAGAATATATTACCAATGTTACAGGAATCATCAAACAAAACCAAAAAATTATTACAACCAAAATGGAAGAAAATACACACTTGCTAGAACAGCTGACATAAGCCTTTAAAGACTTCAAAACCCTACAAACCTTGAAATCTTCCCAAACCCCTACAGAAAAAACAAAGACTTTCACATCCAAACTTACAACCATGCCAACCACTATACCACCACCCATAACAGCATCATCTTCTCAGATGACAACGGCAGTAACAATGTGTGACAAAGTGAAATTCTCACCTGAATATATTACAGCTTACGAGCAAATTAATAAATTTTATGATTACAAATCAAACCCACATTTTAAGAAGTGCAAAATTAAGCAAATATCCAAGGTTTTTATGCAGTGAAAAATCAAACCCTGATATAGTTCTTAAACTCTTTACTTACGGATTTATAGATAAAATACTAGTAGATGAAACTTTTTACACTATTGCTAAATTACCCAATGTTTTAGTAGAATCTGCTAGGTTAATGATGGAATCATTTGGAAGAGGTATCTATGGTATACAAATGTTTGACGCCTCAACAGACTTAATAAGAAAACCTATCATTATATGCCAACTATTTAAAACATGAAGGAATAGCAACATAAGCGGAGATGACAAAGACCTGAAAATGAAAATACCATGTACTATAGAAAAGTTTCAAGAATGACTCAGTGCCAAAAGAGCCATAGGACTATCAACCTTAAAATCAAAGATTGAAGATATGCTAAGAGCAGGCAAAGCCATCATCATTGGAAACTCCAAATGAGGAGAAACTGAAGAACTTATCACACTATACTACAACAACGATGTACTATAACAAGACACCATACACCTTACCAACATGTATGACAGAATCACCAAGATGGAGCACAAATACTCCAATGAGACAGTAAAACAGTACAAGCTCTTGATAGGCCAGAGGAAAAGGCATGTTATAAGCATAAAGGAGGATACCACGCAGGTTACTATGAAAAAAGAAGGATCACCTAATTATTTTTGAATGAAATGTCTCAATGTAGTTTAAACTACAAAAAGCCACAATGTAACAATTTAATATGGCCCAATGTAGTCCAAACTACAATAAAGCACATATATTATCATACTACTAAAAAGATATCATTCCTATTCTATAGGAGTATCAAAAAATTAAAACGATATCGTTCCTATTCTATAGGAGTATCGTCGAAGAAAAAAAATTTCATCTTTTAGTGAAAAGAAGACAGACAAAAGATGCCTCTATGCAAAGAAGACACCTGTAAAAGATGCCTGTGGAAGAACACAGAAGCCGCCGGACCCACGAGGAATCAAATACAAAATATGACAAGCCAACAAACGTTGAAAAATGGCAGCAACGACAAACAACTTTAAGAAAAGCATGAAAGGACAAAAGACAAAACACTATTTACTTTACGAATTTTGTAACAATAATGTATCAACTTTTAGACTTTTTCAACATGCCAAGAGTGAAAGGCAACCGAGATTATCTATATAAAGAGCCTCATTGTAACTTCTGAAAACATCTTTCGAAATACAACAACTTCAATCTTTAAAATACTCTCTCATGTCTAGCTAAAACCCCTTCTAGTCTATAACCAATATCAAGATTAATATCATAATACCAGAAGATAAATACTTTGAAAGCTTATACATAAGAACCATATTAGTCCATAAAACACCATCTCTTAAAAAAAAAAATAAGAAAGAGTCTGTCGAGCAACTCCCAGCACCTAGGCCATTTATCCCGTCACCAGTGAGGAAAAAAGAGAGGCAGAGCCAGGGTGGGTTGAGTATCTCTGGTGATCTTAATATTCTTCTAAGAGATATGTTTTCAGACTATGTGTTTCTAATTATAATCTTGATAAGTATACATCTCTGCAATTATGATGTTAAATGTTGATAGAAGGTTGTAGACTATTATTTTAAAAAATGAATTTTGAGTTAATAATACCTGCTTCAGTACTACATGCCTATTATTTGTTAAACCTACATATGAATATATTAATATGCCATCTATATTCCTACCCTCTTCAGGGTTGTTAGATGATGAAAAGATCCGCCCAGAAAATGGTATATTAGATCTCGAAAGTTCGAAGTCTTTGCCGCTGTTAAAGGTCTTAAAAGCTCTCTCCTTTTCGTTTAGTGCAAAGCACCCTATTCAATTTTGTTTTAGATATATTATATATACTCAAAGACTTAGGATTAGTACGTGGTTACAAATAATTTTGTTATGGGAAAATCTGAAGTTAAATCCAAAACCCAGTTTAGTAATTCTTTATATAAATTTAATAGAATATTTCCCAATATTCTTTCATTAATTGTATTAATTGTATATCTCATATTTTAGATAGAATTATAATCCTTTTGTAATTAGGTTAATTAGTTACCTAGTTTGTATCAAAGTAAATATTCGTGTAACCTTATATATATTGTAAATCATTCATCAATAAAATCAACAAACATATTCCTTTATGGCCCAGATCTTTCATAGCAAACTCAGAGCAAAGGAAAGACATAATGGACTGGCAAAGAGCATCAAATGATGTGGCGAGGATGACGTCATCAACATATAATAATAGGTAAGCCATGTCCTGTACCCTTGTTGTAGATGAACATGGAATGATCAGATCTGTTGTGTGAAAAACCGATAGATGAGACATAATTGGCGAACCGCTTGTACCATGCTCGAGGAGCCCGTTTCAGTCCATAAAGCGATTTTCCACAACAGACACATATAATCTAGATGAATAAGATCCCTGAAATCCATAGGCTGATGCATAGATACCGTTTCATGAAGATCCACATGTAATAAGGCATTTTTGACATCAAGCTGATGAATGAGCCAAGACTTAGATATGGCAATGCTGATGATGGTCCGGATGGTTGCGGGATTTACGACCGGGCTGAACGTTTCATCATAGTCCACTCCCACCTATTGACACCTGCCATCACCTACAAGACGAGCCTTGTACCTCTCAAAAGAACCATTAGATTTCTTTTTATGTCAAAAAATCCACATAGAAGGATTATTGTTAGCATCAGGTGTACGGCGTACTAGGTCTCACGTCTTATTATCAATAAGAGCATTATATTTGTCAATCATTGCAGCTTTCCAATTAGGGTCGGACAAGGCATCCTTTGGGTTACGAGGAACATGAGAAGAGACAACTGAAATGGAAAGGTTAAACAACCATTTAGGTTTATGAATTATGTGCATTGCACAGGTTACCATGGTCCAAGTGTGTGTCTCGGGATGCGGGACGGGAAGGGATTTTGCCGTGGGACTATCGGGAAGAGTAGGGGTGATGGTACTAGTTGGCCGAACCTCGGTTTACCGAGAGGTGGCTGCGGAATCACCCTGAGGCGGGCTGTTCCAGGACACCATCGACAGAACCGGGTGGGCAGCTAATCCCGAACTGGCCAAAGTGGTGGCGATTGCCGGGGTATGGGACGACGGACTATTTAAATGATGAATTAGAATAGGGTTTAGGCTATCATCTAGGAAGTCGTAGGAATGTCGAGGTGACGAGTATAGAGAGGCAAATGGGAATTGAGGCGTGAGCAAGTAGGGCACATATGAGGTTGATAGGTTGTTTATGGTTCGGATTTTCCATTCGGCTTTACCATTTTGGGTAGGATGTGTGAGGGCAGGAAAAACGAAAGGTAAGACCGTTTTTGGAGAAAAACTTTTTGAATTGTTATTATCGAATTCCCTGCCATTGTCACATTAAAAATATTTAATGCTCTTTTCAAATTGTGTTTTTACAAAAGCACTAAATAAAGAAAAAATCGGGTAAACCTTGGATTTATTTCCAATTGGAAAAGTCCATAGAAAGTTGAAAAAATCGTCCAAAAAACAACACATAATATCGATGGCCAGCCGTCTCAAAATAGGGGATGTCCACAAATCACTATGTATGATATTGAAAGGCATTAAAGTACAATATGTAGATGCAGAAAATGGTAATTTGACATATTTTCCAAAAACGCAAGATTCACATATAGAAGTCCTAGAAATACGTTGCAATTAAAAAAATTATTTTTCCTAAGGGAGCATAAAACAGAGTCTCCCAGATGTCCTAATCTAGAATGCCATAAGGAAGACGAAAGAGCAGCAAAGGTTGAGGGAACTGAGGCTGGATTGTTGACGGTGTTTGAAATAGGTTGGAGATCTCTGGTGCTGTCACATCTCATTATTCGTCTCCCTGTCGTAAAATCCTTTACAGTAAAACCAAAAGGATCAAAGTCAAGGGAACCCCAATTGTCAGTTGTGAAACATCGCATGGAGATTAGAATTTTAATGCGTTTAGGGCATAAAGGACATTTTTTAAGATTAGTGATGGATGTGGCGGGGATAGGGACGAATAACCATAACCACGGATGGGAATTCCTTGTCTACTACCAACAATAATATTGTGATTTAAATTACTCAAATTGGAATAAGACGAGAGAGTACCTTGTGATGCCGTCATGTGAGATGTGGCACCTGTGTCGATATACCAATTTCCGTCTGGAGTGTTGAGGGACATTGTGCTCATAGTTGCCTCAATGTCAGTAGGTGTATAAGTCGTTGGGAGGGGGGTTTATGTGTAGGCCTGTTGTGGAAGTGGGCCAAGTTTGCCAGGTTGGGCCTATCGGTTCTGAGGTAGAGTCCACGAGGGTATCGTACATGGGCAAGGAGGGGAGGCCCGTGATAGTGGGACCCACGACGGGTACGCAGTCCACGGCGGAGGCTTCTGCCATTACCGCGGTCGCTGATGGCTATTTTTGGCCGGCGGGGACTACCCCTTCACGCCACCGTTATTGCTAGAATTTCTTCTGCTGCGGCCTTTGCCGGACTGCCTGCTCCAGCGGTTGTTACGGGAGGAAGTGGACTATCGCGAGTCCTCCGGTCGATGATTTTGGTTGCCGGACAGAGAGGTCCTGCCGTCGGCGGAGGGCCCGACGGTGGTGGTGAGGGCGGCATCAGCAATGTTGGCCCGAGTGGTGTTGCGCTTGATTTTTCGGGTTTCCTCAAAGATGAATTTCGAACGGGCCTCTTAAAATTGAGGTAACGACGTGCATTGATGAAGGATAGTGGCAACACCATCATAGAATTCATTCAAACCTGCAATAAGTTGCATGACCAATCGTTAATTAGTGACTGGTGCGCCGACGTTGGAGAGTTGGTGGGCAAGCATCTTGAGTTCTTGACAATAGGCAGACACATTTGGGAAATCATCCTGATGAACGTCTTCGAACTGATTTTCAATGTATAACGCTCGTTGAGTTTTGTTGTCCTGAAAAATACTCTCCAAACATTCCCATGTTTGGCGGGCAGTGGCATCGATCTCAATGATGGTTTGCAACAGATCATTAGATATCGTGTTGTATATCCACTAGAGGACGGCTGTGTCCAAACGAGACCAGAATGCATTTTCAGAAGTCGAAGCTGATGGTACGTCTGTGGACTTCGGTGTGGGAGGAATGATGTGGTCGATAACTTCGTAAACACGACAATGGATCTTAAAATGCTCAACCCACGAGGAGTATTGACCCTTTTCCATCTCAAGAGTCACAGGGATGAAGTTTTTAATGTTGTTTACGGCAAGTGCCGGATGAAATTTGGTTTTTTCAGCCATGGAAGAGGAAATTTACGAGGAAGAGGGAGGGAGAATGGCCAAAAAAACTAGGGTACCATCATTGGAAAAGAGGGGGGGCGGCCGAGAGAGGTCGGCAGCTAGGGTTCCGACGTGGGCTAGATGCCGAATTTAAAAAAATGTGGCGGCCGAGTAGGTGTATCGGCGGCTAGGGTAAGGTTTGCACTAGAAAAATATCAAGTTCAAGAGAATCCAAATCTATTTTGCCCTTATTATATATTTTGACTTTCAAATTTGCAGAAATGACTTGTGCGTGATTTTTAGCAAACTGAGATATTTTAAGTAAGTCCTTTTTTACTACTTTTGGTAACATTTACTTTTCCAATATGTAGTATACTAGAATTAATCAAGGCTGGCCAGTGGGTCGAGTTAGCCCGGTCCCGCCCTGATCCCCTCTAAAAAAAATAGTGTCGGGACACGAAACCGGGACGGGACCTGGGCTCGTCCTGCCCAGGCACGTACCGCCCCAAACCTGCCCCAGACCCGCCCCGCCCCTCCCCGACCCTGCCCCCATCCCGCCACGACCCCGTCCCTGTCCCGACCCTGACCCCGCCCTCGTCCCTCCCCCTCCCCCGATCTCCTCTTTGCAAAAATGATCGTTGTACAACGACCATTTTATATTTTGGCCGATGTGCAAAGACTATTTTTGGCCCCCCACCCCATAAACCCTCCCTACCCCCTTAATATTTATTTTTAACCCCTAATTTACTATATTTACACTTTAACCCAATTTTCCAACTATAAAAAAACTCATTTTCTCTTCATTTTATCTCATAAAGCTTCCTACAATCTCTCTAATCTCTCAACTCAATCTATCTCTCTACAATTCTACAAATACATTGCCTACTAAATATTTTATTTTATTTGCTCATTTGTATAATTGTATCAAAGTTCAAAAATTAGGATTGGAGTTGGCAACTAGCTTGAGGATCATCCATCGAGCAAAGTTTCAATTTTCAACCTCGATTACAAGTCGACGTTACATCGGCATTTGGTACCTTCGTTCCTTCATTAAATTATTATTGTTACTTTATTTTAAATATCACACTTAATTTTATTATCTTTAATTATTTATTTGTATAATTAAAATGAAAGGATTAAGAGGTATGTTTACAAAAAATAAGGGTAAGGGTGCTTCTTCTAGTAGGGGTAACAAGGGCATGGGTACTTCTTCTAGTCATCCTATTCCTAGACAGGATGATTTGATTGATTACACTCATATAGATGAAACTGAATTTTTTAATGATATATCATTAGATGATGAGATATATTCTGCAACTCAACCAGACTTTAATTTAGAAGATAATCTAGATGACACACCCACTAATCTAGATGACACACCCACCAGTGCACCTCAAACTGAAATTGAAATGTCTTATATTCCCCCTAGTATGAAACGAGGCCCCACACAATGAAAATTAAAATCAGCTGCATGAGATTTTTTTGATAGGGACCAAGAGAATCAAGTAGTTAAATGCAAAATTTGTAAAAATATTTATAAATTTAAAATGGAAAAAGGTCAGGGTGGGACGGAAGGTTTATTGAGACATGTACAAAGCTTTCACAAAGCTAGGTGGGATGAATACGAGGCTACAAAATCGGGTGCGCCAATGCGCTGCATTAGCAAAATTAGTTGCAGTGGAGGGTTTGCCTTTTTTCATTTCCTTCATCTCCTGGTTTTATTCATTATATAAGAGATATGTATAATCCTGCTTTTAACGGTTTTCGTAGATCAACTGTTAGGAGAGATGTTTTTAAATTCGCACACGAATATCAACAATATTTACGTTATGGATTATATCATTTTCCAGGAAAAGTATCTATCACTTCTGATATAGGTCGTAGTACTAACGGTCATGATTATTTAACTGTAACATATCGTTGAATAGATCATAATTGGTCTATGCAAAAACGTATTTTAGCATATAAATATATTGATGATAGGCACACTGGAAATTTTATTGCAGAAATTATTCATCAAGTTTGCGATTATTATGGTATAACTGACAAAATAATGATTGTTACGTAAAATAATGCTTCTTCTAATAATTATGCTGTGAGACTTTTAAAAAATCTATTAACTCCATATTTTCCTAATCATTTTCATATAAAATGTGTGTGCCATATATATAACTTAGTTGTAAAGGATGGTCTATCACTTTTTTAAGACATTCTTAATTAAGTACAATTTGCTATAAACTTTATTTTTAAAAGTAATAGAATACAAAGAAAAAAAGAATATAGAAAAACTTGTCACGATTGTGGACTACCTTATAGAAAAATTGTTGAAGAAGTAGCGACTATGTGGAATTCTCTATATGAACAACTACTTGTTGCTTACGATTATAGAAGACCTATAACTTTATTTTTAACGCCCATAATCAAAATCCAACTGATATGTTTATAGATAATAATTGGAATTTTTTTTCAGAACTTATTGTATTTTTAGAAAAAAAAATTCAAGCAACTAAAGAATTTTCTGGTATATATTATCCTACTATTTCAACTATGTTATTTATATAGCTCTAATATTTTTGTTACTTAATGAATATATGAAAAATCATCTTATAAGGCACCTATTAAAAAAATGTTTATCAAATTAAAAAATCTTTTTTTCCTATTCCCACTATTTATATTATTGGTGTTGTATTAAATTCGACTATTAAAATAGACGGTTGTAAAAAACTTATTGAAACTATTTAAGATTGTATAGCAGTACTTTCACCTTCAACTCCAAAAAATCCAAATGAACAACCACCTAAGGAACCAACTAAAGAAGAAGATTTGTCTAGCATACACGATGAATGCAAAATAGTATATACGCATTACCAACAAGAAAGTGCTAGCAACCAACCGGCTTCTATGCCATCTTCTTCCTCTACTTCAGTACAACCTTATAAAAAACATGTTGCTTTTGCGGATAGTATTAAAAGCCTTTGAAATAGAATATTTAGTGGTACCACTGCTAATCAAGTTAGCGAGTTTGATTTTTTTGTTTTGCAGGGTGTTGTACCGTACCAAGCAGTTCTCAATGAATAAGGACGTGAAGACTTGCTTAAATACTGGAGAGAAAATGAGAAGACATTTCCGACACTATCAAAGATGACCCGAGATGTGTTGAACATTCAAGCGTCATCAACAGCGTCTGAAAGCATTTTTTCTGTCTGAAGATTTCAAATAGGAGAGCACATACACTCATTAGCGGAAGACATCTTGGAGATTGCAGTTTTATTCAGAGATTGGATACGAGCGGAGCATAGAAGGTGCGGTCAATCAGAGATCAATGAAGAAGAAGACGAAAACTACAATGAAATCTTGTCCGACGGAGGTGGAAGTGACGTCGACCAATTTGATCAATAAATTCCAATTCCAACCGAATAACCACAAGACATTATGAAGAAATTAGAAAAGATATTTATAAATATGTGATTTTTTTTTCAATTTTGAAATTGTATTACAAAAAAATCATATTTCTATTAAATAATATAAGAGACACAAAAACAGCATTGAAATATTTTTATTACACTATCTTATTCAATTATTGAAGTGTTTATATATGTTATTTTTAAATTAAGTGCAAAAAAATATATGGAAAAACCCGATCCCGACCCGACCCGGCTTTTGCTTCTATTCAATACATAATTACTGAAGCCAACTTTGGTTGGTTAATCCGATCACTTCATCGATGGTTGGCAAGTATGATGGTCCTAATGATGATCCTGCATGTATTTCATGTGTATCTCACCGGTGAATTTTAAAAACCTCACGAATTGACTTGGGTTACAAGTGTGGTTCTGGCTTTATTAACTGCATCTTTTGGCGTAATTGGTTATTCCTTACCTCGGGACCATATTGGTTATTGGGCAGTGAAAATAGTAACAGGTGTCCCTGACGCTATTCCTGTAATAGGATCACCTTTGGTCGAATTATTGCGCTGAAGCGCTAGTGTGGGGCAATCTACTTTGACTCATTTTTATAGTTTACACACTTTTATATTTCCGCTCCTTACTTCCGTATTTATGTTAATGCACTTTCCAATGATACGTAAACAAGGTATTTCTGGGCCTTTATAGAGAAAAGGAAAATATATCCTAAATATTTGTAGTCAATCATTTATCACTTGGTGGAGGAATATATAGTATTTCATTGCTAATAAGACGTGGATTTGGATATTTCCCTTTAACTATTCATGTCAAGTAAACGGGGGGATTGAAGGGAATTTTGTGAAGAGAAAATGGATTATGGAAGTGTGTGACTTGAACTATTGATTGGTCTGTGTAGATATATGTCTGCCACATGGAAATTCACAACCAAATGTGTCTTTGTTCCAATTGTCATGTAAGCCCTATACAGAGGATAGGCAGGTTCGCTTAAAGAGAATCTTTTCTATGATCAGGTCCGAATCATGTTGTACATGAGCAGGCTCCGTAAGATCCAGTATAAGTGAACTGGATAAAACGGAATCAAGATTCCGCTTTATCTAGTTCACTTTTAAGATTTAATAGTATGTAAATGTATTTATTTTCTCTGCATTGACACGATCAATACTACTATCGGAGTGAAACAAGGGATCTAAAGAAGAAGAGAGGCTAGACTATATTAGTAACAAGCAAACCTTGTATGTGTATCTCCAAACATTTTGGAGATAAATACCAACTAGAAGGTCTTAGATGATCCAGAAAGCACTTGATCATATCATGGTCTGATTTGTAAGCCTACTTGAGTCTTGAGTATTTACTTGTAAGAACGAAATTCTTTGTTTTGTAATGGATAGTTGAAACTTCGTAAAAACGAATTCAGTCAAAATTTTCTTACATTGAACCATTCCTATATCATATATGTGTATGTGTAAATATGGGTACCATATATATATTTTATATGAATATATAGATTCATTTGGTTCTTTTTATTCTTGCTCGAGCTGGATGATTAAAAATTATCATGTCCAGTTCCCTATAGGGATGGATCTATAAGAATTCACCTATCCCAATAACAAAAAAAACCTGACTTGAATGATCTTGTATTAACAACTAAATTGGCTAAAGGTATGGGTCATAATTATTATGGAGAGATCGCATGGCCTAGTGATCTTTTATATATTTTTCCAGTAGTAATTCTAGGTACTATTGCATGTAATGTAGGTTTAGACGTTTTAGAACCATCAATGATTGGTGAACTGGCAGATCCATTTGCAACCCCTTTGAAAATATTACCTGAATGGTATTTCTTTCCTGTATTTCAAATACTTCGTACAGTGCCTAATAAATTATCGGGGGTTCTTTTAATGGTTTCAGTACATGCGGGACTATTAACAGTACCTTTTTTGGATAATGTTAATAAATTCCAAAATCCATTTCACCGTCCAGTAGTGACGACTATTTTTTTTAATTGGTACCGCAGTCGCCCTTTAGTTGGGCATCGGTGCAACATTAACTATTGATAAATCCCTAACTTTATATCTTTTTAAAAAAAATTAATTGATTCAATTGTGAAATAACACGACATGTGTATCTAGGGAATAGTTTATTCAAAGCGAATTCTCCCTAGATACATCTATTAAATTTAATTCTTAATTTATTTAGAATATATGATATATTAATTGTGCTAAAGATTTTCAATCAATTTTCACTAAGTAACTCCAATAGATTTATAACTTTTTTTTTGCTAAATCAATTACGAAATACTTTTCTAAAATGCCCAATATCTGTTTTATATCTTCGCTACAAAAATGTTCAATTTTCATAAGATCTTCTTAGCTATTATTCAAAAGGTCCAATAATGTATATATATTGGACATTTTGAGGCAATTATAGATCCTGGAAGGCAATTTTGATTGGTCAATAAAATCGATTTCAATGCTATTTTTTTGTTGTTTTTTATGAGTTTAGCCAATTTATCATGAAAGGTAAAAGGGGATAAAGGAACCGCGTGTTGATTGTCCTGTAAATATAAGTTGTCTTCCTCTATATGTAAAAAGGGAATAAATAAATCAATTAAATTTTGTTGTTTTTTATAAGTTGCTTCATGAAGTGCTTCTTTCGGAGTTAAACTTCCATTTGTGCATATTTCGATAAAAAGTATCTCTTGTTTTTCATTCCCATTCCTATAAGAATGAATACTATGATTCGCATTTCGAACAGGCATGAATACAACATCTATAGGATAACTTCCATCTTGAAAGTTTTGTGGCATTTTCATAAGATATCCACGATTTTTCTCTATTTGTAATCCAATACAAAAATCAATTCCGTTAAACTAGCTATATGTTATGTATTATCAACTATTTCTACATAAGGTGGTAAGATGATATCTTGAGCAGTTACATATCCAGGACCCTTGACACAAATAGATGCCTCAGAAGTTTCATATAGATTACTTCTCAATACAATTTCTTTCAAATTCATTAAAATTTCATGTACCGATTCTTGAATGCCCGTTATGGTAGAATATTCATGTGGTTCTTTCTCAGATTTTACACATGTGATACATGTTCCTTCTATTTCTCCAAGTAAAGCTCTTCGCATCGCAATGCCTATTGTGTAGGCTTGGCCTTTCATAAGTGGAGACAGAATAAAGCGTCCATAATAATGGCGTTTACTGTCTGTTCTTGATTCAACACACTTCCACTGTAGTGTCCGAGTAGATACTATTACTTTCTCTCGAACCATAGTACTATTATTTTATTAGATCATCGAATCTTTTTCTCTTGAGATTTCTTCAATGTTCAGTTCTACACACGTCTTTTTTTCGGAGGTCTGTAGCCATTATGTGGCATAGGAGTTACATCCCGTACGAAAGTTAATAGTAAATCACTTCGACGAATAGCTCGTAATATTGCATCTCTTTCGAGACCGGGACCTTTTATCATGACTTCTGCTCGTTGCATACCTTGATCCACTACTGTACATATAGCATTTGTTGTTGCGGTTTGAGCAGCAAACGGTGTTCCTCTTCTCGTACCTTTGAATCAAGAAGTACCAGCGGAGGACCAAGAAATTACTCGACCCCGTACATCTGTAACAGTGACAATGGTATAATTGAAACTTGCTTGAACATGAATAACTCCCTTTGGTATTCTACGTGCACCCTTACGTGAACCAATACATCCATTCCTACACGAACTAATTTTCGGTATAGCTTTTGCCATATTTTATCATCTCGTAAATATGAGTCAGAGATATATGGATATATCCATTTCATGTCAAAATAGATTCTTTATTTGTACATCGGCTCTTCTGGCAAGTCTAATTTTTCCTGTCTTTGTTTATGTCTTGGGTTGGAACAAATTACTATAATTCGCCCCTGCCTATTGATTAGTCGACATTTTCCACAAATTTTATGAACGGAGGCTCTTATTTTCATATTTCTCATTTCTTACCTTAAAATTCTGAATCTATTTCTTGGAAGAAAATAAGTTTCTTGAAAATTTTCATCTCTAATTGTATTCCCACGAAAGGAATGGTGAAGTTGAAAAACTAATCGTTCAAATCTTTGTTGTGGAGTCGATAAATTATACGCCATTTCGTTGAATCATAAGGTCTTACTTTAATTTTGACTCTATCACCTAGCAGTATCCGTAAAAAACTGTCGGATCTTTCCTGATTCAAAATTGAGAATCAGATCTAAACGAATCTCGAACAGACCTTTGGGAAGCGGTTCAATAATTAAAGCTTCATGACTCCATTTTGGTTCTTAAAGTTCCCTTGAGGTATCAACTAACGAGAAAGATATTAGACAACCCTCCTCCCTCCCCCCCCCCTTCACGGAATTCGTTGATAATTAGAATAGATTTGTAGACCAGGTCGACTAATTCGTTTTAAATTTAAAATATTTCTATAGGGTCTTTCTTATTCCTTCTATGTCGCAAGGTTAAAACCAAAATATATTTGTTGTTTTCTTGATGTTTTCTCACATTTTCAATAAAACCCTCTCGTAAAAGTATTTGAACAATATTTTCGGTAATATTAGTAGATGTTACTCGAACCACCCTTTTTCGATCCATATCGGCATTTCGTATAGAAGTTATTATCTCAGCAATAATGTCCCTACCCATGATGAACTAAAATTATTGGGGTCTCCAAATTTGATATAATCAACATGTTTTTTACTTATTTATTTTTGAATATGATATGAATTATTAAAGATATATGTGTGAGACACAATCTACTAATTAATCTATTTCTTTCAAATACCCCACTAGAAACAGATCACAATTTCATTTTATAATACCTCGGGAGCTAATGAAACTATTTTAGTAAAATTTAATTCTCAATTCCCGGGCGATTGCACCAAAAATTCGAGTTCCTTTTGGATTTCCTTCTTGATCAATAACAACTGCAGCATTCTCATCATATCGTATTATCATCCCGTTGTCACGATTGAGTTCTTTATAAGTACGCACAATTACAGCTCTGACTATTTCTGATATTTCTAGGGCCATATTTGGTACTGCTTCTTTGATCACAACAACAATAATGTCACCAATATGAGCATATCGACGATTGCTAGCTCCTATGATTCGAATACACATCAATTCTCGAGCCCCGCTGTTATCCGCTACATTTAAATGGGTCTGAGGTTGAATCATTTTTTTAATCCGTTCTTTGAATGCAAAGGGCGAAGAAAAAAAAAAAAGAAATATTTTTGTCAAAAAAAAAAAAAGAAACATGCGGTTTTTTTTCATATCTAAGAGCCCTTTCTACATTTTTTTCTATTACATTACGAAATAATGAATTGAGTTCGTATAGGCATTTTGGATGTTGCTAGTGAAATAGCCCTTCTGGCTATATTTTCTGTTACTCCACCCATTTCATAAAGTATTCGACCCGGTTTAACAACAGCTACCCAATATTCAGGGGATCCTTTTCCTGAACCCATACGTGTTTCTGCGGGTCTTAGTGTAACTGGTTTGTCTGGAAATATACGTACCCATATTTTTCCACCACGACGTGCATTTCGTGTCATTGCTCGTCGGCCTGCTTCTATTTGTCTAGATGTAATCCAAGCAGGTTCAAGTGCCTGAAGAGCATATTTACCGAAAGAAATATGATTACCTCGATAAGATATTCCCTTCATTCTTCCTCTATGTTGTTTACGGAATCTGGTTCTTTTGGGGTTATAGTTGATGGTTGTTTCTTAATTCCATCTCTACTACAGAACCGGACGTGAGAGTTTCTTCTCATCCAGCTCCTCGCGAATAAAAGGATTCCAAAAAATTTAATTTGAATTAAGCTAGAATAGTCAATCTTAAGTTAAAATATATATGTATTTACTGAGTAATACCTTGAACGTGGGATTCTTTGAGATTTCATTCAATCTATTAGTAATTTGTATATCTTTTTTGAATAGATAACTAAACTTTTTAGTTTTCGAAATAGAAATAAAAAAAATTGTATTATTATACGAAATCCTTATTTTGTCCTTTATTGTATTGTCCTAAATTTTTCAATAAAAAAATTTTCGCGGGCGAATATTTACTCTTTCAATCCCTATTTCATTTGTAGGGTTAACTCGTGACTTCTCAGATCTCAGAATACATGAATTAATCTCTGGTTCGTTCCGCCATCCCGACCAGTGAATCATTAAGATTCCTTTTTCAATAGAATCTTTTGCATTCACAAGTTCCGTCGTTCCCATCACTTCTTACTTAATGGTTAGGTCCGAATTCTACAATGGAGCTTAGAATTAAATTGGTTCTTGAGTCAATCTTCTCAGTCTTTATTGGCTCGAAGCTCTTGATTTTTTGTTCTATTTCTATAAGAACATTCATTTTATTATGGTATGAATGCGTATTGATGCTTTATTACACTGCCTTTTATGAGATTACTCATAGACCTTACATATTGGAATTTTATATCATTGGTATTCTTTTTCTCTCTTTCTCTCATCCTTCCATTTATCCACATCTTTTTTTTTCTATTTTGCTTTACAACTTAGAATCAGATTTCTTTTTTTGTTTATGCAAAAGATTTCAGTTGCTCCAAAGATATGACCTATATATCATATCTTGACTGGTTCTTTAGATCCAGATAATGCGAAGTGATGGGTTGGTTATTAGTTCTATAGTTTTTAGTTCATACTATGTGGGCTGGTCTTTTTTAATCCTAACCCTAAAAAAACCAACGAGTCACACACTAAGCATAGCAATTATATCAAATGGTCAATCGAATTTT